>OY288225.1:7500000-8750000 GCA_958449745.1 Ochropleura leucogaster
AGGACTATCGCCTCCAGATCCCACGGTGGCAGTCCGGCAAGGAGGCTTGCTGCCTCGCCGGAGATCGTGCGGTAGCCCCGGACAAGCCGTATGGCCACCACCCTTTGGGGCGCGTTCAGATAGTGGGCGGCGCGCCGCCCTAAAGAACGCGCCCATACTGGGGCCCCGTAAAGGGCCATGGACCGCACGACTCCGGCATAGAGCCTACGGCAGGAGGCGTTTGGCCCCTTGAGGTTGGGCAGGAGCCGCTTGAAAGCAGCCCCCGTCCGCTCGAGCTTGGGAGCCAAACGTCAAACACTTTTGTTTTACGCTGGCTCCTAAACTAAATGACAAATACATATTGTCAAAGAACAAAATGTTCTAACCCCCTGACTATGCTCTCTTTCATTTCAAATTAATATTGGGAAATCAATCCGATTAATGCACTAGATCTTCATAAAAAAATGCATAAGAGAAAAAGTGTCACTGACGATGCTACACTAGGCCTACCAGGGCCACCGCCTATCGGGGCTGCTGCCCCGGAACATACAGGGCAAGGTCTGTCACGTCCTCACGTTAAGGGTGGAGCGGGGGGAGATGCCAGACTTTGCCCTTTAGTTTTCCCCCAAGGTGGATGTTATTTGATGATTTCCCATCCGAAAATAAAAAGTTATAATAAGTAGTTCGTCCCGAGCGGCGGTTATTATTTAGCAAGCTACAAGCTTTTCCTAGTTCATTTCTTACATCGTAATCTAAGTTACTAATGTCATCTCTGTATTACTTATTTTATTTGTGTATATTCACAATCGTTTTTTTACTTTAGTATTATACAGATATAAAGATTAAGAATCATCCTCTATTTATAATTAAGATACAATCTCAACGTAGTTTTTAATTAACAACTTAAATTCGTTGCAAAATTAACAAAATGTTTTCAAGTTTGACAACAATGATTTCGTAAGCTTCTACATACTCTAATTAGTTTTTTTTTTGCATTGTATTCGTTAAATCACTTAACATAAGGTTCTTTTTAGGGATTCGGACCTCACAACGAAAATACGGAAACCTTATTAGATCACTTTGTTGTTCGTCTGTCTGTCTGTTGAAGACCCATGAGGTTTCGAGTTGAACATAAAACTATATAGCTTAAGTCTGCGGTCCTCTGAAGCTTGCGAAAAAATCAACCCTCTAGATCTACGCATTCAAAAGATATGGTCATTTATGTTCCAAGTTTGAACGGAACCCATGAACTCATGACCGGTTTTTTCAATTTACGGAAGCATTGTTACTCCACCAACAAGCATATCAACATAGAACCTATATCAGTCTCCTGCCTACACTTCCACAACCTCCGAAGTTGGTCCATCTTGAGATAACAACCTACTATTGTATGCGTCGCATCCTCGCATAGCTCTGCCCATCCTATTAATTACTCGTATCTCGGAGACATGTACAGCCAATTGGAGTCAATTAGACGTAGAACCACCACCAGTTAAGGAGCACAGGAGCTCTCAGGATTATGAATGGGATGAAGGTGCTTCTCAATTTTGACGTGTTATGCAGCTGAGGACTTGATTCCTGGGTGTTGGGATTAAATTGATGGAGTGGCGAATAAGGGGGGGATATTTGGAGCGATTCCTGAGTTAGATAGTGATGGTGCGTCAGTCTGAATTGCTGGGTATTTTATTAAGTTGGAGCAGTCGGTCAAATGGCAGAACAGTCTATTTAAAATTATTTTAATATAATGCATTCACGTGACTTTTAAGTTTCGTCGAATTTGTTAATGTGATTTCTGTAGATCTGTTTGATACATTTTGATATAGGCTTTTGGCTTCTAGACGAATTTGTATCTTGATTATCCAGTCGTTCTCTTTAGTAGTAATAGTGCCTGATTCAACAAAGAATTTATAAGTACAATGTTGATTCTGAAATCAATAAAAATCAGCAAAACAGCTGACCGAAACGTGGTCAAATACCAATCATGTGGTCTCAACAAAAACCACGCAATGCCGACCACACTTTATATTCCCAACAATTGAATTCAAAGTCCAGTACGAGAAATCCCACGAGATTTATAACAGATAGCTACCAGAAATAGCTAAAACAGAAGGTTAACTCCATATAACAAGCGAAAACAGGCGCACGCGCACAGACGCATACGTACGGCAATCTTAAATGACTGTCGCGAGTGCGCTTGCACTTGCTGAACGTATCTATGCGTGTTCTCACTCTTTTTTAAGATTAGTAACTTTAAGGTTGTCGGTTGCTTAACCGGGCTAACCTGGGTTCGTTGAATGTAAGGTTGCAACGACAACCGAGCCGGCCGGAACTAATCCAGGGCAGCGAAAGTCGAATTAGGTCTCGCTGACCCCCGACGCAAGTGTGCGAGGGAACATCGGTGTGGTTTTAGTTAGTACGGGTCTGATCGACCCTTCCGGCCTCCTCAGGACGGAGGACATTTACTGAAGACTAGCTTTCGTCCGCGACTTCGTCTGCGTGACTTAGCTTTTTTTTTATTATTGAGACTTTAGACTAACGATAACTTTAAGGCGAGTGATGATAAAAAAAAATGTCTTACTCCTTTTCTCATTTTTTTAGCGTATGTAAAAATCGGTTTAGCCATTTAAGCGTGAAGACGTAACAAACAAAGTCAGTTTCGCTTTTATAACATTAGTAAGTATGCCTAAATCGATAAAAAGCCAGGGAAAAAACAGATTTGGATCAAGTTTTCGTCCTTCGTGTGGATACGACCTTCTGTACCTATCTATTCTATATAGTTACTCTGCAACTGAAGTTACGATGACAAGCCGCTAACATGTTCGGACGGAGTCGTCCTGTGACATTAGTTTGTTGTACAGGTAGGACAATGCCGCTATTTATTATTGTCCAACCGCACTGTGCGATGAACGGCGGACAAAAAATGTGATTTAGTTACAGCAACTTGGACGGGAATTAGATTGGCGGGGTCGGAATGAAATTGTTTCTTTACCGAGGTAGATAGACTTTAAAAGCTATATGTTTATTTTGAGTCGAATACAACGAAAAATGACTTTAAAAGTGTTTTTGTTGAAGAATGATTTAACTAGGAAACAAGTCTGTTTTCAAGTTATTGCGTCAAATTAACTCATAGAAAATGGCTTTCAGTTACAAGATCTCCGTAATACTAACTTTAAATTATATTTCCATGCTTCCCACAAAATGACTCTAGCTTTAAAATATACCCCGAAACATCGTTAGAACTTAAATCACTTGCCCAACAATAGCCAATTACAAATTGATTCTAAACCTTACCATCACAAAATAACAATTTAATTTATATTCAAAACTTCATCCGGAAACGTTTAGTGTTTTTGTTAAAGCAATTTTTCATTATAATTACTAGTAAAATATTTATGGCCTATTGTGGGTACTTTTTATGCCGCTCCCGAGGCAAGGCACTGGTTTGAAGAAATAATTGTATAATTTATGTGTTGTAATTTTGTCCAGAGCACTTGGAGATTTATACCAGTGTGCAGTGAATGTATGATTTGTAACTGTGTGTTTGAAGGCTGTTTAAGTTAACTGTTTGACGGAATCGTGTTGTTGTGTTGTATACTTGATTTAGTGTTTAATTGTTTGCGTTTTACTTATATATTTTCCTTTCAAAATGTTTGATCGTTCATGTAGTATTCAAAGGCTAAGAATCGAATGACTGGTGTATAGATAATTTTCTTGAATCAGAAATACTCATTAGTGTTGCTGTCGGAAACTAATGTTGCGTTTGATTCATGACTCTTGCAATTTTGTTGGGTTTTTAATTATGAAAGCCTTTTCAGAAGACTGAGCCCGGTTTATAGCAATAGGCCCTAGTACAAGAAACTTGGAAGTAATTTGCAACAGTGAGAATGAAGGGAATAAAGACTAGAATCCTGAGAGCAGCGATAATTCACTGCTCTCAGGATACACAAGAGACATCCCTAAAGAGTCTTAATCTACACTTAAGTAATACTAGCTTGATATTAATTTCTTTTCAGATATTCCTTTGAAATATTTAACCAACAAAGATACTCGTACTAAAAATTAAATGGTTCTAGTAGTTTTTTCTATAATTTATTGCTTCCTTTATCAACTCTAGTCATGGTCAGTGGTTTTGCATACTTTCGTTTCCACGATGGTCTCGTTTTTGTTGCTTGATGGTTAATATTTGAATAATGCTTTTATCATGGTCTGTGGGCTGATTCGTTCAACTTTGAGTTTGTATCGGTAGTATTTTAGAGACCGCTGATACCGTTAGACCAGCACAAAGATACTGCTTATTTCATTAAAAAAAAATACGTTTTGACGTGATTGACATAGTTATTATTAAATTTAGACATTACAAGCTAACTTAGTACGCCATCTATTGGCAAAATATAGTGAACATATCTCTTTTTATAAGTACTACCGGTAAAGGTAAACCCACCTATGTTCTATGAAATAAATGATTGATTGGAATTTCTTGAAACAGACTTGCAATACTTCTGTCATTGGTCGAGATTTCGAGAAACATAGACCCTAGTTAATAAAAAAGAAACATTCTACGGCTAAAATCTTCCACATTCAGCTCTTTCGCTGAGATTTCACGGCGAAAATGAAAGCGGCTGCGATTTAGCGCTTCTGAGATCAAAAGAGGGCATGGTGACAACTTAAGATGGCGGTTGGGACAGTCCTCTTAATTTTGACCTGGATTACTCCTGTCCTGTCTTGGTCGAAAAACACAGACCCCAGTCCATTCACAGTTATTTCGCCAGTGACAGCAGAAAATCAAAAGAAACTTTATCGTAACGAGTTCTTTATGATATTGACAGTGATGCCAAATCAGAAAGCAAAATTTAGGATCGGACTGTAGGCTAACTAGAGACAAAAGCTCGTCTAATTAAAACAAGTAACAATTAGAAAGCCAAAACGAAAATTGCGTGCCTTGTTATTAATATTTTTCTCTATTTCCAAACAAACGCGATCATGCACATACAGGGTGTAAGCTCATTTGTTAAATAAACGTCAAAGAATACTATTAGTAGTAATAAATAAAGGAATTTCCTGTACATTCGTAATAAACCACGCGATTCGAACACGCAATTATTATTAATTGTATTCTTACTTACCTACTCAAATCTGTTATTTTCTTATCAAGATTAACCGTTTAAAACGTTTGAAATGGAAACGCGAAATGTCAGACGCCCTGTATTAACTATGTGTGCCGTGGGTTTGATTTACGAAGATTTTATTATTTACAAGCTTCCGCCCGCGACTTCGTCCGCGTGGCATAGTTACTTTTGGCTAACGCTAACTTCAACCCGCATGATGATCGAAAAAAAAGTCTTTCTCTCCTTTTCTTTATTTTCTTCCCTCTCTCTCCCACTTTTCTCACCTTTCCAGGGTCCCGACTATCTCTGTACCAAAATTGTGTCTCTGTGCCATTTAGGCGTGAAGATGTAACAAACAAACTCACTATCGGTTTTATAATATTAGTAAGGATTGCAATGATTTTTGTAAATATTTAACCTATTATAACATCACGCGTGTAATTGACAAAGGGTTAGCAGAGGTGTGTACTTAAAATGACACAATTTGCCAGTTAAGTGTAATAAATAGGTAATGTGCCTATTGCAGTCCACTGTGCACAAATCTAGAAATTCCTGATGGGAAAACCCACACATTCCAACCTGGAAAACTAGCCTAGTACCTCATTCGAGCTCATACGAGGCACAGAATTAAATTTAATTGCAATTGTTGTTACACTACTGTGAAATTACAATTAAAAATGCAACCGTCCTCATAATTATCATTATTGTTTATCTGTTAAATAGTATGGAAGCGGCAGTTAATAATAAACTGATATTCGGTCAGTAATTATATGTTAACCACAGCGACACGGTAATATCGTAACAGATATATTAAAGGTGTTGTCACATTGTGCGGCATTTGAGCGTTTTGTTAACAAAAATACTGAACAGCATCCATTTTGTTTTTTATGTAGCAGCCTTTAGACCTGCCAGGGCCACCTTAGCCGGGGTTGCAGGTTGTTCGAAAGAGATAACGCGGCCCCGGAACATGAAGGGCAAAAATAAAGAAACAACTGTGTTTTAGTCAGTACAAGTCTGAAACTCCTCCCCGCTCCACCCAGTTCAGGGGATGTTATTTAATGATTTCCTATGTCCAAAAAAAGTTTGTTTTTACCTGAAGAAATCCTCAATGAATTTCACATGTCAGTTAGCATACACCAATCATGTTTATTAAAATATTTGCGCAATCCAGCTATAAAATATTATTTTACTATCTTTTGCCCGCGACTTCGTACGCGTGGATTAATAGTTCCCGTTCCCGGGGGATTTCCGGGATGAAAACTATCCTATGTCCTTTCTCAGGTCCCAGACTATATCCAAATTTCATTAAAATCGGTTCAGTGGTTTAGGCGTGAAGAAGAGACAGACAGACAGACAGAGTTACTTTCGCATCTATACTAATATTATAAAGCTGAACAGTTTGTTTGTTTGTTTGAACGCGCTAATTTCAGGGACTACTGGTTGGAATTGGAAAATTCTTAGTGTTGGATAGTCCATTTCTTGAGGAAGGCTATAGGCTATATAACATCACGCTACGACCAACAGGTGCTGAGCAGCGTGGGTGAAACCGCGAGGAACAGCTAGTTTATAATATTAGTTTAGATTTAATGAACTAGCTATACTATGAACTTAGCTTTACTTCACTCGACTAATTTGACTACTAGTCAGCTAATTAACCACCCTACCGGATGTTACTTACAATTACTGTAGTACTGCTTACTATTATTTAAAAAAGGGTTGGTTATAAGGGTGACGCCGGTTGATGGGGTCACACTTTTCTACGAGTATAAATATTTTTAAAGTGAAATTTTTATTACATCGTCTCAAGCTTTTTCGTCTGTGTGTTGCATGTCGCGTGACGGTCGGCCACGTAGTAGGGACGTCTAAATGTCTATAATGTGAAAAAAAGTATCACTTTTACCGTGGTTTCATAAAACTACACAATCCTTTTTTTTCTTATATGAAAGTCAGTTTCTTAAAAAATCCTGGGTTGTGGAGGTCAGACAGGCAGTCCCAGCAAGTAAAATACTGGTACTCATTCGGTTAGACTGAAAGCTGACCACATTTTAGTTGGGAAAATGCTAGGTAGATGATGATGAAGACCTTATACATACTTAATAAACCAATGAGTTTGTTTTTGATTTATTACTAGGCAAAAATTAGGATTTGTAACAGAAATTTCATTGTATCTAGCCGACCGGAGTATTAATGTATAATTGTTGGAAAATGGATTCTATTAATAAATCTGTTTAACCCTTAACCAAAAAACTTGGTTTTTTTCTTTTAAAAAAGACAAAATACATTTTCGCTTGAAAAGAGAATGCAATTTAAAACCTAATCTTTTATTCCAAATGCAGGGTTAAATATTCATGAATATTGATACTTTTGAATATTAAATTCAGAATTACAAGAGATTTGTATTATCATGAATGTATAAACATAATAGTCATTACTTTGCAATTCAAATAAGTATAGTTGTATCAAATCTGCATATTTGAGACTAGCTATAACCCGTGAATTTGATCATGTGGAAATTCTGAGGTTTATGTATAAAAAGAAAAAGAAAATACGTAGGTAGTCGATGTGTTATTCCAGATTATATCTATCTCTGTGCCATATTTCATTCAAATCCATTCAGGCGTTTTGGCGTGATTGATTAACAAACATACATCCATCTAAATTTTCGCATGTATGCAAGTAACATTATATTGAAAATATTTTAGTAATTTCGCCATAGAGCCTAGATTTGTAACTGAATGATGGCAATAGGCTAGCCCCCTTTTACAACGAAATACAGTACTAGAAGTTCTCTTTAAGGATCACAGCTCAATAAATAGATGTTTCCGTACAAGCCATGTTGCTTCGCCTCTGGAAAGCAAATAAAAATACATTATTTATAGGACTATGTCATACGTCAACCTGTGATTTCACTCGTATCTAAATTGGTATTATGTTGTGTGGTACAAGTTATGAGAGGAAGCGGGGTAGTAATTTTTTTGGACTCCGTGTGTAAGCGAGAAAATTTTATGATTATCATGTATACTGCAGTATGTATTGTACAGTAAAAGTACTAACATACATATTGATATTTTAGTTTTAAAACTATTTTTTCAATACATAGTTTCAATAGTAAACACACTGGAATTATGAAATGAAGTATACGTAAAACATCAATATGTTTATTCAAGCTTTTACAGATGTTTTACAAAACGTCATTGTCTACATTAGTATCTGGTTAAAAAAACGCAAAAGATTATAGATTTTAGCTTAAAAAACTACACATTTTCCACCGATAAATACAGAAAAAAATCTTGTCGCTTGTACCACATCTAAATTGAGTTTGCAATGAACAAGGGAGTCACCAACGTAAATATAATGACATTGATTTAAAAACTAAAAATAGTGGTTGCATTATATTATGTACTAGCTATCCTACGCAGTTTCACACGCTTCTTTGGTTACTGCAACGCTTCCGTGGGTAGTAGCGTGATGTTATATGGCCTATGTTACTCAGAGATAAATAACTGGCAAAATATTTTTAAATCATTCCAGTAGATTTTGAGTTTCATGCAAAATATAAATCATTCCCCTATAAATATTGGTGCAGATTACAGAGGCAGCAGTATTTATATCTATTGACATGATTAGAGATATATAAATAAGACTAATTTCTTGTGCGTTGTACTCAACTAGTAGACTAAAGTTAATTTACTCACAGTCAACAAGAATCTTCCCAAGTGGCACAATTTTTCTTTTTCAACCCACTTTTTATGCAAAATAAAAATACACTAGGCTTTTTTATTATAATATTTTTAAAACCTAAACCTGTAACGCGAAAGTAATTTCATAATACGCTTATAACAATGTGCATTCAGCGTAAAGTGCGTGCAACGATGAACGACATCAAAGTGAACGAATGGACGAGCTGTGAACGAGTGACCGGGTGAATGATTCCGCACGCTCCGTTGGCAGTGACCGACCATAAGTGCGGTCATTCGAACTTACGATGTTTAAACATTCGATTAGTCGTTCCTGAGTTTATCCTAGGAGACGAATAATAACAGGAAATCCTTGTATATGACTGGATTTATGTTTCCTGAAGAACTAAAGTCGAAATTAAATCATACTGAGGATTTCGTTTTATTTAAATTGGTTGTTAAGGTTATTGGCTAGTAGGAATGCCTATCGTTAGTGTTGGCAACTTGATTGACAGATGTTAACGCATTTTGTGATGTTTTATTTCCATCAGCAGAATACTCTTTCTATTTATATTTTATTTGAAGATACCACCTAAGAAAACATTACAGTAAATAGACTGAGTCCAGTGATTCGGAGAGTTACATGTTAAAAGTCCAGAGTATAAAAGCACGCGCGCTCTCTCCACGCCAAAACTCATTTTACCCACATATTTGTGTCGTTGGCCTCCAGGGCACGCTCTTGCTTGTTACATATTTGTGACAATGGCGTTCAAAAGGTAAAAGCTTTTATTTGTAAAAATGGCCAGGCCTGTACAAATTTAAGCCTTGGACAGTGTCAAATATCATCAAATTGATGATTACTACTGTTATCTCTTTCTCATAAACCATATTATATTAAAAACGAACTCAAAAAATCGCACAACAAATTAAAATTCCCTCTAATGCTAATTTTAAAACAAACCATGTAACAGGTCAGTGTCCACAGTCGAGTAATCCGTGAACGAATGAGTGAGTGAACGAGTGAACGGCTGATTTATTTGCTCGAGCCGATCCCTGTGGAATGGCAGCCAATTGAGGGTAGAACAAAGCTTTGAATGAGTGCTTATTTGAAATGCTTAAATAGACGTTAAGGGAAGAGGATAGTGTTAATTTATGTTTTCGTTGAAGTTTATTTTTTAACGTTTAATTTTCAATGGTGGCTTTGAGAAATAAAACTTTTTTAGGTGTATACGCAAGACTGGTTGTTTGTAAAAGGGCCTAACTACTACTACTAACCTAGACAAAAATATTTTGAACAAAATATGAATGAAACATTGCTTTGCCTTTGTAATAAATGCAATTTTCTTTAGTATATGATAGTGAAAATTCCTAAAGATTTGATCAAGTTTCAATACTTTCCTAATGCGGTTTTAGACCGCGTGCCATTTCAGAAATTAGGCGACGCCTATCTCCAGCAGAGGACGTCCATACGCCGAAAATGATGATGATGACTTCCTCAATCATTTTTTTAAACTAATATTTAAATGCTACAAAATGTACAGAAACATCTTAACCCCGTTAGAGGAAACCTTTTAACTATTTATAAATCTGCTGTCACGCATACAACAGAAAAAGGACCACACATCGAGACATAATTGCTATTAACAACTATCATTGTCCAAGTTAGGAAAAAAAAAACATTCGTCCATTGACCAATTATCTTCAACCTACGAAAAGAAAAAAAAAACGTTTACAACCTCTGATATAAAAATAACGGTGTCAATCTTCAACTCACTCGTTATACAAAAAGTCGAACGCTCGTTTTTCGTGGTACAGTTATACAGGTGAGTTCTTAAAACATTTGTCAGTTTTAAAACTGTTTTGTTTGTCAGATATAATAATAGTAAAACTAGAAAAAAAAGCACGTTTTCTCATATTCTTCCCAGCAATCCGTCTTTCATTTGAGACCCACATTATAGAAATGCTCAAAAAAGCTACTCCGTCATTTTGGAGTCCGCCATATTGGATTTGCCGCTTTAGAATATTGACACTTAGCTAACCATGCATTGTCACCTAAGACTTCGCCGATTTAGGACAAAGTCACTTAGCTAACCATGTATTGTCACCGAAACTTAACATATATGCGAAATATCAACTGAATAAACCGAAAAAGACGTCAAGTGTATCATATATATTTTTTTAACATATTTACAGGTGAAACTTTTACTTGCGACTTATATCTTAATAGCTCTTTTTTTTTTCAAAAAAAAAAAAAACTTTGCCCCACTCTAGGAATTTTCCTGTATCGTGGGTGCGTTTACATTTAAACTCACATACACAAACAGCAAGATCCGAAACAACTATTTGTAGGCCATACGAATATTTGTTTAGAACTAATCGAACCCGCGACACGCAGCGCAGCAGTCAATCGCTCAGCCACTGCGCCAACCATGCCGTCAGAATTGTAAATAAGTTATCACATACTATGTGCGAAATTCATATACGAATTCGCAATGTACGAAGAGGCATTCATTACAATAGTCTGCAACAGTAATGACACCAACAACTATTGAACACGTTTGGGAATTCACTGATCGTGTTGCAAAGCATTGATGAAAAGCGCCCTTAGTGGCACTTTGTGTAAATGACACTGTAACCATTCAGAAATCAGATATATTTATTTGTGAAACATAGGTACAGTTGTTAGTCATGTTTTAGGCAAAAGTGCGCTATGATCAGCCTATTACAGGCATACAAAAATCATAAAAACAAATTATACAATCAAATAAAAATTTAATGTTACTAAATTATCGTAAATAATTAGTGTACAATATGTTCTCACCAGCAACCTTTCTGGAGCACTCGCGATGGTAGCAAGGATGAAGGTATCTTACTAAAACAACGACACCATGTAAGATATATGTATAATAGGGTTTTTCCAAATTTACAATCATCGCGACCCTAGGTAACTCACGGAGAATCTTAACACCGCGATTCAGATATTGCCTCTCATCTAACAGCGCCATCTATCGCCTTAAATCTAAACAATAATTTCCAACAATTAGAATGTTACTTTGCACTAGGTGCAATAAAATCAAAGAAGTCACAATATTTATTAGAAAGTAGATGTCAAAAACAATTCATTGAATAATTAATTACGGTTTATCAGTCACAACAATTAAAAAAAGAAAAAAATTGCATTACATTTTATAAAAAAATATTTATGTGATGTCAAAATTTATCTATTAAAAGATCTGAAACACAGTTATAAAGTAGTCGTATTGTTTATAGAGCAAAGAAAATAGGCATTTAAGTGATAAACGTACGTTAATTGTGATTGTTCCTAATAAGAACATCATAATACCTTCCTTTTTCCAACTCGGGTCGGCTTCCAGTCTAACCAGATGCAACTGAATGAATGTTTTTTACATGAACCGACTGCCTATCAGTAGCCCAAGCACGAATATTTGCGAAAAATTATTCGTATCGTAATCGAGTAACATTTGTATGAAAATTGTACAGCGCCCCTATCGGGAGTAAAAGGAAACAAAACATGGCAGCACGAATGCTTTTAGCGCGCTCTGGTAATCGAAATCGAAACGACATGGTAAACGAAACTCGAAACTTATAAACAATTGTCAAATTTTTGGTAGCACGAACATTGTTTTGACGTACGGTAATGTAAACTCTCGAAGGCTGGCTAACGATATTCTCGAAACATTATTCTCTTGAAAATAGTCGGTGAGAAAGGTTTAAAAAAGTGTAAAAATAAAGTTTTAACCGTGTTTATGTTTTCTTTAGAGTAAGTTTTGTGAATAAAAGTGTTTTAATAGTACATTACGATATTAGTGCGTTAAGATGGTTATAACATGCGAGCCGGAATTTCAGCCCGAGCCGAAGGCGAGGGCGTAATTGAGCGAGCATGTTATAACCAATACGCACGTATATCGTACGACGTTTTTTAACACATTTGCGAGGAAACAGAAAAAAAAAACATTTTAAATAAACTCAATCTGTGAATGCACACTGTTGCAACAGCAAGCTAGCGCTGCCTACTTTCGAATTAGTTCGAAATTTGAATAGCAACAAAACCCTTTAAATAAATTAAAAAAAAAGAAAAAGAATAGCAACAGCGCGCGATTTGAAATGGCAAATAATACTGTTAGGGAATTTGTATTGACTATAACTTAACTATTTGCTTTGATAAAACTCGCGTTTTTATGACCCTCTTTAAATATTTAAAACCGGTGGAATTACATCAGCTTTACGGGCAAGGGTGTTAAAAATTATAGTTAAGTTATTGGAACAATTATTAATAGCTCCTATATAATTTAAAATGCAAAGACCGCCTCTGTATGAACGTAGTACCGTATATTATTTTTTGGCGGCAAATTTACTAGAAAATTATGGATATCAATCACGAGAAACAAGGTAAGTACTTAAATCATATTTTATTTATTTGCGTACCTATAGAATTAATGTGTTTGGAAAAGATTTGAGATGCTTATATGTTTTTTTTAATCATTATAGAGAAATTACGCGTAGAGCCAAACTTAGGAATACAATTAATCCACTGGACATAAATGAAACCGAATTTAAAAATAGATATCGCTTAAATAAAGAAGCTTTTATGTTCCTCTGTGAGCAACTACAACAAAAAACATCATTGACATCGAGTTCTAGAATTAGTCTAGAACATAAGGTACCCATTTACTTAGATACTACATAATTATACCTATTCAATATCTTCTACTTGTATTTCAGTATTGAAATGTAAAACAGCTTATTTAGTATTTAATATCACAAAATAGGTATCTATAAAGCTAATAGTAAATTGTTACATCCTAAAAATCAAATAAGTAAATATTTAATGTTACAGGTTCTTTGTGCATTATCTTTTTATGCCACTGGGTCATATCAGCGAATAGTGGGAATGGCTAAATATTTGGGCCAAACAACAGTGAGCAAATGTGTGAAGGAAGTCACTGATGCTCTCGTAACTCCAGCAGTCCTCAACACTTTTATAAGATTCCCAAGTACTCGAGCTGATAGAGACCTAATAAAAAGCAAGTTAGTATCAACATTGCAATATCTATTAAAAAAATGTGTCTAAGTATTTTTTTGGAGAAGTACGTTTAAAACAATGTCATAGTATAACATTAATTTCTAATACTACCATTTGATTGCCTATTAACATATATTTATTTTTGTCTTACAGCTTTTTTGCGAAGCACGGTTTCCCTGGAGTTATAGGATGCATTGATGGATGCCATTTCCATATTTTTACACCCAGTAAAGAAATTGAACATTTATTTTATTGTAGAAAACATTTTCATTCACTAAATGTCCAAATGGTAAGCATAAGCATTTAGTTTTTGTAACTAGGTATGTGACTGTGCACAACTAATTACATAATAGCATTATGTATCCTACCACTTTGCTATGGTTTACCAGTGTACCTACTAATGGTTTTATCTTTATTTTAGATATGTGATAGTGACTGCCGAATTTTAAATGTGAATGCAAAATACGGAGGAGCCACCCACGACGCTTTCGTATGGGAAAATAGCCTAGCTAATAACTACATGCAGGAGTTACATCGAAATAATGAACATGTATGGTTATTAGGTTAGTAACAATCAAGTAAATTCATCCATCTACATAAATAAAATGAATTGCCGAATTACTAAAGTAAAATAATTGAAAAATCGGGTAAAAAATATGGGGACACAAAGTTTGCTAGGTCGGCTAGTATACCTATGATAAAAACAATTTGGGAATTAAAGTTTGGAATATTTACAGGTGATTCCGGCTATCCACAACGCCCCTGGTTAATGACACCAATTCCGGATGCTGCTGAGGGGACTCCAGCATACAAATACACAGCAGTCCATGGAAAGACGAGGGTGGCTATTGAGAATACTTTTGGCCGATTAAAAAACCGATGGCGTTGCTTATGCAAAGATCGCACACTCCACTATGGACCCGAGAAATGTGCAAAAATCATTACTGCGTGCAGTGTGTTGCATAATTTAGCCCTAAAATTTAACGTACCTGAACCGGAACCAGCAGAACTCCAAAACATGCCTTTATCTTTTTCTGACCACCTTTTTCAGGAAAATGGAGGAGATGACTTAATTAGGGGAAGGGCGATTAGGGATATTTTAGTAGATAGAATTAATAGATTACACACATAACTTTATTTTTTAATTAATAATGTTAAAAAAATATATTTATAATGCTTAATTAAAAAATAACCTTAATCTAAGACTTTTTTTCCATAAACCTTACAAAAACTTCCATAGCCTCTCTCATAAAGTCCAACCATTTAGCCTGTAATCGCAATTCATCATCTCTTTGTCTCACCCTTTCTTGCATCTCTAATTCTCTAACTCTCAATTCCTCTGTCCTAATCCGCAACCGCTCTTTCTCCAATTCTTCATAGGCCCTATCACGCTCTCTAGCATACTCCCTTGCCTTTCTATCTGCTTCTAAAAACATTTTTTCTAATTCCCCTATTTTTCCCTTGGCTTTTTTTTGTGGTGGTGGTTTCCACGTCTCTTCGTCTGCTATTTGAGGAGATGGAGGATGAGCCTCAGTTGATGGGAGGGCAGGGGTTTCATCTGGTGCACTCGGTGGTGGTGGAGGAGGAGCTACTGTTGGCTGACTGCTTGTGCCCGGAATATTCCAATCTGTAAAACATTTATTAATGTTGATTAGACTAGTCCCTTTCTTATTAACAGAAACTTGAGTTCTCATAGAAACATTTACTGCGTAATGTGATATTTATGTGTGTATAATAAGATTTATGTACAAATAATCTTTTTTTTTCAAGATTTGACATTGAACAAAAATTATTATGCTTTTATGTAATTTAGGAATGCATGAACATACGCAGCAAATATTTGTAACCACAAGACACTAAACATATTTATATTAATTGATTAATTATTGTAAAAGTAAGATTCATATTTACCTATTTCATAGTCATCGACATGTGCATCAGGAATTCTCATCTCTGATGGTTGAGAAATTTCAGCAGCTTCCTGAAATAAAAATATATTTAATTACTAGGTAATAAACAAAAACCATTTTAAAAGTAAGTAAGTAGCTAACCCTCTGAAACCCTGCTTCTTCCACCACCATGCCAGTAGCTGCTTGCACTCCAATTATTTGCATGACTCGGTTTTCTATATCGGTCAAGGTTAATTGGAGTGCTGGCCCTCCACCAGTGCCACTAACGGCCCTATTAATTTTGGCACACTTTTTCTTGCAATTATTTTTGTAATCGCTCCACACCTTGAATTAAACAAAAATAATTTAGGAACAAGGAATTCCAAAGAAACTTACTTAACACAAAGATATTGGATAAGTACATAAAGCAGTGACTTTATTCAAGTGCCCCAACAACAACAACAAAAAATAGCGTCACTTGAGATAGCATACCTTGCGCCATTTCTCCTCAGACCTAGATTCGCCTGTGCCTTCACTATTTAATTTAGTGGTTAATTCTTTCCATTTCATTTGAATGAAATGCCTACCTCGTGGGCCGCCTGTAGGTTTAGACAAATCACCATTTCTGGAATAGAAATAGCATTGCACTTTAAAATACTTCACACTAAAGTTTATGCCACTCAAACTTATTAAAACTGTTTACTCACGCTTCCATGAATTCAACCATCATTTCGTATTGCGTCTGACTAGTTCTCATTTTTATTTATTAACTTAAAGCACTTAATTAAATAAAGGAACAAACAGAAATACAAAAACACATTCAAACTTAGCCTTGGTTTGGCGCCCTCACCAGTGTTGCCAATGCTTATTTATCCCATTCCCCAAAAATCCGGATCGGATTCCCCAAATTGGGGACATAAAACAGATGAAAAAAATAACATTTTTAGTTGAAGCATTTGGTGCGAAGGGTTAAATTTGACACTGCCACCCAGTTTTTAATAAAAAAAACTCGGCAAACATCGAAATAACAATTTTTTAGGTATTCTCTCGTAGGCGTAGCGTTTTTCAAGCGAAACACTTTAGCCCATTAACATTCAACATCATACTGATCGGAAAATCCATCATAACATGAATTTGTCACTCATCCTCTCATTTTTGTGCTATCACAAGTTTATAAAACACGGGAAACCACTTCAGCAGACAGAGGTACCAATGATTTAATTTTAAGCTGTTGAGCTTCTGGAAGATTTAAATTAGCAGACAATGTTTTCAAAAGATTTTCTATTTCTGGTGGCATATTAAAAAATAGAATGGAATAGATATAGATATATATATATATATAATAAAACAAAGCAGAACAGATATTATTCATAATTTATGTATAAATTTAAAAATAAAAAACACTGAATACATAGTCGACAAAAAAATGCCTATATAGTTAAAGTTAGACTTAAAAGTTTTGTATCCGAGTCTTACGAAATTAATTTATTAAAAACATCGTGCACGGCTAATGTAAAACGAATGAATGGTGTAAAAAATAAGCATGCCCAATGAATGACGAAATATTTACATAATTATGAGAATAAGATAACAAAATCCCCGCATTTTCCCCACATAATGCCAATCCCCAATCGACTTGAGATTCCCCACAGTTTGGGGAATTCTCCAATTCACAAATTGGCAACCCTGGCCCTCACGCATCGGATTCGGATGTCAAAATGTCAAGTTGGTGCGTTCGGTACGCGTAATTTTTTTTAAATAAAATCTCCGAAACTATGTTATATTGCTGAAGATAATGCCTCTTTATAATGTCTTATAATTAACTTTAGGTCTCTTCTTTATACAGCATTCAGTTTTTATTAAAATTTAATAATAATAAACCGTTTAATCAAATGTGAAAAAAATATTAACAACTTGATTTAGTTTTCGAACGCACGATTCACTCAACAATCGTTCATTTTGCTCACTATGGCGCGTCCCTATTTACATTAGCATGACGTCACCTTCGAATTCGAATTGAGTCCTCGATAGTTCTTCGAATGTGCTTCGTGCTGCCTACTATCGACAGACTCTGTTTTCGAATCGAGGTTACGATACATTGTCGATACGAATTCGTTTGATATTCGTGCTTGGGCTACTGACCTCCATAACCCAGTCAGTGCTAGGAAATACGATACCCTCTTTGTTGGTTGTTCGAAAGAGATACCGCGACCCCGGAATATAAAGGACAAAAGAAAGAACATATGCAGGTTTTAGTCAGTATAAGTCTGACACTCCCTCACCTCCCGCTCTGCCCAAAGCGGGGGAAGTTATATTATGATTTCTCATCGGCAAGAAAAAGAATTAGAATCTTCCTTCACCAAACGGTGACGAGTGACGATCGTATTTTTACTGTAACTGTACAATAAGTACGGTTCACAAAAAAAAGGTATATTTACTCCAGTAATTCCCGTCTCAATAGGTATTACACTCAAAATGCTCCTTACAAAAGATTCTTTTTCTTTTCCATGTTAAGTAGAGAAGGATTTTTAGATATGTACCGTCAGCAGGAAAGTTAAGATGGTGTTGCTTTTGTTTGTTTTTATGGAATGTTTCTTTCTTTTGTTTTTATTTTTAATGATTGTTTTTTGCTTTTGTTACAGGTAAGGACTGTTTGATGAATCGGAGTGCGAGATTTATTTGAGGTCAACGCTGTTGAAGTGTAAGTTGCTGATGTTTCACGATGTTAATAACACTAACCATTTTCATATAAGTGATAATGTCCTAAAGTACTATAGTAAAAAGTACTTATAACCTAATAAAACTACTCAAATCGTTGTATTAACTAATCAGCGCAAATGACATATACCTAATTAGTTACCTACATGTGGAAGCTTTTAATTAGCAAAATGTTAAACCTACGTGATATTAGTTTGAGATTAGTCTGTAATTTTAAAACGTGTTTTTACAGAACAGTATCTAAAATAAAATAAATAAATATCTTGGGACAACCCACACACGGCTATATGATCCCAAGCTAAGCAGAGCTTGTGTTATGGTAACCAGACAACTGATATACATACTTATATAATTTATAAATACATACATATTATAGATAAAATCACACCCAGACACAGAACAAACAATCATGCTCATCACACAAAGTTTGTCCTGGGTGGGAATCGAACCCACGACCTCCGGCTCAGCAGTCAGGGCCACTAACCACTAGACCAACAGGCCCGTCAAAGTATCTACATCTATTAACCCGACTATAATATTATAAATGCGAATTTTTGTGAGGATGGATAGATGGATGTGTGGATGTTTGTTACTTCTTCACGTCAAAACGGCTGAATGGATGTTCATGAAGTTTGGTACAGAGGTAGATTATAGTCTGGAATAACACATAGGATATTTTGTTATCGATATCATACGGGCAAAGCCGCGAGCGCCAGCTAGTACTTAATAAAAAACTAGAACCCACACATGCTAAATCTTTATACACACAACCAAACATCAACCTACCCAATTTAATCTGCTAACTGTACAGCCATTCGTCTCGCCGAGGGCTTGCTACTGAACAAAGGTAGCAGAAACCAATTTGTTACGTGATAATATGCTCCTTTTCCCCTTCGATACGAAATGAGCCCAGCCTCCTCTTTGACAATATATCGAACGATTACTTGTTTTCATAATATGCGCTTTTTGTTTCACATAATATTAATGCGTGTCTGTTGTCTTGCTCGCTGGTCTATTGATCGTATTGGTCACGCGGTTACTGAGGTCCTGGATGGTCCTCGTAGTAGAAGCAAATTATATTATATTTATAT
This sequence comes from Ochropleura leucogaster, assembly GCA_958449745.1. Classification (NCBI taxonomy): domain Eukaryota; kingdom Metazoa; phylum Arthropoda; class Insecta; order Lepidoptera; family Noctuidae; genus Ochropleura; species Ochropleura leucogaster. Next base: position 7,519,504 of record OY288225.1, read on the forward strand.
TATTATTATTTATTATTTACATTCAACTCACAAGAAATTCTTTCGAATTACAATTAAACTGTAAAATCAATCAAATGACTAGCTTTCCCATCCATTATACAGCATCCATTATACATTATTACAGCATGTCGGATGCCACATTGACGGTGTCTGTGTTAACAATCTTAGTTATGCAGACGACATGGTGTTGCTGAGTGCGTCCGTCTGTGGTTTGAGAAAGTTAATGCGGACGTGCGAAGAGTATGCTTGTGATCATGGTCTATTATACAATGACAGGAAAAGTCAGTACATGGTTTTTGAGGCCGCTGGTGCTAAATGTCCTACTACAATCCCACTAATAAAAATGTATGATGTTCCTCTGGAGAGAGTATCACAGTTTAAATACCTAGGACATTTACTCACTGCTGACCTGAAAGATCATGCAGACATGGAACGGGAGCGGAGGGCGCTGTCTGTCAGAGCAAACATGATCGCTCGTAGATTTGCGCGGTGTTCCAACGAGGTAAAAATTGCGCTATTTAGAGCGTACTGTACCTCACTGTACTCATGTAGTTTATGGGCTAACTACAGTAAGAAAACCTACAGCGCCCTCCGCGTCCAATATAATAACGCATTCAGGGCGGTTTTGGGGCTATCCCGAGCGTGTAGTGCATCAGGCATGTTCGCAGAAGCACGTACCGATTGCTTCCATGCTACCATGCGAAAGCGTGCCGCGTCTATGTTGCAAAGAGTGAGGGGTAGCACCAACGCTGTGCTGGCGATGTTTGCTGCTAGGATGGACAGCTATATTCTGAGGCATTGTAGTAGCCGACATGTGCCAGTACAAGACCCGCGTGTGTGAGGGATAAATAATATACCTAGTGTGTTTTTATTTTGCTTTTATTGTATTTGATGTTTGTGTAGAATGTAAGAATTTAATGTTTTGTTTTTTTATGAATTGATTATCTATAATTTTATTATTAATTTATTATCTGTAATTTTATTATTAATTTATTATCTATAGTTTTATTATTAATTTATTATCTATAATTTTATTATTAATTTATTATCTATAATTTTATTATGAATTTATTAACTATAATTTTATTAATTATTTGTAATTTAATTTTGTTTTAAATGTAAATGTGAAGAAATGGGTGTAACTTACCTGAATAAAAGTTATTTATTATTATTATTATTATTATATTGTTACTACGTTTTGCCCGAGACTTCGCTCGGGTTCAATGCGGGGTAACATAGTTCCCCTTTCCAGATTTGCAGATACCTGCTACCCGTTGTTTTTGCCCTTGCGCCTTATTTATTGTAATAGCAAAGCTAAGTTTCCCCTTTTCTTCCCTCTTTCTCCGTCAAAATTCACTTTTTTTTTAATTAGCCTATGTCCGTCTCTAGGGTCTCAACTAGGTATCTCTGTACCAAAATTCATCAAAATCGGTTTAGCCATTTAGGCGTGAAGAGGTAACAAACAAACTCACTTTCGCTTTTATCATATTAGAAAGGATTTCTCCATCCATCTTTTTGAAGCACACCAAAATATTACATTGTCAAATAATGACAGATACACACCTGTGCTGTGATACTATTATCCAAATTGATGTCATGGCAACAGTTCTTAAAGAAATGAAGTACAGAAAGTCAGAAATAAAGTTGTGTTTATGGATTTAAATAAATCTATGAATGCCAAAAGGGCCTTAGCTCAGCATATTGCCAGACTCAACGCAAAGTATACCATCTGACCGGTGTAGCGGGTTGTTGGAAATAAATACCCCGGAACATAAAGGGCAATAGTAGGAACATGGGTAGGTTTTAGTCAGTACATATCGATACTCCCCCCCGCTTCGCCCAGAGCTGGGTAAGTTATTTGATGAATTCCGATACGCAAAAAAAACAACTGATGCTGATTTTCAGCTGCAGCCCAGAGCAGCGTGTCATACGCTGAAAAACACAAACAAATACATAAAAGACGAAAATATTTTGCATGAAATCCAACTAAAATAAGATGTTCTCGATTTAAATAAAAGTAATCAAAAGTCATGAACATCAAATTACAAGAAAAAGTCCCACAAAACGCCCACAATTCGCCACTTCCTAGTGTTTTAGCAGGGAAGAAGAAGTGGCGGAACAAACTCCCCAGCAAGACACCTGTCTGTCAGATTAGAAGAACCGGATTCCATACAATTTCATTTATTACAAGGTAAATTATAATAATCTCATAACAATCTACACATTTGGCGGTCAGTTTACGAAGAATGCAATTTTCGAATAAAAATCTTTCATTAGAAAAAACTTTTACTTATTGCGGAAGCTTATCATCACATACTTAACACCTAGTAGAAGCTAGCTACGTAACAGAAACATCAAAACCCAAGTCTTACCCGAATTCCAATAAAAATCTAAAACCCGTCTTACAGCCAATATTACCAATAAATACCGTTCTGCCAATATTTGTCAAAGGCAAAATCACCGCGCCAAGGCATGTAGGGCGGGGCCGAGTTGAAAGGCGTACTCAGCGTACTGGCGTACTCCGGCGTACCGCAAGACGTAAAGGTGTAATTTCAATACGCCGTCTATAGTAAGACGTCAGATTATGCGTGAATTTTGCATAAAATACTTTGATTTTGGTTTAAATGTTCTTTGTCAAAGGGCTTATTAGCATATTGGGTAGATAGATCAGTTTTGGGACCTGAATTGTACAATGAGGAGGGTGTTTGAACATTGAGTAACGTAAATATGTATGGTCGAGTGACTGAGAAGCTGCTTGTTGGGTCATTTGCTTAGGAACCAGCCAATACGAACCGTAGCAGGTGACCGGGTAATGGGAGTCAGCTGGCAATGGGAATCAACCAGATTGCACTGGGCAGGAATCCGCCCTAAATAGATAAATTTTGTTATAAGGCGGTTGCAATAAATATTTGTTTTTTTTTATTAATATTAGTTCTCTCTTAAGTGACTCATATTACCCATTCTTCCCCCTTTTTCCTTTTCTGAAATTTTAAGCATCCCTGTAAAATGATTGCTGTACAAATACCCTTGACGAAATCGAAAGTCACTGCGTAGATAGTCTCACTAGAGCAATTGTCCAAATGGCACCTGCGCGAATGGCACCTAGCCTAGTCCACAAAAGGCACCAATATTTTTGGGAGGTACTCTTTGCGAATGATTCAAGTTTATTTTTCAATTATTGCTCACGAAGAGGAGCAGCTAAGATTCGGCAGCCTAGTGCTGTGATGTATTTGTTTTTCAGATCGTTATTTGTTTTGTTAAAAAAAAAGTTGGGAATCAGCCCCACACTAGGATTTTCTCCTGTATCGTGAGTGCGTTTACAAACATTTATACTCACATACACATACAGCCACATCCGAATCAACTATCTATAGGCCATACAAATATTTGTTACGTGCAGAGATCGAACGTTCTAGCTATGCGGAATACCTTTCATTCCGTTAATATTTTGGCTATTATCAATTTCACACAAGTTAATAAAACACTTAATATAAACAACAATACAAATTATTAGTAAAATTAGTCATCTATCGATAAACAGGTTCTGAAATTACATACTTAGAATGCCGTTTAAAAAATTAAATACATATTTATAAACGTGTTTACTGTCAAAAAAGTTAAATTAAAATGACGAGGGGTTGTCATATAAGTGCCCTATACGGAATTTATTTTCAAAATTTCTCGCCTGTGACAACCCTATAATCTCTTATAGTCGTTGATATGCATCGACTGGAAGTGACAATTATAATACTAATATTATAAAAGCGAAAGTGAGTTTGTTTGTTTGCTACGTCTTCACGCCTAAATAGCTAAACAGATTTTGATGAATTTTGGTGTCGAGATAGTTAAGGTAGGAGGTACCTGTAAATCTGGAAAGGGGGAAATGTTTTACCCCGAATTTAGTAATTTATATTTTTGTTTCATAAACTTAAAAGGTGTAACTAATAGAACACCCATTGTACTATGAACACCTTAATAGTAAACATTTGGCCAATTATGTTAAGTCCCATGCGCTAGGGGGCTAACCTATTGCCATCAACCGGGCACAAACCCGGACTCCGTGGCTGCTACCGAGAAATTCCTTTTTGGAAAAACCCAATAACACTTTGTCCTACCTAGAAATCGAACGCAGTAGTCCACTAGACCACCATCATTTTCCTGCCCTCGTCCCATTCAATTTGGGGTGTAAAATACAGGTAATAATCTGCATTTGGTTACACTGGAAGACTGGATAATAAGGTTATAGACAAATTACCAGTTTTGTCTGTTGTAATTTCATCTAGCATAATTTCTCAAATATAACAAAAAAACCCGCCTAATTACGAGTCAGATTCGGGCACTGAGTTCTCTGTAGAACTTGCGACTTAACAGCCATATGTTTTGACTGCGAAGACTTAGAGGGTGGATTTTGGCTCCAAGGAACCTTACACTTGAGTGAGGTTTTAATTTCAAATCGATACCTCAACGGGTTCCCGAGATAATTTATCTTGACACACAGACGGACAACAAAGTAATGCTATCAAAGTTCCGCTTTTTCCTTTTAAGGTACGAATCCCTAAAAACTATTAAAGAACTACAATAGTTAATTTATGCTTTTCTCCGTATAAAATAAATGTTTTACTTTGCGCAGAAAGCAGACAATAGGGAACTATGGTAAAAACATGATTTTCACGATTTTCTTTTCACAATGCTTCATTCTACAAAAGGACGTCCCTACAGCGTCGATGAAAAACTAGTGAATTCATTCGAGTTTATTTGCAAAGTATTACCAGTTTAGAAGACGCTATTGTATCGAGAATCCAAAAGATCGACGTAATGAGACTTCTTCATATTTATAAGGTTTTTAGAAAACCCTTTAATAGTTATAGCGACGTCTTTGATGTTCAAGATAAACTTTAAACCTAAATATGAATTGTAAATCTCACAATTGTTACTTGCTTGGATTTGAACTCAGAACCTCGTGCGTGAGAGTCGAGACATTATCCTCTAGGCCGTCACCACCATTCTCGACGTTTTATAAATGCCCATGTTGGCCTATGTGAAATATAAAAAGAAAACATGAAATTATCAACATCGTCATCATTATTATCAGACTGTGTCAGACCATTGGGGGAGAGTCAGACATTTACTGACTAAAACCCACCGATGTACCTTCTTTTGCCCAATATGTTCCGAGGCCGCAGTTTCTTTTTCGATCAACCCGCAACTCCGGCAGCTGGTGGGGCTCTGGCAGGCCCCTCTGCTTTGCTGACATCTCTTTGAGGCGCACGTTTATCATGATCGCGCCGTTGACACGTCCTGTCGTCATTAGACGAGTATTTGGTTCACATCACAACATAATCCCTCAAAAAAAAAAGATTCCGACGAATTGAAAAACTCCTGCTTTTTTTAAAATCGGTTAAAGATGACCTACACACACTGACAAAATAAAACTACGCATAGTCCCTTCCAGTCAAAGTTAGTATCGGGAAATATATTAAATCGTTTTGAGCACCGGAGCACCCTTCCGTGTCGTAACGATGTCTGTCCGGCCGTCCGAGCTTGTCCGGACTTTTGCCTAAACTTGTTTGGATTACGTGTCCAATTTAACCGTGTTTATACTTATTTTTATATATGTTTTCAACTGTAATGGTGGATTATGGCGAACTTGGACGATGTTGACGTAATTTTTTAGGATTATGTTTTAACTGTTTAGCGTTTGAATTGATGTTAATTCCGAAAAATACACAACAAAATCAGGTAAATCTGAAAAGTCTCCAAGCTTACTAAGATAGGCGGTGGTTAAAATAATAAGAATACCACTTAAAAATACTGGTTGTTAGAATTTCGGGTCATAAAGTCACCTATATAAAAATACTTATTTATTTCCCTATATTTAACACATAAAACAAAACCAGTTATTAAAGAAATGTGTCGAAAAAGTACACCTATCAATCGACACAAAACAATTTAATTTTAATTGTCAGGGTGGCACTTTTTAGGAGACTTGTAATTTTTTGTTTCAGTTTTTTTTTCTATATACTGAAATGCGTAATTACTTCTGTTTGTTCGAGAATGATTAACTTCTGTATGGCGTATAAATATAGATAAAAAAATTTCATAACTAACCTTACTATATATTAATTAACAAACTTTAATGTAAACACTATTCTCATCAACTTACAGTTTCATATTTTCTTTTATGTTGTGATTGGCTCACAGTGCGACCAGACGCGACCAACCACTCGAGCCCATGTAAAAAATTGATCAGGATTCGTTAACGTCGCTTCAAAAATGATACTACATCATTTTTCATGTCAATTTGAATGCTCAACATGAAAAAACAAGCTCGTCAACATTTTTTTTTATCGAAAATGGCTTGTATTATTATAATCCTGGTCCACCAAAACTTCGGGCTATTCAACTCCGCCAAAAGCTGTGGACATTAAAGCTGCTTAAATGTGCATAACTTATTACAGTATTCATGTGCAAATATAACCCATTTTCACAACGATAAAATACATATTTATCGATTCAACTGTACCCTCAAATATGACGACGGAGACACACTCCAAAAATTAACATAAACAACATTTTCGTATTCAATTTGGTCCTAAGAGTCGCACCTAACGCCATCTGCATAAAATTGTGGCGAAATTATTTCTAAAAAACACTAACTTAAAAAGGTAAGTGTTGCCAAGTTACCACTTTACGACAACGGTTGTTAATGAAAATGAAAGTCTCGTCAAGTTTATTTTCATACTACCCCGGATTAACCGCAGGACGAACGTGGAGCGGGGAATCGTAGTAAAGCAAATAGTTACCATGTGTGTGCAAATATTGTGCCCTTTTTGCCGGTCCCTGCGGATGGTCTATTGTTTGGCCAAAGAACTTGGGGCCTTTGGTTAAATACTACGTATTTTTGTACTGCGGTGTCGTTGTTTTACTTGACTGTATCTACCCTTCAGTCTATTTTACCCTTGTGGGGTGGAGTGTCTAGTTTATGCTGTATATTCTCCGCTCGAAGCTAACTTAGATGTTGGTTTTATTAATTATTCTGTTCAAGTTAGAATTTCTGTTAAAATTCTAATATTTCTAATATATTTCCCTTGAGTATAGTTAAGAATATACTAACATTTTATCAGATGAAGAGAGAAGCAACTCTTGTGAAGATACTTTCTCAATTATAATTGCAAAATTGCTAGATGCAGTTTTAAATGATGTCACAGTGAATGTAGGGTTTGTATGCAAATTTTAGAAATGAGTAATGACTCCTCTAATACCAACACACGGTTTTACTATTGTTGAAATAACCTACATTGTGTCGACTTTATTTAATGTTTTTCTATTTGATATTTGCTGATAAGTCCATGTGACTCAGATTAGTTTGTCCATATTTATATATAGAAGCAGTTCAATAGATTCACGTAAGTGTGTCAATGTATTAGAATTAGGATTACAAATTAGATTTAGGGACCACTTGGAGCAACTCAGGCCCAAAACCTAAGGGCTTAATACTCCCTAAGATCCAGGATTGAGGATCCAATTCTAATTTAATCCAAGGATAATAGCAATCGAAATATATTTTCGTAATAACTCGCCTTTTCTCTAATTGAAATATCACTAAGAATCCCGGGAAGTTCTACAAACTCGTAGATATTTAATATTGCTCTGCATTTCATTTTCAAATGAATTTTCGTATTGTGATTCCATCCAAGTTCTAAAATTTAATCAAAACAATTGAATTTATTGTTTTCTTTCTTATTAATAATGGAATTTTTGTGAACATTCAATTTCCTGGGTCGTTTTTTGTTCTAATTTTATTACGGCCTTTTGTTATTAAATATTGGATTGTCTTGTTTGTGACTAAATAGCTAATCATATTACCCGCCCCAGGTTCGCACGGATGCAATGTAGATTCCAATATTATACATATAGACCTACCCCTTGTTTACCTTATCACCATCTTGCTTAACATCCGTTGAGTAGTATAAAAACTTAAGCGAACAGACAGTCAGTAGTAAATGTTTTGTTATATAATTTTTACCGGTACTCCAGTTTTAAAGCTCAAAAAAAGCTTTTGTTTCTAGTCTGTGATAACACAGCTTTTTACTTATGATTATTCACTATCCACAATACCTCAGAACTCAAGGTCTTCACTACGACTCCGCTGAAGAAAGTTAATTCAACAAACTGGCATTTAAATCAAAACTTAGACGAATAACTCAGATGAAACCGCAAAAAATCTAATCCAGCCTTACCTGTCTCCATACCTTGAAACCCCAAGTTTAATCAAAGCGGAACAATCTAGGAAATGCTTTATTTCTTTCGCCAATTCTAAGATGTCGTACCCAAAATAGGATGGGTTTCGGAGCCGTAAAGCAAAATAAGTCCAATTTACAGTCAGGTACTGTCTGAACGGTACAGATACAAGGGAATGGTTTATTGGAAATCTGCATGAGTGATTTAGATATCATCTCCGATTGTAAGCCCCCTTCGGAAGAATCTACTTGTGAGGGGAGAACGCGGGATTGGTCCCGCTATCGATGTACTTTGCGGCCTTTAAAAAGGCTTTAACAATACATATTTAAACAGATGAAAATTGTTGACAAAAAACTTGCGAAAATTTTTGGTCCTCTTGTATTATTCTCTGTGCTTATATAAATAATATCTATTTAAAACAAGGACAACTGTAACAAGGGTCTACCAACCAATGATTCCGAGATAGGATGCCATGAAAAGTTAAATTGTTTCTCTACCCAACCGCAAAAAACACGGGTAACAGAAATAATATGCCAAAAATATCTAGGTAGGAGACACGGACACACAATTCCGGAAATATCTTCACGTTTTATGGGGTGGGCAGAACCCTTAGTGAAGCTTGAAATAAACAGGGAAGGTGACTTGAAGACATAATAAAAACTTGTATTGTCATCACATTTGCTTGAGTTAATAATTAACTTCTGCTTAGACCATGGAATATAATTTTTGCAGCTATAACAAGTACAGTTCAGTAATATATACTCAAGATTTTTAGAGAAAAATATTGGTAACTTTCATTGTTATTTTCTTTATTGAAATTGGTTTTCTGGTTGTACTTAACTACCTTATTGATCCTCAATAATTACATCTCCACAAATACACAATCAACAGATAGGTCAGCGCACCCAAAAACACATGTCACAGTAAACGCTGAATTCGGACAACAACCAATTCTGACTACTGCGTCCCTTCCAACATTATCTGCAATCAGTGTCTCACACGTGGCCGACACGTGTTTACATTATTAGCCACAAGTGCTGACCAAACTACCAAGACCCCTGAGCTTTGATAGCATAATGTTTTCTCTTTTTGTTAATTGAACATGGGAAGGGATCGAAGGACCAGCTAAAATGGTCCTTCGGAACCCTATGCTTTTAGGTGTCATGTGCCAATGTCACACTTTTATACTGCGGTATTGTTAATAACAATGTGTAATATTATGATCCTTATGAGTTTTCTACCTCTAGGGGATTATCTGAAATTTTGTACTAAAAGGTTTTATCTCCGTGGATACTACAAAATAATTGGATAAAAGAAAAAACTGGGATAGTGCATAACTAACCATGAAATGAGGGGAATCAGGCAGCAAGGAGTAATCGTGATATCGTGAGTTCAAACCCAGGTGCGTGTCAGGTTTTTTCTAACACTATTCAGTACATCACTTCTCCAAAGGATGAAGTACAAAACATAGGTAAAAAACACTCTACAACAACATAAAGAAGTCTTTGTTACATAAACAGGAAAGATTTGTTTGATGGCATAGAAAGATACGCAGTTTTTACGAATACTTTACAAAAGAATTTAGAGGCGTAAACAACGATTGACTCAATCATTGCTGTAAAAAAAAAACAAAACAATAGAGACTGAACTATGTTACAGACACGAAAAATAAACCAAAAATATTGAACTTCTAAGCTCGAATTTTTAAAATGCCATTTCAGATCTTCAAAACAGTCAAAGCTTTGACCCGAAAACTGCAAAAGCCTATATCACCAGTTAGGAGTCACAAACAGGGGACCATGGGTGTGTCCGATGTGGAAATTGCATTTCACTACCCTTTGTCCGAGGGATTTTTGTTTGCCAACTCAGGTGTTGATTCACAATTCTACTGTAGTAGGCGTTTGTGAGGGTAATCCCACTTGATTAATTTACTGTTGATTGTCCTCACTAATTAAGCCACTGATTCTGACTAAATGTGTAGAATCAATGGGCTGTATATCGTTTATCACTCTATTCGCAACACTATCCAATCCTTTCTTAATTTCGATAATAATTTGTGTTTAGTTTGAAAGTCGTAGTGTAATATTTCAGAGTTTGATTTATTTGAAGTTTCTTTTCATGTTCAAATAGACAACTAGACAGCAGTTTTATTTTCAGAAAATAGAAAAACAAAAACAAATCCGTTGTCAAAGTCAATGGTAGACAAAACCGATAAACCAAAAACGCACAGAGTCGTATCCGGATCGAAGGACCGAAAAGAAAACAAACGCATATCGATATCAAAGAAACGCATCCTCTACTAGATAAAAAATAAAATCGTATGCTTCTCCATCCACTGCTATCCAGTATGCAATGGAGCATGGAACGTGGACGCCAATTATATTGGCCGCTGGATTTACGTCGCGTCACTTTTCTGGCCGGTGATTGACTGACGGCGGCCATCTTTTTTTTTTCGTTTTGTTAAACAACTAGCACTCCCTGTATAGAGGAGAACTAGCTATTATTAAATTGTTTGTTGCAGTTGTCGTTCTAGAATGATTTGTGGTGTGATTAGTTAGTTCGTTTCGCGCTTTAGATGTTAAGTAAAGTAATTAAATGGATCAAGTAGTTTTGTCCTTTGATCCTTTAACTTATTTTGCTACATTTGTGTCTACAAAACAGACCCTATCATGAAAGGGAAAGGGACACTACTTTACATAACCCAGTCTTTTCATCTGAATCGACTTATCTGTCCTTGAAAGCGATTGACAAAAAGACCTTCTCTAATAGGGTTTCCTAACGTTAAAATAATACCTATACATTCGACGTACCCTGCGGAAAGTGGCGTGAATATATTCGACGGCAGTATTCTACAGACACGTCTCAATCCTAGACGGTAAGAAGGAAATCATTTACGCCAATAACGCCCCTCTCACCCCCGATCCTCGGGTGATTTAAAGAGGGGAGGAGTACTTCAGTAAATATCGATTTTCTTAGGTAAATATTTACGTCGTTTATTCCCTTTTTTTGTCGTCGTTATGAAATTGTTATTGAGGCATAAAAGTTGAGTTAAGATGAGGCGTTTAAATGCCTATATAAAGTTGAAATTGTGAATGAAGACATTTTCTTGCTGAATTTTAAAACGATTTTGTTGTTTATTGTGTGAGCTATGGAGGATATAATAATAAAAAATACGTAGTCTTGTAACATGTAAAAAACATATATACATTAAATAAATAGATGCAGTTATCAACTCATGAACAAAAGGCGTTCATTCTTCAACTAAAAATAACGCCTAACACTTATTCCTCATTTTTTTCATGTTCGACATTTACTCTTGAAGATTCCCAAGTAACAAAAAAACTTCTCAAAGGCAGAAAACGGAAATAGACGCACAAAGCGGCGATGTAACGAGTGGGCTAGCTCTCATTACTTCAGGAACAAAGATGTACAATTTTGCACGGAAATGACTCGGACGGTTACAGGGACTTTCACCCCTCGAAACTTCTCTAACTTGAAGGGCAGACAGAACTCAATTTGTTTGAGAAATTTCGATAGTGCCAGTTGCTTTGAGATTTTAATACGTTTTCGTATAAATAAAATGTTGTGTGTAATCTTCCAGGATTTTATGACGGCGTATGGAGGCATTAATTTAAGTATCCAATATATTTTATGCCTAGACATAAAATCTAGTACGATTGCTTTTAACTCTTGGTAATTCAGCACATCGTGAGACCTAATTTAAGTCTGGATTCTTGTACAGACTAATTCGATTACACAAATCCACTAAAAAACTCTTTATAGAAAACCCAAAAAACTGCACTACCTGTGAATCGAACCCAGGTCAATATTCTCATCAATAGCGTTTACGGTCAATCATGGTTTATCAATGCGGATTACATGAACGAAATTCCGTATGTGCAGTCTAATCTATACTTTAATATTATAAAGCTGAAGAGTTTGTTTGTTTGTTTGAAGCGCTAATCTCAGGAACTACTGGTTGGAATTGGAAAATTCTTTTAGTGTTGGATAGTCCATTTCTTGAGGAAGGCTATAGGCTATATAACATCACGCTACGACCAACAGGTGCTGAGCAGCGCGGGTGAAACCGTGGGGAACAGCTAGTTTTAAAAATATACCCCATAGAAACCCTCCTTTCTGATATTTTATGTTCTCAATGGAACCTTTTTATACCGATTATTATTTTTTTATGTTTTTCTTGTTGTAAAAATATATTTTAAAAGGAGAAGTAAAATAAAAGTAGAGTTGTCAGTTGTCAATCTCATGCCGTGGTTGTCTTTTCCTCTAACCCTCAAGGATCCTAGTCTCCCAAAGCCTTTTTTTTGGGGTGGGAAATCATCAAATAACTTCCCCCGCTCTGGGTGCACCGGGGGTAGTGTCAGACTTGTACTGACTAAAACCCACCCATGTTCCTTCTATTGCCTTTTACGTTCCGGGGCCGCGGTATCTCTTTCGAACAACCCGCAACCCCAAAGCTTTCCATCAACATTGTATACCCCTTTGAAACAAACATCTTAACACACACTGGCGTACATAAACTAGCTCTTACACACCTAGTGCCGGGTGTTTAAATATCTTATGATCTTAGTGAATGTATCCAAACTGGCTTGCTACTTGCCAGGCGTGGTACGACACACACCTGTCGCTACGCCCATTCTCCTTTGGATGCCTATGTTGTAAGGCATTAATTTATCGGTGACTAGCTGGCGCCCGCGGCTTCGCCTGCATGATATCGAAAAGAAAAGTATCTTATGTGTTATTCCAGACCATAATCTACCTGTGTGCCAAATTTCCTTAAGATCCGTTCTGTCGTTTTAACGTGATAGAGTAACAAAGATTCGCATTTATAATGTAAGTAGGATGTTTATTTTTTTTATTATTATAATTTTTTTAATTACTGTATTGCTCCGTGTGAATCCAATAAATATTTTTTTCTTTCCATGTAAATTCTGTGTAATTGCAAGCTAGACAATGATATTAAAACTAAATTCCTGTCAAAATACTTAATGGAAACGTATTTTCTCCGACACGACTTTAACCTAACCAAATAGCAATAGATCCAAGGTTTCCGCTTGGATAGAGACAACGAAATGTCACCCAAATACATTGTTTCCGAGGCGCAATGCAAATTGGGACAGTTCCCATATTGACTCGTTTTTATTCGGCCCTCGTTTAAGGCAAAAGGAACCAAATATAAACGACGTAATTGACTGAAAATTGGATGTTTGTTGTGATAAGAATAATTTACTTTTCAAAGAAAAGTTCATAATCACTGTTTAGGTCCGTCTTTCCAATATAAGTCTTAGTAATTACTGTTAATTTTCTCGTTTTAATTTTTTTTTAATGTATTTATTAGTTAATTTCATATGTATATGTGTATTAGTATATGTATAAAAAATACGTAATAGTTTTGGATATATTTTTTTGTACCCTCACAATGTTGTTATATTTTACCCAAAGGTTGACTGGTAGTTAATGCCTTATGACATTAAGCCCGCCTATGTACGACTATTGTACATGAAGTTTAAATAAATAAGAAATGTTAGGGAAATTATGTTGATATACTAATTAACCACGGACTTAAATGCTTAATTAGGCGCTCTATATCGCTAGCCTAAGTTGGACCGTAGCTACTGTAACAAAGTGGGTATTCCACCACGTCCACTGTTGCTTCAACCTCTTTTGTTCTGGATCAACATCGATTTTTATTTTTTTTTAATACTCGTATTTCGAATTTCATTCTGTCATTTGCGTCATCTTCAAGTCCTTTTTGGTTATTACAATCAATTGGGTAGTTGACACCATAAACCAATAATTTAAAAAACACAATTTTTCTGAAATACAACCTTATTCTAGACCTGAGAACTCCATTAATTTCAAAATAACTTTAAAATATTCGATTTTTAGTTGCTTTTAAATCAATAAATAGTTGCATCATTGACTTAACAATTTAGTGACGTCATCGTTTGCGAGTCTCATACAAAATCTATGGGGAAAGCGCGTTTTGACAGCTCATAAAGAGTACATCAATTGATTGGTGGTCTCAACTACCCTATTACATACCAATCTTCCTCCGTGATACGTTATAGCTGTTTGTTGATCCTGCTGCCATTTGTTGTTTTTTTATCAGTTATTACAGGTAGTCTGACAACCAGTTTTACCAAGGGGTATAGTATTACCCGGCACTAACTGGGTTGTAGAGGTCAAATAGGCAGTCGCTCCAAATAAAATACTGGTATTCAACTACAGACCTTAGTAAATGAGAATTAGTCCGTTTATATCACAACTAAGTATGATTCTTTGACAGCTGTTTCAAATAGCTATACCCCTACAATTTGACATAAGGTGTCATTTCCTTAAAAAAATAGTTACTGGGTTTAATAATATCGCCAGGAGCGAGTCGGGATCCGTACAAACTTGCGTCATAAATAGCCAATATATTTTGCTTGCGTAGACTTAGTGGGTTGTTTTTTTTTCATATCACAAAGAGACTACAAATTTGAGTATATGGTTTTAATTTCAACTCGATACCTACACACGTTCCTGAGATAAAGGGTCTTGACAGACAGACAGACATCTAATAAGGGTTCCGTTGTTTTCCTTTTGAGGTACGGGACCATGAAAAACAACAAATATCCCATTAATGTTAAAGTAAGCTATAATCACATCAAAAATAGAAATGATTGATACATGAATAGGCTACAAGATTTAATATTGATCATGTTTATTATACGTCTTCCAATTCAAGCTATCAATAAGATTATTTTTGGTAGCAAGGCCGGCGTCGGCCATCATTTCTACTTTTTCAGAAACATAACATCAATTCCATACCAGAATTCAGGTAGCCACCTTCGCAATACCTCGAGAACTTTTCTAATGGAATCCGAGAGCAATCCCAAAAGTTTCTCCGAAAAATTTTTGACGGACAAAAAGTATTCACATGTTTCATAAAAATTGTATGTCTTATTAGGGGGCCTTATATATGTACGTATATAATGTCATAAATACATGGCAAAGGTATGATAGGTTTTTGATGTAAGTATTTATTTTGTTTTTGTTTATAACTAATGTGTAAATATGGTTTTGATGTTCGAGAAAATGTGTGAGTTATTTATTGAAAACTTTTTGTAGTATTCTTATTTTGTGCGAAAATAGTTTTTGCCGAAGTCAATTTTCTTTTTAAGAAACTTGTATTTAGTTAGAAACTCAGGTTATTTTCGCTTCGCTGTATATTATGTACTATAAATGCAATTCGTTTTTAAGGTTTCATTTGTTTATCAAGTCTTCAGTTTTTATTGACAGCCAGTGCTTTCAAAACGTCTAAATATCTTTTAAAATAAATAAAATTGAAGTATCTGTTTGTGATTTCAGAATAACTGCCTTTTTGCTAAATACATGTATACGAAAATATATATACATAAACAAAAAAAAATCTGTAAGTTTGTTTCCGGTAATCTCCGAATCGGCTGTACATACCATTTTGCCAGGACTTTATTGGCAGATAGCTGATGATGTAATCAATACGATAACATATGGGCTGCGATTATTTTAGAAAAAGGGTTCTGTACAAAAAGTTAAAACTTACCAAATTAACAAAATCAGATTCAAATAGAGAAGTATCTTTATAATAATTTCACGCGGTTGAAAGTCGCGGGTTACATACAGCTAGTCGGAAAGCTTTTCAATTCTTTTCTCTCTGTCATAACATTTACTTGAAAAAATACAAGTTTTGCACCCTAAAAGTTCATTGAACAAAATCATCCCCCAAGATTCGTTTCAACTAACATAGTAACACAAGTTTGAGCATATGTTGCTTGCTCAGCGTCTCGGAGATGTGACTTGTCCTAGATTTTAATGTAGGGGTGGCAAGTTTTATATATGCTGTTTTTTGTGCTCAATCCCGTTTTTTCATTGCGCATATTGAAGAAAATTAGTTTCATAATACGGTAGTTTCCTGGGTCAAAGTAATTACATTATATTTAGTCCGTCTTTTAGATTATTCAAAAATAAGGGACATGTATTTTAATATTTGTAAATTAGACCAAAAATTACAAAGATATAGATATAGCCCATTAAAGTTACGTGTGACGTCACGTGTTGCGAAAAAATGGAGCAATGCGTTACAAATAAGAAAATACGTGTAACTTATTTTTGAATAATCTAAAAGGCGGACTGATATTTTTTTTGGAAACAACACACAAATAAATTATCGGTTGGAAACAAAACTTAAAAATCCATAAAGGATAGTTGTCATAAAGTTAGAAACAATGAAAGATTAGTTTTTGAATTTAGTTACATAAATGATCAGTCGTTTTCGTTCTCAAAATTCAATAGTACCAAATATTTCTGGTTTCCATTTAAGCAACTGTGTCAACCTAAAAATATTTCCAATACGGTGTTATTCGTCAAAATTTGAGCCTAAGCAGGTCGTAGCAAATAGGAAATTTGAGCACATGTCGTTCGCTGGCTGAACACGGTAAGCACGTCTCAGGATTCGAGCCGGGCGCCTAGATTGCTACTTAGGGTTGACAGTATTGATTTGTGAACATTTTAAAACATCAGTGAATGAAACAAGGAGACGTAATCGTTTGCTGACTTTAAAGAGGTCTGTACCAAGCAAATTTTAACAGTAAACTTACCATGTTCGCTTGAAGGAATCCGTTTTTTTTTCCATATGAAGTACGGAACGAAAAAAGAAAAAAACAATGGAAGATTGTAAATCAAAACATTATCCTGAAAGGTTTACGTATTTATTTGTTCCCATAACGTTATCTGTTATTTTATGTCTTTTCTGTATCGACAATATCACATTATAAACTAGTAGCGTCATCTATGATAGGATACGTAGTACTGTAGGTTTGTATTTCGAATAAAGTCAGTTCTCATCTGTGTCTCAAGCGTTTGATTTATTAGAGGTTATGCGCCCAGATTTTTTAGGTTTTTTTCTCGCAATTTTCTTGGATATTCCTAGTGGAAATAGATTTTGCAGATTGAGATAAACTGTAATTAACGCTGTGACTGTGAAAATGACGACGAACTACCTTGTCAGTGTGCCTAAATTGAAAGGGCGAGAGAACTACAGTGAGTGGGCTTTTGCGGCTGAGAATTTCTTAGTTCTGGAGGGAATGTCTGATTGCATCAAGTCGGAGACTGTACCAGCAGAAATAGGAGCAGCAGGTGACGCGAAAACCAGAGCCAAACTGGTTCTGACAATAGATTCGTCGCTGTATGTGCACATAAAAAGTGTACAAACGACCCATGAGCTGTGGAAGAAATTGAAGAACCTATTTGATGACTCAGGATTCACGAGGAGAATCAGTTTACTGAGGAGTTTAATTTCCATTCGACTCGAAAATAGTGTTTCAATGACTTCGTACGTGACACAAATCATCGAAACAAGCCAAAAATTGAGTGGTACGGGTTTCAATATTAATGATGAGTGGGTCGCATCGCTTTTGTTAGCGGGATTAACAGAAAAATATTCCCCTATGATAATGGCGATTGAACATTGCGGCATACCATTGACAGCAGACGCCATTAAAACCAAATTGTTGGACATGGAAGAGAGCGGAAACGGCGATAATAGCGCTTTCAGTTCCAGTGGCGCGTTTGGGAGTTTTAAGAAGAACCGGAGTAATGGTTGCTATGATACCAAAAATAACACCCAGATGTCAAAGTCAAAACCAAAAGTCGTAACATGCTATAAATGTAAACAAACAGGACATTACCGCAACCAGTGTACTTTTTTGGACAAAAATTTGTCGAATACAACAAAAAATGAACGTACAAGCAGTAATGCGTTTAGCGCCGTGTTCCTGAATGGCGAATTTTGCAAAAGCGATTGGTATATTGACTCCGGGGCTAGTGTTCATCTTACTGCGAACGAAGAATGGTTGTCAAATGTGTCGCGGGATCTTATGATCAAGGAAATTGTCGTGGCAAACAAAGTTAAAGTACCTGTATTATGTACTGGAGATGTGCAGATTACGACAAAGACGCATGCCTGTGAATATGATATTACAGTAGAAGGTGTATTATGCGTGCCGAAGTTGACTACAAATCTGTTGTCTGTTAGTCAACTTATATCAAAAGGAAACAAAGTTTCATTTATGAATGGTGGTTGTCAGATTTTCAACAAAGCAGGAGTACTGGTGGCTACAGCAAGTCTGTTGAATGGGGTGTATAAACTAAACATGCCTGAATATTGTTCATCAGCTGCAGTGATGGTGTCCAGTGAAGTTTGGCATCGACGTCTAGGTCATGTCAACAGCCAGTATTTAAACAAGATGCAAGATGCTGTACAGGGATTGACACTTGATAATAAGACTGATATGTCAAAGTTATCATGTGTTGTATGCTGTGAGGGCAAGCAGAGCCGCTTACCTTTTCCCAAAGAAGGTAGCAGAAGTACTGAGTTACTACAAGTTGTGCATACTGATCTCTGTGGACCAATGGAAAATAGATCTATAGGTGGTTCTAGATACTTTATGTTGTTCATAGATGATTTTAGCCGTATGACATATATTTATTTTTTGAAAACGAAAGATGAAGCATTAAAATGCTTTCGACAGTATAAAGCAGAGGTTGAGAATCAACTTAATCGCAGAATAAAGATCTTGAGAAGTGACAATGGGACAGAATACTGCAACAGTAAGTTTGATGATTTTTTGGTGTCGCATGGGATAGTTCATCACAAAACGAACCCATACACACCAGAGCAGAATGGTCTCTCAGAACGATACAACCGTACTATCGTTGAGAAAGCCAAGTGTCTACTGTTTGATGCAGGTCTCGAGAAAAGGTTTTGGGCTGAGGCTGCTCATACTGCAGTGTACTTACAAAACAGGACTGTGACTACATCATTAAATTATAAAACTCCTTTCGAGATATGGACGGGCAGAAAGCCAGATGTAAGTCATCTTCGTATTTTCGGTAGTACAATTATGGTGCATGTGCCGAAACAGAAGAGATTAAAGTGGGACAGAAAGTCTGAAAAATGTATCCTTGTCGGCTATTCAAATGATGTCAAAGGCTACAGGATTTACAACCCGAAGTCTAATGTTATTACTACCAGTCGAGATGTTATAGTATTGGAGAAGATAGAGACGGAGAATGTTCTGGAAGTACAGGAAAATTGTTCAGATGAGGTGAACCTGGTTCCAGTGGGGGAAGAAGATTTGACACTTCAGGAAGATTCACCTGAACATTCAGAGAGCTTGAACACAGATGACAGCGGTGAACTGTACGTACCTTGTGAAAGTGATACGTCAGATAGCTTTGAGTCTGGTACAACGAACGGAGAAAACTCCATTTTATTCAACAATGTCAACACATCAAGTGGTCCTCGGCATAGGCAGCAGCCAGAAAGATTTGGCTTTGCAAGTGCTTATATAGAAGATGATAATATGATCACGGGTGAGATAAATCGTTGCAAGAAGCCTTGGAAGGTCCTGAGAAAGCACAGTGGTTACCGGCAGTGCAGGATGAGTTACAGTCAGGCTGCTAGAGCTTGGAATAAAAAGGTTGATGATTGTTTGATCAATAATGGTTACAAAAAGTCAAAAATAGAGCCATGTATGTATATAAAGAATATTAACAAATGTAAAACTATTGTAGCGGTATATGTCAACGATTTCTTTATATTTTCCAATGATAACGTTGAAACTAAGAACTTGAAACAGATTTTATCTAATAAGTTTAGCATTAAGGACTTAGGTGAAGTTAAACTATGTCTTGGAATGAATGTAACCTTCAGTAAAAGATAAAGTTGTTAAAGTACTGTATTTGCCAACAGCTGTTATGCCGGCTGACATTTTAACGAAAAGTTTATGTTCAGCAAAAATTACAAATTTATGTTGCTTCTTGGCATAGTTTGTTTAAAATAATTTTGTATAAAATTGTTTAGTAAATATTGCGATAAGTGGGGGTGTTATTTTATGTCTTTTCTGTATCGACAATATCACATTATAAACTAGTAGCGTCATCTATGATAGGATACGTAGTACTGTAGGTTTGTATTTCGAATAAAGTCAGTTCTCATCTGTGTCTCAAGCGTTTGATTTATTAGATTATCTGTTACAGAATCCTTACTAATATTATAAAAGCGAAAGTGAGTTTGTTTGTTACCTCTTCACGCTTTAATGGCTAAACCGATTTTGATGAATTTTGGTACAGAGATAGTTGGGAACCAGGAGACGGACATAGGCTAATTTAAAATAAGTGGGATATAAGGAAGAACGAGGGAAGAAAAGAGAAAACTTAGCGTTGCTATTACAAATCAATCAGGCGCAAGAGAAAAAACTGCAGTTCTGCTTGGTGTGTTATACCGAATTTAACGCGAGCGAAGCCGCGGGCGAAAGCTAGTTTATTTATAAAGTAACAAAAACTTCCCATTGATGATTTCCCACCAAAAAAAAAAGAAACAAAACCTCGAAACACTTTTCAGCACTTACACTGAGCACATTTGTTATTCCTGTGGCCATGACGGCTCCAATATATATTTTTTTGCGTGAATTTACAGCAAACATACATTTTTTTCCGTTAAAATTTTGAGTGATTCAATTTTCAGTAGTTTTTTTTAGATATTTTTTGAAAGCAGGATTACCGGAAATACGTTAACTGCTTTTTTTTAACGTGAAAATGTTTTATTTTGTTTTGAAAACTGTATTTGGTTTTCATACTTGATTTTAGCCCGACCATTTTTCCCGTTTATTTACGAAAGCTTTTAAATATTTCAATAGGCGAACAATTCCAAATCAGCAGGAAAAGGGAAATTTAATATTGATAAACCGACTTTAAAACAATATTGAAATACCACATTGAAAACAACAAAAGGTGCAAAAAGGTGTTAACAAAAAAAAACAAGTTTTTTTTTGGACAGCCCTACTGCTGTCTTATCTCCTCGACAGGTACGCTTGACAGGACTACGTCAATAGACGGGGCTCTATAGCCGTCTATAGTCTGACTGTATGGGTGTGTGTGTGTGTGTGTGTGCCAATCCGTTTGTGTGGATAGTGCATAGGCTCTAATGTACTCCTATTGCAGTAATCTTTTAAGCGGTTGATTGTCGAAATAGGTTGCAGATTGTTTATTTAAATAAAACTAGCTGGCGCCCGCGGCTTCGCCCATGTGAATCGAAAAAAAGTATCCTATGTGTTATCCCAGACTATAATCTACCTCTGTCCCAAATTTCATTAAAATCCGTTCAGCCGTTTTGACGAGAAAGAGTAACAAACATACATACATCCATTCTTACAAGCATTCGCATTTGTAATATTAGTGGGCAGTAGGATTGGTCGCAAGTGTGATTACTGAGTGTAAGGTCCTGAATTTGATATCCAGGTTGGGCAAGGTGGTAGATACTGGGTTTTACTATCAGGAATTTCCTAGAAGCAGCCGCGCAGTCTGGATTTGTGAATTGATGGTAATAGACATAAACATGGTTGGCGAAATATTGGTGGGTGTACTATTAAATACAAGTTTGTTAAATATTGAAAAATCTATCTTAACCGTTAAATCATCACCTTCATCTTACACAAACTCTGTATTTTTTCTCTTTATTTAATTATAGGGACTTTTACGCACAGGGTATACTAATGATAGTATCCTAAAAAGAATTGATAAACTTTCAAAAAACGTAGGTTATTTGAAAGTCACCATTTGGTTAAAAAAACTCTTTATAAAACAAAACCAGACCACTATCTCTTTCACACAACAGTTCCCATCCAAAACAATTTACCCCACATACCCACATCATCAATTCTTCCGCCAAACCTATTTGACAAAATACACCATAAAGAACATAAAGAAAAACCCCTGAACACATGATATATTGATATACATACTCTCCAAAAGGGAAAAGCTTTAACGTTACCACAGAATTTCATACCCTTTATGAAAGCAAATTTATTTCAACTAAAATCGATCCCGTATGCGGTATAATACATTATTCAAGCCAGATTTTCGAAGCCCGTTGAACGACAGTGAAGACCCGACTTTATTGTGCTACTTATACACTAGATGCTTATTAAATACTAGCTCTTGTCAACGGCTTCGTTCGCATAGAATTTTTTCCTAAGGGAATATTTTTCCGAGATTAAAAATTTCAAATAAAATAAGTCAATTGAAAGGGTATGCTGTGAAGAATGCGTGTTTATTTTTAAAAGAATATAAATATATATATATATATATATAAATATATATCTTCTCTTCGACGTGTAATCAGGAGGGATGAAGAACCTGTGACTAAAAGAGTGATAGATATGAATGGAGAGGGAGACGAAGGCCAAAGAAAAGATAGATGAATTCTGCAAGAAAAGATATGCAGGAGAAAGGAATGAAAGATGCTGTGACGTCTAACAGGGGAGAATGGAAGAAGAAAACGTGTTGCGCCGACCCCAAATACATAGAATGGGACAAGGGCAGGAAAATGATGATGATCTTTCTCTTAGATGCCATCCATATACAATCATATTCATCACCCTTTTAGCTCCAATAGTTTTCCAATTCTCCAATAATAATAGAACTATTTAAAATAAGTTATTACTTGTGGTGAAAGAAAACATAGTTAGGCCATAGTTTAGGCATAAAAACTGACACCAGGTAAAGCATCCAACCACACGATGAAGAAGAAGTAATTCATTAAATTCCCAATCAATTTACATAAATACACATACACATCCGTCTCAGGATGTCTACATACATATATAGTGTATATTATATATGTCTTGTACATGGCCGGATACCGACAAGCTCAGGTGATTAAGTTCCGTTCTGCCAACGTGGAGATAAATGACAAATACCTAATCAGTCAACTGTTATGCTTGATGTTACATTATGGGGTGAGCAGGGTTTGTGGTGGTTCTCAAGAATGATCAGTATTTATGAACGTTGAAACTCATCTGCCTTTTTCCTAACTTTGATTATGGTCGGCCTTCTCAGTCTAACAGGATGCAGCTGAATACCACTATTTTATTTTAAACGACTGCATTTCAGACACAACCCAGTTAGTACTGGGTATTACGATATACCTCTTGGTACGATACTTTCGGGACACTTTACTACTTGTAACGACTTTCAAAGATTGAAAAATGACAGCCGGGACCAACAGCTTAACGTTCTTTCCCTAAGTATGTGACGGCTGGTCATGCATCTACAGACCAACCTAGGCACATGCGGCTTAACCCAAAGATCGGTCTGATCGGCTGCTATTATTTCCTAAAGAATAAATATATTATTAACAAAACAAAAACTCTTCTAGTAATCTCGAAAGACGTAAGAATCTCACGTAAACACAGACGAGACATTTTACAACCATTGTACAATATACAAATGGGGTAAATTGCAACGTAGAATCTGAAAGAAATGCTTACACTGGGTTCTAAAGTAAAGTAAAATGCTCCTAGATAATCATGAATAAGGAGAAAAAAAAAGGCTTTACAAAAAACTTACCGAAGCATAGCCTCCACTTCAGATTAAACGTACATTCAGCAATATTTTTCACAAAGGATACCTTAATCCCTAACAAGTGGGGGTAAGCCTTTCTACCCCGATTTTCATAACCGCTCGCTCTTGGAAATTGAAATTGCAGCTATATGGAATGGAGTAGAGATGTAGGATTGGTTCTGAAGAAAGGCGGGTGAGAATTGCTGAGAATTTTATGCTGTAGTACATTAATGAGATCAATTGTCATTTTCTTTAGTTTTTTCTCACGACTTTGCTTATAGAAAGATGGACGGAAAAGGTCTCACAGGAACTTACTGCCGATATATAAAGTATGCCACGTTTTAACCCAGGCCATGGTCTAGCCATATGTTAAATTTTATCTAAATCAGTTTAGCTATTGAGGCGTAAAAGGGTAACAAACGCACAAAGTAACCATCACATTCGTAACATGGGTACAGATTTAAACGGCCCACCAACATTTTTTCTCACAACACAATATGAACAAAAATCTCAGCAAGTTTTTAAACAACATCCAATCGTTAATCACTACAACAAACTTACCCATATCCGTTCAAAACAAGATCAAATATTTACCTTTAAAAGAGTAAAACAAAACAGAACCACCATCTGGCGATGATATCGAAACTGTTCGTTATATTTCGCATACGATAAGGTTCTGGTATGTTGACAATAGGTCCCCTTAGGCTTTCATTTCGATATTAATATAGTCAGAGTTGAACCTCGATGGGTTGATTGTTTTTTTTTTTATTGAAACTTTTTCTGACATCAATGATGTCTGGTCAGTGAACCACGATCACGTTACGGGAAAATTAAAATATGCTGGGGTGTTGTTTTCCTCAGTCTAGGAGTTTGTTGATCAGATATTGTTTTAGAATAAGTAGATAGATAGGAAGGTCGATATTATTCGGGGAAAGGGCTGAGACATGAAATAGAGGCTTAGCCTTTTTTTTGTGAGCCTGTGGACGGTGAGCAATGGGTAGCTCACCGTCCGCCCGTCTATTGACGACAGGCAGTGTCGACGGCGCGTTCTTGTTTCACGCGCGCCTCAAAGAGATGTCAGCAAAGCAGAGGGGCTTGCTAGGGCCTTCGCCTGCCGGGGTTGCGGGTTGTTCGAAAGAGATACCGCGGCCCCGGAATGTAAAGGACAACAGAAGGAACATGGGTGGGTTTGCTATTTGATATCTGCTGACATTTAATCTAATTGTAATCTATTGCATTTTATTTTAATATTATTTAATTTGTATGTAATGTAATTTATTTGGTTGATGTTATTTTATTGTTTTTTTTTTTCAGACACTAATATTCTATTTAATTAAAATTGGAATGCTTGTGTTTGATATAACTTAAAATGAGTCGTTGTGTTACTTGAAATAAATGAATAAATAAATACATTTTACTGGAAAAGTTACAACTTCAAGGATCAACGGGAAACTTGGAGTTTGCGCAGTGAAACTTGTAAATTATATTTAGTAACTCACATGATCGAAATACAAGTCGGTTTTGTGATTAGGTTAAATTTAAATCAAAATCTATTGATTTCTTTTTAGGGCTCCAATCTACATCATTTATTGAAAGTGCAAAACGTGAATATAAAATCAGAAATTATAACTTTCAACCTCATAAAATCTTACCAGGAATAATTAGGGAGTGCCTTAGAGATATCCGAGTTTCTCCAACAGAATTCGAAGTAAGAAGTATTTTTAGACTTTACCACAATGGGCAATTAAGTCTGGTTTTTCTTTAAGACATTATTTGAGCAAAGTTAATCTATTGTAACTGGGATAGAGCCTAAAATAGTGAAAACAATACTTTTATGGGTTAGTACTTAAACTATTTTAAGTCAAATAAACAAACACAGTGCCAGTGCTTATTTTAGAATGTTAAACTACATAATTAATTACATTCCGTATTTCTTTTTGCGGATGGTTAATCATCAAATAACTTCCCCCGCTCTGGGCGACGCGGACGCGTGGAAGAATGTCAGACTTGTACTGACTAAAACACATCCATGTTTCTTCTTGTGCTCATTATGTTCCGGGGCCTCGGCATCTCGCTTTAACCAGGAGTGGGAAAAATCAGGCAGATTAAAAAAAAACTAATAAAATTGCGACATAAATAGTCATATATCTATTGGTTGCGTAGACTTAGAGGGTTGTATTTTTTCACAGCTCTAAGGCACCACAAACTTGAGTTTATGGTTTTAATTTCAACTCAATATCTCCACGCGTTTCCGAGATAAATTGTCTTGACAGACAGACGGACGGAGAACAAAGTGATCTAATAAGAGCTCCATATTTTTTATTGAGGTACAGAACCCCAAAAAGTAAGGTCACAATCACCGACAGAGACGAAGCTGTGTTCAAAAGAACTTGAGCATCACCAAACATTTCGCATGAAAAATCATCATCATCATCATTTTCCTGCCCTTGTCCCAATTTATTTGGGGTCGGCGCAACACGTTTTCTTCTTCCATTCTCCCCTATCAGACGTCATGGCATCATTTACTCCTTTCTCCTTCATATCACTCCTTACACAATCCATCCATCTTTTCTTTGGCCTTCCTCTCGCTCTCCGTCCATCAATATTCAGATCCCGCATGAAAAATAAAGCCTTCAATACTTTGGCATTTTTTTGTAATTCTCCGCGAATGAAAAATGCCTTGTGACACTAAGTCCACCTAAGTACCACTATTGTACACGAAGTTGAAATAAATAAAATAAATTGTGTTAAAAATATTATTTTCTATCCAATGTCAGAATATTCTAAAAGGCAACCCTTGCAGAGGTCAACACACCGTTAACTTGTTTAATAAAAAGTAATTAGCGTTTTTAAAACATTAGCCAACGACACACAGTGACAAAAAAAAATACAACACAAAATAATTTGCCCTTTCACTAAGTGTCAGGGGTCGAAAGTGATTACGCCTGAATACCGTAATTTAGGATGAAAGTTAGAAAAGATTCCGTCCAAAGAATTAAGGACAAAAGACCTTTTTCGGGTGGTTTACATAATAAAACAATGGCCACCGACGGAACCCTATTCGAAGCTAGGGCTGTCCACCAAAAAGGATTTAGAACCAGTGTTAAAAAAAAAGTTTTCGAATTATTTAAATAAAGAACAAAACAACCGGTTACATTCTTTTATTTTTAAAGCAGAGACAACAAACATAAGAACTTATTAATTTGGTCTTTCAAGCCATTAGGACCCAGGTAGCCACATTTTTACGACCACGGATACGCATATTTTGTATCAGAAGATGATCTCAGCCAAATGTGACCAGCATACATAATTATTATCGCAGATTAAATTAGGGTTTGTGCTGTGAGTCACTGTGGAAATGAGCGAAACAATAAATTTACTTTACGACCAGTTTTTGTTGAATTCCGGCGATTGTTTTTGTGATAATAATTTCTTCTTGACGTAATTTAAAGTCTTATTTTAATTTTTAACACCCTCGGTAGGGTAATCTTTTATATAGCTAGGCAACACTTTTGAAACTCATTTATTTTCATTTTTAATTGTCTGTAAGTAGAACACAAGCAACCCTAACATGTATACCGAATAATAATGCGTTATTTGACGTGAATTATGTGAATTATTCGCGTTAAAGCAACTCCAACCGCGAAATTTTAATAATGAATTAAAACATCCTTTCAAAATGTAAATTTTTAATTAGTATAACGGTGGTATCCCTTCAGTGTTTCAGACGCTTATTGTGTTATGTTTGTTTGCGATGCTCAGTTTTATTAACTAGGGGACTAATCGGACACTGGAAACCGCTTTATCTAGATTTATATTTGCATATTGTCATGCAAAGTGACCGCCACTTCAAAACTTGCATATGTCACTTCATAACATGGTTTGCAAAGTGGTTAGGTTTTAACGCCATCTGGTGTTTTAAAAGTGAATTTGTTAACATCAGAATCACATGGTGTGTAATAATTTAAACTTAAATTTGTAATAGCTAAAATTCAAGCCAAAATTATTATTTTATTTCTTGGTAATCTACGAGACTACCCTTAAAACTAAAAGCCGTAATTCGCTTGTCCGGAACAGAAGCGCCGCGAAGTTGAAATATATTGTAGGCAGCAAGTTTATTCAGTCAAAAAACCCGTAATTTCAATAAATACCGCTAAGTGTCACTTCAAAACAAACCTCCCCCAAATCGGTGCCCAAGCCCCCATTAAACAACTCTTTGATCATCCGCACTCACAATATTAAGAATTTAATAATCGGGCATCTAAACAACAGTCTAATGTGTCAACAAACACAATTCTCAAACAAGTTAAAAGGAAATTTTATTCTCCCCCTTACCCCCAATTGGTCCTTTGTCTGCTTAGAATCGATCCCCCGTCACTTAATAATATTTCTATAAGAAAATCAGAATCACCCTTTTCGAATTTCTATTCAAAGCGCCATTTTAAGCTCATTGTCCTTTATAGTACAGTTAGCACCGAAAATTTTAATTAAATCTTTAATATCGTCTTCCGATTTTTATTTAATACTTAGGAAGTATTTAAAATGTCTTGTAAATAAATTAAATTGAACATTTATGGTAATGTAATTAGTCTATTAGGGTTCGGAATTGGCGAAATAATTTGGATCAAATCGATTTTTGATAATTTAATAATAACCAATACATTTATAGCTAATTTGTATATAACACTTGGTAGAATGCTAATACTGGTTGTAGAACGCCTTATATTCTTGTAATGTTTATGTTTGAATAAATTTTCTTGTCTTTTGATATTTTAAGTCTGCATACATTATGTTGAACTTGTTTTGTTCGTAAAATATGCGTGTTTCGCTTTATTTTTGAGCAAAGACATAAAATATAGTAATTCGTAATGAAGATTGAAACAAAACATGCATTTGTATTTGTCGTAACTTTATGTGTACACAAATTTATTCAAATTATACTTATACGTAGCTTTGAAAATAAAATTAATGCTCATGTTCTCATGAATTTTAGTTGTTAAAACTTAATTGTTCTTTAGAAAACAAATGCTTGCAAGTTAAACCAAACACGTTAAGAGTGACATTTCTTTCTCGTGTGAAAACAAATGGAATTGGAGGGACTGAAAGACAGTAACGAAATCATTTGGCACCATAGCGAATGGAAATTGAAACATAAAAAGCAGAATCACAAGCATTTTTCACAAACCCAATAAAATTCTTGTCAAAATGTAAACTGTCAATAAAAGTCTTCCCCTACACAATTATTAGTATAATAATGAAACATTATGACAGAGTCAAAGTTCCCAGATAAGGGGAGAAACACACCGAGCATAAATATATTATTCGAACACTTTAAACTGTCCTCCCGATGGGCAACTTCCTTAAATATTGCAGATTTATGCTAAACGTTAACGTGGACTCTGGGTTTTTTATGACCGCATAAAAACTTAATTCGAATTAACTCCCGGTGTAAGACGAGTTTTACTTTTACCCTTCTTGAAAATGTTTTCGAGTTTTATATCATTAATGTAAATCTTTAAAACCTAATTAGAATCTTAAAACTGAAAAAAAAAACGACAAAGGACATTTTTTTTCGGAAGATGGATGGTTTTTTTCAGCGATATCAAGATTGAAACGAAATAAAACGTTCCCTATTTCAATTACATTTATCCTTCGGCCATTTTTCAATCTTATTTTTACACAAATCATAGACTGAATGAATAGTCATAACAGTCGGTCATTTCTCATAAAAATTAAATCATTCGTCCATTTTGTTCTGTGCAATTGGATGCTCGAGACATTATTTTAAGACTAACGCAAAAATCTCATTGTTAAATGGATTTCTAGAAATAATATTTTAGTTTCTAGGACTGAATATAATAGCCAAGTGCTTAAACAATTATTAAAAACTTTTACTTGAAATAATAGTTGTGCATTAATGAAAAAGTAATTTTAAGAAAATAAAAGAAGATTAAAGAGGATCAAAATATCTTAGAAGCATTCACACTAAGAGTATGATTATTTAATGACATATTTATAGTTGTCTGAAAAGAAAAGAAAAATCTTCTTTTTTTTTAAATAGTCTAATGGCTAAGTACATTATGTACCCTAACATTAAACCATTTGAAAGTTTTTTTTTCTAATTCATACACGCCTATTACAAACACTTATCGATAGAAAATAATTGGTACAGATAATCGTAGTAAGTCTCGCTATCTGTCCTCCACCACCAAAACCTAGTTAGGACTGGGTAAATCTCTCTAAAATTTTGCGATTTTTTTTATCATTATTATTTAACTTAAGTCTCAATTTAGCAAACATGTATAACTAGTATGTTTTTATCACTTAAATAATTTTTGTATTAATTAAAATTTTATGCAAAAGTAAAAACAATACAAAGGCGGGCTTTGGGCATTGTGTACCAGTCTACCTGAGGGTGATGCAGAGACAAAACCCAGTTTCCATATAATACCGCTTTAAATGTCTACATATCTCTGATAAGATACTTTGGCTGTCCAAAACCTCAGAACATTGAGGTAACAGTCTAAAAAGATCAAGGGATCGAGAAACTAGTTGACTAAACTTTGTCCCGCAAAAACCAATAGTCTACAGTTAAGACCTCGTCTCTATTTAAATGTTCTGATTGAAATCCGAAGATTGAACACTCAGCCGAAGTTACCATTTCAAATTGGACTTAATTTTCTACCCGTTAAAGTTGAAAGTTGCTGTTAAAAGTTAAGATTTTCGTCTACCCTCTTCCAATGAATAATTCAAGTGGTTCCTAATAACTAGTAGGTACCTAAAGGGATCTTGAATGTATGGATTTTGCTCTTTTCGCTTTTTTTCTTCGGATTAGATGAAAAGAATGATCGATGATTGTAGAATGTCTTGCTTTTGATGTGCTTGACTGTACTTATGTTTAGTAAAATTATGTTTCACTATTTTCTCATAACATGTTTTAGAATAATTGTAAGTATTTTTTTTTACTACACCTCTCTAAACGACTTTTAAAAAAAGAGGAGGTATTCCATGCATAGCATGTCTTTTTTCATGTGTGTATTTTCACCAATAAAACATTCTGACTGCCGTTCATAACCTCTTTCTCAGAATCAGTCGGTCACAAGACAGCGATAATGATCTGGGTAGTCTAATCAGAGATAAATTAGTGCGAAATCCTTAATTGATACCCAGCTCGCCTTACTAATTGAATGTCTGAATAGTATCAAAGTATGTTGTAACAAGCTCTGTCCTGCGGTTATGCTTGGCTTTCAGGAATTATAGTTTCGAATTGAGGTATCCATGCAATTTATTGACCTCGTATCCTGCCCGTCGTGAACAACCTTCTGCATCTTTCAGGATGAAAACAAGCTAAACGTTAGAGCTGCGTATGGATCAGTTTTTTTTTGAGGTTTCAAAATAGTAGGCACTATTAATCTTGAAAAACAAACTCTTCACGCTGCTCCCGACACAACAGAGTAGCTACACCCAACTACAATATAACTTTACTTATTGTACAATTGTAACTAACGCAAACTTTTTTTTTCCAGGTATGTACTTACTACTACCACAGCGGTAATCAACAAAGTTCCACACTCCACTGCAGTAAATTTAACAGTGGCAACACTGGCAACAAAAGAAGTTTACAAGCGCCATCTCGCGGTGTATTCTGTAAGTTTACAAGTTAGTACCACGAATTGCGAATTGTGGATTGTAAGTCTTTGAAGAAAGTTTAAAGAAACGTTTTGGTGTAGTTATTTTAAATTGAAGATTATGAAAACTTGAAGAATGTGGGTTGTGGTTATGAGGTTGTTAACACACCTCGCTGGTTGATGTCGTAGATGATAACTTATGAATAACAGCGCGCGTAATTCAATTCTAATGAAAATCGTCATTGCGTTTAACTAGGTGTATTTTTAGGTTGATGAACGACTTCTAAAGGTTTAGAATACTATATGGTTTTTTGAACCTAAACTAATTGGCCAATCAGTCTAATATATCGTGGAGTCGTGCTATATTTTCAAATTCCAAAATTGTCAGATAAATAACATTTATATGCACTTTGCATGTGACATGAAGCCTTAATCCTGAGATCTATCTTATGATAGTATGCAATGGTTTACATCGTAACGCAGCTGTGTTGACACGTAGAAGATATTAGGGAGACATTAAATTATCTCAATGGGCATGATGAACTCATTTGCAATGAAAATTTATAATAATATTAAAAAGAAAAACAAAATTAAACCCTATTTTCATAAATAAACGATACCATAAACTCTAAAGCTAAATTTAACGACTAATCCCTCGAAAATGATTGCCTCATAAAATAAAACGTTGAAAAAATAAATACATATTTTTTGAATGGCAACACTGAGCTGTCAAAGGCATATTCAGTCATAAATCAATAGTAGTACTTGGTGGAACATTGGCTTTGTTTTATAAACATCGCGGTATATACGTTACGGGGCTAGCAGCGTATAATATAAACAGAAATGTGAACGTGACCAATGTATTAGTTACTGCTGTATTGATTGTAAACAATCTTGGTTTTGGACGGCAGAATGAAAGATCGTGCAAGTTTTTTTTTTGTAAGATTTTATGGTAACCGTTTTAAGGTCAACAATAGGTATTTTTGAGGAAGTAGTTTTATTTTATTTAACAGATAAAAACATCATTAAACGTAACTTTTTAGTTTTGCTAAAATGTGCAATGTTTTTGGTAAATGCAATTTGTCTTAAACATCGGTCGTGTTTCAACTAATGATAAAAGGTTGACTGGCAGAGAATGCCTTATGGCATTATGTCCGTCTGTGTATCGCTATTGTGATTGAAGTTATATATATATATAAGATAATACGAATGGGCAAAGACCTGCATACAATTTTAACTTGCAAAATAAAACCACAGAAATCCATGCAACGCTTACTGCATAAATGCTATTAGTATAAAATCCTCAATTATTTCACAACACACGTTTAGTAAGAAGAGGTGGGTAATAACATACAATTATACCAGAGTTTATATTTCATACCTCTAAATATCTTGCTGTGGTAACCATTATGCTAATTCTGGTTTCGGAACGTCACATCCTTAATCTGCGAAATTGTAGAATATGTTAAACTATAGAGCATTATATTTACACTATAGTTTACTCTTAGGTTTTAATAATAGTACAGGTTTTTTTTACAAGTTGGCAAGTCATTTTGACTGTCAAACTTTTTATTTGTTATAATTATTTAGTGAGATTATGCTTTGCCCTGTGGGGTAGTCCTATGTGTTAATGGAACCAGAATAAGCTGACCTCTTAATCAATTTAAACACGTTGTAAGGCAAGCTTAAGGACAGTAGTCACCGCCAAAGACAATATCTTTATATATATAATTCTTCTGTGAGTGTGTATGTCACTGAACTTCTCTCAAACGACTGGACCGATTTTGATGAATTTTTTTGTGTGTGTTCAAGGGGATCTGGGAATGGTTTAGATTCACAATTTTGTCCGGCAGATGGCGCTGCATCACATTTTTTTGTAAATACGTAGCGAAGCACGTACCGGGCCGCTAGTATAAATATAATACTGGTTTACTTTTTTCTTTATTTCTAAAAACATTGTTCACTAATGAAGATGTTTGCCAGACAATCTGTGAAACCAATGGGTATTGTTTTACCCAGTAGTAAGTGGGTCATGGGGGTCAGATGGGCAGCCCCAAATGATATCCACATAGACTGGAAACCAACCCCAACATCGTTGAGAAAAGACTAGGCAGTTGATGATGCATAATTAAATTATTTCTTCTCAGTTTCTATTACGAAATAGTTAATAGACGCATCAACCCTTGATATTTTTTCTATCACTCACCAAAGCAGTTTTTCAAATGCCAATGACGGCACGGTTCAGTGGCTGAGAGATCGACTGCTGCGCCGCGTATCGCGGGTTCAATCCCCGCACGGAACAAATATTTGTATGACCTACGCGTAGTTGTTTCGGGTCTGGTTGTTTGCGTATGTGAGTTTAAATGTTCGTAAACGTGCCCACGATACAGGAGAAATTCTTAGTTTGCGGCAACGACTTTAAAAAAAATGTAACAGCAACAAGAGGCAAAGACCAACACCCAGAAAACCATAACAAAAAATACCTCAATTTGCTCAAACGCGACCGGTAATAAAAACCTTTTTAGTATTACTATTGTTCTGTTTGGTTCACTCTCGCATGACGGCACTAAAATTGGGTCATAGTTGGCGCATAGTGCATAGATGTTGCTCGAAATACGCTGTGCGAGAATTAATGTTGGTAATTGACTTTAGTATAGTTAACTATTAGATAAATTACATTATAATGTTCTAGTTTTGTATTTTGAACCAGTTTTTGGGAGTATAAAGGATAATGCCCGTGTTCTAATTTAGCAGGAGTTTTGTTGCGGTCAAAAGTTTTATTTTTCTGCTACGTATTTTGTGGATGAAATTTTATCCTTTAATTTGTAACGGAACCCTCGGTTTTCAAGACAGTTTTCGGCTAGTATACTAAGCTTTACATTGTAAAAATCTACATTTCATGTCCTCGTTGAGGTAATCTAATAAGATATTCAAATTCTTCATCCAACTTTTCAATGCATCCTTTTTTGTAGACTTGGCCACATTCGAATGCGAACTCATTTGTTTTTAAAGACACAAATTTTCACCTCAACACCGTTCGAATTTTGAAATGCAGTTTAGGTAAAGAATAACATCCTAACACCACTTTAAAAAAGGCTTTGTGCAAAAAGCGTATGCAATGACATAGCCACTCTAGAAAATATGACTCCCTTGCTACAATGGGTGGTGGAATCTGGGTCAGGAGCCGAAGCTACTCCGCGTCATGAGAAGGTGCAACTTTGTTTTTATTCACGATTGCTGCAAACTGTTTTTGCCTGCCCCACTTATTTTTTAGGTTAATTGGTCTGTATGAGGTGTTTCAGTGAAATGGGGTGTTTTGAGGATTTTATTTATTTATGTACACACAAAACACATTATGAATCAAAAATACACTCACAAAAGAGTATAAAGGTACTGCTTGTTCCATAAAGAAATCTCTTGCAGCAGACCTGCGATAGATAGGTAGACAAGACACGTAGACACAGTGTGTAAAAAATAACAAATTAAATAAAAATAATAAATATATGTTTAAATTAATACAATCTAACATACCATATACAAAATATCAAAGTATAAAGGATAGGTAATGTTCTTTGACTAGTTTTTTTAAAGACAGAGATAGTTTAGCCAAAAAATGTTAGGCGAAAGTGAGTTCCACAAACGTACTGCGTGGACAGAGAAGGAGTAAGAATAAAAATCGTTTTAATGGGAAATTAAGATGATGCCCCAAGTCCAAGTTTCGCGAAGACGGGTTAAGGAAAAACGGTCTCTTAGGTAGCCAGGATATGCAAGGTTATAAAGGATTTTCAATAGAAGGCATAATCTTCTTCTTCTTCATGTGGACCCCGCTTGTTCAGGGGGGGGGGGGGGGTCCGGTTTCCGCAATTTTATCCTTTCAGTGGACCATTGTAGGAGGTATAATATTCGAGTGCTTAGTTTTTTTTTGGACTTGATATTTATTAATGCTTTCTTTTGGTGAGCTAAGTAGTATGAAAATGAAATCTTTATTTGTAAACATAGGTTAAAGAAGGTGTTTTTTAAATACATAATACAGTTAGTCCATCTATGTCTTGCATTGAAGCGTACAAATACATGCAGGTATACCATTTAATAGCCAATAAATAATAAATTTATCTGTGTCTTCACAATTATTACAAATTTTAAATTAAATTAAATTACATACATAGTTATAAACAATAAATAAATAAAGTATGAAACTCGAATAGTACTTCAGGTAGTAAGTTTATTTTACTATGCTATTTAAGGACAAAAACGGGTACGGTAATCTTGTTTTCCTAGAGGCTTACATATACAGTATGTGACTTAATCTAGGCATTATGTAAAGATAGCTAGAGAATTGTAGGTAAGTTATACAGGACTGTTTCGAAAACTAATTGTGTTTTTTTTTATTGAAACTAGAGATGAACCAAATCTTCTACGAGGTTGATTTTCAAGCTTCAAAAAGTCTTACTGGTTTTTTTACAGTTACATACAACAGCGCATAAAACAACATTTATAAAAGTATACAAAAACTTACAAACATATAACTGAAAGATGAGAAAATAACTTTTACTTCGTTAGTTTTCGCAATGCAGTTCAATTCCATTTATTTCCTATAATGTTGTCTACCTCACTGAGAGACCACTGCTTTATAAAATGTAGAATACTTTAGTTGGTAGAATAGCTTTATTGGTCCTTTGTGAAAACAAAAAAATCAGTCTTCTTCAAAGAATTGTGGGACTTATTTTTTCTGTGCTTTGTTCTTTTGCTTAATAGGTTTACTGATTAATACTTTCTACCTTAATACGTATATTTAGGGCAAATATTTCAAGTAAAGCATCATAAATAATCTGAAAAAAAAACTATGTTAGTTCTAATCAAATGAAGAAAAAAAAACTAGCTAATTCGTTAAAGTAATTGATTGTATTGGTTTACTTGCCGTGACTACTAAAGTAATGAAATCTAGAATCTTCAATAAAACAAAATTACTATGCGACAAACTTATACAAACATGACAAACATAATTTAATTGTGTCTCATACCTAAAACAAGGTCATTCGGAACAAAAGTACAAGCCAAGTACACGAAAAACCACAAAGCTTGATAAAACCATATATTATTTTCGACACTATATTATCATCATAGAAGCCAATTTCTTTTATAGTAAAGTAACGATATATTTTAGACACTAGAATAGAAAAATGATAAAAGCCAAATCTATTAAAATGAAGTACATACAACAAAAATATTACAATAGATAATAAATCACTGCATAGGTTTCTTTTGCACTTTTATTGTCGTGAAATCCGATTATCTGTTTTTATTATTTTTATTTTGCAAGAGCCCTCATTTCGCCTCCCACTGTGTCTTTAATGTTTTTTTTATTAATCCATTTAATCACTTAAGTAGAGCTTATTACCTAATTCCAGTTTTTTACACTTTACTAACGTTTTCCTTACTATTGGGTATCAAAAACTTAATTCAATTAGGTACATCCCTAATACAATAACACACGACACGGTTGGCGCAGTGGCTGAGCTATCGACTGCTGCGCTGCGTGTTGCGGGTTTGATCCCTGCACGGAGCAAATATTTGCCTTTGGCCTACAGATAGTTGTTCCGGGTCTGGCTGTGTAGTATAGTATGTGAGTTTAAATGTTTTTAAACGCACCAAAGTTGACGTCCGTCATTCTAAATTATTCTTTTAGAAACGTTATATACAGTGAAATACAGACTACAGTATTTTTTTGCAAATCAAGTCATCAATAAAACATTGTCTTTATCTATAAGCAAATCACAAAATGATTATCACTGATATTCAGAAATTTCTCTTTCAATTCTCTCTCTTAATCTCAAATTAAACTATCCAAAGTTCCGAAATAATATTTGAACTATCCACCAAAAAAAGTGGTTTTGAAATTGATAGAAGCCAATTGATGCCAGTTGCCAAAGTTGCCAGTTGCCACTGGCACTCGTTAATGGCACGGTGGCGGTAACTGCACGCACGCGACGCTCTTTATAATGCTCCCCTCGGATTTATAATAGAGAGAAATAAAATGTTCTATCGATCCAGTAGGGGACAAGGTTAGGGCTGCCCTGAGAAAAAACAAATATTTAAAATTCTTTATTAGACTCAAAAAAAAAACTGTGTGTCTAGATTTTTTTTTTATGCCGGGTGTAAATAGACCCATCATATTGCTATATTCAGATAGATACCAAGAATAGGTCTTTATAAAAAAGTTTGGTCTCAATTAGGGGAATGAGGGAGACAAGGAGGCTTTGGTATTAGTTTTTTTACACCCGTTATAGCAGTATTTTTTTACTCTTGTGTCGATTCATAACGGTATACAATACTAATAAACACAAAAATGATATTTTCTATCAAGATATTTTGGATCAAAGAATTTTTATCACCAATATGAAAATATGCATATCTTTTTGGGCACCATTAAAATATCTTAAATATTACTTTATTGATATCTAGAGGTTAACAGAAAGACACGGCGATATACATCTAATATACATAGTTAATATTACTATATTATGCATAATTAATTACCAATTATTTTAATACTGCTCATTAGTTTTATGAAAGACATAACTATAATTTTGCTTAAATATGTGTTTTTATGAATTAATTGGGAATCGAAATATCATTATGAATATTCTAAAGCTTAAGTAGATGTTATTTTTAATTCACTATAAAACAAAGTATTTAGGAATCTGTCTTGTTTCTATGTATGTTCTGCTTGTTAAAACCAAGCTGTACCAGAAAACCAAATCCCGTATTATGAGATTGTGTCGAGATTCAGCGACAGTCAAAAATGTGGGTAGACGTATTTTTGAAAGATGAAACGTGGGAATCGTCTTTCTGATAACATAGAAAAACAATTCGACAGCCATAAACCGACGACCAAAATTAAAAAAAAAAACTACATACATGCTAAAACTCGCGCTTGTTACGATCCTTGCATACATACGGACGGGCTTGTTGGTCTAGTGGTTAGTGGCCCTGACTGCTAAGCTGGAGGTCGTGGGTTCGATTCCCACCCAGGACAAACTTTGTGTGATGAGCATGATTGTTTGTTCTGTGTCTGGGTGTGATTTATCTATAATATGTATGTATTTATAAATTATATAAGTATGTATATCAGTTGTCTGATTACCATAACACAAGCTCTGCTTAGATTGGGATCAGATGACCGTGTGTGAGTTGTCCCAAGATATTTATTTATTTATTTATTTATACTCCTTTTACCTCGTCCACATAAATACACACCGGAAAAATACTACTAAATCCTTACTAATATTATAAAAGCGAAAGTGAGTTTGTTTGTTACCTCTTCACGCTTTAATGGCTAAACCTATTTTGATGAATTTTGGAACAGAGATAGTTGGGAACCAGGAGACGGACATAGGCAATTAACAAAATATTAAAGCAAATAACAAAAAAATTTTTTTAAAGAGTGGGATATGAGGGAGAAAGATGGAAAAATCGGGAAAACTTAGCGTTGCTATTACAAATCAATAAGGCGCTACCGAATTTAACGCGAGCGAAGCCGCGGGCAAAAGCTAGTAAAAAATAAAATTGCATAGGTGACAACCCTGGCACGCGACTTATGAACGCGTGGTTCGCACGGACTGTTTATATTACCAACAGCTATTGCCATTTTTTTTGGCGCAAAACCATTGAATCAGAACTCGGCTATAATGCGAGTAATCGACTATATCCGTTTATTTTCTATTAGATTATATTTTTAGTGACGGGTAGTGAATTATGGGCATTGTCCTTTGATTCGAAATGAGATTTGGATCTAGTCCATATTGTGGGTAAGTGATCTGAAAACTTAACATTATTTTTAATGTAGGTAAGGTCGATTGGAATTTCAAGTGTTTATTTTTGTTATCAAAGTCGAAATCATTTATTCAATATTATTATAGACAGGCACTTTTGAACTGGTATTTAAATCATTAAATTGATGCTAGCTGCTGTTTAAAACGTAGATCTCTATAAAGAAGAATGGCCATCCTTATCCTTATATTTTGAACTAAGCTTAAAA
Source organism: Ochropleura leucogaster (assembly GCA_958449745.1). Classification (NCBI taxonomy): domain Eukaryota; kingdom Metazoa; phylum Arthropoda; class Insecta; order Lepidoptera; family Noctuidae; genus Ochropleura; species Ochropleura leucogaster. The sequence continues at coordinate 7,558,855 of OY288225.1, forward strand.
TATTTTGTAGTTCAGAATACACGGCAATTTTATGTCACATTATCTAATATGTAAAACTCTAGTGTCACAATGTTCGTTCTCATAATCCTCCAAAACGGCTAGAACGATTCATTATGATTGTTTTTATGCATATTCATTAAGTCTAAGAATCGACTATTATCTATCTTTCAAAGCCCTAAGTGATAATGGTGGTAAGCAGCTGGTGAAACCGCTGGGCACAGCTAATGAATTATAAAATCATCCTTCACTTTGCAGGCCAATGCTACAATCGAAGCTAGATATTATTTTACGGAATAAAACTAAATATTTTGCAAAACAATTAAGCCCAATTAAGGTCCAAAAAATCTTAATTTCGTCATCGTCAAACCAAAATCGAATTAACCATGTAAAACAATAACCGGACAGATGCGAATCATACACACGTCCAAAGAACAAATCCATAGGGGGATTGTCCCTTAATAAAGGCCTATTGTCCTCCCCCCTGTATTTATTTCAGAGATAGATAATCTTTTATTATACCTAGTCACAATTTATGGTCTAACGTCGAATTTCATTTGTCATTGACAAGCTTTGTAAGCGATTCTTTTGTACTCTCGATTCTTGTAAGGTAATCGATATTTCGGCTACTTTGTCGAGAATCGATTTGCTAGTTTCGTAATTTTTGTGGATGTAGTGTAGACCGTGGCTAATGGGGTGATGTTAACTTTTCTTACGTGTTCTTGAAGTGTGAAATTAGTTGATAACGGTAGCTTTAAGGTAGATGTTTTTACTTAAATGTACAAAAATATTTTCAAAAGGTGTGGTGGATGAGATACCGCGCCCAAGGAACATAAAGGGCAAAAGAAGGAACATGGGTAGGTCAGGAAAAGTCTGACACTCCCCCCTACTCCGCTTAGAGCCGGAGAAGTTATTTGATGATTTTCCATGCGCAAAAAAGCTTATTGGGTTTACTGACGAGATATTATGTGACTCTGGTTTATTTTGTATTTGGAATCTAATAACAATGATTGAAAGTATAGATAGCATGGCTTATTTGTCAACTCGCGACTGCGCGCGAGTTAGCACCTTCTGAAGGGCTACTATGACATCTTATAGCAATTCTTATTCCACTGAGTGAAAGAGATGGTGCTAGACACCCTGTATAGCTCTGTCTCTCTCCCTCAGCGGAATAAGAATTGCTTTAAGAGGTCATAGTAGGGCTACTGATTTTACCTATTTTTTTTGCAGTCAACTCGTCGTATAGTCGTCAAAAATCTGACGTATTAACAGTCATCTACAAAAGACAAAACACTTTTGTAGATGACTGTAAATACGTCAGATTCACTCGGTCGCGAGTGACGAATAAGCCGAATAGCAACAAACAAATTAATTTCAGATATCAATCAAATCAAATCATCTTTTTCAGTAAAAACAACACCTCGTCAAAACAAAACGAAAAAAATCTCCAAACAAAACGACAACCGATTAACTTAAAAACAAACCATCACAGCATCCAACCGTAAAATCACACCCAATTCCCCAACACGAGTACGTACATACTTAAAACCCATACGAAGTGTTTCCTCTTAATAGTTCTCATCCGTTACCGTCATTTAACCACCATTACCGACTTTCACAGGTAGCTGTCAATGGTAATTTAACTTCGTTAACAAATCAACGGACATCTTAAGGTATCCGTTCCATCGGCAGCGATTAACTAGAAGCGACGAGTAGAGCGACAACCTAATCCTTACTTAATATTATAAAAGCGAAAGTGAGTTTGTTTGTTACCTCTTCACGCTTTAATGGCTAAACCGATTTTGATGAATTTTGGTACAGAGATAGTTGAGAAACAGGAGACGGACATAGGCTTATTTTTATTTTAAAAAAATGGGATGTGAGGGAGAAAGGAAAGAAAAGGGAAAACTTAGCGTTGCTGTTACAAATCAATAAGGCTCAAGAGGAACCGTGTTACCCCAAATTTAACGCGGGCGAAGCCGCGGGCGAAAGCTAGTAATATTATAAATGCGAATGTATGGATGGATGTATGGATGTTTGTTACTCTTTCACGTCAAAACGGTTTCTTTTCGATATCACGCGGGCGAAGCCGCAGTCACCAGCTATCTTACTAATATTGTGTTACTCATTCACGTCAAAACGGCTGAATGGATCTTGATGAAATTTGGCACAGAGGTAGATTATGTTTCTGGAATACCACATAGAATACTTTTGATACCACGCGGTTGAAGCAGCGGGCGTCAGCTAGCACCTAATGGATATAAAAATACTTCTTATAAAGTCGAAAGGCGAAAGGCAACTAGTTCTCTCCTTCATTGTATTTTTTTTTGTTATGGACCTTACTTGGAAATCTTCAGATAATGTATTTTAGTCCTGCTGATTCGTTTTCGGCCACGGCGGTCAATCTCAGCGAAAATTATCCATATGCACGGTGTGTGCGCAGGCGCACTCTCTGTTCCCTCACTCTTACAGTCCGATGGGACAGCAATCAGACACGACCGGAGAAAGATCAGGCGCAGGACCAGTTACCGGGCTGCTATTGTGAAATTCCTAATGGAAAAACCCAATAACACTTGTCTGACCTAGAAATTGATCTCGGACAATAAAGTTTCCTATAAGGGTTCCTTTTGCCTGCCGGAGTTGCGGTTTGTTCGAAAGAGATACCGCGGCCCCGGAACGTAAAGGGCAATAGAAGGAACATGGGTAGGTTTTAGTCAGTAAAAGTCTAAGAGCGGGGGAAGTTATTTGATGATTTCCCACCACGAAAAAAGGGTTCCTTTTGAGTTACGGAATCTAAAAAAACTAAAAAAGTAAACGCGACGGGAGAAAACACGGGAGATGATAGCACACTGCCTCCCACCTCCCACGAGAGTACTCGGTTGTTGTTCCAACTCTTTGGGTGTCAACAGTCAGCAGTCAACTATTATGTCTCTCACGAACTCGGGATCTGAAAAGACTGTCTTTTGTTACTTCCTTGAACATCTTACTTATCGTTACTTCATCAGCTGTGCGACAGGCACCTAAGTTAAAGTATAGGTACGTTCATTTAATTTTTTAGTTTTTACCGTTCGAAAACGATTTTATCGATAAAACCTGTTGTTTCCGATGTATCCGTACTGTATCGTTGTGGAGAAAAGTGTTTTGATTGATTCTTATAATTAGGGAAGCATTTATTTAATACGATATACCGCGGCCCCGGAACATAAAGAGCAGTGGTAGGAAAATGGGTGGGTTTTAGTCAGTACAAATCTGACACTCCCCGCCCAGAGCGGTGGAAGTTATTTGATGATTTCAATAAATGTTTGTAAATTAAATGGGAACTTTAACCTAAAGATCGACCCGAGCGGCTGCTATTATTTAGCCACAAGCTCCTCGGTTTTGCGATCTTAAAGCCTATAATTGATTTCGCAATCAGTGGTGTGTTATGCACTTATTGTGTTGTGCATAATCAATTTATTTAACTGAAAACCAATGTAGCCTACTTTTACGACTTTGAGTAAGTCGTAGAAAAGATTACTGCAATAAGAAAACTTGTTTTCGAATTATTTTTTTACGATTTTTTAATAACTTGTGTGAAACTGTGAGGTATGGTATTTCGAATTGGAATGTAAAACTGTTTTAACCGACTTTCAAAAAGAGGTTTGTTTTGCGTTGGCACGGTCTCAGTTTAAATTGAAACCAAGTTTGGCACAGAATCAGTTGATACAATGTTGTTAAAATTGTTTAGCTTTTTCTTTACTGGTTTTTTTTCGAATTCCTTGTTTTCTGATTCTTTTTATCATCCCAGTTAGCAGTGACATTGCACCCAACTTATTTCTTTTGCTGTACTGATTTAAAGCATTTTCATTCCGATTATCTACCGATCTTTCGACGGGCCTGTTGGTCTAGTCTAGTGGGTAGTGGCCCTGACTGCTGAGCCGGAGGTCGTGGGTTCGATTCCCACCCAGGACAAACTTTGTGTGATGAGCATGATTGTTTGTTCTGTGTCTGGGTGTGATTTATCTATAATATGTATGTATTTATAAATTATATAAGTGTATATATCAGTTGTCTGGTTACCATAACACAAGCTCTGCTTAGCTTGGGATCAGATAGCCGTGTGTGAGTTGTCCCAAGATATTTTTTTTTTTATCTTGGTCTTGGTCATTAGACCTGAGCCTCATTAGACATGAGTCGAGCCTGTTGAGCATGTGCTACTGGATTCCCAGGTCGAACGAAGTGTTATTGGGTTTTTAAATCCGAAATATTTCAGTAGCAATACATCATCTTTGTTACACGAACAAAAATATCTTGTAAGTGTTTTTTTTTCTGTACGAAGAGCCTTGTAACCGATTATTAACGAGATATATTTAAATAAAAACATCTACGAATAAGCTCGTTAGTGAAATTCGATATACAATTGTATCAAAAACATCGGACTCGTTTTTCCCAAAATCTACTTTGGTAACAAACAAAATCGCTATACCTACTTACTTTGTTTACAAATGGTAGGCGAAAGAATATTATGAAGATTATTTTAATAAGATTTTTTTTTAAATCGTTGCCTTACACCATACTGTAAGGCAAAGATTTATCAAACGCACCGATGCAGGAGAAATTCCTAGAATTTGTCCTGTATCGTGGGTGCGTTTACAAACATTTAAACTCACATACACAAACAGCCAGACCCGAAACAATAACCTGTAGGTCATACAAATATTTGTTCCGTGCGGGAATCAAACCCGCGACACGCAGTAATCTACAAAAACTGGCATTCATCTGGATATCGTTTCTGCAGAAGATGGCCTCTGAAAGCAATTCAGCCTACAATGAAACAGCAAATGAAATCATCTTTAAATCTTTTAATTACCTCACATTTCCTTTACAACAAACAATAAAACTAGTTACTAACCACACTCAATTTTCACGTCGTTTCAAAACAATCTAAAATTTCTAAATCAATCCGAGTCAACAATGGACCTTTAATCAACTATTGTTAATAGCTATTTATTGCTCATTAAATGGTCTTATGAAGTATGGGCCATTCGCTTGGGCTATAAATACAGGCTACGATAGGCAATTAGACCGAAACGCTTTAGCCATATAGCCTGCGTTAGTGTTGGTGTTGGAATTGTTTCCCTGTGACTAGGGTTACCAACCTTTTCCAGGCTGCAACGTCCAGCCAGACTCTAGCTGTACCATCTTTAAATGGAGTGACAAAACGCAAATCCATTTGAGTCGGTTTTTCCATATTTGTCCCATTTAGTTTGGCTAGGTGTGTTCGGAAGGGGGTAATAGCATTTTTTTTTTGTTAAAAAAACGTTGCCCCATACTAGAAATTTCTCCTGCATCGTGAATGCGCTTACAAACATTTAAACTCACATACACTGTACGTTATACAAATATATGTTCCGCGCGGGATTTGACCCCGCGACACTTAGCGGGGCAGTCGATCGCTCAGCCACTGCAATACAATTTTTTGTAATAATTCTTCTTAATTCTGAACAAAATTAAATGTATTAACAACACCTGAAATGGTGTGGATTGCAGTCTTAAAACCCCCGGACGTGTTGGAACATGTTTGGAAAGATGGCGACCCTAAGCACAAGCATTTTGTAGTGTTAAATCGTTTTATAGTCTTAGAACGCTGTAACTAGTTGGGTGTTTAGGAATATGCAACCTTTCTTAGTTTATTGGTTAAATGGTAGGTTTAATATCGGAGGACAGGGAACATAAATTTCAGGCATTGCTCTCTTGAGAACTAATTAAATTTAGGTACTTATCATTTAAGTTAAACCTTGCAAGCCCTTGTGCAAGGCTTTAGGAGAAAAATGATAACTTGAAGTAAGTGTTGTGAAATGTCGCAGTATTTAGAATTCAACCATTTAAGGATTTGACAAGTTATAGGTATAGGTCATGGTTTTTATGCCGCCATTACGCCTTTATTTTGTCTTTATATGTCGTCCAGGAATACGTCTTTAGACAGCACAATACGTGGGTCTTGATTGTTATCGTCCCATATCGAAAAAATATATGTTACTAGCTTTTGCTCGCTGCTACGCTCGCGTTCAATTCGAGGTAACACAGTTCCCCTTTCCTAACGCAACGATATCACTTTCGAACAACCCGCAACCTCGACAGGGGGTGACCCTGGTAGACTCCTCTGCTTTGCTATCTCTGAGGCGCGCGTGGAACATAAACGTGCCGTCAACACGGCCTGTCGACATTAGACGGACGGACAGTGAGCTACCCATTGCTCACCGTCCACAGATCCGCATGTCAATTTATGCCATACTAGCTTTTGCTCGCGACTTCGTTCGCGTGGAATAGTGACTTCCGGCAGCACGGAGCATATTAACAGCTCAACATTTATTTTATAGTACTGAATTGATGCCGACTTCTGACCAATAGAGACCCCCCACACTAGCGTCTTTCGAGCGTCGTCGTCGTGCCAGCGTCCGCGCAACGTCCACCCGACGCTGTATTTACATTGTATCGAGCCGCGACGTCGACGTCAGGTGGACGTTGCGCGGACGCACGACGATGACGCTCGAAAGACGCTAGTGTCCCATGATGGCGCTGTATGTCCGCAATAAATTTTATTTTTATTTTTTGTAATAAAAACTATCCTATGTCCTTTCTCAAGTTCCAAAATATGTCTGTACCAAATTTCACACAAATCGGTTCAGTAGTTTAGGCGTGAAGAAAAGACAGACAGAGTTACTTTCGCATTTATAATATTAGTTTGGAAGTATGCTCCGTAATCTCTCAATTATGTAGTTCCAAAACGTAACACTAATTACAGTTAGCCAAAACAGAGCTCTAATACAATATAGCTTAAAACGTAACCTCCATTGAAACAATACCATTACCTAAATACACTATTTACTCTAACTATCGGAAATCCGTAACATATAGCGTTCTATCACAAACGGCTTATACCGGTGGCGGTAGTACAGTCTGCAATAAAGTATATAACATCATCATTATCTGCCTAGCCTTTATTGAGGTCTGATGGTGTATTGTTATAATAATAGTAGTTTATCAAAACAAGTCTTTACAATATGTTTAATATTTAGCTGTGTTTACAATAATTGATAGCGTACAAGACATGAAACCCTGCCTCCTAAACTAGGAATACCTGAGACTTAAGAGAAAGTGTTATACTGCTACTAGAAATTATAATTAACTAGCTTTTGCCCGCGGCTTTGCTCGCGTAAAATTCGGGGTAACACAGTTCCCCTTTCCTGATTTGCTGGTTTCTATTACCTGTAGTTTTTGCCCTTGCGCCTTTTTCATTGTTATAGCAAAGCTAAGTTTTCCCTTTACTTCCCTCTTTCTCTCTGTCCGTCTTCAGGGTCTCAACCAGCTCTGTTCCAAAATTCATCAAATTCGGTTTAGCCATTTAGGCGTGAAGACGTAACAAACAAACTCACTTTCGCTTTTATAATATTAATAAGGATGTCATGAAGCCCTTCCCAGGTTGACTGACGCATCTGACTGTACCAAACAGTTTACAACAAATACCAATAAAATTGTTTGAATTTCTCTAACGTTTGTGATACAGGCGCCATGTTCGATTGTGCGTACCTAATTGATTTCCAGTATGATTGTTTTGCATTTAATTACGTACATTGAAAAGGATTTTCGTTAGCATTCAAACTATATTTCGATTAGCTGAAATAGTTTTGGATTTGATAGTTATTTTGTTTATGGAATATCACAATTTGAATTTGGAATGTTTTGATTTGTTAGGTTGGATTTATAAGTAAAAAATACGTGTGGCACTCGGGGACTGCCGCGGCAAAGCAATTGCATAGGATTTTTTATCAACTTATGCAGATATAAATAAATAAAAAAATCTAAATAAAATATTTATATAAGAAGTACTTCCAATGATAAAAAGTCGCAAAAAGAAAAAACAAGTCCTCAGTAATATCGTTTAACTATCCGATTCTCTACCAAACACGCTAATAGAACATAGGAATCGTGATTAAAATAACTGACCGTATTCGTGATGAAATTTCTTTTTAGGCTTTTTCGTTACGAAATTTCTGGATTCCGTCTCCACACTCAAGGCCCGCGATAGAAGCTATGTAATAGCTTAAAAACTAATGTCACATGTAGAGCTTTCACACGCGATGTATGTATGTCATAGTGTGTGTTGTGTGAATTTTGATGTATGGAGAGATATGGATGGATTGTGTAAGGAATGATATGAAGGAGAAAAGAGTCAATGATGCCGTGGCGTATGACAGCGGAGAAAGGAAGAAGAAAACGTGTTGCAGTGACCACAAATAGAATGGGTAGGAAATTGATTGTCGTAGCTTGATGTTAGTCTATAACCTTTCTCGATACATTTATCTTGGGTTATTTATATGCGGGTTGTTCGAAAAAGATAACACGAATAACACAAAGCCAAAGAAGGAACATGGATGGGTTTTAAGTCAGTACAAGTCTGACGGCCCCTTCCTCTCCTCCCAGGAGAAATTAATTGTTGATTTACCATCTGAACAAAAATCTATTTTATCTTTCTGCAGTACATCCTTCTTCCTACTAATATTATAAATGCGAATGTTTGTGAGTATGGATGGATGTATGGATGTTATTTACTCTTTCATGACAAAACGGCTGAAGGGATCTTGATGAAATTTGGCACAGAGGTAGATTATGATCTGGGATAACACAGGATTTTTTCGATATCACGCAGGCGGAGTCGCGGTCGCTAGCTAGCGGATAAATAAAGTAAAAATTTCAATCTTCAAGTTCAAAAGACAACCGAAACACAAAAATCGCACACAACAGCATGATTGTGAAAGCAATATTTCATATTATCATCGCTAATGTAAGCCACCTGGGTTCGTTTGCCCTCCTTTGCTTCCTAGCATTGTGTAGACGCCACACTCCACTGCCTTTCTTCCTATAAGCTTATGCGTTACGTTTAGGGCTGGCAGGAAAAATATATCCCGAATTTCGATCTCACGAAAAAAAAGTTTTCTATGTTCTAAATCATTTCAACGCTAGATCGTAGTCGAAGGACATGGATGTCGTGGGTAACATGAATCTCAAACCAACCCAACCGCCGCGTGAGACGCTCTATACGAAAAAAAAAACTCTCCCCTTTTCATCCCTCTTTCTCTCCCTTTTCTCACTTTAAAAAAAATTGCCTATGTCCGTTTCCAAGGTCCCAACTATCTCTGTACCAAAATTAATCAAAATCGGTTTAGCAATTTAGGCGAGAAGACGTAACAAACTAACTAACTCACTTTAGCTTTTATAATATTAGTAAGGATTAGGGCGTGTAAGATTGCGTTGGCGATATCATGAATAAATCACTACTTTGATTTTAAATTAACTTCAGGGCATTAAAATACTTGTCCTCAACGTTGTCAGCTGGTAATGTACCCAATAGACTGGCCGCGTTGCCACGCTGTATGGCTACACTTTGCTTTTGGCCAAAAGCCAACCCTTGGGTCATGGGAAGCGTCAACTAAGCGATTTCAACCCTGTACAGTTTAAGCATCGGTAAGGTTTTTTTTAGTCAAAACTAATATATATAATAATAATAATAATTTTGGGGTGGGAAATCATCAAATAACTTCAGAGTGTTAGACTTGTACTGAGTAAAACCCACCCATGTTCCTTCTATTGCCCTTTACATCCCGGGGCCGCGGTATCTCTTTCTAACAACCTGTAGCCCCGGCAGGCGATGGCCCTGGCAGGCCCCTCTTATACATAATATATCTAGCTGATAGATAAACAGATAAAAACCGGCCAAGTGCGAGTCGGCCTCGCGCACCAAGGACTCCGTACAAACTCACGACATAGACGGCCTTAAGTTTTGACTGCGTAGACTTAGAGGAATGATTTTCACAGTTAAAAGGGATCATAAACTTAGGTTTTTGTGTTAATTTTAACTCGATACTTTCACGCGTTCCCTAGATAAAGGATCTTGAAGGACAGACCACAAAGTGATCCTATAATTATCACGTTTTTTTAATTTCAGGCACGGAACCCTTAAGCGCAATACACATTAAGCCCGCCAGGCCGCCGTCTAGTTGGCGACTTCACTTAATACAAATCGGAAAATTTGGTCGGCGGCATGTCGGCGGCTTGATATGAGAAATTTATTTGGCAGTCAGCACTACGCCGGGCAACTGAGCGCAGGCATACACAAGCCGCCAAGATGTTGGCGGGTAACACGCGCGGGCGCATGTTAACGACATGATTCTTTTCGTACAGGCCGCCGGGTTATGTCACTGTGCTTTGTCGGCGGCCCGGCGGGCTCAGTGTGTATAGCGCTTTATAAAGTGAAATGGTGGTTTTTACAACGTATTGCACTCTGCACTTCAAGTTGTATTGTTTTTACAAAGTATCTTTATTGAGATTGTATAAGAAGTTCAATAAAATATCCATTTTATTACCAGACCGCCATTTCTTTAGTTGGTTGAGTTTTTTTTTGTACATTAGCCATGTCATGTCTAATTATACAGCCTAGACCTTCGTGATTGCAATTGATTAAACAGGGTTATTGTTTTTTTTACTATTTAGATACACTTCTATTGTTTACTTTTAATTACCCAATAGCTAGTACTGATCATTTAAAATTCTAATTAGTTATAATCTAAACATAAACGTGCCATCATCATCTGCCTAGCCTTTTCCCAAATAAGATAAAGTCGATTTCTAAAACAACGATGTAGTTGAAAACCAGTATTTAACATGAAGCGACTGCATAACTGACCTCCACAACCCAGTTAGTACTGAGTAATACAATGCAACTTGGCAAGACTGGCTGTCAAACTTCTGACTGACAAAGATAGCAACTGTTTAACATGCTTTCCGAGGCTGAACTTGTCGTGTAGTCTCTGGTCACCCCTCAACGGTTCGACCGCAGCAAGCTTTGCTTAACCTCGAGCGATCTGTGGGTCTTAAATGGGCTTAATCAGTAACACTAAGTTAATAATATGAATTACGTAACCATTCGCAAAATGCTCACAAAGTGACGATTCACAATATTATTTGCGTCTGTGAACAAAAAAAAATCAACTTAATTCATATTATTTTTATAATGATTCTGCTAAACCGTTTATTTTAGACCCCCTGCGGTTGTTATAATAAAGCCACAAGTCAGCAGACAGTGTCGGGTAACGGACCTACAAAAAAAAAACAGTATCACACACAAACCAAATCCAGCCACCGAAAAAAACGGAATTACGTAAAACAAGAGCACATCTAGCATTCAGCAAAAAAGAAAAGTGACAGCCCTACATATACGTATGTTGTTTCACACATAAATCCAGGGCCAAACGTGGGACGGCAGAGGTGTTTGATTTAGTACGCCGCGAGAATAATATTGCATTCCCTTGTACTCCTGTATTCTGCTTACATATGATTTATAAAAACGTTTTTGGGTGTGAATGTACGCCGTAAATATGATTTTCCGCCTAGAGTTTATATGGCTGTATATAAAATGTGGTGCCTGTAATGTTGGGTCGAGTTGGGCCCGCGTTTAACATAACTTAGTGTTAGGGACGTAGGTGGGAGGTAATTCTGTAGTGCTTTAAATTGATGACTTAATTAGATGCTTGGGTGAATAACTGTTTGAGATCGGCTGAGAATGTAATGGATGGGTAATGTAATGTAACCTTACCGTATCTTACTAAGGAAATGTTCTGTTTTTTACAGTATAAATCTTACTTATGTATAAAATACTAGCTTCCATATTTTTTTCCTTTACCCATTTTCTTTAACAAAAATAGCCTTTATCCTTCTCCAGGGTCTCAACTATCTCTTTAACAAAATCGGTTTGGCCATTAAGGCGTGAAGACGTAACAAACAAACTCACTTTCGCTTTTATAATATTAGTAAGGATGATTACTGTTGTCTATCCGGTGAATTATTTACCTTAAAGTCAAATTTTGGAAAACCTTCGGAAAATTGAAGGGCAAAGAAAACCAAGAAAGCAATTTTATGTTTTTCTAGGGTTCCGTACCTCAAAAAGAAAATAACAAAACCCTTATTGGATTACTGTGTTGTCAGTCTGTCTGACAAGACCCATTATCTCAGGAACGCGTAGTGGTATCGAGTTGAAATTAAAAACATATACTCAACTCTGTGGTCTATAAAAAAATCAACCATCCAGTCTTAAGACGATGCAGTCAAAATAGATTGCTGTTTATGTCGCAAGTCTTTACGGAACCCTCAGTGCGCGAGTCTGACTAGCTCTTGACGGTTTTTTTTTCGAATTAAGTTACTAATGGAAAACAGACGATTCATAATATTAAATTTGAGTTGAAAACGACCATCGATTTTTAAGTAAAATTCACCTAGCTGAAGGACCTAGTTACTTTTTGTTTTATTGAACGTACGTTCTTCTTCGGTCCCCCCTACCCTTCAGAAAGTAAGTAATTGGAGAATATTGCCAAATCCAATTCACTTGATAAGAGTGAATGCTGATTGTATTATGAAGAAGTTTCCGGTCACAGGTGAATGAACTGCCCATTTCTTATCCCTTGGGTTTTTATGGGATATCCCCTTTTTGATACAGGAAAAAGAAATGGCGAATTCGTCATCGGGTTATGGGGATTCGTCACTAAGCTATGGTGTTGGTTGGTGTAGTGTAAGTGAATATATATACCTATATATGTATCTTGGAGTTTTGTTTGGGGACAGGGCTGTACTAGAAGAAAGTTTTGGATTTAATATACTTTTATTAGATTTAGCTGTAACTATGTAAATAATTTTAAAATTTCAATTTGACTTTTGCACACAATGTTTAGTTCAGATTATTGGTTACTCATAAAAAAGAAAAGAAATAATAATAAATATTTTATTAATTATAAAATCGTACTTACAGTCAATCGCGCGTTACACTTGAACTTGAAAAAACGCATGTATTTTTACGAATTATGGCGCAGTCATTTGTCAATTTTTGTTAATCTTATTTTTTTCTGACTTAATTAACAAAGATGGTGTTGTAAAATTATCTTCGGCATTTTACAACCAATTTTTATTCAAATAGCGTCAGACTTTTGAGTGTGAAAGAGTAACAAACATACATACATTGAAACTTTCGCCTTTATAATATTAGTGTGATAACGAATCAAAGCAACAATAATATCTTATTTTACGTTTTGTAAAGAAAGCATTGACTTATTGTCGGGCTTACGCTGTCCTCTCATACTTAAGTACTAAGGCTGTAACAACAACCTTGTAAAACCAAATGATTTTCAAAGCGTAACCAAAGAATTTCTTGTTGGTTGATCGATTTTGATTTGGAATAAAACCTTTGTTCTAATCAACCAAAACAAACATAGGTACGAAACTCACATGAAAATCAACACCCATTGCAAATTCCCCCTCATAACGTTACTAACATCACCGTGACTTCAAGAAACATTACGAAACCCGATATCATTCATTACTAATACAATGGGTGGTCCATAATAACTTTGTTTTTAATTACGAAACCACTAATGATTCTTGCTAACACTGAATCAGTGAGAACGTGTTCAAAGAAATCTCAGTAACAAAACCATTTCTTCAAGACACGCGGCCAAATATGGAACTAAAGTGGGCCATATACTGAACTTTGACAGTTGACGTAGATAGTGGCGCCGCCTTCGGATGTCAAGTTATGATGGTCGGTCTTGTGATTCGGTGTTTCATTTCTTGAGTATGTGAATTAGTTTTGTAGCGTCAGTAAATAAGTGTATGGTTGCATTTTTCTTCTTGCTAAACAGTTTTAAAGCTTACCTGACACTTTGCAATGGCGACACGGTTGGCGAAGTGGCAAAATTTTTGACTGATGCGCTACCTGTCGCGGGTTCAAACCTTGCACTATAAATGACCTACAAGTATTTGTTCCTGATCTGGCTCTTTTTGTATGTTAGTTTTAATTTCTGTAAACGCACTTACGATACATGAGAAAATCCTAGTGGAAGACAGTTTTTTTTAAGAAAAATATATATTTTGTTGGATACTGTCTCGTTGATCTATTATTCAAGCGATTCAAGATTCAAGCGGGTTCGATTCCCAAGTCAAAGTTTTATTGGGTTTTTCAATCATTTTTTCAATAGCAGCCAGGGACTAAGGATTTGTGCTCCGTTAATGGCAATAGGGTCGCGACCTATTACATGTAGCGTAAACATAATTAGCAAAATGTGGTTGTGATACTAGGTAAGTACATCGCTGCCCAATCCGTTGGAGATTACAGGCTTGATGTTATATTATGAAAACTCGAACATAATTAACTTGCAATTTTAAGACAGTTCTTATATCTTAACGATTTTGACGGGCATGTTGGTCAAGTGGTTAGTGGCCCTGACTGCTGAGCCGGAGGTCGTGGGTTCGATTCCCACGCAGGACAAACTTTGTGTGATGAGCATGATTGTTTGTTCTGTGTCTGGGTGTGATTTATCTATAATATGTATGTATTTATAAATTATATAAGTATGTATATCAGTTGTCTGGTTACCATAACACAAGCTCTGCTTAGCTTGGGATCAGATAGCCGTGTGTGAGTTGTCCCAAGATATTTATTTATTTATTTTATTTAACGAATGTAATGTAAAGGAATTTCTAGCAGATATAGAAAAGCATTCAAGTCTAAGTTATTGATAGGATAATCCAACATAATGACGAAGAACTATTATTACGCCATTACTCTTCGTTTCCACATAAATAAATACCACCATAAACAGCGAAGACTAAACAATAGAAGTTACGAGTTAAAGAAATATAGAACTTATATATAACGTTATAATTTTACTTCATATATAAATTTTAATAATGATATTATCTTAGTTGATTTATGTTGTGGGCTCCCCGCCTATAAGTCGCTACTTCACGACATAAATTAAAGCAGACTCTTAGACCATAGCCTACTTGCACCTCATTTTTGAAGAGTTATGACTTCCTTTACTAATCATGGTCTCTGAAGCCATATGAGTTAGGGTCATTTGCGAAGAAAAGGTGGAATTCTTGTTAGTTTTTAATCCATACTAATATTATAAAAGCGAAAGTGAGTTTGTTTGTTTGTGACTTTTCACGCTTCAATGGCTAATCCGATTTTGATGAATTTTTGGTACTTACAGAGATAGTTGGGAATCAGGAGACGGACATAGGCTTTTAAAAAAGTGGGATGTGAGGGAGAAAGAGGGAAGAAGAGGGAAAAATTTGCGTTGCTGTTACAAATCAATAAGGCACAAGGGGAACTGTGTTACCCCGAATTAAACGCAAGCGAAGACGCTGGCAAAAGCTAGTTAAAATATTAAAAGGGTTGTCATGTCTACGTTTATAAAGAAAAGTATTAAGAAAATTTTAAATTACTTTACGAGTGGGTGTTATGACGACAAGTTGAATGTACAATCACACCCCCTATAGGCTTAAAGGGGCGTGATAAATACAAGAAAAAACCTGTACTATCATTAATGCCAAATTTTGGTTAAATGGATGTTTGTTACTCAACCACGTAAAACGGCTGAACGTATTTGAATGTCATTTTGCACAAAGATAGATTATAATCTGGAAAAGCACATAAAAAAAGAGTTGAGAAAAATATGTCTACCTAGCATCTACTTGGTCCTTCTCAAAGGTAAGAAGAACAATATCAGCTTACACAACAAAATCCAAAATGGCGGCAACGAACAAGCTTAACCGTCACGAACACATAAATTAAAATCACACAAACACATAATCCTTATTTTAACGAACGGATTAACTAAAATAATAATATTTGCAAAGCATCCGTGATAACACAGGAACTTGGCTGTAATAATAATTTATGATGTTTTAGTAAATAGACGAGTATTTACTAAATATATAATACATAAGGTAAATAAAGGCTTTTTAGATCTACTCTAACTACCTTAAATTTTAAATGTGAATGCAACTGTCTGTATCCCTATTATTATTTAACGCTTTAACGAATGGATAGATTTGGAAGATGTAAGAGATATAAAAATCCAGACTTTTCAGCAGCTACTGAAAAAAATCTTGATGAAAAAAACCAAAAACGCTTTGCTCGCCCGAGGAATCAAACCCAACACCTCCCCAACAAAGCAGTCAAGCTGCTAAATTTTCAATTTAAATTGAGTCAGTAACTTCAAAGCGACCAAAATCAACTGCATGTTACTCCATCAACTTTGTCCATAAAAAAACCTATCAAAATCCCATAAAAAGTAAACAAAACAGAAATAAACAAAGGTGCTGTCGAACTGCGCGTCTAAAATATCCGCCTACCCTCAAACGTCGATGTTTATTAATTAAATTTCATACATTGTTAGCGTTAGGGAAGTGGCGATTTACCTGTGAATTCGTTTCGGATCAGCTTCGACGTTTCACGCGTTTGGGACAACCCTAGCTTATCCTTTTGCAGGGCTGTCGCGAAAAATGTGTGAATATTGCTAATTAAAGCGCTAGTGCCGATATCGGTTCATAGACGACCTGGAAAAAACTTATTTAAAGAAGAATCATAAGAAGAACTTAACTTCAAATAAAAATTATAAGGCGAGAAAAAAGAAATAGAAAAAAAGGTGCTGGTTAATAAAAATGCTGATCAAATAAATTGCTAGTCAAGAAAAAACCTGGTAAACAAAATTGCTGCTCAAAAATTGTTTGTTATCGAGTGCTAATCACCAAAATTGGTGTGACTGGTAAACATAATGGCCGACAAAGCGAAATTATCAGCCAACATGGATATAAATGACACTCACGGGAAGTGTTACCTATTCCTAGGAACCCGCCAGGAAATATAACTCATTTCCATGAAAACTTAACAGAATAGTAATTGACATAGAGAAATATACAAGGTAATTAGTGATAAAGGGTGCATAGCTTACATGGTTCAATCAACTAGTCAAATATTTGAATATCAGCGCTTTGTGGTATTAGTTTGATGTCACTATTGACAGAGACGCGATTTAATAATGAATGATTAAATTACATACGTAATAATTCTAGTATATTAATTTGAAGGAAGTGCCTGTTATCTACAAATGGAATTATAGTTTTAAAGAGATGTCTTTGCCTGTGGCCAAAATTTGAGTAACAAAACGGTGGATCTTGTGCTTTGAAAGCTCCATAAGAAATTTGGAGAAAAAAAAACAGCGCTCCCATATCAACGTTTACCTATGTAAAATTTGCTAGCTTTTCCCAATCCAGATTAATAATAAATACTGGTCCAAATACATGGCGGTGTTTAAAACAATATTCAAAAACTTTAACGATCTTTACTAAACCAAAAACACGTGCAAAAAAAACAATAAAACTCAAACATCACGACACAAAATTAAAACCCAACAAAAACATAACGAAATTAAGCTTATCATTTTAAAAGCTCCTCGACCAATTAGCGAACACTACTTAATCGAATCGAATTAATTATTTTTTTAATTGTGACGCAGCCCTGTAACTCTACGACTCCCTAGGGTTGTCAACTTCCACAATTTGGTTGGTAGTTGGTACAAGTTGGGTTGGTGTCCAGTGGCTAACGTATTTAGTATTTACTGTTGCGAAATATTAATCTAGTTGTAACGAAGTGACGATAGTTTGAAGGACTGGCGACATAGATTATATTATAATGGTCAGATGAGACATGTTTGTAACCGGGTTTAAGTGTTTGTTATAGTTGAAGATGACTTATGGCTTGAATTGAAAGATTGTTTTTTTTTGTTTAAGAAAAAAAATCGCTTTTGTTATTTTTTGGTTGCATCCGTGTTAGATTTAATATACTTTATTGTGCACCAAAATAATAACACTACAACTAATTAGTTAAATTTAAATAAGATTGTTTAAGTTTGTGTATCTTCGTGAGCTACTCCAATAAATATTTTTTTTATATAAAAAATTAAATAATTAATTCACTCTTAAATAATTAAATACAAATAAAGCTCACATAATTCATGAAACCTAGTGCAATAAAACAACAATAAATTATAATGAATAACTACTAAACTGAATAGCTATTTAATTAGGCTTTTGCCATAAAACCACGTGTAAAATGCAAAATAAGTCGTAAATATATATTGATATTCACACTACAAATGTGCGAAAATATCTTAGCGTTTTTCTAAGAGAACGAAAAAAGATATGGAGCGCAAAGAACTGAAATAATTTCAAGTATTTAAAAAAAAAACTTTTTTTACACTTATTGTTTATATATAAAAGAAAATATATAAAAGGTGCTATTACATATCCAGAATAGGCTGATCAGTTTCAATTGTATTTTTATAGGCCGATGAACCTTAAACTTATTAAACTTACTTAATCCTAATAGATCATTGTTTTTTTTCACCGTATAACCAATCGTAGCCGCGCAATAAATTGCTCTAAAAACCCTCGTTACACACCTTGTCTAATTCTTTCTCGAGGTGCAAATAAATATCTCAGTGTTGCCCTCTTGTTCGCCTCACTAAATTAGTATTTTATTGCCCGTGCTCGTTTTCAAATTTTATTACTCCTTGCCAAATAGAAACGAATAAATCTTGTTCCTTTGATTCCACACAATTTGTTTATTGATTGTTAAAAATTTAACTGGTTTTATTGCAGTATTTTTTTAAATAGTAGTTTATTTAAAGTCATTCATTAAGTTTATAGTTAAAATGTACCTTCTTTAAAATAAATCAGAGATCATAATTAAAGCTCTACAATTAAAAAAAATACATTTGCTTGCCGTCTTATTTACAAGGTTCATAGAAAAGAAGAAAAAAATTGAAGAAAAACAAAAGAGAAAATCGTATACGTTATCGTCGTCTCTCCTGCCCAAATCCCAATTCATTTTTGATCGGCGCAGCATTCTTTTTGTGCGTATGTGAAATCATCAAAATGACTACTCCCGCCCTGGGTGGGGCGGGGGGGGGGGAATGTCAGACTTGTAATGAATGACAAAAACCCACCAATGTTCTTTGTATTGCCCTTTACGTTCCGGGGCCGCGGTAACTCTTTCGAACGACCTGCAACCCCGGTAGGCGGTGGCCCTGGCATGCCCCTCTGCTTTGCTGACATCTGTTTGAGGCGCGCGTGGAACACTACCGCTCCGTCGTCAATAGACGAACGATGAGCTACCCATTGCTCACCGTCCACAGGCAGGGTTTTCTGGGTCATAAAGAAAAGCCAAACTTTTATGTTTCTATACTAAGGCCAACTAGCAGCGATACGAAAGGTCATTTACCTAAAGAACAACTGTGGCGTTGACAAACTAATATTTAGCTCTTTCCATCTTGTGCCTTTGTCGTAATGTCTCGTTCTCCCGGCAAAAACATGACAACGTTACGACGGGTTCGCCAACATTCGGGCAGCCATTTTAGATGGGGTTTTAGCGTGGGTTTTGTTTACATTTGGTATCGCTTCTCGTTGGCCGTACTATATCAAGGTACCGCCACTGTCTTATACTTACCTGTCCACATTTATACTCAAAATATTTCCTTTTTTGCGAGAGTGTCCTGGACGCCTGTCAGGAGGGCAGGCTCGTGATGACGCTGGAGAATATTTGGAATGCGCTTGATGCTTAGCTGCGGCTACTACAAAAAAAAAAACTCAGAATTTTTAACATTATGATGGCTAAATAATTCCCCTATTTCACCAAATCTTCGTGAAACGAAATTCGTTCGGAATCATTCTTCATTAAACATGGAATGAACTTTAACATCTATTTAAATAATCTTTGCCCCAATGACGGTATAGTTTCATAGCAAAAGTTCATTTAACGGGCTGAAACTAAACTCGAATCACTCATCTATAAACAATGAGTGTAAACAAATGAAATTTTAAAGCCAGTACTTAACTATATGCGTTAAATTTAATTGGATTGACACTAGAAACAGCATTGACGAACTTTGTGTTGTTAACTGGGGTTTATAATACCTGTTAATTTTGTTATACAAGCTTTTATTATAAGGAGAGTGGTCAAACAGGAGGTTTTCGAATCGACTTAATGTTTTATGTATGTTTGTTTGTTACGCATACGTTAATTCTTCTAATCGAAAGGGTATGCTTCTGAAAGAGTCCCATATTTATCTATATAGTAAGTAGTTTTTGAGTTACCTTCTATTATACATATTTTTTTCTTATTATGTTTGTGGATGATGCGCTTATATCTTTTCCGGGGTTGTGGGTTGTTAGAAAGAGATATCGCGGCTCCGGAACACCAAAGGCTAAAAAGGAACATGGATGGGTTTTATTCAGGGAGTATGGAAAAACTCAATAACACCTTGCCCGGCTCGTCAATCGAATCCAGAACCGCGTGCTCAGCACTATTACTTGTCGAGACTTAATTACAAGTCAGCTCAAAAACTTCACTTAAAAGCAAAACACATCGGCAGAACAATAAATTACTATAACTCCCACCAAAATTAAGTACGTATAAAGAATTGCCTTTAAACTCCATAATTGTAGTATTTACCATAAAAGTTTGGCACGAAACAATGGGAAAATATACTGCAGACCATCTTTTACACTTACAACTGGTAAATTCCCACATGTTACCCATAAAAACGCACAAACATATAATTACCAATAAAAAGGTTATATATTTTCGTTTGGCAACACTATAATTGTCTGTCAAAACCTCTTGAAGAACTGACAACACTGGCAATTCGTAAATCAACCGCAGATTGAGTTGTGACGTTCTTTGCAATGCGTGTTTGAATATGGAACGGTCTTTCAAATTCTGAATCGGTTTTTAAATAATATTCTAACTGGTATTCTCGACAAATACTTACAATCTTACATACGTACTTTTTTAGACGTGTACTATAAGTCACTACTATAGTATAGCCTATTAGTGTGACTGTTGGACTGTCAAGTCGTAGGTCCCGAGTTCGAACCCAAGGCACGCCTCTGATTTTTTGGTTTCATGTGCGTATTGTACAATTATCACTTGCTTCGGTGAAGAGTAACATCGTGAGGATGCAGCATGTCTGAAAGATATTTCTCCTCTACGGTATATTAACCAAATCGGAGGTCTATGAACGGTATAGAAACTCTAATACCACGTTAGTCACTAATCAAAAGACAGAGAAAGATTTGTTGACATTTTTCTACACGTTACCAAAATCAATTACTAAACCCGTGTCTTCTTTTATTCACAGGTACGTCAACATTTTCACATTCATTGTAAATCTACTTAGACACTGCGAAAATTAAAAATTTCTATTTCAAAACCAAGTAAGTACAAACCACTACAATTTATTTCTTATTTAAATGACCTACATTTTCTCTATTGCACAGTATGCTAAAAAAAACTACGAAACGAATCAATTTTCTCTGATTCCATTACTGATTCAATTACAAATTCAACTTGTGACAATTCCAGTGCAACTAATTCGATATACTAAGTTACAGCCAAGTTATTATTGTAGATGTTTTGCTTCGTCAAGCCAATCTAAGTTGCGTTGACAACAATTATAAGTTCTGCCGCTTCCTGTCATTTTGTGAAAATGTCTGTTAAACTTAGATGTAACTTTGTATTCAGTACTGTTAAGGTATTTTGTGTAAATTTTCGCTGTTATGAGAATGCTGGTTAAGTTTATCCTGGTTATAAGAGTCGAAGATCTAAGAAACTATAGATGGACTGTGTGCAGGATGATAAGGTTAGAAAGGAAGTCTGCTGTTACAATAGAGAAGTATGGAAGACGTATACATGCTGCGCCGAACTTAAATAAATTAGGACAAGGGCAGGGGAACAGTGTGGCCCACTTTTTTTCACCTGTGGAAATCTCTTAGTCAAACTTCTACTTACTTAAATGAGAAGTTCTCTCGAAAGTTCTGACTGGAGTGCGGGGTCATATATGCATTCCACACAATCACCAAAGCAGTAAGATGTGGCCTACTTAACCTAACGTACTTCATGATGTTAGGGTTTCTAAACAGCCTTGCTCTTGAGGCCGGTTACCTGTTTCATCTACCGAGATAAACAAAAGTACTAGAGCTTCTCCTGTGATCGTCTAATCTGGGTCAACCATTGTTTTACTTCCACATCCATCAACTTTTTTCATTACTACAAAGTGCACACTGCTTCAATCCACAGGCATCCGCTGCACAAAAACTAAATCTAAAATATTTCCATTTAAACGAAAACCAACAACACGTACATGAAACTGCAAAGTGGTACGAAGGAGTAACGATTCTAGACAAAAGTTCAAACTAAAGAAATCACGTTTCACGAGCCATTGTCACCTGCGTCCACTACCAAAAGTGCATTTTCTAGAAACTACCATAGCGTCGAGGGACTTTGTTTTTGTTTTATTTGTAACGCTACGCAACTTAGAATCGCCTTTCCCAGAAACAAATACACGTCCTGCCGTAAAAACTAAATTAAATTGCTTTTACTTTGTCAAAAACAAAAATATAACGTTTGTTCTCAAAAGTTGCAGAACGAAAATATCTTGCTGTTTATTGCTGTTCCAAAAAATGTTTGAAAAGAACAATGTTTCAACCTGACAAACGTTTTTATGATTCAACAAGAGCATGCAGCTTAGCCTGCAGTCTCAGCGTTTTCTCCGTCGGAAAAACTTGAGCGAGAGACGGAATTATAAATCGGTGCAGTCAGAGAGAGACAACAGATGTCTGGTATAGAACAAGTTCGGAAATTTACGGTCTGACCGGACCGTCAGTTTTTTGGCGAACTACTATAGTGCTTCGCCACACTGGGCGTGTAAAATTCATGTAATTTAAAACTTTTGTTGAATTAGTGAGTTTTTGTACACCCGTGTGATTAATGTTACCTTCATACGGGAAGTGGGGTAGGGGCGGAGGAGGAGGGGGGTTGAAAACTTTTGCTATTACTTTGAATGGATGTTTAAATTTCTCAATAAAAGTTCCTTGGGAGGTTGTTTGGACTCGCATTGTGTATTTGATATTTTGACAGAGCGTTTGAATCGAAGTTTTGTTGTGGAAGTTGGTGGAAACCGCTTAATAAACGTCTTTGGAAGTACCTCTGAATATGTAGAAGGAAACTTTATACGTGGGAGTTTTTTTATAAGGAGGCAATGCTTGATTTCCGTCGAAAATTCAGGCTGATCTTTTATTGTCGTTTGTTTTGTTTATTAGATAAAAGGTGTGTGTAGAATGGATAGGGCACAAACTGTTTGTGAAATAAACAGTTGGGAGATTGGAGCTGATCAAGTTTGAGCAGAAACTTAAACAAAATGTAGTTAATAATTACGGAAATGTATTGTTGAGTTGTAAGGTAATTAAAATGTTTGATTTTGGGTGCACATAATCACGACTGTATTAGATGAAGGTTTCAGCAGAGGTGAACCAACAATTATAATTTCTCCTGTATTGTAAAAACAAATTTTTAAATACATTTAAACAAATATTACATACACAAACATCGATTTGTTCTATTTATGTTCAATGGAGGCTCGACTGCTGAACATGAAGTCCTGGGTTCGATTCCCAGGTAAAACAAAGTGTTATTGGGTTTTTCCATTAGAATTTCTCAGTAAAAGTCACGCCAAACGTGCCATCAAAAATGATGACAAGATTTTTGTCAAAAACTAATGAATCGTCGAACAAAAATATACATATAATGAAGTCGGAAATTCAAACCTTTATTTTTAAAGGTGACATTTTTGTAATATTTTACGAATTTAGAGTGGGCGGAATTTTAAAAGGGAAGTTCGTAATATTCGCGCCACCGCGGCCCCGGTACATAAAGAGCAATAGAAGGAACATGGGATGGTTTTAGTCAGCACAAGTCTGACACTCCCTCAAGTTATTTGATGATTTCCTATCCGCAAAAAAAGTCTTCCACATGTTTCCTTCTTTAATTTTCCACAAATTTTCTCTTACCAAAACCGGGTCGTGGATTGGTCCTACAAAAACCAGCTTTAAACTACAAACACATTTCAAACAATACATCTTACTTGACATCATTTAGGACGAGATAAATGGTGCCACCCGATAGCTACATACAAGCTGTATTCGCTGCGTTGTCCAGTTTTATCTCACCAACAAAGATGCAGCTTCCGTGACCATTTGTCAAGCTGACGTTCTGGATACGTTTGTTCACGATCATTATGAATAGCACGTGAAATTTGTGCACTATTTTTAAAGGAATGTACTGTTTGAATGTGTTTTTGTTGATAGGAAATCACCAAATAACTAACCCTGCTTCTTGTGCAGGCGAAGGGATGGAGTGTCAGACTTTTACTGACTAAAAACCACCCATGTTCCTTATGTTCCGGGGCCGCGGTATCTCTTTCGAACAACCGGCAACCCCGGCTTGGGGTTTATTAACACACAGGGAGGAGTCTGCGGTCATCGCATAACCGTGTTCTTTAATGTCCCTCTCACCGCACGGACTTCATTCTCCTATCATTCTTCGTCCAGTCTATTTCTTTATGGAATGCGCTTCCCCAGGAAAACAGGCTGGCCAACCAACTAGTTATCTTTTAAAATTTACGTCACACAATCGTCGCTTTTATTAGTAGAACTAGCTGGCACCCGCGGCTTCGCCCGCGTGATGATCGAAAAAATTATTCTATGTGTTATTCTAAACTATAATCTACCTCTGCGCCAAATTTCTTTAAGATTCGTTCAACCGTTTTGACTGGTAAGAGTAACAAACATCCATACATCCTCACAAACATTCGCATTTATTATATTACTAGCTTTCGCCCGCGGCTTCGCCCGCGTTAAATTTGGGGTAACACAGTTCCCTTTGCGTCTTATTGATTTGTAATAGCAACGCTAAGTTTTCCCTTCTCTTCCCTTTCTCCCTCACATCCCACTTTTTTCAAAAAAATATTAGCCTATGTCCGTCTCCTTGTTCCTTACTATCTCTGTACCAAAATTCATCCAAATCGGTTCAGCCATTAAAGCGTGAAGAGGTAACAAACAAATAAACAAACAAACAAACTCACTTTCGCTTTTATAATATTAGTAAGGAAGTAAGGATATTATTGTAGTATGGATGTTTACAATAGTTAAGAATGTAAAACAAAAAATAAGTATGAAATACCACATCAAACCATGAAAATGTAAAATGACCAGAACAAAGTCATTTAACAAAATCCCAACAAATCTTATTGGCGTATCTGATTCATTACTATACTTCCCACGGTACAATACTTACTACCGTTGTTTACAAAAAGCCAGCCAAGTGCGAGTCAGACTCGCGCACCGTGGGTTCCGTACAAACTTGCGACGTAAACAGCCATATCTTTTGACTGCGTAGACTTAAAGGGTATATTTTTTCATAGCACAAAGGGTTCACAAAGTTGAGTATACACATATAATTTTACCTCGGTACCTCCACGCGTTCCCGAGATACAAGGGTCATGACAGATAAACAGACAGACAGGGACAATACGAATTCCGTTTTTTCCTTTTATTGTACAGACGACCGAAAACCCTAACCTAACCTGATCTCTCCACTACGGTTTTCGATTCGTAATAGAGAGATCAGGTTATAATAGTTTAGTATAGGTTGACCTGCCGTCGTCTGTACATACCCCAAAAATTGAGAAAAAAATATTTGTTAAACGGGAGCATTCTTAAGCGGCACCAGAAATACATCATTATCATTTTTAACAAAATTCTCTCACCTATTTTTAACCTCCTTTATCAGCTTACAAGTAAACTCGTCACCCTTTTTACATATTATATATATATATATTATAAAAGATATTAGACGATAATACAGGCTGATGTACACGGCTGTATTAAGTGCGGTCGGGTTCCCACCTGAGACCTTGCATCAGCCCGACATTATACATACATGATGGCGCGACGACTTGACAGTTTGGCTTGATACTTTATTATGGATGGTTTTAGTGGGTGCTACGTACCGTTCATAGATAAATTACGTGTTTTTTTTGCTTTTTGTCGTTAGTATTCTTACTAATATTATAAAAGCAAAAGTGAGTTTGTTACGTCTTCACGCCTAAATGACCACCGATTTTGATAAATTTTGGTACAGAAATAGTTTGGACCGTGGATACGGATATAGGCAATTTTTTTTAAAGTGAGAAAAGGTGGAGAATTAGAGAAGAAAAGGGGAGAGAAAGATATTTTGTTTTCGATCATCACGTTGGTTAAAGTTAGTGTTAGCCCAAAGTAACTATGCCACGCGGTCGAAGCCGCGGGCAACAGCTAGTTCCGATATAATAGCGTTATTATAAGCCGTTCTTTAACCTGCTTCGTATGTTTCTTAGTATGTATAAAATAAAAAAAAATAAAAAAGCCTTTTATTTCTAAAAGTGTGTCTTTAAGTATGTATTGGTCACATATTGTATCTGAATTTCAAACGTGTTCCCTCCCAACAGATTGAGCTGAAATTTTGCACACACCTTTGATTCGAATAACAATAATCCTTTCATGTATGTCTTTTGCATGTTGTTCTTCAGGGTACCTCTTTCAAACAACCCGCTGCCCCGACAGGCCGTGGGTCCCAACGGGCACTCTGTTTAAGGATGTTACTAGTTATTTTAAAGATGTTTTTGCATTTGTTTTCAAATGAGAGTACTTTTCAGACGTACAATTAATTAATTAAACCTTTCGTTTGTCTGAAACGTGCCTGAAGTTTGTAGGTATTATTAATTTGCTACTCGTAAAGATGGATGCTATGTTGGTCCTGTGGTTGCAAGAGCGACTGCTGAACGTGAGTTTAGACTCCGATTCCCTTTTCATTTTTTTGGGAATTTCTCCTGTATCGTGAGTGCATTTACAAAAATTTAAACTCAGATACACAAACAGCCAACCCGGAACAAATACCTGTTGTTCATGCAAATATTTTTTCCGTGCGAGGATTGAACCCGCAACACGAAGCGCAGCAGTCGATTGCTCAACCACTGCGCCAACCGTGTCGTCATATTGGGTTTCTTCATCAGGATGCAGGCACGGAGTCAGGATTTGTGCCCGGTTGATGGCAAAAGGCTCGCCACCTGAAACATGGAGTATATTAGGCACACTCCTGCCGGTTCCTCCGGGAATCACAAGCGTAACGTATATAATGCAAGATGGATGGATGAAAAAAACTTTTCGTCAAACATATTTATAAAACAAAAGATACACACTGCTCTCCATCCTACCAAAAACAAGGACCTTATTATGTCATTCACTTCCAACTAGACGTGACATAACATCATAACCCTCTTATACCCCAATTTTTGACCGACCTAAATAAAGTACTTACTAAAACTGACCAAAAGAGGGTAGTTTATGAAATATTCTTCTACATCAAAGTGACGTCACATCCGTAAAGCTTACATTTACATAATTAAGGCGGCCATCTTGTATCATTAGTGCGCTTATTACATCATGCCTTTATTTTTATGTCTCTTTATACAGGCTGTGGGGAATATGTGCAAATATGTTTAGGCGGAGGAAACGCTGTTCTGGGCAAAATTGAGAGGGAAATGATAAATAATTTATTAAAGGAGTGGTTTTAGTGTGTATAATAAAAGTGTAAGTACTATAAGACTGCCTCATTGGTCGGAAGCGAGCCTGCTGAGCAAAATGTTCTGGGTTCGGTTCCCCGGCCGGTTTTACCATCAGGATTTTTTCAGTAAATGCCACAGTCTTGTTTTGGGTCTAGTTGTGACTACTTATGTGTAATTACTCAGTTTCCATTGGGAATTTCTTATGAAAACACCCAATATCATTTCTTGCCCGACCCGGAATTCGCACCGGAAACTCCGTGCTCGCAAGTCGCGCTTAAGACGGCGAGACCAACGGAGTAGTAAAGTCGAGTTTATGCATGTTTGCCAAAGCTATTTTGGTAGTTCTATCCACTAAGTGCATCGCTAACAAAGTAGTAAGACGAAGCTATAAAATATAATGAGTTGCGTGTTGACATACTGCTCAATTTAACGACTGGCAACCCATTTCCTTGACGACAATTACGATTGGATCGGGATGATAAAAAAGGTCGCGTAATTAAATACAACTGTCATTTATTTATCACTAGTTATTGACAAGAATTGTGTTCTGTCTCGCTTAATTAATTGGACATTAGAATTCGTGATTGTGTTTTGTTCTGTGAACGCTCGTGGGTCAATAACAAATAGTCTGCTTGTCGATTTTCCTACAAATAGTTGTTTAGGGTATGGCTGTCTGTGTATGTGAGTTAAAATTTTTGTAAACGCACCCACGATACAGGAGACATTCCTAGGGTGGGGCAACGTTTTTATTGGAACCAAGTTCCTTATTGCGCGTCGCGAAAGGGGGCTAGACGAAAAAAATTAAGCACTTTTTTCTATAGTTTTAAGCCGTGCGGCGTGCTCGGCGTGCGCTTGTTTCTCTGTCTGTCTCTCTTTCATAGAAAGTAAGCTAGTTATTTTCGTTTCGTCTTTCTATTTCGCATTGAACAGTGTGGTGTCGCGACGATTATTTTTGTTGAATGTATACAGGTTTTTTGTACACATAAAATAATAATATCAGTCCATCCGAGTGTCCCTTGACACATCTCAAGTGGTTTTTTTTTAAACGGAAAGAGCTAGGCAGATAAGTAATCAATGCCTAGGTAGTTTCATCAAGTCTTGCCTGTGTGATAAAGCTACTTTTCCTTTATAGTAAGGCCAACTAGCAGCGATACGAAAGGTCATTAACCTAAAAAACAACTGTGACGTTGACAATCTAATATTTAGCTCTTTCCATCTTGTGCCTTTGTCGTAATGTCTCGTTCTCCCGGCAAAAACATGACAAGTTAAGACGGGTTCGCCAACATTCGGGCGGCCATTTTAGATGGGGTTTCAGCATGGGTTTTGTTTACATTTGGTATCGCTTCTCGTTGCCGTACTGTAGGTATTCTTTTAACTAATCTAAGAAAATTTCTAAGAGTTATATTTGAATTATAAAGTCTCACATTACCCTGTCAAATTGATACAAGTCATCCATGAAATAGCCGAGTCAGGACTATGAATAGCTCAAGTTAATAATTGTCAATTATCCGTACTATAGATACGGTCGTATAATAAGATATAATTATTATAAAATGTAGGCTCACACTCTTAGATGAAGCTGAGTTGTAATTATAAGAAATTATTGGGAGATAATTGTTTAAGGGAGAGAACTTTACTTCAAAAATTATAATGTATAGGTATATAGAAAGGTTTTATAAATGCAATAGCTGTGCCCTGCGGTTCTTTTTCTGACTTTTTAGGGTCCGTAGGTTGTAGGTCGTAAAAAAATAGCCTATGTCCGTCTCCAGGGTCCTAACTATCTCTGTACCAAAATTCATCAAAATCGGATTATAATATTACTAACTTTTCCCCGCGGCTTCGCTTGCGTTAAATTCGGGGTAGCACAGCTCCCCTTTCCTGATTTGATGGTACCTGCTACCTGCAGTTTTTTCCTTTGCGCCTTATTGATTTGTAAAAACAACGCTAAGTTTTCCCTTTTCTTCCCTCCCCTCTGTCTCCCTCACATCTCATTTTTTTTTTAAATACTTATGTCCGTCTCCAGGGTCCCAACTATATCTGTACCGAAATTCATCAAAATCGGTTAAGCCATTTAGGCGTGAAGAGGTAACAAACAAACTCACTTTCGCTTTTATAATATTAAGTAAGGATACTAAGGATGGTACGGAACCCATCCTGCGCGAGTCCAACTCGCACTTGGTTCGTTTTTTTTGTTATCATCTCGTTTTAAAAATATCAAAAACTATTTTGTAGTAGTATTTGTTATATTGTCTAGCTAGGACAGTTTATATCTACAGACAGACTCAGGATTTTAAATGCAACTAAGTTCTAATTCACTACCACTAACGAATTAATTGTATTATATTTTTAGAATAACAAGAAAAAGAAAATGGCCTCACACCTTGCCTTAACAAATAAACTGCTACGTAACGCACCATTGTACTGAGTCTATAGAGAATTAGGTATCTTTAATAGGCTTGTCCTATTAACTAATTTAGTTGTATTCTCACGGAGAGGATAATCATTAAGAATTTTTCCTTAAAAAAAACGGCCAAGAGCGAGTCAGATTTGTGCATTGAGGGTTCCGTACAAACTTGCGACATAAACAGCCATATCTTTTGACTAAGTACACTTAGAGGGTCGATTTTGTCACAGCACTAAGGGGCCACGTAGTTTAAAAATGGTTTTTATTTCAACTCGATACCTCCACGCATTCCCGAGATAAAAGGGTCTTGACAGACAAACGGACAGACACCAAAGTGATCCAATAAGGGTTTCGATTTTTCTTTTTGAGGTACGGAACTCTAAAAACTCTAGTTTTAGGCTTAGAACAGAAAAGAAAATCGGTATATATCGACATAATTTCCCCAAAATTCTCGCCACCTAATTTGCCAATACCAGAACAGTACAGTCAGCATCATCAATCATTGACTGTACAGTCGGCTGCATCATCAACTAACAAAGGCTATAATCGCATGGTAATTAAATGTCGACTACGGATGCAAGGTAGCATAAATCTTACGGAATTACCTACCTTGGTAGCTACGTGGAATGTAGCACTGAAATATAGCTTTGTTTTATAGTTAATTCTGTAATGGTCGAACAATGTTTTTGTTTGTTAACGAGTTAAATAGAAATCGATCTAGGTGGCATAATACTACTTATTTATTCTTGACGGCACGGTTTAGCGCAGTGACTGAGCGTTTGACTGCTGCGCCGCGTGTCGCGGGTTGGATTGCCGTATGGAACAAATATTTGTATTTATTTTTTATTTTATTTATTTGGGAAAATAAACAGTTATACATTAATCTTATACTAAGTTATATATCTATAACCTACGACATTTTCCACAACATATATTAGAGGTTATAAATGCGCTATTCTAAGCTGTTAAAACAAAAGTATGTACCTATGGCCTACAGGTAGTTGTTTCGGGTCTGGCTGTTTGTGTATGTGAATTTAAATGTTTGTAAACGCACCCACGATACAGGAGAAAATCCTAGTGTGGGGCAAAGTTTTTTTAAAAAAAAATAACATTCTTATCTTAAGTCTATTTCTTGTATGTGACTATTTGAGTTTAAATAATTGTATGCACATAATCTGCTCATCTATACTATACTATAATATTATAAAGCTGAAGTTTTAGAGTTTGTTTGTTTGTTTGTTTGTTTGTTTGAACGCGCTAATCTCAGGGACTACTGGTTGGAATTGAAAAATTCTTTTAGTGTTGGATAGTCTATTTCTTGAGGAAGGCTATAGGCTATATAACATCACGCTACGACCAACAGATGCGGAGCAGCGTGGGTGAAACCGCGAGGAACAGCTAGTCCAATATATTATGCGAAGACACTGCCTTCTAAGATACAGGTTCTTTCTCAAATTTTGGATTAATCTTTACCCATCATTAAAAATTTGTAAACGATTACTGTATTTAATTTTCTATGTGCCCATTACGTGTACTCAAACTTGTATTATTTTCCTGCTAATAAACTATTATTACTTACATACATCTCTCTCGTAGCTAAACATACATCCGCTCTGACCAATCTTTAGGTTGTTCTGAGCTTGTCTAAGATAGGTGACCGCCTTTTACATACCTAGTTTTCTCCGTGCCTCGGAAAGCACGTTAAACCGTCAGTCCTAACTGTCACTTGTAGATCTTTGACAGTCGTTACAGGCAGTCAGTTGCCTGATAATCCTGCTATCCTACTTTCTACTTAATATTATAAATGCGAATGTTTGTGAGGATAGATGGATGTATGAATGGATGTTTGTTACTCTTTCACGTCAAAACGGAAAAACGGATCTTGATGAAATTTGGCACAGAAGTAGATTGTAGTGTAGGAATAACACATAGGATAGTTTTTTTTTTCGATATCATGCGGGCGAGGCCGCGGGCGTCAGCTAGTAAATAAATTAAAATGATCACTCGAAAGCAAGACGTACATTATTATTTATGTTTCCTGGTCTCAATTCATAAATTAAGATAAGAACAAAGTGTTGGCTATGAGGCCTATATTTCGTTATCAAACTAATCGTTCTTCTTCTATATTGAAGTTAAAGGACTAAGTGAGAAAGTGTCATCCTTACTAATATTATAGAAGCGAAAGTGAGTTTGTTTGTTTTAACGAAACTTAGGAGTTGCGCAGCAGGTGAAACCGCTGGGCACAGCTAGTACGAAATTTAAGGTCATGACAGCAGTGTCCTCAGGGTTGCGGGTTGTTCGAAATAGAAACCGCGGCCCCGGAACGTAAAGGGCAATATAAGGTATATGGGTGGGTTTTAGTCATTACATGTCTGACACTCCACCCCGAAGTTATTTGATGATTTCCCACCCCAAAAAAAGAAGCATTGTCTTCAAAACTAAATAGTACGATTAAACTTGTGATCGAGGAAGAAGAATCAAACCAGTACTTCATACTCATAAGTCAGCAAAACACCAAATAATTAAGAAAGCAACGACTAACTCATCACACTTCAAAAATAAACACACGACCAGACGCCATTGCTTACAAATACAACAAAGAAAAAAAATCACAATCACACGATTCCACTTCAATAATTTAGCGCTGAGAAACATTGTCAATACAAGGTACAAATGTACCCCATTCCAGCGCATTACAGCCCCTCCCCTCCCGCTACCCCCTGCGATTACGTACAGGAACCGTACCAATGATGGATAGCCGGAACTTACCGGTGCTCCAACATTGCTGTCTATACCTAGGGTTGCCAAAACCATTAGACCGCTACGAGGACTTTGAAAACCCCTTTAATTTCATCCAAATGGGATGTTAGTGAATTATGGGCTGCGTATTATGTATGTATGATATTCTGTTTCTGGTGTCAGGTCGTAATGAATGAGGTGATTTGTCTATGTCCTTTGTGAGGTGACGCGTTACCTACCGAGTTTATAAACAGACTTAAACACCCGGTAACTGAAAGCCTTTCAAAATTAACATGGATTTAAATCATATCTTAAGACAACTTGAAATTCTCTCCTTAATTGGACCTTGCTCTTTACCTCAACCTGGACAGAGATGGGGTGATGATGGATCCAGCTAACCGTATCGAATCAGCGACTACATTGCTCAGCAGTCGACTCGATCAAGGAGACTTGCACTGAAGTTTAAAAATAGAAGAAGGCAACCCTAAAACCGCCGAGCTCCTTTTTGTTTGAACACGTTTAAAATATGACCCGTCTCGAGTATTGACGTTTTTCATATCCGTATTCTGTAAATTTGCTTACAGTAATTTGTTTTTATAATGCTGTTTGCGCAATGAAAGTAGTTTTTTCTTCCTGATACTGTTATTAAAAATTTAAGTTTTGTTTATGGTTGCGCTTGCGATAATTAGTTTTTCAGTTGCATTGGTTTTAACGCAACAGGGTTTTTTTTTTTGCGTTGGAAATCATCCAATGACTTCCCCCGCTCTGGGCGGAGCGGGGGGGCATGTCAGACTTGTACTGACTAAAACCCATTCATGTTTCTTCTTTTGCCCTTTACGTTCCGAGGCCGCGGTATCTCTTTCGAATAACCCGCAACCCCGGCAGGCGGAGGCTCTGGCAAGCCCCTCTGCAACGCAACAGGCTTGAAATTGTTTTGATATTTACAATTTCTTAGAAAATTTTATGAAGCAAGAATTTTACCTTAACTGAGTTCTCTAAGAAATGAAGGCCGTAATTAATTAGTTTATTCACGAAACATCTTTCAACAAACAGTTGAGGATTCGTAGAAACTAGACCAAACTTTAGAACAAGACTTACCTACCTAATTACGAACACATCCTCCTTTCATACATGCTGGATGCGACAGTATCATGACTGATATTTTCTCATCTTTTTTCTTATAAACGTCTTTTCGTCGTAATAGAAAGAAATATAGAAAAAATATTTAACGCAATGTCGACAAGCACACAAAAAAAACAAACAAGGTGTCTCAAATATCGTTAGTTAGTTGTAAGTCAGTGTCCCAACAGTCTGACAACCAGTTACCAAAGTGCGAACTGAATGCAAAGGGGCCTGCCAGGGCTACCGCCTGCCGGGTCTGCGGGTTGTTCGAAATAGATACCGCGGCCATGGAACATAAAGGGCAAATGAAGGATCTTGGGTGGGTTTTAGTCAGTACAAGTTTGATACTCCCCTCTGCTCCATCCAGAGTGGAAGAAATAAGTTGATGATTGCACGTGCAAAAAATAATACTAACATAACAGTCGCAGCATTTAAAATACTGGTAAACATCCGGTTAGACTGGTCTCCAAAATAGTTGGGAAAAGGAAGAAGTTGATAAGATCCCGAAAAAAAGATTTTGCTCCGCACCTGGTCGAAGCCCCAGTTTGTAAGCCACAAGTACGGTAGCGCAAACTTCGTCGTATTAAACGTCAAAACGAAGTTAAGTTAATATCTTGCGGTAAGGATTGGAACAAGGGGATTATAATGTTACAGAAACTCAATGGTTTGTTTAATAACTATTGGATGTCAATAAATCCAAGGAGCTCGTGGCTATATAAAAACTGCCGCTCGGGTCGATCTTCTTCGCTTGCCTAATCCATGGATGGGTGACCACCAAGAAACGACTAACCAGAAACGTGCACCTTTTCTTATCGTACCCATGTAGGCCTATGTGAATATTTGCATCATTAATTTCAAACAATCATTCTCTTTAGAAAGTGGTAAACCATTACTAATAATCTCCGTTATTACATCGCGGTAATTATTACAATGCATTAGTTTCCCACTAGATGTAGGATAGGAAAAATTGCAATACAATATTTTAATAACGGAATTGTAACCGTGCTCTGACGCGTTTCCTGATCGCACAAATTTGAATTTTGATAGATGTTTCGAAATACGCGTTCGGTCGTTCTATTTTTGAGTTATTCAATTGTTTTGTGAAAAGATTATTATAAGTAAAATGTGTCTGAACTAAAACTTATAAATTAATGTATTTTTTGTCTTTTAGGAATTCATTAAACTAACTCTCCCGCTCTGGGAGGGAAGGGAATGACAAACTTGTACTGTCAAAAACCCCAGCTGACAGTGGTCTTGACGGGACCCACTGCTTTACACACATCCATTTGCGCGACACGGTTGATCATACAGCGAAAAACTAATGATTTGTTTTTTTTTTTTCAGGTACCGTAAATTTTCAAAACACCTACTAAACATCTGCATAGCTGGGGCTGCAAGCTGTAAGTTATATACTCTTGTTTGTAAAACCACGTTACCAACTCATACTTGCTTAGAACTTTGTGTATAATTCTGTTTGTCTATCTGTAAGTTGCCAATCGAATAAACAGACTGTAATCTAGATTAGGGCGGGCATAGGAGGACGAACTTATAACTCGGTAGAATGATCATAGGGGGCAAATACCCTCAAATCAATTCAGCCGCCTCCGTAAGTCGGGGCCCGCGAGACGACTCCCGGCCACCGTAGATGCGAGTCTGAGGTGCGGAATGGGACTGGCCGTACCGACGCGACGGCGCGTTTGTGTTCCACGCGCGCCTCAAAGAGATGTTAACTAAGCAGAGGGGCCTGCCAGGGTTGCTGTTTGTTCAAAAGAGATACCGCGGCCCCAGAACATAAAAAGCAAAAGAAGGACCATGAATGGGTTTTATTCTTTAAAAAAAAAACCTTTTCACAAAACATGAAAGAGTCTCAAACAAATAATAAAGGTCCATTTATATACCGTTCTATTAAATACCATAGACTCCAAAAATCAATTTCCCATTGAAAATGAATTGTCACATTCCAATGACGGACGAAAAACAATTTTTAAACATCCTGGCCTCGAAAATGGAGTGGTT
The DNA here is from genome assembly GCA_958449745.1 of Ochropleura leucogaster. Lineage (NCBI taxonomy): Eukaryota > Metazoa > Arthropoda > Insecta > Lepidoptera > Noctuidae > Ochropleura > Ochropleura leucogaster. Next base: position 7,594,504 of record OY288225.1, read on the forward strand.
CGGCCAAATCGGAAATGGAACATTTTCACTGTGAGTCCTGTGAAACAGAAATGACAGTTACGAAGTTTAATTTAACGTTCTATGGACATCAAAGTCATCGTCTTTACTAATATAATATTATAAAAGCGAAAGTGAGTTTGTTTGTTTGTCACGTCTTCACGCCTACATGGCTAAACGGATTTTGATGACTTTTAGTACAGACCCTCGGGACCTCGACCCTCGAGAATTTAACGCAAGCGAGGCCGCGGGCAAAAGCTAGTGCTAAATAAATTTCGGAGCATCAAGATTCTGCCAAATAGACGAAACCTGGTTATACTATGGTTATGGTATATATATATGGTTGAACCTAAACACTAAAATGTAACTTTTAATATGATGTCGTTCTATTTGTAACAATTACCATTGATACGTTTTTTTTGTTTTTAAACTTTGAACACACTTGGATTTCTCGATCGTGGGTGCGTTTACAAACATTTAAACTCACATACACAAACAGTCAGACCAGGAACAGCTATCTGTAGGCCAGATAAATATTTGTTCCGTGCGGGGATCGAACCCGCAACACGCAGCGTTGCAATCGATCGCTCAGACACTGCGCCAAACCGTGTCGTCAAAAATAAAGGCAAAAAAATATAAATAAAGAAGATACTGCTTTAAACCAGTCCTGAAAAAGGTTTCAGGAAAAAAAAAGTTAAAATGTTGTCCAACATAAAAACGTATCAAATCTAAATCTCATTTACCAAGAACCCATTTATAATAACCAGAAAATTTGAAAAGCGAATCAAATTCAACGATCTTAAGTATCCATTGTAAAAGCCAGGATGACAGCTGTCTCCAACATCCTCATCTCTTTAATGAAGAGCACTCCAGTTAGTTCTGCTTGTACCCAATTTGTATATGGTCGTGGAGAGCTTTCACGCCCTCATATCGGAATTAATTTTCATTTTGATGACACGGTTTTTTGGGTTATTAAGACCCGCATGATTTTCTTTGACGTTATTAACTAACTAGCTTTTGCCTACGGCTTCGCTCGCGTTTGATTCGGAGTAACACAGTTCTCTTTTCCTGATTTGCAGGTAGCTGCAACTTGTAGTTTTTGCCCTAGCGCCTTATTCATTGTAATTGCAAAGCTAACTTTTCCCTTTTCTTCCCTCTTACTCCCCTCATTTCTCACTTAAAAAAAAAGTTTGCCTATGTCTATGCCTAGTCTCCTCTCAACTATCTCTGCACCAAAATTCATCAAAATCGGCATGTAGGCGTGAAGACGTAACAAACAAACTCACTTTCGCTTTTATAATATTACTAAGGATGGTTTACAATGTGTTGCTCTTTTAAAGTGATGTCGGGTAAATAGTGTTTTACTTGAAATGCTTTAACATTACGCCTGTAATTACAACTATACTAAAAAGTGTCGTTACAACTTTTGGTCTTAAGCAAAAAGTGTCGTTACAACTTTTAGTCTTAATTTTTCCGTCCTCTCGCAACGCGCGATAAGGAACTTCGTTCCAAAAACGGAACCCTTATAGGCTGATTTTGTTATCTATCTGCTAAGACCCTTTATCTCGAGTTGAAATTACAACTATGTAATCAAGTCTGTGGTTCCTTAGCCTGTGAAATCAACCCTCTAAACCTATACAGTCAAAAGATATGGCCGTATATGTACGGTACGAGTATTGTGTTCCCCTCTTTATACTATGCAGCAACTGTGGCCATAATTATTGCATCTTAACCCCAGAACTTAATTATACATCAAAATAAATCTCCTCAGACGTAGGTACCAAAAAGTGTATTGAACAAACCAAAAAGTGTATTGTATTCAAAGTCCTGCAATCCGTCTTCGAAGATTTTCTTCCACCTCATTACCCTGGCAAAATATAGATTGCCCGGAAAATTACCTCAAAAAACAAAACATTTCTTATATGTCATTCCTTTTGTGGACAACTATCAATGGAAAATAAACTCAACTGTGGGACATACAGGGTTGTTATTCAAAAAACAAAACACTTCTCAAATGTCACTTTTTTATGGACAATGTAAAATAAACTCTACTTATGTACATGTAGAGTTGTTATTCACCTGGTTATAAGTATTCCTGGTAAGCAAGTTTGTCCGCATGTCACACAACGTCTCGACCAATTTAAGAGCCAGACTAAGACGACTAAGACAGCAAAAAGTCAACTTTAATAGCTAGTATAAGAGTCTATTTTCAGTCAGTTATTTTTAAACAAAACATATTTAAAAAAAGAAAAAATGATTGTCGACTGTGATTATGTTGTTGGTGAGATTGGGTTTGGTGTTCAATTTTAAAATTTATGTTGTAGAAGTTAAGTGTCATTTTGAGTTGAGAGTTTTTATTGTTTAATTTTCATGGGATATTTAGTATTTCTTCTGTTTTGAACAGATGATATAAATAATAAAGAACTTTAATAATTGTTTCTTAACTATTACTCGAATTTGTTTTTCACTATTTATTTAAGACACGCTTGGCGCAGTGGCTAAGCGTTTGACTGTGTCGCGGGTTCGATCCCCGCACGCAACAAACATTTGCATGGCCTACATCTGTAGATGTTACCTTTTTTTAATCCGGATGTAACTTTTTGTGTATGTCAGTTAATAATAAATATGTTTGTAAACACACGCACGATACAGGAGAAATCCTTAGTGTGGGGAAACTTTTTTTATTTAATAAAAATCTTAATCACATCATTGTTTAGTAAACTGAGGGGGGTAGTGGGAGGTTGGCGAAATAATTTCTCCAATAATCATTAACACTTGAAACGAGATATAAACATAATTCTTTATATAATAATATACATGCTAGCGGGCCCGACAGACGGTGTCCTGCTTTATTGGGCTGATTCGTGAAGATTAATAACAAACATCACGCTTATAATCCTCGATGGGTTATACAGAGGTGTACCTAATAGTACACGCACATTTATCACCTGTTATATTTAAGTCCTATTAGGGGACGACCCAATGCCATCAACTGGTCACAAATAAATACCAACTCCCTTCTGTTGCTCAGAAAATTTTGATTAGAATCACCAATAACACTAAGCCTGAGTCGGGAGTCGAACCATAACCTCGTGCTCAAAGGTAACAACTGCAACTACTAGACAAACGAGGCAGTCTATAAAAAAAAAATATATCGATGCGGGTGGAATCACAGGCGGAAGATAGTGTTTTTGTATGGTTTTGTTGCATTATTATATTTCAGTAGAAGAGGACCATTGTAGACTAGCAGTCCTAGGCCAGTTTTGGGAAACAAATTCCCTACCATCACATTACCCCAACTTCATTCTTACTACCGACAAAATCTAAATAAATATTCTCTCCCACGTGCAACTTGCTAGTTGATGTCCCTCCAATCAATTGAATACGAGCAAATAAACATATTTGAATAAATAACGCATGTGCGACAACCCTAGCTAGATCAATTGGCTTCAAATTCAGCGCGCGGTGAAACATCAAAGCGCGCCGACAGGACGCTAGGGCTGCCACGCTATTGCTATATTTGTATTCGATACTTGTGTGTTCGTAAAAAATATCTATGAATGTAGAAGTTTGTGTGTCAAATTTTTTGTTTGTGTAAATATTTTTTAAGAAGAAGAATTTTAGAAAAGGTTTCTCTTTTTGCTTAGATAAATATATTTGAATTCCAGTCGTGGGATGACGCTGGCTTGCAGTAACACATTGACTTAACCACACACATGTCGTTGAAGTACTAATCTAACATCACGTGTCTTTATTGCCATTGCTGAGAATTTCGATGCCGTTTGCCAAACATGCGCTCATTATTTTTAGCTAATTAAAAAAACATAAAAAACCGGCCAAGTGCGAGTCAGACTCGTGCCCCAAGGGTTCCGTACAAACTAACAGTTGATTTTTTCACAGCTTACAAGAGACAACAGACTTGAGCATATGATTTTACCCGTGTTGTACATGAAGTTTAAATAAGTAAATACTGATATTATCCGTCACTGACGTAAACCAAACTAAATTCACTTACAAACCTATAATACAACCCGCATATCCCATATCCTCAATAATCCAGAATATTGATATAGCCAATGGCTTTACTAAGCAATGATACACCGTACGGTAGCTAGTTCGATGCCCGGGGGTGCAATTACGTGTATCAGAGGCAAATTTCCTCTCTCACTGGCCGTAGGTTAATGATAATAACCTTTATGGATACGGCATTGTTTCACGATATATATTATATTAATGATATCTATACCTCACCAATTGAATATATTTCTTCCTTACTTAATATTATAAAAGCGGTAGTTAGTTTGTTTGTTACGTCTTTACGCCTAAATTGGCAAACCGATTTTGATTAATTTTGGTACAGAGATAGTTGGGACCCTGGGGAAGGCTATATAGACTAAAAAAAGTGAGAAAAGGGGGAAGAACACGGGACAGAAATATTTTATATTTTTTTTTCGATCATCACGCGGGTTACAGTTAGCGTTGTCAACTCAGTGTATAACTTACCGGGGTTGCGGGTTGTTCGAAAGAGTTACCGCGGCCGCGGAACTTAAAGGGCAATAGAAGGAACATGGGTGGGTTTTAGTCAGTACAAGTCTGACACTCACACATACACACAGTCACACATACTCACAGTACATGCCTTTTTTTGCGGATGGGAAAGTCTTCAAGTGTCTTCTTTCACAGAAGCAAGTGTGAATCTCCGATGTTATGTATAGGAGCTACCTTCGAGAAATTGTTAGTACTTTGTTCAATAACAAAAATTAAATTGCTCAATAAAAGTGCATTGACCCTATGCAAAGTAGGGGTGTACCGCTAATATATAATATGAATGCTATCTATACTTTACTAGTAGATTATCATTTATATTTGACCTCATTTCGTTGGCTACCGAGTTGTGTTTCTCTTTGATTGTGGTATTGATCGGATATGCTCTCAAGGTTAATCATAATTGGTACGAATAGAAAGATACAATAGTAAAGATTTTGTTATTGTTTATATGACACTAATAATATTATGGAGAAAGTGTGTATGTGTTTGTTTGGTTACTGCCTTGATTTTAAAACAGATTTGCATAAAATTTGTATGCGTGTGTATGTTTGTTACTCCTTTATCCTAATCAAAAGCCTGCACCGATTTTTATGAAGATTTGGTAGGTCTGACTATTGATCGTAAGCTTTCTTCAAAACCTTAAGAAATAAAGGTCCCCTTCAAAAGCGGATTTGAACAGTGTGTGAAACCGCTGGGCACATAAACAAGTAACAAGTGAAAATTTCAGTGCAAGTCAATCTTTAGACATGATTGACATTAATCTGAAGAAGAGACGGTGAGGTGGATGAAAAACGATTGCGTGTAGCGGAGATGAGAATGTTGAGATGGATGTGTGGAGTGACAAGAATGGATAAAGTAAGGAATAAGTATATTAAAGAAAGTTTGAAAATTGCGCCTGTTACAGGAAAATTTAAAGGGAGTCGTTCGTTAGTCTTGGTATGGACATGAAATGAGGAGGGACGAAGCACACGTGACTAAAAGAGTGATCGAAATGAATGTTGATGTATGAAGAGAGAAAGGAATTGTGTAAGGAATGACATAAAGGAGAAAGGAGTGAATGATACCGTGACGTCTGACAGGGAAGAATGGAAGAAGAAAACATTGTTGCGCCTGCCCCATATACAATGGGACAAGGGCAGGAAAATGATGACTTAACTTGACCATAGATATGGGGTTAAAACTATTCACAGGGAAGTGACCTCATTCGTCTTAAGTAATATACTTCATACGAGCAAACAGCTAAGTCCTAACCCTCGAAAGATTCGCTAAACACTTGCCAGCACTTTGACCTTACAGTTAGTACGTTAGTGCTCATAAATGCGATTCTAAATGTTTGTCTGTATTCACGTGTTGTTGGAATCAATTGAAATAAGCCATTTTACTGCTTTACTACGATGCCTTTTATGTTGTATTGTGTTTAAGTCAAACTGGTGAACGTGCTTCAGGATACCAACGGGTTTTGTCACTATTGAACCTTTGTTAGACCGTTAGAGTTAATGTTTCTGAGTGGGTAAAAAGTTAATGTTTTAACTGAGTTGGTCGTGAATGCTTTGGTGTCAAAATGTTTGATGATTTTAACTGTTTGCTTTTTAGCAATCCTTTTTTCTATGTTGTATCTAACTAACATGATTAAGAAGTTTTATGTGTTTAAATCTATACTAATATTGTAAAGAGCTTAAAAAATTGGGTTTGTGAGTTTGTTTGTAGGAAGTAATCTCTTAAACTACTGAACCAATATGAACAATTGTTACACCTGTAGAAAGCTACATTGTATCATAGGCGTATATTTAAATGGGCGGGTATATTTATAACCTCTCCGTGAGATATTTACCGACCATAACGCGATTGATGCCGTGGCCAAAAACCAGTAAAGAAACTGTCTTTAAAAAAAAATACCATGGAAAAAGACAAGGTATCTACTGTTATAAGTTACTAAAATGCAATACCAGCACCGTAACCTTAGAGAGGCCTGCTAACACCACCGCCTGCTGGGTTTGCGGGATGTTCGAAAGAGATACCGCAGCCCCGGAACATAATGGGCAAAAAATTTAAATGGTTTGGGTTTAGTTTAGTTTTAGAGCTGCAGAAGTTAATAAACATTTCCCATCCGCAAATAACCAAATCATGCTTAATATTACACCTTAAAACGAGTCACAAATCAGTATAATCGCATACTAATTAAGCCCACACGACGTGCAGTATGTTCAGAGGTATGCAGACAGGAATTACCGTATCCAAACCCAACCAGTGAATTCATGTAAGCATTCAATTGGGCAGCGCGTACCCCGCGTAGGAATTCAGTAAAATATTCTGTGACAGACTTGCTGAGCCAGATGTATTGAATACCTGGCTACAGAATAACTTTGTAGTCTGTTAGTTTACGGGGGTAATTGTATTTGTTGAGTTTGTGAATATTTCTGTTGCATATCTATTCGTTATATCCTTTTTATTTGCGAACTAGCTGTTCCACGCGGTTTCACCCACGCTGCTCAGAACCTGTTGGTCGTAGCGTGATGTTAAATAGCCTATAGCCTTCCTCAAGAAATAGACTATCCAACACTAAAATAATTTTCCAATTCCAACCAGTAGTTCCTGAGATTAGCGCGTTCAAACAAACAAACAAACAAACTCTTCAGCTTTATAATATTATTATTAATTATTATTAGTATAGATGAAAAATCATCCAATCCTTACTAATATTATAAAAGCGAAAGTGAGTTTGCTTGTTTGTTTGTTACCTCTTCACGCTTTAATGGCTAAACGATTTTGATGAATTTTGGTACAGAGATAGTTGGGAGAGAGTTTGGTACAGTACGGTGACAAATGATCGAACAAGAGGGAAGAAAAGGTAAAACTTAACTTTGCTATTACAACAAATAAGACGCAAGGGTAAAAACTACAGGTAACAGGTACCTGCAAATCAGGAAAGGGGAACTGTGTTACCCAGAATTTAACGCGATCGAAGCCGCGGGCAAAAGCTAGTACAAAATAATTGAACAAAGTCAAAAGCGAAACTTACAAATAAAATAATGTTCATTAGAAGTACCTAACAATTTGAATATATTACCAATCATGAGTTATTCAAAGATTCGTCACTGTATTGCTGATTTACAAGTTAAAATGTTTTATTCTTTTATAAGAATATGTACTCAAGAAAATGTTTATTTTATAGACGGGCCTGTTGTACTAGTGGTTAGTGGCCCTGACTGCTGAGCCGGAGGTCGTGGGTTCGATTCCCACCCAGGGCAAACTTTGTGTGATGAGCATGATTGTTTGTTCTGTGTCTGGGTGTGATTTATCTATAATATGTATGTATTTATAAATTATATAAGTATGTATATCAGTTGTCTGGTTACCATAACACAAGCTCTGCTTAGCTTGGGATCAGATAGCCGTGTGTGAGTTGTCCCAAGATATTTATTTATTTTATTCTTTCAAGCATGGCATTGAAAAGTTATTCATTGTTCAGGCTTGTTTTGCTGCCTATAAAAGATGACTATTTTGGGATGAATGCCTCGATTTATTAATTAAACACTTCAAGCACAAAGTTCAGAGGCGGACTTAATGCCATAGAAATTTTCTACCAGTCAACCTTTGGGTGATGCAGAGATAAACAGTGGTAGGTGTAAAACTGTTTTTTTTTAACATCGCCCCACATTAGGATTCTAGTCTGGAATAACACTTAGGATACGTTTTTTCGATAATTATGCGGGAGAAACCATAGGCGCCAGCTAGTAAATACATCGACACTGATAGAAACAAACAAGCCCAATAACGTATAGTATATAGGTATAATCGCCCATACAGCATACCATATATACGTCTTAATACACTCACAGCCAAATTAGAAAGTTGCGCACTAAAGGTGCGCCAAAAACGTGACACATTTTTGTTACTTTAGAAGGTTTTACCCCTCGGATTTTTCTCATACCGGGCGCCTTGTATAATGAAAATCGATTCTTAAGGAGTAAACTCCAATATTTTGAGTTTTGTAGTGGGAGATAAACAATTATATCCAAAACTGTCCTGCGTGCCGTCGAAGTTATTTAGTGATTTTAAAATGCCAAAAAATGCATAACAATCTGATCCGTCTTTTAATATCCAAACTGAAAACCTGCTATGACCGATCTTGACGGTTTTTTTTTTCAAATACTAAAGAAATAATTCTCAATGAAAACTAATAAATTGCTCCTCCAATTAAGGGATCTCGTTATCTACTGTACTTATCAATACCAAGGCTCTATAGCCAACAAGTACCCACAAATAATAATATTTTAATAACAAGACTTATCAATACAACTATCTCCACATAATATAATTTTAACACCGATAGAAAGCCGCCAAAACAATAGATTCACACCCCTATATAAGGGAGGGGGTCACTGACCTTCCTTTGTTCAATTAAACAAGCAAAACTCAACCCTAATTCAACGTGCTAAAGTTTATTTTAACTTGTTCAGTTAAACATTTTGATTATCATTTTAACAGTACCGTATAGGTTGAGGTGTAACTAAAATTTGAAATTTATTGTGCTGATTCTTTAGTATTCATTTCTGAGGGTCGGGAATGAACCTTGGACCTTTAGTAACGGTATGATTTATGGTTCATATTGTGTGCTGGACAATAGTTGATGTACCTATTTATTTTGGGTGAAATGGGTTCAAGTACTTTTAAAGGGGAGGCCATAATGGGGGCAGACACCTTGTAACTTCGCGACATCTTCATAAAAAAAAAAACTTGTCATACCTACTGTTTCTTTAGAGAAAGAGAAGGGAAAATCTTAAAAAAAAAACTTTCAACAAAAATGGTTTTGAACCAGATTAGGTATTACTTTTTTGAGATAAATGGAGCTTTTTTTATCGAAATGCAAAAGTAACTTTGTTTTTGATACAGTTACTATGAAAAACAAATTTAGTTTTGCGGTTGAGTGTAAATTTACATTTAATTAATCGTTAAAATTGTTGTTATTATATTGTTTAGTGTTACAGAAAAAACCCTATGTGCGTGAGTCCGACTCGCTTGGCCAGTTTTATTGTAATGTAATGATGTACACACGATGGCAGGTCAACCTATCTTTAACTATTATAACCTGATCTCTCTACTACGGATCGCACACCGTAGTAGAGAGATCAGGTTAAAATGGTTTTATGTAGGTTGTTGTACAGTCGTGTGTACCTAAGACTTGTAGGTACCAATTGTCAACTTATTGCGAATTAACTAGCTAGTTTAGATCACGATATACGAACACTTGAACTCATTTCATCTACTTGAAAGTTTTATTTTTGCTACAAAAATTTGCCAAAATACTGATTCAAGTTACCATCAATTACTATACCAATACTCATCAAAATTTATTCACAGATTTTCGTTTCGCATATTAGTTAGGTCTCATAATTCACTATGCGAATCCTAAATCCTACATCTACAGGGTTATTTGTAAAACACCGACAACCTCGCAGGACTGTATTACTATCATCATAAACAACAACTTTTGTTCTATTTTTTTTTACAAAATTTCATACATTTACCAAAAACAAATCATCAAGATTTCGTTATCCTATCTAACACATTTCAACTCCATCCGTTTGCTGTACCTACATACCTACACCTGCCGCGCACTGTCCCCGTGTAGGTACGTCTTCGCATAGATTTCGTAACATTTAGAGTGTTCAATTTAAATATTTTTATTTTTGTATGAAAATCTGATGAACTAAAATATGATAAATGTTTAAATGCCATAGAACAAAAGTTGTTGCTTATGATGCTGGTAACATGGTCCTGAGAGGATGCCTGAGGGTGTTTTACAAATAACCCTGTATACTAATATTATAAAGCTAAAGAGTTAGTTTGTTTGTTTGAACACGCTGATCTCAGGGACTACTGGTTGGAATTGGAAAATTCTTTTAGTGTTGGATAGCCCATTTCTTGAGGAAATATAATATAATATAATATCACGCTACGACCAACAGGTGCTGAGCAGCGTGGGTGAAACCGCGTGGAACAGCTAGTATATTATAAATGCGAAAGTTCGTGAGTATAGATGTATGATTGATACTCTTTCACGTCAAAACGACTGAACGGATCTTGATAAAATTTGGCACTGGGGTAGATTATAGTCTGGAATAACACATAGGATACTTTGTTTTTTCGATCATCACGCGAGCGAAGCGGCAGGCGCCAGCTAGTAAAGAAAAAACCGTCCCTGTGTAGCTGCGCCTTAAGCATAGCGCAGACAATTCTCAAAACTGCGCAACTGACAAACTAAATTGGTATGCAAAACGTTAAGTCGAGGGTGTGCTCAGGCCCTTAGGGACCGAAGTTTTCATAGTTTTAGTACATGTGGATGCATTTGTCTATGCATGTGATTTTAACCCTTAGCCACTTGTAACCCCCTGAGATATAGGGTGGTACGCGCACGTGGCTCGTTTTATTAAGTGTTTTAAACGGATTTCTATGAATTATAAGGCTCTTGATCTGATAGGGATTGTGATTTTTTATTGTAGTTTTTTTTTGTGTACAGCTGCCGTGTTGAAGCAAGGGGTTTAAAAATATTACGGCGTGTTCCGTTGCCGCGGTCTCTTTCGAACAACCCACAACGCCAGGAGGCGGTGGCCCTGACAGGCCCGGAAAAACGGATCTTGATGAAATTTGGCACAGAGATAGATTATAGTCTGGAACATAGGAGGATATATCATAGGAGACTTTATTATATTATTTTTTTATATCGAGGCTAGTTAAGAATATGTTTATATATCGGTCAAAGTGTTAGCCAGATTTTCTATACGCTTTTTAAAAGATAAGAATTCACAGTCAGAAAAAACAAAGACTCGTCAATTTAATGCCTAAAAGATTTTTCCGCCAACTATTTTCTAAATTTCTCCTACGAGAAAAGAGAAAAATTTCTCTAAAACCCAGCTCCTGTTCCACATCCATTTCCCACTCTTATCAACGTCAAAAAATCTTATCACAAACCACTAAATCTTAAGAATAATACTACACTTTGGCTGAATAAAATCCTCGTTTCTCTGACTATTTGTTGCAGTCGTTCTGAACGTGCCCGTCTAGGTTGAAATCTAGGAGATTGATCCAGACATTTGCATAGCATTAGGAGATAGTACTGTTTTAGTTTCAGCTTGGATTTGCTAGATTTTTAGTCTGTTTTTATCGTTTATTAGACAAGTCATTTTGTTGATAGGATAGAATATCGATGGATATATGGATACTTTTTAAATTTCATATACAAAACATTTTGGCAAAAATACATTCCTTCATACAGATATACAATACAGACTTCCAAACATAACTATCATCAACCCCTTTTTTAAAAACACCGGTTTATCAACAATGTTCAGGAATACCAACCTTATAAAAAGTGCTACCTAGTCGTACTCACTTTTTTTTGGGGGGTGGGAAATCATCAAATAACTTCCCCCGGTCTGGGCGGAGCGGGGAGGAGTGTCAGACTTGTACTGACTAAAACCCACCCATGTTCCTTCTATTGCCTTTTACGTTCCGGGGCCGTAATATCTCTTTCGAACAACCCGCAACCCTGGCATAGACGTACTCGTTCACCGCCGGGTTTCGTACAAACGACATAATCGGCCATATCTTTTATTTTTTTTTCTTTTTTCACAGCTCTAAGAGACCACAGATTTGACTATATGGTTTTAATTTCGACTCGATACTTCCATGCGTTCCCGAGATGAAAGGTCTTGACAGACAGACAGACGGAAAACAAAGTGATCCTATAAGGGTTCCTTTTTTCCGTTTGAGGTGAGGAACCCTAAAACGAACAATATAATAAAATAAAAAAAGTATTATCCCAAATAATACTTCACCCTACAATTTACAAATCAGCGAACATGTTTGCTCACTGAACATAAACACGAAACGTTACCTGTCTCAGCCTGGATGTGCCCTAGAGGGCGAAATCTATATCTACCCTCTTTCAATACTAATATTATAAAGGAGGTAAGTTCGTGTGTTTGGGTACAGGCGTTTTTTTCGGATTGAAAATATCAAATAACTTACCCGCTATGGGTGGAGCGCGGGGAGTGTCCGACTTTTGCCTAGGACCCAACCATGTTTGTTCTTTTGCCCTTTGTGTTCCGATCGTGCGGTAGCTCTTTCAAGCATCCTCCAACCAAGCATGACAGTGGCCCTGGCAAGCCCCTTAGCTTTGCTGATATCTCTTTGAACCGCCTCTTTCGCCATGGCGCAGGGGGTAAGCTTCGGGACTCTTGGTCTTATACCAAAACCCCTTCAAAAAAACCTGTTCAGGTAAAGATTCATAGACGCCCCAGCCCTGGAGTGTACATGTGGTCATCGATCTCCTGCCATTATCCCAGTTTATTTGAGGTCGGTGCAGCCATGTCTTTGTCTTTACTTCTCTTGGCTCGTCACAGTTCACCCATCGTTTCATTGGTTTTCCTCTACACGTATTCCCGCCACCATTCCCATTACTTTGCTTACATACTCACATCAAAACAACGGATTACCGACACCATTTTCAGGAGTGTAAATGTGAGAGGATCCATAAACGACGAGACACTCAATATCGAGTTCTGACTGTCCTGTTGTTTGCACAATAAATGAGCTCATGGACGCTACTGAAGTGCCAAAACCGTCGCCAAGTTTTTGGCAAGAAGCAAAATTATCACAGAGTGTATTAGGCTGTATTTTAAGCTATTTCCGTCTATAATGCGATCAAAGCCGTGGGCAATGGGTAGTATCAAATATAATCCGCGGATCTGAAGGTAACTGTCATGGCCGCCAATCCGCCATCTTGGCGATAAAAATGTAAGCGCCCTCATACATAAAACTATAACAAGGGTAGCTCTTTGTATTTGACAACAACATTTATTTTTTTGGATCATTGTGTTGGGTTTTTGGAAAGTGCACTTTTATAAACATTTCAACTGTTTGTTTAGAATTAAAATAATAAGATAGAGTTCGAAAATAAAATGTGGTATTCCGCCATCGATTTAAAAATATTGTTGGCATTGAAATTTTGGTACGTGGCCATAGTGTAAACTTACGCCGCCTTTTTTTACCATCTTCTACATACAATTTCACAAATGTTCACTATTAGAATGTTGCACGACAATGTTATCGACATGTCAAAAGATCTTTGTAAAAAACCCACAAAATACTAACTGCAGTTATCTATAAGAGTGACCATAGAGTTTCTTGCCAGTTCTTCTTCATAGGAAACGACGAACGCGAACTGGCACGTTTTCTCGCCGTTTTAAAAGTGCCCATGTAAGCCTATGTGATAAAAAAAATATTAATCAACTCTCAAAATCCAAATATAGGCTACGAGTTTTTGCCCGCGACTTCGCTCGCGTCAAATTTGGGGTAACACAGTTCCTCTTTCCTGATTTGCTGACCTGCTACCTGTAGTTTTTGCCCTTGCGCCTTATTTATTGTAATAGCAATGCTAAGTTTTCCCTTTTCTTCCTTCTTTCTCTCTCATTTCTCACTTTAAAAAAAAGTTAGCCTATGTCTGTAACCAGGGTCCCTACTATCTCTGTACCATCTTGAATACGTAACAAACAAACTCACTTTCGCTTTTATAATATTAGTAAGGATTTCCACCAACCCACCTTCGAAAACAAAATCCAATCAGCACACAATACAAATATTTTTAACACAGCCATCTTACTTGTCAAATTCTACCATTCGACTTAACAATTTATAACGGTAGGTAACACTGTACCGGAAACGGATCCAAGTGAATTCACGTGCGTAGTTTAACGGCTGAAACATGGCATCCGGAAAGGACGGTTACGGATCCGTAAATGTGAACCTACCCTTAAACCCTTTGTACACTGTAAGGTAGACCTTATTATGTGCGAATTTCAAAAACTTGGGCAAAGGAAATGAATGATGATGTATGGATTTTGAAAGGTTTTAATTGTTAGGTTAAATGGATATTTTGAGGTAGTTTAAGTTGTTTTCGTGTTTGTTTAATGTGAGGTTTGAGTTGACTATAGGGAGCAATGAATTGGTAGCTCGCCATCCGCGCCTTTTCTCATCATGTTTAGGTCGATTTTCAGCTTAACCAGATGCAATTCAATACCAGTATTTTAGATGGAGCGACTGACTATTTGGTCTTCGCAATCCAGTTAGTACTGAGTTAGAATGGTTGTCAGACTTTCGAGTCAGACTATCTGCTATGACAGCCACGGCTATTCATGTTTTGAAGGCCGGATAAAACTCGGTATGTAATAGGTGGTCACCAATGCGCAAACTAACCTAGGCAAGTGTGGCTTTACCTCAAATATCAACCCGTGCGGCTGTTATTACTTAGCCACGAGCTCATAATATCTCAAAAAGGTAAAAAAATATCGATTTGTGATGAAATTTCACAGATAAAAAACCGCACGAATTAAACTCGAAAAGGCATTGTCCCTCTGAACTTAGATGCCGCAAAATCATTGGATAAACCATCCACTAAATAAGATTTTAATAAATTAAATTAATAACCACTATCTCTAGACACTGCAAGCGTGTACAACATAAATATTCGCACCGAATCTTAAAGGGACCAAGCAGTAAACATTTTGGGACCCCGAATGTCACACCGGCTGACTTATCCACTAGTATTGGTTAATCTATGTCCTCGCTCTCTCGCTGTATCAACCGAAAATGCACCTTGTTTCTTTCCTCATAAGGTGTTTGAGTACTGCAAATGAATTTTGCAATAATTAGTATGCCACGGTTGTACGTTTTCCCTGATTGGCTGTCGCAATAGGGGGGGAGGGGGGATTAAGATTTCCCCTTTATCGTTTACTCAAATGACTGGCTTCAAACTTGATTTCCTAAGATTTTAAATATAAATAAATTGTTTCGGTCTATTGATTGAGCTTGCTATGAAAATCGTTTAATGGTTTGTTAGATAACTAATATTCTGAACATTTAAATATGAAGATCAGCGTTCACTTATAAGCCCTACACCTTGGATTATTTTTAACAACTTTTTAACATCTATGTAACCAAATCTAAGAAGTTAAATTTGATCCACATCCCGGTCTCAAATTGAGCTAAAATTTTGCATACATGTTTAGTTTTAATGGCTAAATGGTTAGTTAAGTGACGTCATTCTAAATCCAATATGGCAGCTTAACAAAGATGGCGGACTATTTAGTTCTGATGTAATTCGCATGATATTGGAATCAAATGAAAGAGTTTGCTGAGAAGAAAACGATAAAGCGTTTATAATAGTACTAGCTTTTGCCCGCGGCTTCTCTCGCGTTAAATTTGGGGTAACACAGTTCCCCTTGCGCCTTATTGATTTGTAATAGCAACTCTAAGTTTTCCCTTTTCTTCCCTCTTTCTCCCTCACATCCCACTCGTTCTTAAAAAAAATAGCCTATGTCCGTCTCCTGGTTCCCAACTGTCTCTGTACCAAAACTCATCGAAATCGGTTTAGCCATTTAGGCGTGAAGAGGTAACAAACAAACTCACTTTCGCTTTTATAATGTTAGTAAGGATAACTGTGCGATGACCTTAAATGATCTATTAAATGACATGGCACAAGCAATTTAAGTTAATCGACTGTCTACTTTGTCATGAATATTTGATTCAAATTGAAGTTAATCCTTTGAATGTTTCATGATGATAATACCCAATTTCGATGTGATGTTAATGTTGTTAGATGCATATATCTATTTGACGTCACGGTTGGCGCAGTGGCTGAGCGATCGACTACTGCGCTTCGTGTCGCGGGTTCGATTCCCGCACGGAACAAATATTTGTATGACCTACAGATAGTTGTTCCAGGTCTGTCTGTTTGTGTGAGTTTTTTTTTGTTTTAAAAAATACAATATTTTTACAACCATCCAGCTTTTTTTAGTTGATCCGGATGCAGCCAGAACATTAATGACAATAGAAGGAACATGGGTGGGTTTTAGTCAGTACAAGTCTGACACTCCCCCCGCTCCGCCGAGAGCGGGGAAAGTTATTTGATAATTTCTCATCCGCAAATTTAACCCCTATCGGTAACTAACCGTACCTAATTAACTTGAATTTTCTACCGGTCTAACCAATTATATCGTCGAGACCTAGGTATATGAGAGAAGACAAAAGAGAAATCCTGGACCCTATGTCATAGACATTCTAAAACATAAACGAAAACATTAAGTACAGTCAGGTCCACAAGAAAACAAAACACCCAAGTGCTAAGCCTGTATCAATTCAAAACAATTAAATTTTCATCATCATAGTACCCTTACTAATACAATCACACACATAATCCTTTAGAGAGTACATTAATAGATATATTCTAGTATTCTCTTGGTACTAGCTTGTTTAAATTAGTTTAACATAGTTTGCAGTGAGGCGACGTAGAAATAGGTATATCTAGTACTTATATTAATAAGTCTAGTGAAACCTTAATAGGATAATGGGGGCAGTTCGATATACCTTCCACCTTTCGTCATTGTAAACAGGCTGTCAAGATGAAATCATCATCATCTGTCTAGCCTTTTCCCAACTATGTTGGGGTCGGCTTCCAGTCTAACCGAATGCAGCTGAATATCGGTATTTTACATGGAGCGACTGCCTATCTGACCTCCACAACCCAGTTAATACTGGGTAATACGATACCCTTTGGTAGGACTGGTTGTTAGACTTTCGGAACACTGACTACCTGTAACGACTGTCAAAGATCTATAAATGACAGCCGGGACCAACGGCTTAACGTGCTTTCCGAGGCACGGAGGAAACTCGGTATGTAACGGATGGTCACCCAGCCACAGACAAACCTAGGCAAGCGCGGCTTAACCTTAAGATCGACCCCGAGCGGCCGCTACTATCTATAACTAGCTTTTGCCCTTGCGCCTTATTGATTGTCATAGCAAAGCTAAGTTTTCCCTTTTCTTACCTTTTTTCCCTCATTTCTCTTAGCCTATATCCGTCTCCTGGGTCCTAACTATCTCTGTACCAAAATTCATCAAAATCGGTTTAGCTATTGAGGCGTGAAGACGTAACAAACAAACAAACTCACTTTCACTTTTATAATATTAGTAAGAATATCTAGAATCATGTCAAAATCGTACAAAGTATTATTGAATCTTTCGATGATTAAAGCACTATTATTATAACAGAGAATACTAGCATTTATTTTCACCCACCATTCAAAACATGAAAATACTATTAGAAGTCAACGCAAATAAATTGACCCAGAAACCATAATTCAAGTCAATAAATCATATTACAACTCTAGTTCGGAAAAGCCCTCAATATATTCGTGGTTCATTTTCAAACAAATTTCAAAGTCAAAGCCTATTCATACCCCTTTACCGTTATTTTCATTAATTAATCAGAAACCCCTAATTTGAATGTGACAACTTTAGATCGCTATGAATGAACTAGCATTGATTACTTTGATTTAATTACTTTAACTCTGCAGCTAGATTATTCTTCATATTAATTGTTTTCAGTGACGAAGTCCTCTTTAATTATATTTTCAGGCTTCACTGAAATTGTTTTTTTAACGAACCTGAATTTCACCGGTATGGTTGCTCGTGCGAAATATTTTTTATCATAACTAATGAAGAGAAATAATTCCTCTTTTAAATTATAAAAGATTTTTTTGCATAGTTTTTTTTTTGTGTAAAATTTTTATTAATGAAAAATTCATCGAATTGGTTCAAAAGAGCTTAATTTTTTACTTGTTTTGTCTTCAATAAATCTGAACAACATATAATTTTATAGGTATTCCAATGAAAAATAATATAGAGATTCTTTTACCAATATTTTGATCAAAAGAAGACCTTTTTATTAAGCCTTTTTTAAAGCTTTTTAATAAACCTCGTTGAACATTTTACCTGTGTAATCATATTTAAATTATTTCGCCCATTTTTGTAATGACTAATGAGTATTTTCTTTAACATTTTACACACAAAGACTTGTAACTGACAATTATGAAATTCGTTTTCAATAAAACTTACATTATGTTCATTAAACGCAACATAAACTAGGTCTCAATAAGCTGACTCTATTATAAATAGAACTTAGTTTATAGTCTGGATTGCATAGAATACTGTACAACTTTTTTTGATATCGCGCGGGCAAAGCCGCGGCCGCCAGCTAGTTCTCAATAAACACCAACCAAAACTTCACTCGTTCTTTTCTCCACATTTTGATACATCTTAAATGGTCTAGAAATAATTGCATTAAGGAGAGCATTAATAGCTTCGGGACAAACGTATCTGCAGCTGTCAAACTGGTCGTCAAATTAATGAACGCCAGGGTCCTGAGGTAATGACATTGTGGGTCACTCATTTGGAACTGATAGTAACCAACAGAGTAGGGGAGAGGGCCTAGGAACAGCGGGAGAGGTAGCGGAAAGCGATTTGAAGAGGACGTTAAGACTGATAAACTAAGCTTGAGAATAAGCTGTTTTTAACCGACTTCCTGATAAGAAGGAGGTTATGTTTTTGGTATGCGTCTTTTTATGGTACGCATACCAAAAACATAACCGGAACGGAACCCTTATAGGATCTCTTTGTTGTCCGTCTGTCTGTCTGTAAAGCGCCTTTAATCTCTGGAACACGTGGAGGTATCGCTCTCTTGGTCTATGCAGTCAAAATCTATAACCTTCTATGTATTGCTTTTCATGTATATTTATCGTTTCCTATGTGTTAAATAGGAAGCTTAACATCATTCTTTTTTTAATTTGGTGGTCCCATTATATTCACCAATGGCTAAATGTACTTTCTAAGGCATGTAGGAATTGGATAGTCACCCATCTACAGACTGACCTTGGCAAACACGGCTTAACCTGATCGACCCGTGTAGCTCTCTTCGAAATTAAATCTTCAGTTTTCATTCAAGTATGCGTAAATATTATGTTTAGTAATTCATGAATATGTAATGCTTAAAGTGGTGGTTTTGTTTTACAAATGTTTGTTTCGTGGTTTTTTAAGTAGCTTAGAACCTCTTAAGAAGGAGCTTAGCGTAATGTTGATAAAAAACGAATAGAGATGAGATCTTGAAGAAGGTCAAATTTGACAAAAGAAATACATTTTGAGTTGTGTTAATACCATGTTGATGGACAGAGAGCGAGAGGAAGGCCAAAGAAAAGATAGGTGGATTTAGGAATGATATAGAGGACAAAGGAGTAAATGATGCCGTGACGTCTAATAGGGGCGAATAGAAGGAGAAAACGTGTTGCGACGACCCCAAATATAATGAGACAAGAGCAGGAAAATGATGATGATGAGTTGGGGTAATATGTACCTCTTTTAACTTTAGTTGACTGAATTTTGGACACCTTCTGAAATCCATTCATCCTACTGTATATAATATACTAGCTGTTCCTGCTCAGCACCTGTTGGTCGTAGCGTGATGTTATATAGCCTATAGCCTTCCTCAAGAAATAGACTATCCAACACAAAAAGAATTTTTCAATTCGAACCAGTACTTCCTGAGATTAGCGCGTTCAAAGAAACAAACAAACTCTTCAGCTTTATAATATTAGTATAGATAAATGCGAAACTATGCGAGGATAGATGTATTTGTTACTCTTTTACTTCATAACGGTACAACGGATTTTGACGAAATTTGTTACAGAGTTATAGTCTGGAATAACACATAGAATACTTTTTTCGATCATCACGCGGGCGTATATACATTTTGCTCCATTGCCATAATTTATTGTTCGATTCCCGGTCTGGGTAAAGTGTATTACGAAGATTGAATTCGTACCCAGTGGATGGCAATTGACTCGCTTCCTTTTCGTCTTAAAAACATAACGGGCGAAATTTGGGTGTACTACTGAATACAACACTGCCTTACCCCCCTGGAATTACATGCGAGATGTTATAATTTTATTATTAAATTACTTTGATCTTTATTTTGATTATAATAAGGCTTGTTTTGGGTTATACGTAAAATAGTTACTTTACTTCAAAAATGGTTGTTTCAATAGTATAAGCAAAAGAAATTAGAAACAAATGCAATCTTCACTATCATCATGCATCCAGTCCGCTGTTTTCAAAGCCCCAGTTAACACTTCCACGAATAGCGCCCTTATATCTTGAGGCACAAAGTCGACATTCCTTTACCCCATCACTACAGTGACTTTCAATTGATTTGGCTGAAGCAATCTCTCCTGATTCGGAGAACACATTTCTTTTCTAGCCAAGTATTTGCATTTTCTGGAGTGTATACAAAAGGGGGAATTTGCTTACGTTTGTTAGAATTTGAATGAGACAGTTGGTGAGATAGAAACATATTGCTTTCTTTTTCTTTTAATGATTGCTTTGATTGTTTTTGAGGGGAAAATGGTTGATTGGGACGATGGTTCGAAATTGGTGAGCTATTTTGTGTTGTACTGTTTTCTCAATAAATATTAGTTTTAAAATAAAAACCTTGCCCCACACTAGGGACTTCACCTGTACCGTGGGTGCGTTTACAAACATTTTTAATTATTCATTTTTATTGTCCATTTAGAATGAAATCACTTACTTAGTTACCTATATAATTTATAAATACATACATATTATAGATAAATCACACCCAGACACAGAACAAACAATCATGCTCATCACACAAAGTTTGTCCTGGGTGGGAATCGAACCCACGACCTCCGGCTCAGCAGTCAGGGCCACTAACCACTAGACCAAGAGGCCCGTCATTTGAATATTAGAATTTGAAGTTTTTGTTAATAAGAAGCTTGAGGAGAGGAGATCGGGGATAAATAATTACAGCCGCTCCGGTCGATCTTTAGATTCAGCAGCGCTTGCCTAGGTTGGTTCGTGTTTCACATAGAGAGTTTAGTCCGTCTCTAGATAGGAGTATGTATATCAGCTGTCTGGTTACCATAACACAAGTTCTGCTTAGCTTGGGATCAGATAGCCGTGTGTGAGTTGTCCCAAGATATTTATTATTATTATTATTTATAAATAATACTACAATTTTTGCGGATGGGAAATCATCAAATAAAATAACATCCCTCGTTCTGGGGAGTGTGAGATTAGTACTGACTAAAACCCACCCATGTTTCTTCTTTTGCCCTTTATGTTCCGGGGCCGCGGTATCTCTTTCGAACAACCCGCAACCCCGGCAGGCGGTGGCCCTGGAAGGCCCTTTGAAAATTAAACTGCTTTATTGTTCAAATGGTCGCAAGCTCGACTATTGAGCATGCATTCCTGGTTTAGATTCCTAAGTCGAGCAGTAGCAGACATTCCATTTAGGCCCAGTTGAGGGCTCTGCCTAAATCTTTAGGAATCAAGTCGTGATGTTATGTATTTCAAATCTATTGATCTAGAGCTAAATCTGGTCGATGGATAGTCCTCACGCGCGCCTCAAAGAGATGTCAGCAAAGATCGGGGCCTGCCAGAGCCCCGCCTGCCGGGGTTACGGGTTCTTTGAAAGAGATACCGCGGAACATAAAGGGCAATAGAAAGAACATGGGTGGGTATTTAGACAGTACAAGTTTAAAGTTATTTGATAAATAATGATAAATGATGTTTATTTTGCAAGTAGGTTTTCACAAACACTTTTACACGTCATTTTTTTTTAAACTAGATGAGGCCGGTGTTTCGTACCCGACTACTCTGAGAAGAAACAGCCGAAACAAACTCAGAGGTCATAGTCTCTTTTAAAGTCCAGACAAAATAATCTTGGTCAACTTACATGAGGACCATGTAGATAGTGTCTGAAATGGTCTTTTTAAGAAAGCACCACACAGATTGAGTGGACCTGTCCAGTCAGTGCAAGCATTTGTCAGTTATCGTGTAGCTCAACTCATAACCCAAGGAGCTCAACGACACGACGAACAATACCAAAAAAAGGACATTTGTGTAGGTCGCTTATAGCACTCAAACTGCCAGACCTTCGTCAAAAAACAAAGTAAATAAAAGAAATGATCCACATGGTCCTCACATTTACAATAAACAAATAAAAATAAAAAATAAATAATTAATGAGATCATAAAATGTCATAAATTAAAATAATAAGAAATAAAATGTCACTAATCATAATAATAAAAGAATGTAAAAATAAAGTAAATATTAATGTCAAAGTATATAAAATAAAGGAATAGACAATAAATTAATGAAACAAAGGCAAATTTTGACACTCACTGAGTAAATTAAATTGGAGCAGCTTAATCCCAAGCCTTTTTATCTTCAAGGTAATGATTCATGTTATAGTAAGCTTTGAGACATAGTTTACGTTTTATAAAAGATTTAAATTTATTGAGGCTTAGTGTTTGAATATCGCTTGGCAGTTTATTATAATAACGTATACATTGGCATGTGAAAGTACCTCCTATTTTTTTGAGCCTCGTTGCAGGAACAACAAATTTGTGTTTGTTCCTTGTATTTATGTCGTGGATATCACTGTATTTTTTATTGATGATTTCCTTTCCGCAAAAAAAGCTATATCTGTTGCTAGCACATCTATACATTTGACTAAAGCCTCATTATTATCCTTCCTTACTAATATTATAAAAGCGAAAGTGAGTTTGTTTGTTTCTTACCTCTTCACGCTTTAATGGCTAAACCGATTTAGACGAATTTTGGTACAGAGATAGCTGGGAACAAGGAGACGGACATAGGCTATTTTTTTTTAAAGTGGGATATGAGGGAGGACGAGGGAAGAAAAGGGAAAACTTAGCGTTGCTATTACAAATCAAAAAGGCGCAAGAGCAAAAACTGCAGGTACCAGATACTGTGTTATACCGAATTTAACGCGAGCGAAGCCGCGGGCAAAAGCTAGTAATACATATAACTAACACAACTACATTGCCGCAGTTCGCAGAAAAGCTCAATTAGTTAGTAAAATGACAGATGCCATTGTTATTAATAATATAATATGCGTAATTATTGCAGATAATTAACTGTCACATAATTCATGAAAGCAATAAGGCTTTGCATTATCTGTATATGTACTATTATATTATATATAGTAGTTATATGTTGAACAATGAACTGAATTGTGGGGCAAATTTAAAATTGTACTGTTTGGAAACCCTTCGTCCATGTTGATAACCAGAGTCTGATAACCAGTTACCAAAGAAGAATTATTTTTCTTCTTTGGGCAATCGGTTATCAGACTGGATTTTTTTTTCCTTTTTGGGTATTGATTGATAACTCGTTAGTTTGAAAACTGCTTGGAAGTTATGTGTTCCTAGTACTTCGCCTGTTTCGAAAACACGTTAATGGCTGGAAAATTTTATTCGAGACAAACAATGACGGAAGTGACACATAACCCTTAGTTCATGTCACTATGATAAATCCTACTACTATTATAAAGGCGAAAGTTTGTATGTATGGATGTATGGATGTTTGTTACTCTTTCACGTAAAAACTACTGAATGGATTTGAATGAAACTTTACCACAATATAGCTTATACATCAGAATAACACATAGGCTATAGCTTATACATCAGAATAACACATAGGCTACAATTTTTGAGGTTTCTAATGTGAGGTCGTAAAAAAACACATTTTTTGCGCTTACATTGCAAACGCTGACTGAATCCTACAAGATAGATCAAAACAATGTACTACAGTATTGTACAACTTAAAAAGGTCTACAAAAAAGTCCGTGATGGTATATGTTTATGTCTTAGGAATAACCCACAATAACCATTTTATATCCTTTAATTTGTACGAGAAATAATGGTTTATTTACGAAGCGATTTTAAGCAATACAGTATTAATCCTTATCCAATTAAGTATCTTAAATACATTGTGCATTTAATAAAGATCAATATGGCTTTTTACAGCATGTAAATTAAATAAATATTTTCGAAGATATCACAGATTTAAAATGCAGAGTCATAGCAATTTCGGCGATAAATACTGTTTCGGTGATAAATACCGGCAGCGGTGCCAGGCGAACGGGGCGTGGGGGGAGCGGGGTAGGTGCGGTGGGGAAGAAGTGGCTTATCGCTGAGTGCGCGACCCGAACGACGCAGACGCCGTTGACGGTTGTGTCCGTTTTGCGAATTTTCTAGGCACTAGCGATTTGATAAAAACGTATGGTCGCCTACTTTAAGTAATATAGGCCTAAGGTTAGTTATTGCCAGGTTTCTTTTTGGTTAGGAGTTACACGTACAAAAAGATACTTCATTTTTACGAATTACTTCATTGATAATTCAATTACTATATAGATAGGTTACTTACAGTTAATTATAACAAACTAGCTTCCGCCCGCGACTTTGTCCGCGTGGCATAGTTACTTTAGGCTAACGCTAACTTGTGATGATCGAAAAAAAAAATCCTTCTCTGCCCTTTTCTTCCTTCTTTCTCCCCCTACTCTATTCTCACTTTTTTTTAGCCTATGTCTGTCTTCAGGGTCCCAACTATCTCTGTAACAAAGTTCATCAAAATCGTTTAGGCCATTTAGGCGTGATGACGTAAGAAACAAACTAACTAAACTAGAATAGTGCCGAGTTGATGGCAATAGGCTCAACCCTTATTACAACGGACTATAACACAAATGCGCATTTACGTTATAAAAAGCAAGTATTAGTGTGTCAACTTAGACAGAAGTGTATAATATCCTTATCCTTACTATCCTTACTCCTTACTTATCCTTACTATAATTATAAAAGCGAAAGTGAGTTTGTTTGTTTGTTTGTTACCTCTTCACGCTTTAATGGCTGAACCGATTTGGATGAATTTTACAGAGATAGTTGGGAACCAGGTCCCAAAAAGTGGGATGTGAGGGAGAAAGAGGGAAGAGAAGGGAAAACTTAGCGTTGCTATTACAAATCAATAAGGCGCAAGGGGAATTGTGTTACCCCAAATTTAACGCGGGCGAAGCCGCGGGCGAAAGCTAGTACAAATTAATATAGATATGCAATTTTCTATCGATCTGCAGTTTTATCACGATATTGCGACGCAAAATATTTATATATATTCTCCGATAGATACAGTTGGTAATTGCGGAAAACTATGGAGTTTTATCCTACTAAACGCGGAGGCCAAAAATTAATATTTGAAGGCTATGATTATTTCTAAGAAAACAATACAAAAACGGGAGTAAGTTTTGGCAATGTGTTAAGCGAAAAGATTGCAATGGAAATATTACAGTAAGTAGAGAAAATATAAAATTAAAAGGAAATGTGCACAGCCTTCATTGCAAGCCAAACACGGGAAAGAGTATAATAATAAAAAAAAATGCTTAATTTAAAAAATAACATTTGTAACAATAATAATCCAATCCAGCAGCAATTTGAAAAAGTTATTATTGAACTGAAGGATGAAGGAATAAATTTAATTTCAGAACTGCCCCAGTTTCAAAACGTAAAAAGTGGCTTATACAATGCTAGAAATAAAAGCTTAAATGTTTCAAAGATATGTTTTAATCTCGCGAAAGAGGTAACATTGCCAGATAAATTTCAAAAATATTTGCTTGCCGATTACAATGATGAAGAAAGAATACTTGTCTTCTGCTCTCCTGCTTTAGAAACCATACTAAATTATGATGTTTATCTTCTCGATGGAACATTTAAATCGAGTCCACCACCCTTTAAACAGTTATACAGTGTTCACGGATACAATGTTAGTACGGAAAAGGTTGTTCCGCTGTGTTTCGCTTTCCTTGAAAACAAAAGTCAAAAAACTTATGAGAAGCTTTTTGAAATCATCAAGGTGCGTACAAAATGGAATCCTAGTAAAGTACTTCTAGACTACGAAAAGTCAGCAATTAATGCTATTCGTAATATCTTTCCTAAAACGATAGTAAAAGGATGCTTTTACCATTTGTGTCGCTGCGTTTTCAAAAAAGCCAAGCAATTGGGAATAACATCAAGAGTACAGAGGCGGCATGTTGCCCGATGTGCCGGCCGGGCCCGTTTACCCTTGGAGCAAATCACAGCAGGTTACAAATATATTATGGAGAAAAGCCCTAACAATGAAAATGTTAAGAAATTTAATAAGTATTTTGTGCGATTCTGGTTGAAGGATATTAATTTTATAAAAATGTGGTGCTGTCAAAGAGAAAAAATACGAACTACTAACCATTTAGAGGGGTGGCATTCTCGAATCAACCGGTTTGTAGGTATTAAAAACCCAACTATACCTAAAATACTCGACATCTTAGTTAGAGAAATAAACTTACAAGACATCAAAAAGAAAGTAAGGAAAATTAAAACGTATCAAGAAATTGACGAGGAAATTAATCTAGCAATAGATCAATTAAATCAAAGGACAATAAGTGTTGGCCACTGCTTGGAAATAATTGCTCCATAATTATATGTTTTAATAGATTAAGTTTTATTGTTTTAAGTTATAAATATAAGTTTTGCGAGTTTGTTTTCCATTAACGTGTTTTTTTTTTCATACCGTTTCATATCATTTCATACCATTTCATATCATTTCATTTTTTCTTGACGACATTTTTAGCTGACAACTGTACAAAATCGTCGTTTCCAGAATCTGCCATTTAACGAATAAAGGTCAATTTCCTCTTTCTACTGTAGTTGTCATTAGGAACACATACGTAGTTGGTCCATGAGGAAGGCTTGTTTTCGAAACAGGCGAAGTACTAGGAACACATAACTTCCAAGCAGTTTTCAAACTAACGAGTTATCAATCAATACCCAAAAAGGAAAAAAAAATCCAGTCTGATAACCGATTGCCCAAAGAAGAAAAATAATTCTTCTTTGGTAACTGGTTATCAGACTCTGGTTATCAACATGGACGAAGGGGGATGTATCATGACAAAACGGCTGAACGGATGTTGATGAAATTAGGCACAGCGGTAGATTATAGTCTGGAATAACACGTAGGATGCTGTTTTTTATCATCACGCGGGCGAAGTCGCGGGCGCCAGCTAGTATTGCATACTCTCATTATTTCAACTTCTCGGCGTTTGTTGAAGGTCTGAATATCTTCGTATACATTAAACGGCAAATAGGTTTGTTTGTTTGTTTGTTCGTTTTTGGTCATTTTCTTATTTTTCTAAAATAAAATTCGTTTAATTTAGGTTCTTATTACTCATACATATTACATAATAATCAATCAAAATATTGCATTAAATTAGTCACCCAAAATTTAAAATTATTAATAAACTAATGATCTAAAATTGCCATTGCAAAAAAAAAAACCGAATCGGTTATTCGTATTCAGTTCGATACCTGCACAATCGTATCCGAACGCACCCTTAAACTGAATCTTCCGATAGAAATGTCACAACTTTTCATGTTTACGTTCATCATAAATAGATTGAATTTTATACCAGGGTCGGAACAATAAAAACAAATTGCTTTTCGGGCCGTCAATACGCAGAAAATAAAACGGCAATAACGCCACCCCGTGGCAACAGACAAACGGACAGATAGATCGATAGATACTATTGTATGATAATCTGTTACAAAAACCGGAGTAATCCTGATCGAAATCTGTCAAGGACTATATCTGGCAAGCAAGCAGTAATCGGACAATAAATAGTTGGCAACCCCAACGCATCTGTCACTTAACTAGTAAAATATACAAACGTCATTCACCGACTCAGTGAAAAATCGCGGCATTCTGTACCACCCCTAGCGTGTAACCAACAAACAAAGCGTTTTAAACTTAGAAAGAAAGGCATTAAAGTCGATTTTTATATGCACGCAGCAATGAATAAATTTAAATATTTGTTAACTTAAAATGTAACCCATGTTACCGGAAATACAGTCTAAATTGCACGGGTGAACATTTGTTTCTTCAATTGTGTTTGTCCCTAGCTAAAAGCAGCTTTATTTTCTTTGAACGAAAGATTGAAATTGAATGTGTTTGTTTTTGGTTCCTGTCAACCTTACGTAGGGGTTATTTAACTTTGAAGTCGTTCAAAAGACCCACGACTTGGGATTCTGGTGGATTTCTTTTTGGATTAAAGACCCCATGAATATAATGATAATGCAGTGGAGGGTTATTACGGAACGATTTTGTCACGCGTCAGTGTTTGTGTAGGATTTCTTTTTTCTTATTAAAACGAATCATGTGCCGACAGATCAAATACGAAGTCGTAATGATGTGGGTTTTAATTCTGTTATTAGGGATGTTGGTAAAAAAGATAAATAGAAATGAACTCACATAAATTAATGTACGCGGATTTTGACGTTTAATTAAATCGTTTGGTTTAAGAAGGAAATCAAGTTAGTAATGAATCTAATATATCATAATCAGAAATACTGTCATGATGTTAATATCCTTAAACTGTTCCTTTAAAGAATCTCGCCTACGTAGGTTATATATGGCTCTGATGGCTCTTTTCTGCAGAATAAATATAGAATCGATGTCTGCAGCCCGTCCCCAAAGTAAAATACCGTATGACATTATACTATGAAAATAAATAAAATAGAATAGCCTCGCGGTATCTACATCAGCGAACTGACGGATTTTTCTAACAGCATATGCTGCTGAATCGAATGACGAGTAAATGACGAGCTTAGAAGACGATGCTGCGCTGACCCCCAAATGAAGATCTGAGAAAACGGCACGAGAATGATGATGTTACTCCGTTATGAGATTTTTGATTGACGCTGTAGTTCTGATTAAAATATTTATTTATGTACACACAAAATACTTGACCGGACTTTATCATCAAATAACTTCCCCCGCTTTGAGCGGAGCGGGGATAGCGTCAGACTTGTACTGACTTGTACTGACTAAAGCCCACCCATGTTCCTTCCATTGCCCTTTATGTTCCGGGGCCTCGGTATCTCTTTCGAACAACCCGCGACACAACAATTCCCTTCGCATAGACATTATAATCTTCTTCACAAATAAAACCATAAAGATCATATTGTAATGTCGACAATATTGAGGGTGCTTCACAAACAACCCTTTGATATAGTTGATGGTGTTTACATAGCAAAAAAACCGGCCAAGTGCGAGTCACACATGCGTACCGAGGATTCCGTACGAATTTGCCACATAATCAGCCATATCTTTTGATTGCGCCGACATAAAGGGTTAATTTTCGCACAGCACAAAGGGACCACTGAGTTGAGTATATGGTATTAATTTCAACTCGATACCGCCACGCGTTTAGGAGATAGACTTGACAGACAGACAGACGGCCGACAAAGTGATCCAATAAGGGTTTCGGTTTTCCTTTTGAGGCACAGAACCCTGAAAAAATAATAATTACATCCAATGTGTAATCAAACGGTTTTGATAGTTAGGTTATATATTTGCGTTTATGGTCGATTTGCATGTTGTTTACTAACGTTTGTTTATTTAAACTTGTATTTTTTGTTGCAGGTATTGACTGAAATCAAGTCAAAGGCAAAGCTGTCCGCATTTTGTTGCATGTGAGGTTTGATATAATAGTTTGTAAAAGCTAGACGAAAATGGTGAAATTGATATCCATTTTGCGTTCACACAGCAATCCCTTTTTACCCGACTGCGCAATGAGGGTAATGTGTTCATCAGTCTAGTATGTATGAATGTTGTTTGTTCCTTTGAAGCACTATACAGACTAAACGCCTCGGCCGATTTTTATGATTAAATAAATATAAATATCTTGGGACAACTAACACACGGCTCTCTGATCCCAAGCGAAGCAGAGCTTGTGTTATGGTAACCAGACAACTGATATACATACTTATATAATTTATAAATACATACATATTATAGCTAAATCACACCCAGACACAGAACAAACAATCATGCTCATCACACAAAGTTTGTCCTGGGTGGGAATCGAACCCACGACCTCCGGCTCAGCAGTCAGGGCCACTAACCACTAGACCAACAGGCCCGTCAAAGATTCACACGTCATTCCATACTTTTTTATTATTATTCCGCGATATGGTGGATGTAGTTGCATGATGACAGTGTTAAAACATTGATCCAATTTATCGGATCGGAGATGAATGGGCCTCGCGAATATTGCATCCAATAGCGACGGATCCGTTATAGCGATCTTGTAATTTTGACTGCTGCCTAAAGGTAACCTAAGGCGCGTCGCCCACACGACCAAGAGTCGAGGCGCAGTGGCGGTGCTGGCGCGTTAGGCGCGTCACCCACACGACATTTGTAAATAAAATCTCACATCAGAGTCACGCCGCAACGAGATTTTCTTTACAAATGTCATGTGGGCGACGCGCCTAACGCGCCCGCGCCGCGACTGCGCCTCGACTCTTGGTCGTGTGGGCGACGCGCCTAAGTCATCATCTTACTGCCGTCTCGTCGCCCCATGTCAGTAGGGGTTTCGTCCATTCTCACGTATCAACCATTACAGTATCATTTACTCCTTTTCCAAAGACAGCTAGCCTTAGTGATAAAAAACTGGTCATATACGAGTCGAACTAATCCACAAAATCTTGCGAAAAAAACGGCCATTACTTTTGACCGTTAACTTTGCCACTAATATGACCTCATTTTTTTACGGATGGGAAATATTCTACTTTATATTATACTTTTACTACTATACTATAATATTATACTTTTACTGACTAAAAGCCACACATGTTCCTTCTTTTATCCCTTTATCTCTCCCTTTTATCTCTCTTTATGTTCCGCGACTGCAGTATCTCTTTCGCACAACCGGCAGGCGGTGCCAATGTCTGGTCCTCTAACTTATTTCTGCCTGGAATACCTATTGTTTGTCGACTTTCACCCGAAATTTTCATAATAAAAAAAAAACCTTGAAACCCGGTTTCTTTCCCAGCCTTTCAAATAAACTCACCAACTTAATAACACCAGTGATGGATCAGCACAATCTCAGTACAATTTTCAAGCAACACGTGCAAGTACCTAGCTTCAACTATTTTGCTTCAGCGAGAGAATTTCCCCGGATAATTTAAATGTAAAATTTATGTTAATCACATTCACACCTTGAGTGTTTTGTGAACCACGGTGGCTGGCCTGTTTTGTATGTACCTATAGGATGGTAGACATAGAAGAAAAATAAATAGATGCGAAACCGTTCTAAACACGGTCTAAAGCGATCTTTCGGTAGAGATAACGGGGCCCTGGAACATGAAGAGCAAGGGAAAGAACATAAATGGGTTTTAAGTAGCAAAAGTCTGACGGTCCTTTCCGCTCCGCCCACTTCGGGATAAGTCATTTGATGATTTTCCATCATCAATAATGAAAAGGCGAACCTCTTCGCCTGCGCAGTCGCATGTTGGGTATAATTACCACTTTGGTGAAGAAAATCATCGTGAAGAAACTAAACATGCTTGGAATATTTCTCGACGACATGTAAACCCAAGTTAGTCTGCATAAAAACTTTGCCATCAAGTTAGGCACGCTGCAAACAAGCGAGTCAAGCAGTCATGCTGGCAAAGGAGGTGGCCGGGCGTTTGAGGGAGAGAACCTCAAACCAACACGGCCGCTGCGAGACGACTCCCGGCCCTCGTAGATGCGGGCCTGTAGACGGTGAGCAATGGGTAGCTCACCGTCCGTCCGTCTATTGATGACAGGCCGTGTCGACGGCGCGTTAGTGTTCCACGCGCGCCGCAAAGAGATGTAAGCAGAGGGCCCTGCCAGGGCCTTCGCCTGCCGGGGTTTGCGGGTTGTTTGAAAGAGATACCGCGGCCCCGGAACATAAAGGGCAATAGAAGGAACATGGGTGGGTTCTAGTCAGTGCCAGTGTGACGCGGGGGAAGTTATTTGATGATTTCTCATCCGCAAAAATAAGGCACTTACCACACGGCTACCCTCTCTTATCTTGCAATTGCTCAAAGAAGATTGTCTATATAACTAGCTGTGCCCAGCGGTTTCACCCGCTGCTCACTTAGGGGTCTGAAAAATAGATGTTGGCCTATTCTCAGACCTACCCGATATGTACACGAAATTTCGTTTAAATCGGTCCAGCCGTTTCGGAGGAGTATGGGAACGAAAACTGTGACACGAGAATTTTATATAATAGAGATAAAACCGTGGTACGATACACTTGCGATATCGTTTCTGTAGACTTTTGCTATTCTTTGAAACATTTTCATCATTATAGTACACGACAACAGACGGAAGAAACTTTGTGGTTTATTGTAAGTGACTGATGTTCTTGAATGTGCTTTGGTTTGGCATATTCCGTTCATGCGTGTTGAGATTGAGAACAATATAATAAAATATACTGTTTTCATGCCACAAATAATAATGAAATTCACTTTTCTATAGGCATCTTATCTTACTAATATAATAAACTAGCTGTTCCACGCGGTTTCACCCACGCTGCTCAGCACCTGTTGGTCGTAGCGTGATGTTATATAGCCTATAGCCTTCCTCAAGAAATGGACTATCCAACGCTAAAAGAATTTTCCAATTCCAACCAGTAGTCCCTGAGATTAGCGCGTTCAAACAAACAAACAAACAAACTCTTCAGCTTTATAATATTAGTATAGATGCGAATGTTTGTGAAGATGGATGGATGTATGGATGTATGTTACTCTTTCACGTCAAAACGGCTGAACGGATCAGGAATAACACATAGCTATCTTTTTTTTCGATATCACGCGGGCGAAGCAGTAGGTGCCAGCTAGTCTGTTATAAAACTCAATAACATTCATCAATAAACTTATCTAAAGTGTTTTTTTAACAATAGACATAAACTCTTATGGTTCATTTTATTGCTTGTCTGTCTGTCTGTCAAAACCCTGTATCTCGTATACGCGTGGAAGTATCGAGATGGGATTAAAACTCTCAAGTCTGCAGTTCCTTGGAGCTGTCTTATCAACCCTCTAAGTCAAAAGATATGGCCGTTCATGTCACAAGTTTGTACGGAACCCACGGTGCTCGAGTGCGGCTCGCATTTTGCCGGTTTTTTTAAAGTAAGGAAGGATTCATGTACATTTTGCTAGTTTCGTTTTTCTTTCGCCTCGTAAGCAAGATAAATTGACAATAGATACACTTAACCAGATATACACAATCGGGTATCGAATATAGGTATCTGCTAGACGAACCATCCTTACTAATATTATAAAGGAGAAAGTGAGTTTGTTTGTTACCTCTTCACGCCTAAATGGCTAAACCGATTTTAATTAATTTTGGTACAGAGATAGTTGGGACCCTGGAGACGGACATAGGCTTTTTTTTAAGGAAAACTTAGCATTGCTATTACAATAAATAAGGCGCTAGGACAAAAACTACAGGTGGCAGGTACCTGCAAATCAGGAAAGGGGAACTGTGTTACCCCGAATTTAACGCGAGCGAAGCCGCGGACAAAAGCAAGTACAATCATACATGTGCTTAGCGAACACAACTTCAAACGCAACCGAATCTCTCACCATAACTTCTACCTACCCTCTTTAGGCAGAACCGTGAGTTAGATACCATTCTATTTAAGAACACCTTTCCGAGCTAAAAGTCTAGATAAGTGCCCATTGTGCCACGATAATCTTATCTAGACTTATTTATGGTAACCTAGGAGCTAGTTCTAGGTCGCAAGCTTGGTTACCTAGATTTTAGACCGAGAAAGGCTTTCCTTGTATGTTTAGACTTAGTATATGGGTCCCAGAAGAGCGTTATGTTCAAATGTTAGAAGTTTTATTTGGATGAATGTTTTGTTTAGATCCTAGGTCTCCAGTCTTTCAGGGTTTTGTCTAGATAAGAGTTAGTATTCTAAGTGCCACTAGTTGTTAAGGTTACATACCTCAAAAGGAAAAATATGGAATCCTTTTTTGTTAAGGACTAGCTTTTGCCCGCGGCTTCGCCCGCGTTAAGTTATTTATTGTAATAGCAATGCGAAATTTTCCTTTTTCTTCTCTCTTTCTCCCCCTATGTCCGTATCCAGGGTCCAAACTATCTCTGTACCAAAATCCATCAAATCGGTTTGGTCATTTGGGAGTAAAGACGTAACAAACAAACAAACTCACTTTCGCTTTTATAATATTAGTAAGGATGGGAAATCATCAAATAGTTTCCCTCGTTCTGGGCGGAGCGGGGGGAGTATCAGACTTGTACTGATTAAAAACCACCCATGTTCCTTCTATTGCCTTGTATGTTCCGGGGCCGCGGTATCTCTTTGGAACAACCCACGACCCCGGCAAAACGGAACCTTTATAAGATTACTTTGTTGTCCGTCTGTCTGTCAAGTTCCTTTATCTCGGGAACGCGTTGAGGTATTGAATTGAAAAAAAATAACATATACTGAAATTTGCGTTCCCATGCTGCTGTGAAACTCAACTTTCTAAGTCTACGCCAGCAAAAGAATATGGCTGTTTATTCGAAGGCTCAATGTCAGTTTTGTTGCGAAATCGTTTTGATAAAATTAACTGTTACATACGCCACTGCATAATCTTGTCTTTCAGGGATAACAAACGTGATACAATGCTATGTTATAATAATATAACCAATTATCATGAGAAAAAAAATTAGAGGTGTCAAAGGACACCCGGATGGAACGAAGTTCTCGTCGCGACACCACACTGTTCAATGCGAAATAGAAATTAAAATATCTGGCTTGCTTTCTATAAGAGAGAGAGAGACAGACAGACAGAGAAACATGCGACGCCGCACAGCTTACAATAGCTTATAAATAGTGTCGTGACAACTTTTTGTAAGATTTTTTTCCGTCTAGCCCCCTTTCACCACGCGCGATAAGGAACTTCGTTCCAAAAAAACCTTATACATGAGTAAGTGCCTATAACCGTTTCACCAACAAACTTTATCACTTACCCGTTCTACCCCCTACTGCAACTAAGTTATTTTAGTCAAATAGTCTGTAATATCGCTGATATAAACTTTAACTTACCATCAACGCGAAGGGCTAGGTAAATCTTATATGCAAATTTTGGTAACTTAGAGTTTGGTACAAGTCATGGGAGATTAGTCGGGTAAGAAGTACTTAAGTTTATAGACAATTAGATCTGGGTAGATTTGGATGAACATTGAACGATCGATCAAATAAGTTTTAATTTCATTTCGATACCTCCACGCGGTCCCGAGATAAATGGTCTTGACAGACAGACAGACGGATAACAAAGTGATCTAATAAAAAAAGTGTGGGTGTTCATTTATATATCATACCCGCCACATTAGATTTCTATACTTTTCAATAGCCTATGTTACTCTGGACGCTCCAAGGATTCTAAGGATATACTATACATATAAATAAGTTCAGTCATAACGAAACTCATAAACGTACAAACATACATGAACCCTGAAAATATTACACACCTTTTTTGGGGCAGTCATGTAAAAAGGGTTCCATTTTTTCTTTCGGGGCACGAAACCATGAAAATCGCTCCCGCTCTTACTTTGACCGCTCCCTATCTCATCCGCGGACTGATGATATTGCATAATAGTTGTCAAGTGCGGCCTTACACCAGATGGCGACTCAAGCGTTTTTGGGAATAGCAAATATGCTGTGGTCGTGTCTGGCCGTTATATAAATGTTTGGACAAAACTAGGCGAGTGGAAAACTTTATTAGCGTTGACATGAGAATTTTGATAGAGAAACTGTGTTTTAATAAGCTGCTTTAATTTGTGTCTGTCTATGTGTTCATGGTTAAACTGTTGCCCAATCTTTGAAGCTTGGTGAGACCATAAGTATAATGATCCCGTGGTGTTTACTCAACTGGGGCTTAAGTCTCTTTTTTCTTAATCATACGGCTCCAGTGTAGTTTGGTGAAGACATGCATACAAACTGTATGTATGTAGATGAAGTTAGTTTAGAATAGAATACGTTTGGTTGGCACTTCCCGTGACCTAAGGGCTGGCTTTTACTTTGGCCAGAGGCTTAGCGTTGCCATACAACGTGGCAACGCGGCCAGTCTCTTCGGGACATTGCTAAATGACAGCGTTGAAGACGAATTCACAAACACACAGTTTTTTGTTATTGTTTTATACAAAAAACTTTCCATTCCAAAATTAACCATAAATTTATCAAATACTCCACAATTAACTACCCCGATCTATGAATAATCACCTTCAATCAATCTTAATCGCCCAAATCAAAACTTTGACCCAAATAATAAGCAGATCAAAAGTTGGAAGTCAAATCAATCAAAATTTTAAACCAATTAGTATTAACTTGCTTAAGTTTCACCTTGACTGCTTTAACTTTTTCAAATAACAACCCCCTAGATAATTAAAAGGCAGTTTAAAATTTAACTTTCCACTTAAACTTAGTTTTGGACACCGTTAATTACTTATATCGTGTAGCGGCCTTTGGTGTTTGATGATTTGAATTTAAATATTTTACTAATTTCCGGTATTTTGTTGTTTATCATAAGTTCACAATTTAGTTTCCAAACATGTAAACAAAGTGAGATTTGGAAAAAACAACTTTAAAACCTACACTTAAAGTTTCGTTTTCGCTTCATCTTCAACACTATGACATTTAACAGTAAGAGCTTTTCAAATATAAGTAAAGTTTGTAAACCAAGTACCTATGTTATTTGTGGCTCTCACAAAGACGCTTATTCTGAGAATATTAGCATGCCACCCACAGGAAGTTGACTTTACGTAACTTATTATATGTACACCATTTTTGTAATACATACAGCCAGTCAAATTCACAGAATATCTTGTGCCCGGATTTAATTACCAAATTTTTGAAACCCACGCGACAAATCGTTCAAACCTGTTGGAATAATCAAACATTTCATTATTAAAAAACCTCTTGTGACTGAAATGGACGAAAACGAATTCAATATCGCAATATTTTTATTCAAGTATGGCCGTTATAAGTACACTTTAAATCGGCAGAAGTATCGCTGTGGTATTGTTGTTGTGTGGTATTATTGAAAGCAAATATATTGTTCACATTTTAATAATTTGATTGGATTGATTGCTGGCAATATTTTTTTGGGGTGGGACATCATCAAATAACTTCCTCCACACTGGTTGGGGCGGGGGGAGTGTCAGACTTGTACTGACTAAAACCCACCCATGTTCCTTCCATTGCCCTTTAGGTTCCGAAACCGCGGTATCTTTTTCGAACAACCCGCAACTCCAGCAGGTGTTGGCCCTGGCAAGCCCCTTTGCTTTGCTGACATCTCTTTGAGGCGCGCGTGGAACACTAACGCGCCGTCGTCACAGCCTGTCGTTAATAGACGGACGGACGGTGAGCTACCCATTGCTCACCGTCCCGGCTAGGTGCTTTGACTGCTAAACTAGATTTTCACTTGTGACTTGGGAGAATTCTTCTTCTCTACTTCATGAAGTATTCAGCCGAGCGTGTCTTATTCTTGTAGACCTTTATTTACAAAAGGTTTTTCTCTTTCTATTGACGTGATCATCATCAACATCCGAATTTTGACTTCACCCACTGTCGGGATTAGACTTCTCTTTGCTTGTGTCAAAATTCACGTTATTACGTCATTCAGGGTCTTTCCTGAAAATTTGGACAACATGTATGTTCTTTCATACGTCAACACTTAACTTAAGATTGACCTACCTTTCTAAACATTTCATAACACAAAAATTCCATCACGTAACTTTTCTTCCTCCATTCGCTACCAAGCTTTAAGCTTGACTATAGAACAACAAATAAAAAACCTCAAAAGAAATAAATCCAAGCCAGTAATAACACACCAACAGTACAGCTAAAAGCAGTTATTCTGAACCATTCGTTATATAGTCCTAATTTT
This sequence comes from Ochropleura leucogaster, assembly GCA_958449745.1. NCBI lineage: Eukaryota > Metazoa > Arthropoda > Insecta > Lepidoptera > Noctuidae > Ochropleura > Ochropleura leucogaster. Next base: position 7,632,545 of record OY288225.1, read on the forward strand.
ATTCTTTGATTCTTTCGTCTACTTTCACCCTTGACCCATCATTCGTTACTATTAGCTAAAGAACTTTTACCATCTAAAAACATCATTTATCACTTGTCTGTCCATTTCAAATTCAACCTTAGAGTAAAGGAAGAAAGTCAAGTTTAGATAGATCCTTGGTGTATAATAGGATGTTTCGTTTTGTAAAGCAGTGTTGCCAGCCTTATATAAATGCTAACAAAATGTCGGGTTCGCGTGATATACACTACTTATCGTACTTTTACTATTTTGCATATATTACCTCGCCATGCATATTCTGTTGACGGCGAGTTTACCAGTTTTATGTTTTCGCTTTGTCGGTAATGTAATCAATGTTCATCGATGGAAGATATAATATTGTTAGGTTCGATAATTTTGGGTGTAATGGAAGCGCCTAGGAAAATACTTGCGAAAATATCTTTCATACCAAAATGAGCTGTAGAAATCTTTTGTCCTATAATGACTAAGGTAAATTCTGGGCTATATACTTAAGTTCAGGTTTATATAAAGGGGATTGGGGAGTGAAAAACATGGTACCTGCTTGCCAAGTTGTAAAACTTTTGTGAGGGGATCCGTTGCTAAGGGGCGCATAGGATTATGCTTGGCTACCTGTCAACAATTTGGAGTTTTATATTATTGCTTACATGGATTTATGTGTTGTTTTTAGTTTTATAGGCGGCTAACATCTTCATATCAGTATTTGCGAGGCTTGTTGTTACTTCAAACGCTTTCTTATTGCTTTGATATTAGTCGGATTTACCTGATTTCTCAGCTGATATTTAGTCTGTGGAATTCACTGTCGACTTCTCTGTTACCTGGTCATTATAATCTGGATCACTTCAAAGTTCGAGAGCAGTGGTTTCTTTTAGGCAAGCGTATTCTATTCTAGGTTGCATATCTGGCGAGTTGTGGCCAAAAGCATTCTTACTTCTGGCTGGCGCCCGCGGCTTCGCTCGCGTGACATCAAAGTAGCTTATAATATTAGTAAGATTTAGTAATATTTTGTAATATCCTTCTTACAAATATTGTAAATGCGAATGTTTGTGAGGATGGATGGTTGGATGTATAAATGTTTGTTACTCTTTCAGTTAACGGCTTTACGGAATATGATGAAATTTGGCACAGACGTAGATTATAATCTGGAATAACACATAAGATACTTTTTTTTCGATGTCACGGGGGTTGAGTATAATAATGTAGTATTTTTACATCACTTCAATTTTTTTCCCTTTCTTTGTCTCTTTGATTTCAGCCATATTTTTTCCGCCATCTTGTTATATGCCTCCATCATAACACATACACTCTAGACATAAACAGTAAACACTCTACGAACTCCCCAAAACATTCCACATTTACAACTTAATCAAGTTCGCAGAAAACACTTCAAAACTGAAACTTGCAACTTTACCTGGATTCAGCAAATCCTGGATCTGAGGCCAAAGCTGCGTGGAGCTTCCAAGGGTTCACATTATCATAACTTTGAGTCACTTTAGCCTTTAATCCCAGGTATAATCCTTGATCAACGCCAGCCCCTCAGTTTAGGATGGCCCATGAATGGCCATGATGGGCCACTAGGGCGTTATTTCAATAATGCGATCGATTTGAAGTTAACAAGTTACGAGTGGTACATTTGTTTAATTTCGTTTCGCTTTTTTGCGTGTTGTTTTTCATTCAAGATGGTTTGTTTTATTGTAATTCGTTTGTTTTGTTTATTAGTATCTTATCGAAAGACATGCTGTTGTTTTTAGTGCTTTTGTTATAAACCTTAGGTAGATGTACAGGCAGCAAAAGGGTTAGTAAACAGAGTCATCAGATATAGATGTTTTTAAAGTTTCGTAACTGAAAAGGAAAAATAGGGGGACCCTTATTGGATCAGTTTGTTGTCCGTCTGTCTGTCTGTCAAGACCCTTTATCTCGAGAACGCGTGGAGGTATCGAGTTGAAAAACTATATACCCAAGTCTATGGTCCTTTTACCTATGCTGTGAAAAAATCAACCCTCTAAGTCTACGCAGTCAAAAGAAATGGCCGTTTATGTCGCAAGTTGGTAAGGAAACAGTGCGAAAGTAAGACTCGCTCTTGGCCGGTTTTGTTTTAGAAACCGATGGGCTTCTTCAACTATTTGTTTTCTATCAAATAAATTTAATTTTGTCGAAAAAAAAAACCGTATCTGACGAGCCTGATTACTTACCTCTTTTGCGGATTGTACACCAAAACTTTATTCATCTTTTAAGGCAACAATAATTCCTGCATTCTTTCCAATAAATATCTTCAAATACTTGACGCCTTTCCAAAGGAATTTAACGCGCCATCTCCAAAAATATTCCAACACTTTTCCTTTTAACATTTTTTCCTAAAATATCTGCAAATTCTTGAAATCTTAAAGGAGTTCATGCTTCAAAATTCAGGAATAAAGTCAAGAAGCTTCATTGTTCGAGCACCAGTATCTGAATCTACTTATGGGAGGCTTGGAGGCATCCAATGCAATCACTCCGGACCTCCTAGGGCCTCCCGAGTCCCTCCCGTGAAGGGAGGAGACATTAGCATTTTTATCGATAGAGAAAATTGTGAGATTATATTGACTGATCATTCATTGTTGGTATTGAGATTATATTAAAAGGCAATTGTTGAGCTTTATAGCGATTTTTTTGTTTGCAAAATGTTATCCGTTTATACAATTTTAGTAGGATAAATGCAAGTTAAAAATGGCGTAGATACTGCTTCAAGAAGTTCAATTATTTCATAGATCAGTGAACTTTAAATTCCTGTAACTACTTGTAATTTAAAAATCTGCTTCAATGGACGCTGTAGCAACATTGTAGCTCTAATTAAAAAAGCAATACTTACTACGATACGATCCATTCTCGATTGATGGCTAGGGTTGGCACCAAAACTATCGATGTCCATCCCGGGATTCGTCTAAACGCAGCCGGTGCGCCGAATTTCCATACGTATACAGAGCCAAATCCAACTGAAGTTATTGGCCATCCCGCGGGACTTCAATATATTCGACTATTTTTATTTACTTGAAAGGAAAAGCTTTCGCGCGTTCACTACATTCTAGCGTCTCGCAGAATAAAACGACCGTGGAATACGTTATTTTTCGTCACATCTCTATTCTTTAACGTTCTATTCTAGAACATTTTTAAATTTTACGAACGCACCAGACATGAAAAAACTTGTGCATAATTTAAAAACGGAACGTAAGTAAGAGGAAATGTTCGATATTAGAAAATGTAAAGACTTCTTTTTTAGATCGTCTGTCTTTGTGTTTTTAGTAATTTGAAATGCTTTTGTCAAAATAAAAATAAAAACTTATGTTCAATATAAATCGCTAACATTAATTGGACAAAGGAACTCATCTCGTTCACTTTAGAAGGCTATTTAATACTATTATAGCCAACATAATGCGATGTCGACCACCCACGATTATTTAATGTTCCCACAAGATTACAACATGAACACCGCAATAAAAAAAATCGTTAATAGTACAGAAGATTTTCATAATAATAGATAACATAGTTATGTCATGTCGTGTCGTATTTTTGAAGGCATTTAACAAACCTCCGTAGTATGCTTGATACGTGTGGGTGGGGAAAAAAGGGTCATATCATTTTTCCGCCCGAAGTTTCAACGGTAAGCTTACATGACATGCGACCAACGCGTCATTTTTCACTTCAAAGGATATAGAATAATATTTTGTTATAAAATACAACGAATTTTCACTTGTTTACAATGTTATTTTGACTCTTCTAAACATAATAATGACTAGCTGTTCCTCGCGGTTTCACCCACGCTGCTCAGCACCTGTTGGTCGTAGCGTGATGTTATATAGCCTATAGCCTTCCTCAAGAAATGGACTATCCAACACTAAAAGAATTTTCCAATTCCAACCAGTAGTCCTTGAGATTAGCGCGTTCAAACAAACAAACAAACTCTTCAGCTTTATAATATTAGTATAGATTCTAAGATAAATGTAAAAAATAAAATGACCTCCTTCTACTGGGAACATACCTGCCTACTCTCTATATAGATAATTGACTCCAGTGCAAGCTGGTTGATGACACGACCTTGTCTTCCAAGTTTTGATCCTGAAACATGTCGATTTCTTCACGATTTGATCAATAAACCCTTGCATTTAATCCCCATACCATGAGAAAGCATAAAAAATAACTCGTCCGCCATCTTCGGGAGTCTGCTAGATTTAGAATGACGTCACCATTTATTGTCATCCAAACTAAACTTTTATGCAAAATTTCAGCTCAATCAGAAAACGGAAACACGGTCAAATTTAACTTCTAAGATTTGGTTACACATTTACAGGTGAAACTACTAACAGCATGTTAAAAATAAACTTTCCTCAAATAAACACCCATTAAACCTACGCATTAAACATTAAGACAACACCAAAAAAAAAATGTGGAAAGTGAAAAATACGGGAGAGCCGCCATTTTAATTAATAAAATGGCGGCTGAAATTTCTGCAATTCAAACATGGCGTCCCAGCCAATGAGCGAGTCTTTATGTACGTATGCTAATGAGTGACAGGCCAGCGTGAATGGAATTGTCATGTAAGGGCTGTCATTACTGTATACCTACTGTGAGGTTACAGGGATGTTATTTTTGCATTTGAATGTTTCTTGCCAGCTTTGTAACCGTCATTTTTCGTTATGTCTTTGTTGGAGAGAGACAAGGTTTTATAAGTGAATAATACAATTGGGATCTATATTTGACACTAGCTCCGTCCCGCGTCTGGACCGGCGTAAATTGGAATATGGGATAGCCTATGTGTTAATACAGGGAGTAATCTGTGTATATACAAAATTTCATCAAAATCCGTTTAGCCATTTAAGCATGAAGGAGTTCCAAACATACACACAGACATACAATTTTTCGCCATTATAGTGTTTGGTGTGGTATCATTTCAAAATCAATCGTGGCACCGACTCTAAATAACATAGAATAAGGGCAAGAAGATCACGAGACGACTACCGGCCACCGTAGACGCAGATCTGTAGACGGTGGCCATCTGAGTCACTGAGACCTCTATAATGTCTATGGTTAATCACCGCTGAGATTGGCCGTCATCATGACCGAAAACGGCCAGATCTATAAATATTTGTATAGTACACACGACGGGTGGTCAACTTATTCTAAACTATTATAACCTGTAGGCCTACTAAGACATCTTAAAGCAGAACTTATTCCACTGAGTGAAAGAGATGGTGCTAGACACCCTGTATAGCTCTGTCCCTTTCCCTCAGCGGAATAAGTTCTGCTTTAACACGTCATGGTAGGGTAGCTGATCTCTCTACCACAGAACGCGCACCGTAGTAAAGAGGTCAGGTTAAAATGGTTTTGTATAGGTTGACGTGCCGTCGTAAGTACAATAAAGAACCACCACACCACACCTACTTAAAAATTTGCAAAATTCATTAATTCTTCGAAACGTTTCGTAAAGCGTTCCCTAAGGAGGGCAAAACTTTTGCGTACAGGTCGTTTAATAACGAAAGGTGCAGTTTTATCGTTTCCAACTTTACTTAGGTAACAAACTTTGTAATTATTATTATTATGGTAACCTCGCCCAGAATCTGTTGTACGTTTCTTGTGTTTAAAAGGTTAATTTGGGAGATTGGACTAGTATTGTTTTTTGTCGAATTTAAATCAGTTTAAGGGTTCTTTCTGTACCTTCAAAAGGAAAAAACGGAATCCATTTTTTTTTAAAGCGTTGTCGCACCCTAGAATTTCTCCTGTATCGTGGGTGCGGTTACAAACATTTAAACTCACATACACAAACACCCCGGAACAACTATCTGTAGGCCATACAAATATTTGTTCTGCGCGGAGATTGAACCCGTGTCACGCAGCGCGGCAATCAATCGCTCAGCCACGGCAGCCTGGTCATCAAAAAAAATATTTGGATCACGTTGGCCGTCTGTTCGTCTGTTTGTCTGTCAAGACCCTTTATCTCGAGAACGCTTGGAGGTATCGAGTTGAAATTAAAACCATAAACGTAAATCTGAGGTCCCTTTGTGCTGTTAAAAAAATCAACGCTCTGAGTCTACACATTTAAAAGATTATGGCTGTTTATGGCACAAGTTTGTACGGAACCCTCAGTGCGCGAGTTCGACTCGCACTTGACCGAGTTTTTTCTTCTATAAAACAACCGTTTCTTACGTAGAACGTGAGACGTTAACGCAGAATTTATTGCCCTACGTTGGCTCTTAAAGGTGAGTTTTGCTTGAAAACTAAATCGGTTTTGTTAGTACTTACCTTTCTTATTTACACGGGGTTGCAAGGTACATTGTTCCTTATTTGATTTGGGACAATCGTGAACAGAAGTGTTGGGTCGTGACGTGTGAAGATTGCCTATTACTTATAGAGTTTCTTACAGCTATAATAGTAACTTTTTATCCCTTTAACTCTGTAGCAAGTTTATTATAATATACTTCTCACTTGCAAACAAACAGCTGATACAATGTAAGTTTATCTTCTCATTCCACAACTAAGACTTTTATACTCGCATTAAGTTAGGATTATAGCACTTGTGGACGAAAATGTACTAACAGTGTGCTGACCAAATGTGTGAAGTTGTTTCGTAACTTGAAACTTAGCTGGTTTCCCACCCAGAATACACAATCTGGATGCTAGGAATAGTACCATAAAATACAGAATCCACTGACTACCTATAACGACTGTCAAATTTAAGCAAATGACAACCGGGGCCATCGCTTTAACGTGCTTTCAACGGCACGAAGGAAACTGGGTATGTTATGGATGGTCACCCATCCACAAACCAACCTATACAGGCGCGGCCCAACCATTCATTTCACGGATAGGAAATCATCAAGGAGAGTGTCAGACTTACTTACTTAAACCCATCCTTGTTTTTCTTCTGCCCTTTGTGTTTTGGGGCCGTCTATTTCGAACAACCCGCAACCTCGGACGGCCTAACCGTAAGATCGACTTAAGACACAAGTTCCTTCGTACCAGGAAGAATCAAATCCAAATACAGATGATAAAAAAAAATTAGAAGTGTCAAGGGACACCCGGATGGAACGAAGTTATTATTTATTATTTAAAAAAACCTGTATACACTCAACAAAAATAATCGTCGCGACACCACACTGTTCAATGCAAAATAGAAAGACGAAGCGAAAATAACTGGCTGACAGACAGAGAAACACGCGCACGCCGCACGGCTTGCAACTAAGTATAGCAAAAAGTGTCGTTACAACTTTTGGTCTTAATAAAAATAAGTGTCGTTACAACTTTTGGTTTTAAGCAAAAAGAGTCGTTACATCTTTTGGGTTTAATTTTTTCCGCCTAGCCCCTTCACACCGGGATATAAGAAGCATTGTAATAAAAATAGGACATTATTCCTTCACTACAAATTAAAGTCAACTCAAAGCCAGGCAACTGAAACAAACCGATATAATTAGCACAAACTAACAAGAAAATCGTACAACGACGGTAATGAATACTGTACGTAAATTACTTAACTCGCAAATTCCAACGGTGTTACCTGCAAACGTTTCTCAATAAATAAAACTAAACGAAATAAATTCCTTTTGCAACTGGGATGCGCATATATTACTCTGAGATAACGTAGATGTGTTCAGTTTTCAAGGAATACGGGAAAAGTTTGAGAGAGAATTTCAATTGTGCTTTTTAAATAAGAGTATTTTGAAATAGTGATTTGTGGATCTTATTGAAATGGTTTTACAAAGTAGTTTGTAAAAGAGTTTTGTGTTAAAGTTTTGGACTTAAATGTGGGTTTTTTACCCGACTGCGCACCGCAAAGGAGGGTAATGTGTTCATCAGTCTATGTACCTATATATGTATGTATGTTTTTACGGTTGGGAAATCATGAAATAATGTAGATAATAACTTTTATTTACTTTGTTTGTTTTTGACGATTGTCTGGCAGTTTGAGTATTATAAGGGACCTACACAAATGTAATTTTTTTGGTATTGTTCGTCGTGTCGTTGAGCTCCTTGGGTTTTTAGTTAAGCTACACGATACCTGACAAATGCTTGCACTGCAGTACTTTCACAAGTTATTATGCCTTGTGACCGGGACTGTAGATTCATTTTGTTTCTTGACATTCAAAAGTGCCCGTAATGGTCTAATTGAAATAAATGATTTGATTTGATTTGATTTGACTGACTGGACAGGTTCACTCAATCTGTGTGGTGCTTTCTTTAAAAGTTCATTTCAGACACTAATCTGCATAGTCCTCATGTAAGTTGACCAAGATTCTTTGTCTGGACCTTAAAAAGGACTATGACCTCTGAGTTTGTTTCGGCTGTTTCTTCTCAGAATAGTCGGGTACGAAACACCGGCCTCATCTAGTTTTTAAAGAAATACGTGTCAAAGTGTTTGTGAAAACCTAATGGCAAAATAAACATCATTTATCATTTATTAAACTTCCCCCGCTCTGGGCGGAGCGGGGAGAGTCTCAGACCTTAACTGATTAAACAAAACATGAGACTTAAAAAAAAGGCAAAATGTGGATGGTAGGTACTTTTAGATATACATTATTGTATTATTTTTAGAAAAATAAGAAATATAAATACTGCCACGTGTAAGCGTATTGATTCAATATCCGCTTCAATTATTTGCAAAAGACTATTGAAAGATCATTTAGAATTAATGGTATCTTTTGTATTCTCGAGCCCGCCAGTAACATTCACATCGTTCCGAGACACAATTAGTATTAATAACCTGTTCTTATTTTGAAAATTCGATTGTTTTTTTTTTTGTGTTTCTAAATATTATTCTGGTTTTCCTCGTATTAAGCTGCATTCGGTTAGACTGGGGGTCTGAAATGGCTGCTTAAGCAGAATCATGACACTTTCCAAAAAAAATAGCCGTCTTTTTTTATTTCCGTATTTTTTTATTTGTAAACTAGCTTTTGCCCGCGGCTTCGCTCGTGTTTAATCCGGGGTAACACAGTTCCCCTTTCCTGATTTGCAGGTACCTGCCACTTGTACTTTTTGCCCTAGCGCCTTATTTATTGTAATAGCATAGCTAAGTTTTCCCTCTTCTTCCCTTTTTCTCCCTCATTTCTCAATTTTATTAAAAAAAAAAGTTATCTATGTCCGTTTCCAGGGTCAACTATCACTGTACCTACCAAAATTTATCAAAATCGGTTTGGCCATTTATGCGTGAAGACGTAACAAACTAACAAACTCACTTTTGCTTTTATAATAAGTATTAGTAAGGATAGCAACTTTAACTGTCTAGATATAAATTTATATCTTGGATCTACAAATCTAGACCACCTAAGTCATATAATCTAAAACACTCCACATAAGCTTCGTGCATAATGCAAAACCGCATTGCAGCAAGCTTTTTTTTAAACGGCTTAATCCTGAAATAAAGATTTAAGTTTCAAATTCTGAATTAATATGCATGCTATGTTTTTTCTTTATAGACGAAGTTTTTTAAGTTAAACCGTTACGATTAAGCTTAAGACTTTGATACTTGAAACCCATCTTTTTTATAACTTCCAGAATTATTTTTTCCAAATATAAAAAACGTGTCTCCGATTTTAAATTCAAATGTGAAGCGCGATCTTTAGTTTTTCCATCTTACATTGCCATTGTTCTTTTTAAAGGGCATCTCTAATTTGGCCATTGTCCTTTTTTTAATTTGATGAGTGTTGAAGTAGAATAATCTGTGATCATAATACCGCGTGTAATAAATCACTAGTCTAGTAACTTTATTAAAACTTTATTAATTTAGTAATAGCTCGATAAAGATCTTAAAAGCTCTAAAGGCGAATTTAGTCAAAAAAACGAAGAAAAACTGATCCTAATAGTAACACCCACATTTCGTTAGATGCTTTTTTTTTTCTTATAAAAATAAATTGCCCCACATTAGGAATCTCTCTTGTATGGTGGGTGCGTTTACAAACATTTAAACTCACATACCTACACAAACAGCCAGACCCGGACGAAACAACTACTTACCTGAAGGCCGTACAAATATTTGGTCCGTGCGGAAATCGAGCCTGCGAAACGCAGCACAGCAGTTAATCGTTCAGCCACTGCGTCAACCGTGCCGTTAAGACCCATGTTAATGGGAGCGAGACTATTGCCATCAAACCTACTCACATCTAGACTGCTACTGATAATTTCATAATGGAAAAACCCAGTAACTGTCGCCTCTACCCGAGACTCAAACCCAGGACCCGCTCTGCGACTACAAGACCAATGAAGCAGTCAACGAAATCCGTTCATGTAAACTGCGTTGCGTTCGTTGCGGGTTGTTCGAAAGAGATACCGCGGCCCCGGAACATAAAACATAAAAAAGTGACAAGTCCATCAAAAACTTAAATCCTTACTAATCCTTACTAATATTATAAAAGCGAAAGTGAGTTTGTTTATTTGTTTGTAACGTCTTCACGCCTAAATCACTTAACCGATGTTGATGAATTTTGGTACAGACATAGTTGGGACCCTGGAGACGGACATAGGCTATTTTTTCAAAAAAAAGATTGATCTATGAGGGAGAAAGAAGGAGGAAAAGGGAAAACTTAGCATTGCTATTACAATAAATAAAGCGTAAGGGCAAAAAGTACAGGTAGCCGGTACCTGTAAATCAAAATCTTGTAACCAAAATCTTGGCCGGCTTCTTAACGTCTGTCACATCAATGCCCAAAGCATACCCAGCCACTACAACGAGCTGTATGACACTTTTTCTATTGACAATGTCCATGCCATCCTGGTATCTGAAACATGGCTAAAACCTGATCTTTTATCCACCACTTACCCTCTCCCAGGATTCGTTCTTTTACGTAATGATCGGGTCGGTAAGAGAGGGGGTGGTGTTGCAATTTATCTTCGTACTGACTTTTCTTTTAAAATTCTCGCTACTTCTTCCTCTACTAATTTGGCCGAGTTTCTTTTTTTGGAGGTTTGCGTCAAAGGAATTAAAACCGTTCTTGGAGTTGTGTATTGTCCCCCTTCCATTGATTACTTCATCGAATTCGAATCGGTCTTAGAATCTTTGGGTTCAGAGTACACACATCACATCGTCATGGGGGATTTCAACACCAATCTCCTAGCCCACAACTCCCCTCGATCCCGTAAACTCCTACATCTGGTTGAGTCAGCAAGTCTGCATGTGTTGCCTCTCCAACCAACTCATCATAACACTGTTGGCGATGATACCTGGCTCGATTTGATCCTTACTTCTAATCCTTCCTTTGTCTCCTCTCACGGTCAACATATCGCTCCTGGCTTTTCCCACCACGACCTTATTTTCCTGTCTTATATCCTGAAACCTCCGAAATCCAAACCTTTGTTCCAGAATAGAGAATGGAGAATGAATATTGAAAAACTAATGCAAGATGCATCCAATATTGACTGGACACCCTTGGAGGTGGCCACTTCAGTTGATGACAAAGTGATGTGTTTTAATTCGGTTGTACTTCAGTTGTATGACACTCACGCTCCTATCAGGAAAGTCAAGCTGAAGCGGCCACCTGCACCTTGGATGAATAGGGGAGTTAAGATGGCAATGCGACGAAGGGATCGTGCGTTCCGGAAGTATAAAAAGGATCGGTCCGGGGATAACTGGACTCTATTCAAAACTGCTCGTAATCGATGTAACCAGATGATACGCAACGCTAAACGCCGCCACATTCTTGATAATATCACTTCTGCTTCTCCTGCTGATATTTGGAAATTCCTTGGAACTCTAGGTATCGGCAGATCGCGGCATTCAGACCTTCCTAAGACATTTGGTTTGGACGATCTCAATCGACATTTCTCTACTGTTCCCACTCTAGATAGTCTAACCAAATGTCAAACCATTGCCTTTCTTAATGGTTTGACGCGACCCAATATAACTCCCTTTGTCTTCACCCCAGTCGACCCGGGAGAGATCAAAAAGGTTATCCTTTCTATAAAATCCAAAGCTGTGGGCTGTGATAAAATCAGTCGCCGCATGATTGTGACGGCTCTTGACCATCTTCTTCCTGCAATCTCCCATATTATTAACTTCTCCCTTTACTCCAATGATTTCCCAACTCTATGGCGGAAAGCCCATGTGCGTCCTCTACCTAAAATTCCTAACCCCACCCTTCCCAGTCATTTTCGTCCAATTTCCATTCTTCCTTTTTTATCAAAAGTACTTGAAGCCTGTGTACACAAGCAATTTTCCTATTTCATTCACCGTAACTCCCTTATCAGTCCGTTGCAATCCGGGTTCAGACCGGGGCACAGCACTGTTACTGCTCTCCTTAAAGTGACTGACGATATTAGGCGGGGTATGGAAGACACTAAAGTCTCCGTAGTAGTGTTGATTGACTTTTCCAATGCTTTCAATACCGTCAGTCACGAAGTTCTTTTATCTATCCTCTCCTATCTTATGGTCTCTCACGAGGTTTTGGAATGGTTTTCATCCTATCTTCGGGGCCGACAGCAGTCAGTTCTCGCTGGAGAATCTTCTTCCAGCTGGTGTAATCTTGTGACTGGCGTCCCCCAAGGCGGTATTTTATCTCCACTCTTATTTTCTATTTTTATTAACCTCATAACTACCCAGCTTCAGTGTTCGTATCATCTTTATGCTGACGACTTACAGCTCTGCTGTCAGGCAAGTGTTGACAACTTATCGGATGCGATTGATGATTTAAACCGGGATTTAGCAGTCGTTAAAAACTGGTCTGATCGTTTCGGGGTGGCGGTAAACCCAACCAAGTGTCAGGCTGTTATTGTTGGAAGCCCTCATAGCGTAAGAAGGCTGAATAATTTATCAATCTCACCGATTACCTTTGATGGCACAGTCATCCCACTAAGCTCCGACGTTAAAGATCTGGGTTTGCATGTGGACACTTGCCTTGACTGGCGTAAGCAGGTTGCTACGGTGAGCAAGAAAGTCACTGGAACGTTGCGTGCACTTTACCGATTAAAAAATATTCTCCCATCACACATAAAGGCAAAGCTTGTTCAGTCCCTTATCTTCCCCATTATTGACTACGGTGATGTGTGTTACTATGACCTGAATGCAGATCTTCTCAACAAACTTGACCGACTTCTGAATAACTGCATTCGATTCGTATTTAATCTACGTAAGTATGACCATGTGTCCACATATCGGTCACTTTTAAAATGGTTGCCTATCCGACAACGCAGAGCGTTGAGGGCCTTAACTACACTCTTTTCTCTACTCAACAAATCCACTTCTCCTTCTTATCTAACTTCACATTTCCAATATTTATGCTCTGCTCACAGCAAGAATCTTCGTTCCTCCAATAACCGTCTTCTGCGTTGTCCTTCTCATCGCTCTGGTTTCCTTAAAGCTTCTTTCCCTGTCCAGGCGGTCTTCCTCTGGAATGCACTCCCTCTAAATACCAGGATGGCCACCAATCGGTTCACTTTTAAAGTTAGAGCTCGGGAACATTTACTTAAGAAGTTGGCAGATTCGTCTCCAAATTAAATGGTAGTTAGTTTTTCCCCATGTATTTATGTATCTTTATAACTCTCTTGACTTTATTTTGTTTATATGTATGTATTTAAGTATTTATTGTTATATTATATTTGTTAATGTTTTTCTCGAAACACTTTCTGTTATGTCTGCACCTACTATGTTTTCTCTCTGCATCACCCTAAGGTAGACTGGTAGAAAATGCCTAAGGCATTAAGTCCGCCTTTGTACAGTGTTATACATGTGCATAAAGTTTAATAAATAAATAAATAAAATAAATAAATCAGGAAAGGGCAACTGTGTTACCCTGAATTTAACACAAACAAAGCCGCGGGGAAAAGCTAGTAAAAATATAAAAGAAACAATAAAAACATATATAAAAAAATACATATTTTTTCACCATTCAAACTGCTGTCATATGAAATGATATCATTAACACTGTTAATCAAACAGAACGACGCGACAAACATAGTCTAACCGAACAAATACTAACTTAATATACATATGTAGGCACCCGGGACGCATTCAATTCTTCATATTTGTCGCCAAAAGCGCAAACAGTCGTGTTATTTTTTCAATATAAAACACACATAACTCCAGTTTACTTGGCGTTTCGTAGAATTGTTTGATTTTACATTTGTTGAATGGTTTTTACGTTTTTTCCGTGTGATATACAAGTGAAGTGTTCTGGTTTTTCCTGTGTGGTCTTTCGGTACGAAAATGACAGCTTTTAAACTTTTGTTAGTAGCGGCGATGATGAATGGGATATCAATATCCTCCTAATATTATAAATGCGAATGCTGTCACGTCAAAACGGCTGAACGGATCTTGATAAAATTTGGCACAGAGGTAGATTCTAGTCTGGAATAATACATAGGATATTTTTTCGATATCACGCGGGCGAAGCCGCGGGCGCCAGCTAGTATCAAATATAAAACTGATTACAGACCCTCACATCGCCAATTCACAAGATCCTTACAACAAGGCATTATTTAAGCATTTCTCCGAACAATTTCCTATAAAACCAATAAGTGGAAAAAGTATTAAACGACATTTTATGCTTAGGAAACAAAAAAATATGTCAGTACACACACTGACACACCAACTTATACATATCCAGAATAACATGACCTCGCTTTGCATAGACATCTCATACTACGACAGATCAGCTTATACTGGTTTTCATAGCTCGAGTGGTTGTCGTCGTGCGTACCTGAATTATTTCTTTTCCCATTCGCCAATAGGAGGAAATTGTTCTCGAATACGTCGTTTTGTTCGACTAAATCTCTTTGATGGCTACATAAGCTTATTTGCCTATAAGGCTTACGAAGGAACTTGGTCTTTGTCGTATCCATGAATATTGATGGTTGATTGCTAAACTTTGTGATTGACTTAGAAGTTGATGTTTGACGAGAGATCATGTTTTTGGTTTTCAGTAATTTTTGGGTCTCTGTCAGATGGAGCTTGAAGGCCGCTAGCTGATGCAGCCTTCAGATCTTTAAGTGTGCATCTGTCAGGGAATGCAGCACTAAATGGAAGGTGGGCGTTGTCTATGGAGCCACGCCGCATACACACTTGAGATCTGTGCTATCTATGAACCCTCATTTAAAGAGATTGTCTATGCTACGGCTGACTTGGGTTCGGAGTAGCAACTAACATGATACTTTACTGTTGTAAGGCAAAGGCGTGCCTTATACCACTTATATTTCGCCAGCTAAGATAACTTCCCATATAATATTAATGGCGTGCCAACAAATGGGTCACATCTTCCTGTCACATCTTTCTGTCAGATCCGTCTTCAGAAATTCTTGATGGAAAAACCCTGCGCGATCCGGCAATCGAAGCCGAGACAGTCCATAAAGTCACTGACTACATGGACTACTAACATTTTAGTCGATTCCAACAAAATTCTGATTTAAGTAGAACTGACGACCTGGTCAACACGTCTTACTATTTCATCAAAGTGTTTTAATCAACAATGCCGGAGCTGAAGTAAAGGAAGATAATGTACAGACGCCAGCAGGTCAAGCTACCCGAAACTGTCAATTTTTCCCAATGAACCTTGAACCTAATACTTTAGAAATAAAGTCGAAAAACTATCAAAGAAATCTGACAGATTGTAGTAGCTTGATGTGCAGGCGTCTGTACCTACTATTCTTTACTAAACTAACCGTAAGCAATAGAAAAGCGTAAGACAAGAAAGAGTGATCTTCAGAAGATTTCCAAAAAACAAACAGTCCTTCCGTACCAATGCATACATGCCACAAGAAACAGCTCAAAAACGAAACCTTTTCTAAAATAAAAATGATGTAGGTACTCGAACGTCCCGCTGTCCAAACTCCCTCAAAATATCGACTTAATCCACATATTCAAATCGTTAGACTCACTCATCCACATCAAAAGATGGTTACTTTGTTGTTTCGTTGACATTTTGAATAGTTTTGTCTCGTTCACTTATTTATTTTTATTTATTCATTTACTAGCTTCCGCCCGCGACTTCGTCCGGGCGCCATAGTTACTTTGGGCTATAGCCAACTTTAACCCGCGTGATGACCAAAAAAAAAATATCTTTCTCTCCTTTCCTCTTTTCTTCCCTATTTTTCCCCCCTTAGCCTGTGTCCATTTCCAGAGTCCCAACTATCTCTGTACCAAAATTCATCAAAATCGGTTTGGCCATTTAGGCGCGCAGACAAGAAGACGCATTCCAATTTTAATTTAATAGAATAATGTTAGAAAAATACACTACAATTACATCAAACAAATGAATAACATAACATACAAATTTAGATTATTAATATTAAACTAAAATGCAATATATTATAATTAGATTAAAATATCGGTCAACGAAATGTATCGAGGGTATATCTAACGATGAAAATCGTTGACTTCGCCGACATAATGCCTTCGATCCTAGAGAAAATGATATCCGTTTGATGTGTCAGCTTTATACATATTTAAATGACTCAAATATTTCTCGACTGAGTTCCATGTTTTTTTGTTTGTCGTCTATATTTTTTCTTTTGCACACGTAGATTTTTTATGATGTAAGGAGATTTGCGGTCCTTTTTTCCGCTATGTTATTAAGGTTTCGGGTAGTCGGTTATTTTGTGAATGGGGATTGGAATTGGTGATTGTTTTGGCGATGCGGTTTTAACTTATCTATTTTGTTTTAAAAGTACTTTTCCCTTATTTTTTTTTAACACGCTTTTATTAGATTAGTCTGTAAATTTGTAAAAATATAATCTTAGTTGTTCACACACAACAAAGAGAACAGTGCGACCACCAGAAAAGCGACGAGAGAATGAAGTTTAACGAAATCTCCAGAGTAACAATATAACTTTCTTGAATTCCGCAATTAAATAAATCAGAAAAGAATAGCGGGGTAGTAGAAAAAACTTAATATCTACTTCGTCAGTTCCTGTATTTCCATAAGGGTTGAGCCTATTACCAGCAACAGGATATGGTGTAAAACTGCTGAAAAACTCAATAGCGAGCGATCGACTGCTGCACTGCGTGTCACGGGTTCGATCCCCGCACGGAACAAATATTTGTATGACCCACAGATACTTGTTCCGGGTCTGGCTGTTTGTGTATGTGAGTTTAAATGTTTGTAAACGCACCCACGATACAGGAGAAATTCCTATTGTGGGGCAACGTTTTTATAAAAAGACAAAGAAAGACTGCTGTAGCGCTACACTTTTTTGTCTAGATACACCAAATCTGAGGAATGAGAATGAGTGATGATCGGTTTAGACAAAAGCTTTAATAAAGATACGCCCTTGATTGACCTTGGAGTCGAGCTGTCTTTGACTATGTTTCATTAAGAAATTACTCTGATTAATGAGCTTACGCAATTAGGAGCGCTAGATTCTGGAGCTGGGTTTTGTAAAACGAAATATTTTTAGAGTTTTTGGGGTTATTACTTTATTAGCAACCCACAGCTATGTCTGAGACTCTTCTCCGCTCTGCAAGTCCGCACAAAGCAGTTATTTGATGATTTCCCATCCAAAAAAAGATCTTAGCATCATTCAAGATTTACCTACAGGAAACTGAAACTCTATTAAACTGCTAATTAAATCATACAAGAACTAATAATACAGATATATAGTAATAATACAAACTAAGCGCTTTATGTGAAAAAATAATACATGTCCCTTCTCATAACAGTAACAAAAAACCGGGGTGAAAATCCCAATTGTCGTCCAACTAAATACGTCGATTATATTTTCACAAATCCCATTTCCGTCAACGTTCCGCAAATGACCAAGAACGCTAAGGTAAACGGCACAATTGTTGTCCGGCGGGCCCCCAGGTGTTTCACCCGTACACCGCATTTCTCCACGTCATACCAATCCAGTTTTTACTATACAACGTACAATTTATGTGTTTATGTTTGTTCGTATGTTCGTGAAGCATAAAGTTTTAGTACAACTGCGGTTTAGTGTGATGCAGAAATATGAATTTTAGTTTTTATCACAACGATATGAAATTTTTCGTGGTTTATGCTTTGCGGCGAATTTTTTTAGTTTCTTTTTGTTTTATGCAACGCTTTGTTGCTTAATCTGGATACCTAAATGTGTGAAACAATATTATTTATTTAGCTTTTTAAGTCAATTCTTGTATAAGCTCGCGTGATAAAAACTTCTGTTAAACAGATAGCGCAGTAAGATTATTTCTTGTTTTCTTTTTGCAATACGACTTCGTCATCCAACTTCTTATTCGTATAATTGTATTTTCTCGGATAGCGTCAAGGCCGCTGTTATTGTAACTGGTCTTATAATCATTATTGTGTCTTGCTTTTGTTTGTTCGACAGCCACTTAAGAATCGAATGCTGATACGAGAAGTCCTAGTCACATGAAATTAATCAAAATTCGCAATCTAATGTAAGATATGATTGACTTCAAAGATGTACGTAAACGCTATGTAATCTAGCATACTTTAAACCGAAAATGAATTTCGAATGTTTTAATTTAGGAAAAGTCCTTCATATCTTTGCTACTTCATGATTATTATTATCAATAGTATCTTACCCTAATTCTACTTCATCTAGCACAGCATCTCTATCCCTATTAGTCATCTTATGAATGCTTAGATCTTCACCAAATACCCAAGGATTTTGCATTAAATATCAGTATCACCCCCATTACCTATGTACACTTTTATTTTCTATAATCCTCCATTTACCTCTAATGTTACTAATGACAAAAATTAACACCATCAAACAGAAAAAGCCTTCAAGTACATTAAAAACTCCATCCGCATTCCTTTCAATATGCAAAACAAAAAAATTAATCATCAATTGTCATCAACAGAGTCAGGTGTGTTTCATTTTGCAATTTACTCGCTCTCATACAGAGGGAGCCACTATAAATCATGCTTAACCGTGCCTCCGGGGATTGTTCGCGTTTTTGCACGCCTTCCCATCAAATCCCATTAGTTTACCGGTGGTTAATGAGTCTAGCTTTTCTTTTATTTTCCCTTCGTTTGTGGTAATTAATGTTGAATTTGTTAATGAGCGTCAAGTAGGTTTTTGTTATTATGGATGGTGGATATTAAGGTTGTTTTGTTTGTTTGTTTAAAATTTTAAGGTATTTTAAAATGGATTTAAGTTGTTATAACAACATCCAATCTTCGTAAGAGTAGATGTGATCTAGAAATGTTTTGAAGTTCCATTGAATAGAGGGCAAGTTTATTGCAATTATTAGTTCTAGGACGGCCTTTCTCAGAAATTCACATTTATCTTTAGTATCCTAGATTTTCAAAAAAGGAGGCAGTGAAATTAGACCTTAAAACAGCATGCAGTATTGCGACATATAAAAATGCTAAGATTAAAAATAAACTTTTCCCAGATGTATTCAATCTGTCAGTAGCACCATATGCAACTAAATATACCTACCAACCATAAATTAGACTGCGTCTTAAACTTAATTCTAATGATACAAATAAAACAAGGGTCAAACACAATAAAGATAAGAACTACTTAAAGTCGCTCTAAAATTAGATTGATGAATACACAACCGATAATATTTCAAAGGAGGACATAAATCAAGCATATACACATACTGGCATTAGTATAAAAATGAGAAAGTATAACACTGCATTTTAAACAAATGTCAACTTTAAAACGCAAGCAGAAAGTTTAGTTTCAAATGACATAATTTAAAAGAAAGGTCATAAAACAGATATGAATACGATGAAATCTGAACTATGTGTCATAGAACGAAGGGTTGAAATGCTAGAGCATGGTATATTTAAATTTAAAGTGGCTGATGTATAATGCTTATCATCCAACGTAACTGTAAACGGAGAACCTTACACTTGGACTGTCATTAATCTACTCGGTCCGATTCATTTCGTTTTAATCTCGATAACGTCCGGGTAAAATTCATTTCTGTGAGAAAAAATAATTTATTGCACCGATTTAATTTGATATTCGGAATTAATGGCTTATCTACGAATTAAAATAAAAACATTCTGTTTCATTTGGCTGAGTATTTTTTGTTAACGGATCATAGCTATATTGATGTTCATTCACATCAATTTGGACAAGACGCTGATCCCAAATATGATGAAAAAGAATTGACGGATGTCGAAAATGATGAAAAGGATCCAAAATTGACATCCGAACGACATATTACTTTAGACGACGAAATTCAAATCCGTCTAGGCGCGAAAATAAACCTCCCAAGCCTGTCATAAGCATAAGTGAGAACTCTAGAATAAGATTATCTGAATATTCTCCACAGGCAGACAGACGTATTGTCTATTCACGTAATACCAGAAACACAAGCAAGGATGAATCAACTGGTTCTGTACTTGCTAATGAGACATAACAAGTCGAATTGTACTCTAGGAGAGACTAGGAGTACACGGATGTAGCAGTACTCTTGGGATTTCAGATACTGATAGCTTTCATCAGAGAACTGTGTTTATTATCTCGGTAGTTAACAGAAATTATCTTGCGAGTTTCTACTCAAAATAAAATGTAATACAGTTTTATTTCCTTAGAGTCAACAACGAAAAATTAAATTTGAAAATAAATTTGCACTTCTCTAGTCATTGCAGAAACTACATCCATACACTATAGACGATCTAAACATACTCCTTTTGGTTTGTCCATATTCGGCAAACCTGTTGCGATTATATTGGCAATAATAATAACTTTTTAATAATCTACAAATGTCCTACCTACGTAAACCCCTAATAATATCGTAAGCTTACTAAAGACCGGTAACAATCAATAACTGGAAAACGTTAAAGACCACTACATCGAAACTTATGACCTTTTAAACTAAGAGGGATTTGAGGCTAACAGAGGTAAAGTATTTCCTTAACGAGACACCACGCGAATAGGCACTTAGCGTATGAAATTTTCACAGCGCCTTCAATACTTGAACGGCGATTTAGTGGGGGAATGCATTCGCCAAATTGTAGTCGACGTGGAGTTACGATGCCGACAACTGGGGGTCTCACCTCGCTCAATACTTGAATGAAATTTTATTTTCTACGATCTATTTAGGTCTTGAATTTTTATGGTTGGACTTTTGTGACTTAGTTTTAAAAATGTATTCAAAATCCACAGATTTTAACCCGATTTACCAAAGTAAATCGGGTAAGTCTTAAATTCAATGACTACAGTACAAATACTGTAGTCATTGAATTTAAGACTTTTATTAGGTAGCCATTTTTACCTCTACATTTGTGTAATTTGGAGCATGCTACTATAAACTAATAAAACAATCTTAATGATTTAGAATAGTTTTCTCTTATACATTAATACATCCTTAACTCTACCTACACACACAAAAATCAACAGCTGAGTATTGTAGTACTATTAATAGTAACGAATACTAGACACATTAACACTATATCTTAAAACCGAATATTGTTCACAAAACCGCAATACTCTATTTCCTTCATAGCTCCTGCTTTAGTCTAGAATGGACGGGAAATGGTCTAGATTCTAGATCCTTATCGTACTTAGGGAAATCGGGACTGAACCACAGAACGCTTAATATTGGCGATTTGAATATACCAATATTTCCAACGAAATTGTAACATTACCATTCTATTTTGTAGATATCTTGTTAATGGTTTTGGAATTCAGGAAGTCAAATGTTAGGTTAGGTTGGGCCAAGTATTATTCTGATCTGATAATTCAAAGTAATCGTGAGAAATATTCAACTAGTTTGTAATATCTAATCTTGAATCTGTAAGTATGTTTGACGCAGAGTATTTAGGTACTTATAATATTGGAGCTAAAGGAGTTTAGAATGCCATTAATTTTCAAAACCATACTGAATATAAAGCTAAACAAGACAAAAACGACAACATAATAGCAACTTTGCAACAAATCGGTACAATATAAAAACAAAACACTGATACCCCTGAACATTCTCTAAAAGCATGGAACAAGCCATTCCTCCAACGACCATTGATGCAAAAACGACTTCCTAAGCATTAAGTGGAAGAATTCTTTAAAGTACAGTACTTGATACTTGGTTGTACTGGCTGTGAACAGGGTAGGACCAGGCTCGACCTGTTTAAGGCCATGAAATTTTAACCCCGACTGCGACGTAAAGCTGGTTAGATGGGGTGTGGTGTAAAGATTTAGCTGATGCGATCTTTACTTTTGATTGCAGTGTTAAATACGATTTCCTAGTCCAAAGGGTGAAGCTATAAAATAATGATGATCTGATGGCTGTGCTTGTTTAGGATGTTATGGGAGATGTAGATTTAGATGATTTAACTAAAAATAGAATACAATACAATAGGATGTACTTAATTTTTACCAAAAATTAAACAAGTGTTTTACAACATTGCTAACGCTACAGTTACAATGGCTGTCTTTAATTATTATAATAATACAAAAACTTACTTAGACAACAAAAAATATATAATATAAACGTCTTGTTCATGAGCACAACCGTGCCAGTTTAAAACATCAGAAAAGTTACTGTACTAAGTTTTAACCACCACTGAGTGACTTCCCATTCCATTATTAACTCTAAGTTTCCCAACTTCACATTCCATTTCGCTTTATATCGAAAGCCTTTCAAAACACTAATTATTATTATTTCATTAGCCCGCTCTCCTCTTCAAACTTTGCCCATATCCACTAGAATGCACTGACCATTCCAGTCAGGCCATTTCTAAATTTAGATTGGACATAACCAACGTTCCTTTTAAAGAATAACTGACCATCTTGGTTGTTATTACGTACGTTTAATTGCGTACGTGAAAAATGAGCGGCCATTTTCTTTTTGTCGTGTTCAATATTCATTTTTATGTGTTCAGCTTTTTCTAATGCTGCCTTTTTAGTTTTGTGTCGTTTGTTAACATTTATGTCTTTAGCTGATTTGTTTTGCTAATTAGGAATTGACCATTAAGTACTTTAGTTCTTATGTTTTTGTTACGGATTGTATCCGCCTCGTTAACTGGTTTTACAACATGGTTACTCAAAGCCAGCTACTTAGTACCGGTAACAAGCAAAACACGAACACAGTTGTTTTAAAACCACCGTTCAACAATTTCCACAATCCTTAACAGAGACATCTTAGCAACACTTACACCAAAATTGATGACCCGTTGAGTTTTTCGTCCGACTCCGCTGCAACTGCAAATTCCTTTGCAAAACAAACTGTGAAACCGGGAATGGCAAAACAAACAATCAGTCAAGAGGGGGGAGATTACACCCCCCGCAGCCCCGCACCTGTGCTCGACCTCCCTCCAGAGGGCTAAAGAGGAATGGACCTCAGGATTGTTACGATAAATGACTGTTTATATTTCTTCTCAACGTTTCAGACCTGTCTGAAGCCACTTATTCAAATTTAATTCGATCCGCTACAAGCTCGTTTTACCGGATTTAAATTTTTTGCATTGTATTTTAATTTAATTAAAGTTGTGGAAAAATGGTGATCATTTTAAATTCAAAAGAGCTAACAAACCCAGATGGAGTACAGAATTATGAAAAAAATATTTTTCAGCAACTTTATTGGATGGAGTGAAAAAGTTGTGTATCATGCTGATGGTGTGGTTTTAATTATAAATAATTGAGTTTCGGAACGATTTAAAAACCTGCATTACGCAGACTAATAAATTGAAAACGAACAGCCAGCAGTTCTATAGTACTGCTAACACGAATATCTAATAGTAGAGCAGCAAATAATAGAAGAAAAAAACAGATAAGTGATACACTTTCTGCAACCCCCAAGAGCATTGGAGAAGACTCGTACGAAAACCAATAAAATTCTCCTTTCTAATAAAACGTGTACAATTGGACAATAACTCATGATAGCACCTGTGAAAGATCTCAGGGTGGGTAGTCCACCTGAACTTCAGGATATCCCGGGGGGCTGAAACAATTTTCAGTTACGATCTACGGACCCGGGCTGTCGGACAAGTCCGAACGAATTTCCTGCCGTCGTTAAGCATAGAAATATCGTCGAGACGTGAGGATTATTCTCATCGCTGGCTCATTGATCCCGTGATCGGCTACTCCCTTTTATTTTTCTGTAATGGTGTGTAATGATGACATTTACCCTGTTACAACCCTTTTTATATTTATCTTTTTAATGAAGTTTTTTTCTATCGCAGTATTTGGATGTTGTTTAAGTGAAATCTATACTGAATATAGTTCAATTTCATCAATGGTTGTGAGAACATTTGATTGCAGATTAAGATCTGTTGTAGTTATTATCACGCTCGTTTTATTTACCGAATGAGCAGCATAGCTTGCGGCGCTAGGGTTGGCAATATCTTAAATAGCAGCAGAGATAATTTGTTGGGTTTAAATGCTGTTACTTTGAAAGCTATGATAATAACTTCGCTTAGGGGCACCATAGTTTCACTTATCATAACTTATGCAGGATATTAAGAGTCCGATTCTGAATATATGGCCGACAAATCGTCTATTTATACCTCATCATTTGAATTAGATTCTTGCTCTTTACCAGATTTATTATTAGCATTGTTGGTATCGTCGTTTTTTCAAACTATACAATTCCACTGTTGGCTCTCTTGTTTGTTTCCATTTTGTCGCCAATCATAAATATTATCATCTAGAAAATTTTTAAATTACACATCACCATATCCAATTATTACGCGGCTCTTGTATCTACCCTAGGGGTTAAGCAGAGGTGTACCAATAACACCCAAATTTCACCAGTTGTGTTTAACTCCCATTCCAATTATCTATATTCCAAAATCCACAAATACCGTCGAAAACCGAAGTATTCCATTATCCGTTACCACGAAGGCTAGCAAGGGCAGAGAAGATTAATGAGCCAGCTTTGAGCTAGGATTGGCACACCTGAACCCGCTTGCAGTGCTCTGCATTGTTTTGTGTGTAAACAGTTCGGAATTTCACGTTTTACCGTGCTAAAGATATATGGGGAATAGTTATTTAACTATTGGTGGGCAGCTGTTTGTTTTGGTAGTTTAGAAATTGCTATGGCGTGCTGTAGGAATAATGAACGTAGGAACAATAACCTTTGCTGTGGAGTTTGTTGGAATAGGGACTAGCACTGCTTGTGCCTCAAGCTGTTGCCAATCAGCATTGATGGGTGCTGATTTAAAATGTGTTTGTCCCAGTGCGTAAAAATTATAGTGTATTTAATTGGCGCTGACTTTGACAAATTCTTTTATAATGTTTTTAAAATAATTACACCCAGAAGAGGCCTTGTCTAATAACCTTACAAGACAAAGCCGCATTTTCATGTTTATGTCTGGCTTTAATAGATACGACAGCAGTTATTTTTAAGATAAAACGGAATACATTATCGAGCTTTGTGACAAAGTTAGTCAGTTACAGTAATGTTTATAAATATTACGAATACAAGCTAGAACACGTATTAAAAAAAAGTTATAATCTAAACTTACGAACAACCCAAACATAAATCTCAAGACTTCAGTAAAGTTAGCACGCTATAAAAAAGAGCAATAACAAATATCTTATCCAATTTAACACCTTTTTGCTCAAACGTGTTCAAGAATGCGACGGTGAACATAAAAAATAAGCCCTTCGTTATCGGAAACTTGACAAAACCTACTCATTAGGAGAAGACTAGACTTGTCCAGTGCTTAATCCGGCTTTAAGAAACAAGTTCATCTTAGTCTAAAGTTTATCTTCGTCATTTGGCCGCAGGTGGTTGCAGTGCATCCCCCCTCCCTCCCTACCAGCTTACGTCCCACGATAACACATACTGTCACATCTCTTGATGAATTGCTTATTAGATTGTCGGCAGCATTCCCGTTTTGTGCTGTTTTTCTCGTCCCAATAATCCCGTCCCGCTTTTATTTCGTGGTAGAAATTTATTGGCGGCCGATTGTTGGTGCGTTTACCCTATTAAGTTGTTAGTGTTTTTGTTTCGTGTTGGTGTTGGTGAACTGGTGTTTGTGTGGGTGCGGTGCTGGCTTCGCAAAGGCGAGCAATAAAAAAATAATGGATTGCCAATCATTGCGCCTAGGTCTAATAATCTTACTGGCAATATTTTATGAGCTTCTACCATTATAGTGTTATATTGAGCATAAAAATATGCAGCATTTTACACAATAAAGATTTTATATTATAACGATCGTCTTGTGAGCACGCCTTTAATTTTTGCTATGCATTTATTGATGAGCATACATTAAATATGAGATTAACACCTTGGTAAAACTTTTAACACTTGTTTTTGCAACTATTAATATACGCATATTCACACCGCAATGTGCGAAATGTTAAAGCATAAGATATTTAATGAGACAATGTATGTAACTTCTTTCAGCACGTCGATGGCAATATTTATAAATTACGCCGCTCTAAATTTTTGGTATGAGTTTAGCAATTTAATAGCGTTTCAGTTCAATGATATTAAAAGTCCTATTGTTATGTATTACAACCATAATTTAACCTATTTCTAGGGTTGTGCCTGTGTAACACTATATATATAACTAACCAACCTCTAACTGTCCCACTGCTGGGCCACCTTTGCCCACGCTAACTCAAGACAGGTTGATAATTTCAGACTTATATTCATTACTAGCTGTTCCACGCGGTTTCACCCACGCTGCTCAGCACCTGTTGGTCGTAGCGTGATGTTATATAGCCTATAACCTTCCTCAAGAAATGGACTATCCAACACTAAAAGAATTTTCCAATTACAACCAGTAGTCCCTGAGATTAGCGCGTTCAAACCAACAAACAAACAAACTCTTCAGCTTTATAATATTAGTATAGATAAAACCAGGCTTCCTCATATCTGTGATGTCTAAGAAAAACTTTATAAAGTACACAAAAAAAGTCACATTGGTGCTTCCCGGATTTAAACCCTACGTCTGAGAGACCTCTGGGCCATCACAACATTAACTAACTGTAAAGGTCTTTCTGAAAATAGATTTGAAGATCTTCATGAGAACCACAAAGATAATATTTTCACTATAATCTTACTAGCTTCCGCCGCGACTTCGTCCGCGTGGCATAGTTACTTAAGGCTAATGCTAATTTAAACCGCGTAATGATCGAAAAAAAAATATCTTTCTCTCCTCTTTTCTTCCCACTTTTCCTATATTTTTTTTATCCTATGTCGGTCTCCAGGGTCCCAACCATCTCTATCAAAATTCATCAAAATCGGTTTGGCCATTTAGGCGTGAAGACGTAACAGACCAACTTCACTTTCGCTTTTTTATAATATTAGTAAGGATTTAACAACATTCTCTCTCTTTGTTACAGATGCAAACCCAAGATGAACCAGGAATTTGACCACAATCAACCACAAAATCTCTAGCAAGATCCTACCACCACCCATCATGTCTGGACACCCAAACCTAGACCCGGTTCTAGAACCATCTGGAAACCCAATAACGACAAAGAAGAAGAGTCTACAAGACCTAAAATACCTGCTAGAAGACAGAGGATATAAAAGAAGAGGTTTTAAAGAAAGATTTAGCAGTAATAGTGATGACAATAAATATAAAGAATTTAGTGTAGTGAACGAAAGGTTTAGTAAAGGAGGGTGGTGCTTTAGTAGTTTTAAAACTATAATGTTTTTGTTATTAGTGTTTCAAGTGATTGTTGATAATGTGCACGCTAGGAGTTCAGGTGAGTGTCTCGTCTTCATTGTTTCTTTAGTTCTAAAGTTAGCACTCATAAACTGGTTCTTTTTTAGGGTTGCGTATTCAGTACCTCAAAAGAAAACACGGAACCTTATTGGATCACATTGTAGTCCGTCTGTCTGTCTGTCAAGAAGTTATCTCGGGAACGTGTTTAGGTATCGAGTTGAAATTACAATAAACCATTTACTCAACTCTATATAATCAGGTTTGTAATCCATTGAAGTTGTGAAAATCAACCCTTTAAGTCTACGCAGTTAATAGACATGGCTGTTCATGTGGCAAGTGTGTACGGAACCCACGGTGCGCGAGTCTAACTCGCTCTTGTCTGGATTTTTGGATTGGCTTTGCTGCACTGGGGCCTGGGCTCGATTTCCGGGTCGGCCAAAAAGGCCCCTCACTCGCTCGCTCCCTCTCGAAGAATTTATTTGAAGATTTCCCATCCACAATAAAAAGCGCCAACGAAGAACGTTTATTAGAAAATAGATTCAAACGACCTTACTAAATTGAGTAAAGAAATGAAAGTAAATATTGGCATTGAATTGAAAATTTAAACATCTTTCCTTCTTATTACCAAACTAGTGACTCATCAAAAAGAAAGCCGAACAACCGTAACTTAAAAAATTAAACCGTATTTACGATTATAACCGTATTCGCCATAACTACAAACATTGACTAAGATCCTTACTCATTCACAAGTGCCAATGAAATCTAAACTAACAAAGAAAAATGTGAGTAATCTTTGTATTCTGTACTAGTTGTTTCTCGCGACTCTTACTACGAATATTCATTAATTTTGTATTTTAATAGCAGTTTTATACTTTTGACGGCACGGTTGGCGCAGTGGCTGAGCGATTGACTGTGTGCTGAGTGTGGCGGGTTTGATTCCCGCACGGAACAAATATTTGTAAAAATTTAGAGGTGTCAAGGGACACCCGGATGGCAGAATCAGATTTTTTTCCGTCTAGCCCCCTTTCACAACGTGCGATATGAAAGTTCAAAGCTCGTGGCTTTAAAAAAAAAAAAGCAAGCTGCAGTCTGCTCGGGTCGTTATTGCATCCCGCTGGGGTTGCGGGTTGTTCGAAAGAGATACCGCGGCCCCAGAACATAAAGTGCAAACGAAGGGACATGGGTGGGTTTTAGTCAGTACAAGTCAAACACTCCTACCCGCTTCACCCCGAATGGGGGAAGTTGTTTGATGATCCGTAAAAAAAGCAAGGCAGATACTGATGATGACATATTTAGGCTAAAAAGCATAAGTAGCATATAATTCACCAGGTTCCAGGATACTTCTCTGGCAAAATTTTACAACAATCAGTTCAGTGATTTGGGTTGGTTACAAATGGACAGACAGCTATTTCCGTATATTAATGGACTTGAACTTCGAGCAACCACATAGATATAAAAAACCCAGTTTTACCCATTAGTGGAACAAAAGATTTACCTTGTGTGAGTAAGGCTAGTAATTAGCATGTTTTAGTTAAAATTGAATAAACAGATTTCTTGGTATTTAGACGATTTTTGGGTAAGGAAGTTAAGAAATAAGCAAATACGCTAAAACGTCGAATACGCAATTCGTTGTTTGAAAAAATTTTGTATTGCTAGCAGATGAATCAATTTGAGTACTTAGTCATTATGAAATACTAGCTTTTGCCCGCGGTTTCACACGCATTAAATTCGGGCTAACGCTGTTTCCCTTTCATGATTTACAGGTACCTGCTACCTGGAGGTTTTGCTCTTGCGCCTTATTTATTGTAATAGCAAAGCTAAGTTTTCCCTTTTCTTCCCTCTTTCTACCTCATATCTCATTTGAAAAAAATTGCCTATGTCCGTCTCCAGGGTCTCAACTATCTCTATTAGATACCAAAATCGGTTTAGCCATTTATGCTTGAAGACGTAACAAAGAAACAAACTCACTTTCGCTTTTATAAAATTAGTAAGGACTAGCTGCGCAGTGCGGTTTCTCCCGTGTATATAGCAGACGGACAATAAAGTGATACTATAAGGGTTTTCGCTTTTTCCTTTTGAGGTACGAAACCCTAAAAATCGAAATCGGATCAGAGGTAACATACATAACACAAATAAATTAAAACATTTCCTTACAAGATCCAATACAGCGTACCGTCCTCTAAATAACCTCTTAGAAATAAAATACACAGTACAAAACGTTACTAATTAATTCAACCAAGCTCTTGAAACACAAGTCGTGAATGTATACGGAGTTCCTAGTACAAGGAACGACTTTACATCTCGAGACTGCGACTTTCAAGGACTTCTTGCAACGACTTCGGAAGTTGGTTACGATTTGAATAAAAGGGGAAATGTAAGAGAAGGTTTTCTTTTTGAATTTGTGTTTTGTTATAGATAGAATAAATTCAAATAGGTTTAGCGTCCCCTGAAACTAAAATTAAAGCCCTTATTATTATTTTTTTGTGCACACACAATATACATGACCGGTTATTACATTAAGACAGAAGAGCACAAAGGTACCTACTGCTTATTTCTTCCTTATCCTACTATGTAATATCCTTCCTAATATTATAAAAGCAAAAGTGAGTTTGTTTGTTACCTGTTCACGCCTTAATGGCTATACCGATTTTGATGAATTTTGGTGCAGAGATAGTTGGGACCCAGGAGACGAACAAAGGCATTTTTTTTTAAAGTGCGATTTGAGGGAGAAAAAGGGAAAACTTAGCTTTGCTATTACAAATCAATAAGGCGCAAGGGCAAAAACTGCAGGTTCCTGCAAATCAGGAAACTGTGTTACCCCGAATTTTTAACGCGAGCGAAAACGCGGTTAGTTAGTAGTAGTTAGTTATCTATAAATGCGAATGTTTGTGAGGATGTCAAAACTGTTGAACGGATCTTGATGATCCTTACCTATCGTGAAAAAACACTAACAACGCCAACGAACCCAAAGAATTCAACCACAGACCTACCTCACTGCTTACCCTAGAAACAATAACAAGGAAGATTGAACATTTGATCTTACAACATCATGTCGATAGTTCGAAACAACGTTTTCCACGTTTTCCTAAGTATATGTTGGTATAGAAAACAATTGATAACTTTGTGAAGTTAACTGTGATTGTTATATATGCAGATAGATATGAAAAGGACCTTCGATTTAGTATTGGAAGGTCGGTAGTCAGCACCCAGCCTTTTGCCAACTATGTTTGGGTCGGTTTCAGTAGACGGAACGCATAACATTTATGTTTTACAATGTATCCAAAACAGAACAATAAAACCCTTTCAAATTCGAAACATTCATCTCGCTAATCGATTCGCTGGCAAAGCCGATCGTACACGAAAAAAAACGAAGCAAATTGGATTAACTGCAGACATTGCCTGAAAAAAATTAAATTGTTATTTTCCCTAATTGCTCGCAACGATTCAAAGGGACGAATAAAAAAGGTCATATTTCGTAGTCTGTAGAAAGCAATATACAGGCGGTTTGTGGATGAAAAGACTTGCAAAATATCTGCAGGTAAGCCGAGTAGTCCAATCATACCATAATCCATTAAGATTTTGCTCCGCTTCGACGCACACACTTCCAAAGTCCCTCGAGGTAAATATTTCAACCTCCCCTCCAGCTTACTCTAGTATAATGTATTCTACACCCCCCAGACCTCATCTTTCCATCCCTATTTTGCATGAAGGGGGAATTTAAATTGTGTAATCTAACTTTCAATTCATTCATACATTCAACGCCATCTCCCGGTGATAAATTGAAACTGGGATGGATTCTTACAGCCATTTAGCTTTTGGACGAGTCGCGGGGCGGTCGTGTCGGCAAACGTCGTAAGATTGATATGGAAATGCGGTCCCCGCGATGTTTTCACTGCGTTTAAGTAGTTAAATAACTTCAGTGGGTCAACTTTGCCAGTTCATATTTAGGGCACTGACATAAAATTTACTAACTTTGCCGCGTAGTGTAATGAAGTAGTTTTAGCTTGGCACCCCGAAACTCCCAACACGTCTCCGTATAATTAAGTGTTTATATAATGTGTTAGAAATAAATTCCTCTGTGGTTAAAGTAGGGAATATTGTTTGCCAAGTTTTACCGAGAAGAAAATAGTTATCTTGAGCTACTATACTTAAATGGAAAACTGAAAAATAAATCTTCGAAGCTTAAAAATAACATCCTTTTGTACTACAAACATTCTCAACCCTTTTTGCTAACACAAGTGCTTTCAATAAGTTGTTGTAATAGAAAAACCGCTTCATTTATTTCTATCCTATTACGAAGTTTTTTATACGAAAAAATAGCCCGCCTCAATAGTCTAATGTTCACTAAAGTAATTTCTGAGCGTAGGGTTCAGGGATCGATCCCCAAGTCGGGCTACCTTGTGTTGTTCCCTCAAGAATTCCTCAGTAACAGCTGCGAAGTATTAAGCGGGGGGGGAGTATCAGTCTTTTACTGAACAAATCCCACCCATGTTCTTTCTTTTGCCCTTAATGATCCGGGGCCGCGGTATCTCTTTCGAATAACCCGTAACCGAGGCAGGCAATGGCCCCGGCAGGCCCTGCTGCTTCGCGACATCTATTTGAGGCGCCAAACATTCTTCAAAAACTCCTAAAACGTAAAAAGCTCACGAAACAGATTTTGTTATCGTTGTCAATATCATTTTTGTCACCGACTTACTTTTATACAATTCAAGTTGAAACCCCTTATCTTCATTTCGAAAACCATTTCTCTTGTTTACCCTCTATCCGTTTTGTCAAAAAGCAATGTTCTCTTCATGAGCTAAAGTTCTCATTTTCAAAATGTACCGTTAACAAGATTATGTGTCGTTGCAACCAGTGTTGTTTTTTTCTCTCTAATGGGATGTTCCTTTCCTTTTTTCCTCATTGATTGTCGAGTTTCATTCAATTATGGAAATAAGGTGGATTTTGATGTTCCCCATTTTCTTTACCTTTCACGTATCTTTAATGCTGCCAAAGAGCTCATTAAGGGGTTCTGATACGGTTGGAAATTACGCCAAAATGGGCCTAAATGTAATTCTATTTGGATTCTTAGAGTTCAAATAGAAAATGTTAATAAAGATTGAATCTTATTCATGTGCTGGCAAAATATTTACGAGCAAGACTCCAGTAGCAAGCTGACATAGCAAATATTGGTCGCAAAGATGAGTTTTGGAAACCAATCTCGTGGGTACTGGTTGTAAACATGTTTTGGTAAGACCAGAATTAAAACCGAAATCTGCTTCAAAATATAATAAGAAGTATCTATTAATGAAATGTTTTTGACAGAACTGTAATAACATAAAATTGAGATTAAATGAAATTTCATGGAAGAAAGTTTCATTAAGTTAGAAATTCGTAGAAATATGGATGTATTTTTATTCCCATTTCTTCCACCTTTTTACCTAATTGCCCAAAACTTTGTACACGCGACGACACATCAATCTATACAAAAGGAGAGCCAACAGCTATAAAATAAAAAAATAAATAGCTTATTAAATTAAATAATATAAATAATTATTTAAGTAACTCACGAGATAAAACAGAGAAAGTAGTACAATTCTTAGAATCACTAACGAGCATGATAAAAAATATTTAAAATTGGCTTATGTCCGTTTCCACAGGGTTGGGTCTCTACTTTCTCCGTACCAAAATTTATCAAAATCAGTTTTGCCATTTACGTGTGAAAACGTAACAAACAAACAAACTCTTTTTCGCATTTATAATATCAGTGAGGATTCAAATAAGTCTAACAAAGACCTAAGAAAAGCCGTACACCGTATATTATAGCCTAACTACGTCTGCCTGTATCCGATTGCCCGGCCACACAACTCGTAGAAGACTTATAAAACAAAACTAGCTGGCGCCTGCTGTTTTGCCCGCGGTTTCGCCCGCTTCATATCGAAAATGCATATGCTATGTGTTGTTCTAGACTATAATCCCTCTGTGCCAAATTTCATTAAGATCCGTTCAGCCGTTTTGACGTGATAGAGTAACAATAATCCATACATCCATCCATCCTCACAAACATTCTCATTTATAATATTAGTAGGATGGTTTCAAAAGTCCCTATTCCAATCATTTCCTACTTTTTCATACATACAAAAACCATTTCTCCTTTTTAAAATCGGCTGAAAATAGAAAGAAGGGAAAACCTTGTTCGTTCTTACAATCAGCGCTAATGAAAGGGTCCCCGGTCCTCCTGTCCGTTTATCACTGAATTATCTTCGCACGTCTGCGCGTCTATACGATTCTACCTCCAGAATTACTGAACCGTTTTTAGAGGTGTAAATCCAGACTGTTTAATGTGATTTTCATGTCTAGCAGGGAATTAAAACTACAGTTTTTGCTGATTTTAATAATTGTGTTGAATTTATGCTTGATTTGAGCTCTAATGCTTCTTGTGGGATGGATGACCTCGTTGATAAATAAAA
Organism: Ochropleura leucogaster; assembly: GCA_958449745.1. Classification (NCBI taxonomy): domain Eukaryota; kingdom Metazoa; phylum Arthropoda; class Insecta; order Lepidoptera; family Noctuidae; genus Ochropleura; species Ochropleura leucogaster. The sequence continues at coordinate 7,666,488 of OY288225.1, forward strand.
TAGCTCTGTTGTGGCGCAGTGATAGCCTTGTGGTTTGTCCGTCGGGATGCCAAGACATAGGTCTCCAGTTCGAACCCAAGATACGCACCTATTTTTCGATGATGGAAAATTTCGTCATGATACCATGCATGTCTGAGAGATATTTCTCGACAGCCATGTTAAACCAAGTCAGAGGCTCATTAAAACTCTCGACACCAGGTGAGGTACTAACTACACGTTAAAAAAGAGATGCTATGCTGACCAAAAAAAGTATAATATAATATAAACCCACCCGGTTTAAGGCAGTAAAAGTCTGACTCGCTCCGCCCAGAGCAGGGGAAGTTATTTGGTGATTTCCCATCCGCAGAAAAAGATGTGGAGAATGAATGTAGATTTCATGTTTTGGAAAAAAAATTGTCGTGTCGATCGTCTTTTATTTAGGAAAAAGGAAACAAATCCAAACCTCAGGAGTCTGTATTTGTGATCGTATAATTGCAATAGTCTCACTCACTATTACACACCTATCACATCTCTGCCCAACTCTCCCGCGTTACAAGCGTAATGTTACAAAAAAAGTTGAGCCGATAAATAATAGTACGAAAAATCAGTCACCAAACCAAATGATCTAAACAGGCCATGATAAAACATTGCTCGAACATTTACTTACAGATTCTTGTATATAAAAAATAGTGGAAAAAATTGTATCGTAATGTTCATATTTCCGCAACTGTCGTAAAACTCAACTGAGGGGAAAAACTTGTTTTATGTTCTGGCAAAAGAAAATCAAGTTTCTGGTACACACGGCGACAGATCAACCTATACAAAACCAGTTTATGCTGCTCTCTCAACAACGGATCGTACACCATAAATTTCAAGTACAATGAGAGATCCGCATAAACTGGTTTTGTATAGGTTGATCTTTCGCCGTGTGTACATAGTTCATTATTGATCCCGTAAAAACAATGATGTAGGAAGTTGTATAACTAGCTTATGCCCGCTGCTTCTCCCACGGTATCACACTACCGGGATAAAAAGTATCTCGTGTGCTTATCCAGGTAATAAACTATCTGTGTGTATCCACATCCGTTAAGTAGTTTTCGAGTAACAAGCATACTTACATGTACATAAACTTTCTTTCTTTTCGCGTTGGTTAAGCAGTAACGCTTGCAGCAACCGCTATTGCTGAGCATTAAGGCCTGGGTGCAGCACGGCTTTTCACTGTTTATCGACGGCACGGTTGGCGAAGTGGCTGAAAGATTGACTGCTGCGCTGCGTTCGCGAGTTCGATCCACGCACGATTTCGGGTTTGGCTGTTTGTGTAAGTGAGTTAAAATGTTTGTCAACGCATCCACGATATAGGAGAAAATCCTAGTGAGGCACCGTTTTAAAAAGTACTTTTTCATAAACCCGCCTTTATGATACCCATGACGAATGTCTCAAATAACACGAGCCAAGTTTCGCAACGTCCGCTTTCAAAATTCATTTTTATACAACCATCATGTTTGTCCACGGCAGTTGGTGAATAGAGCCGTACCTGCAATACTGACCCCATTCTCTTCTATAGTTGTTTATGCTTTTTTGTGACATCTATTTGCATGACAATTGTAACAATGCTTAGATATATAACATTGTGAAATACTACACCTGTTTTGAATTATTTTTTGTTGGGAAATGTGCTATTGTGTGCCAATGTGTTTGGCACGGGTTTTTTGTTGGTACAACCTTTGGTGACGTCACAATTAGCTATGATATCTGACTTTGTTTTGTAGGCTTGTAATGAAGTATTCAGCTTGAGATTATAGCTGAATGTTTTGTGGGAAACTTAGTGCTAATTGACAGTTTATTATGGCAATGTTTGACGCCAAGAAGTTATTTATTTAAGTGTAGTGAAAATTATTTGTGTCGAGATTATAATTATGTTAGATAACCCAGCTGTGGAATAATTTGTTGGTATAATAAAGAAGTATTAGGATGAAATATTATATAATTTATCCGGTATCTCCCCCAACCCCCCTCCTTCCAGAGTTGAGGGTTGTTCGAAAGAGATACCGTAGCCCCGTAACAAAAAGAGCAAAAGAAGAAACATGGGTGAATTTTAGGCAGTAAGAGTCTGACACTCCCGAAAGCGATTTAATGATTTTCCATCCGCAAAAAAGAGGGAGATACCTTAACTATACGAAGCATTTAGCGGGACTTGAAATTAACTTCGTGATGAATTTACTATTGTAAGTTACCAACTTTTAGGCCAAAGAAAATGGATTGTGTAAGGAATGATATGAAGGAGAAAGGAGTAATTGATGCCGTGGCGTCTGATAGGGGAGAATGGAAAAAGAAAACGTGTTGCGCCGACCCCAAATAGAATGGGACAAGGGCAGGAAAATGATGATGAAGTTACCAACTTTATGTACCTTATTATCGCTTATTAAGTCATCAATCGTCAAATCAGAACTGAATTTCTGCTCATCCTCTTAAAAAGTAATTAGAATCTTTAAGTAAGATATAAAACAAGTATTAATAAAAATAAGACGTTCCCAACAATCTATCCAAGGAATCCGGACAAACATTAACGAAAAGAATAATTAAAGACAATAAAAAAATACTTTCTTGATACAATCGCATTATCGTCACAATCAACTTTGAGACTTAATTACTCAGTTTTAGAAGTCATTCTCGTTCAAATCAAACAAGTAATTTGAAAAGAAAAGCATTGTCTAAGTAGGACATAATTTTTGTGAAGAAAACTCGCCTCGAGTTCCATTTTGATAACATTCAATTATGAGAAACGCAAATTAAGATGAAGTAAATAGTACTGGGAATTTTTCTTTCCTTTCTTTCTTTCTTAAACTGAGTCTTCATTGTGAAATCTTTTCGGTACATTGATTATGAACGAATTTATGGCTCAGTGAATCTTTACATATTAGCGGCCATTGGCTTGAAAGTCTTTTTAATGAATTTTCCAATTTTAATGGTCGCTTTAAGTGTTTTTTGGCGGTTTCATGGTCATGGGTTTGGGGTGATTTTAATTGGGATATGAGGTGATATTTTTTAAATAAATCAATGCATAATTTTCTATACATCTTATTTGTCATCAACATTGACTTCTGCACTGCGTGTGGCGGGTTCGATTCCCACACGGAACAAGTATTTGTATGACCTGCAGATAGTTGTTTCGGGTCTGGCTGCTTGTGTACGTCAGTTTAAATGTTTGTAAACGCATTCACGATACAGGAGAAATTCCTAGTGTGGGGCAACGTTTTTAAAAATAAAAAGATAATGAAAAGAGGGCCAGTATTATAAGGGACAGAGCCAGAGTGAGCCTTACTGTTTTATAGAGATCGCCACCTCAAAAAAAAACTAAACCCTTACAGGATCACTTTGTTGTCCATCTGTCAAGACCCTTTATCTTGGGAACGCGTGGAGATATCGAGTTGACATTAAAACCATATACTAAAATCTTTGGTCTCTTGAAACTGTTAAAAATCAATCCTATAAGATATGGTCGTTTATGTCACAAATTTGTACGGAACCCTCAGTGCGTGAGTCCAACTCGCACTCGGTATTTTAATTACTATGAATCTGTTTTTTCCTTCAACGTTGATTTGTCAACTTTCTCACAAGTTTTCCCAATTTTTTCGCTACTAATCTTCGCTCGTCTATTAATTCAATACATTCAGTTAATTCTTACAAATAATCACAACATTCTATTTGTATGGTCACTTCAACATCAAGGTATGTTCCCAACTCGCACTTCTCATTCCCTCCGATACGTTGTGTTTATTGCGATGGCCCCGCGGGGAGCGGTCTGTGCCTTTTCCACTGAGTTTTGTTTGTTAACCACTTCACACCGTCCATGTGGACGAAGATGGCCGCTCTGGCGTTTTTTTTTTTGTTTATGTGGTGTGTTTTTCTAGGTAATTGCTAGATTTGTTGCTAGAGAACGTTGGATGTTAGTTTTCAGTTTATTCAAGTCGATTTCAGTAGTAGTTTTGTAACTTACGTCGCGATTTTTTTCTACTAGGCTTGTTGGTGATAGGAGTTTACTTAGAAATAATAATATTTTGAATTATGAGAGACAAGCTACTTATTTTTTTTTTTTACTTTGGAATAACTTTACTAATAATTTTCCCTGACCTATTCACATTTATCCACTCAGCAAAACGATATCCAAATTCCCAAATTCAACAATCACTCCAAACAACTTTTATTCCAAACAAAAAAACGTTTTTCTACCCCAAACCACGTTGCCAATTAAAATAATGACCAACCACGTTATGCGTAACACAAAACTTCTACCATAATCGTAAAACAGGGTAACCCCATACAATCAATGGTAACCCTCCATTCGCTGGTACATTTATTGTAGCAAAACCGATCTCGGACGATACGGGAATGACCCCCTAGGGAAGGTGGCACTTCAACTAATGTTTTAAGCCGTGGACATCAGCAAGGTTATGGTTGAAGACTGAAAACTTTACGAGTTTAAAATGGCCGGTGAATTGGTGGTTGTGATCATTCTTGTGGCCACTTCCGGTCGGGAATGAGGTTGTTAAGATTTTGGCCTGTTCCTATGATGGTATAACTGGCAACCAAGGAATAAAACAATACGCTTGTAATATTCGAAGTGTTAGGCAGAACCTATGTGCCTAATAAAACACCCACATTTTGTCAGTTATATTTAAGTTTAATGTAAGGCGAAACTATTGATGTCAAACGGGCATGAAAAACTCTTATAGCATTTGCTTAACCCGGGATTCGAACCTAAAACCTCATGTTTAGCAGTCGCGCTTGCAACCAATTGAGGCTGTTAAACGATATGGTGGCGAAAACACAAGGCAGATGAAAACGAATTAAGCCTATGAAAAACATTAGAAACTACTTTTTGGTTAGAGAAATACGATTCCAATTAAAATGGCCACCTATTAATCATGGACAGGTTATAATTAACCATAAATGGAGTACATTACTAGGTTTCAAATAAAGGTTTTAATTCGTTTTGTGCAAGTTCACGCCGTGTGTTCGTTCGCACGATGTTCTATTATGAACATTATTGGTTTTCACATTTATTTTGGGGTACACAGAGTAGGGTTTTTGCAGAGCAATCAAATGGTAAAAAAGCCTTATCTATTAAAAAGTTTAAAAAATTAACTCTTATGAAAGTTCAGAAGAGTATGGTTGCTGCAGTTTATTGAAAAATCAAGCATATACAACACCATTTTCCAAAACAAATTATCTAAACTGTGCCACTTGTTTTCAATTGAATGTCTGAATGAGAACTCACATTTTGTTGAGAACAATAAATCGTGTATACTTTCTAAAAATGGAAATTTTCGTTTTTTTTTTGTTTTTAAGTTAGGTCAATTATATAGAAGTAGAGACCACGAAGGCTGGTTCAAGCTGGCCTTTGACCAACACTGGGACAAACACATATAAGTATAAATAATATAGATGATTTAGGTGACAAAAACACGGTAATCCCACGCAACGTGTCGCCTCTGTATTCGAACTACTCTGTAACGCGGACGAGAACGCGTTGGTACGGCCGTAATGGACTCGTCGAGACTACCCAAACTTTTACAATGTTTAGGCATTCGTACCAACCCACCTCGTTATTGTTCGACTGCCATCGTGTTAGTTATCGTAAATTAGTTAGTTTTAACTTTCACGGCATTATTTGCCATGGATTTAGCCGTCTGTCTGGAAATTTTAGGGAAGTTTCCGCTCCATGGGAATTTTAGTCTGTTGTTTCTGTTTTGAGTATTGGCTTTATTGATTGGTATTGTTATTTTAGTAGCATTGACGTTTTAATTAGTTTTGAAACGCTTTGCTACTGTTCGTAAAACTGTAGGGAATGTTTTGAGTGCTGTATGTAAATGGCTAAGAGTAGAGAAAACTAATGAAACGATGCATGAACTGTGAGAGAAATTATTTGGCAAGAAAAGGGGGTGTATTGATGAAAATGGCGTGTTGTGCCGACCCCAATTTAACGGGGATAAGAATACAAAGAAGTGCCTACAGATAGACGTCACTGCTGAAGCCAATCCAATAGGTTTTAAGTGATACGAAGCAAAGACTAAATACTTACAAACACACGATGCTAGTAGCTTACAACGGATGCTTATGAATTCCTAACAGTTACGTTAAACTTCAGGATGAAAATAAGCTAATGAAGGTTATATTTTAAAAAAGAAAACAGTCTAAAAAGTATGTCCCTTCTACGTAAAATACAATAGAATAAAATATAGACGTGTTCGAAAATCACAAACACGCACAGAATTAGCATGTTTATCATTGCTGGTTGTTTATGTAACGCCTCTATTGCAGGCAATTACAGTCCGATATTGCATAGATGCCTTTCAAATCGATCGACTAGCTCTTTAGCCTCTCATATAAACAAATGTTTAATTCTTAAGTTACAACAATAAAGCTCTGGAATGCGCTACGGCGTTAAAAACAAAAAGCAAATTTACTTTTAAAAGAAAGTTCGTAACCACTATTTAGGAGTACCAATTAAAAGTCATTAGGTACTGTCAAGTTTCTCGTTAAAAAAATGGTTTCTTTCACATATATGTGCATATATATTTATAAGTATTACTAGCTGTAGCTGTGCCCAGCGGTTTCACCCGCTGCACACTTAGGGGTATGAAAAATAATGGATGTTGGCCGATTCTCAGACCTACCCGATATGTACACAAAGTTTCATTTGAATCGGTCCAGCCGTTTCAGATGAGTATGGGAACGAAAACTGTGACACGAGAATTTTATATATTAGATATAAGTTTTCGAAAACAATTTTTTATGGTATTTTTTGTACCCTATCAAAATGTTGGCTCAGTAGGTAGTCTTAGGGTTGTCCTATTTAACCCAAAGGTTGACTACGTAGGAATGCCTTGTTTTGTGAATATCAAATCATCAAATAACTTCTCCCGCTCTGGTCGGAGCGGGGTGGAGTATCAGACTTGTACTGGCTAAAACCCACTCATGTTCCTTCTATTTGCCTTTATGTTCCGGGGCCTCGGCATCTTTTTCGAACAACCCGCAACCCCGGCAAGCGGTGGCTCTGGTAGGTCCCTCTGCTTTGCTGACATCTCTTTGAGGCGCGCGTGGAACATTAACGCGCCGTCGACACGGCTTCTGAGTTATGCCATAAGCCATTAAGTCCGCCTATGTACAACTATTGTACATGGAGTTTAAATAAATAAAAAGTAACCTGTTTAGTAATAGGCTTTATTTCTGTGCCAACTTCTCAGAGTCTGGGCTCTCAATAGCTTACATGGTTAAGCTCTGAACCTAATTTGACATCTTAAAGTTTAACGGTTCGTTCGACAGATCGCCAGAGTAAATAAAGCTATTTCGCGAATATCGAATTGAGTTTAGAAGTTTTAAAAGTCGGTTTTAATTGGATAGTTAAATGACGTGTATGATTAAGATTGTTAAGGGTTATTATTGCTCTGCTTAGGTTGATGTTTAGGTTAAGCCGCGCTTGCCTGGGTTGTTCTGTGGACGGGTGACCACCCGATTCGTTACAAGTTGTCTCCGTGCCTTTGTTAGTCCAGCATTTCTAGATCTTTGACAGTCGTTAGAAGTGGTCAGTCCCGAAAGTCTGACAACTAGTCTTACCAAGGGGTATCATATTACCCATTTGTAACTGGGTTGTGGAGGTCAGATACGCAGCATGTAAAATACTGGTAGTCAGCTGCATCCGGTAAGTTTAGGAGTCAGGGCTTAAATTTTGTATTGACTGTACTTTACCCATCATTTGCACACTATTATTGTATTTAATTTTATGTGTGTCAGTTACGTCTACTCAAACTTGTATTTTATTATTAAGTACACCTCTGCCCGATCTTGAAAGAATTACAAGCGTGATGCTTGTCCCAAAGCAAAGCAAGGGAGGTCAAGGTAGTAAGAATAAACATATCTAATGTACAACTAAACAAAATTTAACAAACCAGTCTAGACTAACACACAAACAAAAACTAACTTACTTTCACAAATAAAACTTAAACAATATCGAAAATTTAAATCCCCAAACACGTGCACAGTTTCAGTCTCATCCCAAAAGCTACAAATAAAAAATGTCTTGAACAATACAAAATGATTTTAAACGAAGACCGTGGGGGTCGGGTTTTAAGATGAAATTAATCAATGGAGGACCACACAGAATAATGAAGATTGCAGCCATTTTGTGTGGTTATGGAACATCATAATCTAACTCATTAGTGGTTTATTTAATTTATTGGTGACATTGGTCGGGAGTATAGTATATCTGGATGCGGCATTTAGTCATACTCATTTATTCATGAACAAGTAGTTTGTATTTGAATTTACACACATAAATAATTTACACAATTTCAGTTTATAATAAGGTTTGATTTTTTTTAAATACTCACGTCAACAAAATATAAAATTTAATTACATCAATAAATTGAACACAGTCAAACTTTAAAATCAGAATTAATATATAATAAATAGACAACTCAAATTTAATTTATTGATGAACGGCTTGTTTTATTAAAACAATAAAAAATAAACAATAACTTCATATCAAAACTTTTTTTTAATGAACTCTCTTTGTTTTTATCGATTGTAATCGTTCAAAAATAAACGTTTCATAACACTTGTAGTGACGAAGAATTATAAATAAACAGAAATGTGCTTATAGAAGACAATTTGCCACTCAAAGTATGGAATACCACATCCAGCATGTCGTAGCTTCTAGTAAACGAAACATATTTCATACAAACGCGATTCATCTCAACCCGCGCATGCGTGTAAACTACAAACATATCTTACTCGACGCCATTTTACATTTTATTCAAATCTCTAATTCCACTGATGACTTTATTTTTCTTGATATATCGAGACTTTAAACGCCGCTTATGTTATTAATGTCGATATTTATTAAAAGGTAGATTACGTAAATGTAATTTAATTGTTTGTTTAATGGGTTATATCATTAGGTAAGCAAATGGCATTTAAATGATTGTAGGCGGTGCTTTCACAATGAAAGGCAGTCGTTTTTGTTGAAGAAATGTCTTTGTTATGTTTCTAACTGACTTAAAAAAGGAAGAGGTTTTTAATTCGACTGTATGTGTGTTACGCGATTTCTCCGTCGCTTGACCCCCCTATTGACCAAATTCTTTTTTTTATCGAATGGACGATATATTAGCAAATCTTAGTATCAATGAAAATTAAATACATAGGCGATAATAATTTGTTTGAGAAACCATCATGCCACAACTGAAAAGGCAGAAATAAAAATATTTTTTGCCGAAAAAAACCGACTTCAGTCCAAGGTCTAAGAGACCGCCTGCCGGGGTTGCGGGAACGTAAAGGGCAATAGAAGGAACATGGGTGGTTTTAGTCAGTACAAGTCTGACATCCCCTCCTCCTCGCTCCTTCCAGAGCGGGGGAAGTCATTGGATGATTTCCCACCCGAAAAAAAAAGGTCTAAGAGACCACAGACGTGAGTTTTAATTTAACCTTCACGCGTGCATGAGGTCTTGACAGACAGACGGATAATAAAGTGATCGTATAAGGGTTCCGTTTACTCCTTTTGAAGTAGGGGACCCTAAAAAGAAAGTGATTGCGTAAAAACACATTAAAGTTCTAAAACGCTATAAATTAAAATTAATGGGAACCAATAATCAAAACGGGTTCAATTCGATTGTAATTACACGTAAGAAAACATAGAAAGCAATTAAATTGAATTACAATTTGAAATTAATTTAATTACTCCTTTAACTGACATTCGACCGGCAAAAGTTTTACGATGATCATAATTGCATTATTTTATTATTCAATTGAATAATGTTTATTAAATGAAGTATCAATTAAGTTACATTAGCCGTGTTTATTAAGTTCAAGAAGCGAATGAGAAATAATAAAATATTAAAGGGAGGATAATTAATTTTCTACACCAAGTGTTGTAAAAATATTGTAGTCTATTTTATTTATAAATTTATTTAAATAGAATATGGAGAAGCTATTGACCGTTAATGTGCAATAATATTTAAATACTTTTTAATTAGACAAAGAAAAATAAAAGTTCTTGTTTTTAATTTTTTCCTAGAAATATAAATAATGGCGTAAGTAGATAAAACTGTAGAATAGGCATGTACAGTCAAAAGCAAACATTATGTAAACATGAATAACACTAAGTAGGTGTGTACAGTCGGAAGCAAAAATATGTAAACACGAACAAACATTTGAAAGTAATTTTCGCTAGAGATTGTAATTGAATGTTACGAACAGTTTTCTTGTTACTCAAACTATTTGTATTTTGCTATCTCATCATCATCATCTGCATAGCCTTTTCCCAACTATGTTTGAGTAGGATTCTGGTATAGCCAGGTGCAGCTGGACACCAGCATTATAGACTAAGCGTCTCTCTGTGTGACCCCCACAACCCTGTTAGTATTGGGTGGTTACATGATACGCCTTGCAGAGGCGTACCAAATATACGGCGAAGCCATAACAAAAGTAGACTATTTAGAAACCGAAAGTTATAAGAGCAGGCCAAGTTTGTGGGCTTGTATGAAAGTATCGCCACTGGTAGGATTAGTTGTCAGACTTGTATTTTACTAACTGTATACACTGCTCATACCTGTACACTCGTATAGGTAATTAGGGATGTTGAAAAAGCCATCACGGACAAATTACAAACCCAATCACCCACATAAAAATATATCATGCGAAATACGAAATTAATCTACAAAAATAGCATACCAATATCCATTCCTAAAGCAATTTTAATCGTCCCTCATTAAGGGCATCGCCGCGTAACCACCGGATTTTATGGCCGCCATCTTGAATTAATAATACGTCGACAAAATGGCTGCCAGTCCGATGGTATGGACAGTTAAATTTTTATTAATCGAGAATGAAATCTTGAAAGCGTGAATTGGTTTACCGCGCGGTAATTATTATTTTATTAATTTTCGATTTTGGTTTTTACCCTCTTTAAATGTGGGGTGACTTTTATATTATTTGACACAATTGTGTTGTGTGAGATATCATTTGGCCTGCATTGGATAATTTTCCACATTTGGGTTATGGTTTTTTTGTTTACCCAAAACATATGCGAAAGTTGGTTATGGCTATCAAGTTTCAAGTGTCTATTTTTTATTAATGACTAGCTTTTGCCCACGGCTACGCTCGCGTTAAATTCGGTATAACACACCAAGAACACCTGCAGTTTTTGCTCTTGCGCCTGATTGATTTGTTCCTTTTCTTCCCTCGTTCTCCCTCATATCCCACTTTTTTTAACAATAGCCTATGTCCGTCTCCAGGTTCCCAACTATCTCTGTACCAAAAGTCATCCAAATCGGTTGAGCCATTAAAGCGAGAAGAGGTAACAAACAAACAAAATCACTTTCGCTTTTATAATATTAGTAAGGATATTGGGTTTTTATAAGGCATCTTTAGTGCAAAACTATTCTATTTCTTATCTATCTGTTTCTCGAAAAATCAACTCTTTAACAAACATTTCCTCAACCTTCCAAATGAATTAGGGTATTTCCTGAATTACCCTTTTCATTTAGCTAGTTAGGTTGAAAACCGAACCTCCGTAGACATAACCCATTGTTTTTTTATTTATTTGAAAAGCAATCACTGTCAAGAACAGCCGTTATTCCAGAACCATTGCTTAATATTTAACTGGAAGTCTACGGCCATTTTCCTTGTTTGAGTCCAAGCTAAACGCGAGCATTTAAATAAAAGTAGTAACTATCTATTGTACATGTTTTGGTGGGCACAATGTCTTGTTCAAGGTCTACTACAGAAAAGGACAGCTTCAGACAAAAAAAAACCTATTAATTAGGTTAAATGGTCAACAAAGTTTAAAATTTATAATATTAACTGGTTTTTAATTTTTTTTACCGGTTTCGAATATTAATCTATTTTATTGCGATTTTAGACTCCAGGTCTTAGTTTAAGTTCGAAGAAGATACCACGGCATCGAACTACAAAGGGCAAAAGAAGCATCATGGATGGGTTTTAGTCAGTACAAGTCTGACACTCCTTTCCGCTCAGCCTAGAACCTCGAGTCATGGATCAATTTGCATCAGAAAAAAAGTTAAAACGCTTTGCCTTCACTTCCATATACAATCTCATTAGAAGCTCGGGACCTGAGACTTAACTGGCGAAATGTGGATGTACACACGACAACACATCAACTTACACATAACCATTTTAAACTGATCTCTCTACTACGGTGTGCGATCCGTAGTAAAGAGATCAGGTTATAATAGTTTTGTGTAGGTTGATGTGCCGTCGTGTGTACTATGAGGTTCAGGCAAGGCTTCTTCTGATCCTTTTTTTCTTTTTCAATGCTGGGCAAAAACCTCCCCCAATTCCTTCAAAAAGCAGTTTCCCCGTGCATTCACAAACTAAAACGTAGTTATTTTTTTACCAGTTAACGCTTCAGCTTATGCCTTAAAACCCTCGTTTATAAACCATTCATAGAACAACCACTAACACAGGCGGTGTCACCGAACCTTACTATTAAAACGTCTCTGTGTTCATGTAAATAACTTGTTTTTATTGCCTTTTACACTGAAACAATATGTTTGATGTTTTATTGTAATATTAGGAGGAGCTCGTGGCTAAATAATAGCAGCCGCTCGGGTCAATCTTGAGGTTAAGCCGCTCTTGCCTTGGTTGATCTGCAGATGAGTGACCGCCCGTTACATACCGACTTTCCTTAGTGCCTCGGAAGGTTAAGCTGTTGGTTCCCAAAAAAAATTGCAAAAAAAGGGTTATAGAAATAGTCAGTGATTATCTAAACTTCTAAATCTAAACTAATATTATAAATGCGAAAGTAACTCTGTCTGTCTCTTCTTCACGCCTAAACCACTGAACCGAATTCGAATTAGACGACCGAATTAGACGAAGTCGCGGGCAAAAGCTAGTTAAACAATATTTAAACAAACAAAAATACCAAGCAAATTTAACATAATAAATAAAACACGTCAGTTGGTTAACTTCTCACGGTATCGAAGATTGTATTGACTAGGGAAATGTATTCGAAGAGGACGATCGACTGAGAAGCCAAGTAGAGGCTTATTGAACGTTTGTGTACGGTTATATTGGTCGGCTTAGTATTGAAGAATGTTATTGGCTTTACAATGAGTTAAGATAATACTCAAATCGGAAAGAATCGGATATCTATCTCGTACGGCTTCTGCAGAGTAGATACGCTTTCACCAGCAAGGTTGTTGTAACTCAAATATTTGAATATGATGTGTTTTAACTCATAACTCTTTCAATAAGCTGAAATCTAGTATCCTTAACTGTTTATCTGATTTATTGTAATTGTTATCAGCATTTTCTTGCCTTTGTCCCATTCTATTTCGGTTCGACGCAACACGTACTCTTCTTCCATCTGGCTGTCAGACGTCACGGCATCATTTACTCCTTTCTCCTTCATACATTCCATCTTTTCTTTCGCACCTCCGTCCATCAACATTCATATCATTCAGTATTTTTGTCACATGCGTTTCGTTCCTTCCCGTCTGGGTATTTATGTATGTAAGTAAACTCATCCACGATAAAGGATAAATTCCTAATGTAAGGCAAAGTAGTTATATTCATCATGCAAAGATTCACTGCACTCATTCCCAAAGTTGAACCAAAGAATTTAATTATTCCACCCCATAAGACGTTTAATAAAAAAACCAAAGGAATGTCTCATTACCACCATGCTTTTTACGTAAAGGCAGATAATAAACAATTTGAAGGCAGACAGCACGTTCGGCTCAAGGAGTCTGGCGGCCATTTTAATTGGAATAATGACGCCGCCATTTTGTCAAGTCGTTGTTGAAGTGTGACTGGTTTTGTTATTATATTGTTTTGGAGATTTATTGAGTTTATGGAATAATTGTTTCTTTGCGCTGGTTTGTAGATATGCAAATCTAAGAAATATCTTTGGTCCTTAGTAGGTGCTTATGTAAGACTAGCTTTCGCCCGCGGCTTCGCCCGCGTTAAATTTGGGGTAACACAGTTCTCCTTGCGCCTTATTGATTTTTAATAGCAACGCTAAGTTTTCCCTTTTCTTCCCTCTTTCTCGCTCACATCCCATTTTTTTTAAATAAAAATTAGCCTATGTCCGTCTCCTGGTTCCCAACTATCTATGTACCAAAATTCATCACAATCGGTTCAGCCATTAAAGCGTGAAGAGGTAACAAACAAACAAACAAACAAAAAAACAAACTCACTTTCGCTTTTATAATATTAGTAAGGATTAATATCTGTAAAAAAAATAAGGAGTTTTCGTCCAAACTTCCAAACTTTAAGTCTACAAAATTTCCTTTATTGATTTAAAAAATATAATTTATAACGAATTATGAATAAACTCGAATCATATTTTAATATTTGTTTCAAATTAGTAAGTGTTTATTCGACTTTGTAAAAACACGCCTAAAAAATGGCACATTATTTAAGATCTCATCATTTTCTTGTCACTCAAACGAAAGGGTATTTATAATATAGTATATATTGTAATCAAAGGATTTATTGGAGTTTTTCTAGTAAAATGGTCGACTGGAATCATTCTAAGCTAGAAGCAATGAAAGATCCAGCTTTAGGACAATATGGGCTAAGTAAAAAAAAATGAAAATATAGTTTTATAACCTTCCACTAACAGCAAGACTTTTGAAACGAATGGAAAACGACACGTTGAAATATACCCAGTTTTCCACCCTCAACCCCTGAATTCATACATCAAGACAGCAAAATATATTATACGATATATTTTCTATATTACTCCCGATGGTACGCCCGGGATTCAGGATTCGCTGAAAAACGCTGAAACACAAAGAAACACGGCCTAAAGGAAACGGTGTGGAAATGTATACTTTAGATTATAACCATGATTTACTAGTAGCTTTGTGAAAATTAAATGTATTGTATGGGTAGATTTAATGTAACATTACGTTTGAAAATTTCGAAGGGGTCGGCAGAAGCATTATTTCATATAAATTGACACTGACATTAGATAGTAGATGACATTCCCACAGTCAGTCCCACATTTTTATTCCAATAGCTATTAAAATCGCCTTTAAAAAAATAAAAAATAAATATCATATTTCAGCTGACTTTGTTCTCTAATTACCTACCACATCACAATTTTATTTGATCGAATAGGTTTTTTTCTATACTTCGAATAATATTTTTTTTATTCATCGAAGAAAAATTTTTATAGCATTTTCTAAATGAATGATCGGTTTGGCAGCTAATTAGGTCTATGCTTATCCCCTAACATACTTAATTTACGATAATTGCTTGCAGTTCTTTCTGTTCATATCCTGTATGAGAAAATGTTAATTTTATTTAATAGTTACAATATTTGCTTTAGGAATAAATATATAAATTAAGTACTTCACATCGCTGAATTAAGTTTAATAATTAATAAATCATGTTTTAATTATATTTTATTTCTTTTTCAGGTAAGCAAACTCATAATTTTGCAATCTTTAAGGCGAAGGGTGAGACGATCATAAATATAATTACGTTCATTAAAGTCTAGCACATAATGTAAATTAATGCTTTACGTCGTAAATCTGCGGGTAGACCCGAGTTTGAATAAGACGATGATTCCGCAGGATTCTCACTTAAACGACGAAACAGAGTATCTCTTAATCAAATAACGTTAACATGTGGGACATACTGCACTTAAATTTGGCATGCGTGTTGGTCCCTGAACCAACTGAATAAATTACAAAAAAATATTATTCGAAGTAATTATTCGAAAAATAGAAGCATGCTGTATTTTATTCGAGCTTAATAACGTTGCATGTAAATTTAAAAATGACTTTTACATTTAAATTTAGTTTCTCGCTAAATAAATTAATGTAGTGAAAGAGTATTAATTAGTCAATGTATTCAAAATGTATTTTTCAATACAAATTGAAATACAAACGCTATTTAAATTACGTTAATACAATTTACTTGTTTGATAAAAGAACATCAGCACCTTAAGATTTTTATTAGGTTTATATCAATCCGATATTTCAATGTAAAATCGATATTTCAATAACTAATTCAACATAGATATTATTTAAGTGTCTCTTACTTCTACTGTTATCTTATACATTAAATCTTAATTGGAATTTGAAAGACTTTTGTTGAAACTAAACGGTTATTAATTACACAGAAATCGATATCAAAATAATCTGATTTTAATGATAGTTTTATAAAACTTTCTTTTCAAGAACTATCCATAAATCAGCTTTTAATTGAGTCCAAGAAGAACAAAGGCTTCTTTCAATCTAAGTACGGACTCACTGAATCTTGGTGCTACGATTTTTAGGGTTCCGTACCTTAAAAGTCTGTCAAAACCCTGTATCTCTGAAACGCGTGAGGGTATCAAGTTCAAATTAAACCCATATACTTAACGCTGTAGTCCCTCGAAGCTGTAAAAATCAACCCTCTAGATCTACGCGGTCAAAAGATATGGCCATTTATGTCACAAGTTTGTACGGAACCCACGTCCGATTCGCACTTAACCGTTTTTTTTTACAATAATGTTCACAATTTACTTCAGAAAACTTAAGTCGTAACTTGCTTGCTTCGAACTGCTTTTAAGAGTAAAAACCTCATACAATTTATGCGGTTTTTGATTATTGCCTTGACAAAAAATATTGGCTAATAATCTTCTTAATCATCATCATCATCTGCTTAGCTATTCCCAACTATATTGGTGTCGCCTTCCAGTCTTCCTAATAAGGGAACCTATTAATAAGTAAAAACAAAGCCTATAGAACTTCTTCTAAAGTCTACAAGCACACCAACAAAACAGTTCTTTCAATAGCTCCCTCATTTTGCCATCTCTGTGTCACTAGGAAACCACGCGTTCTAAGGTTTTAATTTGGCCAGGACTGAAAGCCTAGTCGTTTTAATCAGGATGCCAAGTACCACGAGGCTTGTTTAAATTTTCTATTAAATCCGTGAGACGACTAGGGGAGACAAAAGCGACGTATCTCCAATCTATTAATAAGGCAGTTTAATTTGGAAAGCGGTAGGTGTAGCGTCAACGTAAAAGGCGAACGAAATCATTGTTTTAATGAAAATTGAGATCGGGTTTTTGTGTGCCGGGGTTTTTGTTTTCATATCGCTTGGGAGCAGGGTTTTTGTTTTATTTTTGGTTGTTATAATCTTATTTTTGGTAAATATTTCTGTAGAATTTGCCTATTGATGTAATAATGTGAAACGCTGACTTACATTTCATTTTGTTTTTTATTCAATATGGCTGATTTACAAATCTATGGATGGGTGACCATCCGTTACATACAAAGTTTCCTCCGTGCATCGAAAAGCACGCTAAGCTATTGATCTCGGCTGTCTTTTGAAGATCTTTGACAGTCGTTACAGACAGTCCATATCTCGTAAGACTGACAACTAGTCTTACCAAGAGGACTCATACTAACTGGGTTGTGAAGGTTGGATAGGCAGTCGCTCCATGTAAAATACTGATATTCAGCTACATCTGGTTAGACTGGAAGCCGGAACCAATATAGTTAAGAAATGGCTAGTCAGATGATCATTACCGATCTTCGAAGTTTAAGATCTATTTACCGTATACATAAAGTTTCGAATTACTTAAATGAGAAGGTCATCATCGCGATATACCTACGGTACTTCAGACCTCGCTATAAAAACAAAGCATTTTCGGAACAAACTCAATAAAAAATCTCATTTCTAAGCTCAAAAACATTTCAAAGGAGCCATTCTCAAGCAATTGGTATTTACAACCAAAAGATAGCCAATCAGCGAAATAAACCAAACAAAGACAAAGGATCTAAATTATCAGCACATTCTGTGACAAGAGAGCATTCATAATTTACACATTGCTTGAAGAATCACGCTTAAAAGCACTCAGACCAACCAACCATCATATGGTATCAAAACTAATGAGTTATTTGGAAAATTATTTTTGACGTATGTTGTGTATTTCTTTCTGTGAATTTCTTTATTCGCCAACATTTTATTACAATTGAGTGCCTCCTAGTATTCCTCTTAAATGTCTCGACGAGTTCTTCAAAATGTTATGAAATATTTTTCTTGTATTTGTGTAATGGAAATATACTTGCTCGAAATAACCTTGTGATTGTTAAATGTTTCGTGTATCTCTGAGTTATTTTTTGTCACTGTGCTTGTTATTAACGTAATCATTTTTAAAGCTTTTTTTCTTGGATAACAATGCTTTCTTTCAATATATCATCATTATTTTATCATCTTCCTGCCCTTGTTCCATTCTATTTGGGTTCAGCGTAACCCGTTTTCTTCCTCTATTCTCCCCTGTCAGACGCCACGGCATCATTTACTCCTTCTTCATTTCATTCCTCACACAATACATCTAACTTTTCTTTTTCCTTCCTCTCCCTGTCCATCCGTCAACATTCAGATCCATCACATCACTATTTTAGTCACATGTGCTTCGTCCCTCCTCATTACATGTCAATGTTCAATTTTTCTGTAACAGGCGCAATTTTCAAACTTCCTCTTATTTTTTTCCTTACTTTATCCAGTCCTGTCACTCCACACATCCATCTCAACATTCTCATCTCCGCTACATGCTATCGTTTTTCATCCACCTTTTTGACAGCCTATCTTTTTGACCCATACGACAGGTTTAATCACAGACTTGTATATTCCTATTTAACTTTGAGGGGCATCTGTGGGTCACAAGTTGTCCCAGTGACCTGTCGTTATATACAGTATGGAGACCACACATATGCAATAAATTATACGACATACTTGTTATCGCCTTTACTGACGCTATGCAAAAAATTAACGATATTGGTCCAGTAATTAGGTCAAAAAGTAGAGTTTTAATTTTGAACAAATTTAAACACTCTGTAGAATTGTATCACTAGGTCAAAGATTCAACGAACTTGAATCCTCTGAATGAAAAGCGACGTTGCCACACTGTGCAAAACTACGAACTATCACCACGACGCTGTTACGTACCTATTCTAGTTATTTGCCTAAATGTAAAATTGGTACACCTAAAAGACAGGCTGGATTTTAATGTAACAAATTTTAATTCATTGTTCGAGTGCGCAAATTAAGCGTGTAAGAGGCCGCGGCCGCGGACCGCGCTGCCCGACTCCCACATTTATTTCGCTGCTATATGGATTTTAATACTGTGACGGTGCGGCCCACTACCTCTTTCTCACAGACAGAAGAAAAGTACAGGCTAATTATTAAATTTAATGTTAATATTGTTTTTTTCTGTATACTAGTACTTCGAATTTCCTCTTGATCAACGTCCCTGATCTGCCACGGTCGAAACTTTGTTTTGCAATTTACACATACACAATTTATCAATGGGACGCGCCTGCATTTCCTGCAGGTGTACGTCGGTAGCGGTGTCTTTTGGCGGCTTCCTCACTAGGCACGCGGCTTTTTTCAAAGGGAATGAATTGCTGTCGGCGCCGGCGCGGCTCGTGGCAGGCCGGCGGGGTGGGAGGGAGCGCGGGGTGCGCTCGCGCCACGTAGGGAAGAGCACCTGTTATTGACTATTAATAATGATCGATAAAAAGCTGTTTAGTTTTAAATATTTTAGGTGGTGTTTTTAGAATTATCGTCCTGTTATGATAATTCTAAAGAACACTGTGCCGTAAATATTTAAAGCTAATTTTAAGTGTGTTCTTATTAAATATTATTAAGTAGATTTAGAGATCAAAATAAATAAGGTAAACAACAATAATTTATGAATTGCTTTTACCTATTAAAAAATCGTACCTACGAGCTTATTATTAGTTACTGAATTCTAATGTTACCGATCGGCTCCCGGGCGATCAACAGAACCGTTTGATACTCAGGAACTCACAAAACGTTAGTTTCGTTTTTTATTGTTAATAATTTGTTAATTATTAAAAACATTAAAACATTCGAATTACACAAAGATCTTGTATTCTAATGCCTTGTTTAGGTAGTAGGTAAATAAATGTATAAAGTTATCGATAAGCGATTACGATAATTGCGCCGTTCGCCCTACATTACTTATTATTAGGTACTTTTATTTTTTTCGCTATTTTGGATTTCGGAAGTTCCGTTCAGCTTTGTCAGTCACCGCTGGTCTTCCCTTCCGGGAGAGTGTGTGTCTTTCGCATAGATTTCGTAGACATACTTGAGCGCATTGCTTCAAAACGCGATTTTAGACAATTACCTAAGTACTTAGTTAAATATTGTTTAGAGTGAAATGGACACTTATTAGTTTATTAGTACTTGACTTTGTGTGTGTGTGTAAATTGTGTTTTTAAGTTTTATGTTGTGTGTTATTTTTTACGGTGAAATCGACATTTCACTTTTGTGTACGCGTGCAACAGCATTTTT
The DNA here is from genome assembly GCA_958449745.1 of Ochropleura leucogaster. Classification (NCBI taxonomy): domain Eukaryota; kingdom Metazoa; phylum Arthropoda; class Insecta; order Lepidoptera; family Noctuidae; genus Ochropleura; species Ochropleura leucogaster. The sequence goes on from OY288225.1 coordinate 7,686,807, forward strand.
ACAGTGCTGCAGAGTACACAGACATGGTGTTATTGTATGTCGAATGCAGGCAAAATGCAGCCTTAACTATACGTACCTATCGTGAGAGATACGGAGCAACTCGCGTCTGCCCTACTAGTGTCAGAACAATCCTGGGAGCAGTCCAAAGCATCAGGGAAAATCAGCACATAGTACCCAACACTCATGAAGGAGTTGCTCCGCGTCATGTTCCATCCTCTTTTGAACAACGAGTCTTAGAACATTTCTATCGGAACCCAACCTGCAGCCTTAGACAAGCTGGGCGTGTGTTTAGGATGAGCCATAGAACAATACATCGAGTGCTAAAAAAGAACAAACTACGACCAAATTAACTTAGTGAATTTAATTTTCGTCGCACATTGTCAAACGAATCAAAGTGGCGCACCGACATGCGTTGTTGCCGCACTTCGCTCCTGGGGTCAGGGTACGTTGTCTAAACAGAGTGTTTACTTTTACTGAATTTATTTTGATATTTATTTTGTTTGAAAATTTCATTTTTTTAATTTTCTGTTTTTAATTTAAAATTTTATTTTAATATACTTCTGTGGACTAGTATTACTTGAGGTTTTATTTATTGCCTAGAAGTGAGCTCCATACTGTATAAACGAAGCAAATAATTCGTGTTTCCTCACCAAAAATGTTCAAACATTTTCATTCGTATTTTTTTAACAATTTTAATTAAGATCTTTTCTTGGGTATTTTGCTGACCTTACTCACTGGGACAGTTTCGTACACCAGTCAGATTAATGGTTATATTTAAATTCCCGTGTATTTTCTGTTACTTTTACAGTATTTCAGGCAATTTCTTCATTCAGCTTTTTTCTTATATTGTTTTTTTTGCTGCATTTGATGTTCCAATTAGAGTTTGTTAGAGACTTGTTTTTATTCGAAGCTTATTTATTATTTGTGCTTAAGTAATATTCAGTTTCAACTGATTTTCTCGGAAATCGAGTTGGTTAATATTTAAATTTTAAGCTGCAACTGTTGGTTTACCAAAAAAGGATTAACATCGGCTAACTGGAATAGTATATAAAATACAATATTCAATAAAAACATAACAGTTTACAGTTAAACAAACCTTTATTTTGAAAAAAAAAACTCTGTTCGCAAACAGTCACAAGAAAATAATTTACTTAAACATCTCCAATACATATTAAACTACTATTTAAAAACAAAGAATCAGGAAAAAACAAACAAAACAAACCTTTTTGCTTTCGACCTTTTTCCAGGAAAATTCGCATCATCTACTTCCAAGGTGTTATCGAAAGGAACCGAAAACCTTTCGAAATTCCACTTTCAATAAATAGGAAGCTCTTTGTATTACCCTCAAATCACACCTTTCAATTTCGCCCCAACTCACCCTGTGGTTATCGAAGGGAATTAATTTTAATTACTACCTCCCCTCTCTCCCCTTTCTTGTCTTCTCTGAGACAATGTTTTGTATCAATCGGTGATTTCAATCGCGATTGAGGGTAGATGCGTTTTTGTTTTTGTCGTCCTTAAGAATAAGGTTGCTTGCTGTCATTGTCAAGTATGTCAAAATAACAGAGATCCTTATTTTTGCTACAATAGGGTTGGGTATGAGTTGCAGGTGTCGGAAGTAAAATAATTGTGAAACGAATGTACAATTAATTACAGTTCCACAAACCCGAACAAAGTACTTTATATTATGCTTTTTATTTCCTGCTAACTTCTCTGTTCCCTGAACATTATAATCTGGGTCTCTTCATAGTTCGAATGAATCGGTTTCTTCTAAGCAGTCGTGGTCCACCCTAGGTCTCATCATCGCTTCAAATAAGGTGACAGGAGCCTCTAAAGATTTGGACTCAGCGCTGATGTGTTAGGGCTGAAACTGCGTTAAACGGGCACCCGCGACAGACACCCGCCGCGTGTCTGCAGCGTGGGCTCTGTGGGTATGTGAAGGACCCTGTCATAGGTACCTAAAGAGTTCATTCGCTTGGCCTCATATGACAGAGTGACACTGCAGTTTCGCAATTACTCTTTCTCTATCGAAAGATATTTTCACAAGCTTTTCATCAAGCTTTATTGACTGAACAAGCCCACGCGTGTTACCGCGGGCCCCGCTGTCCCCACGTCGGTTCACTTTTGTATGAAATCGCGCGGCTGTCCGTTTAACGAAGTTTCAGCCCTTATGTTATTAAAAATATTTCATGGACGCGATTATTTTAGGCCATCAAAGTAGTAGTTATTTTGCGAATAAAATATAACCTAGACCAATAAAATCAACAAATTACCCACTTTAACCTTTCATACCCAAATTACCCGGTCAATTCTGGTACTACCCAAAAACCTACAATAATAATTCTAATCTGCATCGTAAGTTACAATCGCCTGCTGTAGGCAATCTCGTAGAACATAAATCATGTACATTTCTTTAAGTTTTATATACCTACCTATATACTTAGTTTATATGTGCTATGTTAGTTGTGCTTAATCTCTGTTTAAGCGAGTAAGGAAACACGCCAAAAGCACATTAATATTAGAACTTAGTAAAGTATAATTGGGTGCGGTATCGTTGATAAGCGACAGCGATTTCGGTTACGAAGTATGAGCACCTAAAACCAGGCAATACCATTTTTAATTCCATATTAAGAGATATGTTTATAAAGCCTTTTTTAGTTTTTACCGGAAACCAAAATAAAAAAGATAAATTAAAATTATGAAGATCGAGTAATGTTTTACGGGCTTCGAAAAACTGACGCTCATAACATACAATGCATTATTTTACCTTTGGCAAGTTTTTATAGTCATTTTCTTAGTAAAATATATCCCATAGTATATCTTTGTTATAATTTAGATCTTTTGTTGTAATTGTCCCACTGCTGGGCAAATGCCTCTTCTCTTACTGAGAAGGCACGAGCTTTGATTACCACGCTTGCTCAAGACGTGTTGGCGATTTCAGACTTATATTAATTACAAGTTTAGGTTTCCTCACGATTTTTTCCTTTACCGATACCTGCAATGTCTTTTTTTGCGGATGGGAAATCATCAAATAACTTCCCCCGCTCTGGGCGAAGCGGGGGGGAGTGTCAGACTTGTACTGACTAAAACCCACTCATGTTCCTTCTATTGCCCTTTACGTTCCGGGGCCGCGGTATCTCTTTCGAACAACCCGCAACCCCGACAGGGCCCGCAACCCCTGTAATGTCTTAGATAAACTTTTAGAAAGTACTTATGAATTGAAAAAGTTTCATTGGTATTTGAACCCGAAACCTTTTGCATGAGAGGCGAGGCGTTTATCCTCTAGGCCATCGTAACATCACCAGGTGAATGTTTCTCCGTAAAACGAAGAATAATCTAAATAAAACTACCCCGCTGTTCTTTCATAATTTAGAACTACATCTAATCACGATTACAAAGAAATCGCAGAAAAACTAAATCGATGTATAGACGATAATAAAACCTAATTTATGCGAAACGTAATTTTCATTCCTTTTTATTTTCCTCTAAGAATTTATTTAACTTTATCACTACTTAAAAAGTTAATGGTTAAAAACCTTGTAAATTATAATTTGTCGTAAAAAGTTTTTTCTATTCATAGTACCTAATTATAACTAAAAGTTTTAGAATTTTCTTTTTCTTTAATATTATTCGTTATGTTAAAAGGTTCCTTGACTTATATAAGCATATGCCCGCGGCTTTGCCTGCGTGAAGTTCGTAAAATTGTCATTAATCATACTACTGGTATTCAAAATATCCAGGTTATATAAACTATCTATGTGCCTACCAATTTGAATCCAAAACAGTTCTTTAATTTAAGTAACAACCATCTATACATCCTCACAAACTTTCGCATTATAATAACTTCATAATATTAAGAAGGATTTTTATAAGCATTGGTTTAGGGATCGCCCAGTGTAAGTGAAAACAGGCCTTAGACTTACCTTAATTACAAATGAAGACTTGTGTGTGTTGTTACCTAGATCTAGCCTTCTTGCGCAAGACAATTTCCTGGATGATTCCCATAGGAATTTGGATGTCTTAGAGCAAAATCTGAGACGTAAAGACCTCATTTCTATCTTGTCTATTTCTGGATTCAAGTACCGAATCCTACATTACAAACGACTTCAATTTAACCTAATATAAACTAACGGTCGTTTTTAGGGTTCCGTACCTCAAAAGGAATAAACGGAACCCTTATTGGATCACTTTGTTGTCCATCTATCTGTCTGTCTGTCAAGACCCTTTATCTCAAGACTGCGTGAAGGTATCTAGTTGGAACCATAGACTCAACTCTGTGACCCCTTCGTGCTGTAAAAAATCAACCCTCTAAGTTCACGCTCTCAAAAGATTGGCTGTTTATGTCGGAGTTTGTACGGAACCCTCGGTGCGCGAGTCTGACTCGCTCTTGACTGGATTTTTCTTTGAATGATTAAGTTAGTTCATTTCCTGAGTTAATTAACTATTGATTTAAACATGACAGTGTTAAGGTTTTAAATCCTTTGTAATACTAAATTCCTTTTGCTTCACAACAAAAACACTACATTTTTCATTGTATCCCGGATTAGAAAACAAAGTTCTCAAAATAACCCGAAACTCGGAACCCATTTAAATTAGCATTACATAAGACTAAGCGTTCGTATGTGCCCGGAAATTATGAATTCAAACCTTTTACTTCGGGATTCTAACTAAATACATTAGCTATTTAGTAGCCGACTTAACCCTTGCACTGGCGAGCTGTCTGGTTAATTTGGCATGAAAACACGCAAACAGGCTTTACGTAGAGGGTTGAGTCTCTGGATGAGCCATGGACGTACTTTAAAAGAAGTTTTAAGCGCAGTTACAACAGAAAATGCATCCCAAAACACCTGTCCCATGATAACATAACATAGTACTAAATTTCAAAGAACGCTAAAACGAAGATAGGTACTGTTTCCCTGAAAATAAATCCTGTATAACAAGCCAAAAAGTAAATTTTCGGAAATTGGACAGTTCTTGCCTAAGAATTTATTCCGTATTCTCAAACACGTAAGTATATATATTAAATAGACAAGACAATTGACCTTATTTTCTTGTCACTGTCTTATTGTTACATCTCCAACTTCCAACCTTTTTTCAAGAGAAAAAATCACGGGGAGATAAGGCATCCTGCATAATATGGGACACGTATCTTATTCTCAGTGGCATTTCTAGTGGACCATTACTCTTGGGGTGAGCACTAAATATGTTGATTCGGCTATTTATTCTTAGTTGGTTCTAACCATCTGCTTTTGTTTCACTAACGAGAAACCTCTTTGTTTTCGTACCAGTATATTATGAGGTAAGGAAACAGATAGTTGTGGGTTCAACATTAGTTCAGAAAAGGAGAAGTATAGATTCTGATTGCTATATGCTTTTTGCCGTTTTTGTAAAGTAAGCAACGATTCTTGGGTCTATGCTGTCCTCCCATACTTAAGTAACTAACTCTGTAACAACAACATTGCAGACAAAATGATTTTAAAAGAGTAGCGATGGAGTTCTTGCTGGTTCTTCTCCATAGGAAACGACCAACCCAAATCGTGCACTTTTTCTCTATGTTTTAGGTCTATGTGAAAAAAAGTAGGTATTATGCAAATTTTTCTTAAGGTTCTCATTATGTGGTACATTGTGTATAATTATGATGACTCTTCGGTCTCAGCAACTACATTTGATGGCTTTGTAGTTGTTTATTTATGAGCTTACAAGTGTTGCAAACACACTGTCTTCAAAATATGGAAAGGAGCCCCAGTCCCTTTATTGTCCAACATTTTAAACAATCTTTAATCCTTTTTTTTTATTCTGACAGCTCCATTGTCATCGCATTGCTTTTTAGATCCTGTCAACTTCATTTAATTCAGGGTCATACCCGAGATTATTATTTATGGCATTTTGGGATCCCCTGCTTAATCTCCCCTTCCATCCATATTGTACTCTATAGCTTTATAAACCCATCCATCATCACCAAGTTTTAATTTGACACACCAACTACCACTCTGTAGGCATTATCAGCGGCCATTTTGAGTAACCATTTGATAATAAAATGGTTGAATTCGAAACACCATTAATACATCACATAGTTTTCGATGCAGACGTTACAAACTCGTATATTGATGGCCGCTATTAATATTAAAATTTCTGGTGAACACAGTTTGTAGTGAATGTATTGCTGTTCATAAAACTGATATGAATTTTGGTGAGTTATTCCATTTGTATTGCTTTTGTATGCATGATGTTTCATTTAACTTTGGACTTCAATTTTTTTTGTGGGAAACACTTAATAGAATGTTTAAATGGTAGGTCTCTATTCCGAGAATACATTCCATTAGTCGGGCGTGGGGAAGATGAGGAAAGAATTAACACGTACAAAACCATTGTTTTAAAAGTGAATTTATCCCGGAAACTATCCTCACCATTGTCTATCAATAATGACTGTATAACTTCTACACATTTCCTCATTCCAGCAAACACTCAAGCCACTTGGTGGGTGGTAACAGGAGCTTATAAATGTCCACTTCAACAAGAAAAGCAGTTAACAAAACCATGAATACAAATTAACAGTCATTCAAAAAGCATGTCCACAAATTAAATCTTGCACAATATACAAGGAAACTTGAGAAAACCCACGCTAAAGTAATAAATTGTGACCGAACGTAAGTGGCGCCACCTGACATATCGAGAATGAACTACTGGAGCTACGTGCAACCGGTAGTTAAGTCTCAGTGATTAACATGCTAGGACTGAGTAATGCCCTGTAGACCCGGAAGGCAGAACGAAAGGTAAAGCTTACATTAGAATAATATTACAAAAGGGAAACTACTGTAGATGTCATCTTAATCTTGTGTTGTATTGCAATAGTAATAGCACGTTTAGTAGGTCTCATATATATAAAGCTAGCATTGAAAGATGTGGTGATTTGTTGAAGATTCTACATATCTGTTTAAGGTGAAAAGCATGATGTTAAAGCTAATCTATTAAAACCAATAGGCTATATATTTGATCATGATATATATTAAGATAAATCTGGAATCCCGTATTGAAACTAACCCATTCATACTTAAATGACTTCTAAGTTCAAAGAGAAGATTTAATTCTAAGCCTATATCTTGAATCAGAGCTGAAACAGGTCTTTAATATCGAGTAAGTTGATCGACTACAGATATCCAACAACAAAGTGTGTCGCAAAACATTCTAAAATTATACACTAGAAAAGAAACAAACACTTCAGATTTGAATATTCCACACACGGAAAATATTCTCGATCTACATTGAGAGCCAAATCAAAAGAAAATTGATCTACAAATAACACACCTCGCCATCGCCAAAAGGCGAAAATAGCTAAATTGAATTTCCACATATCCAAATCGCATAATGTCATTATATTACCAATGGTAACTCCTAACTCGAGGAATTCGAAGTCTATATTTGCCAGTATTGAATTTACTGGCAATCCTAGTAGCATTTTGAAGTGCACTCAGATTTAGAAAAATATCTTTGGAGCTGGTATTGACCTTATTATTTCTGGAACAATTATTTCACTATTATCATCAGTAGGAATATCTATCTGTCTTAAAGATGCTTTTTATTTATAAGTGTTTTTTTTTATCAATTAGCTGGTTTTAAGTCACCAGAAGAATGCAGCAAAACTCTTAATTAATCAAGATTACCTCATATAAACATAATTACCAACTTCGTTTCAAAAACATCAAAATCCTCTAAACTTAAAACGTCATCTCCAATAGATTACAAAAGATTTCTTGTTCAAAATCGAATTTACTTTCCATTCCAAAATTTTGACTGCCTTATCCATCATCCAAGATTTATTTTAAGTGGTGTAAGGGGTTCAAATGTCTTACCTATTGATTTTGTGGAAATAGCAGCACGTCTCGACGATTCGCGAGCATTGCCGAGGGAATACCGTTCGTTGGGAAAGAGACGCCTCGACACGACTTGGCTTGTCTTTTTAACGTGTCAAGATCTATGTTAGTGTCTAATGTTTTCAGGATTTGTGTAGTTTTGTGTCTGGAATACGTATTTTGTGAAAAATAGATAAAATTGCCCATTTGCGTAGGACTTTTATGAATATTTCAGTAGAAAGAAATGAAGAGACACTTTTATTTAAGACTTTGCTTGATGCGAAGAAAGAAAAAGAATATAATGTTATGTAAATCTAAACAATTGAAAGCAAAAGTCCCAAAGATTTTAGCTAGACACTAAGAATTTGTTCGGCACGGCATAACAAACTCGAAATGATCGCTCCTCTAAAATATTTTCTCCCGAAACCCTCTCAGTGTCGGTAGAATTTATCAATTCAAACTTCGATACAACTGAACGTAGAAACAGAGCCTCTATTTTATTTTTACTGCCTTTTGTATCAGCTGAAGCTTTACTAAGAGCTATATTTTAGTTTCTACTGCTCAATTTCCCTATATATGAGTTCCTGTTGCATTTTACAAAGGTTTCCTTATGTATTATTTAAATATATGGTAGTAATATTGTAGACAGGGTTTGCTAAACATTCTCATAAACAAGTTCTTCCTTATATTTATCTTGAATGTATTCAAAAACAGAACCTTTTATCTGTAGTTAATCTAGAAGCTGATTAAGTATTCTACTAATCAAATTAGTACGAGCATCGACTTTGCCAACAGCATTAGTGAAATTACCAATCTGTCTACCAATCGCGCTGATTTTAGCAATAACCTCCCACAAGCGGTGTTGTTTTGAAAATGTGCCACTATTGAACTTTTACGACTCGATATGACATGCATACGATTAACCCACAATCCAATTCCATGCCACCACGAGTGCACTAGAACATAGTTTATTAGATTTTCGTAGCAGAACGATAAAAAATTGAGTTTTAGATAGGACTCCCAGACAATAGCCAGTGGTTTAATAAAAATGTTGCCAGCTCAATGGCATGCGAAAATTTTGTTGTATGTAAAATTCGCCACGGTTCTTGTTGTGAACTGGTGACCTAGTTTGGAGAACCTTGTATGTTTCGGCCGTCGCTAGTTGCCTTTTTTGGATGAGCAGAACAATTGGTGTTACATTGTTTCACCGTGGATATTGGATGAAACTGTTTCTGGGTCGTCATCTATCAAAAAATTCGAATACCAAAACTATAGATTTTTCATACGTTCTCTAATAAAACATGGAATAGACTATTTCAGTTCTAACTTGTATGTGGACTCCCAAGTGTTTCTCCTAATATCAACCTTAAAATTATTGAACTCATGAAAATATATAAAATCCTCATAATGATTTGTGTGATTCTTTTGCCTCTCTTCAATTTCATTAACAAGCAAACGAAGCAGAACATAGCTAAGTGGAAGCCTTGAAGACAATGTTAATAACCCGGTTCCCAGACCATAAACTTGTTTCCAAGAATATCAAACGTCAGCTTCTCAGACAGATCAACGCACCCGGCTTGGTCCCTTGAGGCACACCCGCATTCTATCACTCGGCAAATTAACTCGCTTTCTGTTTCAAGTATTTGATTGTATTAGGGACTTGTGCGCTGTTTTTAAGTTTGCTTTTCATTTCTTTAGTGTGTCATAGTGTTGTTAAACTTTCTTTTTAAATTTTAAACTGAAGTTTTGTTTGCACGCAACGGGATTAATTATTGACTTCTATGTAAGTTAACGCTTAATTCATTGCCAATACTAAACTTCTCTATATCTGTTTTTCCTAATATTAATAAATTCTAACTCGTTTAAATTTATTCTTATTTACATTGTAGGTCATAACAAAGAAATGAATCTGCTTGTTATTAATACTTTACTGTACAATCCTAATCATTCAAATCCATGTCAACATGAGTCAATCAGAAAGAGCTGATGCAATAAAAGCTAATATTCTGACACGGTGTTGAGTCGTATCGTCCGAAACCAAAACAAAACGAATAACGTCTTTTTCACTTTTGCTGTTTGGGAATTAAGACTGCTTTTGATTGGCTGATCTCTCTTCCATATCTCTTACCTAGAACTTTCAAACGTCAATCACATCCAGTGATCCCACCGCTGTGATCACCGCAAGGATACTCCTAGGGTCAGTTAACAATAAGCCATGGGGTTTCCATGGGTGTTTTGTTAAGACCCGCATGCAACAACTAGGGGGATTTACAACCGCTGTGGTTACGGGTTTAGATTTTGTCGAAATGAAAACTGACTGTTGGTGAATACTATAAATAACTAGTCGTATCTGTCCGTCCATTAAAATTATTGTATGGTCACAAGAATGTGGTTTTCAATTGCTTTTGCCAAGTGTATGCATGTTTTTATCTGTGTAATAGAATTTGCAACTTCAAACCAATTCTACTAATGATTTAACGAGTGCTGGGCATATTATTTCTAAATTATATTTGAGTAGGTTAATAAATCTTACCGATAATCAATCATCTAGGTTTCTGTCACAACTTCAACTTCAACATGGCGTCGTTACCGAATTCTATTTAAATCCACTATTTCTTGTACTTGAATGATATCTATAATGACATTCATAATACCATCGGTAATGGATTTTGTATTTTCAATTTGAGTTTAAGTTCTTGTTGTCTTGTCATTTATTAAGGTGTCAATGTTGATGGAGATGCGATGTGCTGTTAAAATGATAAATAGCGGCTAACTCATTAGAATTTGAACATAAAGTGTTAACCAATATTTGGTGCAGTTATAATAACAAACCATACTAAAAGTAATCTAAAAATCACTAAAATTTAATTTATTCCTTGCAAACGACATTTCCTCTTTTGAAATTCATTAAAGTGACCAAACTTGACCATATTTTTCATAGTTTTATATCATTAATAATGGCAATCTCGCTGTTCTGAAATTGAAATTAACCAAAATTGAGGTTGTCAATCTAAATCGGACTATCTTTAATGGCGACTAAAATGGTGTTGAATAAAATTAGATGTGATTAGGTATGTCACTATGATAGAAGTCTAGTTTGATCCGGTGGTTCATCAGTATTGGAACCAATAACTGGTAAGTATTCCTTTATTGACATTCTACTGTCCTTGTCCCAATTTTTTGGGGGTCAGCGAACTATGTTATCTTCTTCTATACATCTCTTTTACATTTTATCTCAGTAATGATCCCTTTTCTAGTCATACAATTGTTCCCACTGTCTAGAATTTATCAATACTAAAAACTTAAGACTAGTTTCCTTTTAAATCTGATACAGAAATATCGTCAGATAATACATATACCAATTTCTACATAAATTATATCTCCTTGGCTTTTATTTCTCCAAAGCCTCGTAAAGGTAAGGGTTATTAGGCTTCCACCAGCAAAACGGGTATCTAAGTATATCTTATGAGACTGAAATTGCTTGAATAGGATATTATTTAAAATTATGAAGCTCTAAAACTCTTATTGTCGAATGAACCTTTTTCATTTCTGGTGTATACTGAGTTGATAATGCTGCTGGTACATTTGCAAAATTTGCTATTTTCATTGTAAAATAACATCTTATAGTAAAGGTATTTTTCATCAATTTCTGACCTATGGATGGTTGAAAAAGGCTTTTTAGGGCACTAATAAGATATATTTATTATATATATATTTTGTAAAAGAAATCTTTGTATTTAGTAATTGTTGTGTAGCTCCCAGTTGTGCGTTTAAAATCTGAAGATTAATCCAACTTTAATAACAATAAAAGAGATATAGTGAAAGAAAACTCACATCATACATACGAAAGCAAATGCAAAAGCCAAAGAATGTAACTACCACACTGCGTGCCACCGACTCGTTCAAAATTATAAGGTACTAGCTGTTCCCCACGGTTTCACCCGCGCTGCTCAGCACCTGTTGGTCGTAGCGTGATGTTATATAGCCTATGTTACTCGGGGATAATGTAGCTTTCCAAAGGTGAAAGAATTTTTGAAATCCGTCCAGTAGTTTCGGAGCCTATTCATTACAAACAAACAAACAAACAAATCTTTCCTCTTTATAATATTAGTATAGACAACCAATTAGTTCGTCGGCTCCATTAGAACAAACTTGCCGAGATTGTGGTCCAACTTAATAGCTCTAAGTATAAGGCATCGCGGCCATTGAGCGAACTGGAGGAATTACACTAATATTAACAGCTCCTTAATTTGCTTAGATCAGTTACTACACCATAATAAGACGGTTTAGCAAAAGTTGCTCGAGAAAAGTACGTTAACCTGTTAGGATGTTACACTTGAGTTAAAATGGTTTTGTGGTTTTTCTGTAGTCCAAGATTGTATATTAGAAAATTCATCGTTGATTCTAGCAATGGTAGTGAGCTTCCAGTCTAAATCTGCATTACATAACAAAACATAAACTCAATTAACAAAACGGTTTCCGGGGCATCTTAATACCACGTAATGAGGAAACCGATATAAACAACTATTAGCATCAGTTAAATGAAACCGTTTATCAGAATTTACCGAGTTCCGATATAAGCGAGCCCCTAAATGTTTGGCTATTTCAAATCAGATATAACCGGCGCGAACCAGTTCGGGGCGGACGAAACTGGATCACAACCGGGACAGACTGGTCGAAACCAGATTAATCCAGTAAAGTTCCTCGCATGGTTTCGCTGATTTAGAAACTTGTTTGTTTCTTGAGACTACCGCAGAGGGTCCTATAGAGTTTCCTTCAAGTTTAATGGAAACTAATTCTAGATAACATCGTCCTTTTGTATCAAACTTTATCAGATGTCTCTAGGTAAATATTTGGTTAACTTCGAGAATTCTTGTACCCTTTCAATTTGATTATTATGACTGGCTGGGTTCAAGGACTTGTGATTCTGATAATATTAAGGCTGTTTGGTAAGATACTGTCAGATCTGATTGCTTTACCAAAAATTAAGGAATCTTGTTATTAAATAATATTGAAATGGAGTGAGTTTAACTATTATTCTTCTAGGAAACTTGTTTTGTCTATTTGTTTAATTAAGCGTATTGCTTTGTAAACGCTTTTTGTATACCATATCAAGTGAAGAGCTCGTGGCCCGAGCAGGGGCTCGGGTCGACCTTTAGGTTAAGCTGTGCTTGCCCTGGTTGGTCTGTGAATGGGCGACCTCCCGTTACATACCGAGTTTCCTCCGTCTCCGTGGAGATCTATGACAGTCGTTACAGGTTGTCAGTGTCCTGAAAGTCTGAAAACCAGTCATACCAAGGGGTATTGTATTACCCAGTACTAACTGTGTTGTGGAGGTCAGATAGGCAGTCGCTTCATGTACAATACTGGTATTCAGCTGCATGCAGTTAAACTTAAAGCCGACCCCACCATAGTTGGTAAAAAGGTTAGGCAGATGATGATTTATGAACAGTTTTTTCAGTATCACCATCAAGATCTACCTTTTGTAGTATCTTTTATTTTTCTTCTTACAGAACAACTAAAACTGAAATAACTATTTTGTAATCTAAACTAAATATTTACCATTCCCAAACACAAAACTTCCAGGGATACAACTACTGAAATATTTCGAAATGAACTGAAATATACAAAGTGTATGAAAACAGGATCTTGTACAGAATGGACAGTAAACAACCTCTGAGTAGTTCAAAAGACTTTGCGGGTACAGTCGGGACAATAAACAAGTGACATAATATACCCGCCGTGAAACTTGTTTATGTATCTGAGTTAGCTTTAAACTTCGTATCAGCGGTTTTAAATCATATATTTATGTGTATATGAAGAAGCTGTGTTGCATGATCAGGAGCACTTAGCGGCACTGACGTTATTTTGTTTCTGTGAAATAATTTAATTACTGTCGTTTAAAATTTGTTATGTTCGATTTGATGTTTTGTATTTGTGTCATGGCGATTCGAATGAAAGGAAGCTATTAGTTTTAACTGTTCAGCTAGTTAATCATAAACGATATTTAATCGCAGGATACCAAGATATTCATTATGTTGTCATTTATATCATGACTTGAGAAAGATTTGTAAATCTTTTATTCTCAATATCTAAATCTGTTATTTTGTCATTTCTACTTTAATTGATCGTAGATTATTACTTACTAGCTTTTGCCCACGGCTTCGCTCGCGTCATATTCGGGTTAACACTTGTAGTTTTTGCTCATGCGCCTTATTTATTGTAATAGCAATGCTAAGTTTTCTCTTTTCTTCCCTCTCTCTCCCTCACATCTCACTTTTATAGCCTATGTCCGTTTCCAGGGTCTAAACTATCTCTGTACCAAAATTGATTCAGCCATTTAGGCGTAAAAAAAACAAACAAATTAACAAACTCACTTTCGCTTTTATAATATTAGTAAGGATTCCTCTGCCCTTATTACAATTTATTTTAGGGTCGACAGTGCAAGTCTTTTTTCTCTAATACTTATTGATACTCGCCATGTCATTAGCATTACATAACCCTCCCAAAGATCATCTTCCTCAGATACCGATAACACTTTTCAAAAATCAAAGTTCTTCCTTAATCATTAATTAAATTAAAACCACCCTCTTAACCCACCGCTAAATTCATTTAATTTATCACATGTGATGCGGTTAGAAGCATCTGCTTCCAACTGTATAGTATTATACAAAATTCTCCGTGCGCAAATATTACCAGTGGAGATACCCTAAGTTTCAGTTTGTCTTGTTTGGGCTCTAGTATTTTGTAACAACACGGTTTTAATGTCTTCTCAACCTGAAACAGTTTTGAGTTTGATGTTACTTCTGCGGTTTGTTCCATGTTAATGCACGTTTGGCTGGTTTTTTAATTTGCTTCTTTATACTTCGTGAGATATTTTGTGCGCTTTTGTGCTTTTTGATATTTTGGCTTTAAGAAAAGGATAAAGATAAAGATTCATGTATTTGTAAAACCATATGTAACATGATACATTGGATTTGTACATAAAGATAGGATGGCTTATGTTAAGCTTTTTGAGTAGGCGTAGTATATATTGCAATATTTTTTTGCTAGTTACTTATTTAACACCTGTTTGTAATCCGTCTTCGTACCGATATTAATCACTATTGCTTACTTTCTGATATATACTTTCTTTTCGTCATTGATATTAATATTTTAGGTTTATGCAACATACTCTCTTAGTTCACAGTTTAGATTTCAATTAAATTGTACTCCAGTCTGATAGTAGTTTAAATATCATTAGTTTCCAAGATAGCCTAAAATACATTCCCAATGTCACTCGTGTTAACAGTAAGGTCTTTAAACTTAGCTTACTTTGGTTTTAGATCATAATTTATCTTAACAAGATACACTCTTCAAAACTTTATCATACACAAATACGAAAACAAATTAATATTCTTTACATTTGGTCAAATGATGCAAATGCCTTACCAAATTGTATTGTATTACTTAGTACCAACTGAGTTCTGGGGGTTAGATAGGCATTTGCTCCATATAAAATACTGGTATTAACCCGCAACCGGTTAGACTGGAAGCCGACTCCAACAAAGTTGGGAAAAGGCTAGGCAGACGATGAGTTCTCATAGTGAAAGTTGATCGTAATCATAATCTGCTAAGCCTTTTTTTAATATTGAAATCGGCTAAGAGTCGAACAGGGTGCAGTTGATTGTCAGTAATACACATGGAGGCGAATGCCTATCTGACCATCACAGCTCAGCAACTGGTTAACTCTGTACCCCTTGGTAGGACTGGTCGGACAAGACATGTAATGATGAAAGAAAGAAAATTATAATGAAAAGAAAGACATTATGATGAGTATAATGACCTCGTAAAAAGTTTTCAGCCATTTGTATAACGCCTTCTCCAAATCAGAATCCAAAAGCAACAGTGTTTATTCACTCGAACTCACTTGCAAGCAAGAGAAATCGTCCACCCGTAAATTAATACATCGTGTGTACTAATTAGCTGTGTAATCTTCAAAGGGGCCGCTGTGTACATACATACACAAGTACACAGTGTTTGTGTATGGGTACACAGATTGTGTGTACAGGTACGTTTAGATGACAGATTGTGTTTAAATTGCAAGTGAGATTTATATGAGTAATTTTGGTTGAAGAATTGATTTGGGTTTGTAGTGGTTTTGACTGTGGCTTTTCGTCTTTGTGGTTTTCGTAAACAGCTGTTGCTTTAAAGGTTATGTTGTTGTAATGTCTATTTTTAGAAAACTATCACATATGAAGTAGAATTGATTTTGTTTTTGTCTAGAATCTAGACACGAAGTATCTAGCTAGACTCTAGCTGTTTTGTGTAAGTAAAAATAAAGAAAAGATTACATTATTACATTTCGTCGTTTGCCTTTTTTCTTTCGGAATGAAAATCATCAAATAACTTCCCCCGCGCGCTCTGGATGGACCTTCAGACACGTACTGACTAAAACCCACCCCTGTTCTTTCTTATGCCTTTCATGTTAAACAACAACCCTTTATGTGTAACATTAATCATTTTGCAAGTAATCAAATTTGAAATAATTTACTCATGAGAGCGTCAACTTTCGAACTGTGGAGTTGCCAATATAAAATACAATTTCGCAATCTTGAAAGCAAAGTCATCTCAAAAATCAAATTAACATTACCAGGTTTCGAGGTAAAAGATACTAAAGTTATCTCTTAATTCAAAATAAAATTTTAAAAGCATTCAAGAATAAAATGTATTAAAAATAATTAAACTGCCAAATAACAGTCATAGTAATTTCAGAACAATACATTTGATATTTAACTGGTAATTTAATTTTACTTAAAGGTTCTCATGTTCAATCCACACTCAACTGTGGAAATATCAAATATCAGAATCACAAGTATTTCTAAAAATAACATCTACTTATTCTAGAGCAGCAGTCGCTACAAAATTCTGTTACCAAAATATAACTTCTATAAATCAAAACACAATTTTACAACAAATACAAAATATATTCCAGAAACAGTTGAGCATCGTCGCTATGCAATCGCAATCAGATGTACCAATCCCTTTCAACCAACAACTTGATGTTTAATTAAATATCCTCCAGTGCAATATTAATGAAAGCGAATTGAAAAGTAAATAACGTTTTACTTAAGTACACTGAATTGAATCGTACTACCATTTAAGTGGAATTGAAGTCAAATATTTTCTTTCATTGTTGGTATTTTTAGGAGTAATTAAGTCGTGTTAGTAAAGTTGTGTGTTTATAATATATGTCGGGTTTTTTTTTATAAAAAAGGCGAAGGATAATCTTACCCCAATTCCAATACCTGCTACGCACACGTAAACATATGTTAGGCTTTAAATTAAACCAAATTATATATATAATACGTGACACAGGTCACAGGATGCCTCCCTGCGAGACACCCGCAAACCGCGAGCCCCTACACCCCTCCTTGACTTCCGTTTCCACTGCGGTTGTAAGAAACATTCCCTTGGAATTGGATTACAGTCGCCAGAGGAATATACAGGTTGTTTGGAAGCGAGAAACCAACGTATAACATTAATGACAGTGTCATTTGCGTGTGTTGAGACTGTAACAAGGCTATTTGTTGTATTGGATAACGTATTTAATTCTTTTAAGTGTTTTCAAGTAATTTTAAGGTTGATTTTGCTTTGAACTTAAGTTATTCGCTTAGTATATAATTTAACTTTATGAACTTTATGTGTGATGAAGATATTTGAAAGCTTTAGAATATTTTGAAATAACCTAACTGCCTCTTAGCTATCAATAGTTATAATTGCAAAATGATTAATGTTATACCAATATTTATAATAATTCGAAATTACTTGATTTATTACTATTGCAACTTAACAACTACTAGTTACGCTTAGACGTTTTGATTTATTTCTAATAACTTTAACAAGAGCTGTTGCTTTAAAATGCCAAGTATCAGTATTTGTAATCGAGTGTTCAAACATCACAATGGCCTTTTCAGTGAGAAGAAATTTTGTCATAACCAACAAGTTTATTACCAAACCCAATGTTATTTGAAAGTTTATATTTACCTATCCACTCATAAAGTTTAACCTTTAGAATTAACCATCTGTATTTAAACCACCAAACTCACAGTGGCTTATGCGGTCGAATTATGGAATTTAACCAAGACTAGGTTCGGACGAACGGATACGAATATCAAAAGTCCATGAACAACTTTCTAAGGAGTTCCAAGACTGAAAACTTGCCCAACCACACTGGTCCGCTATTTGAAAAATGAATTGTCTGCGCTCCTAATATATGGTTTTAGTTGTGGAGTTGTGCAAAATATGGGAAACTTAGGGAAATTCTGTTATTACCTTTTTCTTTTGGTTTTGAATCGTGATTTACGAGTTAGCCTTTTATACTGCAGTAGGTTTTTAAAAGAACAGCGGACAAATTGTGGTGGCTTTTTTTCAACTCTTTTACAGTGTTATTCCTTGTGGAGACGACATTCATTGCTTGAATTTTATATGTTTACTAGCTGTGGCATAATTACTTTGGGCTAACGCTAACTTTAACCCGCGTGATGATTAAAAAAAAATCTTTCTCTCCCCTTATCTTCCCTCTTTCTCCCAATTTTCTCTTTTTTTTAGCCTATGTCCGTCTCCAGGGTCCCAACTATATCTCATCAAAACTCATCAAAATTGGTTTGGCCATTTAGGCGTGAAGACGTAACAAACAAACTCACTTTCGCTTTTATAATATTAGTAAGGATGTCGCTTTATTGCTCCTTTATTTGCATTTTCATTGTACCATTTCAAACGAGGTATATGTCAAGCATTTATTTGACATTTGCGGCCTTTAAATAAACCATGTTACTATAATACGACCGTATTATATTATCATAGTTTCATAGTTAGATACGCTATTGTTATTGTCAACTTCATCTTTGAAAACATCTATCTCCTATTACAATTTATATCATAAAATCACATTCTTTCGCCATAACAAATTCTGATTTAGTATTTATATTACACAGACCTTTACTGACGACATTGAAATAAGAACCGAATGAAACAATAGAATAAAGGGCAAAAGATCAGCAGCCCATCTAAAAACTAAAGGCTAAACAAACAACAATAGTCAAGCCTGAGTAACTAGGCCTGTCTCTGAACCAAGTTTAACTATTTGACCTTCACCTTAAGGAAAGTCGATATAAAAGGATTCTGATAAAGGTACTATTATTTATATAACTTTTCTGTGAACACCTGTTACTACTTTGGGTAATGGTGCTGGAATTTTCCACTCAAATTTGGGACTTGAAGATAGATCTAGGTTAATACCTTTGGTTAAGCCTTTCTTGTTTTGCATTAATGCTAAGTAGAGAGACCTTCTGAAAAAAAAACAATTCGTATACGCTTAATATATCAATCCACAATAATATTATAAAGCGGAAGAACTTGTATTTTTGTATGTAACGTAATAAACTCAAATTTAATAACTACTGGACCGATTTCAATAATATATTTGCATTAGAAAGCTACATTATCACTGAGTTATTTAGGCTCTATAACATCACGCTACTACCCAAGGAGCAGACCGTATCTGAGTAGACTAAACATCTTGAGAGCTTTTCCAATTTAAACATTCTGATGCCTAACCATTTTCGTTAAAATAAGTAGGGTACGTATCTTTTAAAAATCTTTAAATTAGGGTTGAATCAAAGTTGTATTTGTGCGATTTTGGTTCCATCAGTCGCTAATTCAGTAACTCTGCGGTTGCCTATATTTTCAAGATAGGTATCTACAGAATAAATAACAAATCTTATCTACAACTAAATAATAAGCACCGATGAGCTAACGAGATTTCTTTTGCAACAACATAACTTAGTTTTTCTACCCCATTTATTAGTCCTTCTCCCCAAATTCTCCAACAAATCTAAAACCTTGTTTATATCAAGAAATCTAGAAATACTCCGCGAAATAGGACATAGGTACAGTCGGCAACATTCTCTGTGACCACTTTTCGACCTTATCAATAAGGGCCTTAAGGGTTACAGGTGGTCCATGAGAAACTTTGTCGAGTGTACTTCAGAAGAGATGTGGGTAGAATTTATGATCAAAGTTACGTGTGGGCTACCCAGTCTTAAGTTATAGTCTCTACGCATGCTAACTCATATTGTTATGTATGGTACACGTTTTGAAAGTTATGCCACTGAAAAATAACACTTATCTCATATTAAATGTGAGTTACATGTTGCTTGCAACATACTCTATGGTTTAGGAATGAGGTCAGAATATTTCTTCCTGCGGTTGCTTTTAAAAGCGACTAATTAATGAATTTAATATTAGACGGTTTAGTAGAGAAGGCATGCAGGTTAATGAAATAGTACCTTTAGCGTTAAACAATGGTATTTTGTGTTAAATTTCATCTAATGTTTAAAAAAATTGGAATTATGTATTTAGCTATATATGTGTAAGCAAATGCATTATGCATTGAAATGCTTATCCTAGAAGACGTTATGACCATGGCAAATAAAAATCTTCCCTCTCTTAGCTCCTTTTCATTGCACGCCACTGTATTAATCATATTCTTCTGCAGCCACTGTAGCCACCTCCTCCACACATCCAGAATGATGAAAACTGAACGGGGTTCCCATTAACATCCTTACTAATATTATAAAAGCGAAAGTGAGTTTGTTTGTTACCTCTTCACGCTTTAATGGCTAAACCAATTTTGATGAATTTTGGTACAGAGATAGTTGGTAACCAGGAGATGGACATAGGCTAATATATTTTTGGAAGGGATGTGAGGGAGCAAGAGGGAAAAAAAGGGAAAACTTAGCGTTGCTATTACAAATCAATAAGGCGCAAGGCGAACTTTGTTACCCCGAATTTAACGCGAGCCAAGCCGCGGGCAAAAGCTAGTACTCCTATATTTTAAATTCCACGTCCACCATCATTCTCATTGTAGTACACAAAAGCAATTCATATAAGCTCACTGGTTGCATGTCTTACCTTATTACTGACCGAGTATTACTGCCAATAATCGCATGCAAACTCAACATTATGTATGCAGCTTGCATCCAGCTCACTGCAGCGTTGCGTAGGTACCAATATGATGGTTGAACGCTTTCTACGTACTGTTATAGAGGAAGGAACCCAAAAGGTCCACGAGCTTTCAATCTTATCTTTTTACAAAAAAACGTTGCCTCACACTAGTTTTTCCTGTATCGTGGGTGCATTTACAAACACAAATAGCCAGACCAGAAAGAACCAGGTCATAAAAATATTTGTTCCGTGCGGGAATCGAACCCGCGACACGCAGCACAGCAGTCGATCCTTCAGCAACTGTGCCAACCGTTCCATCAAAATTGATCACCAAATGAACAAAAATATTTTAAATAGACACAATTTTTTTTTTTTAATTCATAATTTACAGTAATAAAGATACTAAAGCAGTATTTCAACTATACCAATGACTATTAACAACCACAAAATACACTAGGGGGGGGGTTCATATCAAAAGTCGATAAGCTTGCCCTTCATTTAGGGCCCGGCCCGCCACTGCACCAACCACCATTTAATTCCACCGCTCTGGAAGGAGCGGGAGGGAGTGGGAATAATGTCAACACAGCCTGTCGTCACTGGGCGGACAAACGACCCGCGTCTAAGGTGGCCGGGAGTATTATCGCGGCACCCGACGCCCGCAGTCTCTCCCGCGGCGGCTGGGTTGATTTAATGTTCATAAAATGTAAAACTTCTTACAATTATCTGTACAATTCTAATACGATACTGTTCTTGCGTATGTAAGTTCATATTGGGAATAGATATTGTCAATTATTAAGAGTAGAATTCGTATCCCCATGCCAAGCGAGGTAACGGGGCTGAGCAGAATTTCAAGCGTGATTTGTAATATCGGACTTAAGTTACTAGCCTTTGCCCGCGGCTTCACTCGCGTTAAATTCGGGGTAACACAGTTGCCCTTTCCTGATTTGCCTTATTTATTGTAATAGCAAAGCTAAGTTTTCCCTTTTCTTCCCTATTTTTCTCTCATTTCTCACTTTAAAAAGCCTATGTCCGTCTCCAGGGTCTCAACTATCTCTGTACCAAAATTCATTAAAATCTGTTTAGCCATTTAGGCGTGAAGACGTAACAAACAAACTCACTTTCGCTTTTATAATATTAGTAGGGTTAATATTAAAATGTTGTGCGTATGGATTAGTGTCAAATGATGAATTTGATGTTGAATTGATGCTGGTTAATGATGATACAGTTCTGAAAATGAATACCGCTTTCTAAAGTATGCCAGAAGTAGTAGTGTGATACTGTGAGACATACTATTTTTTTTTAATTCATTTCTCAAATAATTTTTGAGTTTTTTATATAATATTACTCGCCAAACTTGACGTTTGATGGCGAGATGTGCTCTTTTCTTATAAATACACTAAACTACTATTTTAACAAAATAAATACTAAATTGAAATTTTAAAAATTAAAACAAATAAATTAAAAACTGTCAAAATTTGCTTCTCAACAAAAAAATGCGCTGAGGCTGCTGATGCTGATGATATACTTAGTAAGAAGATCGGACAATAACGGTCGGTTTGCTTCGATTTTTATTAATTTCAATTAATAAAAATCGAAGCAAACCGACCGTATAGCACTTGAAACCTTTGAAAAAATCCGAAACAACAATCCCGTAATCGATGTTAAATCCAAAACAGGCTAGACAGAAAAAAAGGCCTATTTCGACCAGATCGACCTCTGTCCGAGCCGGTAATCGAACAGGCGATCAATCAACCACTGTCTCCCTACATTTATCTTCGAAACGAATATTAAAAGGAAAAACTGAAAACATGGGCAACGCAAAACGGAATTATTCATGTATCGATATGGGATGAATTTTATTTGGTTCCGTAGCAACTCTAACTTAAAGTTATCGTGACCTGAAGGGCTACTATGACATCTTATACTTAGCAATTCTTATTCCACTGAGGGAAAGAGACAGATATATAGGGTGTCTAGCACCATCTCTTTCCCTCAGTGGAATAAGAATTGCTATAAGATGTCATAGTTGCCCTTCTGGTGTTTTTAAAAGACAAAGAGGCATTCAAACAAAAAATATTCAGCCCGTTGTGCATTCCAAAGAGCCTGAACTTTATTGCGAACAAGCCTTAGAAACTCCTTGGGAACTCTTTTGATTAAAATACTGTTGTTAAAACCTTAAAAGTTTACCTGTCAGTGGTTAAAAAACCCTTATAGCCTTATAGCCTATTAGCCTTGTCAAAAGTCGTAGAAAAACGAAAAGTCTAGAATGTATTGGTTTGACGTTTGCGGGTCTCTAAAATATTCCATACCATGGGCCATCGCGTAGCAGATTCATGGTGATCAAATAAATATTGCTACGTTTGTATCAAAGGTTTGTGTAAAAACTTCACAAAGTATTGACACTTCAAATGTACAAATATCATAAAGTATGTAGAATTGGATTAAAACGTAATACGTAAATTAATTGAGCGAAATTATTCGGAAGTTGTAGTTGTATTAAGAAAATTTAATGTAACCTAAAATGATCCATAACAATATTAAAAACAAATTAACACACTGCACAAACCCATTAAGTACAGTCAGCATCATAAATAACACAACATTGTGAAATTCACAATTTCCCCATTCCCGCTCAATTTATTTAGCGAAATAAAAAACAGAAAAAAAAGGAAATAAATTGGATTCATTTATGCGTCCCCCGTTCCCACCATATCCGTTAAGGGTAGACACAAAAACGAACAATGAAACACCAAATTGAACTTTGGTTTTTGACAACGTGGTTGCAGTTTTAAAAGGCTTCAATCAACTTTTAAGGGTATTTACATTTTTATCTTCGCCTTAAGTTGTATACGCGGCTGTAGAGTTCAAATTGAAATAGGTGATCAATCAAATTATTTGGCCCACTATAGTAATATTTTGCTTCTGAATTGCCTAGATTGTTTTAAAGTTTGACACATCTATACTAATATTATAAAGCTGAAGAGTTTGTTTGTTTGTTTGTTTTAACGCGCTAATCTCAGGGACTACTGGTTGGAATTGGAAAATTCTTTTAGTGTTGGATAGTACATTTCTTGAGGAAGGCTATAGGCTATATAACATCACGCTACGACCAACAGGTGCTGAGCAGCGTGGGTGAAACCGCGGGGAACAGCTAGTTCCAAATAAAATGCTGTTATAAGTCTCTTCGAATTTTATCACAAAGATTTGTTACTAAGTAATTAATATGACGTTTACGAATATTCTGCGTACTAGCCTACTTTTTCAGACTTAGTATAACTACCTACTTATCCACTACGTTTAAGCTAATGACATAGTGGGAACAGATATTTGAAATAACTCAGTAGCTATTTTGATCATTTTTCTTACTTAAAATTTAATATTAAAACTTGTTTTAAAGCATCATTAGAAACAAGAATTGTCTAATCATAAGTTTAATAATAAATAAATCAATTACAAGTTGCAACTTCACCAAAATTAAATTACGAAATATTTTTTTTAACAATATATTCTCATTCGAATATTCTAGAAACTACAGATAGTAATAGTAAAGCAATTTGTTGAGGCTAACGAATATTAGTTTTTCATAGATATTTGAACCTCAGCTCACAGCTGGCTTGAAAGTGTTATTTTATTAGATCTATTAATTTGAAGCTTAGCAATTATTTTCAAAGTCTGGGATGGGCCATCTTTCATAAAATAATTAATAATTCCACTCTGAAACGAGTTCAATGTACAGATTAATCTACTGTCCAGTAATAATCCCTTACTTTTCTCTAAGCTTCAAAAGACCACGGTTATTTTTTCATTAACAATCCGGCCCCGAAGGACCAAAATCATGATATCGTGGTCCTTCGAGGCCGGATTCTTTGCAATGACGGTTATTGATTCTTTTGTAAGTAATAGATCAAACCAGTATCGTTTCCCCTACTACCCTTAACTTCAAAGATAATTATCAACGCATTTCAATATTTAAGCTTCTTTTATTTTTCTCTTTCCCTCTCGCATTCCTCTTGTCAGTTAGTATTTTTGTGCCATTTGCATTTGGGATTGTAGTGTACTGAGCCTAATAAAGTTGGGGTGACGTCTTTGAGTGTAAGTTTTTTTTCGTAATTAAGGAGGGTAGAGCAAATATTTGTTGAGTAAGAATTGCTGTCTTCCTAAGCTCTTAGTTCTTTAAAAAAATCTATAGATTCCATTCTCCACAGATTGTACAATGTATATTAAGTAACGTCTTGGTTATTATACTTTATGGTGCTTCACAGAACTAATTAAAACAGCAAAGAGGTGGTCTGTGTGTAAAAGATTGTTTGACATTCAATTTCCTGGGGTAAACACGCCAGGATATGTAAAGAGAAGATATTGCTTCTTATAACTTTTAATACATAGCAGGCTACAACTGTGTCGTAGTCACTGTAAAATAGAATCCTTTATTAGCATAGTGGTAGTTCTTAAAGTGATTTATAAAAGAAAAAAATATATACTATTTTAAGATTTCACAGAATTAAGGCACAAAAACATAATTTAATTTCAACATTCATATTAAATTCTCCGCCACAATAATTATGGAAGCGTCCAAAATCTTTCTAACGCTACAAAAATAGTTCCGCAAAAATATTCTTTCATAATTTTTACACGTCACTGAAACATTTTTCAGCAACAATATCCTAAAAGCTTCATAATTTGATGGATAAATTAACGTTGAGCATTTTGTATGCATATTTTAGGAGTGGCGAACACGAAATTTTTACTCTGCACAAAATTTAGGATATGTTCGTAAAAATATCTCACTGTTTTCTGAGTATAGTCGGCGACAAAAATAACTGAAATTTTAGAAAGCATTCTCTACCGAGTGAAATCATTCTTTGTTCATAATTGGAAGTCCAACGTTTCGAAAAATAACTTCGACTTATTTTTATATTTTCGCATCTACTTGTACATTTTTCATACTTTAATTAAAATAGAACCTTCTGTTTACTTTGTATTTTTATGATATTTTAGTAAACAAACATAACAACTGTTTTATTTTATAAAGTCATATAAGAACATAAAACTAATTTGTTTCCACGGAACAGTTGCCCGGACACAAGCTAACATATACATAAAATATCAAATTGTACGTGCTGTCATAAATGTTGGTGTGGCATTAAAAATTCACAGAAAATGCAGCCGAGACAGCTAATATAGGGCGTGAGGCGGTTAGAGGCAAGGTACAGTCAGGTGGAAACGTAAGTGTCAACTACAAAATTGACGTTTAAATTTTCTATTAAGTATTTTCGAATCGAGCCTCGGGTAGTATTATTATCGAATGAATTTTGTATTTGTGACGCTTTACGAACAACGAGTAATAATTTCTTTTGTTTGTTTCTCACAGTGGTATTTGTAAATTGGTGGTTGTGTAAAATAGTGTTGTGTTTTTTATGTCGAACATCATTATAGTATTAGTTTGAGTAATTTGTTTTTATTATTTCGTTTTGTAGTTAAATAAAACTGTAAATTAATGTAGTTTGTTAAAGTTTTCTTAGTTTTTGTATTGAAGATGCGTGCAGATGAATTCTCTAACTAATATAAAATAAATTAAACTAAATACATAAACTATGAAAGTTGTTTTCTCTGAAAGAAAATAAATATAATTACATGTTCTAATACGTTAGGTATCTATTAATGTTTTTTTACAATAATCTTTTCTTAGTCTGAAAATTAAATTCAACACACGCGCATTTCAATGTTATCCATATATTAATTAACGACTTCTAAATTCGGTAGCCGAAAATCGCTCAATCTGCTAATCGTTATTTTCGATCGACTTCGTGATAAAATGCGTAATTCGGAGATTACAGCCCTTGTTGAAATATTATGTAATTTCGAGATCGTTCTACGGAGCAATTAACTTGGCTTACTGTATTCAGGCATGTTTTATTATCTTCTATATGACGGTATTTGTGAGTTTAATTTTATCCCATAAAACTAGTTATTTTTTTTTGTGATGAAGAATTAAAATTGAGCCAAGACATGTTATGGAATCAGGCGTCAATTTGAAAATGGAAATCTAGGACATTAAAATTACATGCCAAAAATATTTACTTTTAATTCTGCTAAAACGATTCAGGCTGAGATGCGTAATGAAAATGCAAAAACAAACACTGAATTAGGTTAAAGATTTATTTTCGATATCACGCGGGCAAAGCCGTGGTGGCCAGCTACCCTACTTTCTACTAATATTATATCTTATACAGTGAAACCTTGTTAAGTGGGACCTGGGTAAGTGAGAAACCTCCATAACTGGACCTCATGCTGAGGTCCCGACACCTTGGCCCTGAATCACCTCTGTTAGTGGAGACCCTGGGTTAGCGGAATACCTCTTTTAGTGAGACTAATTCTCTCGTCCCTTCAGGTCTCACTTATCCAGGTTTCACTGTACTTACTTATATTTAATATTATAAATGCGAATGTTTGTGAGAATGGATGGATATATGGATGTTTGTTACTCTTTCACGTCAAAACGGCTGAACGGGTCTTGATGGTAGGTTTAGGTAGATTATAGTCTGGAATAACACATAAGATACTTTTTTTTTATATATCACGCGGGCGAAGCCGCGGGCGCCAGCTAGTCATCTATAAAAATAACACATAAACGACTTCAACAAAGACATTTCAATGTTACATAAACCAGGATCTTCTCCCGTATACATAACCTGACGGTACCAAGCGGTATATATGAAAGAGCATTACAATTTCTAAACAGGGCAATAAATACGCAATATTATGCTACTGTGCACAGATATTTTCATTTTATTACACCAACTGTTTTACTCCATTAATGAAATTTATACTGCATCTAATTACATACACGCATTAACCTTTCCTTGCTCTTGTATTAAAGGACACAAGGTTCATTTTCGAGTGTGTTTGCAGGAATATTTGGTATGAATGCTGACGATTCGATACGGGGTGTTACGCTAGGATTAGGCCCACATGTGTTTAGATTTTGTCAATTTTCGTCGCATATGTGCTAAGATCCCTTATAATGGTGACTCATGGTATTATAATAGTGTTAGGGACTAGATTTTGCGTGCGATTGTACTCATAATGTTTCAAGTAATTCTAATGGGGTAGAAATAGTGATATTATATGGTTTTAATTGCTGCATTTGGTATAGCTTCGAATTGCTTCCTACTGAGTTTAGACGTTAGTAAACCTTAATGTGCATTCAAATAGAGTTCGAATCAGTCTTTTTGAGTGACTGATTAAGACGTGTGGTCAAATCAAATTAATCAAATCATTTATTTCAATTAGACCATTACAGGCACTTTTGAAAGTCAAGAAACAAAATGAATCTACAGTCCCGGTCACATTCCAAAAAGTTGATCTCTATGGAGAAGAATGGACAAGAAACTCCATGGACACTCTTTTAAATTATAATATTTTACAAAATCGTGTTCACATCATTCATGTTGAGATTATACAAATATGTGAGAACGATGTAAAAACGCGTGCACAGTAAGAGCGTCCAGAGTAAATAAAAAGCAAAATTTTTAAAATTTTATTCAGGGCTGAGTGATCTGAGTGGTTAAGACTTAAAAAGCCTAGTCTTCTAAGCTCGTTTTCAGATGACAGCAATATGGAGGAGTACTTCAAAGCCTGGGCATCTTGTCGTTTGTTAAGCTTGATTATATTGACGACGATAATATTAATTATTTGACGGTTGGCGTAGTGGCTAAGCGAACGACTGCCGCACTGCGTGTCGCGAGTTCGATCCCTGGAGATCCCACGGAACAAATATTTGTATGACCTACAGGTAGTTGTTCCGGGTCTGGCTGTTTGTGTGTTAAAATGTTTGTAAACGCACCCACGATACGAGTGAAATTCCTAGTGTGAGCTTATTTCTATCAATCGGCTATAAATCAAGACTCTGAAACTATTATATATATCACGGGCCTGTTGGTTCAGTGGTTAGTGGCCCTGACTGCTGAGCCGGAGGTCGTGGGTTCGATTTCCACCCAGGACAAACTTTGTGTGAGCATGATTGTTTGTTCTGTATCTGGGTGTGATCTATCTATAATATGTATGTATTTATAAATTATATAAGTATGTATATCAGTATCAGTTGTCTAGTTACCATAACACAAGCTCTGCTTAGCTTGGGATCAGATAGCCGTGTGTGTGTTGTCCCAAGATATTTATTACTGAAAAAATTAAAAACAATTTGCATGATCCAGGAATCGAAGCTGTCGTAGCTTCGATTCCGATTCAGTTGTCTAGTTACCATAACACAAGCTCTGCTTAGCTTGGAATCAGATAGCCGTGTGTGAGTTGTCCCAAGATATTTATTACTGAAAAAATTAAAAACAATTTGCATGATCCAGGAATCGAAGCTAGCTTCGATTCCTGGGTCATGCAAATTGTTTTTGATTTTTCGTTCATCGTTCTAATTATACAATTTCTCTTATTCCAACTAGTGTGAACTTATTTTTATCAATCGGCCATAAATCAAGACCCTGATACTACTACTGAAAAAAAAAACTATTACATTTTGCACGAACCAGGAATCGAACCTACGACGTCGTGCTAATTTCTCGTTTTCCAAACAAAACAAAAAACAGAGGCACAACCAACCAACAATAAAATTAAAATAAAACTAATCACGGGCCGACTGCAAACTTTCTGCATTTATACTTCTTCACCATAAGTTCATATCAAGTTACTTACTCGTAGGTTTTCGGGCCCTATCGTGTTTTTTCGGATGAGTTCGTTTGGGAATTTTATTTTGTGTCTAATTGAAAAACAGTGTGTAACATTAGTATTTAAAAAATGAATCCTTACGTTCTGGTAATTTTGTCTAGACTGGATTAAAATAAAGCTAAAAAATACACAGTTACTATCCTATTATATACTATATAATTATATTATGTATAGGTATATATATAGGTATTATAAATACGAATGTTTGTGACGATGTATGGATGTTTGTGACTCTTTCACGTCAAAACGGCTAAACGGATCCTGATAAAATTTGGCACAGAGGTAGATTATAGTCTGGAATAACACATAGGATTTTTTTTCGATATCACGCGGGCGAAACCAGGTGTGCCAGCTAGTAAGTCATAATTTTAATCATATTGAATATGATTTGCCTGCCGGGGTAGTTCGAAAGAGATACCACGGCCCCGGAACGTAAAGGGCAACAGACGGAACATGGATGGGTTTTAGTCATAAAAGTCTGACATTCCTCCCCGCTCCGCCCAGAGCGGGGGAAGTCATTTGATGATTTCCCACCCGAAAAAAAAAATGGCTTCTATGGGTCTATCCGAAATAAAGTTTATTCATTTTAAAACGTCACGTAAAATAGCCCAATATTTTACCTGTACAATAAAAAAAAACAAACCTAGGTACATGTAAGCAAACTGAATACAGGTAGACGCTCAATGGCGCGGGACTAGCTAGCGATAATTAAAATAGATATAAAATAGAATATTCGATGCTGCTCGTCAATATCCGGTGCGGCCGGATGCGACGCCATTTTGTTCTGTTGCGTTATGTAGGTTCAGTTTTTACATTGAAGTTGTAAGGATAAAATGTGGGGTAAATAATTAAAGGTCGTTGACTATTACTTAGAGAAACTAAACGTAAAATCACAGATTTAAGCTTGATTATATTGACGACGATAATATTGATTATTTGACGGCACGGTTGGCGCAGTGGCTGAGCGAACGACTGCCGCTCTGCGTGTCGCGAGTTCGATCCCCGGATATCCCACGGAACAAATATTTGTATGGCCTACAGGTAGTTGTTCCGGGTCTATCTGTTTGTGTGTTAAAATGTTTGTAAACGCACCCACGATACAGAAGAAATTCCTAGTGTGGGGCAACATTAAAAAAAAATATATAGCAATTATGATTGTTAACACGACACTGTTAGCGCAGTGGCTAAAAGTTCGGCTAGTGTGCTGCGGGCCGCGGGTTCGATCCTTGTACGGCTCAAATATTTGTAAAGCATCTGGGGCGAAACGTTACAAAAAAACAAATACTTCGACAGTATCTATTACACTGAATATTTTCTAATTTTTCCTTAATTTTTGTTTCAGGTATGTACAGCCAAGTTTCTCCAATTACAACTAATTACGAAGAACAACGAAATAAATTATTAAGCGTATTGTTTCGTCTACTCGTAAGGAAATGAGCTGAAAGACAAGTAAGTAGAAACTTATTAAACTACAAATTTTAAGAAAAGAAAGAAAGAAAATTGCGTACAACAATTTTCAAGAAAAAAAAAATGCGTTTAATCAGCATTTTTAAAAACAAAAAAAACTCCATAAGCATAAAATTACTAAATAATATGATTAATGCCAAAAGGGCCAGATGGCAACACTACCAGACCGCTGATTTTCAGATACAGCAAGGTTTTAAGGTTCAGACAGAGTACAGACTGGGCAGATAAAAGAAGCGACTGCCTATCTGAACTCCAGAACTCGGTTAGTATTAGGTTATACCCCTTGGTAAAACTGGCTGTCAGACTTTCGGGACACTAACGGCCGTCAAAGATCTACAAATGACAGAGGACTTACAACGTGCTTTCCGAGGCACGGAGAAAACTCGACATGTAATAGGTGGTCACCCATCCATAAACCAACCTAGGCAAGCGCGGCTTGACCTAAAGATCAACCCACGCGGCTGCTATTATTAAGCCACCATCATCCGATACTTAACCAACTAATGTAAGAAGGCGTAGACACATAAATCATGGACAATTTCATCGAAAGTGACACTGATTAGAGGTCTAGTTAGGGGTTGTAATGTGAATTTCTCTCGTTATTTTTGTTCAACAGTATAATGTGGGTAATTACCCCTTTAAAAGGGGTAAATGGTATCAACACGTGTTCAAATTCGGAACATTTGTAGTAATTGAGGATAATGAGATCTAGTTAATTTTAGGTGTTTAGTTTGATCGTTTTAGGCGGGGACGGTTAATTTAACTGGTTATAAAAGTTTTAGGTACTATTTTTGGTTGTTTAGTTTGTTTACGTCTGTAGGTTTGTGTGTGTGTGTGTATTCTTAATGTCAACTTTGTGAGTTCGATTATTTAGTTGCCACTACATGAAAATAGTGTTGATAAAGCCTGCACCCTGAGTTCTTTCTCCCTCTTGCATATTTGTTAAAAAAGGTTGTCAAGTGCGAATTGGACTCACGCACCGAGGGTTCCGTATACAAATTTGCGACATAAACGGCCTTATCTTTTGACTGCGTAGATTTAGAAGGTGGTTTTATACACAACTCCAAGAAACCATAGATTTGGATTTGATTATACGGTTTTTTCTCTCAATGAGTTTTATTGAGTAAAACCCATTCATGTTCCTTCTTTTGTCCTTGTTTTCCGAGGCCGCGGTACGTCTTTCGAACAACCCGCAACCCCGGCAGGCTGTGGCCTTAGCGGGCCCCTCTACTTGCATATATGACACAACTAGACAACGCGCGTTCCTGCAACCAAACTTTGTTCGATCAAGCTTCTGTCACTTTCATGGGGGCGTGGTTCCCAAGGTCCCTTAATAACACCCAACAGAAAGGGAACTGCTAGTCCCATAAAAACTTGCTAAATTGACGTGCAGTACAGAATCCATCACCAAAAAAGCACACGGTATCACATAACCTACAATTTCAGATCGCTAATCTTAAGATATAAATACGACCAACCATCTGGTCCTAACATTAATAACCCGTACCTACCTTGATCGAGGGGTAAAGCGAATTCGCCTTCATAATTAAGGAAATTTGAAAACCGACATCAAAACGGGGTTGAGTCGGGGTTACGATCTGATACGGCGGGGTGAATGGGGGGCGAAAGGGGACTATTCATTAATCAAGCAAGTGACAGATCTGTTGGCATGTGTTTCTAGTAGATTACGTCTCGTTTCTAGTTGTTTGGTCAGTATATTGTTTAACTGTGTGCTTTGAGGAGGCTGTGTCGAAGATTGTGTATTGTGGTTGCAAGGTCGGCTACTCAGCAAAAGGTCCTGAAAATCCTTACTGTGTCGAAGATGGTGTATTATAAATAAATAAATATCTTGGGACAACTCACACACGGCTATCTGATCCCAAGCTAAGCAGAGCTTGTGTTATGGTAACCAGACAACTGATATACATAGTTATATAATTTAAAAATACATACATATTATAGATAAATCACACCCAGACACAGAACAAACAATCATGCTCATCACACAAAGTTTGTCCTGGGTGGGAATCGAACCCACGACCTCCGGCTCAGCAGTCAGGGCCACTAATCACTAGACCAACAGGCCCGTCAAAGTAACTTTGCCACGCGGAGGACGTCGCGGGCGGAAGCTAGTTCTATATAAATTAAAATAATACTGGTGGGGCAGATGATGACTCTTTTCATCAAGCTTTTATGAGCTTCGTATAAAGTAACAAAAGTGAAACGAAAGAAAAGAAAATAGAAATGACAAGGTCGAAGTTTACGAGTAACATAGACGCAAAAATACACAAACAGCTTACAGAACAATCTGGAAATGCAACAAATAGTCTATAAATTCTTAAGTATGTATTTATTATTTGCCCGCGACTTCGCTCGCGTTAAATTCGGGGTAATACAGTTCCCCTTGCGCCTTATTGATTTGTAATAGCAACGCTAAGTTTTCCCTCACAACCCACTTTTTTTCAAAAAAAATATTAGCCTATGTCCATCTCCTGGTTCCCAACTATCTCTGTACCAAAATTCATCAAAATCGGTGTAGCCATTAAAACGTGAAGAGGTACCAAACAAACTCACTTTCGCTTTTATAATATTAGTAAGGAAGTAAGGATTCATAAAGGTCACCATCAGCTTCTATAAACAATACAGCTTAGGAATAGGAAACTTACTGTCTATCTGGACGGGCCTGTTGGTCTAGTGGTTAGTGGCCCTGACTGCTGAGCCGGAGCTCGTGGGTTCGATTCCCACCCAGGATAAACTTTGTGTGATGAGCATGATTGTTTGTTCTGTGTCTGGGTGTGATTTATCTATAATATGTATGTATTTATAAATTATATAAGTATGTATATCAGTTGTCTGGTTACCATAACACAAGCTCTGCTTAGCTTGGGATCAGATAGCCGTGTGTGAGCTGTCCCAAAATATTTATTTATTTTATTTATTATCTAGGTAACCATAATAATATAAATAACTTTCCAGATGAGAAGAAACTCGTATTAAATGTAACTACAACACATAAGTCTGTGTAGGCCGTTCGATCTTGAAAAGGGTAGGGTAGACCGGGTACAATAGTAACACGGGCCAATAGTACCATCATCGATATTTCTACTACTGAGCTAAATTTTACATGTGTGAGTGTGCCAGCACACGCGCTACTTGGGTCCCGAGGCGCCCCTCAGTCGCCGGCGCGCGTGCTGTGAAACGGACTTGGTAGTGGAGAATTTTTTATTTTCGGCAAGCCACGGTAAATTTTTACGTAAAATATTATTAGCTGTAGCTCGTAGTACCAGAGCCTTCTCGTCAAGTAATTGTTGTTGCCAGTTTAAACAGATATTAAGCTATTGATTTATGATAAATATGGAACTATATGTTTAGAATTACGTAACTATTTGATGTTTTTTTCTAAATTGGGTACTTTGGTGCAATTGTACCAACATCGCCGGGGTCAATGGTACCGGTACAGTTGACCCCATGGTAGAAATAACCCCGTAGTAATAATAACAGAGTAAAAAAAAATACTTAAAATATGCAATTACTTAAAGACGGACCGTGGGTCAAGAGATACTTAGTTGTATGAACAGGCATATGATGAGATTTTAAAAGGGCGTAGCATACGCGCCGCTGCGAACATGTTCAACGTTTGTCATGTGTCTCTCATAACATAAAACGTAAAAGAGAAGCTAATCCTGACGAATTTATTTCTATGGGGTATAATCCAGCAACGAAAGTATTTACCGAAGAGCAAGAACAAAGCATAGCTAAATATTTAGTTTAAAATATTTAGATTTCGTTGCACAGGAATCTGTCCCTACAACCGAGATATATTTGATGATTCCGATTTTGGCCCGACATATGTGACAAAAACGACCTTTGCTTGCTGTTAATAGCATCCAAGAGGCCCCTCCCGAACCAGGAATTGGAAATAGATTCCTTGAGTCAGATCTTGAACCTGTAATTCCACAAATTTCAACTCCACGTGAAGATCAAGAGACGCCAAAAGAGCCAAGTCCGTCGTCAGAAGCAGCCACTTTAGTGCCTGAAAGCATGCCTGGAGACACTTTGGCATTAGTTAATCCTTTGGATATAGGTCAGGAATCTCAACAAAATTACCTACAAGGTCAAGATTTGGCACACCACTACGTGAAGTAACAAATACTTCTTTCCATTCAACTCCAGTACTCGACCCTATACCGTCTACATCTAAAGGAACTAAACCCTTCCTTTTTTCACCTGAACTAGTTCGCCCTCTGCCAAAAGCACCACCACGCAAAACCACCAACCGCGGAATAAAAAAACGACACACGGCTATATACACCGACACCCCGGAAAAAGATGCTATACAAAAAGAAGCGGAAGAAGCTGAAAAAAGAAAGAAAGCTAAACAAATTAAAAAGAATCAACGGTACCCAGGAAAATCTAAAGGGATAAATTGTGGTTCCAGCTCGAAAAAGAAAACAGCAACAAAAAATTATTCTGAAAGCAGTGAAGAAGAAGAAGAATGTTTTTGTGTTGTATGTATGGAACCTTAAAGTGCCAGCCACCCTAATAAAATGTGGATTCAATGCGCTCAATGCAGATTACGGGCATACGAGGAATGTACACCTCAGGAGTCAATTTATGTTTGTCACAATTGCGAATCTGACTATTTTTTTTATAAGTAAATTATATTCTATGTGGGTCAATTGTACCAGGGGTCAATTGTACCTCCATATTGATGCTTTTTTTTCATTATTTCTATGTTATGATAGTTATAAAGCTAGATAATAGACAATATGCAACGTGTGAACCAAAGTTGATTATATATTAATAAAAACTTATTTTATTTTTGTTCGAAGTGAAAAATAGTTATTTTAAATGTTATTATTTTCTAGTGTTGATTTAAAACATTGATCTCACGAGTTTTATGTTCCTAATTTTTAAGAATGATTATAAACCCATCAGACTTCAAATAAATGTCTGAGAAAATGTGATTAATACCTTTATTGGCGTTTTATTACCCTATGCAGTTTTGTTACAATTAACCCTTACAGGGGGTCATTTGTAGCACTAGCCATGATTTCATTCAAAGTCAATTTTGACCAAGTTTTGTTCAATCTAGGCCAATTTTAAATATTTTCTTCGGTAGATAATAAACCAAGGCAGTATTATAATAATATTTAAAACAAAAAGCGCTAGTTAAATTTGTGTAATTAACCGATGTTTCGAAAATGGTACTATTGTCCCGGGTCTACCCTACATTTGAATGGTCGTCGTAGGCGGAAAGTTCACATTTTGTCACTACCCACGTGCCTGTAATCTTGGAGACAATATATTAATTGAGGTGTGAGCTTGGATAAGGATGTACCTACGCCTGATCTTTGAAAGAATCCTTACTAATAATATTATAAAAACGAAAGTGAGTTTGTTTGTTACGTCTTCACGCTTAAATTGCTAAACCGATTTTGATGAATTTTGGTATAGAGACAGTTGAGACCCTGGAGACGGACATAGGCAATTTTTTTAAAGTGAGAAATGAGGAAGAAAGAGGGAAGAAAAGGGAAAACTTAGCTTTGCTATTACAATAAATATGGTGCAAGGGCAAAAACTATAGGTAGCACGTACCTGCAAATCAGTAAAGGGGAACTGTGTTACCCCGAATTTAACGTGAGCGAATTCAGCAGAAGTTAGTAAAAATTATAAATGTATGTGATGTGGCTAAATGTCTATGAGTCAACCTAACTTCTTTTTGCTCAGTTTGATATTTTTTTGTGATAATTCTTGTATTGCGTCTTTTGTTGCATCAAATAAATGATTTATTATCTGTCTACCAACCCAACGGGGTAAAAGTATCCCATATCCGTTTCCTAGTTCTAAGCTACCACCCCACAAATTTTCAACCAAATCGGTTCAGCCGTTCGTGATTTATTGTAACTAACACGACTTTCTTTTATACTTATAAATAACTAGCTGTGCCCCGGCATGCGTTGCAATGCAATTTTCTACCTTTCTACCTACCCTACCTACCATATCTATCAAGTTGAATCAAACTGCACACGGTGTGCATATTTAATTTAAAATCGGTTAAGTAGTTTAGGAGTCCATCGCGGATAAACAACGTGACACGTGATTTACATAATATTAAGAAGATAAAGATGTATAATTCGAAACAAAATACTATCAACAATCTACAGACTTCGGAAATCAGATATAACAATACTTATATAAACTAAATCTTACCTATGTCTCGGATAAGGGACCAATAAAATTTTACACGCCCATAATTCAGGCTCTATTTTAGAACTGTAATTAGTAAAGTTAGTATGTGAACGAACTCAGGTCTTGGATGAATTATGCTGAAAACGTCTTTGGCAAAGTCGAAAAGTTAATTCGGAGTCAAATGTATGAAAGATACGAGAATTTCGTTGGATTCATGCAAATTTTCGGAGTTATTCTGTGTCCCTATTTCCTTTCTTGGTACGGATAGAGATATTGAATGTTTGTTGTTAGAATGCTTGATATTTTTGCTCTTATATAAGTAAATAAACATACAGCCACACTAGGAATTTCTCCTGTATTGTGGGTGCGTTTACAGCCATTTAAATTCACATACACAAACAGCCGGACTCAAACAACTGTCTGTAGGTCATACAAATATTTGTTCCGTGATCGAACCCTTGACACGCAGCGCACCAGTAGATCGCTCAGCCACTGCGCCAACCTTGCAAAGCGTCCTAATGAAACCCTGGTCATTGAATTGTGGAGAGGGGTGGCAAAAACGTCCATTAGCACTCAAAATGCATTTATATTCACTACTAATTACAGGGGGTGAATGCACATCGGCCATGGATTTAGGGGAGACGGTGATGGCTCCTTTTGTTAGAGAACCACCTACTGTGCTTTGTGTAAAGTAAGTACGTGGCAGTAAGTACCTGGTTTGTGTTGGAGAAAGCTGATGTAGTTCATTTAGATGTTATAATGGTTGATAAGATAAAGAGGTTTGTCAACCCTTAAAGAAGCTTTCGCAGAAGCTGTCTGTTAAATTAAGTTGGTTATTGGACAAGATACATATTGATTGATTGATAGTGAGAGTATTCTTGACAAATATCTTTGTTGTCTTAACTATGGCATTTTGGAGTTTCAGCTCTTTTTTTAACGTAAGACATGGAAAGTTAATACTGTGAATGGACAACAAAGTGATCCTATGAGGGTTCCATTTTTTCTTTTGAGGTACGGAACCGGGTTCCGTTTTTTTCTTTTGAGGTGTGGAACAGGTACCGTTTTTTTTGAGGTACAGAACCGGTTACCGTTTTTTTTTTGAAGTACGGAACCGGGTTCCGATTTTTCTTTTGAAGTAAGGAACCCTGAAAGTACTATTTTGACATAAGCCAACATAAAGTTAAAACCGATCCTGTTGAAATGAGTAAAGCATGGAATGTAACAAAACTGGGTGCTCAAGTAGGCCATGAAAATATCTAACATACCAGTTACCAAAACAAAACAGATATTTTCATCACCACGTTAAGGAAGCTTTTATTTAAACCGGTCGCAAATCACCACTTTCCGCCATCATTGTATCAAATCACCAAATTAAAGAACAAAAGAGCACATTAACCGACCGCTCAGAGCATTTGGTAGTAATGCGTTTGCACTAACTGTGGCGGCCATTTTGTTTGATTGATTGGAGATTTTACTTTGATGACTATTTTTGGTGAAGATCATTGTTATTTGTAAGGCTTTATTAATTTTCAACACCTTTTTACGTAGTTATTCATCAATCTTTGTTAATAGATGCTGCATATGAGCTCTTTTTTGCGGATGGGAAATCATCAAATAACTTCCCCCGCTCTGGGCGGAGCGGGAGGGAGTGCCAGACTTGTGCTGACTAAAACCCACCCATGTTCATTCCCTTTACGTTCCGGGGCCGCGGTGTCTTTTTCGAACAACCCCGGCAGGCGGTGGCCCTGGGAGGCCGCATGAGGTCTTGGGTTCGATTCCTGGGTGGGGCAAATTGTTATAGGTTTTACGCATCAGGAGTTTAGCAGCTATGAGTCCAGATTCGTGACCTGTGGATGCTAATAGGTTTGCTGCCTATAACATGGGACTTTGTCAACTGACCTTAGAATAACCTCCATTCTATCGAATCCATCCAGTCCTACACGTGAAGCTTGCGGCTAGATCAGCTCAGCAGATTTTTAGGTTAAGCCGCCCTTTCCTAGGTACACAGATGGGTGATCACTCGACAAACCGAACAAATCGAGTGTTTTAACTGCCACGGAAACATGCAAAATCCCCTTTTTAT
The DNA here is from genome assembly GCA_958449745.1 of Ochropleura leucogaster. NCBI lineage: Eukaryota > Metazoa > Arthropoda > Insecta > Lepidoptera > Noctuidae > Ochropleura > Ochropleura leucogaster. Next base: position 7,726,125 of record OY288225.1, read on the forward strand.
GCCTGGAGCTTCGCCATAAACTACGTTATATCAAACCCCGTGCTTTTGAGGGTAACTGCAACATAAGAAGTCTTATAAATTCATTGACAGCCAATTCTTGCAAAAAAGTAGTTAATTTTAGTGTTATTCTATGACTTAAAAAGGTCTAAATTGAAAACCATCACACATATACACATAGACTACTGCTAAGCTGTCCCTATTCATATCATATTATATTGGGACACATCGGTATGAGATATGAGAAGGATCTCAAATGCTCCAAGCCTTTTTGCAGTGATTCCACAGATTTGTCTTTTTGTTCGACAAGATTGGCACAACAATCATGCCAACGACCCAACATTCATACATAACTCATCCCAAAATTCTGAACACCCAAAATTTCTCATCTTCGCACCTACCTGAAGATAATTCAAAAACAAAAGCTGCAAAAGAATAACTTTTTCTATTACCGAACACACTTGATTCAAAGTTGGTGCGATAAACACCATTGGTTGGGATCTCATACATATTAATACATTCTGCGACGCTGAATGACTCTCTGAGGACGTTCGGAGGAGTCTCGTGTTTATTTAGCAGAGTCAATGCAACCAGAGAGAATTATTGTTTTAATAATTGCGAGCAATTTCTTTTAGGACCTCCCAGGAGTCACACTGGACATTTGAGGTTGTTAGGGCAGTTACAGTTGATTAGGAATTTTCGTTGATAATGTTTTACAGGATCAGTTGAGACGGCTTTTACAAGAAGAAAATTAAACTAGGCACCATTCATGACCAAAAGCACTAATTGCTTATAATAAAAGGCGGACTAAAAAAAAACTACATTCTCACCAAATGACTGCCCGTTCTAGTGTCAAGAAGTACAAGCTCACTACAGTTGATACAGAGCCTTTCAGCTTTACACGTCCAAATCATGATTCCGAGCACATATGAAGAGCTTAACATAATCCGTAATAAACGAATGAACATCTCAGGCAAGTCTTGACACTAAACAATATTCTTGGCAAAAAATGGGAATTAATTTCCTGCAAACCTCTATATTTCCCGCGTCTAAATATAAATAAGAGGCTCGAAGGCTTAGTGGCTGTCGGCAAGCGTGTCCTTGCTTCATAATGTCGCTACGTTGTTGACATCGCGGGATCCATTCGCCCGCCATTTTCGTCGCCATTTTGGACGCGCCAAAAGCGCGGGAATCTTGCTGTCATGGCGGGAAAAATAATTAGATTTCGTCGGCGCACTTCTTCTCGGTTCATTTCTGTATGTTTTGTTAATTATTTCTTCGTGAATGTCACGCCGGCGAGTCTTAGTGTCCTCCGTTTTTTTTTGTTTTCACAAGGTAAAGCTTTTGTTTTGCTAAATATCGCTAAAAAGCGAGGTGTAGACAGTCAACGTTTTGTTTTAATTTTTAATTCGAACGCTTTCTACCTTCGTCCACGAAGTTTTCCATCTATTTTGATTTTGCTTTGTGTTGTTGCATTCTTTGCTTTGTATAAATTAACCATTCTGTACAGGCCCCTCAAATGTACAAATTGATATTAATTGTGTTAGAAGCCCTTACGGCGTTACCCCATGTGTTTTTCTTAACAATCAGGCGGTTGCACAATCCTTTTGCTGTTAACAAAGTGAAAAATAGTGCGATCCTCGACTTTATCGCGCAGATAATAGCAACGCAATCGAATCTATTCGAGCAGAAAATTAAGTTAGATAGTCTGTCGTGTCTCTCACTATTTCTAAATTCAATTTGTGTTCGAAATACAAATTGTGGCGGTTAAATCCCACGCGTCGGCCATATTTGAATTAATTTCGTTTTTAACTAACGCGGGAAAGCTCTTTATAGGGGTGACACCTTGTGAAAAGTGGTTTTATGGTGCATTTGGGAATTTTAGCCATATGAGCGCTTGAGACGGGTATTGCTGCTCTAAATTAGTTGTAATTACTGTGAGAATATTTTATAAGGGTAATGCTGTGTAATGTGCTTGAATTTTTTAGTAGCATCAATGTTTGTTCCAAGTTAGTTTCGATTTTAAACTTTACATAAACCAACGTTCTGATTAGATTTTGAACAGTTTAAGAAAAATATATTATCAGCTAGCAAAGTTTTTTTTACAAACATTGTTCCACACTAGGAATTTTTCCTGTATCGTAAGGTGCGTTTACAAACATTTCAACTCACATACACAAACAGCCAGACCCGGAACAACCATCTGTAGGCCATACAGATATTTGTTCCGTGCGTGAATCGAACCCACGACACGTAGCGCAGCAGTCGATCGCTCATCCACTTCGCCAACCGTGTCGTAAAAAAACTAAAGTGTGTTTAAACAGGCAATTTTATCCAAACTCCTCTCTAAACAGCTAAACACCAATTAATCACATAACAAGAAGTTTCAACATTAAGCCGTATTCACACCTACATAGGTGCCATTTATCAAACTATATTACCCGGGTAATTGTAATAAATTCTGGTAAATGTGTAACATTTGCCAACTGCTCCGATTCGAGTGTTAACATGAGTTCACACGTATATAACTTTGTTGCCATTTTTTTTCTCTCTCGACCTATCATCAAACTATATAGTAATTGGGAAAGTTTGCTCATTATTATTTTTGGCTGACTTTTTTTTCGGGTCGTGTGTGTTGGGGCCTTGGTATTTATAAGTTGTGCGATGAGTTTTTTCTGAAAGGTATTTTGGCAGGTATTTTTGCTGATTTAGGGGCCTAAGTTGGATTATGTTTGGCTATTTTTCCTATTACCTACCTCTAAATAGATCTATATTTTTTTAATCTCAACAGAATAACAAGCTTTACTAGACTAAACTTATTAAAATGTTTTGTTTTTAAAAAGCTGTGAATATAACACCCTCTACTTTCACATTAAAAATAATAGTTTTATTGAATACTCCGCTCCAAACATCAACTTAATCAAACTCTTCTATATGTACGGATAGACACACAAAAATCTAAATCGTTCACAAGAGATTAGCATTTTGCCGACATCACAAAAGATAAAAGAAAGATACCCAGACAGTAAAACACACACACACTTGATCACTTTGACCTGAATATACTATCAGAAGTATAGGCTCTTCGAAATACCACGACATTTTTGGATTGGCATATATGCGGATCCGGCATTTTGATAAAGGTCGCTGCACAATAGCTCGCACGGTGATTCAGAAGATGTAAAAGGTCTATTATAAAATAAAGGATTCTTTTACGGCTCGTTTGTCTAGTGGTTACAGGGGCTATATCTAAGCATACGGTTCTAGGTTCGATCAATAATCTGAAGACTTTAATATTTGTGTACGTCGGTTTCATGTTACGGTTATTGACAAATATCACCCTCTTCAGCTTGAACGTCATTGACGACTATTGTCAATGACGTCAACTATGTTCTTTGATATTGTATCCGACGTCAGCATTTACCTATTTCTGGCATCACCTTATAATCAACCAAAGCCACCTTTGAGCTTCAACCACACCCACACAAACTCGCGGTTTTCTATAAGTACAAACAAACACTTCTCACCTTTAAAACCACAGTTAATTTCAGTGATCATTAAACCGTAGAAATATACGGTTAATGAATAGGTTCAAAGTAACGACACGGTTTTCTAAAGCCTATTCGAGTCGATAATCAAAGATGCTTTAGTAACCAGTTTAATTGATCTCTCACCTTCTGTGCGAGTGTAAGGGTTGGGGTATGAATGAGATGTAGAGCGCTGTGTTCGGCAGACTGCCGGGATTACGGGTTGCTCTAAAAAGATACCGCGGCCGCTTAACATAAAGGGCAAATGAAGGAACATGAGTGGGTTTTAGTCAGTAAAAGAAACTAGCTAGGGAAGTAATTTGATAAAGGCCCGTCCGCAAAAAGAGACAGGCACAGTATTTTTAACACCAAAATTGTTGTATGTTTAATCAAGGGCTTGATACAGAAAGCGGTACTCTTGGACTCGGCTCGTATTGTTAGGAGGTTCCTTTCTCTGGAGCGCTGACCGCCCGGTAGAGTGGACCCTGTTCCCGATACCGGTAGGTAGGCTACTATTTTTTTTAATGTTTTAGAGAGCTAAGAAATATTTAAAAATGTAAAATGATATTTTTTAAATTGACTAAACGGAATAAATGATCTTTACATTTACTCTCACTTGGAACCGCTATAAATGATCTTTACATTTGGAACCGCTCGTGTTTTCCCACTCCTTGTCAAATTAATACTCCACGATACAGGTGAAGAAAATAATGAGGGCAGATGAATGCATAGTGGGAGATCCAGAGTATTTGATCTGTTATATTTCCGTATCCGAGTCTGTTCTGAGTGGCCCAAGTCGCATGCGCAGGCGGCTGGTAATTACTAGGTTCTACATTTAGAACGTGACATTATAAGTTTTATGAAAATGTGTAAAAGAAATATTAGACGTTTATTTTTAGGAAAAATGTTTTTTGTGACGTAGGTATGTTGGTTTCTGGAAAGTTAAATTTGAATTATAATGGTTTGTCGTTCAACATTGTTTGTTTATTTTTAGAAGTATAGAAATAGAAGTTACATAATAACGTGAGTACCTAAATTAATATTGTACATGCTAGCTTTTTTTTTAACAAAAAAACGTTGCCCTATACTAGGAATGTCTCCTTTATAACATACACAAATAGCCAGACCCGAAACATACCTGTAGGTGATACAAATGTTTGTTCCATGGTGGGATCGAGTCCACGCCACGCAGTGCAGCTGTCGATCGCTCAGCCACTGTGCCAACCATGCTGTCAATTCTGCGAGTTGGGTTTTAATTTTGATTGGGTTACAGTTAAGGTACCTGTCCAGTCTTTGATAAAGCGTAACTTTTAGTAGTTATAATTAACGTAACTCTAATTAAAATACCTTATGACTACACTAATGTCCTTTTTTGGTATTGTTCGTCGTGTCGTTGTGCTCCTTGGGTTATGAGTCAAGCTACACGATAACTGACAAATGCACTGACTGGACAGGTCCACTCAATCTGTGTGGTGCTTTCTTAAAAAGACCATTTCAGACACTAATCTGCATAGTCCTCATGTAAGTTGACCAAGATTTTTTGTCTGGACCTTAAAAGAGACTATGACCTCTGAGTTTGTTTCGTCTGTTTCTTCACAGAGTAGTCGAGTACGAAACGCCGACCTCATCTATTTTTTAATAAAGACGTGTAAAATTGTTTGTGAAAACCTACTTGCAAAATAAACATCATTTACCAATTTTATTAAAATAATAAAATTCAAATATCGCTTGATGCTATGCTTTGCACACTAGTCAAGTAGACAGCGTCACAGCGCAACGAGGCGGCGACGAGCAGCCTTGATTGTGGGCGAGCTACTTGCGCTAATTACTAGCCCGCGAACTGGGTGAAGTAACTACCTTACAGTGACTTACGCGATTTACTGGTGTCGGATATGTTAGGCTTTTATTTTGATTTAATTTTGGTGCCGCGTTTGATCTGGGGTTTAAAGATCATGATGCCTGTAATCACGGAAAGTTAGGCAGAGTCATACCTAGTAGAGGGGTCCGAAAGAGATATCGCATGCCTTGAAGTCAAAGGGTAAAAATAAGAACCATGGATGGATTTAGTCAGTAACAGTCTGACACTTTTCCCGCTCCGCCCAGAGCAGGAGAAGATATTTGATGATAAACCATTCGAAAAAAAAAAGAAGTTTACCTAATAGTAAACACATTTCGCCAGATGAAAGCTGTTGAAGTAAGAAATAGGATATACGAAGATCAGGGTTTAAATAATGGGTTAGTGATTATGAAAACACGTCAGTTTATTGTAGACTATAATGGTGTTTCAGACCCGATTCAATCATAGCAAAGAGGTATTTTAATCCTTACTAGTACAAAAAGCGAAACTGAGTTTATTTGTCTGGTTGTTACGTCTTCACGCCTAAATGGCCAAACCTATTTTGATGGATTTTGGTACAGAGATAGTTGGGAACCTAGAGACGGATATAGGCTAATTTAAAAAGGAAACGTGAAAAGGGGAGAGAAAGATATGTTTTTTTTCGATCATTACGTGGGTTAAAGTTAGCGTTAGCCCAAAAGTAACTATGCCACGCGGACGTAGTCGCGGGCGGAAGCTAGTACTATGATAAAATCTTCCAGATTATCCTGAAGTCTTGAAATAAAGGTGTCAGACAACTATCACTAAAATTATGCATTGTAATAATGTCTACTTTAATCCCACAAAAACGCGACCATCCCAAATACTAAAACTGTCCATATTTTTCGCATAAAAAACTGTGTATGGGTCCCATTTCTGTAATTATTTCACACCCCAACATAAAACTCTTTAGTACTTTCCATGGAAAACTATCACATACCTACTGGAAACATTAAATTAAATGGTCAGCCACATTAAAAGGGGATGGTTTTGAAGACATAGTTGTATTTTTTTTTATTAAAAAAAAAACTGCCCCACACTAGGAGGTTTTCCTGTATAGTGGGTGCGTTTACAAACATTGCAACTCACACACACAAACAGCCAGACCCGAAACAACTATCTGTAGGCCATATAAATATTTGTTCAATGCGGGAATCGAACCCGCGACACGCAGCGCAGCAGTCGATCTCTCTGCCACTGCGCCAACCGTGTTGTCAATATTTAACTTCGGCTCATCGGTTTCACTCGCTGCCATGTCCTTAATGTCGTAGCGTGATATTTCTAATTCCTAAAAGAAAAATCAACGCACCCTGACCAGGCAGTCGAACCCAGGCCCTCATGGTCAGCCGCCGCACTTGTAGAAGACCAACCAGTTAGTCAAATCATGTTGCTTTGTTCAGCCACTAACAAATTACCATATTATTACACTAGCGGGCGCCCAAATTTTATCAAGATCAGTTCAGCCGTTTTGACGTGAAAGAGTAAAAAACATCCATACACCCATCCATCCATCCATCCACACAAACATTCGCATTTATAATATATTATAGTAGGATTTGTGCGGATTTAGGTCAAACATTAAACGGTGTATTGCTCGCTATTAAATCAGTATATAATTAGCATGATTTAATTAGTGCTAATTATGGCGAAACTAATCCAAATGGATTTTAATTGATATTTTCTAGTGACTATTGTAAACTGGTAATTACAATTGTTCAGGTCAAGTGTAACGTTTTGAATTTGATTTATCGACTACATTTATTGAGAGGAGCTCGTGGCTAAATAATAGCAGCCACTCGGGTCAATCTTTATGTTAACCCGCGCTTGCCTAGGTTGGTCTGTGGATAGGTGACCACCCGTTACATACCGAGTTTCCTCCGTGCCTCGGAAAGCACGTTAAGCCATTGGTCCCGGCTGTCATTTGTAGATCTTTGACAGTCGTTACAGGTAGTCAATGTTCCGAAAGTCTGACAACCAGTCTTACCAAGGGGTATCGTATTACCTAATGCTAACTGGGTTGTGGAGGTCAGATAGGCAGTCGCTCCATGTAAAATACTGAAATTCAGCTGCATCTGGTTAGACTGGAAGCCGACCCCAATATAGTTGGGAAAAGGCTAGGCAGATGATGATTTATTGAGCGGACCGGTAGTCTGTGGAATATCCTTAATCCTTACTAACATTTAAAGCCAAAGTGAGTTTGTTTGTTTGTTACCTCTTCACATTTTAATGGCTAAACCGATTTTGATAAATTTTCGTACAAAGATAGTTGGGAACCAGGAGACGGACATAGGCTAATTAAAAAAAAAGTAGGGTATGAGGGAGAACGAGGGAAGAAAACTGAAACTTAGCATTGCTATTACAAATCAATAAGGCGCAAGGGCAAAAACTGCAGGTGGCAGGTACTGTGTTAAACCGAATCTAATGCGAGCGAAGCCGCAAGCAAAAGCTAGTACAGATATAGATAAATATATATAACGCAAGTATCAAGATCTGTATGAAAATTAAGTTCTGCAGTGGTTGCGGGTTCATCTAAACAGATACCGCGGCCCCGGAACATAAAGGGCAATAGAAGGAACATGTGTGGGTTTTAGTCAGTGCAAGTCTGTCTCCCCCCCGTTCCACCCAGAGCGGGGAAGTCACTTGATGATTTCCGATCCACAAATATGTTTTAGTGATGTGACGACAGTTACAATTTATTACACGGCCGCTGCGCTGCGTGTCGCGGGTTCGATCCCCGCACGGAAAATAATATTTGTATGCCCTACAGATAGTTGTTTCGCAACCACGATAAAGGCTAAATTCCTAGTGTGGGTGACACGTCTCTGTTGCTTTATCATGATCATTATACTCTGAAACGCCCAAAAAGGCAGCAACGCGTAACGTCACACTTATTAAGCTATATCTTTGTAATTTTTATTCTAATTTAGAAATCAAATAATAATTGTCCCTTATTTTTGAATATTCTAAAAAATGGACTAATAGTTATTTAAACTAACCTATTGTAGATAAAAAAAAACGTTGGAAATTGGACCTTAAATATCTTCGTAACTTAAGACTTCCCAGCTATAACCAGAAGTAAAAATATTGTCACTGCTTATCGGCTTAGTTAAGGAATTAAAAACACATTTTGTAGTTAATCAACTTTATAAAGTTTTTTGGTACTAACTACTAATTCTACCAGAGGTGTGTCTGTATTACTTTGATAATCTTTCAAAATCTTACTAATATTATAAACGCGAAAGTTTGTATAGATTTATGGATGTTTGTTAATCTTTCACGGAAAAAATTCTGAATGGATTTTAATAAGTTTTTAATAATATAGCTTTTACCTCGGAATAACACAATTCATAAAGATATATTGTATAATCTATCACCGCGCGATAGAAACCGCGGGTCGCAGCTAGTACACCAATATTCCGCCAATTAGTTAAAGCTCACCGTGCGCTGCCGTGAATTTACTGATGTAAAATCCCATATCCGGGGATCCAACTCCAAACCGGTTCAATTTAATTATTCCCATGACACAAATCACGACCCTATGTCATCTTATCAAACTGCAAAACATTCCAAACAGCGACATTTCAATAAAAAAAAACCCTTTTCTAATAAAAATATCATTTCCGCACTAGTATCGTAATAAACAATTGCCGCACGGCCGTCACTTTCAATAGTCTCTTGTGGTAATTGCGTTCCCGGTCCGTAAACTAGTGGTGTGCCACTTAAAAACCGGACTTCGGTTTTAAAAATCGTCCGGTGAAAAGTTATTTGCGTTATATTTTACACTGGGTAGCGACATCTGGTGGTGACATGTTGTTTTAGATGGGGTTTAAAGTTGATTAATTTTATGTTGAGTTTCTATGGGGTTGAGTGGCCTGTACAGCAGTGAGTTCGATTCTTGTGTTTGTAATGTGAATGGTTGAGTAATTGGGTAGTATTTTTATCAGAAAAATTTTAACACTCTTTCGATAATAATGAAAAAAACGGCCCAAAATTTACGGAGAAATTGCATAACAAACCACAACAAAAACCGTCGAATTGAGAACCTCTTCCTTTTTGTAGAAGTCGGTTAAAATACAATTTTAGTTGGTCCTTCATTTTTATTGTATGTTTTTTCTTTTGAAACGTCTATCTCAAAAGATTATCGACCCCTGGTCTAACACAAAGATAGCCTTAATTCAACCCATAAGAAACAATGATACTATATTACTCAGTAAAATAAATTTCTTCCACACCAACAGACAAAAATCTCGCAAAAAGACTCAACCTCGCTCACCAAAAAAACCGGTAATTACGCCACTAACCGTTAACCGGGACCGTAAAAATTACCAGTCCTTAGAGCCTCTAATTGACCAGTACATAATACATACTTGTAATAGGTATGAACCGTAAATCTTTCACACCTGGACACTCGGCTGCTTTCGGAAATAGTCGGGTGTTCTCGGGAATCGTCGGGAACTACCCCGGAGATAAATCACTAAAGGGATGGTAGGAGAAGATTAAAAATCTTTCTTGTTTTACACGGTAAATGTGAGACGATAAAGTAGGAAAAGGAACCTCCGTATATCAATATAAAAATGTTATATAGCAGCGATTTATTAGGAATTATTATTTGCTTATACGAAATTTTAAATTCACTTTTTTAATAGACTCTGGTTAGGGTTATTTATGAACATAAGACAAACAAGTTTTACGTTGATAAACAGGAATTTTATTATAGAAAAAAAATATACCCGCCCAATTGAGAACCTCCCTCTTTTTGGAGTCGGTTAAAACCAGAGAACTATTGAGTCTTATGGCGGCGAATCAGAGAAAGAGAAATATTATAAGAAAAGAACAAACAATTCAAATTTTTGACGTTGACATTCGTTTTATCTGTCACTGTTATGTCTGACGTTAACATTACAATCGACTTTGAATACCACAGATGATATTAGGCTTATTATATACTAACTGTTCCACGCGGTTTCACCCACGCTGCTCAGCACCTGTTGGTCGTAGCGTGATGTTATACAGCCTATAGCCTTCCTCAAATGGACTATCCAACACTAAAAGAATTTTTCAATTCCAACCAGTAGTCCCTGAGATTAGCGCGTTCAAACAAACAAACAAACTCTTCAGCTTTATAATATTATAGTAGTATAGATTAACTGCTATGACATCTGTAATCAGCCTATGAAATTTCCAAGTCTTGGGACTTGAGAAGGAATGGTCCGTAACTCACCACGCGGATCCAGTGCGGGGTAATGGATGATGCATGTCTGCAAAGTACCGTTTTCCTCACAAGGTTTTTACTAAAGTGTTTTTACTAGCAAAATCTAGGAACTAGCTGGCCCGAAAATCTAATAACCAGTCTTATCAAGGGGCATCGTTTTACCTGTCTTCTGGAGGGAGATAAGACTGGAAGCTGACCCCAATAACATTAGGAAAAGGCTAGGGAGATGATGTTTTGAGACCAGCAATTTAAAAATCCCAGAAAGGTTAGTCATTGAGTCAAAATTTGTCCAAATAATACATGAAATAGCCGATTTTTCAGAAAATACAACATCATTATCCCCTAAGATCATCAAGAACACATCTGCACTCCCATACATAATTACATACATGTCCCTAAATCAACGCACGCAATCAATCAATTGTTTTACGACAACCAGTCATTACTAGTGATGTTAATGTATCGATACTTTTGTTACGCTGTACCTAAAATATGACGACGAGTTTTGTAGTTTCAGAAGCGCTCATCATCAATTACTATGTTAATACTAAAATATCTCAATGCGATACTATATAATATACGTGGAATATACGTGGTTTTGTCCTTGTGAAATCATCGTCAGTGTCTTTAGAAAGGTACTTTAAATAAGGCAAACACTTAAGAAATCGTCCTTTTTATGATCAATCTAAAAGTGTATCCGTTTGACTTCTCTCCGCTTTAACTACTAAACTACGCGTAGTTCTGTTTTTATTTGGATTTCGACGAAATCGCGCTCTGAATTTAATCTACGCGACTTGAGTTAGTACTTAAAATAGTTTTTATTTTCATGAATAGCATTGTTTTTTACGATAAGATCGCGATCCAGTTATTCGAATGATAAATTACTATTACTAGTATACTACATACTAGACTATTATTACAACTTACTGTTGTTATACTGTCTACTACTTAATCATTTGTAGCTTACGCTAAATATCGATACTTTTGTGTCAATTTCAAGAATAAGTGCAGTATCGATACTTTCATTCCCAACTATATCCCCAGTCATTACGAGTGGGGGTGACCGAATGACGTAACGAATTGCATCCACTGGTAATTAATCCTAAATCTGCGGAACCAACAAGTCTTAGGGTGAACGACCTCATTTTGGGTTCCGTGCTAAGGGGACCGTTGATTGATTGTAAGAAAGTTTCCACTCAATATTTGTCAAAATATTTCATGGCTGAAGAGTTTTGGTTTGAAACGTTTTATTATTTTGTGTTGGGGTTGAAATTATTCTGAAATTTCAAATAATAAAGAGACAATGTTAAGTGTAAAAGTTAATGTTTGTTACAAGAATATTGGGCACAGTATCAAAAAACGAAAACATAATATTGACTAATCTATTTCTATTTCATCTGCTGTGCCTTACTAGATCAACAAACCTGTATAAATCTTTCAATGGACGCTACACACGAAGATAAGGTTGTATACTTCACAGTATCTTCTATTTACCTACCTTTTCTATCTCGTATTAAAAGCATCTTCGTCAAGAAATTCATCCCCACGGCATTCTCCTGAAGTGTATCAAATTTTCATAGATATTTTATCTCTAATAGCACTTTTACTGCAAGAATTAAAGTCACCACGACGCAGGATGGCTGTGAAAAGAATATCGGCTGTAGTGGTTTTGTTTAGAACTAGCAAAACTAGTGGTAAACGTAACAACATAATCCTACTAATATTATAAATGCAAATGTTTGTGAGGATATATGGATGTTTGTTACTCTTTCTCGTCAAAACATCTGAACGGATCTTGATGAAATTTGGCACAGAGGTAGATTATTGTCTGGAATAAGACATAGAATACTTTTTTTTTCGAAATCACGCGGCCGAAGCCGCGGACACCAGCAAGTACTACATTCGTTTATCTCACACACTTTATAGACGTGGTTACTTCCTTATCAGTTACAGAACTAACAAACATTTTCTTTCTAAGCATACGCAATTCACCCCTTCAATGATTTCAAGAAACAAAAGGAACCCAGTTGTTTTGGGGCGTCCGTAATTTATTTTATGAGAACCTCTGAACGAGGGCTGAGAATAATCGGAGGAGTCCAATCATTAGACTAAATACGAATGTAATCAGCTACCCTACCATGACATCTTAAAGCAGAACTTATTCCGCTGAGGGAAAGGGACAGAGCTATACAGGGTGTCTAGCACCATCTTTTTCACTCAGTGGAATAAGTTCTGCTTTAAGACGTCATAGTAGGCCTACAGGTCTTCAATAGAACTAGTTCTTATACGGTACCGTGATGATTATCTAGGTATTGTTTGGTCAATGTCGATATTCAGGTAAAGTCGCGATTGCTTGACGGTTGGCGCAGTGGCTGAGCGATCAACTGCTGCGCTGCGTATCGCGGGTTCGATATCCGTGTTACCCACATGTGTTTTTGTGATGATTATTGCAATGACTCAATTTCATATATAACCAGCTTCCGCCCGCGACTACGTCCGCGTGGCATAGTTACTTTGGGCTAAGGCTTACTTTGTCCCGCGTGAAGAAAAAAAACTTTCCCTCCCCCTTTACTTCCCTCTTTCTCACTTTTTTTAGCCTATGACCGTCTCCAGGGTCCCAACTATCTCCGTACCAAAATTCACCAAAATCGGTTTGGCCATTTAGGCGTGAAAACGTAGCAATTAATTAAGTAAGGATTACATAGGATTCTCAAGTTGTATCTTTTACATTGATAACCCATCGTTTTACTCCTCTAAGATTCTTCCATACTTTCTGTGCTATCAGAATGAAGAATGAATAACAATCACAAGAAAACGTCTTGATTCCCGACCATATTTGTAAGTTTTATAACTTTCTAACACTCTTTTCCTTCGCGATTTTCAGCGTTACAAACTGTTTACATCTGTGTTAATAAAACCATATTGGCAAACGCCCAGGAACCAAGTTCTGACACCAAGTTATTGTGTTTCCATTGGATAGAACAAGTCAACAGGAACTGAATTTGAAAAGCGGAAAAAGCGCTTTTGCGGTACAAGAAATATGTTCTAGATGTAGCTATTGTTAGCTGTAGCTACTACTGCTAACTATTTTGTTGTGGGATTACATGGGTGTCCTTTTTTATCAGGGTTCCGTACCTCAAAAAGAAACAAATAAAACCCTAATTTTATCAATTTGTTGTCAGTCTGTGTGTCAGTCAAGACGCATTATCTCGGGAATGCATAGAGGTATCGATTTGAAATTCAAAACTCATACTCAACTGAGTGGTCGATTTGTGCTTTTAAAAAATTAACTCTCTAAGTAAGTATACGCAATCAAAAGATATGGCTGTTTATGTCGTTTGTTGGTACGGAACCCTCGGTGCGGGACTCCGACTCGCTCATGGCCAGTTTTTGTTATACGTATAGTTCTACAGAATCTAACTATGTTTGTGCCCATTTGAACTGGTATATTATTATTTTTGACTTCATTTTATTGTTGACTAGCTTTTGCCCGCGGCTTCGCCCGCGTTAAATTCGGGGTAACACAGTTCCCCTTGCGCCTTATTGATTTCTAATAGCAACGCTAAGTTTTCCCTTTTCTTCATTCTTTCTCCCTCACATCCCACTTTCACTTTTTCATCCACTTTAAAAAAAAATAGCCTATGTCCGTCTCCTGGTTCCCAACTATATCTGTACCAAAATTCATCAAGATTGGTTTAGCCATTAAAGCGTGAAGAGGTAACAAACAAACAAAGTCACTTTCGCTTTTATAATATTAGTAAGGATTCTTAGCTAATCCAATATTAGGTTCTTTTAATTACTTAATTAGATTGCATTTGCCGGCAACTCTTCACTGTGTGCTTCTAATGATGTGGCCTAGAGTGACGCTCGCTTGCCTAGAAGAAAATAGATTATAGTGATCAGTAGGCCTACTATGACATCTTAAAGCAGAACTTATTCCACTGAGTGAAAGAGATGGTGCTAGACACCCTGTATAGTTCTTTCCCTTTTCCTTTAGCGGAATAAGTTCTGCTTTAACACGTCATGGTAGGGTAGCAGGAAAGAGAGACGCTACCAGTGGATTCTAGAAACTGGCGGTTTGCACAATTGATGTATAAGAATAGCGCTGTTTTATCCGTGGATCTACAAACATATTACAGTGACGTTTTGCCGAATCTCTGCTCTTCTCTGATGGAATGGGAATGAGGAATTAGTTTGTTTTATTCCTATGCGCAATGTAACAGATAAATAACCGCTGGGCCTACCATATTGTTTTTTTTATCGATTATTCTAGAACTCTCCGGACTGTACAAGCTAGCCACTTTTCTGGTTGATAAATTCCTATTTGAAAATAGTGTGTCCCTAAAATAAATTATGTTTCCAACCTTACCCATTAAACTAAAACTTAGAATATCATCACTTTCTCAAACAATACCCAAAAACTAAGACGTGAAGCGTCACCACCAAAAACTGAATAGATTAGACAATTAATTTCAGTAATTACACATAATGGTGCCATTCTAACTTACCCAACTTCGCACGAAGGTGTAAAGGACGTTAATGAAGAAATTAATTATCCAACAATAGGTACTATTCATTACCTTGCGGTTATCAGATCTGATTCAGGTTACCAGAAAGGAAAGTTTTCAACAATGACTATGAATGGTCGTGGCAGGACGGATTTATGGGAGGACCACACAAAAGGGTCTGAAGGTCGGGAATTAAATGGAGAGGAGGAATTGTGAGAAAAACTATTTTCCTGAAGGTATTTTTGTGCGGGGGGAGGGGAGTGGTTCTGATATAACTTCTCGAGCAGGTAGATAAGCATCGTTTGACTATCGGTTTAAAATTCTCTGAATAAATTTAAACTGATAAACAGTATTTGAACTTTTCGTGAGTCGATCAGATCGTAAAAAAAATAATCTATACTAATATTATAAAGCTGAAGAGTTTGTTTGTTTGTTTGAACGCGCTAATATCAGGGACTACTGGTTGGAATTCTTTTAGTTTGGATAGTCCATTTCTTGGGGAAGGCTATAGGCTATATAACATCACGCTACGATCAACAGGTGCTGAGCAGCGCGGGTGAAACCGTGGGGAACAGCTAGTGATTAAATAAGATTCACCGATTGAATGATTATTTTATGAAGAAATCATTAAATGTACTTAGAGGGTTGTGTCGATGATTTCATTAATCAATACTTTAATAATCAGAAATTTTTATTTTTGTAGGTTTGTTTTTATCGAATAGGCTCTAAAAATACGGGACCGATTTTAACAATTTTTTCACTAATAGGAAGGTAGATTATCAGGTAGTAACATAGGCAACATCACGGTAGTACCCACGGGAGCGGGGCAATAATCAAAAACGCGAGCGAAACCGCGAATATTTTTTAAGGTCGAAATCACCTGAAAATTGCAAAATATGTAAGAAAAAATTTGTTTTTGCGGGCTACCCTGGCGCCACCACCTTCTTGAGAAGAAGAAGAAGAACATAGCAGTTCATAGATACAGCTATAGATGATGTTAATGATAAACAGTTCAACGTCAAGCTAACTAAACCAGAATTAACCCAAACTCAGCCCAACTCTAAACTAAACTAATTTATTATAAGTAAATCTTCACTCCACAGCAACATGATTAACTAAACACCACCTAACAATACCGGAGCGATCTCTCTGCTTATCCATCTCTGAACGGCGTTAACATACAATGGAAGGCAACAATGTAGCTATTTCCAATATTGTACAGTCGGTCAAAACAGATGTGGTTTCGATAAATGTGAGGTATTGTGTTTTGAGTGGCATGTTGATTTAAATAGAAAAAGTGTGAGGTTTCGATTGATTACTTGAATCACGTATTTGTTGAAAAGCACACTAATATTAAAAAAAGCGGAAGTTGTATGTATGTTTGTTACTCCTTAACTCTTAAACGACTTAACGAATGTGGATGAAATTTGTTATCTAGACAGCTTATACCCTGGGTTAACTTAACATAATATGGGTTTTAACTAATCTAGTTAATTAATAAGAAATTAAATTAAATGTCATATTTTTGCCTTCCCGTACCACTATAAATAAGCGATACTTATTTTGTGGTTTACTGATTTATGTTTTGACATAATTGTTTTGTTACTTTGATCATTAAAACTTAATTTCATTTGTTTAAAGAATATATTTAATTTCATTTATTATTGATATAAAAATTCGTACGAGCACTAAGCTATTACATTTTCAGTAAGTACTTACTAATTTGATTAACAACATGTGTTTTTTTTTAAGTTTTTTTTATTTTATCATTTTTAGTTATGGTATGATGATTATGTCACATTTTTTTTAATATTCATTTCATCATCCATATAGATACAAAAGAAAAAAATGTAGTAATTATAGACGATAGCTCATAAACTACCCTCACCCTTTCGAACAAAATAATAATTTTAAAAAGCGGTCCCGGTATAAAAAAACGTCCTTTTTTAAGTCGGTTAAAAACCCCCTTTAAAACGGCAAGTCTCATTCAAATAATTCGCATTAAGTTCACCTCTTAAATTTCAAGTGAATACACTATATTCAATCGCTATAAGAACATATCTTATATCAGGTGTTGACTGTACAAGTATCCATGACAAAGCTCAAAGGGTCGTTAAACTCGGTTTAAATATCTGACACACGGTCGTTAAGTTCGGCGAGTGATATTGAGTAAGTATCGGGTATAAGGTTACAAGGTATTGCTAATAAAATTCGTTGTTTTGATGGATCTGTTATCTGTGGTGTTAAGTTTTTGAAATAAAGAATGCAAATTCATTAAATTAGTGAAATGTATGAAAACATTATAATTCTTTCGGAAAAACTTCTTATCGCAATTGCTTAAGAGATCCTTGTGCCTTATTTAAATCTTTTACCGTGTAGCGAAACTGGGCATTCTCCTTCATGTTTTTATCGTCAAACTAATGAAGTCAATCATTTCTTTGAAAATAAAAATTATAACGTTACCAGCTTTTTCCCGCAGCTTCGCTCGCGTTAAATTCGGGCTAACACAATTCCTCTTTCCTGATTTGCGGTACCTGCTACCTGCAGTTTTTGCTCTTGCGCCTTATTGATTTTAATAGCAAAGCTTAGTGTTCCCTTTTCTTTCCTCTTCCTCCCTCATATCTCACATTAAAAAAAAAGCCTTCGTCAGTCTCCAGGGTACCAACTATCTATGTACCAAAATTCATCAAAATCGGTTTAGCCATTTAGGCGTGAAGACTTAACAAACAAAAAAAACTCACTTTCGCTTTTATAAAATTAGTAAGGATTGCCACCATTTCCAATATCCTCATAAATGAAACAGCATTTTGCGCCAAAATACCAAAGTAATCAGCACCAAGATCGAACAACAAACCCGTTACACTATTGTTTTATTTATCCAACTTATTTGCTCACAAGCTAGCGCCATCTCTTAGCAGTATCCCCGAACTACACAAGCCGGTTTAACAGTAGTAAATCAGTGCGGTTACCGTGGTCCTCCTACCATCACTCTCTGGCCAAACTCCCAAGGTTTACGCCTCATGATCTATGGGCGAACACTCACAACTATGGTGAGATGAGAGAAGTTCCCGTTGTTTGGTTAACTAGGATTTGGGGATGGATGTAGTGTGTCAATGTTATTGTGTTTTTGAAATATGGCGGGTTGACGTCGATGTAAGGATATTCTTTGGCCACTATTTCACTTTGACTGTACCTATGTGTTGGTACTACTGGGAAATGGTCGTTTTTAAATGTTTGTCGGTTTTTTTTTTTTTTTTAAGATCATAATCTTAAGATGCTTAATACAGGGTATAGCTGCAATGGCTGTTACTCCCGATGTTGGTCAAGTTTTGACTCCGAAATATTTTATTAATAACTTGTATAAAGATTCATAATGGATTAAGAAAGATAAAGATTATTATTCAATGCTGAAAAACCGTAAAAACTTACTACATAAACAGCCATATATCTATATCGTATATCTTTCTAGCCGTATATATATACAGAATTGAGTAAATGGTCAATTTTAACTCACTACCTCCACGAGTTCCCGAGATAAAGGGTCTTGACAGACAGACAGACTACAAAGTAACCCAACTAGGGTTCCGTTTTCCCTTTTGAGGCACGTTATCCTAAAAAATACAAGCTTTAAATGACAATAAAACATTTTGATCAAACAAAACATGAATACATTCTGATCAGATAAAAACCCCATGACCATAATAATAATATGCTGTTAATTATGATGGATAGTTACAACTAAAAGTACTATGATTTGTGTTGCCGTATGGTCAATGATCTTTAAAACCATTATCTAATCTATCATGGTAGTTCAAAATCGTGTAGGAGACAAAACAATATACTTTATCTGTGCTCTTTAAAAAAAAAAACGATTGACAAATAAGATGAATTGTCATGTTTGAGAACATGGTTACTGTATATTATAAATATAGTGACTAAGATATGATTTTATTTGAATAAGAAACTATCTGTCTTAAGTTAGTTTGCTGCCCCGTTCGGTTAAAATCGGTCCAGTAGTTTTAGAGCTTATCCGATACCAAAACAAACAAAGAAATCTGTATAAAATTGGCATGGACGAAGTGTATGTCTGAAAGTTTGCTATCGAGTTTTGATATTGTCATACATATTAAAGTTCTGTCTGTCATTACGTGATTGAACAGTAATACAAAGGCACGATTAAAGAACGATGTAATTAGTGGGTTTATTTAAGTTTTATTATTACTAAAGGCATGTGCAACAACCAAATAAATGCACCCATCGCAGTCTATTTTCTGGAAGACCTTAGGCGTAGCACAATCCTTACTATAATATCTAATATATAAAATTCTCGTGTCACAGTTTTCGTTCCCATACTCCTCCGAAATGGCTGGATCGATTTAAACGAAATTTTGTGTACATATCGGGTCTGAGAATCGGCCAACATCTATTTTTCATACCCCTTAGGCCGTGCGCTGCGTTAGGCGTGCGCACGGCGCGGGCACCCGCGTGGCTTGCTGTTTCATGTAATCTCAGGCCGTGCGCTGCGGAGATTGTATGAAAAAGCAAGCCACGCGGGCGCCCGCGCCGTGCGCCCGCCTAACGCAGCGCACGGCCTTAGTGGGCAGCGGGTGAAACCGCTGGGCACAGCTAGTCCTTACTAATTCCTTACTAATCCTTACTATAATATAAAAATAATATAATAGCGAAAGTGAGTTTGTTTGTTTGTTTGTTACCTCTTCACGCTTTAATGGCTAAACCGATTTTGATGAATTTTGGTACAGAGATAGTTGGGAACCGGGAGACGGACATAGGCTAATATTTTTTTGAAAACAGTGGGATGTGAGGGAGAGAGAGGGAAGAAAAGGGAAAACTTAACGTTGCTATTACAAATCAATAAGGTGCAATGGCAAAAACTACAGGTAGCAGCTACTGTGTTATACCGAATTTAACACGAGCGAAGTCGCGGGCAAAAGCTAGTATAATATATAATAGGTAGCTCTGGGGTCTGTCCGTCTGTCTAGTGACGTCAGGCCGACTCAATGGCGCGTTCGTGTTCTACGCGCGCCTTAAATAGATGTCAACAATGCGGATGGGAAATCATTAAATAACTTAGATGGTGGAGCGGGGGGAGTGTTAGCGCAACCAAGTTCCTTCTTTTCCCCTTTAAATTCCGAGGCCGCGGTGTATTTTTCGAACAACCTGCTACCCCGAGAGGCGGTGGCCGTGGCAGACTACTCTGCTTACCCCTAACACCCTGTCGTCAACCTTCTACATCCAGCCTCAACTGTTTGAAGTCCTTAATCCACGAAACTGGTACAGCTTTTAAAACTCTTTTAAATTTTCTAATTAAGTTTCCTTCACCTAAATAAAGACAAAATCTACCTTTTCCTTTGTTATTCAATAACAAACCCGACATTCTCTTGCCAATAATAATTTACATAAAAATGAGTTACCCTTAAAGGCACGCATGGCATAACACAATCGTCCCAGGGAGTGGGGAGGCGGGGCAAGAATTTCCCGCTCTATTTCGCCTGGACATCGAACCGGCACTACAGAAGGGTTAGAACAGGTCGCGTGTAAAATGTCCCGGACATACCCTTTCGAGTTATTTTTGGCGATTTTTTTACGTAAATTCCTGTGAGGAGTAAATAAGGACTTTGATCGTGTTGGCCTAAAAATTTGTAGTCACTGGGTTTTTAATGGTTTGGTGGGTGTCTTCAAAGTGTGGGTATTTAGGGTTTAGAAGGTAGAAATAGAACTAATTAGACAATTTTAGACTTGCCTAAGTAGAAATTAGTAAATTCTTCCCAAAACTCTAAAACACTGCATCCAATTTACGAAGGTTTCAGGTTTTTAGTTTTCTGTACCTAAAAATGGAACCCTTATTGGATGAGTTTGTTGTCCGTCTATGTGTCTGTCTGTCTGTCTGTCAAGACCATTTATCTCGGGAACGCGTAGAGATATCGAGTTAAAATTAAAACCATATAGTCAAATCTGTGGTCCCTTTGTGCTGTGAAAAAATTAACCTCAGAAATCTACACAGTCAAAAGACATAGCTGTTCATGTCGCTAGTTTGTTCAGATTCGAGATGAAGCGGTTTTTTTTTTCGTTATTTTGCTACAACTGATACAATTATGCATTAAAAAAAAATAGAAAATTACTTATTTTCTTCGAGACTCAAAAACTGTGACTAGGGCCTAGTCATGTTAAAAAAAAATAACAGTTCGAATTGAGAACCCCCTTTTTTTCGTAGGTTAAAAATCGCTTGCGAATCGTTTCAAATCACTACGACTTTCGATCATATCGAAAAACTTTTCGACAGCTTACGTCAGTCCCATAAATATTTAACTTCGCCATCATTTTTAGAGCTTATTGAATTGCCTCTATCTGGATTCTCAATTTAACTTTAGAATTAGTCTCCAAAATAACTTTTCAACAAAACACAAGTACTATTAAATAAGTCAAATAAACAAACAGAAAAGTTTCAATCATAACACTGAACAGATAGGCTGATCCTTCTCGCGGTTGTAACGATCCACGCTGAGCCGATGGCAGCCAATTTGGCTAAAAGCTAAAACATCAAAATACACAATTCATAGATATGTGAATGAAATAGAGAG
The DNA here is from genome assembly GCA_958449745.1 of Ochropleura leucogaster. Classification (NCBI taxonomy): domain Eukaryota; kingdom Metazoa; phylum Arthropoda; class Insecta; order Lepidoptera; family Noctuidae; genus Ochropleura; species Ochropleura leucogaster. Next base: position 7,747,844 of record OY288225.1, read on the forward strand.
CGCTGGATGAGGTGGCGTTTTATTGGGAGGCTTTTTTGCGGATGGGAAATCATCAAATAACTTCCCCCGCAGAGCGGGGGGGAGTGTCAGACTTGTGCGAACTAAAACCCACTAATATTCCTTCTTTTGCACTTTAAGTTTCGGGGAGAGAGATACCTCGGAGTATCTCTTTCAAACAACCTGCAACCCCGGTTTATTGGGAGGCTGGATGGCATATTTGATGTCGGATATGATTTGTTTACTTAAAACTGTGTATAGTTCAGTCAGTGTTAAGTTTCGTCTAGACATCCAATGTCCATTTGTACTGTACACGTACAGTACAATTTATCCTTACTAATATTATAAAAGCGAAAGTGAGTTTGTTTGTTTGTTACCTCTTCACGCTTTAATGGCTAAACCGATTTTGATGAATTTTGGTACAGAGATAGTTAGGAACCAGGAGACGGACATAGGCTAATTTTTATTTTAAAAAAGTGGGATGTGCGGGAGAAAGAGGTAAGAAAAGGAAAAACTTAGCGTTGCTATTACAAATCAATAAGGCGCAAGGGGAACTGTATTACCCCAAATTTAACGTGGGCGAAGCCGCGGGCGAAAGCTAGTTTTTTTATAAATGCTGCTTGCACACTAGGAATTTCTCCTGTATCGTGGGTGCTTTTACAAAAATTTAAACTCACATACACAAACAGCCAGACCCGGAACAACCTGTAGGCCATACAAATATTTTACCGTGCGGTAAGTTGAAATTAAAACCATATGAACTCAAGTTTGTGGTTCCTTGGAGTTGTGTTGAAAGCTAATATCTGTAATATGGTTTCACTTGGAAAAATGCCTTGTGAAAAATCAACCCTCTAAGTCTACGCAGTCAAAATATATAGCCGTTTATGTCGCAAGTTTGTTCAGAAACGTCAGAGTAAGAGAGCGAATCGCCATTTCCTAGTTTTTTATTTTCTCTCACTAGCCATATCGCATAGCTTTTTCTTAAAATTCTAACAATTTCCACTAAGATCATCACTACACTGCTTACTCTTATCATCCTCTGCCTTCATTTCATTCTGCTCAATTCAGTCGGCAAATAAAATCATGATTATCACTTCTAGAACACCAAATATCTCTGTAGAACACAGTTTCCAACTAATTGAACTATAGCGCTTGTGAACTGGCCGTCCTAACGAGTTAGGCCATCTTACCATGAATTTATAATGCTGCCCTTAGTTATGTACAGTCAGCAAAAGAAACAAGTAACCACGCTGGACTGATATAGTTGCTTTTTCTTAGAAAAAAACTTTTCAATTATTATAAACTCTATTTAATTTATTTGTTAAACTCTTTGTTTTCTATCAAATTTATTAAACTTTATTCGAAAACATTTATAGATTTTCAATTTCTACAGTATCTGACATTTAATTTAATCTGATATTTAATTTGCTGACTGTACGTAAGAATCTGTCCTAAAAATTTACCCTGTTTTTTAAGCAGTCTTGTGACGATGAGCAGTTTTTCTCTTCATCGCTATTATCAAACCATTCCATTCCATCAGGCTACCCCGGCAGGCAGTTGCCCTGGCAGGCCCCTCTGCTTTACTGGCATCTCTTTCTTTTGCGAGTGGAACACGAACACGTTGACACGGTCTGTTATCACTTATCACTTTTCCTCCCCTGGGGATCTTTCGGAGTCGGAGAATCGGCTGGAATCGTTCAGTAGTTTTCGCATTTGGGTATATGAGAAAGACCTGAATTTAAGTTACATTATTATGTTTTTGTTACACTTGGTGCAACGTTGACTTGCAGAACCATTTCCAACGACAGACGTTTTAAATGCATATTAACAAAATAATTTATCTCTACCCCGTAAAACCGAGCTAAACGAAATAACACCGCATTATTTAATTAGTACGAAACGAAACACGCTTTGCACTAAAACCGCCACGGTAACAACGAAATAATTACGAACACGCTTAAACCTAAGAAACGCTTATTTCAGTCGTAAACGAGAAAATCGCCATATTGGACCAAACTAAAACAAACGACCAATAAATATCACCAAAAGAATTACTGGAATAAACTATCTCATAACTGTTTCTATTAATACCAGAAAATTCAAGATGGCGGAAAATTCTTTATTTATTGCAGGGAGCCGTCATTAACGTACATGGTTTTCTTTTGACGTCACTCTTAGTGTTGTGACAGTTAAGGTATTTAGTTTAGTCGATTCTGTTGAAGGTTGAATAAAAAGCCACTATTTAACGCATAATTATGACGTATCTCAACCGACGTGAGTTTGACAGCTGTCAAATGTCACAATTTGGCGGCAAATTATTTCGACTCTTATTTCCATCCTTTTTTCGAATGGGAAATCATCAAATAACTTATCTGGGTGGAGAGGAAAAGAGTGACAGACTTATACTGACTTAATACCCATTTATGTTCCTAATTTTGTCTTCTGGGGCCGTGTTATCTCTTTCGAACAACCCGCAACCTTAGCAGGCATTTTAACTCTTTAGTATGCGTCAGCTACTATAGCTTACCATATTAATCCATAGGCAGAATCCTTAACTTGTTTGTTAGTAAACATAAACTAAACACCAATACAAAACATCTTGGCCAAATTAATGTTGTAAGGGACAAACCCAATGAAATATACATAAAACTACCCTGTCTCTTAACAATCCGAAACTCCTACATGTCCGGAGTTTTAGTTTCAGACATTTTGTCACTATCACAACCCTACAGTGTCCGAAACTTGGCGAAACTTGGCCTACAGAAGCAACTTGGTCATCCCTAATGTCCCCATCTTTGTCTAACATGCAGGTGTTATAATCTGTTGTCTCTCTCACCCTTTTGGTAATTAATAATGTATGAAAGCCGTAGACTATGCATCATAATGATGTACGGCCAGCTCTTAGCCCTTTGTAGCGTTGACAAAAAAAAACGTTGAATTTAATTAATACTAGTTGATTTATTGTGGCTAGGTGAATTTTAAGTGGTTCTCTTAACATGTCATTTTATTTATTAAAAACTACATCTTCATAGTTTTATTGAGTTGTGTAAAAAGTTGTTTTATAGATACATGCGCAAAGACACGTCTCTTTGCTTTTATTCATAAGAAATTGACATGTTTAAATGCGCGATAAATCATTGCTGTCATTGTCGTTTTGGTTTCATTGAAGCGAGACGAGGATGGTGTTGAAGCAAATTCATTACCCGACTACAGAGAGGTAAAAAGGAGGGTTATAATACTTATAATTATACTTGAACTGTGGTAATTCAGGGTTTATTGTCAAGATATAATGTTCGATGTGAATAAATTAGTTTGGCAACAATACAAGTTATTCTGGTACCTAATTAACTTGTGCCGTTTAGAATTCATTAATATGCAGAGACACGAGCTGGACATGTAATCTAAAATATAGGTCAACTAGCTTTTGCCCGCGGCTTCGCCCACGTTAAATTCGGGATAAGCCAGTTCCCCTTTCCTGATTTGCAGGTACCTGCCAGCTATAGTTTTTGCCTTAGCGCCTTATTTATTGTAATAGCAATGCTAAGTTTTCCCTTTATTCCCCTCTGTCTCCCTCATTTTTTACTCTTTTTATAATACATCACACATCATGAAGAATGCTGTTCCGCGCCATCTCCTGAAATTTTAATTAAATGATGTAACAACATTTTTTGCTGTCGCTACCTAAACCTAAGCACCTACGTGAAAGACTTTTTAGTTATTTATTCATTTAGTTATCTTGCGTTTATATTATACATATATATATTATATGAAAGCTCAGTTGCTACATCACATTGGGTGGTATGGCTAAAAGTAATTTAGATCTAGTGGCATCTTGAAAATATTTCCAGAGAAACCTTATGATCTAAATTAATGACAACATTTGTGCTGATGTAACTAATGTTATTTCTTATTAAAAGACACATGACGTTAATTTTTTTCTATCAAATTCTGTAAAACAATTTTTGTGTTATCTTAAATCGGTTGAAACGTTTTGTTATATCTGTTCTAAAAGTGCAATCGACTAGGAAAACAAAGATCATTTCATATTCTTATTTTTTACTAGCTTCCGCCCGCGAATTCGTCCACGTGGTATAGTTACTTTGGGCTAACGCTAACTTTAACCCGGGTAATGATAAAAAAAAATATCTTTCTCTCCCCTTTTCTTTCTTCTTTCTCGACCTTTTCTCACTTTTTTTTTTGCTTATGCCCATTTTTACGGATCCAACTATCTCTGTACCAAAAATCGCCATTTAGGCGTAAAGACGTAACACTTTTGCTTTTATAAAATTAGTAAGGACTACACATTACATTAACATAAATACAAATGCGAGCTTACGTCTGACAACCAATCTTACCAAGGAGTGTCGTATTACCCTGAACTTACTGGATTGTGGATTTCAGATAGGCAGTCGTTCCTTGTAAAAATCTAAAAGCTGGTTAGACAGAAAAGGCTAGGCAGATGTTGATGTCGACGTAACTAAACCCAGAATCGTAATTTTTGCAAAATAATTACTGTAACATCATGTATTAATTATTTTTTTCTTTTTTTCTACAGGTAAGACATGATGCCGCCATTTTGAATAGAAAATGTATTAAGATAAGTATGAAGAAAGTACCTGAATATAAAGTTCAGAAGGGGCGAAATAATACACTATATGTAAAACTAGCTTTCGCCCGCGATTTCGTCCGCGTGGCATACTTTGGGCCAACGCTAACTTTAACCCGCGTGAATATCGAAATAAATGTCTTTCTCTCTCCTTTTCTTACTCCTCCCTCCCCCTTTTCTAACATTAAAATAAAATAGCCTATGTCCGTCACCAGGGACCAACTATCTGTACCAAAATTCATCAAAAACTCTAAAGTGGTCACAAAGACAATTATTTACTACGTCTGCGCTCATTTTACCTGGCGAAAATGTACCGGGAACAAATTTCCAAAGTTTTCACAAATATTTCTATTCACCCCAAAAACTCGTTTTCAAACAACACTTTTTGCGTATAGTTAACGGCTTCATAAAGGATACACCTTTTATTTAAGACCCATTCCAATTTCTCTAAGTAAACTTTAAAAGTAATTTCAAAGTCCTTGATTGAAATATTATTGTTACCGTACTCCCAAAATTATTATGGAAGCATAACTCCTCAAAATGTACAGTTACATCCTTCTCCATTATCTCCATCATACTTAAACGCCCACCCATCCAATTCTTGGCCTTACATTGCTCAACAGCCACCACAACCAAGACATTTCTCTGGTCATCTCAACTTGACTACACAACTTTAAACCATACTCTACAAAGATAAGACTTAGATTCCACTGTCTCAATTTACAAAACCACCATAGAAATTAAGACAGGCAATTTTGAACTGTATTCTTTAAAAAATAGGGTACATATTTAATTGCTGATAGTCAAATGTTAATACTGAGTATATAAATCCGGTATTTAAATCCGATAGACCATACGTTATCCGGTACTGTTACATGAGAATCGTTTTAACTATAGCACGACTCGGTTACCATAGATTATCGAATATTTATATCGAAATATTCGATAGTAAATACGTGGAGTGGATGTAATTGTGAGCTATGGATGTAAGATGGTGTTGTAATGATGATCTGGTTGTTTTAAATGCCTCTTGTTGTTCTGTGAGAGCTTGGGTTCAGTTCCTACCTCAGGTAAACCTATTGGGAGTTACATTAAGTCTGACAATTCAAATCAAAAGTTTTTGTTTGGAATCAATGTACTTATAGCTTTTTGGTATAAGCTCCACAAACACGGAAAATACTCGCATAAGAGTGACATCCCTTTTTTTTAAACAAACCATTTCATTTAATACACATATAAAATGAGTATACATTAAAATAAATTTTAGAAGTCTGTATGCATTGACATCCAAATTAAACATGCATGCAAAATTTCAGCTCAATCGGAAAGCTATAGAAGAAGTATGTAAAATCGCCTAAGTATGTTTGAAACACATAAACGAACATATCTTTGACTGCGTAAACTTACGTAGTTGATTTTTTTTTACAGCACAAAGCGGCCACAGGCTTGAGTATATGGTTTTAATTTCAACTTGATACCTCGATACCACGCGTTCCTGAGATAAAAAGTCTTGACAGATAGACAGACGGTCAACAAAGTGGTCCAATAAATGGATCCGTTTTTTTCTTTTACGGTACGGAATGCTAAAAAAAAAAACAAAACACTATCACCGTCAATAAAGCTCCCAGACAAAATATAAAACAATACATTTCTATATCATGAGGATATCTAACAAAGAGGACGTCGTCACTCAACAATTTTTTGTTTTCCCTCACAGCATCAACATCAGTTTTCAGCGGTTTCAGGCCGGAGCGCGGATCCGGCCTGTCAGACGAGTCTGAAAACTTTCTACCTACAAATTATTTCAAGCCCCAATTGTTTGCGAAGCCCCTACCATGTGCCACGGTTATATTTATGGCTTAATTATGAGAGAAAAGTTGAGTGTTTTGGGTTTTGGCAAGCTGTGCTCAATCTGACTGTAGAAAGCTTCAAATCCATACAGTATTATTAACTGGGTCGTGCCCGCGGCGTTGCTTCCGTACCATTCTTTATTGGTCCAGCGGGATCGTTCTACCGGCTTTATAAGTAGTATCCTATATGTTAATCAAGGTTACATTTACCTTTATTTTTTGCATAGGGGCCGTTCAAGTATTACGTAAGCAGATTTATTACAATTATTTACCATCCCATCCCCCTTGTCAGCAAAAGTAAGCAAAGCTCTTACCCCCTCCCCCCAAGCTTACGTAAACATTTTCAATTACTGTATTGTTTTTTTTTCGTAAACATCCGCCTTATTTGCGAAAATCCCCGAAAATGCGTTTTGTTTTCAAGCTAAGACAATGTGAGAGTTGCCATTCGGTAAAAAAGTAAATAACTACCGATGACGTAATCATCATCAAGACTCCCCTACCCCCCATGTCATCCAAAATAAGCAAAGCAAAGACCCCCCCCCGCCCCCCCATAGTGCTTACGTAATACTTGAACGGCCCCATACTGACTGTCAGAATTTTACTGTATACACTCACACCATCATTTGCATTGGGGTAAGCAGAATCACTTAGCCTGATCTAAATTTATGCACACGCAAAATACATGACAAGAGATTACAATTAAGACAGAAGAGCAAAAAGGTACTGCTTACTTCATTAGAAAATTCTTCTAGCAGACCTGTGAAAGAAAAGTTGGATGAGATGTGTGTTTAGAGAAGACAAAACAGGAGAATAGGGTAGTTGACACCACCAATCAATTGATATACTTTTTATGAGCTGTCAAAACGCGCTTCCCCATAGATTTGGTATTAAACACGCAACCAATGACGTCACTAAGGTGTCAAGTCAATGATGCAACTATTTATTGATTTAAAAGCAAATAAAAATCGAATTTAAAAGTTATTTTGAAATGAAACTGATTTAAAAGCAAATAAAAATCGAATTTAAAAGTTATTTTGAAATGAATGGAGTTCTCAGGTCTAGAATAAGGTGTTCTTTCAGAAAAATTGTGTTTTTAAATTATTGGTTACTGGTATCAACTGCCCACATCTGGTTCGAAAATCCCATTACAACATATCTATCTGAACCCTTTTTCAGTTTTGAAACATCCTGTAGTAGGGGTCAAAACTCCAACTCACATGTCTATGTATTTTAAAGGCTTCAGTAAAGAAGACAACGCGTTGTAGTGTTGAACTTGTCATGAACAAGTGCTAACATCCGACTTTGTTCGCAAAATGTGCGATAGAACGGTAATTTGCACAGTTTGTGTTAAGAGGAAATCTGGGTTTTATTAACTGGGATATTTATTTGTAGATTAGATACTTGGTCCGCTAATTGCAGTTGCAGTTGTGAATATTTAAAATAGAATCAGCTTGTATTTTCGGGGGCCCGTGGAGGATGAGCAATGGGTAGCTCACCGTCCGTCCATGTTCGTGGTCCACGCTCGTCAAAGAGATGTCAGCAAATTAGAAATCTAAACCTACCCATGGTCCTTCTTTTGCCCTTTATATTCCGAGCCGCGGTATCTCTTTTAATCAGACCGCAACCCTGGCAGGCGACTCCTTGCCACATAATTTCTTTGTAAATTGAATTACCTGTTCAGTGAGATATATATATACACGGAACAAACAAAATCTTGTAGATTTTGTTTTCCGTGTTTTTCCTAAGAATCTCGGATGGACAACACAAACAAATATGAAAACAATTAACTTACAAACACAACCCGTCCATCCTTCACAAATTCATCAGCTTAAGCTAACGTTGCCAAAACAAGGCATACCGTCCAGGAACGCGTTATTAAGTCACTTATAAATTCGGCTGTAGCGCCCAAAATATACCGAAAACGGCGCAAAACGGCCGAAAGCCATCCAGCATCCATCCCTCGGGCAGTTAAAATCACAGATTCCCTTATGAAAAGCAAACAACTGTAGTCCCGCGTAATTTGCAGCGTAGGAGCCTCAAATTTCAATAAAAAGAAATTACTTCCTACGCATTGGCACAGTTTTTCTGATTTGTAATGTTTTAAGAGGTTATTTACATGTTTTAAGGTTGCTCAAAATGAAAAAAAACGGGTCCATGATAGGATCACCTTGTCCGTCTGTCTGTCTGTATATCTGCATCTGCCTTTCGAGGCCTTTTATCTCGAGAACGAGTGGAGGTATCGTGTTGAAGTTATATGCTTAAGTTTTTGGGCTCTTGTAGTGAAAAAACCAACCCTCTAAGTCTACGCAGTCAAAAGATACGGCGATTTATGTCGGAAGTTTGTACGGAAGCCTCGGTGCGCGAGTTTGACTCGCATTCAGCCGGTTTTTTTTTAAATACCCTATGCTGTCCCACTGCTGCAATTTCTTTCAAGAACTTTTTTCTCCAACGACTTCAACCCAGCATTAGATGTATTGAATCCTTACTAATATTATAAAAGCGAAAGTGAGTTTGTTTGTTACCTCTTCACGCTTTAATGGCTAAACTGATTTTGATGAATTTTGGTACAGAGATAGTTGGGAACTAGGAAATGGACATAGGCTAATATTTTTTTGAAAATAGATGGATGTGAGGCAGAAAGAGGGAAGAAAAGGGAAAACTTAGCGTTGCTATTACAAATCAATAAGGCGCAAGGGGAACTGTGTTACCCCGAATTTAACGCGAGCGAAGCCGCGGTCAAAAGCTAGTCTTCCATAAATATGATTGGAATAAGGATTAAGAAAAGCATCGCTTGTAGTTTGAGTCCAGGGACCTCCTGCCAAATTAACTGGCAAAAAATATGCTTAGACCATGAATTGGTGATCTCACAATCCCTGAGCTGTAACAAGCATGTTCTTGATCTCTCTTCATCCTCGTCAGCTTTAAATGAAGCCAGCAACGTCAGTCAAAACATCCCCAAAAATTGTAAAACAAGGTCCCCGAAAAGTTAAATAAAAACATCAACAGAAACCACCCCTACAATTCGAGTGTAACACCAATATTATTTTTCATATCAGATCAAGCAGGATTATGGCAACACAACCCCTCACACGCGCGTCAATACCAAAACCGATACCGGAAAATCTTCAAAAGCGACCAAAACCTGCCCGCTATTACCAAAAGCTCCCATAAATCAATTATCAGAATGCAACATTTGTCAACTTAACCCTAAAATGCCTTACATAAGGTACACCTGAACACTGCTACCACCTGCAAATGTCGTCTAGAGTTAAGCCGATAATTACGGGATTATTCCCCCTCAGTCTGGATCCCCCTTTCCTGTCTCACCCCCCACTTCACGCTCCCACTCCACTTTGCTTCAATGCACCACAGTATGTGAGCTAATGGTTTTTAGGGGTATAATTTTTCGTCTGATGGGTTTTTTTTCGTGAATAATACCAGCGAAATTATTTTCTAGTGCACTTTGTGGCGAAGTGTTTCTGTTTGTCGATTGTTTGATGTACGTAATGCAATGGCGTCTTGTGAAATGCTTACACAATTTTTTTTCTTGGGTAGTACTTTTTCAAAGTCATTTGTATTTTAATTAATAAATAAAATATTCTTCTTTGAATGTATTTTGGCATGGATATACTAAGGAAAAGATCCGCCTAAAAAGATATCAATGTTATTGAAAAGTAAATTTGCCTGCAACTAATTTAAAAACGGTTTGTTCAGCTTTACAACAAATGTAATAGGGAAACTAATGTACACAATAAAAAGATAAACGAATGTAAAAAAATATTAGCTGAATGGATTAAAGCACTTAATTGTGAAGAAACAGAGGCGTTATTGTTAAAGATATACTCCAGCAATATCCTAAGGCTCAAACTCATTCGCTCATTACTCACTCACTCTCACTCACACCCATAACAGACACATACCTACATACAACACTCTGAATACGTCATGTGGTGTGTACATGACGTATTCAGAGTGTTGTATGTATGTGTCTTTACTTTCACAACCATATTTTAGTTCGTAGATTAGTTTATTTTTTTTATTGACTAGCTCCCGCCTGTGACTTCGTCTGCGTGGCATAGTTACTTTGGCCTAATGCTAACTTAAACCCGCGTGATGATAGAAAAAAAGTCATCTTTCTCTCCCCTTTTTTTCCCTATTTCTCCCCTTTTTCTCACTTTTGTGAGCCTATGTGACGGACGTCCAGGGTCCCAACTATCTTTGTACCAAAATGGATCAAAACCGGTTTAGCCATTTAGGCGTGAAGACGTAACAAACAAACAAACTCACTTTCGCTTTTATAATATTAGTAAGAATACCAACAATGACGTATGGAAAAGCGGAGTCTCCTAATACAAACTTTTCAGTTTAAAAGGAGGCTCCTATCACTACTGTAATTACTTTGACCCTGGAGGTCAAAGTAATTACATTCTATTGAGTCCGTCTTTTAGATTATTAAAAAATAAGGGACACATATTTTTTTATTTGTTAATTAGACCAAAAAAGTTACTTGTGACGTCACTTGTTGCGAAAAAATGCAGCAACGCGTGACGTTTCATGTAACTTTAATGGGCTATATCTTTGTCATTTTTCGTCAAAATACGTGCCCCTTATTTTTGAATAATCTGAAAGACAGACTAATATTTTTTTAAATTTGGATACTAGCCTTTTATCATGATTCTTCTTTTGCCAATTTATTAGGAATCACCGCAGCATGTCTTCTTTTATACTTCTCTATTAGCCATCATCACAGCAATCACGTCTTTCAAGTAATACATTTTCACTAACATTCTTACTTCAATCGTTCAATAGTTTCTGTGACCTCGAAACTAGGAACACTTGGCAATTAAGCCATTTAACCACTAGTGTTGCAAAACTCAATTAAATAAACGATTATCCACATTCTATACAAGCTAAACCAAATATTACCGCGTGGGGAGCCGATGAAATCCTCTCAAGACATCTTATTAGAGCAAGTTGGATTGCTTTGTTATTTATTACAGTTATTGCAAGTTCTCGGGTCGTTATGACCCAGTGTGGTAAAACAGGGTTGTCCCGATCAGAAGGAAATTAATCCCGATGCCATGAGCAAATATTGTTTGTTTTCGTGTGGGTTTAGCTAATTAATTTGATTAGGATTGCTGTATTTCTATGTTAAATTGAAATAATATTGAGTTCAATTGAAATGATTCTGCTAATTATGGCGGAAGTGTGGTTAATTTATGGAATTAATATTTATAATTAGTAGGATATCTCTAATAACTCTAATTTCGATATCATAGGCGTATATGTTGGATGTATATGTTATTCCTGACTATCATCTACCTGTGTGCCAAATTTCATCAAGATCCGTTCAGCCGTTTTGACGTGAAAGAGTTAAGAAAGAAAGAAAGAAAATTGCATTTATTTAGCATTACTAAAAATTAAAAACACAGGGACACATTAAACTAAACGTTAACATTAAACTAAATAAACAAAATAATGCCAAAAGGGCCTCAGCTCAGCATAATGACAGATGGCAACACAAGGCCGCCACTTGACGCTGATTTTCAGCTGCTGCCCACGAGTGCCATACGCTCGAAAACATAACCAAACACAGGTATAAAAGTCACAGTCATCCATCCATCCTCATAAACATTTATAATATTAGGAGGATGAATAGTAGAGGAGATAGACTTCTCAAAATTAGTTTCAAGTTAATTTTATCGTGATCACACGGCAAAATCAGTTTATTTTAGGCAGTTATTGGCAGCGTGGCAATCAGTTGCTACACACTTAATGCATTACTGCAGTTCCGAGATCTACATGTATCTCCAGACTTCGTCTGCTAGTCTAGCAGCACTCTACGGTTAAGGCACAAGTGTCTATAAGAAACTTATCAAGTCTAGAATTGTCTGATGGTACAGAATGCATAATAGATAATTATATTTCGGATTTGGCTTCAAACCTATGATTCTGCTGTTAGATTTAGGAATAGGGCTAGTTTATTAACAACTAGCTGTTCCCCACGGTTTCACCCGCGCTGCTCAGCACCTGTTGGTCGTAGCGTGATGTTATATAGCATATAGCCTTCCTCAAGAAATGGACTATCCAACACTATAAGAATTTTCCAATTCCAACCAGTAGTCCCTGAGATTAGCGCGTTCAAACAAACAAACAAACTCTTCAGCTTTATAATATTATTATAGTATAGTATATAGTATAGATAACATGGCAAAAAGACAGATAAAACATTACTAGATTGTACTCAAAGATGTTCTCATGTAATTGGAAATTAAAATGGAAAACAATCTTGTTTTTGCTTTTACTCTTGACGCTCTTAATGTGCGCGTTTTTCTACATCGTTCTCACATGTATGCATCTAATCTAATCTAAACATGAATGATGTATCCATGATTTTAAAAATATTGTTTAAGAGTGTCCACGGAGTTTCTTGCCTATTTTTCTCCATAGAGATTACGCTTTAGAATGGGCATGGGCAACTAGAGTACTTTCACAAGTTATTATGTCTTGTGACTGGGACTGTAGCAGCATCGTTTTTTGGTTTTCATGACATTACAAAGTGCCTGTAATGGTCTAATTGAAATAAATACTTTGAATTTGGATAGAGTAACACGTTTTCATGAAAATGAACTCGCGCACTTGCTTCCTTATAAGCTTACAATACAACATAAACGGCTATATATTTTGACTGCGTAACTCAATATTATACTCTTAAAACATGATGCTGATTGATGCATTTTATAGTATGAGGGATGTATTTACATCAATATTCAAAATAAATTTGAAAAAAGAATAAAAAAAAGTTGGAACTTTTACCGCCAATTTTCTCTAATCATAGACTAAAAACGCTGATACCGTGACGCCATTAGTTATATTCGAAATATGAAAAAAAAAACTAATCTTTCAAAAATATTTCCGTATTCCATAATATTGCTCGCTACGCCAACTATTTGATGTAGGCTATCATCACGCGTGTCGTTAGGCGGGCTGTAGGCTGAACGGTCAAATTGGTGGAAAATACCATGTAGTTGGGAACTAACTGCTTCCGAGTCGGGGTAGATGTGGTATTAGGATGTGTTATGGGTTTTTATGGGTTCAAATAGCGATTTTATTGCTATGAAAGTTTATTTGAAATTGTATAATAATTTACCCAAAATAATTGTATTGGAGAGTAATTTTTTTAAGCCATTGTCGCTCCAAATTCATTACTTATTTAAACAATATTAATAAAAGTCTTAATTGCTTACCCGTCTTGAGCAAGCGTGGTTATCATTGCTTGTGCCTTTTTTTGCTTGAGGAGAGGCCATTACACAGTAGTGAGACAGTTTAAGGCTGGTATCATATTTATATTTTTTTTTTGGCGGCACGGTTGGCTTCGTGTCTGAGCCATCGACTTCTGTGACAACTACTTGTATAGTTGTTTCGGATCTAGCTGTCTATGTATGTGAGTTAGGAGAAAAAATATCATTCGTGACATACAAACTATGCAGTTTAAATCTTCCTCAATTTACAAAAAAAAAAAAATACGTGCTTCAATACAAAATCTACTACAATCCAAACTTAGAACTACAAAGGGCGTTTACGTGAACCAGACAAATGGTACCTTCCACGTAACACAAAACAGATCAACAGAACGGAGTTTAAAATTAACTGTGAACATACCGGCAAACATGCATTTTGTTCTGAGAAAACACTAAAATTTGTACGTGTGAAAGCAGTTTGGGATGCCGTAAATCTTTATGTCGATTAATTGGAAGCAATGCCCTTTAATTTGGAAGTTGTTAAAGTAGTGCAGCTTCCAGTTTCGAATTTGAAACTTATGTTATAGTAGATAGAAAACAAATTCCTTGTAAAAGATCGGTTTATAGGAACTCTGTATGATCTAGATTAACTTCACATTACTACATCTGGCTACGGATTTTGTACGGAATTATATGAAAGAAGAAGAAGTGAGTGATAGCGTGTCAGTTGATAAGGGAGAATGGAAGAAAAAAGACACGTTGCGTCATACCGCGGCCCCTTAACACATAGGGTCAAAGATGGAAGGTGAATAGGTTTCAGTCAGTAAAAATCTTACACTCTCTGCTCTGCCCATAGCGGGAGAAGTTATTTGATGCTTTACAAGAAAAAAGAGCAGGAAAATGATGAACTTCAACACAACTGTGATTCTTAAATTCAAGGCAGAAGTGTTAATTTAATACATCCAAAGGACAAACCCCAGGCTGCTACTGCAAAAATCCTCGTCGATAAACCCAATAACACTTTACCCAACCAGGGAATGGAACCCAATACCAACAGTAGCGCTTGCGACTTCTGAGGCAGTTGAATAGATATAAATGTTGTTAATAATACCGAAAAACAAAAAGAAATATACTAATAACTAAACATGAAATACTAAGCAGAGCTCAAATAGTTGAAATAAATTTAAACTGCCGTTGTGTCGATCTCCTCAGCCCTTGCAAAAGTAATCAAAGCATGTCAAATGTATAAGAATCTACTATATCATCTTCTATATGCAAATATCACTGAACTAGTGCTCGCGATTTTAATCGAGTGACGTTCAAGAGGGTGGTAGGAAACACAATTATTTTTATGGCAACACAATTTTCCTCGGCTCATTACATACATGCCGTGGTTATACGTACTGGCAACATTAACATGGCCGGGTGGGGCTCAGTAATGCCCCGTGGGCACGCGAACCCGTTTCTGATTATTTCCCCAAAATTATATCGTATTTTCACACCAAAGACCCTTAGCGTGCGCACGACCCAAGCTTATGATATTCGTGACCAGAGACAAAATGTTCAGAGTCACGGCTTCGGGAGAATCGACGCCATTTTGGTTTTTGTTCTTTTTTCAATCTTCCCGCCTCCGGTAGGTAATTATGGCAGTCTTGGCAGTGTGAGGCTCTTTCGCGTGAACTGTGCTAAATTGATTTTTGTGAAAATAAACGCGTTGAAACAAGCGTTGTTTAGCAATTCTTGTAATGTTGGATACTTTGTGTAATAAGGTTTCTAAATGGGGTAGTTACACTTTATGTGCTGTAATTATAATGTTTTGATTCAGTCTTCAGTATTGCAACCATTACTAACCTTGTTAAGGTTTATAACTGAGATTATTTTAGCCAATGGACCCTCAAATCAGCTTCGTAAACGATATAGCGTCTTACATTACGATCTTAGTTTTGCCCTCACTGGTCTGCGTCAGTAAGCAGACAGCATTAACATAAAACTAAGTTCCAAAGTTTCACTGACCTTGTGGACTAATGAAGATATCAGTCATGAAATAAATCCCTGAAAATACTCCAAAAATAACTTCGGGACACGCATTAACTGGTCTGAAATCACAGACTAGCTTATCAGGCCGTTCAAATCGCGTGGCGAACCAAAACGCGCATTAACTTACATAATCTACCAAAACGAGTTCAATAAAATGGCGAATTTACGTTAAAACGGCGGGAAAATCCAATAGGAGCAGTTGCCAGACTGATCGGACGTTTTTAGGTTATCCCGGTAGGTACGCTAGTATAGACTGGGTAATAGCTTGTTTCCCTTATATATAGTTTTGTTTTTCTTTTGTAAAAAGATTTTCTTCGTGCCTAAAGGGCCCGAATGAGGTCCGTTTTTTCCCTTTTTTGTAGATTGCAGTAATAAAAAGCTTGTAACAGATGCGTGGATTTAGCTAGTCATCGTACAACGTAGAAATATGTTGTCGAAGTATATATTACTAAGTTTACGGGTGATTTGAACACGTAATGATGGCGGAAGTAATGGAATATATAATCCCCAATATCTGGTACCGTTTTCATCGAATACATTACAATTTTCATTTGCATTTTCGATAAGTCGCATTAGGGTTTGTCGATATAAATCAAAATGTTTGACGATTTGGAATCTTTGCTGTATTGACGTTATCTTTCGACTAAATTGAAGAGAAATGGACGTAAAATACAAGAACATTCATTTAAAAGTTGTAAAAAACGTTTCTGTCATAAAAAATACGTATTCGTCTCATAAAGATTACATTAACTCGATATAACTCAAACGAGAAACATGAGTTGACGTTCAACAGCCAACATTAGTGTTGCCGTGTCCGGATCCCCGTGAAAAAATTTGTCCTCCTTGTTTATGGTCCGATTTAGATAAAGATATTAAGAGTTAAGTGCGCCACTGTATCAAATTTGCTCGCCGGTATATATTTTTTTATTTAGGCTAGTCACGCGATCTGGTAACATGAGCCAGGAATGCTGTTATCGCCCAGATTGCATTAAACAGATTTTTTCACCGTTTTATTTTGATGTACGCAACTTTTTACGATAACTTTGAGTTACTTACACCGCTCATGTAACGTCATTTGACAGCTACTAATGAAAGGGCAAGTTTTAATGACATTTCGTAGATATTAAAATTAACTCCGTGAATAATTTATTTTATAACATAAAACACAAAGTCACGAAATTTTTGTTTTTTTTTTACAATCAAAGGATTACTGTAATTAATAGATATTATCGCATGTAAATACAATACTTAACTTGTTGGGTTTTGAGCGTTAATTGGTTAAAACCAATACAAACAAATTATTTTATTTCCCTAGCCGATATCCGTATCGAAATCAAATAAATCATGATGTAACACAATTGATACTCGGTAAACAGAAACGTATTATTTTGTAATGTGAATATTAAAATGTAAAATGTCGCTACACGATTATAAATGTTCGGAATCGAACGGTACGTTTCAAAAGTGACACGTCCCTAGAGAGATGTTCGAATTCAAACGTTTTGGCGGGAACGCAGTGTCAAGATGGCCGCCACAGGACGACAGCGCGCGATATCGCACCAATTCTTTTGTGCAAACTCCGCGGATATATCTTTTTGGATTCGTATTCCGATCCGATTTGAAAGGACAAGCTAATCTCGCTATCATTGTACAGAATTGTACTATAAATTCTGCTTCCTACATTTACACTTGGCTTTTTAAATTTTCTCCGCAAGACGAGGATTTTCTCCACTTTAAAAAGTTAGACTTATTTTTAAATATGTCTGCGAAAACTAGAGTCTGTAAGAGTGTTGCTAAGTTTTGTTTTAATTTAAAAGTTAGCAAAAGCTTTCGTGTTCGGGGGTGTCTGTAACAGTTTTAATTACTTAAGTGTAAGCTTAAAACATTTGGAAAACATAATCCCACACGAATACAACGTTATCTAACATTAAAAATTCTGCCCTCGTCGTAATCCCGGCATTAATTTTTATAGATACTTAACTAATGACTGTAATTTTTAACTTTATAGATAGAAAGATTTTGTTAGATACTATAAAATATTTATAGCGAGAAATAAACATGTTTAGTAAAAAAGCAAGTAAAAATGGAATCCGATGTATAAATAACTATAAAAATAGGGTTGTTTTTAGTATAACGGTCAGTCACGCCCACAGAGTAATATAGTGGTCACCATTAAAACGTAACGAGTTCGTTCACTATAAATAACCTACAGCCATTATAATTATAGCGAACGAAATTCCTCTTATCACGCTCATATTTCACCAAAGAGTCTAGCATTAGGCATAAACACAAAATGCCGTGGCCTCAAAAAAAAAAGAATTTAGAGAACAACGCGGCAAACAAATTACTTTCTTTCACCTCGATTAAGTGATCATTACAGGAGCAAATATCATTTATAATGGGCCTGGGACAGCTACGGTGGGCTCGCGAAAAATAAAAGCGTAGGAAATTGCGTATGCGGTTAAAAAGAATGGGTACCTTAGTAAGCCGAGCGAAGTGGCGGGAACAACCGCCCTTTTGACGTGACATGTCTCCGCCATCTTGGAAATCATCTTTTGTCAAGTGTAACGAAATGTCGATTGAGTCACGTATTTCCGTTTCCTTAAACAAATGTTGGCTGCGAATAAATTTTTCTCGAATATTTTTGTTGTTTTTTGTGATTTCTTCGATAAATAATAACCATGTGTTTGTAGATAAAAGTGTGAGGATATAATGGACTTATGTCAACACAAGACCATGCCAGTTATTGTTTGAATCCCTTTATTGAAATAAAAAATAAAACATACCACTAATAAATGAACTGATAAATAAATTCCTTTGAATAATAACGGCATTAACAAGTAAAATTACTTGTTTCTCCCAAAAAATATACCAAACGAGAGAAATATTGAGTGTCCACAATTTTATTAGTCTCACAATAATTGTTCAATGTGGAATGATTGGCGAAATAAAAGAAGATTCGCTTTATACAACGTTTAACTGAGTTACGATTCGAAAACAGCGGAACCGGTGTTCCAGCACTAAATAGCGTAGAACCGGAACGAACCGATACATAATCGAGTTTGCCGAGTATCGATTCGCGTTGAAGAATCTTTACGGTTTTCGTGGTAGGGAAGACAATTATTTGGAATTGGGTTTTGTAAACCGCTGTTGTATTTTAAAATAAAGTCGTTTGCAGTTATAAGGATTGATAGAGCAGGTACTGTTAGAATCGACAAACAGATCAGGTTTTAGAGCTTAAACTTCTGAGTTATGTCTCACATTCGACTCTCGTTGTGGGCTACGATCCTCTTCGTCTTAAGTCCCGTTAGTTGGTGAGAATGTTATACACTGATTATATTATCAGTTACACGATGATTACCCATACACATATCGCATAAAAATCGTACATTTTTAGTTATCCTTACATTCATATGCTCTGTGATAATACACAAATGTCTAACAACACCATTTAATTCAGTACCATTTGCCAACCTATTTATGATCTAAAATATGCTTTAATAATATCAGCCGCTCGGGTCGATCTTAAGGTTTGCCTAGGTTGGTCTGGGGTTGGGTGACCGACCCGTTATGGAATTTCCTCAGTGCCTCGGAAAGCACGTTAAGCTGTTGGACTCGGCTGTCATTTGTTAGATGTCTCTAAATCTGACATCCAGTCTGACTACGGGGTATCGTATTTCCACTACTATCTGGGTTCTGAAGGTTTGATAAGCAGTCGCTCCATTTAAAATTCTGGTATTCAGCTGCATCTGGATATACAGGAAGCTGACCCCAGCATAGCTGGAATAGGCTATGCATATGATGAACTTCCCATACAAAGAGTAATACGCTTCTTGCGTCTTCTAAAAATGGCCTCATTTGAGTTGTGTCAGGTTCTGATGTAAGTGTGCGACTTATTCTGCCTTCAGAGCCAAGAAAACCGAAGCACAAGACCAGCTTTATCACAAAATATGACAACATAAATCCCAGAGGACAAAAAAAAACCAGAAAAGAAAAGAAATAACTTCCTTTTGTCGCGTCTAGCATCACAAATTCACGTCTCACGTCCTAATGTGTGAAATAATATTTTTTTCCCCTAATAAAAGCCTTCGGGCGGTTGTCGTGCGGTGACGTGAAGTACCTACCTACATCCGTAATTTAATTTCTGGTCCTTAGGGGCGCTAGGGCTAAAATAGGTACGGCTTACGGCGTAGACAGATACACGGTCATGATTAGGCTCGATTGATACTTTCATTTGTAAATATTGATGGGTATATCGATTTTGGTATTCGATAACGAGATATATGAGAGGTCTGGCTTTGGTTCTTAGGTCGGGCATTATTGTTAGATTTTTTAATCAGGAATATTTATTTATTTTTAAAAGCACACCAACAGCACGGTTACATACATAGGTACTTACTAATTAAAAAAAACTAACCTAATAACTAATTTCAGTAACAATGCAAATAACAGCTACCCTACCATGACGTGTTAAAGCAGAACTTATTCCGCTGAGGGAAAGGGACAGAGCTATACAGGGTGTCTAGCACCATCTCTTTCACTCAGTGGAATAAGTTCTGCTGTAAGATGTCATAGTAGGCCTACTATGACATCTTACAGCAGAACTTATTCCACAGGTATGTATAACATAGAACATGATAAATATTAGAGACAAAATGTTATAACAAAAAGTCAAATCCAGTACAATAAAAAAAAACAATACAAGATAAATAGACACTCATGGTTCACACTGTTTATATAGGGAACGTCTGTATGAAGCGAAAGTCGTTGAGAAAACATCGATAGGTAAATCCGTCAAGTTGGACCGATCATTGTCTTGGCAGCAGTAATTTTGCGTGGATGGTCATCAAATAACTTCCCCCATTCTGGGCAGAGCGGGGTGGGAGTTTCAGCCTTTTATTGACTAAACCCCACCTACGCTTCTTTTGCCCTATATGTTCCGGGGACGCGGTATCTCTTTCGAAGGACTCTCAACCCGCAAACCCGGCCAGTAGCAGCCATGTGTTCTGTTGATGCCAATAGGCTCTCACCTTATGACATAGGATTTAAGCATGACTACCGAAATGTTGACGGTATCAGGTACACATCTGCCTAACTCCTACGGGACAACAAGCGTTATGTTCTGTAACGATATAAGTTATGTTGCTTGTTAAAAGGGGTGTCGAAATAAAAGTATTTTTTGCTATGGTATACTGAAACTGGTAACACCTTCTGATATCGTTACACTATCGCGCGTGCAGTCTCGCTAGTTAGTTTTATTTGACCTGGTATACCTCAGTCAGCATATTATACACTAGCTAGCCCCATATCCAAAAAAAAAGGTAATCTATGTGTTATTCCAGACTATAATCTACCTCTGTGCTAAATGTCATCAAGATCCGTCTAGCCGTTTTGACGTGAAAGAGTAACAAACATCCATCCATCCTCACAAACTTTCGCATTTATTTATATATGTTTAAAACGCTGCCCCACAGTATGAATTTCTCCTATGTCGTGGGTAGTTTACAAACATTTAAACTCACATACAGACACAGCCAGACCCGGAACAACTAGATAGTTGTATGGCTGTTGTATGGCTTACAGATGTAAGCCATAAAAATATTTGATCCGTGCGGGATAAGATGAATATACTAAGTTTGTGAGAATGTATGGATGGATGTTTGTTACTCCTTCACGCCAGTACGACTGGACGGATCTGGTTGAAATTTGGCTCAGAAATAGATTATAATTTGAAATAGCACATAGGAAATACTCTTTTGTCCCGCTAGAATAATCCCGTGGGACAATTATCGAAGATCACGCGAGCAAACACGCCGGCCGCCCCGGGGGCATGAGCTTGTTTGTTTTTTTAGTGTTTTCATTTTGGATTTTGTTGTGACGTTTCTTTTTTTATTTCCTATTGGGGTCCTAAACCTCAAAAGGAAAACACGGAACCCCTTTTGGAATACCTAACACGGAATTGTACCTTATGTAAACATAAGGTACAATTCCGTGTGAAGATCTTACAATAGGCTTAAAAGCCTATTGTAAGATCTTCACACATAATGGAATGCAAATAAAAATATGAATAAAAAGGCAAATTACAAAATTGGTCTTGTCTTAACATAGAAACCGTTATTTTACGAGAAAATCGCTTTCAAATATTGCTTAGAATTTAATACTTGAAATACATTTTATTGGTCGTGATTGTACGCCCACTCACAGTTATAAATAATCAAAATATCAACGGACACTGTTGTCAAACTTGCTTTATAGGGTTCTGTACCCAAAGGATAAAACGGGACCGTATTACTAAGACTGCGCTGTCCGTCCGTCTGTCCATCACCAGGCTGTATCTCATAAACCATGACAATTTGACAGATGAAATTTTCACAGATGATAGATAGATAGAATATTTTTATTATGTACACCAGACAAATTATTATCTTACTACTACTCATCGCTAAAAGCGATGAAAACAGTAATGAAGATAATGTATTTCTATTGCCGCTATAACAACAAATACTAAAATCACACAAAAAAAATATTTTAGGGGGGTCCTATGCAACAAACATGTTTTTTTTGCCATTTGTATAGATAACTAGCTTTTGCCCGCGGCTTTGCTCGTGTTAAATTCGGGGTAACACGATTCCCCTTTCCTGATTTGCAAGTACCTGCTGCCTGCAGTTTTTGCCCTTGCGCCTTATTTATTGTAATAGCAAAGCTAAGTTTTCCCTTTTCTTCCCTCTTTCTCTCTCATTTCTCTTTTTTTTTACATAGCTTATATCCGTCTCCCGAGTCCCAACTATATCCATATCTATCAGCCATTTAGGCGAGAAGACGTAACAAACAAACTCACTTTCGCTTTTAAAATATTAGTAAACGTACGGAACCGTTCGTGCTCGAGTTGACTCGCGCTTGGCGAGTTTTTTTTCACCATCGTTGTATTGGTATTAGGTATCCTGTGGTCGTAACTCGACTCTAGTGGTCAGACACATAGTCAGGCCGGATTTATGCGGTCGTACATGCGAGGGTTTCAGGCTTTGTCCAACTTGCATCACGACAGGACTCGTTAGGCTGGGGTGATATGGGAGGTTTAGTCATGTTTGTAGGGTTGATCTGGTATTTGTGGTGTTTTAGACCTCTTTCACAACCGGAAGAAAAAAATACAGTTTTTCAAAAAACCGGTCAAATGCGAGTCGGACTACTGTACTGAGGGTCCCGTACAAATTTGCGACATAAACGACCATATCTTTTGACTGCATAGACCCGTTCCAATTCCAATTCCGTAAGCAAAACGAGTCGTTTTTGTTTATTGGAACGGGGCATTAGAGGGTTGATGTTTTCACAGTTTCAAGGGACCACAAACTAGAGTATATGGTTTTAAGTTTAACTTGATACCTCCACGTGTTCCTGAGATAAAGGGTCTTGACAGACAGACAGACAATAAAGTGATCATATAAGGGTTCCGTTTATTCGGGAACCGTAAGCACATCGCTACTATCGAATAAAAACTTGAAAATAAAGGAATGAAATAAAAATAGGTGACATAGTTGCAATCCCAACAATGTTGTATACAACACCAGCGCGGCTCTTTTCCAATATCTGAAACCGATACTAGATTGGTCAGGAATTCAATAACGGGAAAAAAAATCGTTCTAACCTGACACAACCAAACTATAAACAAGCTAGAGTTGAGTGTAAAAAATATATACTGACTTTTTTCGGGGAAAAACCGTGTTCGATTTACCACCTGTAGGTAATGTCGTTTTACATAGAACTAGGTTTCGCTCGCGGCTTCGCCCGCATTAAATTCGGGATAAGACAGTTCCCCTTTCCTGATTTGCAGGTACCTGCCACCTGTAGTTTTTACCCTAGCGTCTTATTTATTGTAATAGCAATGCTAAGTTTTCCATTTCTTCCCTCATTTTTGCTCTTTAAAAAAATAGCATATGTCCGTCTCCAGAGTCCAAACTGTACCAAAATTTATCAAAATCGGTTTAGCCATTTAGGCGTGAAGAGGTAAC
This sequence comes from Ochropleura leucogaster, assembly GCA_958449745.1. NCBI lineage: Eukaryota > Metazoa > Arthropoda > Insecta > Lepidoptera > Noctuidae > Ochropleura > Ochropleura leucogaster. Next base: position 7,771,581 of record OY288225.1, read on the forward strand.
AAACAAACAAACTCACTTTCGCTTTTATGTTATGATAATAATAAGGATTTGACGGAGGACATCATGAATCAGTTGTACTGAGAAACACGTTTTTCTTGTTTTGACGACAAAGGGTTCAGAACTTATCTAGCTCATTGGTCCAGTAGTCGCAAGCGTTCCTGGGTTCGATTGACGGCACGGTTGACGCAGTGGCTGAGCGATCGACTGCTGCGCCGCGAGTCGCATGTTCGATCACCGCCGGAACAAATATTTGTGTGACCTGCAGATAGTTGTTTCGGGTCTGGCTGTGTCTGTATGTGAGCTTAAGGCCGTGCGCTGCGTTAGGCGTGCGCACGGCGCGGGCGCCCGCGTGGCTTGCTGTTTCATGTAATCTCAGGCCGTGCGCTGCGGAGATTGTATGAAAAAGCACGCCACGCGGGCGCCCGCGCCGTGCGCCCGCCTAACGCAGCGCACGGCCTAAATGTTTCTAAACGCACCCACGATACAGGAGAAATTCTTAATGTAGGGCAACGTTTTTTTTTTCAAGAGGTAAGAAGGATATGCTTAACTCTGTATAAACAGGTTTGAAGTCCCTTGAAGCTGTGAAACACAACCTCTCTAAGTCTAAGTCTACGCAGTCCAAAAATATGAGCTTTTGTCATTCATGTTGAGGTTATACATATATGGGAGAACAATGTTATAGAAAAACAAGCACATTAGAGTAAAATAAAAAACAAGAGATAATTAATAAAATGTAATCCTTCCTACTATATTATTAATATTAAAAATGTGAATGTTTGTGAGGATGTTTGGATGTTTGCTACTCTTTCACGTAAAAACGGCTGAGCGGATCTTGACGAAATTTGGCACAGAGGTAGATTATAGTCTCGAATAACACATAGAATACTTTTCTTTCGACATCACTCGGGCGAAGCCGCGGCCGCCAGCTAGTAATCCATATTTGCGAATAAATGAAATTATTTGACTTTGTAATAGTCGAGACAATCATGATGCTTCAAAGCATGCCTGTCAACCTTTAGGTTAAATAGGACCAACCCCTAGTTGTGTTATTTTGAGCCTGTTTTCCTTCCTGACTCTATAAAACTCACTCGAAATAGAACTTTAAGTTTCAAGGATTCCTGTGGTTATTTTTTGTTGCAAAAAACTGCGTTTTTTCACACGCTTGACGCTCTGTTGGAGAACATCGCAACATGATATCATGCAAAGAATTCTGACACTTGCGGTTTTTAGACTTGATAGGCTTCTTGCATACCGGTGGATATTTTAGTGCGAAAGTTCGTTAACATGACTTCATATTTATTTATTTAACATTTCAATTACAAAGTACAGGGGCGGACTTAATGCCATAGGTATTTTTATGATTAAGTCCGATGTAATTGGGGGCGATCTATTACCATCAACGGGGCACGAATCTAGATTCCGTGGCTTAGAGATTTTCGTCGGAAAAAAACCCAATATAATATCAAAAGTAAGTTCATTAATTTTATTTGTTTTTGATCTGCCATTGAAAAACTACAGTTTTGGAAGGATGTATTGAGTACCTATTTTATTTGTGCTAACGTTTGAAACTATTTTTGTACATTTGTACTATTCTGAATTTATAAGTTGGTTTTTTTTTTGTATTTCAAATTGCTATTTACCAATGAATCCATTTTGTTTTTGAAACAAAATTCTTCAAACCAAAAACACGGTATTTATAATAACAAACCAACAAAGTGCGACCTAACATTCTTGATCAAATAATAGTAGAACAGTATTTCAAAAACTCCCTTTAGAAAATATTCCACGCACGCTTTTTTTCTAAAGTACCTGTATTTATACTACCGGAACTTTACAACCAGCATTCCTTCACAATAAATGCAACTCCAGCACCCAATATTCGCTCACAATAGACTCTCGAAGGGAACCCTAAACTAAGGGTCCGTTCCACAGAACCCGCTTAAATTTAGTGCACTACATTGTATAACGCAAACGTCGGTTTATTTATCGCTCTTGTAGGGGTTCCGTAAAGCCTTTAACACTTAAAAAATAATTCACCCAGACTATTGTATAGGTGGCGCCACCTATGTATGTTCTTATATCTTGTAGGGATGTTAGTTATAGCCAGGAGCGAGGGACGTGAATTTTTAGCGGTTCTAGTATTACCCAACTACTTCAAAAGGGGTAATGTTTTACTTTTTAGTATGTTGTATGCAGTTGTCGTATACTTTGTAGTGTCACAAGAATTGTTAGTGGTTGTTATGAGTTTTATTTTGAGAAAAGTGGTCTGAGAAAACGTTTCTTGATCTTAAACAATATTGTAGAATGATTTTTGTTATTTTTCTCTAAACAATACTATTTTTGAGAGAGAAGCTTCCTTTTAAATTTATAAAGATATCAATTAAAATTCTAACATCAAGCATTTTTACCCTACTATTAGCTGCTAATGTGTTTAGGAAGAGGTGCTAAAAAGATCTTATCATTCTCCACACACGATATCACTCCCCAACAATGAATTTGCACATTATACACCTAACAACCAAAAAAAAAATGCTCAGCTCATTGCCGAAACTGACTGCGCATTCAACCCCTTGGGACGTCAGCACACCATACATTAACTGTATAGAATAAAAGTATCAAGTTACATAAATCTCCTTTAAGCCTTAAACGAATTTCACGTACTCAAATATAATCTTTAAAGTTATGTTAATAAAGTATATGTTGTAATGACAAATCTCTTTATCATAAAACAATTGGCAGTTGAAGTTTGTATGCATTAAAACTACGATTTAGAGGAAATTCAAATAGAAACATATTATAAAATTATCACTTATTCAAAAGTGAACTTTGGATTTGGGTTACTACAGTTTCTATTGTAATGACAAAACTTGATATTAGAAAACAATCGAGGTAAATAGAACAAAGTATAATACTAGACCGGAATTCGTAAATGAACTTATCTGCCATCTATAACTGGACAGCATGACAGCATTAAAGCCTAAAAAATAGGTTAGAATGCTTGTGTCACAACTTTTAAGCTCGATTTTCTAGTTTTATGAAACTGTCGTTTAATTCGTTGTCATTAATTTAACTTACTTTAGCTTTTTAATTAAACGGGAACTTATTTAAAGAAAATTAAACAAGCCAATATATTCTTATATATCGTGTTATGTACATATTCGTATACATACTCATGCCTTACCTCACATACTTACGAACAACGATGCTTCATCACAAATTGTATAACCGGACGGACCCTCTGGCCGGAGGGTAGATTGAGGAAAAAATCTTATTTGGCAATGACAACCCCTCTGCAATTCTCACCTCCCTTGCAAGGAGGTGTGAAGGAGTCATGTGCAATGGAGGAATAGTGTGGAAAGGACTTCATTGATTATTTTTTTAAAGTAAAGAAATAAAAATCTTTTGTATGAAGAAATGAGGTAATAATGAGAAATTGCTTTTGACAACAAGTTATATAAATACTATATTATTATAAATGTGAAAATAACTCTATTTCTTATTATATTTTTGCGACTAAACTAGACTAGACAACGATTAAAAAACAAAAAGTTTATATAAAAATCGAAATACATATTGAACCTAAAAGTATCAAGAATGTAAAACGAGACAATAACAAAAATATTTTTAGCAGTCTGAATATTTTAGACAGTCATTGCTTGGTACATAAAAAAGTACTTCAGTCTATCAAAAGGAGTCCTACAGTTTTCAGCGACCGTTTTATTAAAAATAATTGGACCAAGTTAAAAATCAGATAAAGCCTCTTCAGAGCAGAAGTTTTTTATTTTATTTTATAACAAACCCGAAAAGGTCAAGAGTTTTAGTAATTTGTCACTTTTCATAAAATCGTTTGTTTTCGTAGAAAAAACGTTTTTGTAACGAGCAATTATTTCGATAAACATTTTTTGTTTAATCGATGTTTATTTCTTTCGGTTTGATAATATCGGCCTCAATTAAACCGTTATTGGTATTAAAAATAACATTGCGTTTGTAATTTTCTGAAGGGTTAAGCAGAGGTGAAAAAATTAAGACCAAAAGTTGTAACGACACTTTTTGCTATAGTTGTAAGCCGTGCGGCGTGCGCGTGTTTCTCTGTGTTTCTCTCATAAAAAGCAAGCCAGTTATTTTCGGTTCGTCTATATATTTCGCATTGAACAGTGTGGTGTCGCGACGATTATTTTTGTTGAGTGTAAACAGGTTTTTTGTACATAATAAATAATAACTTCGTTCCAGGTGTCCTATGACACCTCTCAAGTTTTTGTAGTTTTGTTTAAGTCTCATATATTAGGGAGGGGGGGGGTCCTGTTGCAATCAGTGGCGTGTATAGAGGTCAATAAACGATAAGCCCATAAGACTAGCAAACTGTCAGAGACCCTAACATCATGAAGAGTAATAAGTTATAAGGAAAACCAGGCTTTTAGGCTTGTATAAAAAAAACTGGCATTAATTTAAACTGCCTTAAATTCCAACTCTGTGTCTGACACGGATATATTCCAGCGAGTAAAATGAAAAATATTTTACCTGATTTGGGAATCGAACTCAACAGCATTGTTTGCAACCCTAGATACAACATTATAAATATCTTATGACTAAACACCTCGTAAAATATGATTTCGTATTCATATTTTGTCTCCCAGCTTATGTCCTTCCTATATTTTGATATTACACTCCTATCATGAAAAGTAGTCATGCTTGCAAAGACAGGCGGATTCGGGAAATGCGATTATGCCAGACGAATGGCCAGGCATACTGTATCCTTCTCCACCCAAACAAAAAAAAAAGAAAAATGAAACCGTTGATAGAGGAAGAGACTTCATACGAGACGTGATCAGGGGTGCATAATATCTGAGGAGCCGTTAAAAAAGCCCTAAGGGTTTGCTACCTCTGCCTCGCCCCTTGAACGCCCGTCGCAATAGTTTGCCGACGATTTACTGAAATCACATTTATTATTTTTTGCCACATTCAATTTTACACCTTAAATCTGTAAGGAAAACGTTGAATTTGAAATCCTGTCGAATTGCAGTTTTGTAAAAAAATATTTTGAAAGGATTATGAGTTTTATTGTAATGATTTTAAAGTTGATTTTTCTTAGAAGTAGATTTAGATTTGAAAATAGGGTGTATGATCTCTCAATTAGGTTATGATGTCCAGTCAGTTGGCATAATCAGGTTTGACAATGAAATAAACTTGGAACTAAGTTGTTTTGAGAGGCCACTTTGGGATCAAGGCGCTATGATGCATGTATTTTCAAGTATTTTTAAAAGTAAACCAGCTTCATTTGTTTATTCTTCGGTCCGATTTTAAATCAATATAAAAGCCTTTTAATCGTGAAGATGCTTACATATCACAAAAAAAACTAAAGAAAGGTAAAAAAAACGTATGAAACCAAGATTTAATAAACTTGTAGATTTCCAATCTATCTTACGTTCTATGTGAGCACCCGAGCATTCGTCAGTGGCTTTAGCTCAAGATACGACAGTCGCCGAAGCATTTTATCGAGATATAAACAATGAAAATAACATTGATTCCCACCTCATATCTAACTCCGTACAAAATCTACATAAACCTAAAACATGCAAGCTTTCTCATTCACTATGTGTTCCGAGGAGGCTTCAACAAATCTCAGGGGCTTTATTTTTATCAGAACACAGCAAGTTACGTCCCTATTTCCTTATGTTACCGCCAAATCGGGCCGCGATTTTGTAACTCGTAAAACAAGTAGTAAAATGTCTCCTTCGGTTTGCGAATCGATCGCCCGGGATGTCAGACAGGCTCAGCGTTTCGCTCCGCTCCGCCATTTTACTGGCGAACGGTTAAATCTTTTAAATTTCGAATGGTGCTCGTTCGATTTTTGTTTTTATAACTTCAGTTCGTCTTGGTATCTCCAGGTGAACGGTTGGCTCCGATGGATTTGTTACGGAATGGTTTTTGTTCAAGATTGTGGAGGTATTTGTTGGAAGTTTCTCTTTTGTTTGTTTACTGCAGCTGCATCTTTACTATGTATTGTATCATTTAGATGGGGGATTATGTCTTACCAAGGATACGGAAGTCAGATAGCCAGTCATTACCTGATTAAATATTGGTACATTCTTGGGTCGGATAAGGCCCAAGAAGGTAGAAGAATATGCCAACATCACAGGTATACATCCATCCATCCTATGTACATTGACAAAACAAACAACTTTTCCGTAACTCATAAAAAGGACATTAATACAATCAAAAGGTAGGGTAAAATGCCCAGTTACTGACCGTACCTATCCGAGTTTTTGGTAGAAAATATGCAAATTCCTGTAATTAAATCCACAGACCGTATTTGACGACCGGAACTGTTTACAATTTTATTTTTGGTATGGGCACTGTTATTTTGGGTTGAGGGCAATTCGAAGATGTAAGGAAAGCCATTGAAAAAAATCATCCTTTACAAACAGTAAGAATCAAATCACAATCAATGCCCTGAATTTCCACGTTACAAGCATCTTTCGATTTTATTTCAAAATATTGATGTTATACATTGATACACATATAAGCAAAGTTTCACATTTCCTTTACCCAACTCCTCTTCAACCATTCCTAAACTCCTAAACAAAGTGCGACACGAAACAAAATTTTCTTTCTATTGCCAATGTAAATAATATAACGTGCTTTCGCCTTCCGAGTCACCTGCTGCTAAGATTGCGATGGAAAATTCTCTCAAATATATGAAACGTCGCATCCTCGGCGATATCGTAAAATATACTATAAAAAGGCCTTTTCAATTTGTCACCATACTACCGAAGGCGTGTATGTATGACTTCGCGAATATTTTTTTTATATTCAGAAAAATGTGCTTACTAAAATGTTTAAGTTTAAAGAGTCAAATAAAAGAATAAAGTGAAGAAAGAAAAAATATTATTAAAACTAAATAAAATAAATAAACCAAGGTGATTCAGGAAAATAAAGAAAAAAGGGATAAAAAAGTATTGTTATCATTTTATCTTCATATTCTAGAAAGATCTTTCCATATCGATTTGTGTGTACATTAACTTTATTATGATTATATAGACTTATGTAATATAAACACAAAATACTGCAAACTCCATTATCACAAAGCCATGAACATTACATTTTCACCCACAAAATGTATCTGCATAATTATTTCCACCCTAATACCGCTCGCTAACCAGAAATTCTGTTAATAAAATTCCATATAATCCCCTAGAATAACCAACGCTGATCTCGATTAATGACGTAGTGAATTTAACTAGTTGGAAAACCAATACTGTTGCATCTGCAGCCAAAATATTAATTAACAACAGTTTTGGACTTACTACTGTGGAAATAACGAATATTTTTGCATAAAAATTACGAGAGCGCTTTTTTGGGGCGTTCACCTTGTAGTAGAGTGGGATATCAAATGACAGCAGTGATGGGAATCGTGTGGTATTTGGATCCGAATTAATTACGGATTTTAAATTGAGTTGAAATATTAAAATAATCAGGATATTGTGGTCATTCTGATTTTGCTACACATTGCACACAAGCAAAAGTATGAATGAAAAAAAAATACATGTTTTTAGCTTCGTGTTATTTTGCTTGTCAATTAACCCCGTATGTATTTACAAATTAATGGTCAGACACGCAATTCAAACACGAATACCTGCCACTCCTGAACTCGATTCTGTCCCGACTCGATTCAAATAACAAGAAATTCAATTGAAGCGACCATCACTATCAAATGACATTCACGTATTCCCAACAAGGCTTTACAAAACAATTTCCGTCTACAACTTAATTAAACAACTTTAAACCCTAATACTAGCGAATAAGAAAGCTGTGGTGGGAAAATTATAAGTTTGTCCAACCTACACGGGTAATTACAGGCTTTGAAAAAGGAATTGTAATGTAGCGATGTAATTATATTTCTATGTGTGAGTGAGACGTGTGTATGTGTGTGTACGAATAAGGGTGTTTATACATTAGAGTATGTGGAATACAAAAGATTATTTGTGTTATAGTTATAAAGCTGGGTACACAGAGTTAATTATATGCTGAAATTAAATTACAGTGCAGCGTTTCTGAGAATGTATTTTCATTGAAACTGATTTTCTTTTGACGTTTTATTTTAATATTAAATTTATTTTGTTGTCGCGCTTGGTACAGAATTATTTAAAAAAAGCACTTTGATATAAAACATTTTTATATTAAGAACTACTTTAATATAATTATATACGCTAAGTATTTTGAATTATCACACTTATTGAGGGCAACTTTAAAATCGAAAACGTAAAAAGAAGTTTGCCAGCTTAAAAAAACATTTTCAACCCACAAAATACCCCATCATCCACCAAGGGATACTCAAATTGTTTTCAACCCCAAGTGGGCAACTGGACATCTCAAATAAATCATTTTTATTACTCACCCCTCAAGCCTACTATTACGGGGGTGACTAGCGATTCTGTTCACGATACGAAACGTTATTTTCTAGTGATTTAAAATAGTTTCTGATATATCTAGTTTTATCGACATTAAGTGCAGTTTCGCGTGTTTTTGTAGTGTTGGGTCTAGTTTGTTTATGGAGTTGTCGATAGATGTAATGCGAATTTTGAGGACTTCGGTCTTCGGTTGAAAACTGCTCCAGAAATAATAAACAAAGAGTAGGATATCAAAGCATTTGCATCTTTGTTGAAGAAAACACAGATGGTGTCTAAGATATACAAAAAAAAAATGATATTATATAACGTGATATTATTTTCAGTACACGAATAACATGCTTACAACAAATGCATTTAAAATCTTTATAGATAATGTGCACCAATTATTGTAAACTAGCTTATCGGCGCGGTTTCATCTACGTGGAAGTAGGATAAAAAGTAGCCTAGATCTATTAGCTCTCTACCGTAGCCAATTTCATTCAAATCCGTTAAACCGTTTGAGCGGGAAGGTGTAACAAACCTACCTATTAACTTTCGCTTTTATAATATTAGTGTGAGTCATGGACAGTTGGTTCGATAATTCAAAAATCATTTTCGAATATTAGATGGGCATCACATTCAACTGTCATCATTTGAAATACTTACAAACGGATCCATTAATGTCATTGTATCAGCCATTAAAATGATCAAAGAAATACTCAAGTATTCTGAGAGCCAATAATTAAAGCTACGTTTCTCTATAATTATATTTCGATACATCTAAACATTTTGTTTTGTCAATAATGAATGGCGATCGTTATTGAAGACCATTTATTTTCGTAATAAGAACACGGATGATTCGAATTTCAAAATAGATCCGCTTTAAATTGATCGTAATTAATCGCCATTAGGCAGAAATGACAACGATTTCGGATATTTATCGATAAATTTTCCTTCTAAGGTAATGTCACTTTGATTTATTAAATTGCTTGTTTAATAGTGTTTGACTTATTTAACAAAAGACATGACAAAACGGGAGAACGAGAAATAGAAAGAATAATAACCGAATATTCGGTATAAATCTAATATAACAATATTTTACAATAAGAATGGTTTTTCTTATTTAAATAAGCTAAGCACCCGGTACTGTGTTACAAATCACGTCTATTTTTAATATACTTATTCCTATGCAAAAAATTTTTGGTACAGCATAAATCAAAACTCCTCAATTTTCTTCACAAGTCCGGAAATTCCTCCGGTTTTTTTTATAGATCTGGTAACCTTATATTTAGGTTGCTTAACGTAACTCCAAGTACAAAGTCAAACTTTTGTTTGAAACTATTGTCTATTTATTAATATATTTTGTAAAAACTCGTTTTGAATTTGCATAACATCTGTGCCTAAAATTAATATAGGTATCACACACAAATCTCCATTATGGTGATTTGCATAATTTAGTCATTTATTTAATGTGCTAAAATGTGTGCAATAAATTGCGTTTTAATCTAATACACGTAATTATCTGCGAAATATAATATGAATCGCTACTACAGTTTCTTTTTATCACAATCTATTGTAAACGTTCCAATTCGTATTTTAAAACTTATGAATCGTGAATTGATTTTACATTGTTTTTTTTTTTATTATTATGCACAATGTGCCAGTAACCCGTCGTTGGTACGGAACTTTTTCAATTTCGGATATTTTAAAATTGAATGAATCAATTGTAAATTTAAATAATTGAACTTTCTTTTTTTAAGTACAATTACGTTTAATTACTAAAATAAAATTCCATACCAAACCCGAATGTGGAAATTTTCAAATTCTATTTCAATTTAATTAATAGTAGATATAGTGAAAAGTAGTTACACGTATAGTTTTGCAATTTTCTTTTATTAAAACTAGAAGCATGACATCAATTGACATATAAAATAATGAAATGAAAATATGTACAAGTCCCAAAAAGGGGAAACAATTTTACTTATGGCGAGTAATATTCGGAAATAATTTGTTTTTTCAATGCAAGTTCTACATTTTCCATAGACAACTTTTTTACCAAAAGCGCACTCCTAACATTCAAATCCCACAGATACAGCACATTAAACCTTATTTTACTAAGATGTCACTTTAAAAAAAAGAAACCGTCACTTTTTTGTACCTCGAAAACTTTCATCGAAAACGTTTAAAGATCGAATTTATTGCTTGGACATGAGGGTTATCGTTAATCTGTTACAACAATAAATTGCTCTGGCAACTCTTTTGATTAATAGGGACGTATTCGTACGATTATTGCGGCTAGTGATGTATGTCAGGTCATATGTATACTGAGATACGGGAAAAGATTCCGATTGATACTTGGTCTTTCTGCCTTGGTCTTGGTTATAAAAACATTCCACATTTTAGTTTTTTCTATCCAAGGATGGCCAGTGAAATTGTTACAGATTATTAATAATTTTACGATTTTGACATTTTCTGTTATTAATATGCATTTTTAAACTGATGGTAACCAACATCAGTTTAAAACGTTTAAACGTTGTTACAGTGCGTGTGTACCAATGGAAAAACATTGTGGTTATTGTCACGATTAAATCCTGAATTTTATGCTCAAAATTACGCACATCAATGGTCAAACACAACAAATGTCAAACAACTCTCATCATAATTAATGAAATCCACAAAAACACCATCCATAATTCCAATCGCAGAAAAACATCCCTAATTAAAATAATCAAACATTTTCACAATGGCTGCCGTCGAAAACATTCATTCGTAAATAAATCCAATTAGACCAATCACGGATATTGTGACTGGATCGTTACGCAAACCCATTTATCTAAAACACCTAGGGAAGACAAAACAAAAACTGTTGACTCAACATTTCATAATCAATTTCGGATACCATTTTCGTTGTTCGAAAAACACGCCCCCTCCCTAGTTTTGTAGACTACATTGCTTCTTTTCTTCTTCTATTTTTCACTTGCTTCGTCGCAACCCGGCAATGGATATAACACAAGTTTCATCGTTGGTTGAATAGGGTTGCCCATATTGTACGGATCTTGTATAATAAATCTGGCTAAATTAATGACGGCACTGACAGATCGTTTACTCGTTTTCGCCGACTCACACTGCGAAATGAGCGCCTGTGTATGATGGAGTGAGAACTCTGTTTTAGAGTTGTTTAATTCAGTTTTTTTTTCAATTCTGCTCGAATTCTAACTAGTTTATAAATGGCCATTTTGGTTCTTTACATACAGAAGTAATGAACACGAAAGTTGGGAGATAGATTGTAGATTATAAAATGTTCTTTCTGTGATATCTCCGTAGGAAAGGCTTGTATTTTTCCTATATTTGTTTTAAGTATTTTTGTCTGAAATTTTTTACTCTTACAGCCACTGTATTGAGATTTAAAATAACTCTTTCGTTCATTCCAAAACACGAAACCATTTCGCTCAATATTTGTATTTCTCCGTTGTCTTTCTCACTGTTATCAAATCAAATGTACTGGGTTTTGTTCTTTATTCAAATAACCAATAATAATACCTGTCTAACCATGAGGAACCGTTACTATCCAGTCACTGGTGGAAGTCAGATAAGCCATCAATTCTGATGGCTTATTAGATGATGGTGTTGATTTAGAATATCTAAAATAAAACTATCTGAGCCCAGTGGTATAACACACTGCTCAGCTCCTTAGTGTGGTAGCGTGATGTTATATAGCCTATAGTATTCCTCGATAAATGGGCTATCCAACACTAAAATTTTATTTAAATTCAAACAAGCGATTTCTGAGTTTTTGAAGCGTCCACAAACCAACTTAATTTTTTTTATTACGACATTTCTACCTACACAGATCTCATTGTTTCCCCACTAAAATATTATAACCAATGTCTCCTTTTCTCCAACAGAACCACGGTACGAAACAGCGTACGCCTGCGAAGGAAAGACCCTGAAGATCGGCTGTAGGGAAGGCTCGGTCATCCACCTCATCAGGGCGAACTACGGGAGGTTCTCCATCACGATATGCAATGACCATGGCAACACCGACTGGAGTGTTAACTGCATGTCCACTAAGAGCTTACGGGTTCTTCATAGCAGGTAAGAAAAACTATATTCTTCATCTTCAGAAGCAGCTTAAGCAATCATCTAAGCATAGCAAGCCCCACTACCAATTCAATTTGGAACCAATGTATTTGCCTTGACTGCTTTTTTGGCCTAGAAGCTGAGTTGCCGAGTTGAGCTTAGACAGTACCTGGTTTAAATGATATATGATGTTTATTTTGCAAGTAGGTTTTCACAAACACCTTTACACGTCTTTTTTAAAAACTAGATGAGGCCGGTGTTTCGTACCCACACCGGCCCCATTTAGTTTTAAAAAAATACGTGTTGAAGAAACAACCGAAACAAACTCATAGTTCATAGTCTCTTTTAAGGTCCAAAAAAATCTTGGTCAACTTACATTAGGACTATGCAGATTAGTGTCTGAAATGTTTAAACCCCTAGTTGTTTGTTAATTCGTATCCCTATTAGGAATTTTTTGGTGGAAGCCAAGGAGCCTGGTCTTGATACCCGGTAAGCTCGCCATAGACTTACAACATGTGACGAAGTATGCGCGTACTCACAATTCTCCTCTCCTTTCAAGGAGCTATAGGTATAGCTTATTTCAAAACAAAATACCATCAACCCTTCACACTGTTTACACGAAAATATAGCTATCTGATCCGATATAACCAACATTTTATGTTCAGCTGATATTAGCTTTACAAATGGCGTTGCGGGAATAGTTGCAGTGTAATTTGAGTACAGATATAGCCTGAAATAACAGTGAAATTATGCATATACCTACTAATATTATAAAGGCGAAAGTTTGTGAGGATGGATGGATGGATGTATGGATGATTGTTACCCTTTCACGTCAAAACGGCTAAACGGATCTTGATGAAATTTAGCACACAGGGCAGATTGTGGTCTGGAATAACACATAGGATAATTTTTTTTTTGATATCACGCAGGATAAGCCGCAGACGCTAGCTAGTTATGCATATATGGCTACTGTTCGGCTATGTACGTCTAGTGGTCGTAATCGCGACTGTTGAGGACGAGGTCTTGGGTTCCTGTGTCGGGCTAATTGTTATTGAGTATTTCATCTGGAATTTTAATAGGTAGCAACCACTGACTCGTACCTAGTTGTTGGCATTAGGTCGATCATCGCTAGGTATCGCTTTTAGCGATAAGACCGCCCATCGTGTCACCCTATTTATAAGTTGTATCTTACTGTTATTCTTGTAATTTGCATGGTGTACATAATGGTCAATTTGTCGACACGGTTGGCGCAGTGGCTAAGCGTTTGACTGCTGCGCTACGTGTCGGGGGTTCGATCCCCGCACGGAACAAATATTTGTATAACCTACAGATAGTTGTTCCGGGTCTGGCTGTTTGTGTATGTGAGTTTAAATGTTTGTAAACGCACCCACGATACAGGAGAAATTCCTAGAGCTAGGGCTAGGGTTAAAAATTCTATCTATCTAAATATCTATAGGCTCGCCCGGGTACTATATAGGACTAGTATACCTATGCCTACCCGCGTTTGTTATGTGTTATGTTTAGCTGCAAGTTACATTATCAATCAACATGTGTGTTCCACGTCCTCCAGCGTCGACAAAAAAAAAACAAATGAACGAGCCAATGACACGGTACTCTGGCTAAGCGCCAGGGTAGCCAGCACAATTAAAAATTTCAAACGTTTTTTTTTTGCAATTTTCCGGTTAGTGTCAGGATCGCCACTGTAACAAATATGGCTATAGAGAAATTATAATCATCAAAATCCTTACTTAATATTATAAAAGCGAAAGTGAGTTTGTTTGTTTGTTACCTCTTCACGCTTTAATGGCTAAACCGATTGTGATGAATTTTGGTACATAGGTAGTTGGGAACCAAGAGACGGACACAGGCTAATTTTTATTAAAAAAAAAAGTGGGATGTGCGGGAGAAAGAGCGAAGAAAAGGGAAAACTTAGCGTTGCTATTACAAATCAATAAGGCGCAAGGGGAACTGTGTTACCCCAAATTTAACGCGGGCGAAGCCGCGGGCGAAAGCTAGTCTTCTATAAAACTGTCCCTCTTAGTTCGTGCTAGGGTTGAAGGTTGTTAGAAAAAGATACCACGGTACCGGAACACAAAGGGCCAATGAAGGAACATGGATGGGATTTAGTCGTAAGTTTGACACTCCCTACTGCTCCGTTCAGGTCGCAAGAAGTTATTTGATGATTAAACATCGCGAAAAAAAATCCCTGTAAATTCATTTAATAACATTTTATGAAATAGTTACGAACACAACTTGACGACACGGTTGGCGCAGTGGATGAGCGATTGGCTGCTCCGCTGCGTGTCGCGGGTTCGATCCCCGCACGGAAAAAATATTTGTATGGCCAACAGATAGTTGAGTGTTTGTAAGCGCACCCATGTTACAGGAGAAATTCCTAGTGTGTGGAAACGTTTCCGTAAAGAAAAAAATATGTAATGATGAAAACTAAAGAAGCTTCTGATGATTTTATCCCAAGATAAGATTAGCTATATCAATAAATATCGTTGATTTCAAACGCATAAATTTTGTTTTTATTAATTCCAAGTAATACTACACCCACTTAAAAAAATCTAAGTGATTCTTTGAAACATAATGCAAATTATATTTTACTACCGACCTATTAAAATGTCAAGTTTACGATATTAACTTCGTTATGATAATCAATTTGGTGATTTAAAACAATTCTATTTTTTTATTACCAAATGAACAAGTAAAATATGGATTTTCGAAAGGAGTTAGGCAAAAGAAGGGACATGGATGAGTTTTACACAGTAAAAATCTTATGGGTACTCCCTACTGCTCCACCCAAAGAGAGAGCAAAGAGAGAGAAGTCATTTGAAGATTTCCCACCCGCAAAAAAACAAAAGGAAAACATTAAAGAAAGAAAGAAAGAAAAAACATTTATTAGTCACAAATTACGACGAGCAACAAAATAACAAAGAAATAAAAATAAACATTCAACATGCAAAGTATCACAAACATTTACAAATACATATATGGGACAAAATAAAAATAGCTTGCACGTCGTGACTGCAACAGGTAGGTCACCACTCAGCATGATGCTGTGCCATGGGAGCCCACAGCACAGCGCTGGTTTTCAGTGGTCAACCCGTGAGTAAAACGTACGGAAGTCAAAACAGCATACATAAATGTTTTAAATACTTAAAATAATAAAAAACAAATCAAATAGTTTTGAGATTTAACAAACAAAAACCTAAAAAAAAAACAACCCAATAATTTGACGTGACACTATAAATTTGTCGGCACGTCATGGCATGTCAATGTCAAGAGCGTAAAGAGTGGCAGGTTGTCACTCTAGCGCAGCGTCGCGTCGATGGTAGCCAGGCGGCCATATTAGGAAAAGGCCATATTAAGCGAAATTAAGCACCATTGCACTTTATGGAAAAGGTATATCTTTTTTTGGGATTTGATATCATCAAATAATTTTCCCTGCCCTGGGCGGAGCAGAGGATCAGACTTGTAGTGACTAAAACCTACCCATGTTTGTTCTTTATGTTCTGGGGGCGCGTTATCTGTTTTATTGATGCTTAAAGATAAATTTTATAACTACTAGTAAATAAATTATATAACCAATGTTACTCCATTTTCTATAACTAAAAAATTACTGAAATAAAAACAGAAATAAATCAATCCCTAATGAAAATTATAATCGTTCTTTATCCAACGGAAAACCGCGCAATTTAACTAAAAACAACTCAATTAAAACATAAACACGGGGGATAATAACAAATCATTATCCCGAGGCCGTCCGGAAACAGCCGACGATTGCCGAGGATAGCCGAAAATTGGCTAAAATTAAATATTCCTGTAAGTTGATCGCGTTAACCCGCGAGATTGCCAATAAAGTGCGCAGACCCCTCTTCACTCATGTAAATGACACCTAAATTGATTGTAAGCGTCAAACGTGAGATACACTTGGGTGTATATGTATACTAGGTGCGCCTCGTGGTCTCACCCGCATAGCCTGGATCTTAAGTAGCCTATGTGATCACGGAATGAGCTATCTACATACTAAAATGAATAATAGAACACCACAGACTATCTACAGTACTGTCTCTCCTCCTTAAATCAATCCAAAGGTTGTCTTGTAAAGATCGCTTTTAGCGATAACACCGCCCATTGTGTAACCCTATTTATAAGTTGTATACTGTTATTCCTGTTATTTGTATGGTGTACATAATAAAGAATATTCTATCTATCTTTTTAAAATGTATTTCCTCTTATTTTCCAGATGTAGCATGCACCAAAACTGCAGTATACTGGCCAGTACAAACATGTTCGGGGATCCCTGTCCCAACACGCTTAAATATCTTGAGGCTCATTACCAGTGTGTGCCCGGTAAGTTAGCATCATGTTATTAGACCGCTGCACCGATCCAGGAGGACGTGGAATCCGCTTGAGCCGATCACGATTCCCTAAACTTGACTCATTTAATTCTACCACGTATCAAAATACGTGGTAGACTTTCGTCATAAGAGAAACAAGGGGAAAGTCGTCATTGTCGCTTTTTTGCAAGGCTCTTTTATACCTAGGTACTCGATCTGATTTCACGTCCATAAAGTCCACATTCACAAAACGAATTAACAGTTTTCTTAATTAAAAAGCTATCCGCAACTTAAAAACCTCTCATTGGTCGAAATATTCTGGAGATCCTACAAGTTGACCTCTAAAAGGATTCTAGCATTTTCTTCACGAAGCAAAGCCACGAAATCGTCGATATGGGCATCATTTCCTTTATTACTGATCGATTCTTGAAGCTTTAAATAACTAAGTAGGTCTCTACTTAGTTATTTGAAGCTTCAAGAATCGATCAGTACTAACCTCCTATTTACCCTTCAATTTCAGCATCAACAACAAGTACAACCAACCGGCCCTCACCGCCCTGGCTTATCACCTCCCAGCCGACAGTCTGGAGGTCCACCCAGCCTCCTATTCCGAAGAGCCCGGTCCAGACGCAGCAGAACGAAAGGAAGAAGCCCACGGTCATCACTCCGCCGACTTTCAGGCCTCATATCACATTACCGCCTGAGGTGAAGCTGGGGGATGTCGCTTCGAAGGTGATTGAGTTCTTAATCTTTCTAATTACCAGTTTGAGAGCAAAAGGCAAGAGCCTGTTACTTAATCTGAAAGCCGAACTGGAGACTGCATTGGCGAATCGCTTCAAGCTTCTAAAAATCACTGGTCACCATTGGCAAAGTATAATATCCATCATGGTCATAACCTTGATTCTGCCTTTCAAAAAATGCATAAGATTGAGAATAGTGTGCGGGCTTATTCCTCAGAAAAAAAACTACCTTCCAAAATTTCTGCCTGATATAAGCAACAGCTCATAAAACCAATTTATTTCAGAAGACCACGACTAGGCAGCCGGACACCTCATCAGAGAGGGAACCTCCGCAGAGCCCCAGGGACAGTATACCTGAAGTCAAGGAGGAACCTAAGGTTGTGGAGCCAGAACACACACAGAAGAACGACAAGCCAGTGAAGGATGATGAACCAAGTAAGGATCTTGATTTTTTCTTCCAACATGATAAAATCATGGTTAACCAATATGCAAGCAGACATTCTAGGTCCTGTTTTTTAAGATTGGATTGAGGATTTCAATATGATGCCCATAGATATTGATCGTGTTGGTATTAATTACTCTTTTGTATGCACCAGCTCTTTTGTATAACTTGCCTGCCAGGGTTGCGGAATGTTCGTAAGAGTTATCCCGGCCCTGGAACATAAAGGGCAAAAGATGGAATACTGGTGGGTTTTAGTCTGAAAAAATCTGACACTCGTTCCGCCCAGAGCGGGGAAAGTTATTTGATGATTCTGAGATAAAATTGCTTCTGAGGATCTCTAGAATTATATACGGAATCCAAGGTAAAAGTTTCAGTCAATCTGTCAGCAAGTTGACTTTAATTCAAACCTTTTCTGTCTTTCAGCAGTAACAGAAGGAACTCTAGAATGGCCAGCGAAGGACGAAGACTCGGAGCCAACACCTTCGATACACTTGTCTCCTAAGGACAGACCCGAAATTGATCTTGTGGACGAATTTGAAAGAACTTTTTGTAAGTTTTAAATTTTTTTTTGACAGAGTGTCAATACAAGAACTGTCAAAATTACAGACTTATTCGTCAGTTAAAACTTAACTAGCGATTGAAAAATCGACCCTCAGTACGGCCTACGAGAAGCGATACCAAATGTAAACAAAACCCATGCTAAATCCCATCTAAAATGGCCGCCCGAATGTTGGCGAACCCGTCTTAACGTTGTCATGTTTTTGCCGGGAGAACGAGACATTACGACAAAGACACAAGATGGAAAGAGCTAAATATTAGATTGTCAACGCCACAGTTGTTCTTTAGGTTAATGACCTTTCGTATCGCTTCTCGTTGGCCGTACTGTAGATATTCTTTAAGAATGTAATAACTTTCTTTACATCTTACGTAGGATATATATATGCATTTATTTTAACATACATATTTATTTATAAAATGACTACTCTTAGACAGTTTCTTTCCGGTTCTTCTCCACAGGAAACAACCAACTTGAACCTATGTAAAATAAAATATTTTGAATACCATTTATTTCTTCTAATTCTTTTTTCTATTCTTTAACTCATTTACAACCTGTTAATCAGAATACAACTCAAACTAACCCTTTTCTGTTACAGCAACCATCGCAACCCCCAACATTGGTCGGCGAGTGTTCTGCCCGCAGGTGAGCGCGCGAGGGTTAAACTGGAACTGGACCATTGCTGGCACGTACGCTGTGCAGCCTTGCCCGGGCGGCGCCACGGGCTTGGCTAGGTGGAAGTGAGTATACATTTTCATATAAGTTCTTTCTTTTTTTTTTATAAAATTCTGGTGTCAAAGTTTGAGTTGCCATACTCCTCAAATTGTTGACGACTGGAGAGGGAGAGGAAGGCCAAAAACAGATGGATGGATTGTGTAAGGATCATTCCTTATGGAGGAGAAATGAGTAACTTATGCCGTGATGTCTGGTGAGAATGGAACAAGAAAACGTGTTGCGCCGACCCGATGGGACGGGGGCAGGAAAATGATGACTTATTTTTATATGTATATTAGGTAGGCAGTAATAAGCTAGCAACTGTCCCTCCTCATCTGTTGAAGCGAAGCAGAAATGGTATACGAACAGTTTAAACAAACATGGTCACACTAGGAATTTCTCTCGTATCGTGGGTACGTTTACAAACATTTGTACTCACATACACACAGCTAGACCCGGAACGACTACCTGTAGGTCATACAAATATTTATTCCGTGCGGGAATCGAACCTGCGACTCGCAGCGCAGCAGTCGATCACTCAGCTGCTGCGCCAACTGAATTCTCTTTAGTAAATAAGTATGTCCTAGAAGAATATATAAGAACTAAAATAAGAAAAATAAATAAATAAGACAATAAATACCTAGTAAATATAATTAAACCCCTTTTCTTCCACTTCCAGATGCACATTAACTCCTCACCAATACACTGACGAGGAGCGTCCTCGCCGGCGCGGGACGGGTCTACCTTCAGGAGAGAACTACCACGACCTGGGGCTGGAGCCCAGTGATAGACAGATGCAGCTGCTGAGGAGACTAGGGTCTGAGGCACTGCTCAAAGGTAGGTCAATGGTTCTTGTAGTCTTTAACATAGAGTTTATTTTATTTAGAACTAGCAACCCGCTCTGGCTTCTCACGGGTGCAACATTGTAGTTACTTATATACATATAAACCGGGAGGATTATATGTATATTAGAATATATATAAACTAATATAATTATATAAAAAAATATCTATTAAATCTATTAAAAAACCGCATCAAAATCCGTTCCTTAGTTTTCAAGATTTAAGCATACATAGGGACACAAACATTAGACGCGATTTTGCTATGTAGGGACTTAGCCCCTGACTTATTTAAGAAAAAACCATGTTATTCTACTTTTTGAGTGGCCTCTCCATCCAGGGCATGTGTTTGCTATATGCATTATTTTATATATAAATATAAAATAATGGCATTTAAAAGTTTAAATTCTAAGGTAACAATAATTTTGGTGTTAGCAGGTCGTGACGGTGACTCTCCAGAACATATTATCGACTATCGAGGGGCCAGCAACCTCGGCGACGCAGTTGGCAACCAGCTCAACCAACTTGCGAACGATTTTATACAGTACAGTAAGTTTTTTTTTGTCTATCTTAATATCTTAGTTACATTATTCCTGTTGAGATCCTTTGTTTTTTCTGGCGGCAATAGAGACTGTTCCGTGTTCGAAACAATATCTTTAAAATACATATTTCACCTTGCTTACTGCCGCCATTTTATATTCTTTTCATAATGGCTGCAACGCATACCTATTTGAATCAATAGCTATTGATTGATCAATAAAAGAAGTATTTAATGTGAAATAATCTTGTAATGCGTCACGTTTTGAGACAAGAAAAGCTACAATCTTCGCCATCAGATCAAAACATAAACATATTAAGGAAGAAGCAGAGTAGGGTAGAAGATATATAATTTATTGAGCAGACTAAACGGAGCTACTGAATATTAGTCTCCAATCTTTTTTGTACCCCGCCCCCCCCCCCCCCACGCTGAGTGGAGTGGGAGGGGGGAGGGTCAAGCTTTTATTCGCTAAAACCTATCCATATTCCTCCTTTTGCTTTTTCCGGGGCCGCGGTACCTCTTTCGAACAACCCGCAACCTCAGCAGGAGTCTCCCCTGTCTTACCTTTCAGGAAAATGTAAAAAATATTTAAGATGGTGTTTAATAAATCATTTCTGCCTACAGCTGACGCAATACCAGAATGGCACGGACCGACTCCTGATCTCAGTGAGTGTCGGTCTGTATGGCTAAATAGTTTGGAAGCTAGGGTCCGGGAGGGAGAGTCACTGCTCAGCATCAGCAATGATTTGGCCCAGGTAAGTTCTTCTTGACGATTCCAATTAAAAGATTCTATGTAGAAGATGTTTTTTGTTTAAGATTGACAATCGGATTATTAAGAAATTGTTTATGGAGGTACTATAGTGTCCTCCCGTCACCAATAGATCTTTTATTTTAAGATTCTGTATTTCAGAAGACAAAAATGGAACCCTAATAGGATCCCTCTGTAATTTGTCTGTTTGTTTTTGTTTTTTAATTCCAATATTTATTTATTTTAAAAGAAAATACATAAGTAGGCAAGCTTATAATTTATTTAAAAACTATAAATTCATATTAGAAGTTTTAAATTGAAAAAAAAAGTGCGACTGAGTGCTAAATAATTTATTTTTTTCATGGTTTTGTCCAACATATATGGAACAAATTTTTTTTTCAATTTCTTGAAAACATACCTACCTTGATTTTTGAGATAAAACAAAACTCCAGCTGTAAATATGTCTTTATAATTATCTAACCTTATCATCCACCACCAGGTAACTTCCTCCAAGACCCTGTACGGCGGTGACATGATGACCACGACCAGCATCATGAAGAAACTGGCGCAACGCATGTCACAGAACGTGCAGACCTTCCCCGACCCGCGCCAGAGAGAGGCCATCGTTACTGATATGCTGCTCGGGGTTATTAAGACAGGTGAGTTTTTATACTATATAAATAGAAAGAAAGAAAGAAAGAAAAGAAAAGTAAGAAAAACTGTTTATTCGACTTGCACAGGACACAAAAAAACCAAATAAATTAAAAAAAAATTAAAGCCAGTATCTCAGCATGTTGCTGCAACATAAATGATTTATATTTTACAAATAGGTTTTTGCACGCCTATTTAAAAAAAGAACTAGACGAGGCTGTTGTTTCGTTATCGACACAAACAAACTCACAGGTATCTTTAAAGGTCCATACAAAAATTTTGGTTAACTTACATGAGAACTATGCCTATTGAGTGTGTTTGGACTTATCTTTTTAAGAAAGAACCTCATAGATTCGAGTGGATCTTTCCAGTCAGTACAATCATAGTATATATAAAGTTAGCATGCCCAATGTCTCCGGGTTTTTTTTCCATAAATCAGTTAGTGTAACTTCTTGGGCATTCCTTTTTTCTGACTTTTATAGTTATCTGTGAATTTATTTTACTTGCAAGAACTATGATATGATTTGTATATTTTGCTACGTATTGCAGTGCCGATAGTGAATTCTGCTTTCAAGCTTATCTATTTAGAATTTATTTTAACGCTTTTTGCTAATTTGGAGCTCGATTTTTCTGTTGAATCTTAATCATGGCCACGGCTAATCTCACTTTATCATATACCAACTTCCTTACTATATATATATATATATATATAATATTATAAAAGCGAAAGTGAGTTTGTTTGTTTGTTTGTTTATTTGTTTGTTTGTTTGTTACCTCTTCACGCTTTAATGGCTAAATCGATTGTAATGAATTTTGGTACAGAGATAGTTGGGAACCAGGAGACGGACATAGGCTAATATTTTTTTGAAAAAAGTGGGATGTGAGGGAGAAAGAGGGAAGAAAAGGGAAAACTTAGCGTTGCTATTACAAATCAATAAGGCGCAAGGGGAACTGTGTTACCCCAAGTTTAACGCGGGCGAAGCCGCGAGCGAAAGCTAGTATACCAATATATTTAAAAAGTAATAAAGCAAAAGTTAGGGTAACAACCCTAAGTTTTTGCAATAAATAAAATGTTAGATCCGTTTCCGGATTCACAGATCACTGGATTGGTGATCGGTACCTGAGGATTATTCTTCTTTAGACAGCTTTCTCCAAAATAAGAATTAAATCCAGAGCAACGCCTAAAGTTATAAATTGATGAAAAATCGAGCTCCCACTTAACACTGTAACCGCTTCTGCTTATCCAGGATCGACCCTGCTTAACTCCCCTCACTCTTCTCCACCAGGATCCAACCTACTCGAGGAGGGCCAGAGGTCTTCCTGGGCTGACCTCAGTTCTGAGGCCCAGAGTAGAGCAGCCAGTGCTCTGCTGACCCAACTTGAGGAGAACGCCTTTCTATTAGCTGATGCTGTGACCAAGGAGAAGACTATACTGCAGATTGTTAAGAATATTTGTAAGTAAATGGTTATTTTATATTATTTTCTTTATTGGCACTACTCCTGGGCAAATGTCTCCCCCATTCTTTCTACATCTTATTTTCGTCAATTCGTCTAGAAGCCATTACGATGCGCCCCGCCATCTTGTTCTCAAAATTAATTCCAAATATATGACTCATATTAAAACTATCTCATCTTATTTTGATTTCTTATTATTTGATAATCCATTTTTTGTCATAATTATGTTGTGTTTGTAATCTTGTTCAACGGATTTATTTATTCATTTTATAAATGCATTTTATTTTATTTTAAAACGAGTCGAAGTATTGACTGAGTATTTTGCAAAAACACTGCCGTTTATTCGAGTGATACAGATCTACGAAATAAAAACAAACAAAAGAGTAATACAGCTGTGTCTATATTTCATAAAGTATGTACGGTCAACAGAAGAGATAAGCAACCAGGCTCGTCAAATCCAGTAGTTTTGTAGTTTTTTTTTCTAAAAATCTTTTATTACATGCAAAAAATTAAGGTAAATATTTGATCGTTTATTTTACTTGTAAATGTGTTTTAGTAACCACATAAATGTTACTTGTTCTCGCAAACAATTAGTTTTTTTGTTTTGTATCCTATCACAACGTTGTCGTATTAAATGCAAAGGTTGACTGGTACAAAATGCCTTGTGGCATTACAAGAAGTTTAAATAAATAGAGTTGAATCATTTGATAGAAAACAAACAAAAAGTTGACGTCGGTAAAATTCAAATAAGTGTGACGAAGATGGTTACATATCTCTATTGCTAAATGTACATTAAATAACACGTCATGTTCATGACAATGTGTCTTTATATGCAAGCCATTCTTTCTTCAACAACTTGAGACAGATAAATAATTAGTTTACATATGGTACGGTTACATATATACCCAAGAACCTCAACCGACTGCAAGAGACCCCAAAAAGACGGTAATGCTTTTCTCTCGACAAAAAATAATGTAAAACTAAACTCCTTCGATTCGCAGGTTTATCAGTAAGGGTTTTGGAGGTTAAGAATGTAGAAGACGAGACCTTCCCGTCAGCCATCGCCCAGGAACAGTGGAAGGGATCTGAGGATACTATCACCATACCCAAAGCTGCTCTACTTGGTAAGTAGACAAGAATTAAGAATACCTACAGTTTTGTGGAAGTATGTCTAATGGTTGCAACCTCAACTGCTGAGCATAAAGAAAGAAAGAAAGAAAGAAAATATGAACAAAATATTTAATAACCGCAATAACGACGAAAACTAAATGTTCACATTCAAATATATTCATACAAAATATTATGAAATAAATATGGAAGAAAAAATAAATAGCTTGCCCGCCGGCCGTGACTTCGTCAAGTGTACCAATAAGCATAATGCTGTGCTATGGCAACCCACAGCACAGCGCTGGTTTTTAGTGGTCAATCTGAAGCATGAGAGTCCCCAAAAACCCAAATAAAACTTGGTTTTATTGGGTTTTTCTTTTATTATTTTTGCTTTAAGAACACAGACTGGAAATAAAGCAAACTAACTAAAAATACAATTTCCAAAAATTCCCAAATTTAAGTGAATAAAAACCTAGAACACTAATATTTTTTTCAGACAACCGCCAAAACGATCTTGTCCGAATCGTCTTCTTCGCCTTTGATCGTCTCGAAGAGATCCTGCCCCCGACCTTCGGCAAGACTCCTCGGTTCCTCTCCACCTTCCAAGCGGACAGCGGTACCTCTTCCTCCACCAGCATCAACTCTGAACGGGAGAAGAGGAATGTTACTAGGGTGCTGAATTCTAAGGTAAACTTGTATTTTCTAGTTTCGTTTACTTCATCCATTACTTCTTACTATACGTTGCTAAATTACTTGAGATTTTATGTTATATTTTGAAATAAAAAACGGCCAAGTTCGAGTCGGACTCGCGCACCGAGGGTTCCGTACAAAATTGCAAACATAAACTTAAAAGGGTTGACAACAAAATGATCCTATAAGGGTGCCGTTTTTGCCTATTGAGGTGGTAAAGTGAGATGTACCCCTAAAAACAAAAAAACAGCTCCAATGCTGAACAAAGTCCGTTGATTGTATCCTCGTTTTTGCTAAAACCTCTAAAATAAAGACAAAATGCAAATGTTCATGAAAAATATCTTGGTTTCTACTATTATATTTTAGATAATGGTTTCTACCATTATATTTTAGAACCGAATAATTCAATGACTTAAGACTTGGGACATTCATTAGACAACATGGGGTTTGTGTGACCCAACCCCAGGTCCCCACCTATGACTGACTGTATCTCAAGTGATTATTCTAAACCATTTCATAATAACCATTGATAGACCTTAAATGGTATTCTAAGAGGAAAAGACAAATGATCTAATACTTATCCATATTTTTACAGGTGATATCAGCTAGCCTGGGCAATGGTCGCCACATTCAGCTGTCGCAAATGGTACAGATCACAATGAAACATATCAAGACGGAGAACGTCACAAACGCAGCATGTGTCTTCTGGGATTATACGCTGCAGTAAGTACATCAACCGATCTTATGAAATGAGAATCTAGATGACTATTGAGCAACTACCTGTGCCCTGCGGTTCCACCCGCTTGTCAGCTCCTTTTCTGGAGAGTTAAGTGATAAGGGTGGCCATCCTTATCACTTAGCGGTATGATTATGACGGCCCGTTGGTCTAGTGGTTAGTGGCCCTGACTGCTGTGCCGTAGGTCGTGGGTTCGATTCCCACCCAGGACAAACTTTGTGTGATGAGCATGAGTGTTTGTTCTGTGTCTGGGTGTGATATATCTATAATATGTATGTATTTATAAATTATATAAGTACGTATATCAGTTGTCTGGTTACCATAACACAAGCTCTGCTTAGCTTGGGATCAGATAGCCGTGTGTGAGTTGATCAAGATATTTATTTATTATCATAACTTCATAATGTGAATGACTATTTAATGAAAAGAAGTTCAATGGGATTAAATTAAGTTAAAGGGTTGTATTTTTATTTTTAATTATAATTCTTTTGTAATTGCATACGTATTACGATCGCGCATCATATTTTTATCCACATAAAATTTAAAACATTTTTTTAATTGTAAAAAACATTAGAAAATTTTTAAATATGCAACCCTCAAATCGAAATACGCGTTCAACTCTGGCGCTTCAAATGGAAATACTTAGGCACCCCTGGCACTTCCTACCTAACAACTGCAACCTCCCCCTCCCCCCACAGCGGCTGGTCAGGCGAGGGCTGCCAGGTGGAGTGGTCGAACGCGTCGCACACGGGCTGCGCGTGCTCGCACCTGACGAACTTCGCGGTGCTGATGGACGTGCGCGGCGTGGCGCTGGGCGCGGCGCACGAGCTGGCGCTGCAGACGCTGACGTACATCGGCTGCGGGATCTCCACTGTGGCCTTGGCAGCCGCCATTATTGTGTTCACTTGCTTCAGGAATGGGAAGGTATGTGATTGCTTTTTTTTCAAATAATTTCCTCCAAGGGATTGTCAGTCTTTTACTAGCTGCGGTATGTCTTTTGAAAAAAACGCACCCCCCATCCCCCCTCTCTGAAGATTTTCTCACGATGGTTTTTTTCATCGATGTCTCTGATGTCTAAGATAAACTATAGAAAGTACATAATGAATTGAAAAAGTAACATTAGTACTTGCTCGGATTTTAATACAAAACCTCTGAACTTTTTATATATTTATATAAAACTATCTGCGCCCCGTGGTTTCACTTGCGTGTTGATAGTTTTACAATATATCTTTATGAGAGCTATATTATTGTAAAGTTTCATTATTCCATTCAGTAGTTCTTGCGTGAAGGAGTAATAAACTTCCATACAAACTTTTGCGTTTAGTAGGATAGTTATAGAAAACTATTTTTATTTTAGGCCTTCTACTATTGTCTATCACAACATTATGTACTTCTTGATTCTTCAAGTTCTGACTCCGTCCATTTGTCCAGCAGTCTGACCGAGCGTTAATCCACAAGAACCTGTGCGCGTGCCTGCTAGTCGCGGAGATAGTATTCCTTGCTGGTATCGACAAGACACAGAACAGAATTTTCTGTGGGGTGGTAGCTGGGCTCCTGCACTACTTCTTTTTGGCTGCATTCGCTTGGATGTTCCTTGAAGGTATGTGATATAGATTCTTTTAGATCATTTTTGTAAATTACGCATCTGGTTCCACGTCTCTGGAAGACCAATCAAGTGTATTAGTAGTCTTCCGTAAGAGGTCGTGGCTAAATAATAGCAGATCGTTTATTTAGGTTAAGCCGCGCTTGCCTAGGTTAGTTTCTTGATGGGTGATTACATTATCGAGTTTTCTCCAAGGCCACGTCAAGCTTTTGGCAGTCTTTGATAGTCGTTATTAATTGTAAAAAAAAAAATGTTTAATTTTTCATAATATTTATAGCAATTACCAATTCACATGACATTTGATATATTTTTATAATTGCAATTAATAAATTAGAATTGAAATGAAAAATAAAACTGATGTGAAGTGGAACAGAACATAAATATAACGTATCAACTGTTTTTTTTTTCTTTAATTTTATGTAAACGCTCATCATGTAAAAATCTTAACAACTATTAATGCATAAAATAAAAGGATTTTATTCATTTATTTAAATGTTAAAATATATAGCTGTTGTTGCTGTGTGTACATTGCACTTCTATGTCTATTTTAACCAACAAACTCTTCATCTTCCAGGTTTCCATCTCTACGCGATGCTAGTAGAAGTGTTCGAGCCGGAGCACCCTCGTGCTCGCTGGTACTGCACGTGCGCCTACCTGGTGCCGGCGCTGATAGTGCTGGTGTCGGCCGCGGTGTACCCGGCCGGGTACGGCACCGACCGACACTGCTGGCTCACGACGGATCGGTGGTTCATGATGAGCTTCGTTGGACCTGTTATTTTGGTGCTGGTGGTAAGCTTTTAATTTTAGAATTTATTTATACCAACTTATACTAACATCGGTTGGACATAAAACATGAAAATCAAGAAAATTTAATAAGTCAATAATAAGCAAAAATAATAAAAAATAAAATAGATGTTGCTCGCGATTCCGGTGGACCATTATTTATTTATTTATGGTTTTTTTTAATATAAATATTGAGAATTATTTTTAATTTGCAACTTATAAGTTGGAGGCCTAAAATAAATTTTTGTATGGTCCTACAATAAATCCAGAAGTCCTTCAAAAAAGAGTAGTTTTAGTCTTTGATGCAGATTTTTTTTAAAAGCTCTTCATATTCAGGGATTTTTGGCAACGACAATATAAATAACAGCTCGGTTGACGCAGGAGCTGATGTTTAAGTTTACTGTTCACCCGTCCAGGTTCCTTTTTCTGCCTTTTGTTCCGTGGTAACTGTTTCAAACAACCCGCAACCCAGGCGGGAAAGTTCTGCCCTGAGATAAAACGCGCTACCCTTTGACATTAAAAAAGCTGAAAGTAAATTTACTTTTAAAAGAAAAGTTCGTAACCACTATTTAGGTCCGTCTGCCAATTAAAGTCATTATAATTACTGTTAAAGTTATCGTTTTTATTTATTTTTAAATGTATATATTAGTTTATTTGATATGTATATGTGTATTAGTATCCGTATAAAAATATGTTTTCGCAAAAATTGTTTTAGATATTTTATGTATTGTATCCTATCACAATGTTGTCGTATTTTACCCAAAGGTTGACTGGTAGAGAATGCCTTATGGCATTAAGTCCGCCTATGTACCACTATTGTATATGAAGTTTAAATAAATAAATAAAAACCCTGAGTTTCACGTTTTTGAATGTCAGAAATTAAACATAGTCTTGTTTGTTTCCAGGCGAACTGGATCTGTCTGATCATGGTCATCTACATGATGTGCACACACTCCACGGTCTCGCTGAAAGCCAAAGATGACGCCAAGCTGTATAAGATGAAGTAAGTGATCGGTTTAAATAAGGACCTTAGTAAGTTGTTTATAAGTGCGGAAGTCAATAGGCTTGAGCTGCTAGTAGAAAATACAAGATCGGACTTCTTAAGAACTTTAAAATGAGTATAGCCGAAAAAGATAAACAAATCAAGTATATTGACTTGGCTCGCGAGGTTGTCGACATGTAGGATGTGGATTTAGCGACCATTGTGCCGATAATCGTTACAGCCAATGGCTTAATTGCCAAGAGCCTCGACCAACACCTGAGGAGGCTCTCGTTAGGCAGGTGGATCAAGGGCTTGTTACAGAAAGCGATACTCTTGTTCACGGCTCGTATTGTTAGGATGTTCCTTTTTCTGGACCCCTGAAGTTTGTAGTTTGGCCCTGGACCGTGGTTCCCGATACCGGTGGGCTATTTTTTTAGTATTTTAAATGTTGTTAATTAAGAAATATTTAAAAATGTAAACTTATATGTAAATAAAACAATAAGAATATTAATATATTTTACCAAAATACAATAATGTGTACGAGATGAGAATTGCTGAATAAACATATAGGACCTTATTCTCTTGACAAACTACCAGACGACCTGCAGACGTTATACAGAACAGGTTCGAAAAGTTACAAGTACAAATCTAAACGATACTATATACTAAGTATGCTCCAACTTATTAAATATGTATTAAGTACAAAGGAACACACTTGTATTTTTTTAGCGCGTCATCATCATCTGCCTAGCCTTTTCCCAACTATGTTGGGGTCGGCTTCCAGTCTTACCGGATGCAGCTGAATACCAGTATTAAGGAAACTAACGATACCTCTTGGTAACATTGGTTGTCAGACTTTTAGGACACTGACTCTCTAACGACTGTCAAAGAACTACAAATGACAGTCGGGACCAACAGCTTAACGGGCTTTCCGAGGCACGGAGGAAACTCAGTATGTAACGGGTGGTCACCCACGTACAGACCAACCTGATGAAGATCGTATGACGATTGCTCTTGATGTGTAAATTGTTTTTAAACAATTCTCCTAACACATTCTTCCCTTTTAGGGTGTGGCTAAAAAGCTCGCTAGTCCTCGCCTTCCTGCTGGGCCTGACATGGACCTTCGGCCTCCTATACCTGAGCGAGCAGACGGTCATCATGGCATACGCGTTCACCATCCTCAACTCTCTGCAGGGACTTGTCATCTTCATCTTCCATTGTTTGCAGAATGATAAGGTGAGTCTTGTAACTATATATTATATACTTTAAAACTATCGAAAAGATGATAGACAACCAAATACGAGGCATCTAAATTATTTGGTGACTATTTTAAGAGTAATTCAGATGAGAAGCAAAAACCACTACACTAGATACAGTTAGCAAAAGAGTCAATAAACAATCTTGACAGATATAGTTGAATATTTCAAAAAAAAAAAAATAACCTGTTTTCTATCAATTTACTTCATTCGAAAACATTCATGGATTTTTAAGAAAATTTCAACTGTATCTGACGATCCTGCTTACTTATTTTTTTTTTGCTAACTGTACACGTGAAAAACCTCATTTCTTTTTTTTGCTTTATTCCGTTGGTCCTGTGTTATACTGTCGGGAAGTGCTATAACCAGAAATTTTCACTAGCAGCCTGGACGAATTAAAAAACGGCATTAGACTTGGATCCATATACCACTCAAAAATAAAATAAAATATGGATGTAGCAAAACATCAGTATACACCTCTACCTCTCTAGATCTCTCCCTTTAATGTCTGTCGATATATTCTAAGTCTCACTTCCCCCCCTCCCCTATCACCCACAGTTCCGTAACGAATGCGCCCGCATCGGTCGCCGGCACCCTTGGCTCTCCTGCTGCCTACACTTCACAGGCCAGCCATCAGAGACCCTGCAGCACAACAACGGACCCACAGCTTCGTCCTCCAACCATATGGACACCAGGCAGGGTTCCGTGAAGAGCAGGAGATATCACCAGAGTAATGCTGATGTTGATGATGTGGTCGATCCTAGGGATGTTACGGTAGGTTCAAAATTATGATGTTTAGGGTAATGTGTGGGGATGAATTGGTCTAACTTGCATAAAATAAGAGATTAATAATAAATGTCTTGGGACAACTCACTTAAGGCTATCTGATCCCAAGCTAAGCAGAGCTTGTGTTATGGTAACCAGACAACTGATATACATGCTTATATAATTTATAAATACAATACATATTATAGATAAATTACACCCAGACACAGAACAAACAATCATGCTCATCACACAAAGTTTGTCCTGGGTGGGAATCGAACCCACGACCTCCGGCTCAGCAGTCAGGGCTACTAACCACTAGACCAACAGGCCCGTCAATTCTGTTGTATATGTCTTTTAAAACGAAATCTAGTAATTTCAAAACACGATTAGCTTTAATTTTTCTTACTGCTATTGACGACACGCTTGGCTGCCGTACTGCGTGTTGCGGGTTCGATCCTCGCACGGTACAAATATTTGTATGGCCTACAGATTGTTGTTTCGGGTCTGGCTGTTGGTGTGTGTGAGTTTAAATGTTTGTTAACGGACCCACGATACAGGAGAAATTCCAAGTATGGGGCAACATTTAAAAAAAAATGTAAAAAGGACTGCCTATTTGGTCAAGTGCGAATGCTGAACATGAGGCTTCGATTCCCGGTTCAAGCAAAGTGCCATTGAGTTTTTCCATCAGGATTTTCTCAGTAACAGCTACAGAGTCTAGATTTGTGCCCAATTGATGGCAATAACCCGGTATGACCCAACCAGCAACAAACCGCTCGGACCTAAACATAACCAGCGAAATAGGAGTGAACTATAATTGGGTACACAACTGCTTAACCGTTTGGGGATAACATTGCGTGAGCTTAAAAGTACCTGGAAATTTGAGGACTAATATAATTAACTAGCTGGTCCACGCGATTTCACCCACGCTGCTCAGCACCCGTTGATCGTAGCGTGGGTCATATAGTCATGTCATATAGCCTATAGCCTTCCTCAAGAAATGGACTATCCAACACTAAAAGAATTTTCCAATTCCAACCAGTAGTCCCTGAGATTAGCTCGTTCAAACAAACAAACTCTTCAGCTTTATAATATTAGTATAGATTAAAAAGAGTTTGACAGAGCTTTAAATCATAAGTTACTTCTATTTGGATTTTTTATGCAAGTTTGACCAGTCAGAAAACGCTAATGAATTCATGTGAGGGTACTAAAATATTATTTCTGGGAATATAATAGAAATCATTATTCATAATATAAGACTGTTTATAATTTTATATTGCCAAATCATCTTCAGGTAAATGATTCATCTTACGATGAATTTTGCATGACATCGGTGTTGGTACAAAAACTAATTTAAAATATAAGGTGTAAAAAAACGATAATACTTGAGCATTAATTTTATTGTGCTAACTTCATTGATATTATATAATCTTAAGACAATATTAAATAGCTGCACTATAAAAAAAACTCCACTGAAATAGGTAAATAATATCTTAAACAGTATATTTATATTATTTTAAATATCTCACAAAAATACCCCAAATAAATCAATATTCCACCTTATAGCAGAGCACAGCAAGCACATCCGGACTCCCCGCAGCGTCAGCGTCAACCACAAACAACCTAATAATCAAAACGTTGAACGTTGTTGTCAATAACAACAATCATAACAACAACAACGTTGTCAACAACGCCGCTGTCGCGTCCCTAGCCGCCGCGGCAGCAGCCCACAGCTATCACTCAAACAGAAATAGACGAACCTCCCAAGAAAATCAAAACTTTGGCCCTTCATCCAATTTTGGACCTAGTCTCAATGCGACAGCGGCGAATTTTGGCCACAATATCCCTGAAAGGGAACCCCCAGCACCCATGACGCAACTTAGGAGCCAAGTCAACCCTGGTAGCGGAAGATATCCCCATGGATACCGGCAGAATGGCCAACAAGGTGCGTACGCAATAGAGATAGGGTATTTCCAAATTTTTGATCGAAAGTCTCGACTCCATACCACCCGACACCACCGGCTTTGTCACTAATTGGTTAAAGACAGCTCAACTTGTTTTATGTTTGTTGTATAACATGTTTTATTTTGTGTGCAAATGTCACTAACATTTTTTCATTGTTGTATGTTTTTTTTTTGTTACGGTAAGTCCGATTTTGTTTTTTATTTCTGTTTCTCAAAGCCTTCTTTCACTAATGCTTCACTAATAATCATTTCAAATTGTCTATTAACACTGTTTCTTTAGTGGTGTGGTGGTTAAGTAATACTTACAACATTTCTGAATGGGATCAAATATTTCTAACAAAAATTTTGATGCATTCAGTTTGGAAATACAAAAAGTCCTATCTCTAAATGCGTAACGCATACATTAGTCATTCTGACGTCTATCCTGCATAGTATATGTATTTAGAATATAAATTATATGTGTATTTTATGAACAATTCTTTATATATAGAGCTACAACTTGCAACCTGAGGCAGCGCGATGGAATATTCGTCCAACAGCACCGATTTACGTACCGAGTGACGATGCAAGATCGATGCGTGTCCCTACACCACAGAATATACCTCATTCTACATCCCACACTCAAAGTATTGCGTCGATGCATAGCTACAGGAATAATATTGAGGTTCCTAATGAGTACCAGAACTTGCGGTCTCGTTCGCCATCTTGTTTCTCGAACAAAATGGCGGCGTCGATTGGCGCGAACGAGTGGGCTGTCATGGCGAACGCTAATGTTTGGAAGGTGAGGGGAGGGCTGTAAAAATGCTTGTCGATGGTAGTGTTCCTGTTTTTGATGTTTTATCGTTTGATGTTTTTTTTGCGTTTTGGTAAGATCTTCGCGTGTTTCGTGTTTTCGATTTTAGTAAATTCAATAAGTTATCGATTAGGAGTCACTTTACGGGTTTAGCTTTAGGTAATTATATGAATTGTACCTAGTAGTTTTAAGTGATTGACATGTTAGATTAAGCACACAGTTAGATCATTAGAATTTCTGCCATAGAAATAGAAATGTGTTCCAGCTAAAACACACGATTTTCTATAGTGTGTTTTTTGTAAATATAAGATTATTACGAAAAAATACGGGGCTTCCCTAAAAACGTGTTAAAAAAATTGTTTGTATACATTTTCACAGGAATGTTATTTTCAGATATTATGTAAATATTTCAAATTCTAATAAATTAAAAACATTTATTTGGTGACGGTACTTTGGGAATTCAAAAGATCTTACTAAATCGTAAAGAATCACCCCAAATCTAAACTAACTGCATGAGAATAAACGTAGCGGACATTGCATGAAGTCACCTCACTGCATATAGCCCTACCCATCTCCTTTCGTATACTCCTGTACACAGTCGCCCATCATGGCCATTTAATAACCAATCCTCCATCAATAGGTGAAGCTAGACACAGAAGTAGTGAACTAATGGAGTCCTAACATGCACATATTTTTAGAACCAAACTCATTCGTCTTCTTGGATAGTAAGAAAACCAACGTCTATATTGGTCGATCTCCTTCTTCATTGGTAACACGCAGAACTATCGTGTCAATTCGAGGTTATTCTTTTTCTATGAGGGTTAGTGCATTAACTGAATTCGACTGAGAATGATAGAGTTACTCTGCAACGTAAAATATAAGAGCTAATTTCACAATACTAAATATACGCAATTAGAGCATCTTCCTGGTGTTCAAGATCCGTCATTGTCATTTCATAGCGGATAGCCTTAAAACTCATTTTATGTGCTAATCAAGTTTAGTTTACGTCTGAAATTTGCGTTAAGCGTTTGCTCGACTTTCAAGAACATTATCACTTCATTTAATTTCTACTCCGTGTTTGTATATTTTTCGTGTTTGTAGTGTTATAATAGCGTCAATATTTGCCATTGTGTACAAGGGTGTTAACACTTCATAGCACTTAGACTAGCTAAGTTTAGCACTACCATACTGACTGTCTTGTTATTTATAGCGAATATTAATAAACTAATAAAATCTTCGATCTTGATTTGTACATAAACCAAAATCAATAGCATAACCACCAAGATTGAATCGATAAAATATTTA
Source organism: Ochropleura leucogaster (assembly GCA_958449745.1). Lineage (NCBI taxonomy): Eukaryota > Metazoa > Arthropoda > Insecta > Lepidoptera > Noctuidae > Ochropleura > Ochropleura leucogaster. Next base: position 7,807,061 of record OY288225.1, read on the forward strand.
ATGAATTTGTATGAAAAAATATAAAATTCTATTTTTCCATACATTTTAAGACATTTTCAAAATATTTTGAAATGTTCTTTTTATCTTTGGAAAACATGATAATAACCAAAAATTGAGCTGTCTTATACCACAACACTTAAACCTCCATTCTAACTTTACTCTTTGTTTTACAGAACACTTCTTCTAAGCACAATCCGGTGAACTCTTCGACTCTTCCGCATCACGACACGCTGTCCAGGCAGTTGGCTCAGCAGAACCACATCCACAGCCCATACGAATGTGACGCCCCTCTCGCACCACCATCCCCTCGACATGCTATAAAAGATGAAGAAAGTCCTCTCCACCACCCCCAAGGGTACCAAACCACCCGGAGCTACAACCACGACTTCAGAAACCCCCATGTTTACATGTCCCAACACTCACCAGGCAGCCAAGAAATGATATTCAGGAAACATTACAAGGATGACCGCAGGAAACATCACCATCACCACGGAAGCCAGAACGTTAACCACACGTACTCCGAGATCGCCAACCAACAAGGCAGGATGTACAGGCGAGGTTCTGAACAAGAATTCCGTGTGATACAAGACGATCCCGTTTATGAGGAAATCGAGAGGAACGAGACTCTTATGTCTGACATGTCAGACGATAACTCTGGCCCAGATAACTGCCGACAGAATCCTGGACACCACGGTTCATCCAGCTCCAAGTTTTTTGGCGATCACCGCCCCCTAATATCTTACAGCCCTGGAGAGAGGCATCATCATGAGCAAGAACATTATGGGAAATATGGAAAGTGGGATACGCTGGAGCGCTACGACCAGAGGCATTATGAGAGTGGGAGGCTGATGCATCCGTACCACCAGCCTCAGGAAAACATGAGGGCTCTAGCAGCAGTTCTTAATGGAGAAAACAATGTGGTTTGCCACCTGGAACCACATAACTCCTACGATGTCTACCAACCGCAAAGTGGCAACCCAAGGACTGTGTCACAACCCAGTTTTTAAACAGTGCAATTGAACATGTGAATACGATTGTGAAAGTATGTGTTAGCGACTTTGCGTATTGTACAGAAGAAGAAAAAAACTAGTAAAAAGGGGAAATTTTTCTATGGAAGTAGACAGTTAGAAAATCTTAGCAACACTTAAGATTTATTTAGAGAAACTTGCCATAACATGGACATTAATATTTATAGTATAGTGACTTAAATTTAAATCACTTTTTTCACTGTGATCCTATTTAAATATAATGGCTCAAGATTCTATGTCGCGACCATGTACTCAATGCGAGTTGGATAGTAATTTTGTATATATGGTTAGCGTTTAGTGCTAGATATTAGTACTTACTTCCAGTGTGACCTTACTATAGTTACTACTTGGGTAACAATCATGGCATTCTGTCGCATTACATCTTTTCTTACTGTAGGAATGATATCTGTGATGTCTCAATTCGTTGTTGTGTTTAGCGGATGTTTTTGACTTTGGTCATTGTTGTTTCTGACTTTGGTCAGTTTTGTTTTTGACCTTGGTGGGTATGTATCTGGCTTTGGTAGATATGTTTCTGACTTTAAGCAATACAAATACACTTGACTCTTATGACATAAAATTACACTTTTTATTAAGGAAATAAAGTCTTGTCAAATTCCATTTCCTTTTAAATAAAAATAATATTTAACCAAATGGAATACAAATGCATTTTTTTATATATTTTAAAATTAAACAATAAGTATGAAAATTAATAAAAGATTAAAATGCAATACCCATTTTTATTTTAACGACATTTAAAAAAAATAACGGTCAGCTTAAAAATGTTATATTTTTCGATTTTTTTCAATTTCGTTAGACACAACGACGAATTGTTCTGTTTAGTTTAAGTTCGCTTTTAGCCATTATTGTATCACTGCCATATAATACCGTTTCGTATGCTTTTATACAACTTTAAAGCTTGACTGTTACAACATACGATTGATTTTAGTAATATCCATCAGAGGTGAAATTTTAAAAACTCCTTAAAAAATTTAAGACCTTTTAGAAATACATGGATCACGTAATTTTATTTATTAAATTTTTTTCTTTCAAATTTTGGAAGAAACTTTTTGAATATTACAACAGGATTTTATATACTTTTTAAATATGAACAAATATCTTACTAGCACAACTTACATTCCTACTAGTAATTTAATATCTAAAAGTTAAATATAGCTACAAATCTTTGCACAAAATACAAGTATTTACCACTGCCACCAAAAGGAGTTTTTAAGATAACACCATAAAGGTTAGTTCACACTATTCTGGACCGCAGCAAGATCTATTATTGTAAAATATACAATAAGAATACATTAAGATCATCCTCCCTTTTCATCTTCTGGAAATATTATAAGTCTTTAATTTTCTAGAGAGAGTGTGGCCTAAATTGGTCTGATGTCATTATGGCACAATGTGGCCAATTAGGGGCTGATTCTGCTGCGTACCGTCATAGTATGCGCACACCTTACCACAGCTTTGTAATTACTATAATTTGTCAATATTTCAAAAAATCCATCCATCCAAACCTATTATAGACTGACACCACTTGATGTTGTGCACTTTCTGTACATTAGAACTTAGAGTAAATATCTCGTTTAATTAAATAAATGAAAAAAAAAATGACAAAAATATTATTTCTACGTAATGTAGATTTTTAATGCCATGGATATACCTGTTATGTTAATAGGATGGCGCTGATGGTTTTATTCGATGATCAAATCGTGATTGATGCTGTAAAATTTCATTTTTAACCATAGACCACACTTTTAATAGTTTGCACAGACCATCGACAAGATACGCAAAGGTCGTTTCTGCGCAAAACTTGTGTCGTTTGTTTTGCGAAACTGCATTTTAAAACCTTTCTTTTTTAAATAAGGACTTAACTGTTGTATGTAATTTTAATTAAGAAACGTCAAATAGAACCACCGGCCCCCTTAAAATAAGGAATTGTTTGATTAGAATTGATAAAAGTACAATAATAACAACATTGATTTCCATGTATATTTTAAATGTAAAGCAATATATATTAGACTGAAGTATTTGATAAATTTTCCGCCATTTTTTACTATAATACAATTAATTTATAAACATTTATACATGTAGGCGAAAATTTATAAAATACTTTTTTAATGGGAAAATAAATGATAAAAATTTTCTTGGGAATGATTATTTTTTCTAATTGGGTATACTAGTCCATCTATTTTTCCCATTTGTCTGAATTAATGTAAGTGTACATTTTTTCTCATGTATTTCTGTTATATATTATTATTATTTTTTTTGTTTTTGTAATGTATTTTAAAAACGTTAACGTCATAAATGTAAAGTAGAAAAAGGAAATGTGTAAATAAATTAAAATTTATAAAAATAAAGAGTGGTCGTTCTGTGAGGACGGCGCATATGATTTTTGTGATTTTATTTAAAACATCTCCTGCTTTATCCTCTCTGCTCATTTTAAGCTTTCTCCTGCCCATTTTAACTAAATTGTTAGTTTAAATTATAAACTTTAAAAAGATACTTACTTTAATTGAGAAAGTCTTTAATTGTATACCGGAATAAAACAACAATTGATCACATTGCCATATTCTAAAAGCGAAAGTGAGTATGTTTGTTTGTCTAATACGTCTTCACGCCTAAATGGCTAACCCGATTTTGATGAATTTTGGTACCTATAGTATATATAATTATAGATAGTTAAGACCATGGGGTCTCATTGCGAACAAACAAAAAATAGTTCAAATAAATCTCAATAGATGGCGTTATATGTATCGATTTGTTTTTGAGGTTTGTGTAACTGTCTAAGTTTGACCATGAAAGAAGTATGTCCTAGTTTTTAAAAATCTCCATAACACAAAATCAAGGAATAATGGGCTCCTAGTTCCAAATTCCATGATTTTACTAAATAATATTATGGTGTTGCCTCTGGTGAGAAAAATTTGTACTACGTTGTGGTTAAGTAACTCATTTGCTGTTAATTGTGCTAATAGATGGCGTTGTTTTAAGTTTTACTAAACGTCCTAAATGATACATACCATACCTATTTAGATAGAATGAAATAGTTATGAAATGCAAATATATTAAGTAAAACAAAATATATTTCGGACATAGAACAACAAAACCTACTTTTCTTATAATCTATGAATAAAACGCTAATCTGCGCCATAGAATAATAATATAGGTATAAATTTACAATTTTGCGGTCTCAAGTGTCAACTTTGGGAATAAAGTCCTTGAAGCCAAAAGTCGCAAAAAATCATTACAATCTTCATCAAAACTAAGGTTACTTCAAAATAAATGTTTAATCATTGTTCTTCATAATTATGTATGATATTATTAATCTTCAGGTGGATGCTGTTTGATAAATCAATTACATAGGTAGGACCTACAGATTCAATTAAATACCCAAAGGTCTTGTTGTATGTCTTTGTCTGCTATTCTGTATTTACTTTTTATGTATTTTACTGAAAGGCAAAGGCAAACTTATTAATTTTCCGTCAACTTCAAAAATAGCAGAAAAAGTATAAATATATCGACTAAATACATACATAACATTACGCCTTATTTCCCATAGGGTTAGGTATTGGTATTTTGTCCCACCCGAGAATCGCACCTAGACCCTACTGCCCAATAGTAGCGCTTGCGACCACTGGACCAACGAGGCAGTCCTACTTACTCATTGTAAATGATAAAGTACTTACATAATAAAAAAACTATTAAGTAATTTGTTGACGGGCCTGTTGGTCCAGTGGTTAGTGGCCCTGACTGCTGAGCCGGAGGTCGTGGGTTCGATTCCCACCCAGGACAAACTTTGTGTGATGAGCATGATTGTTTGTTCTGTATCTGGGTGTGATTTATCTATAATATGTATGTATTTATAAATTATATAAGTATGTATATCAGTTGTCTGGTGACCATAACTCAATCTTTGCTTAGCTTGGGATCAGATAGCCGTGTGTGAGTTGTCCCAAGATATTTATTTATTTTTATTTATAATTTATTGTGTTTTTTTTATAAATTTTCCTTCAAACAAAGATCATCATCATCATCCTCCTATTTGGGTAGACCTCTGCCCACCAAAACCCGCTGGGTTAAGGCAGGAGATTTAGCCCGGCGGCATAAGTAGGTACATTACAAGCCGTAATTACCTTTGAAGGCGGCACGAGAACGTCCACCATGACACGTCCAAAAATACGATTTCTATTATATTTATTATATATGTATTTTAAAATAATTACCAAGAACCGACTCTGAAGTGGTCAATTTAGTACCTATTAAGGACTGCCATCGGATAATAATTGTTCAAAATACAAAAGAATTAGATGCCGTCTTGTAGCATAAAACGCAATTCAAATGAAACTGATAAGTAGGTACATTAAGCGACTCAAATCTAAAGGTACCTACTCATAAATTACGCTTGCATTTTATTTGTTTGTAGGTATTTTACGCTAAATGTGGGGTGAGACAAACTCAACCCCACATTCAGTTCAATATGCCAGTAAGTGGTTGGATAATATTAGAATGGAAAGTAAATGGCACGGATCTTGAGCGCTTGTTTAACTTCACATGCGCAGAAGATAAATTTTTGGATCTCAAGTTCTCATGCGCTGCCCGACTCTCATGACTGTAGTCTTTTTTGAGAATAAATTTCTTTAAATACCTACATCTCGTAAGTGTTTTTCTATAAGCGTACAGACATCAGCAGTCAGCAGGTCAACCTAGCCAGAACTGTACAATTTCTAAACCTTTGACTGCTGCCACAGAGTACATTTTATACCTATACTGCGGCCGAACAAACTAAATTAGATTTGACAAATTGGGGTAAGTTGATGAACTGGCGTCTGTACTGTACAAAGCGCAAGGTTATCCCCACTCTATCATCTAGCGCCCAATATCCGAGCCGGTAAGTATACTTACCTACTTTTATACGTAGGTACCAACACAACATACAAATATTACTACCTACGTAGTTAAGTAACAACTTGTAATAAAAATATTCTACACACTCGAAACATATTATAAAATAACTCCCTGCCAGGTGTGTATCCAGCCCTCAAAAAAGGTTGTGGGCACAGCCACCAAAAATTAGCAAAGTGAGACTTGGATTGGAGTACGAACACTACGAACTCACTCATGAACAATCATGGATTTACCTATGTTTTGAACAATTTATTATAACATTGATTACAAACTACACAATATTTCACAACATTTTACATTAAGTAGGTACCTAACTTACATAAAAATTAGCAAAACTGCTTCACACGAGTGAAGATTTATTTTTATACTTGATTCTACTTACAATCAGTAAAAATGTAGTACCTATTCTAACGGTGTAAAAAAAATATTTCAAATTTTATTGTAGTAAAATTAAATGACGCAACATCCTACTTAACATTACGAGTATAAATGCGAAAATTTAGGTGTTTGAATGTTTGTTACTCAATCACGCCTAAACCGTTGAGCGGATTTTGACGAAATTTGGTTTGTGTAAAGACTAAACACTGGATTGAAACTTAAGCTACAATTTATCTCGAAATTCTCACGGGAACAGGATAAGCTTTCGGAGAGCGTGCGATGGAATTGCACAGCCTAATTCCGCCAAGCCCGTTCCATCATAGGACTACAAGACCTACGGCGATGCGCCACCGTTACATGGTAGACATCCCACCCACACGCACTAAACGGTTTGGGAATACCTTCATTGTGCGTACTGCTAAGGAGTGGAATTCCCTGCCGGAGTCTGTATTTCCTGACAGTTATAACCGGGGGGTCTTCAAGTCAAGAGTGAATAGGTTATTTCTAGGTAAGCGTGCTTCATCGTCGACCACATCATCACTTACCATCAGGTGAGATAGTGGTCAAACGCGAGCCTATCAATAATAAAAAAAAAAAAAGCTTACGCTTCTTTTTAGCAAAAACATTAATTATTTCGTCGTCATTGGGGTTGTGGGCATGCCCACAGTGCCCACAACGGTGGATCCGCGCCTGCTTCCTGTGTCTCAGTGTCTCCTATCATTTCAAGAGCTATTTCGATAACATGAATAATTTTAATTGATTTAAATACTCGATAATTATCATAATTTGCGTTGACGTTTACGCTCATACGTTGAACCTAACAAATAACTAAGTCAGCCGAAAAACATGGAGCTTTACCCCACGCCATTAAATCATGCGCTATCGCAAATCGCAAAGTAGGCGATTACCGAGCGAGTGACTGACGACGTAAGCTTCAAGGTCAAAGGGCTACTTAATTCTGTTGGCAGTACAAAAAATTATGTACAGTATGCTTTTATCGCCATCTATTGATTCTTTGTGTAAACTGAACTATCGCTGCAAGCACCATCTAGCGCCGTTGTGAGTAAAAAAAAAATAGCCCGAATAGCCCGGTGAAATGAGCAAGTTATGGCGGTCGCGTTTCTTTGTATGAGATGGAGTATCTGTACGTTAGTATTATATTATCTGTGGTTAAGACCCATTTTTTTTTTGGGTGGGAAGTCATCCAATGACTTCCCCCGCTTTGGGCGGAGCGGGGGGGCGTCAGGCTTGTACTGACTAAAACCCACCCATGTTCCTTCTATTGCTCTTTACGTTCCGGGGCTGCGGTATCTCTTTCGAACAACCCGCAACCCCGGCTAGTTGAGACCCTGTGACTCATTTTTTAAAAGTGAGAAATGGGGAAGAAAAGGGAAAACTTAGCTTTGTTATTACAATAAATAAGGCGCAAGGGAAATTTCCTCAGGTAGCCTTCCTGCAAATCAGGAAAGGGGAACTGAGCTACCCCGAATTTAACGGGTGCGAAGTTGCGGGCAAAGCTAGTAAAGATATAAATATGAATATTCTGAACTCCTCTCGTGTGTTTTCGCAAAAAAAAACCGGAACCTTTATTGAATCACTTAGTTGTCCGTCTGTCTGTCTATCAAGGCGCTTTATCTCGGGAACACGTGAAGGTATTGAGTTAAAAACCATATATTCAACTCTGTGGTCCTTTTGTTCTGTGAAAGAATCAACCTTCTATATCTACGTAGTCAAAATATATCCTGCCGGGGTTGCGGGTTGTTCGAAAGAGATACCGCGGCCCCGGAACATAAAGGGCAATAGAAGGAATATAGGTGGGTTTTAGACAGTAAAAGTCTGACACGCCCCCCCGCCCCGCCCAGAGCGGGGGAAGTGTGTGCGTTCGCGCAGCGGAATGTTGTTGAATTTAAAGATTTTAATTATGCAGATATTTAGTGTATGACGTCGTGTAATTGTGTATGTATGAATAAAATTAGTGCATGCATAAACTTCCGAGATATTCAAGTTTCCGCTGCGCGAACGTTTGGCCATTAGCTAGTTTTCATATAAAGCACTTACATAAAGAGCTGTAGATTTTTACATATAATGTTTTGAATTTGTGTATATTTGTGTAAAAAAACAGATTTGGAAAAAATCGCAGGGCTTAAAAGATAAAAATATAAACGTAAAAAGCGCTTATTAAGTCGTAGTTCTTAAAGTCTGCACTTTGGGGTCTAGATTTTCACGTTTATACAAACCTTGTAAGTGTCTGCAACATGTTGCAAGTATCAATGATGTTCCGTTAGTAATTAAAGATTTATAGGACAATTTACCATGAATAGATCACTGTTTACAAAGCAGTCAAATATCACGACATTCTAAAGGAATTACATGGTAAAATGTATGACCAATAATTAGTGTATTCATTCAACTATTCACATGCAAAATTTCATGTCATTAAATTCAGTAATTAAAGAAAAACAATTAAAATACAGACGAAGCATCGAAAAACTACATAGCCCGACCAAGTTCGGATGGCTACAAAAAAGCGGCCGTGCAATATATTTAGGTAACATTCCAAAATTTACAGTGTAATACCGGTATTGAATTGGTATAACTGATAACACAATTGTTGTTTCGATATAATTTAGAGGTCTACGCGAACGCACACGGGGGAAGTTATTTGATGATTTCCCACGCCAAAAAATAGTCCAAATAAGGTAGCTGTTTATGTCGCAAGTTTCTCAGTACGCGAGTCTGACTCGGTCGTGCCAGTTTTTCCTTATATATGTATGTTCTATATGTTCTTACATACACGATCCGCTGGTCAACATGTCAACAAACTATAAGAAGAGTTATGAAGTTGACGGCGCAGTGGCTGAGCGATTGAATAGAATAGAATATATACTTTATTGCACACCAAAATTGAAGTAAAACAAAAAAAAAACTAAATCTATGGTTACAATAGCGGTCTTTATCGCTAATAGCGATATCTTCCCGACAACCTTTAGATGGACTATTCGAATATAAAAAAATACAACGGGGGTCATTGGAGTACCTACTGCAAATACTACATAAACAATTAAAATAAATTTATTAATTCAAAATATATAAATACATACACATAAAATTGACTTGACTGCTGCGCTGCGTGTCGCGTTTTCGTTTCTCTCACGGAACAAATATTTGTATGGCCTACAAATAGTTGTTTCGGGTCTTTCTGTTTGTGTATGTGAGTTTAAATGTTTGTAAACGGACCCACGATACAGGAGTATTTTCTAGTATGGGGAAACGTTTTTTGTAAAAAAAAAATGTGGGTGTTCTATTAGGTATCTACACCTTTGCGTAATCCTTAGCGTAAAAACGTATATCGCCAGTACCTGTGATAGAAAAACAACTTTTGTCACAAAAAAAAACAACTTTCAAAAATAGCATTAAAAAAACGTAAAATAAATGTACTTCCGAAAGTCGGTGAGTTTTGTTTGATTCATAATTTTTTTTCCACCTCTATAACCTCTGATATTAGCATATCCCCATATTCATTAAAAGAACAACATGTATTATAGAAGACTAGCTTTTGCCCGCGGCTTTGCTCGCGTTAAATTCGGGGTAACACAGTTCCCCTTGCGTGTTATTGATTTGTAATAGCAACGCTGAGTGTTCCCTTTTCTTCCCTCTTTCTCCCTCACATCTCACTTTTTTTTTAAAATAGCCTATTTCCGTCTCCTGGTTCCCAACTATCTCTGCACCAAAATTCATAAAATCGGTTTAGCCATTAAAGCGTGAAGAGGTAACAAAGAAACTCACTTTCGCTTTTATAATATTAGTAAGGATAACTAATAAATTACCTAAGAGATATAGATAAAATTCATAAGAGACCGCTTGCTGTGAACCCTTTTTTATGCGTATGCGATCAAAGAACTTCCTCCGATCTGGGCGGAGCGCGGGGGGAGTATCAAACTTTTACACCAGTAAAAGTTTGATACTCCCCCCGGGCAGGCAAAGGCAAAAGGAAGAACATGGGTGGGTTTTAACCAAAAACCCACCCATGTTCTTCCTTTTGCCCTTTATGTTTTTTGGACCACGGTCTCGTCTCTTCTCGTCGGTATCTCTTTCAAACAACCGGCAACCTAGGCAGGCAGTGATTATCGTGCTGCTTTGCTGACATCACCTTCAGGCGCTCGTGGAACACGAACACGCATTCAACGTACATATTATGTTTGAATATGATTTCGGGCCTTTTCGATTATAAAAATACTTTTGAAAATCAGCCCACAATAGACGGCTAAATCGCGAAACAAACATACAAAAAAGAAACTCACATACATGAACCCTAAAAACATAACACTCCTTTTTTGGGGCAGTCGTGTAAAAAGCAGTCGAATTAAGAATCTCCATTTTTTTTAAGTCGATTAAAAATAATAAATAGTTGCCGTTCGTCTGTATCCAAAAAAACAAAGTAACGACCTTCGTTGTGACTTGACTTTATTTAAAAAAAAAACGTGTGACTACCAGTATACCTAACCGACGACTTCCGCGTGATCAACTCATGCATGCCCGGTAATCCCGATATGATAAGTGCACTTGAACCCCAACCGTGATTAAAAAAAAACCCAGCTTTATTGCTGTAACAGTCTCCATTCCAAAGCGTTGAACTTTATGGAGAAGAATGGGCAAGAAACTCCATGGACACTCTTTTAAATTATAATATTATTACAAAATCGTGCTTACATCATTCATGATGAGATTTTATAAATATGTGAGAAAGATGTAGAAACGTCCACGGTAAGAGCGTCCAGAGCAAATAAAAAATAAACAGCAAAATTAAATTAAACATAGAAATAAATTAAAACTGTACCGTGGCAGCTAAAAGATGACCAGTTCCAACTGACAGCGCCCGTTCACGAACGTGACGTATGGATATATAGATATATTGATAAGGTACTATCATGATGTTAATGAAAGCAAGTGATATTTAGATATATATTAACAAGGAGATGCAGACGAACAAGCAAGCCTGTTTAGTATTGTCCTCGTAGAGGCGATCGGCGGTTGCAATTTCCCGCATCCGGTCTTGGTTCAATCCATGGTCCGGAGTGAGAGGGAATCGAAAGCGGTCATCTTCTTCTGCGAAGCAATTATGTTACCGAAGGAGGTGGCCTGACGTTTGAGGGAGAGAACCTCAAACCAGACGCTTCGACATCGGGCGCCGCGAGACAACTCCCGGCCACCGCAGATGCGGGTCTGTGGGCGGTGAGCAATGGGTTGCTCACCGTCTGTCCGTCTAGAGGCAAGCCGGAGATGTCAGCAAAGCAGAGGGGCTTGCCAGGGTCACGGCCTCTCGGGTTCCGAGTTGTTTGATATTGCGGCCCCGGAACACAAAGGGCATGGGTGGGTTTTAGTCACTAAAAATCTGAGACTCCCCGCCCAGAGCGGGCAGTCATTTGATAATTTCATACCCGTAAAAAGAGTCGTATTTGGTATAAAAAAAAAACAAATGGTAAGCGGCGAAGGTGGTGGGCACTGGTTATAAAATAAATCAGACAAAAATAAGTTTTCGTAGACATATATTTCTTAAAGAGTTTACACCCACAAAATAATACGAATCGTAAAGAATTGAAAATTTATTTTATAAAAAAACTTATCAACATGAAAATGTTAGTGTTTCTGACAATAAACAAGTTACGTCGAATAGATTCTAACACAAAAATCTTAACCCTACAATGTTTATTAAAAACATTTTATTTTTTCTTCATTTTGTTATCCAAAAGTTTTGGGAGATCTTTATAAAGGCACTCAATAGAACGGTGGCCTTAAAATGAGATCTAATTTTTGAAAATTCTACGCCCGTTAAAATTTTTCTAAAAAAAAACTTACATTACGAAAAAAATATCAAAAAAATTTGATCACGCCAAAATAATACGTCATATTATAAGGGTAGGTACTGATACAATAATATTTAGTAGGTTTTATAAATAAAGCAACTATCGTTTAAGCACCACCCGCTAGAATCTTAAAAGAAACTATGTATTTTATTATAAAAATATAATTTTGAACGAGATCCAAAAAATATCAAAAAAGAAATTCCAAAAGTACGTATTACATTACATCGAATTACATAGAGCTACCTACTTACAATTAAATTTTGATGGTAAAAGTGATTATGACTACGCTAAGATGAAAAATACGTGAAGGCAGAAACACAAATGCATTTCACGGGCAACTTATATTAAGTAGATACAGTACAAACAGTATTTTTATAATCAGTAAATTAATAAAATTCTAGTAGGTTTTCTACATTAAATTGAAATTCTTTAAATCATTTGTTAGGCCATGAAACTGGGCCACAAAATGGCTAAACGGGAATTCTAGAACATAATACATTAAATATAATTTCTAAATTAATATTATGCCCGTGCACAGTTACTTTATAATGCGATAAATTACATGTCGAAAACAAGACTTACAATAGAAAAAAATAAATGCCATTTTGAGACGCAAGTACTTACGCATTACTTGATAACTCATTGCTACATTTATAAAAAAAAAAAACGATAAATGTACTATCGCTTGAACCTTTACACTATTATCTTGACCAATAAAAAAGTCAAGGGGTCACTTGGTTGGAAAAAAATACGATTATTGATTTTAAAATAATTAATTAAAACTGATAATCGCTCGTTTTAGAAGTTAATTAATAAATAGCGACAAGCGTAGTAGATAACTAAGTAAAAAGAAACCTAACACTGACAGATGTTTTGACAGATCTAAATGTCATTCAAATTTGATGTTTGACAGTATAATATTCAAGATGGGTGATACCTACTTACAAGTGATGTTATAAGAATATGAGACGATGGTTCAAATGAGGTTAGGTAAAATTTAAAAAAAAATCTGTTTACTACATAAAAATAAGTTCTAGAGTAACATGACGTGTTAATGATATGCCAGTTTATGTAAAAAGAAAAACAAATGCCACAACAGAAACAAACTACAAAAGATTGTACTATCAGAGTCATATTAACGCTGCTTATTTATCCAATATAATACCTCTTTAAAAATAACTTTATCTACTGGTATAATAATCACCAGTTAATTAAAAAGCTAGCCTCATCTGAACCAGACATTACAGTTTGAGTAATTTAAACTAGACGTAGGTACAAACGTAAAATAAAAAATGTACATTTTTTCACACTCACGGCACACAACACAAAAAGGTTTGCAGTCTTCAACCGAATATCACATAGCTATAGACTCCACACTTAGGGCTCCGAAGATATCTTGCATGAAAATATATTTAAAAGAAAGTAAAAGAAAAAGCAGTAATTAAAAGAAAATATGGCACGATATTTTAGGGTTAACTCCTTGTCTAATGACGCAAATTCATGAATGAATGGAATTTATTGAATCATTTATGAATATTATAAAAACGGTTAGATAAAAATAATTAGACATTAAAACAAGATAATTCTTTCATTACAAACATACACAATCACTTCGATAAGAATGAAAAAAGAAAGAACTCTCGACTCTGAACTTTAACCTGCAATTGCGTTGACTAAAAAAAAACGGTTCCCGCAATCCCGGAGCCCTAACTAAACTAAAACGTTGCTATGAGCATCCGCAGCTTTCGACGACCATGCCGGGAATAGTCCCGTAAATAATATTATAATCGTGATCGAAGTACAGCATGGTGATGCTGCTCATCCTCCGCGGGGCACAGCAAGGCCCCCCGCTCCCTTGAGGGGCAGCTAGATGGACTAAATGCGTGTGTGGGTACTTCTGCAAGAAGCTGTAGGGGCATTCACCGCTGCAGTAGTTTGCGTCGTAGATTTTCGGTGCAATAATCCAATCCCAGCCGAACTCTTCGAAGTTCACTACTAGGGGGTATCGACAACAGCGCGCTTCTTTGGAGTTCTCTGTGCAGTCCATGCCGATGGTTCGTCGCGTGCGCTTGTGTGAATTGTCCCTTAGGCTTACTTCTATGTATGGCATCTGAAATTAAAGAAAATACTCATTTTTTATTGTGGATTTTTTAAGGAGCATCAGGGAACAACTCGAGGCTAAATAATAATAACCACCGGCTTCGTTTTTGGATTAAGCCGTGTTTGTCTAGGCTGGTTCGTGGATGGGTGAATACACATGAACAACCGAGTTTCCTCCGTGCCTCGGAAAGCACTTTAAGCGGTTGGTCCCGGCTGTTATTTGTAGATCTTTGTCAATCGTGTGGCTTAAAAGTCTGACGAAGTCGAGGTTAGGCAAACAGTCGCTGCATGAAATACAGTTATTCAACTGCATCCAGTTTATAATTTCAAATTCAAATAGGTTTATTCGTTTCACATAGGTAAAAGTATGTTAATATACATGGTGTTAAAAATATAAAAAGTGTATCACTATGTGCTGCCCTGCAAGGCGTACGAAGATTTTTACATATAAAGTAGTCAGTTTGTAGTTAATGTGAGTGTAAACTACTATTATAACAGCCTACTACCTAATACTACAAAAAAATAAATCTTTAATAAAAAATTAACGCGACTGGAACAACTTGCGACCCAGGGATGCCCTAAAGTTAAATAGGAAAATATACAAGACCGTGATTAGACCTGTCGTACTGTATGTCGTCAGAATACTGGGGTGTAAAGTAGATGGATGATAAACGATTGCATGTAGCGAAACTGAGATAGTTGTTGAACAAGTGTGGTGTAACAAGAATGGATAAAGCAAGGTATGAATGCATTATAGAAAGATTGAAAGTTGTTCCCGAAAAATTTAAAGGGATAGGGAGAACAAGAAGTAAGCGAAAGAAAAGATTGGTTATGTAATGAATGATATGAAGGAGAAAATAGTACCGCGGCGTTTGATAGCAGAGAATGGAAGATGAAAACGTGTTACGCCGAACTCAAATAATATGGGATAAGGGCAGGAAGATGATGATGAATTGGAAGCCGATCCCAGTATGGGTACTTACTTGGGAAAATACTAAGCAAATGATAATGAGTCAGTGAATCAGAGTAGCATCGCAATAATTGGAAAGATTTTAGAGCTGAACATATAATTTTCCCCATGGTAAAAAACCGTTTGTTATTTTCATTTAAGCCAACTGCATTGGCTGCTTATCTGTTTTTGATTTACAAATGGTGCATTTATTGCTTATTTATGGTTATCACATGCTTAGTTAGATTGCTAAGGACTAGGCTAAATAAGGTTCACTGCATTGTCAATTTGTCATGCTGTGAACACGTAGTTTAATACCCTTTTTGTATTACGTGTGTATCCTCGATGAATGTCCTCCGCTATGGCGGAGGGGTCTGACAGACCCCTACTGTCTGAAACCACACGGTGCTTCCTTCTCGTCACTTTTGGCTGGGGTGCGGTCACAATCACAATAACCCCAACCGACGTAGTTTAATACCCAACTTATTTCATATTTATTAGCAAATTAATATCAAATAAAAATTAGGTCAGAGGTAACTCTGACACAGCTAATTATTAAAATATTTTTAGCAGAATTCTTTCAATACCCACAAAATTACATCATTCAGAATTTAATAAAACCGATTCTTGATAACTTTTCGGCCCAATTAATAAGTAGGTAAAAAATACCAACATTATCATTTTGACATGCTTTTTTTTGGGGCCATATCAGCTATAAAAGATTAACAGTGGTCTTTCAAAATATAGATTGTGACGACAATTCATTCACAATTCATGAGCAAATTACGCGAATAAATAAATTAGGGCAAAAATTAAGATAGATATCACGTGCCTAACCTTTTCTCAACTACGTTGGGGTAGGCTGAATGCCTTTAATTAACATGGAGTTATAGGTGACGTGAAAAATTACTGACAGACTAGAATTACCAACCAAGCTTTAAGTTTGTTTTAAAGCTGTCCCATAAGTAGAACAAGGTTTTCATCTGCCCAGATTTCTCTTCTTTTTAAGACATCCAGACATTCGGACTGGTTGATAGATTATCAAGGTTTACCTACATGTAACGACTGTCAAAGCGGGACCAACAGCTTAAGGGGGAATCGCCAAAGTAGCCGTTGAAAATTTTTTTTTTATGTTTGCAATTTGCAGTTCATTGTCATTTAATCATATTTTAGATGCTATTCTAATCCTGTTCTCACACTACTACTACTACTACTGTCTAAGTTTCTTTTCTTCATATTTCCTCTCGCAGACCTGCTGGTAGACATTTCTTTTGAAATAAGCTGTGCTTTTGTACTCTATATTTGTTACATGATGTTTCCTTGTATTTTCTCCTGTGTGTACATAAATGATTAAATAACTGAAAAACTTACCAAAGCATTATTTGATTCAGAACTCGGATGCGGCACTACCAAATTCATTCTATTCTTCGAGTCTTGTACTCTCACAACTATTGCTAAATTCTCTCGCGGCAGTCTACAAAACTCCGCTACCATCGTGGTTATATTAATTTTCAACCACTTCCCTGCTCTTAGCTCTTTCCTGGTCATCTTCACCGAGTTGTCGGTGTAAGGCACTGAAGCTTTGCTCCCCTGGTTGTTTCTCGTCACCCTGCTGACTTGGAGATTGATGGTGAACGGCTCGTCAGGGTCTATGGTGGTGTTTCTTGTCTCTAAGTCCTGGATGTTTAGGTTGAGGACTGCTTCATCTAGTTCGTTCTGTAGGACTTTGTTCGTGAATCTGAAGTTGATTACTTTGAGACCCTTGAAGTGACTATGTCGCCGTACATCTGTTGGGGAAAAAATTGGGTTAGTAGATTTTTTTTAGGGTTTTTCCGGTGTTTCCTTACTGCTAATGGTTCCTTAATTTAAATTCGAGCCCATAATTTAGATAGAAGCAATATTGGCGCCTAAAGAGTATTAAGTGTAATGTTAGGTAACTAAATATTTAATGTTTTTTATACGTAATTAATTACATGAATTCAGGAATAACGTTCAATGTTTATTAACATTTATAACCTGTTTCATACATCTTCATACATAAAGATCATCCATGGAATATAATAAACCAAAGCCGCCACTTTAGCAACTATACCCACGGAATCACCAAAATCATAATCGCCATTTACACTTGTTATAAATGTTAATAAAAAGAGAAAGGTTATACCTAGATTTTTGTTTTAAAAGTAACTTATACCAAAGCGAAATAAGTAGTTACTTAAAAAACATTAATTTTTCACATTTAAATTTAAAAATCGTTAATTTTAAAAACATTGAGATTATAAAATAATTAATATTAAAAAATATATATTTTAAGTTTTCTTTTCTTTGAGTTTCTGTTAATAGAACAACACGTAAAATATCGTGAGATCCAATTAATATTTGATTATATTATCTAAAATTGTTATTTAGTAAATGATGGTTTGCCGGATTCTGGATTCTTCCTGTGTCACCACGAGCAGTGCAGCCGATATCTGAAAAGAACAGAAAAATTGCATTATAAAATTTTCAATTTTGATGTAATTTTATTTTATTTTCTGTGATAATCCTTACTTCCTTACTAATATTATAAAAGCGAAAGTGAGTTTGTTTGTTACATCTTCACGCTTTAATGGCTAAACCGATTTCGATGAATTGTGGTACAGCGATAGTTGGAAACCAGGAGACGGACATGGGCTAATATTTTTTTGAAAAAAAGGGGATTTGAGGGAAGAAAGAGGAAAGAAAACGGAAAAATTAGCGTTGCTATTACAAATCAATAAGGCGCAAGGGAAACTGTGTTATACCGAATTTAACGCGAGCGAAGCCGCGGGCAAGTAAGGATAGCCTAGTATAGCATATTACTTTTAATATTTGCAGACCCTTCTGGGGAGACAGAAGACGACAATCATCATCATCTGTCTAGCCTTTTCTCAACTATGTTGGGGTCGGCTTCTAGTCTAACCGGATGCAGCTGAATATCAGTATGTCACATATGGTTTATTCCACAACCCAGTTAGTACTGGGTAATGCGATACCAGCTACCCTACTATGACCTCTTAAAGCAATTCTTATTCCACTGAGGGAAAGAGACAGAGCTATGCAGGGTGTCTAGCACCATCTCTTTCACTCAGTGGAATAAGAATTGCTATAAGATGTCATAGTAGGGCTACTGTAACGACTGTCAAAGATTTACAATTGACAGCCGGGACCAACGGCTTCACGTGCTTTCCGAGACCCATCCACAGACCAACCTAGGCGAGCGCGGCTTAACCTAAAGATCGACCCGAGAGGCTGTTATTATTTAGCCACGAGCTCCTCGAGACAGAAGACGACAAATTATATGAAAAATAAAATAACACGAAAACGTTTCGCACTAAAGAAAAGAATAGTTAAATTCTAGCTCTAGACACACGGAAATAAAACAGTACGAACAAATTAGATAATCTCTCTAGTTAATGGTATTAATTGTGTCATCGAATACACGGATGTGATTAATTGCATTAATTAACGCACTCAGATTGTACAGACGCCTGCACATCAAGCTTTGATAGATTTTCGACTTTATTTATAAAGTATTAGGTTCAAGGTTCACTGGGAAAAAATTACAGTTTCGGTTCGCTTGACCTGCAGGCGTCTGTACCACAACTTGACATGTAGGAAAATATTATGTAATTTTTAAAGTTAACGATACACATTTAAAATATTTATTTTAACTGACGAAATGTGGGTACGTATTTAGGTATACGTTTTCGGGAGCCGCTAGGCGACTCCCGGCCACCGTAGACGCGGGTCTGTCCACGGTGAGCAATGGATAGCTCACCGTCCGTCCGTCTAGTGAAGACAGGCCGTATCGACGGTGCGTTCATCTTCCACGCGCGCCTCAAAGAGATGTCAAAAAAGCAGAGGGGCCTGCCAGGGCCTCCGCCTGTCGGGGTTGTTCGAAAGAGATACAGCGGCCTCGGAACACAAAGGACAAAGGAAGGAACGTGAAGGGGTTTTAAGTCAGTAAAAGTCTGACACTCACCCCCGCACCGTAGTTATTTGTTAATTTCCTCATTCGAAACAAATAAACAGTTTGCCTAGCCCTTCCGGGATCGTAGGCAATAATAAAAAGGATTGTTTTATAGACAAAACTTAAACCATAGGAAGCATAGGCGTCAAAGTACTGCTCCACACTGCTGTCATTCTGAGACGTTCCAGAGAGACCAGCAGTATTGCCGTGTTTAATGACAATGGGTGCAGCATGCATGTCATACCGTCGCAGTTCAACTTGCCTGAGTTGTTATACTGCTGAACCGGTCTTTCCTGTGGTGACCTCAATAAATTAACCCATAGCCTGGGCTAAAAAAAAAAACTAGGTTTTACTAAATGACCGTTCGCTAAGGGCACCCCTTGTGGAATGCGGACCTCGTCTTAAGGCGTCATTGAGGGAGGGCAACATAGGTGGCTGGGTTGATTATTTAGGGGCTGTTATCATTACTGGCTTAGCGTCATGGGCTGGTTTGTAGAGCTAGGGAGGGATACATTAGTGGGGTTTCGCAACGGGCCTCGGCGGCGAGGTCAGAAAACGAATCGCAGGTCGACCAATCGGCGAGACGTTTCCTTAAAAAGGGAGAAGCACACTCGGTCTCGAAGCGAAGGAAATCCTTACTAATATTATAAAAGCGAAAGTGAGTTTGTTTGTTACGTCTTCACGCCTAAATAGCTAAACCGATTCTGATGAATTTTGGTACAGAGATAGTTGGGATCCTGGAGACGGACATAGGATATATTTTAAAAAAAAGATTGAGATATGAATGATAAAGAGGGAAGAAAAGGGAAAACTTAGCATTCCTATTAGAATAAATTAGGCGCTAGGGCAAAAACTACAGGTAGCAGGTACCTGCAAATCAGGAAAGGAGAACTGTGTTAACCCAAAATTAACGCGAGCGAAGCCGCGGGCAAAAGCTAGTTCAGTTATATTTTCTCAACTCACAATCTTCAAATTCTTCTGATAACCTTTTCTGTTATTTTGAACACGTGTAGAAATCATATGGATTTAAAAGTATGGATTTCTGTTTACACCTACATGAACTGACCTACACGTGAACTTGGCATGGTCGATGTCTTTCACAGTTATCAAGGTTGGTCATGATAAAAATATTTCGCAAACCTAGTCATATCGCCAGCAATAGCTGAGGTACTGGGATTGTTTAATAACACAGAAACGGTTAAAAATATTGACGTGCTAGAAAACTGTAGCATTTTATAACGACCGATGCCGCGGGCCTTAAAATGTCCAATTTAGCAGAATCTTAATTTAATCCCTACTAATATTATAAAAGCGAAAGTGAGTTTGTTTGTTTGTTTGTTTGTTACCTCTTCACGCTTTAATGGCTAAACCGATTTTGATGAATTTTGGTACAGAGATAGTTGGTAACCAGGAGACGGACATAGGCTAATATTTTTTTGAAAAAAGTGGGATGTGAGGGAGAAAGAGGGAAGAGAAGGGAAAACTTAGCGTTGCTATTACAAATCAATAAGGCGCAAGAGGAACTGTGTTACCCCAAATTTAACGCGGGCGAAGCCGCGGGCGAAAGCTAGTATAGTAATAAGAATCACGCTAAAAAGGTCTATGAATTTGCTTTGCTGTAAATATCTATAAATATCTTGGGACAACTCACACACGGCTATCTGATCCCAAACTAAGCAGAGCTTGTGTTATGGTAACCAGACAACTGATATACATACTTATATAATTTATAAATACATACATATTATAGATAAATCACACCCAGGCACAGAACAAACAATCATGCTCATCACACAAAGTTTGTCCTGGGTGGGAATTGAACCCACAACCTCCGGCTCAGCAGTCAGGGCCACTAACCACTAGACCAAGAGGCCCGTCAAAGTTCATTTGGTGAATTGTTTTTAGTCCATATTAACGATAAGACTTGCTCTACCGAATGTTAAAAAAAGTACAACTACTAATGTAAAGTTGAATTAATCGATAAAAAAACTGTGATTTTTCTGGGGATCACGCTACGACCACCTGGAGTCTGCACGTAATATCACTTGCAGGACCGCTCAGATCAGCAGCATATGCTGTTAAAACATCGGTCAATTTACTGATGTAGGTTACCGCGAGGCTATTATATTTTCGTTATTTTCATAGCATAATGTCATACGGTATTTTACTATGGGGACGGGCTGCAAACATCTATATACTGCATATGCGCGATTCTCTAAGGGAAGTGAACTCTTTCCTTCTTTATTTCTGTGTAAGCTTCAGCTAAGTTTCAGAGTGGCTAAAGTAAACTAATCTTTCATGGGGTACTATTGAAAATTTTACAATAAAATACCTCCCCACAAACTACTACTAACCGAGATAAATCTTGTATAACGTTGGGGGATTATAAATTAATGCTTGACTCCGTGCTGTCATGCTCCACAACTATAGGGGTAAACCAATTAATTAGCATCTGAAATTATTGAGGAAGCTGCAGAAGATTGTAAGACTGTTTTTGCAAATATAGACTCTATATCCCAGTATTGTATAATTCAAAAGCCAAAATTTGAGTAAATGATAGTACAATATAGCTATCATTTACTGGAATGTACCCTGGTCATTTAGAAAATATCATGCTCAATTAAATGTTTCGCAGATGGTGGAGGGTGTGTCGGGACATTTAGGCCTTATCACAATGTTAAATCATTGTGATAAGGCCTAAGGCTAAATGGAGTTGATCCATGTCTTGATGTCTCAGGATTGAAAAATAAATTGAAATTAAACTAAAATCTCTAAGATTTATCCGACGGTAAAGGCTGATCAAGGTGACTTGTTTTATATCAAACCGCATTTTACATAAAATAAGCAATTTTTAAAATAAATCTTACAAAAATTATATGCAAAAAAAAATATAGAAATACTTTTGTATTTCTAAAAATTTTTTTTTCTCTCACTCACAAATATCTGTACTTATACAAAAGCTTACCCCGAATAAAAATCACAACTTAAAACTTAAAGAACAAACACCACCTAAGAGCTAATCCACATTATTCTCCACTGACAAGCCAGTAGCGACTCCACTCCACACCAGGCACAGTTTAAAGTTCGCGAACTAAACAGGTGCTAAAAACTCATCTAAAAATAAAGAGTTCGTTCATCTAGCTAGGCAAAGAAGGCCGCTCCTCCCACAGTGGATAATTTCGCGTTATTTTACAGATAATAATTTTAGTTTTACCAAACGAAATGTTCGCAGTTTTGACAGGTCGAGAATAAATCCATCGTCGACTGTTTACAATTAAGTTTTTTTTGTTTGTTGATACAGAACATGTGGTTTTGGTTGAAGCTAATGTTAGCATGCCTGGAATTACCCAGGTTTTAGGATTCCTTGGGTAGAGTGGTTTTGAAACAGGCACTCGTATATACTGGAAATCGGGATTAATTTGTTCATTCAGGTTTCAAGCTAGATAACTAGATTACTTACAATAAAATACCTCCCAAAACACTACAACTGAATGAGATTTTTAAATTTTCTGTTTGTTGGGGAATATGATAACAAAGACAGTTTTTTTTTCAACAAACTTTTATTAATTTAAAAAAAACTAAAAAGCTTTTTAGAAATGGTATATATTTTTCTATAGGACCAAAGTAAATATCAAGACGAATTAAATGCCCAATTCAATGCAGTTACATTGTTTTATTACGGAGAGCATATGGCCACCTGCCAATTCCATCATCAAACTCTGGATACTGAATAGAAACAAAGTACTTATCAAAACAAATCATACAAGCTTAAACTCGATGGGATTATGTCGTTTAATAACCGAGTTCCTATGGTCAACTTCCAGCTTCTTCATCAGATCAGCTCCATGTCATCATAATTTTACAGTGTCACGCGATATGCATATGCGTGCAAAATTTCAGCTCAATTGGAAACCGGGAAGTGCTTCAAATTTAACTTGGAAGATTTGAATCATATGGCGGGTGTGGTGGGTGTGCAGGTGCGGCGGTGGTGGCGGGGTTAGCGGGTGTGTCGGCTATGGCGGGGGTGACGAGGTTGGCAGGTGTTTCGGCTATGGGAGGTGTGGTGGGGGTTGCGGGTGTGTCGCATCATTTAGTTCCTTTCAAGCTGAAGGCGGAGTCGTTATGTTAAAATAGTTATCCATCCACATGTTTACAAAAAAAAAAACATAAATGATCGATTCTTATCTATTACTTCAGGATACATGGAAAAAAAAGAAACTAGAAACTGCAACACACACTTGGCGAATCGTAATTTGCATACCAACCGTTAATCGCTATAAAACATTTAAGCGCACTGAGTTTCAAAGGAAATCACTCAATCTATTTCATGCACCACGTGCCTAGAGACTGTTGAAACGCGTAGTTTTACCAAATTATTAATCAAAATCCAGCAAGACGATGTATTGGCTAAACAAATTGTAATTTATCCGTGAAAGCATTCTCGAATGTAGTTCAACGGTTAATTTATTTTATTTATCTACGCGTCCGTTAGAAATTCACGTGGTTTATCTTCTTGTACTGTGAAGTGGAGATGTGGATATTAGTCATCCTCTGGACCACGTTATATGAGCGACGAATTTAAAATTATTACCTCCACCTGTTTTCTCGGATGGGAAATCATTAAATAACTTCCACGTTCTGAGTGGAGCGGGGGAGTGTCAGACTTTTAGTGACTAAAACCCACTCATGTTCCTTCTTTTGTTCTTTCCAGGGCCGCAGTATCTCTTTCAAACAACCCGCAACACAGCAGTCAGTGGCCCTGGTAGGCCCCTCTGCCTTCTCTATGTATCTCTTTGAGGCGCGCTTGGGACACGAACGCGCCGTCGACACGGTCTGTCGTCAAGTGTACATACGGACCCGCATCTACGGTGGTCGGGGGTGGTCTCGCGGCGTCCGACGCCCGGAGTGTCTCCCGCGGCGGCTGGGTTGGATTACCTCATTAATTTAACTAATAAAATACATTAAAAAAAAACAAATAAGAACGAGAAATTTAACAGTAATTACTATGACTTATAATTGACTTATTATTGTGCGTATGCGACCATTCCCGTGGTCACTTTCCCGATTATGGTTCTGCAGAAGAGGTTATTTTGGACCCTCTGAACGATTGCGCTATTGATCCAAATGTTTGAGAGAGGCTCGCTTTGCATAGGTATACAACTTCTTGGTAAAAGGTTATCAAACTTTCAAGCGACTGAGTACCTGTAACGACTGTCAAAGATCTACAAATGACAGCCGTGACCAACAGTCAATTTGCTACAATCATTGCAAACTGCAGGAGCTAAAAATACCTCATTGCAAACTAATTACCAATTTAAAACTCAATCATTAAGGACGAATCGGTGGACCCACAGAAACAGCGACATTTTTTATGCGTGTGTTAATATGTTTTGATTGTGTATTTTTTCCTTTGCTCACTGACCGACAACGATTTTTCACCCTTATTCCTTAAGATATAAGGTTAAAAAGTGGTCGACCGTGAGTGAGCGTTACTAGTGCGTATGTACTTAATGCACTGAATGTACCCAACGCGCCTGCGCATCAAACTGAATAACTATGTTGTGGAGATACGTCCAACGTGGATAACTGCGTTTTAAGTACAACTGTAAGAAAATTGCGTGCGATTTTTGAAGCTTTAGTGCAACAGTGGAAGTTGGTTTATTGAATAAGATTTGGCAAGAATTCTAGATACAGCAAAGGAGAGTGAGAGGGAGACACCCTCAAACCAACCCAGCCGCCGCAGGAGACGCCTCGAGCGTCGGACGCCGCGAGAGGACGACTCCCGACCACGGTCGATGCGGGTCCATAGGTACATCTGGCCATTGACGACTGGCCGTGTCGACGGCGCGTTAGTGTTCCAAGCGCGCCTCATAGAGATGTCAGCAAAGCAGAGGGGCCTGCCAGGGCCACTGACTGCTCGGTTGCAGGTTGTTCGAAAGAGATACCGCGGCGCCGGTACACAAAGGGCAAACGAATTAACATGGGTGGGTTTCAGGCAGTACAAGTCTAACATCCCGTTTCACCCAAAGCGTAATTTAAAAAAAAAACCGCAAAAAAGGAGAGTCATAAATTTTTAACCTTCTTAGAAGTTTTTGTCCAATAATGGAACGAGCATTGTTTGTCTTGAGGTCGTAAGTGCGACTGCAGAGCACGAAGTCCTGAGTTCAATTCCCGGATCGACCAAAAGTGTTGTTGGGTTTTTCTAACAAGTATGCCTCAGTAGCAGTCACGAAGTGTTTATTTGTGTCCGATTAATGGCAATAAACTCGCCCTCTATAACATGGGACTTAGAAAAATAACTGGGAAAAAAGGGTGGTACTGTTAGGGACACTTCTACCTAACCCTTTGGGAATTACAGGCGTGATGGTTGTGGTGAAGCTCCTAATCGACTGTCGCGCCCTAGAACAGGATCCTACTAATATTATAATTGCGAATGTTTGTGAGGATAGATGTATGGATGTTTGTTACTCTTTCACGTCAAAACGGATGAACGGATTTTGATGAAATTTGGCACAAAGGTAGATTATGGTTTGGAATAACACATAGTATACTTTTTCTTTCAATGCGCCAGCTAGTATCCAATAAAATTGCCTTTAACAATCATATTGCGACATTCAATATTAATTAACAAGTTAATTATCAGCACCATATTTTTACGGCTGATAATATTCTATTTTTAAATCGACTGGGTGGTAATATCTTTATCAGTAACATTGTAGGAAATCTTGTGTGAACGCCCCAGTTATCTACTGCCATTGGTCAATGATAAAACACTTTTACCACACCTGCTCGGAGGCCGCTCCCACATTTCGTGAGCTAACCAAACAGGCCAAGTCACCTCTCATACACGAAATTTCTTATCAACAGATAATGCAAAAAAAAACTGCTTAAATTACTAACGACTTCGGCAATAGGGTAGTCTACCCTAGTGCTTTATCTTTAAATTTGTATTTTTCACTTCGACAATAGGGTAGTTGCTGGGTCAAAGTAATTACATTCTATTTAATACGTCTTTTAGATTATTCAGAAGTAAGGGACACGTATTTTTTTATTTGTAAATTAGACCAAAAATTACAAAGATACTAGCGGCCCGGTACGTGCTTCGCTACGTATTTACAAAAAATGCGATGCAGCGCCATCTGCCGGACAAAATTGTGAATCTAAACCATTCCCAGATCCCCTTGAACACACACAATTTTTTTTATCAAAATCGGTCCAGTCGTTTGAGAGAAGTTCAGTGACATACACACTCACAGAAGAATTATATGTATAAAGAAGATAGCCCATTAAAGTTACGTGTGACGTCACGCGTTGCTGCATTTTTCACAACGAGTGACGTTTGAATAATCTAAAAGACGGACTAATCATTTTTTTTAAACTACCCTATTGGCCCACGGGATCGTACTATCGGTATTGGAAATGTTATTAATACCAGGTTATTACTGGCCCACTGCTTGGCATAGGCCTCTTCTTATACAAAGAAGATACGAGCATTGATCACCACGCTTGCTTAAGACGGGTTGGCGATTTCAGACTTTTTTTGATTATAAGTCCAGGTTTTCTTACGATGTTTTCCTTCACCGATATCAGTGATGTCAAAGATAAATTTAGTACATCTGAATTGAAAAAGCTATATTTTAAATAACTTCCCCAACTCTGGGCGAAGCGGGGGGAGTGTCAGACAGTTGTATTGACTAACACTCATGTTCCTTTAATTGCCTCTTATCTTCCGGGGCCGCGGTATCCTTTTTAACAAACCCCTAACCCCGGCAGGCCCTATCTAGCACCTGGCATCAAAACTTTAGTCCTTAGAGCTGTGAAATGTAAAAATCAACATACACAACAAAAGATATGGCCGTTTATGTCGCAAATTTGTACGGAACCCTCGGTGCGCAAGTCTGACTCGCACTTGACCGGTTTTATATATTAAAAGGGCCTAATCTTGTTCTGAAGACCGTGATAGGGTCGACAAAAGCAACCTTTTATCTCACGACTTGAAAACATCTGGGCTATATGAACTTGGAATTTCGCTTATAATGCAAAAAATAAACATGCATGTACAGATTTTATGTTTCTGAAATAACCCAGGTTCATCAGGACGGACTCAGTCATTATCAATGATGGTTGCTCTGTGACTAACCGAGTGACGTCACAGTCTGCACCTCTGCACTTTTGTCAAATAATCATTTCGGAGTAATCTTTATTCATTGAAGTTACAGTCATAGGCGAAAAAGGTTGAAATAAGAAGTCGTATTTTTTGTTTTTGCTATGACAATATCATTTAAACAAGTACGTGATCTTCCACGTAACAGGTTGATTCAGCAAAATTAAAAATAGATTTTCGGATAATCCATCTATCAACAAATCCGTCAATGTTTATATACATAGATTGTCTGTAAGTATAGATTATATATTTTATACATAATGTGTGTGTAGTGATCACCAGTGTGACCACACTTCAATTTAGGGGATTCTGGGGTTTTCGTCCTTGAAGTGGCTTTTGCCTCAATTCACACCATACAATATTCTTAGTTCATTTAATCCCTTTTTTTTGTGAATGAATTTTTTTTTTGTCAATCTAAAACAACCTGCAATCTTTTTGTCTGCATCCATCATTATTGTAGTCCTTAATTTTCTATAACAAAATTAGATGATACTCCTTAGACCTGTTTTTTATACATATAATAAAATAAGATTCTTTTTGGGTACTAAAAATACACGTGATATAAAGGGAAGGGGTGGGGGGGGGGGTGCAGTCTTAAACCTCACCACGTATCACCAAGGGGGAAGGGGAAGGACTTAAATGTGGGAGATGGTTAGATATCTCATCTTTTTTTTTCCGGGTGGGAAATCATCGAATGACTTCCCCCGTCCTGGGCGGAGCGGAAGGGGCATGTCAGACTTGTATTGACTAAAACCCCACCCATGTTCCTTCTGTTGCCCTTTACGTTTCGGGGCCCCGGTATCTCTTTCGAACAACCCGCAACCCTGGCAGGCGGAGGCTCTGGCAAGCCCCTCTGCTTTGCTGACAGATCTTTCATCTGACGTTGAAAGATCCCAGACCCAGTGACCCAGTATCCAGTATTCTGTAATGACTGAGTTGTCAGATAGGCAGCCGCTTCATGTAAAATACCGAAATTCAGCTGCATCAGACTGGAAGCCGGTCCCACCAAACTGGTAAAAGGCTCAGCAGATGATGAAATAAAAAAAAATGGATAGTTACATAGTAATTTGGTTTATTGGACGTTTACAACAGTTTTCTATCAAGATTATATTTAAATTAGCTCAAGGTAGCTTTCGGGAGCTTTTGCTGACACGGATTTCCGGCTCATTCGTTCAGGTATAAATAAATCACTAGTTTACCTTGACTGGCTTTTATATAAGCCAGTCATCAATCAAGTTTATTCGGATACTAGTTCTATTAGATCTAGAGTCCACTTCTTTCACCTATGGGAGAAACCGATGCAAGTTGCGGCCAAACGCAAGCCTATTTAGTAGGGTTCTAGAGTTCCGTATAAATTACTAGCTTTTGCCCGCGGCTTCGCTCGCGTTAAATTCGGGGTAACACAGTTCCCCTTTCCCGATTTGTATCCCGGTATGTAGTTGCCTTTGCGCCTTATTTATTGTAATAGCAAAGCTAAGTAATCCCTTTTCTTTCGTCTTTCTCCCTCATTTTTCGCTTTAAAAAAACCCCTACTTGAGTTCATTGATGATTATAATATGTTTTATTATACTAGCTACTAGCCTTCAACCGCGACTTCGTCCGCGTGGCATAGTTACTTTGGGCTAACGCTTACTTTAACCGCGTGATGTTTAAAAAAAAACAATTCTTTCTCTCCCCTTTTCTTTCCTCTTTTTTCCCTCTTTCTCACTTTTTTTAGCCTATGTCCGTCTCCAGGGTCCCAACAATATCTGTACCAGTAAGGATTGTTATTGTGAAAACCACTAATAGCACTTTGGTAAATTGAAGAATTATTTTATCAATGGCTTAACTTAGAGTGTATGTTTAAATTGGAGTAAATGACGCCGGGACGTCTGATAGGGGTGAATGGAAGAAAAACACGTGTTGTACCGACCCCAAATAGAGTGGGACAAGGCAGGAAAATAATGATGATGTTTGAATAAGATTTCAGGCAGTATTTACTGACTGCTTCGCAAAAGCAGGTGGCCGCTCCCCATTCCCTCTCGCTTCAGACCATGGACTGAACCAGGGCCGGACGCGAGAGATCGCCGCCGCCGATCGCCTCTACGAGGAAACGGCGGTGCCCCGCCCCGCGCTGAACAGACCGCCACTGTGTGCTCCACCGTGTCTTCCAGGCGATCGTCACAATGGTGACACCCGAGCTTTTCCTACTGGTTGCGCGTTGTTCGAAAGACATACTACCGGAGCTTAGCAAAAGAAGGAACATGGGTGGGTTTTAGTCAGTAAAAGTCTGACACTTCACCTGCTCCTCCCAGAGCGGGGGAAGTCATTTGATGATTACCCGTCCAAAAATAAGGGGGAAATGTTAAGTCGCAGGTGTCGGCCAATAAATCAGTCAAAAACAATTGAGAACACGGAAGTCAACATTCAACGCATTATTGCTGGAATACGTCCTTATGTACTGCGTAGAATATGTGCAATTTGGGGCTACACATTACATGCCATAATGCACTCTGCCCGAAATCGTTCATCTTTACTAATATTAAAAAATGAAGAGTTTGTTTGGTTATACGCGCTAATCTGTGAAACTGATGGTTCGAATCGGAAGACTCTTTTAGTGTTAAATAGCCCATTTATCAAGGAACGCTATGCGCTATAAAACATCACGCTACGGTATTTAGGAGCTGAGAAACCATTACACTTTAATGTCGTGATATAGCTAGTGAAACCGCTGGGTAAAACTAGTTCTATCATAAATAGCAATAAAACCAATTCATCATTATTTTCCTGAGCTCGTCCCATTTTTTTCTTCCATCCTCCCCTATCAGCACGGCATCATTTACTCTTTTTTCCTTCATATCATTCCTTACACAATCCAACCATGTTTTTATAGGCCCTCTCCGTCCATCAACATTCAGATACATCACTCTTTTAGTCGCATGCGCTTCATCTCTCCTCATTACATGTCCATACCAAGACAAACGACTCGACATGACGGAGGAGCTCGTGGCTAAATAATAGTAGCCGCTCGGGTCGATCTTTATGTTAAGCCGCGCTGGCCTAGGTTGGCCTGTGGATGGGTGACCACCCGTTACATACCGAGTTTCCTCCGTGCCTCGGAAAGCACGTTAAGCCGTTGGTCCCGGCTGCCATTTGTGGATCTTTGACAGTCGTTACAGGTAGTCAGTGTTCAGAAAGTCTGACAACCAGTCTTACCAAGGGGTATCGTAATACCCAGTATTAACTGGGTTGTGGAGGTCAGATAGGCAGTCGCTCCATGTAAAATACTGATATTCTGCTGCATCCGGTTAGACTGGAAGCCGACCCCAACGTAGTTGGGAAAAGGCTAGGAAGATGATGACCAAGACAAACGACTCCCTTTCAGTTTATCTGTTTCAGGCGCAACTCTTAAACTTCCAATAATATACTCATGTAAAGCAAGCAAATAAACAATTGAATAAATGAACATGAAAGAGGTGAATTCATGAACAAACTAGCTTCCGCCCGCGACTTCGTCCGCGTGGCATAGTTACTTTGGGCTAACGCTAACTTTAACCTTAAAAAATATCTTTCTCTCCCCTTTTCTTCCCTCTTTCTCCCCCTTTTCTCACTTTTTTTTTAAATTAGCCTTGGTCCATCTCTAGGGTCCCAACTTTCTCTGTACCAAAATTCATCAATATCGGTTTAGCCATTTAGGCGTGAAGACGTAACAAACTTAAAAAAAAAAAGCTCACTTTCGCTTTTATAATATTAGTAAGGATGAACAAATGAACTTTAAACGACAAGAGAGTTGAAAATATGGCTCTTGTAGGCGAAAATAGTGTTCGTTCAAAATTCAATCAAAAACATGCGACAGTAGAGGCCTATATGGAGCCGTGGACTGCAGCAGGCTGATGATGATGAAGATCATGGTAGGTATAAAGGGTGATAAAAAAACGGGGAATTATTGGGACACCAGTTACTCTGGTTGTTTCTGGTTGTTGTACTTGCTATAGTGATAGTCTGGTGTTTCACTACCCACCACAGGCACCAGTGATTAACAAATATGTAAACATGCCAATAAATAATTTAATTTAATAGTAAATAATGAATTGTAAATATCTAACTGCCGTGTTGGTGGTCGTAACCGCAAATGCTGAGCATCAGTTCCTGGGTTCGATTCCCGGGTTGGGCAGTGTTGTATTGAGTTGTTAACCGACTTCAAAAAAGGAGGAGGTTCTTAGTTCTTTTTTGATAATTTATTTGTTACGCTATTTCTCCATTCTCTTCTTCTGTCAATTGCGGGCTCATTTACAAGGTTCATCAATTTTATCTATATTGCTTTTTATCTATATTATATATATATTTAGTAGTTTACGAGTTATCTTATATAATGCGTTCTTTTTCTTCTAATTTATATGGATGATCTGCTAATATTTATTACCGACTTCAAAAAAAGGAGGAGTTCTCAGTTTGACTGTCTTTCTTTTTTGTATGTTTGTTAGGCGTCAACTGTGGGCCCATTTTCAATATTCTATTTATAATCAAAATGGTACACTCCCAAAAAGGTGCCATAACAATTTTATCTAATATTGCTTTGGTAGTTTGTGAGTTATCCTACTATACCCTACTTAATATAATATAATAAATGCGAATGTTTGTGAGGATGTATGGATGTTTGTTACTCTTTCACGTCAAAACGACTGAACGGATCTTGTTGAAATTTGGCACAGAGGTAGATAATACACTTTTTCGATATCACGCGGGCGAAGTCGCGGGAGCCAGCTATCCTACTTCCTACTAATATTAAAAATGCGAATGTTTGTGAGGTGAGGATGTATGACTGTTTGTTACTCTTTCTCTCCAAAACGGCTGAACGTATCTCGGATCTATAATACATATTTTTTCTTATACTTATTGTATGTTGACGATATGCTTATATCTTATACAAGCAAAGGAAAATAAATACTCGATAAGAATTTCTATGAGATACTATCAACAAAAAAAAAACTGAAACAAAAATACGATTTCCAAAAAAATGGCATTTTAGTGGTAAATGGCAAAAATAAACGAATCAAACTAAAGTTACCGACTTCCGGTAGTAAACTTATTTTTCAGGTTTCTTTTGTGTTTTTTGGTTGTTTTTTTTTTTATTGATTTGTTTCTAATGAAAATAGAGAACGAGGTAAAAACAATTTTAAACTAAAATTGCTAACGTAAAAACAAAAAAAAATACTGAGATAGAAAGCTCTAGAATTCTTGAAAATTAAATTAAAGTCTATTGCTGATCTGTACATTGTTGACACTGACACAAACACATAATATTAAGACAAAGGATTTGTTAGCAAATGTAACTTGCGCAGGATTCGAAGTTGGGTTACAACTTTCAATTAATTGTCTACAGTGAATTTGTTTGATATTTGTTTTTTAGTTTGTCACCCGGTTAGGTGCACGGATGAGCGGACAAAACTGTGAAGACTATAAAATCTATTAAAGCTCAAAAAAACTGATGAGTAATCTAGAAAATATTTTATATAATGCTAGAAAACATACCAAAAATTACTGTAATGAATTTACATCACACACTGAAAAGTGTTTTTTTTAAAAAAGCTTTTGAGAAATCAAACTCACCTTTCATTGCCTGCTTTCAAGTAAAAGGAACAAACTTTAACCAACACCACACGCAATGGAACGCGAACGAAACATTTTCGAAAAATTCGGAATTCGCGAATTCCTTATTTGAAAATTGGAACGCGCGCGCCTGCTAGCGGCCAGTATGAGACTGATGCTCACAGAACACAAACCCGAGCCGTAGTGAACGAAAATGCGTGGGTTCACTACGAAATTGAATCATGTACATTTTATTTCGCATCCGCAAAATCAACTCTATTTTCGTGATTTCAAGGTTGGTTTTACATAGGTGATTTCGATAAATTTTACCTTTTTAATTTTTCAATTTGTTTAATTGTACATGTTGCGAACAGAATACTCTTATATAGGGTGGAGGAGACATCGACGCAGAAAGGAATACCACATTTTAGTACATTATTCCTAACCGCACATAGAAATTTGCAAAAGGTCATTATAAAAAAAAAATGCAGCTGTTTCATACATGACCGTGCGCTTTTTTTTTTCGAATGTGAATTCGTTAAATAACTTCTCCTGCTCTGTGCAGAGTGTCAAAGTCAAGTCGGTGTTAGATTTTTACTGACTAAAACCCACCCATGTTTCTTTTTTTGCGCTTTGTGTTCAGGGGCCGCAGAATCTATGTCGTACAGACGGTGACACACATCAAGCAATATATCTTTTGCCTGCCTAGATTATGAGGTAAATGTTTTTATAGCTCTAAGGGACTATAGATTTGAGTATAATTATGGTCAATTCTAACTTAATACCTCGACGCGTTCCCGAGATATCTGGTCTTGACACATAGACAGACAGACGGACAGCCAAGTGATCCTATAAGGGTTCTGTTCTTTCCTTTCGAGGTACGGAACCCTTATAATGGATCTGTCCCTGTCCTGTCTACATACCAAGGACAAAGAGGAGGTCGTGGTTCAAAAATAACAGTCGCTCCGCTTGATCTCCAGGTTAAGCCACACTTACCTAGGTTGGTCCGTGGATGGGTGACCCAGTTTCGAGTTTCCTCGGAAAGCACGTTAAGCTGGCGGTCCCGGCTGTCGTTTGTAGAACTTTGACAGTTATTACATGTAGTATCTCGAAGTCACATTGGCAAGACTGGTAAGATTGGTAAGACTGGTTGTCAGACTTTGAGACACTGACCCATTGGGGTATCGTATAATTCAGTGCTAACTAGGTTGTGGAGGTCAGATATAGGCAGTCGTTCCATGTAAAATATTTATTTATTTATTTAAACTTCATGTACAATAGTGGTGGTACATAGGCGGACTTAATGCAATAAGGCATTCTACCAGTAAACACTTGGGTAAAATACGACAACATTGTGATACCCTATCACAAATATATTTATAAATATATCTAAAACTATTTGTTTACGAAAACATATATTTATACGGATACTAATACACATATATAAAAATACAATTAAAAAAGAAATAAAACGAGAACTTTAACAGTAATTACTATGACTTTTAATTGGTAGACGGACCTAAACTTTTCTTTTAAAGGGGAGTTTATTTTCAGCTTTTTTAATGCCAAAGGGTAGCGCGTTCCTGCCGGGGTTGCGGGTTGTCCTGCCGGGGTTGCGGGTTGTTCGAAAGAGATACCGCGGCCTCGGAACGTAAAGGGCAATAGAAGAAACATGGGTGGGTTTTAGTCAGTACAAGTCTGACATGTCTCCCCGCTCCGCCCAGAGCGGGGGAAGTCATTGGATGATTTCCCACCCGAAAAAAAAAAAAAAAAAGGGTAGCGCGTTCCAGAGCTTTATTGTTGAAATATTGGTATTCAGCTGTATCCGTTAGACAAGAAAGAATAATTTTTAATTATTGGGTTCAATACAGGTTTGCGAAAAAAAAAAAACAATTTTCCACAAAAAGTGCCAAGAGCACACGAAAGCTGTTGTTTGGACACGCGGCGACACATCAAGTCTTAAGTACAAAACCAGTTTATGCAGATCTCTCACTGTGCCCGGAAATCTGCACAAAATGAGGCCATGTTGTACTGGAAACAACATTTAATTTAAAAATAACGGTTTTTTTTTTAATAAAACGTTGCCCCACACTATGAATTTCTCTTGTATCGTGGGTGCGTTTACAAACATTTAAAGTCACATACACAAACAGCCAGACCCGGAACACCTATCTGTAGGCCATACAAATATTTGTTCCGTGCGGGAATCGAACCCGCGACACGCAGCGCAGCAGTCGATCGCTCAGCCACTGTACGAACCGTGCCGTCAACATTATTATCCTGTTATGATTCTGGCAAATTAAGACCCCCTGTATGCACCATATTTCGTGCATGTGTGATATTTAGAAACAAGAAACTTTAACTTCGAATGATTATTATTTTGTTGTTGTTTAAAACATTTCATTTAGAGAAAACCTTTATCTCAATATAAATCAATAACTGTCCTGCTGAAGAAGAGTCAGAAATAGACTCTTCTTTTTACATATCATAACATCACGCCTGTTATATAAGACCGGCTACGCAGATGTGTAGGTAATATGACACCAACATTTATATTAAACTCTCATGTTTAATAGGGGCTATCCTAACAAGTAGCAACAGGGCACACATCCAAACTCCGTGGATGTTAATAAAAAACCTGTTTGAAAAACCCAATAAAACTTTGTCTGAACTGGGAATCGAACTCGAGACCGCTTAACTAGAACCACAAGGCAAAACATTTGTCAGTAAAAACATTATTCAACGGTAAACGTATTTTAATTATGGAAGTAACCAATAATTGCTTAATTAGCACCTTTGTCCGACCCTACACGACGAGCGTCAGGTCGTCTCGCTGCACGCACCTCGTTGCGCAGGAGTGGACGCACACACACGCTGCGCGTGCGCCTACAAGCGTCAAGTATGTGCGCGGTCGTTCACTACAACACGCTGAGTGACAATGACCCTTTGTCAGATTTCTCGAATCATTATGATTGGATAAAAGGCGTTCGTTATTTTTACGTGCGTTCAGCTTTAAGGACCAATCGGAATTATTTTTGTAGTGAAACTTTTATTACATCGTCTTATAATTTTTCGTCTGTGTGTTGCATGTCGCGTGACGGTCGGCCGCGGAGTAGGGACGTCTAAATGTCTTTAATGTGAAAAAAGTGTCACTTTTACCGTATTTTCATAAAACCACACAATTCTTTTTTTAATACAGGCATGGTTTAATTCTTCAAAGTTTCACCGTTAATAGTTAAAACAACGTCGTTTAAAAACGCTTACGCAAAAGTTTAACGAAAAATTAAAAAAAAAACGGACTACAAAAAACACTAAAAAGGAAAAATATTAAACCGTAGCTTCAGTGGTCTTCTTTGATTCAATTTTTTCGTCA
The DNA here is from genome assembly GCA_958449745.1 of Ochropleura leucogaster. NCBI lineage: Eukaryota > Metazoa > Arthropoda > Insecta > Lepidoptera > Noctuidae > Ochropleura > Ochropleura leucogaster. Next base: position 7,843,387 of record OY288225.1, read on the forward strand.
CCGACTTTTTCCTTTAGAACTAAAAAAAATATTTTCTAAGAGGCTTCGAGTAATTACGGAACTCCTACATAGAACGCTTCGGCGAGTCATGGAAATATAGTAAACTAGCTGTGCCCAGCGGTTTCACCCGCTGCTCACTTAGGGGTATGAAAAATAGATGTTGGCCGATTCTCAGACCTACCCGATATGTACACAAAGTTTCGTTTGAATCGGTCCAGCCGTTTCGGAGGAGTATGAGAACGAAAACTGTGACACGAGAATTTTATATATTAGATGGGATGAAAAATGTTGTGCGGCCGTGACACATATTGACAATTTAAATATATGAAACCTCTTTATATACGGTATAGCACAGCTGACACATTAATAGCAAATAGCAAAAACCGATACATTTTTTCTGCCCCCCCCCCTCCCTTTGCATATCCTGAAAGCCAGAACAGGGGGGGGGGGCTGCATATCAAGAACAGCAACCGGTGACCACGAAAGCGTCAACAATAAAATTTACTTCCGGAAGTCGGTGGCTTTTGTTTGATTCATAGATTTTTTTGCCACTGACTTCCGGCAAGTAAATTTAATTTTCCGTCTTCTAGTGTTTTTTTGAAGTTGATTTTTTTGGCTAAACAGTTTTTTCACCCTTTTAGGTTGTGGTATGATGGTATCTCTCAGAAATAATTATCAAGTATTCATTGCTACTAATATATATTTATTTAATAGTATATCCTCCATTTACGTTAGAAGAAAAAATATGTATTATAGACTTTCGCCCGCCACTTCGTCCGCGTGGCATAGTTACTTTGGGCTAACGCTATCCCTTATCCCACTTTATTTAGCCTATGTCCGTCTCCAGGGTCCCAACTATCTCTGTACCAAAATTCATCAAAATCGGTTTTGCTATTTAGGCGTGCAGACGTAACAAACAAACTTTCGCTTTATAATATTATAGTAAGAATAACTCAATAATTACCCAACCAATATAGAAAAACTTAACATGGGATCTTTCTATACCCTGAAGAAATTGTATAAAAAATGCAGTGGAATTTAAAAACTCCAAATTTTTTCGAAACGCTTAAAAGGAAGAGGAAGGAGTAGGAAAAAACTTGAGAGGTGTCAAAAGACACCCGGATGGAACGAAGAACGAACAATTATTATTTATTATGTACAAAAAACTTGTATACACACAACAAAAATAATCGTCGCGGCACCACACGGTTCAATGCGAAATAGTAAGACGAAACGAAAATAACTGGCTGGCTTTCTATGAGAGAGAGAGACAGACAGGGAAACATGCGCACGCCGCACGGCTTACAACTAAAGCAAAAAGTGTCGTTACAACTTTTGGCCTTAATTTTTCTGTCTAGCCCCCTTTCGCAAGGCGCGATAAGGAACTTCATTCCAAAAACGTAATTTCCATTTCCCTTCATATCTGCAGTAGACAGAACAAAACAAGGCCAACAGGCACAGAGGGACGTTTAGAACTGGGATAATAACAGTTGCCTAGCAACATGGATAAGTATTGTTATCAACATTTTTTGTGGTGGTTCACATCCGTAAAAAAAAAGTGTCCCTTGCGGAAAAGAACCTACTTTGCTGCTGCAAAGTAGGTTCGTCAAGGTGCTCCTTGCTGCACTTCAATATAGACTGAAAGCTCTCCTGCGAGTGCCGGCTTCATTATTAAACAGTCTTTTAAGCTTTTTTTGGGGTGGTTAATCTTCAAATAACTTTCCCCGCTCTGGGCGGAGCGGGGGGAGTGTCAGACTTGTACTGATTAAAACCCACCCTTGTTCCTTCTCGTACCCTTTATGTTCCGGGGTTTCTCTTTCGAACAACCCGCAAAACGAGAGACCGCTGACTCAGACTATTTAACGCAACGTGTCCTACTCAAATCTCTTAGATTATTTAAACCATAGACGTTTTAGGTCTTCTTTTTTGGAGGGAAATCTTCAAATAACTTCGCCCGGTCCAAGCGAAGCGGGTAGGGAGTGTCAGGGTTTTATTGACTAAAAACCATCTATGTTCCTTCCTCTTTTTGCTCTTAATGTTTAAGCTTTGCATAAGAATCACAAAGCCAAACGCTGGCTTTGAAGCGATTTATGTCCTGGTCCTATTGGCCCAAACAGGAGCCCCGTAGCACATACACACCAATAGGTAATCTTTTAAGTCAAAAATTAAAGACACCTCGTAGATGGGTTCCCTCTATCTGGCAGAATCTTGATGTTCCGAAATTTATTTGGCAAAACACACTTAGCATAATTTTCTTTAAACGAACATTTTAAAGGCATATAAATTATTTGGTATAATAATTATCATTTGGCATAATGTTTAAAACTTTGAATTAACAATGGCATACTTTTAAGATGGCAGAATTTACATTTAGTATAATTACGATTCGCAGAGTTCAAATTTCACATAATATATTATTTGGTATAATTTCACTTGGCATACTATGCAGACGGCAGTAATGGCTAGGTTAGGTTAGGTTAAAACTGTGACCTCCTACGCACGAGCCGAGCGAGCGATGCGAGCGGTGCCGCGGCAGCGGCCGGCGAGTTTCAGACCAGGGGGCCTACTCTCTTTCTCCGAAACGTAACTTCGTTAACGAACGAAAGTCTAAAGTAGTTAGTTAGTTTCATTTCATTTCATTCATTTCGAAATTTTCGGACGTCCGAAGTTTATTTGACATTAAAATTTTCTAAACCTACTCTAATTCGCGCAAAATGATATAGAGTAGGGTTACAAACGTAACTACTTTTGACTTTCGTTCGTTAACGAAGTTACGTTTCGGAGAAAGAGAGTAGGCCCCCTGAAACGAGTTGCATTAATAGAAAAAAGAGATTGTTTTAAGTAGGTTACCCGGAACTGAACTATTTAGATTAGGATACCTAATTACTTATTGAATTCAATGACATTATCTCAAATTCAATTAAACAATAACTAAAGTAAATGACATTATTTTAAAGAAATAATTAATCAAAATAAATGAAAACTTATAATGACAAAGATGTCCCTAACTATAAACTTTCTACGATATGACAATTCTGCCGTTTAATGATCATCGATATAAAGTATATTATGCCAAAAGACGATTCTGACTGTGAACTTTCTGCGATATTATGTTTCTACTTTTTAAATATTATGCATATGAAGTTTATGCCTAGAGATGATTCTGACTTATAAAATTATGAGTTTAGAATGTATGATTAATGAGTTTCTGCTAAACTATTTTCTGCGAAGTGAAGTTTATGCCATCCGTTGTTATGCAAAATAAAATTATGACATAAAAAGTTCTGCTATAAAGGGTGAACCCCTCGTAGATATGGACGTTCTCATTAAGGCATAAGTCACACTAATCTTTCACAATAATTACATTATTTTAAAATAAAACAACAATAACATCGTCTAGATCTAAAAGTAATCTACCACTTTCTCCCAGACGAGTTTTACGATCGACGCAAGCGCATCAGTCATACATTATATGTATATATAACCTCTATTAACAGAAGGATTCTTGTTTTCAAGATCGTTCCTTGTAGGACAGTAAAGTCAAGGTCTTAGATAAGTTCTTAGACCGAAATCTATAAACGTTACTTAGCACCTGCTTTCACTTCGACGTGCTGTTGAGAATTAATTGCGAAATTCTGCGTGTTTTCCCGGGTCGAGCAAGGTAAGACTGGTATTTAAAAAAAAAAAACGTTACCCAATACTTGGAATTTCTCCTGAATCGGGAGTGCGTTTACAAACATTCAATCTCACATACACAAACAGCCAGACCCGAAACAACATTCTGTAGGTCATACAAATATTTGTTCTTGGCGGGGATCGAACCCGCGACAGCCAGCGCAGCAGTCGATCGCTCAGTCACTGCGCCAACCGTATCGTCAATTTAACACTGGGAGTTTCTCAAGAACAGTTTCATTTCTGTATATGTGTGTCCGTTTGACGGTTTAACGGCCTTGCTTTTTAAACTGCTCCGTTGGTCTCGCGAGGGTTCCGATTTTTCCTTCTGAGGTACGGAATTCTCAAAACATCAAATAGTAATACAAAATACCAAGCAAAAAAAAAACGAATTTAAAATGTTTTTTCCCTAAGATACTTATTATTTTTGTACCCCGCACATAAGTCGACTCCAACCAAGTTGAAAAAAAAACTAGTAAAATGTTTATGATTATTTTTGTACCCTATCACAGTGTTGTCCCATTTAAACCATTGGTTGACTGGTAGAGAAACACTTGTAGCATTAAGTCCGCGCAAGTATTATTGTGCATCCGGGGTTGTGGGTTGTTCGAAAGAGATACCGCGGCCCCGGAACGTGAAGGGCAATAGAAGGAACATGGGTGGGTTTTAGGCAGTAGAAGCCTGACACTCCCCCCGCTCAGAGCGGGGGAAGTTATTTGATGATTTCCCGCCCCAAAAAAAAGGTCTGAGTAACGTTTATGGCTTATAGGTATATAAAGTAAGTACTTATGTACTTAAAGAACTTACAGTCAAAGGTGATATCAGGAGTGATATCTACTTATGTAATAACTAGTGAGGATCTTATCGCATAGGTACTTGGAGAGAACTGTTTACTAAAGAAATGTCGTGTTTACAATTCTAATACAAGGGCTCTCTTGACTGGGTTTATTTTATGCGGAAAAAAACTATATATTTATATCCATTTTAAGGATTAAAATGTACTCGTTTATCTTGTACTTGTACTTGTTATTTCGATGTTCGCATTTTTAATCCTTACTTATAATATTATAAAAGCGAAAGTGAGTTTGTTTGTTTGTTACCTCTTCACGCTTTAATGGCTAAACCGATTGTGATGAATTTTGGTACATAGATAGTTGGGAACCAGGAGACGGACATAGGCTATTATATATATTATTTAAAAAAAGTGGGATGTGAGGGAGAAAGAGGGAAGAAAAGGGAAAACTAGCGTTGCTATTACAAATCAATAAGGCGCAAGGAGAACTGTGTTACCCCAAATTTAACGCGAGCGAAGCCGCGGGCGAAAGATAGTATAATATAAAATTGACGGCACGGTTCGCGCAGTGGCTTAGCTAATAACTGTTGCGCAGTGTATCGCGGGTTCAATTCCCGCACAGAATAAATATTTGTATGTCCTTGTTTTGTGTCTGGCTGTTTCGTAGGTACCTACCCCAAAAGGAAAATACGGAACCCTTATTAGATTACTTTGTTGTCCGCCTGTTTGGCTGTTAAGACCCTTTATCTCGGGAACGCGGGAGGTATCGAGTTGAAATTAAAACCATATACTTTCCTGTCAGTCAGTACAGTCCCTTTTTTGTACGGATAGGAAATTATCAAATAACTTCCCCTTTCCCCTTTCCTAAAACCCACCCATGTTCCTTCTATTGCCCTGTACGTTCCGGGGCCGCGATATCTTTTTCGAACAACCCGCAACCACGGCAGGCTGGGTATCCCTGGCAGGCCCCTCTGCTTTGCTGACATCTTTTTGAGGCGCGCGTGGAACACTACCGCGCCGTCGAGACAGCCTGTCGTCAATAGACGGACGGACGGTGAGCTACCCATTGCTCACCGTCCACAGGCCAGTTCTGTAGTCCCTTGAGGCTGTGATTAAAACCACTCTCTAAGTCTATGCAGTCAAAATTTATGACCATGTATATGTCGGAAGTTCGACTTGCACACATATATTATTATTTCTTCTTATTATTATTTTATGTATATTTCTAACGTAAATAGATGTTTATTAAATTGAACCAACGAAAATAAAAATAAATGGAGACGCTTAGAAGCATTCACATGAACTATCAACCATTCATATTTCATCATGATCATTTTGGGGATGAAAGAATTTAGTTGTAGTTTTGGCTAGCAAAATCTTTACCAGATTTTGATAGCCAAAACTACAACTACGCATTACAAACAAGAGCTCCAAATTATCCATTATAGATTGTACAGACGCCTGCACATCAAGCTACTACAATCTGTCAGATTACTTTGATAGATTTTCGACTTTATTTCTAAAGTTTTAAGGTTCAAGGTTCATTGGTAAAAATTGTCAGTTTCGGGTAGCTTGACCTGCAGGCGTCTGTACTAGTTGCTCAAACGTCTAACCTAGACAGACAAAGGTCGAGAATATCAAAGCAGTTACGTGATCGTCCAGAGGTTCCGTATAAATCAATTATCCTTCAGAATGTTGTGATACTTTTATTTAAACGATACAATTGTCGGGCCGTTTATTTAGACAGGTACAACTTATTTAAACGTGTTCTATTGTCAATTGTTGATCTACTTTTATCCAGATAAACCAGTCGTGAACCATCATACCCCAGGGTATGATGGTTCACGACTGTAACTAGTTTTCGCCCGCGGCTTCGCACTCGTTAAATTCGTGATAAGACAGTTCCCCTTTCCTGATTAGCAGGTACCTGCTACCTGTAGTTTTTGCCCTAGCGAATTATTTATTATAATAGCAATGCTAAGTTTTCCCTTTTGTTCCCTCTTTCTATGCCTATGTCCGTCTTCGGGGTCCCAACTATCTCTGTACCAAAATTCATCAAAATCGGTTAAGCCATTTAGGTATAAAGAGGTAATAAACCAACAAACTCACTTTCGCTTTTATAATATTTTGACGGGCCTGTTGCTCTAGTGGTTAGTGGCCCTGACTGTTGAGCCGGAGGTCGTGGGTTCGTTTCCCACCCAGGACAAACTTTGTGTGATGAGCATGATTGTTTGTTCTGTGACTGGGTGTGATTTATCTATAATATGTATGTTTTTATAAATTATATAAGTATGTATATCAGTTGTCTGGTTACCATAACACAAGCTCTGCTTAGCTTGGGATCAGATAGCCGTGTGTGAGTTGTCCCAAGATATTATTTATTATTTATAATTACTGATATTACTGATGTTGATAAACGGAACCCTAAAAAGAAGATATTCTTATTAGAGTTCCGTGCCTCAAAAGGAAAAAACGGAGCCATTATAGGAACACTTTTTTGTATGTCAGTCTGTGTGTTAATACCTTTGATCTCGGGAAAGCGTGAACGTATCGAGTTGAAATGAAAACTAAATATACTCAAGCCTGTGGTCACTTAAAGCTGTGAAAAAATCAACCCTCTGAATCTAAGCAGTCAAAAGATATGGCCGTGTATGTCGTTTTGTACGGAACCTTCGGTAGGCGAGTCCGACTCTCACTTTACTGGTTTTTGTGAAAATGGAAATCTAATCCAACCTATCATCTGTCTAGCATTTTCCCAACTAGGTTAGGGTCAGCTTAATGTCTTACTGGATCCAGAAGAATAGCATTGCTTGTCCAAACTCCACAACCCAGTTACTAAACTGGCTATTCCTTGGTAAGACTGGTTGTCAGACTTTCAAGCCTTTGGACTAACGGCTCTACTAACTAATCCAACGTTATACAAATTAGGGGAAAAGACAATATGTATAAAAAAGTGAACATTTTTGTGTTTTTTTTTTATATATTTTTTTCAAGTTTTTAATCTCTTTCTATTAATCTTGTTTTAATTTTGTTAACATTTAGTTTAATTTTTCTGTTAAGTTCATAGTTTTTTGTTTGTAAACTAGGTACTTACTACTAGAAAGTTTTGTGTGCATGCAGAGTTTACCTATAAGTGATTGCTACATTTTGTCTTATGTTGCTTGTTAAGTTTGTATATATATTATAATAAAACTAGCTGTGCAAAGCGGCTTCACCCGCTGCTCACTTAGGGGTATGAAAAATAGATGTTGGCCGATTCTCAGACCTACCCGATATGACAAAATTTCGTTTAAATCGGTCCAGCCGTTTCGGAGGAGTACCTATGGGAACGAAAACTGTGACACGAGAATTTTATATATTAGAAGATATAACACGATTGCTGGACTTACCTTGCGTTTTTCCACTATCCCGGTTCCTTCCAATTGCTTAAGAACATTACTAATGACTCTCTTACACGTTTTCGCCAACGCACAAAGAATACTGTGTCAAATGACCTTCTATTATCTTATCGTGACGCGGAAATCTTTCGCATTGCGTCAAAAAACAAAAACGAGGTCAGTATCACACAGGAATGTATCTTATATTATTTGCAAATGCTTTGGAAGGGGGAGGGGGGGGCTTGTACAGGGCCGTAGCCAGGAATTGAAAAGATCGGGGCAACAATCAATGGGGATAACCACCATTGACGGGCCTGTTGGTCTAGTAGTTAGTGGCCCTGTCTGCTGAGCCGGAGGTCGTGGTTTCGATTCCCACCCAGGACAAACTTTGTGTGATGAGCATGATTGTTTGTTCTGTGTCTGGGTGTGGTTTATCTATAATATGTATGTATTTATAAATTATATAAGTATGTATATCAGTTGTCTGGTTACCATAACACAAGCTCTGCTTAGCTTGGGATCAGATAGCCGTGTGTGAGTTGTCCCAAGATATCTATTTATATTTATTTACCATTGGGAGCAAAACAGAAAAATTGACAGGTTTGTTTCTGCGGCTATATCCTAAGCTTCAAGAAGAGCTCTGAAGCGTAGCGAGAGGACTTTTGGAATTCATCATCCTACTGCTTAGTCCAATTCCATTTGGAGTCAACACGTTTCCTTTTTCCATTTACTCACTCCTCTTGCACATCATTCCTTAAACAATAGTATCCATCTTTTCTTCAGCCTACCTCTTCCTCTCCATCCTTCAACATTCATAATCATCACTATTCAAGGAGGGCTATGTTTGGGCTAAAAATTACAGATAGCTGCAAACCTTATTTTATTAAACATAATGTTTTTAGTTTACCTTGACTATTTATATATGAAGTAGCTAATTTTGTAAAAACTAATCCCAAATTACAGAAGTTACGATTCGCAGTCGGCGTGATAATAACAGGCTAGAAATAGTAAGGCCGAACACGGCACTGATGCATAAAAGCATATTTTATTTGGCGCCATTTATTTATAATAAAATCCCCAAACTTATTAAAGAATTACCAAATAAGAGTCTTTAAAATACAACTCAAAAAATTCCTTTTAACCAAATGTTACTACAGCCTATCAGAATTTTTAAATGATTGAAAACAAATGCAATTACGACATTTCTTGTAAATTTAAGCTAGGTTTTATATCTTTGTTTATTTTATAAATTTTATGTCTAATTTTAACTTCAACGCATGGCTTAAGCCAAAAAATTTTGTACGCCATTCCTGGATGGCAAAACATGTAGCAACTTTGCAATTTTTTTTCTTTATACACACTCATGTTTTACAATATATCTTTAGTCATATGCGTATCGTCCCTCCTCATAATTTTTATTTCGTTCTACCGCGGAAAGTTGTTCCTCTTATTCAAAGATTATGCAGGAAGTTAAATTTCCGAAAAAATGATAAGTCTTTTTGGAGTTGTATCAATTTGTAGTGGTTGATTTTAGGGAATAACCTCTGCCATCCTAGAACCGCGCCTGTACTAGTGAGAATTTTGAGGCGCAAAATAGTTATTACCTTCATATTAAAGACTACAGACAAGATTTTTTTGTTCGTTTCAAAATTATTAAATCAATGATAACATTTATGAAAGACTTCTTTTTTAAACATCGTTATTGGAAGATAGGTTTCTGGGTCAAGTTTCTCGAAATGAGCATTATGAACAAATACTTCATTATTCTAAAAATTTGCAATTTTTTGGAGGAAAAAGTACCAATGCTAAGTCCTCTGATAATCTGTCTAGCTTTTCTTTTTTTGCTGAAAACCAGTATTTTACTTAAAGCGATGACCTAATATCTCATCTCCACAACCCAGTTAGTACTGGGTAATACGAATCTATACTCGTAACACTGGTTGTCAGATTTTCGGTAGAATGACTAATTGTAACAACTGTCAAAGATCTACCTATAACAGTCGGGACCAAGGGCTCAACGTGCATTCCAAGACACGGAAGTACCACCCACCGACGAACCAATCTAGGCAAGAAGGCAGCTTACCGCCAAAATGGAGTCGAACGGTTGTTAAGTAGACACGACTCTTGAAAAAAAAACCTGAGAGGTGTCAAGGGACACCCAGATGGAACGAAGTTATTATTTATTATGTACAAATACAACAAACCTGTAAACACTCAACAAAAATAATCGTCGCGACACCACACTGTTCAATGCGAAACAAAAAGACAAAACGAAAATAACTGGCTTGCTTTCTAATGAGAAAGAGAGAGAAACACGCGCACGCCGCACGGTTTACAACTATAACAAAAAGGGGTCGTTACAACTTTTGGTCTTATTTTTTTCCGTCTAACCCCCTTTCGCAACGCTCGATAAGGAACATCGTTCCAAAAAAGACTTGCACCAAGCCAATGATACAGAGAGCAATCGGTTATCCTGCATTAAACAAAGGGACATTTTTCTGTCGCTTCCAAGGTCTCACTTCCATCCTTTTTTTATCCCTATCCTGAAAGTTTCTGACCTCTTACGAAATCCTTGGGATACAGCGAGTTTATTACTGAATTATTCTTAGCCGGCAATTCTCGATGTTAACACGTAATATAAAAACTTAATACATTTGACCCGAACTTCGGGGGCATTGAAATGATAAATGATCATCTTTGATTTGTTTGTAAACAATTTGATAATTCGATTGTGGGATGACAAATTACGTTTGAAATTGTTCTGAATGTACTTTAGGGTTTTTTTTTTCATAGTACTAGATATAAGAATAGAGAATATGGAAAAAGTGATACAGCGCAGACCCCAGAATAAATTTAGATTAGGCTAGGAGAATGAAGAGCAAAAATGTCGCACACGTAACAAATCAAAAAATGAAATTTTCAGGACAGAATAATTGGTTGTATGTGAAGTTTAATTTATTTTAGATCATAATTCATAATACGATGCGCATGATCACAGAACATTTGAATACATGGGTAACTATAAATCACAATATTTGAGTTTTCCCCGTTCGGATGATTATTATTCTCATTTATTTTTTTTATTTAATAATTTAAGTAAACACAGGAGAAAACACAAGGAAATTTCATAAAAAAAACATAGAGTAAAAAAACACATCTTATTTCAAAAGAAATATCTACCAGCAGAAATATGAAGAAAAGAAACGAAGAGAGTAATTTGTGAGAACAGGAAGAGAAATAGTATCCTTACTAATCCTTACTAATATTATAAAAGCGGAAGTGAGTTTGTTTGTTTGTTTATTTGTTTGTTTGTTGCACGCTTTAATGGCTAAACCGATTGTGATGAATTTTGGTACATAGATAGTTGGGAACCAGGAGACGGTCACAGGCTTAGAATTTTTATTTAAAAAAAAGGGATGTGAGGGAGAAAGAGGGAAGAAAAGGGAAAACTTAGCGTTGCTATTAAAAATCAATAAGGCGCGAGGGGAACTGTGTTACCCCAAATTTAACGCGGGCGAAGCCGCGGCCGAAAGCTAGTCTAAAATAAAATAAGATTCTTATAATTTAAAAAGATCATTAATTTTAAGACTTCAATGTCTCCAATGACCTTATTCAATCAATCAATTCATTAGACCTCTAACCTCTTCAATCGATTTCAATTTCGGATCGATATGAAAACGAACAAAATTTGCCGAGTACTGAGATCTGGCACCCGCTGCCCGAAACAGCTACATTGGACAATTACGGCCAATATTGCGAACCTCACATATATGACGCTGACCACCCAAATGAATCACGTGCTTAAATCATCAGCACACAATTTCGGACCTTAGGACTAAAGAAATAAGTGTCCTCAAAGTGATTTTGTTGGTTTTTTAGCCACAATTTCGTGGTGCTCTCGCTGGTTAGAAGCGTATGTACCTAAGTTCAAAGTCACCGCTACCAGATATCTTGGTGTTGAATGATTCTGTGAGAGGCACGTCACCGGTCCATCTGTAATCGGTTAGTACAAAGACCTAGTTGAGAAGATTCCTTTGCAAGTGGTCCTAGGTTCCGGAGTCGAAATTTATGTGTGAAATGATGATGGAGTACCTTTTTGGTAGTCTGACCTCTTGGTGCGTAGTATCAGGAAGAGCTAAACGGATGCAAGGACGTTTCTTAATAAAGAATACAACATCGTTGTGTACTGGGCATATTCACGACGAATAAATAAATAAATATCTTGGGACAACTCACACACGGCTATCTGATCCCAAGCTAAGCAGAGCTTGTGTTATGGTAACCAGACAACTGATATACATACTTATATAATTTATAAATACATACATATTATAGATAGATCACACCCAGACACAGAACAAACAATCATGCTCATCACACAAGGTTTGTCCTGGGTGGGAATCGAACCCACGACCTCCGGCTCAGCAGTCAAGGCCCTTAACCACTAGACCAACAGGCCCGTCGAATGAAGAAGTGTAGGGGCAGCATAATATGGCCAGGATTAACGTAGGTTTATAAGCTTTTTGGTCAGAATTAAAACATAAGTTAATTCAGTAAACTGGTACATGATAATCAATCATGTACTCCGTTGCTCTCACAGTGACACGAGCACCCGTGCTCGTGTCACTGTGAGAGCAACGGAGTCCTGGGTTCAATTCCCGGGCTGGGCAAAAAGTGTTATTGGGTTTTTCTATTAGGAATTTCACAGTAGCAGTTTAGTGTTTGGAAGTTGCACGTTAAGCCGTTGGTCCTGCGCCTGATATCTCTCTTTTTTGTTATTATATAAGTCCTTCTTTTTTTGTTTTCTAATGTTATTTTATTTAAAATGTTGTGTCTACACTGTATCTCTTTTTTCTTAGTAATACGTGGAAACGTCGTGGATTGTACACTAGCCTACTCCTAATATGTTGTAATATTTTTTTGTTACATTAATTGTGCAATTGTTTGTTTTCCCCAAATAAATAAATAAAAGTGGTTGGCTAATCTCCCCAGAGACTGGCCGAAAACAGTCAGATGGACTACATTACATGATTATAAGTTGAATGTACTCCTGCGTTCATTAGCGCTCAGTTCAGTTCCAAACATAATTCACTTCTCTCTCAATCTCTCTCAATTAGAATAATTATATTTTTTAATTAATTGACATTAAAGGCATGTATTATTGATTGATGAATATGCTAATGATATGTAATGATTTGAATAGTATTTATTTTAAATATTTTTTCTGATATCTAATGGTAGCAATAATTTTAAAAGTTTATTCTTTTAAAATTGTGTGGTTAAAACTCTGTTCTTTTGCATGTCTTGTTATTGGCAACATATGGTTGTTTCTGTATTTATAGTAACACCTTTACCTGTACTTATATTTGCGAAATAAAAATCTTATCTTATCTTCTAATTAATACAGATTTTTTATAATTATTTTTTTACCAAACTTCTTTTTGTGTATGTATAGATGTGTAATATATTGGATGGATAATAAAATGAATTACGTTTAAAAACTTAAAATAGGTAATCACAGACGCATTTTTTTATACATATATATATATCCTTACTAATATTATAAAAGCGAAAGTGAGTTTGTTTGTTACCTCTTCACGCTTTAATGGCTAAACCGATTGTGATGAATTTTGGTACATAGATAGTTGGGAACCAGGAGACGGACATAGGCTACTTTTATTTAAAAAAAGAGGGATGTGAGGGAAAAAGAAACTTAGCGTTGCTATTACAAATCAATAAGGCGCAAGGAGAACTGTGTTACCCCAAATTTAACGAGGGCGAAGACGCGGGCGCAAGCAAGTTTATGATATTAGTAGGATTATAGTTGTTCCAATATTTTCTACAAAAAAAAAACACGTAATGCACTGTGAACGTTAGATCTCAATTGTTATTATTGTGTTCGCGAGTTGTATGACGTCGGCATTTGAGTCGGCTTTAAAGGCGAATGTAACGACTATTATGATCTTTTTGCCAAAACATTGACAAGTTACGGTCATTGCCATCTTTATTTTCGTCCATCCTGAAGTTTATTTCAAGCGCCAACATTATTAAACGAATTAGTCTTTTGATATTTGACCCTCAACACGTTGTTTACTTATTTATGAAAAATAGAACTTGAGGAGTGTCAAGGGACACCCGGATGAAACAAAGTTATTATTTATTATGTACAAAATACCAGTATACACTCAACAAAAATAGTCGTCGCGACACCACACTTTTCAATGCGAAATAGAAAGACGAAACAAAAAAAAATTAGAGGTGTCTAGGGACACCCGGATGGAACGAAGTTCTCGTCGCGACACCACACGGTTCAATGCGAAATAGAAATGAAAATATCTGGCTTGCTCTCAATAAGAGAGAGAGAGAGAGACAGACAGAGAAACATGCGACGCCGCACAGCTTACAATAGCTTACTATAGCAAAAAGTGTCGTGACAACTTTTTATAAGATTTTTTTCCGTCTAGCCCCCTTTTACAACACGCGATAAGGAACTTCGTTCCAATAACTGGCTTGCTTTCTATGAGAGACAGAGAATTATTTATTTTTTCCGTGTAGCCCCCTTTCGCAACGCGCGATAAGGAACTCGTTCCAATATAGTCATTCGTAGTTGCAGGTTGTTCGAAAGATATACCGCGTCCCCGAAACATAAAGGGCAAAAGAAGGAACATGAATGGGTTTTAGTTAGTAAAAGCCTCCGCCCAGAGCGGAGGAATTTATGTAATGACTAGCTTTTGCCCGCGGCTTCGCTCGCGTTAAATTCGGGGTAACACAGTTCCCCTTGCGCCTTATTAATTTGTAATAGCAACGCTACGTTTTCCCTTTTCTTCCCTCTTTCTCCCTGACATCCCACTTTTTTCAAAAAAATAACAGCCTATGTCCGTTTCCTCGTTCACAACTATCTTTGTGCCAAAATTCATCAAAATCGGTTTAGCCATTAAAGCGTGAAGAGGTAACAAAAAAACAAACTCACTTTCGCTTTTATAATATTAGTAAGGATTTTCCATCTGTAAAAAGGGATTAAACCATAAATAACAATAAAGTAACCTGGTAAATAGTATTTCCAAAATAAACATACGTTTACGAAGAATAGAATCCATTCTGTGCATGGGTGATCGTACATTACATACCTAATTTCCATCGGACACTGGGTAGCATGTTAAGCCATCTGATACCAACATCCCAGTCAAAAAGTTCACAGCACTAATCTTAAGCTCATAAGTCATCACTCTAAAGAAAATGATACCTTATATCTTCTCTTTCTAAAGTTCTTAACCCTTTAGAAACAAGACTAGAATAATAGTGAAATCATTTCGTAAGCTAAAAATCCAGTTGAAAAGTTCACAGCACTGGGCCTAAGTTCATCGCTCCGAAGCAAAATTCTTTATTTGCATAGCTTCTACCTCAAAGGTCCTTAATCCTCGGGAAGTGGAGTTCAGTTCAGAGAGGCCAGCGTGTGGGGGAAGCGGCTCCATTCCCACGGCCAGCCGGATGCAGCGGTCACTACCAGCCTGATCGGACTAGAGGAGGATGGTGTCGATAAGTCGATAAAATGTGTTTCAGGACTTTTTGGCGAAAATTCTGTCAAATCTGACTGTATGTCGAGTCGAGCTGACTGACAAATGCTTGCACTGATTAGTCAGGTCCACTTAAATCTGTGTGGTTCTTTTTTTTAAATCCACAAAGTACATAAGTAAGAAAACAAAGATATTTGTCTGGATTTAAAAGGAAGACTATGACCAGTTTGTTCGAGCCTCAGAGTACAGTGACGTCATTTTAAATCTAAAGCGCAATACACATTGAGCCGCACGCCGACATATGTCGCCAACTTTTTGTCGGCGGTCTAGTTGGCGGCTTCACTTAATACAAGTCGGAAAATTTGGTCGGTGGCTTGAGATGAGAAATTTATTTGGCTGTCAGCACTACAGGTCGAGCGTCGCCGGTCAACCGAGCGTAGGCGTACTCAAGCCGCCAACATGTCGTATTGCCGGGTTGTGTCGCCGGGCTTTGTCGGCGGCACGGCGGGCTCAGTGTGTATTGCACTTTATATGGCGGCCTCCCAAAGATTGCGGGCTAAATATTTTTTTATGCAGAACGATGATTAAAATTTGGGTATCAAATGATAAGGTTTGATGAAAAGAGTACGAGTAAATTGTTTTTAAGTTTTTAAAAATAACATGTTTTTATTTTATAAAGTTTTAAAATAGATTGCCATAGCATCCTTTATTAAAAAACGTTAATTATGTGTTAGGTACACTAGCAATAGTTTTATACATAGGGAAATTGTTTATTTTTGTATTTGATTTCATCATTAAAATAATAATGTCAATACCGTGGAACTTGGGTAAGCCCCCTTGGTATGGGATGCAACTTGCACCATCCCATTTTCATAGCACGGGTGTGGACATAATGAGGACGAATTTTTTGATGCCCTTGTACATAATAATATGATTATGATTAGTTTATATCTATTTGTAGTTTGTAAATAATGCACTTAATAAAAGTGATTTCATATAGCAAAGAGTCCATTTCCTAAATAAATCTAATAAATTTATCGCCACACAACATTGTACCATTACAATACAGACATAAAGAAACAGACAATTGCTTCAATTAAAATTAGGCATAGCAACAACGACGTAGTATCCAAATCATAGCACGTTTAGTATCAAGATCTGTCATTACGATAAAATTCATACTGGCTTTATCAAAGATCTTTGTGCCTCTCTCTCTATCTTATGTAAATGTCTGTGGTGAGAAAGAGAGAGGAGATATAATGATGTCATCTGATTTATCGTTTGCAGTCGCCACTATGTCTGTTGTCTACATTTGTGCCATAAGTCATTGGCTTAGATTTATTTTGGTGAGATTTTCTTTCCTGTCAAAGAGGTTGTAAAGATTATCATTGTTGCTATATTGCTATTACTGCAGTATAGAGAAGATGTTGACGGCGCGTCTGTGTTCTACGCGTGCCTTAAAGAGATATCAGCAAAGCCTGCCAGGGACACCGCCTGTCGGGGTGAAAGGCTGATCGAAAAAACCGCGGCCCCGGAAATGAAAGAATCGGGTCATTTCCCTTCAAAATGGTTGAGTTGAATGGGGCTGATCTATGCGTCCTGGTCGTGAACTGGCGCTGTCAGTTGAGACTGGTCATCTCTAAGCTGCCACGGTTTATTTTAATTAATATATATTTAACCCGAAGCATTTATTTCAATTAAACCATTACAAGCCTTTTGAATGTCAATAAACAAATTGTGAAGCTACAGTCCCAATCACAAGGCATAATAAATTGTGAAAGTACTGTAGTTGCCCATTCTAAAACCCTGATCTCTATGGAGAAGAATGGGCAAAAAACTCCATGGCCGCATGGATGTGCAGATGGATTCCAACCAGATGCAGCTGAATATCAGTAATTATCAAAATTCTTGTTTGTTGGTTTCCATTCATCTTGAAAGCGGTGGACAAGGACATCAAACCAGGTGTGAATCATCCATTCTTTTTTTTTTTCGGGTGTGAAATCATCTAATGACTTCCCCCGCTCTCTCGAGCGAGGGGACATGTCAGACTTGTACTGACTAAAACCCACCCATGTTCCTTCTATTGACCTTTACGTTCCGGGGCCGCGGTATCTCTTTCGAACAACCCGCAACCCCCGGCAGGCGGAGACTCTGGCAAGCCCTTCTGCTTTCATCATTCTTACGTCATCTTTCATTAATAGAGTTCAAACGTATTTATTTTCATTTAACTGAGTCACTAAGCTTCAGAATATATCTTTGTTAGTTCTTAGGACATAGACCTCACTCTCTGATTTCAATGTGGTTCTAAACAATGTGTTACGGGACTAGAAGAATGATTAATTGATGTGGTGGAGTATTTTAATTGTCGATGACATTTTAAAATGACACTTACCCACTTGATTTTAAACTTATTTAATACTAGCTTTTGCCCGCGGCTTTGCTCGCGTTAAATTCGGGGTAACACAGTTCCCCTTGCGCCTTATTGATTTGTAATAGCAACGCTAAGTTTTCCCTTTTCTTTTCTCTTTCTCCCTCACATCCCACTTTAAAAAAAATTGCTATGTCCGTCTCCTGGTTTCCAACTATATCTGTACCAAAATTCATCAAAATCAGTTTAGCCATTAAAGCGTGAAGAGGTAACAAACAAACAAATAAACTCACTTTCGCTTTTATAATATTAGTAAGGATAACTTTTTTATTTTACTAGCACTTTCATTAATTATTAAGTAACCATTTTAGATAATAGATAGCGTTTGAAAGAATTGACTGATTTACATATAGTAGGGCTTAGAAAATAAAAAGTATTTATTTCAAGTAGACTAGCTACAGTCATTTTTTAACAGTCGATAACAATAAAATGAAGCTACTGTTCCAGGCAAAGGGCACAATCATTCTGAAAGTGCTGTAGTTGCCGATTTTCAAAGCGTAGATTTCTATGGAGAAGAATGGACAAAAAACTCCATGGACACTCCTTAACTAACTCGCCTAACCGCTAATAGAGATGACGTGTCTTCGCAAAAGGAAAGCAGAACTCAAGGAATATATCGCTGTTTAATTCTTCAAAATCAAAAGTTTTCTTAATCTGTACATCGATGAAATAACCACCTAAAGTCCCAACACTATCAAGAAATAGGGTCATTCCCCCTCTCATAACAAATCATTTTTAATTATGTGTGTATACTTCAATCTTACCATCACATGACGAACAGCATATGGTCCCCACTTACGGTCTTTGACCCCATTTTTTTCGCAACTCGTAATAAGAGACGAACATTTCAAAAAATGGGTCAACTCAGTTTCGCCGGCCACGCCCGAATTTGGGTCGAATTCAATTGATTGATTTATATTGAAAGCTACCATTCATTTGATTTATTCAAGGACTTGGCGATTTGACGTTTCCTCTTTTTGTGAATTGACTGGTCAATTGAGTTTAAAAACAAAATGTTTGGCTGGTGTAATTTCTTTTATGTAACTTTCGTCTTTCTTACCCAGTCATGCTTGATTTTGGTTACTCGTTTCAAAATTCGTTACCACATTTTTCTTTTGTCATCAATCATTTCATTTACACAATCCCTATCAAATTTATCAGATTCTTAGTCATATCCGTTCCCTACAAAATAACTATCAGCAGAAACATTACTGAATTATCAGGGGTGCCAACAAATTGAATAACCAGTTGCTTACCCTCATGACATTTAAGTCCAATATAATGCCGATCATAAATAACAATTGAAGATAGTAAAACAAACGCTGTCCTCCTGTCAGCCCTGAATGATGGCGTGCGCGATAAAATGAAGCCAAGGCTAGCGAAGGACAATGTTCCCAGCCGGGAGTGCGCGGGCGCAGGGGACGGAGGACAGCTTAACGTTTTCTTTTTTTAAAGGAGATTTAAATGAATGAGGCTTTGGATGTAACTAGCATGTCACAAGATTTGTGAAATACTAGTTTAACTAATATACACTAATCTTTTGACTTTGTTTAGTTTTTGCTATTTTTTTTTGTTACTCATTCAAACAAAAGACGCTACAGTTGGCGCAGTGACTGATTGACTGCTGCGCTGCTTGTCGCAGGTTCGATCCCCTCACGGACTTACTATTTGTATATAACTACAAGCCACAAGTGATCCGTCCCGCGACAGTAACCAGTTACCTAAATAATAAAGAAATCATTTATTTGTTTGAATGTAATTACCGAGTGCTATTTACAAATTGTTTTTTATGTTACATAGACCTACATGGCCGGCTACAAATCCGGCAAGAAACTCCATGGTTACTCTTTTAAAATCATTTGGTTTTACAGTGTTGTTGTTACAGTGTTAGTACTTAAGTATAGAAGAGCGTAGACCCGACAATAAGTGATTGCTTTTTAACGAAACGTAAAATAAAAAAATAAGTTAACAAGCGTCTAAGAATCTACAAGGCCAACAATGTCCACTCATTCAAACCGAATTGGTAAAAAGAATCTATACAAGAATGAAAAAAAAAAATATTGCAAAAACTAACTATATCGGTCAAATCACACAGATGTTGCTATTAGGATCAGTATTGTAACCATTCGCGAGTGATTTGACAACTATTGCAAAAAAAAGTTGTCAGTTGTCAACCTATAACTAAAAAAAAACTTATAGAGGAGTAACCGAGTAAATTATATAGAATTGCCCGCCCACCCCAGCCAAACGATATGAATGTGTTAACACAAGCCACCCACATGGCCAGGGTTTTCTGCGTGGTCTTAAGTACCCCTATTGTGTTGCAACGGAACCCGATTGATGATGCGGGCGACCCTACGCAAAGCTTCCTGTATCAATTACGTTAGATTTTAAGCATAAATATCACGCTTGTGCTCCCTGAAGGGTAAGCAGAGGTGGTTCTAAAATTACACTAATATTACACTAAAATTATCATTATTAATGGCATTAAGTCCGCCTATGTACCACTATTGTACATGAAGTTTTAATAAATAAATAAAATTACACAAAAATTACGCCAGGGGGGAGCCAGACCAGACTCCGAGGTTGCAACGAGGAATTCCTGATGGAGAAACCCTGATCGATTTAGAGCATTTAACATTGATGATATAATTTATGGAATTAAATAACTCTAGGTCAAGGAAGATCAAAAGAAAATAAAATATAGTTGGCTGTTACGGTTTTTTTTTATCCTGATTAATAATCCTATCGATTAGTATCACAAAATAGAGAGTGTAACGCTACTTAAGTGTACTTGAAGGCTCTGCTCTTTGCCCGGGGTTGCTGGTTGTTCGAAAGAGATACCGTAGCCCCGGAACACAAAGGGCAATAATTATGTTCTTAGTGTATTTCTCCAAACTTTTTAAAACCTAACATAAGACTACCTCTGTCACTTTTTCGGGTTCTGTACCTCAAAAGGAAAAACGGAACCCTTATCACCATCATCTGCCTAGCCTTTTCCCTCCAGTCTTACCGGATTCAGCTGAATAACAGTATTTTACATGGAGCGACTGCCTGTCTGACCTCCATAACCTAGTTAGTACTGGGTAAAAAACGGAACCCTTATAAGACCACCTTATTGTCCGTCTGTCTGTTAAGACTATCTATCTCGGAATCGCGTCGATTTATCGAGTTGAAATTTAAATCTTTTACACAAGAATTATATTGTAAAGACATGCAATGAGGAAGGACGAAGTACATGTGACTAAAAGAGTGATGGATCTGAATGTTGGTGGATGGAGAAGGAGAGGAAGGCCAAAGAAAATATGGATGGATTGTGTAAGGAATGATTTAAAGGAGAAAGGAGTAAATGATGCCGTGACGTCTGATAGGGGAGAATGGAAGAAGAAAACGTGTTGTGCCGACCCCAAATAGAGTGGGACAAGGGCAGGAAAACGATGATAATGACACAAATCTATGGTTTCTTGGACCTGTGAAAAGCCCCTAAATCCACGCAGTCAAAAGATAGTCAAGTTTGTAGGAAGCTTTCGGTGCGCGAGACCGACTCGCACTTGGCCAGTTTTTTTATATTACACACACACACACACACACAATTCTTATCGCTTAAAATTCGGGGTAACACAGTTCCCTTTTCTTGATTATAGGTACCTGCTATTTGTAGTTTTTGCCCATGCGTCTTATTTATTGTAATAGTAATGCTAAGATTTCCCTTTCCTTCCCTCTTCCTCCCTCATACCTCAAACTTAAAAAAAATACTTAAACCTATGTCCGTCTCCAAAGTCCCAACTATCTCTGTACCAAAATTCATCTAAATCGGTTTAGCCATTAAGGCGTGAAAGCGTAACAAATAAACAAACTCACTTTTGCTTTTATAATATTAGTAAAGATGTATCATAATCTTTGAGGCTATAAATACCCAGTTTTGCCAGTTACATAATACCCATAAGCTCCAATTAACATAATCTGACATCACTGTCAATGTCAATGGCATGTTATCTGCGATGTACAGTCAGCAAAAGAGATAGTATCCAGATATAGTTGTCTTTCTATACTTACTATAATATTATAAAAGCGAAAGTGAGTTTGTTTGTTTGTTACGTGTTCACGCCTTACTAGGCTACTGGCTAAACCGATTTTGATGAATTTTGGTACAGAGATAGTTGGGAACTAGGCTAATATTTTTTTGAAAAAAGTGGGATGTGAGGGAGAAAGAGGGAAGAAAAGGGAAAACTTGCGTTGCTATTACAAATCAATAAGGCGCAAGGGGAACTGTGTTAAACCGAATTTAACGCGAGCGAAGCCGCGGGCAAAGCTAGTACTTAATATTTTAATATTATAAAGAGGAAAGATTTGTTTGTATCGAATAGGCTTACTGGACCGATTTTAAGCATTTTTTTCAATTAAAGGAAGCTATATTATCAGAAATTAACTTAAGCTATACAACGTCACGCCACGACCCCCTAAATTAAACAAAATCATTTATTTCAATTAGACCATTACAGGCACTTTTGAATGTCAAAAAATTACTAAATGTTAAAGCTACAGTCCCGGTCACAAGACATAATAAATTGTAATAAGTAGTACTGTTGTTGCCCATTCCAAAGCGTTGATCTATATTGAGAAGAATGGGCAAGAAACTCCATGGACACTGTTTTAAATTAGAATATTATTACAAAATCATATTTACATTATTCGTGTAGAGATTATACAAATATGTGAGAACGATGTAGAAAGACGTGCACAGTAAGAGCGTCCAAGAGAACCTTTTCATGGATATAAGAGAGGAAGAGAGACAGTTCTGTAGGTAGTCAATAGTGTGATGTTCCATTTTTCAAAACGAATAGCTACATTTATAAAAACAAATACATACTTACAAATATTACCTGCCGCCCGCGACTTCGTCCGCGTGGCATAGTTACTTTGGGCTAATGCTAATTTAAGCCGCGTGATGATCGAAAAAAAAAATCTTTCCCTCCCCTTTTCTTCCCTCTTTCTTCCCCTTATCTCACTATATCCGTCTCCAGGGTCTCAACTAGCTATGTACCAAAATTCATCAAAATCGGTTTAGCCATTAAATCGTGAAGATTTAACAAACAAACTCACTTTTGCTTTTATAATATTAGTAAAGATTATTTTTGGATAAGATTTTGTTAAGGAATAAATTAAGCTAGGCAGTGAAAAAAAATCAAAAATGAACTGGTTGTTTTGTATCAAATAAATTTAACTACATTTCGAAATTTTAAGAATGCTTTCTAAACCCAACTTAGCTTTTACTTAATCGCAAACCGGAAATAACCTGAGAAATGAATGCGTTGGGTGGTGGAGCTTCAGTTAGTATTACATAATTAGTTTTTACGGATGTTGTCGAACCCAATTTAGTATTTAAGTAATAATAATTGTAAGTGACATGTAATGTTTTATTGAGAATAAAGATCTTTAAACCTAAAAATATTTAAACTATATTTGACAAGTTTGGTTACTTGTCTTTTTTTGCTGACTCTACATCTAGTGTAGGCACGTGTCGAGTGGAGACCATTTTGTTTCGGTTTTTTTCGGAATTACCACTACTGACTGTTCACTATCCAAAAACACATCCCATAGTTAATGAGGTACGTAATTAACTAGATACCTAGTTAATTAATAAGCTATTTAAGCTCTGAAACGTGCTACCCTTTGGCATTAAAAAAGCTGAAAGCAAAATTACTTCGTTCTTAAAAGTTCGTTAGCACCATTTAGGTCTGTCCACCAATTAAAAGTCACTGTTAAGTTTCTCGTTTTTTTTTTAATATATAAAATTTATTAGTTTATTAATTCATATGTATAAATATATATTAGTATCTTTTTAAATATATACGTATTCGAAAACAAACAGTTTTATTTATATCCTACTAATATTATAAATGCGAATGTTTGTGAGGATGGATGGACGTATGGATGTTTGTTACTCTTTCACGTAAAAACGGCTGAATGGATCTTGATGAAATTTGGCACAATGGTAGATTATATTCTGGAATAACACATAGGATACTTTTTTTCGATATCACAGCTAATTCTTTAATTGTTTGGTAATTGCTGTGAATGGGAATTACATCTTTAGTGTCGTTATGTTGCCGTGTAGACGGCGCGTTAGTGTTCCACGCGCGCCTCAAAGAGATATCAGCGAAGAGCCTGCCAGGGCCACCGCCTGAGCAAAGAGATACCGCGGCCCCGGAACATAAAGGGCAAGAAGGAGAAGGCACATGGGTGGGTTTTAATCAGTAAGTCTGATATTCCCCCAAATCACTCCACTCGAAGCTTTTTGATGACTTTCCATCCACAAAAAATGGTTTCCTTAAGTTACTGTTAACAAAATAGGTACTTATTCGATTATGCCGTTTGTCAAACTCCGTACATAGCTTCAAGGAACTATACTATCTGCAGTTTTAATCTTTGCATATTCATGAGCTTAGTTGCCATGCCGGAGTCGTTGTCGATGCAAATTCGTGTCTCAAGGTCCAACTTTTTGTGCATATTCCTGTCCAGACGGTGGGCAGACGATCGCTGCATAAAAAGAAAGCTAAGTCTTCGGGCTACGTGACCAAGATTTAGATGTTCGATTGTTATTCGGCAAATTTTGGACTTCGGCTGATTGATTTTTGTCTATACGGAATAGGGACGCTAAATGTATGATGGAACATCTCAATTCCTCTCAATCTATACTTAATATTATAAAGCTGAAGAGTTTGTTTGTTTGAACGGCTTGTTCTCTTATTATTACATTCGCAAAATATTATATTCGCAAAATATTATATTCTCGAATTATTATATTCTCAAAATATTACACAAAGAACAATCACAGCGAAAAATGTTTTTAATTTGAGGGAAACAATAATAAATATTTGACATCATCACATAGGACATAGGTTATTCATCACATATATTTGTCTCGGATGGGAATCAAATCTACAACCCCTTTTTAATGTTTACCTACCTTTTGTAAAATAAATCTAACTAATGATTTTATATCACCCAGTAGTAGGTAATCCTGAAGATATGCATTAATATAATATTATGTGCATTTATATTGAAGTTTTAATAGATAAACTCTTTGCTAGTTAGATTACAATGAAAAACCTATGTTTGTACTAGTGTCAGTTTTTATTTATCAATTGTTTTTGATGTATAATGTGACATTGTGAAAAATAGTTATTGGGAATAAATTTTGCATTCTGATAATTAATATTAAAATAAAAATGTCTGAAGATAGTGAAGCCAAGTTTATAACTAGTCAAAAAGGCAAGTCTGTTTTTTTATATAACGGTTACAAATACAACTTCTTCATGAAAAATAAAAATGGTACAACCAACTGGAGATGTTGCAACCAAAGGGAGTGCAAGACTTCGATTACATTAAGCTTGGATAAGAAAGTCGTTAGACAGCCCAAACATAGTTGCAGCGTTAATTTTGAAAGAAAGGAGTGCAAAAAAGAAGTGTGCGAAAATTTTGAACCCATTCCAAAAATATTTGAAAAGCACTTCTTGGGAAACCAAGTTTTTCTAAATAAAGATTTTCTGATCCCATCATTTACGTCCAAAAAGGATACGCTGTACAGGAAACGAAATAATTTTTTGAATGTCAGTGCATCAAAGACTACAAGTAATGTGAGATTGCCCCACCACATTGTGCAAGACTTTTTTTTATTTGATGATTATGATGGTGAAACGGATGATAGAATTATAATATTTTCGATGTTACCTGCTCAAAAGCTACGAGAATTATTCCACACAATTGATATTGTATACGGAGATGGTACATTCAAGGTGACACCGTCGCCTTTTTACCAATTGTACACCTTACATATTGATATCGCACGAGACCAAAACACAATTAGTTTTGTACCTATTGTCTATGGCTTATTACCAAATAAGAACACAAATACATACAAAAGGTTCTTTTCTGTACTCAGAAATCAATTTCGTATGAATATTAGTTCATACAAATGCGATTACGAAATTGCTGCAATTAATGCTATACGTGAGGTATATCCAGAAATAAAAGTAAAAGGCTGTTATTACCATTTTTTAAATGCTGTGTTTAGAATGAGTAAAAAATTGAAATTCAACGAAACTCACTTAGGTCGCAAAATCACACAGTTGTGCACAAGTTTGGCTCTGTTACCACCCAATCTAATTCCAGAAGCATATCTTGCTATACACGAAATCGCACCAGAGACGGAAATTTCACAGAAATTTCTAGACTATTTTAATAACCAGTGGATACAAACCATTACCAAAGATATTTTTAGCTGTTATGGTGAAAAGAACCGTACTACGAATGCAGTGGAAGGATGGCACAGAAGAATTAACTCTCGAATTCCATCTCGACCAACCATTTTCCAATTTTTAGTAGCATTAAAAGCAGAAGCTCAAATTCAAAATAAAAGATTGCTAAAAAGTGCTTTCCACTGCCCTGATAAAAAAAGATCTTTAAAATACATTGAAAATGATAGAAAAATTAATTGCATTATCACAGACTGTTTATCCAACAAAATTCAATCAATAGAATGCTTAACCATGTTAGCGGCGTTGAATAAGCTCCCAAATTTTCCATGATGTATATACTTTTGCAAATTTTATTGTTGAGCGGCTGTACCAACCACTTGTATGCACTTGATCACTCGGGATTTGTTTAGTTTCAGTTATTATTAATTATATTTTATTAATGATAAATGCAAATAATTTTGCAATACTGTATGATACTGCAATTAATTTTTATTTTAATATTGTTTTACGTTCGAAAGCGTTTCCATGATGCCTAGGTATTGGAATAAAGAGATTTTGATTTAAATAAATTATTTTTTTTTTCACTGTGTTTGATTGTACTTCTAATATTCTCAAAATATTACACAAAGAACAATCACAGCGAAAAATGTTTTTAATTTGAGGGAAACAATAATAAATATTTGACATCATCACATAGGACATAGGTTATTCATCACATATATTTGTCTCGGATGGGAATCAAATCTACAACCCCTTTTTAATGTTTACCTACCTTTTGTAAAATAAATCTAACTAATGATTTTATATCACCCAGTAGTAGGTAATCCTGAAGATATGCATTAATATAATATTATGTGCATTTATATTGAAGTTTTAATAGATAAACTCTTTGCTAGTTAGATTACAATGAAAAACCTATGTTTGTACTAGTGTCAGTTTTTATTTATCAATTGTTTTTGATGTATAATGTGACATTGTGAAAAATAGTTATTGGGAATAAATTTTGCATTCTGATAATTAATATTAAAATAAAAATGTCTGAAGATAGTGAAGCCAAGTTTATAACTAGTCAAAAAGGCAAGTCTGTTTTTTTATATAACGGTTACAAATACAACTTCTTCATGAAAAATAAAAATGGTACAACCAACTGGAGATGTTGCAACCAAAGGGAGTGCAAGACTTCGATTACATTAAGCTTGGATAAGAAAGTCGTTAGACAGCCCAAACATAGTTGCAGCGTTAATTTTGAAAGAAAGGAGTGCAAAAAAGAAGTGTGCGAAAATTTTGAACCCATTCCAAAAATATTTGAAAAGCACTTCTTGGGAAACCAAGTTTTTCTAAATAAAGATTTTCTGATCCCATCATTTACGTCCAAAAAGGATACGCTGTACAGGAAACGAAATAATTTTTTGAATGTCAGTGCATCAAAGACTACAAGTAATGTGAGATTGCCCCACCACATTGTGCAAGACTTTTTTTTATTTGATGATTATGATGGTGAAACGGATGATAGAATTATAATATTTTCGATGTTACCTGCTCAAAAGCTACGAGAATTATTCCACACAATTGATATTGTATACGGAGATGGTACATTCAAGGTGACACCGTCGCCTTTTTACCAATTGTACACCTTACATATTGATATCGCACGAGACCAAAACACAATTAGTTTTGTACCTATTGTCTATGGCTTATTACCAAATAAGAACACAAATACATACAAAAGGTTCTTTTCTGTACTCAGAAATCAATTTCGTATGAATATTAGTTCATACAAATGCGATTACGAAATTGCTGCAATTAATGCTATACGTGAGGTATATCCAGAAATAAAAGTAAAAGGCTGTTATTACCATTTTTTAAATGCTGTGTTTAGAATGAGTAAAAAATTGAAATTCAACGAAACTCACTTAAGTCGCAAAATCACACAGTTGTGCACAAGTTTGGCTCTGTTACCACCCAATCTAATTCCAGAAGCATATCTTGCTATACACGAAATCGCACCAGAGACGGAAATTTCACAGAAATTTCTAGACTATTTTAATAACCAGTGGATACAAACCATTACCAAAGATATTTTTAGCTGTTATGGTGAAAAGAACCGTACTACGAATGCAGTGGAAGGATGGCACAGAAGAATTAACTCTCGAATTCCATCTCGACCAACCATTTTCCAATTTTTAGTAGCATTAAAAGCAGAAGCTCAAATTCAAAATAAAAGATTGCTAAAAAGTGCTTTCCACTGCCCTGATAAAAAAAGATCTTTAAAATACATTGAAAATGATAGAAAAATTAATTGCATTATCACAGACTGTTTATCCAACAAAATTCAATCAATAGAATGCTTAACCATGTTAGCGGCGTTGAATAAGCTCCCAAATTTTCCATGATGTATATACTTTTGCAAATTTTATTGTTGAGCGGCTGTACCAACCACTTGTATGCACTTGATCACTCGGGATTTGTTTAGTTTCAGTTATTATTAATTATATTTTATTAATGATAAATGCAAATAATTTTGCAATACTGTATGATACTGCAATTAATTTTTATTTTAATATTGTTTTACGTTCGAAAGCGTTTCCATGATGCCTAGGTATTGGAATAAAGAGATTTTGATTTAAATAAATTATTTTTTATTTTTCACTGTGTTTGATTGTACTTCTAATATTTTGAGAATATAATAATTGGAGAATATAATATTTTGCGAATATAATATTTTGCGAATGTAATAATATGAGAACAAGCCGTTTGAACGCGCTAATCTCAGGGACTACTGGTTGGAATTGGAAATTATTTTAGTGTTGGATAGTCCATTTCTTGAGGAAGGCTATATAACATCCGGAGTTATTTAGGTGGCAGAACCTTACAGACCTGCGTTTCTGGTATTACTGGTAAGGAAGCGGCGGTACAACTTGGTGTTCCGACCGGTTCAGTCTATGGTCCGGTTGGTTATGTCATGCATGTCAATAGCGTCAGTAACGTGGTAAAAAGATGTCGGGTGTACATGTACGCAGATGACATGTGATAATATCACTAGGTGGGCGCACGATAATGGTATCATACTTAACCTAAACAAAACGAAGGTAATGCATCTACACTCACCCCACAACCTGGTGGCGAAAAATATCAAGAGCGTGGATTTAGATATCGTGGGTCACACGTATGAGTGCATGCACGTTGCAAATGTCAACTGTGTTTGTGAAAAGCTGAAGTACGTCAATCAATTTAAGTATCTAGGTCTGTGGGTGGACCGCAACATGAATTGGAAAGTGCAGGTTGATACAGTGTGTGCAAAGCTTAGGGCAGTTTTGAGTAAGTTTTATGTCCTTAGGGCGCCGTTAAGCAGGAAAACTCTGCGAGTGATTTATTTTGCCCTCGCAGAGTCATTGCTATCCTATGGATTAAATACTTATGGCCGCACCTTTAAAACCTATCTCAATAATATAAAGTCATTGCAAGTTCGGTTTATGAAATACCTTGTTAGCTCACAAACCAAACTGAGGTGTAAAGAGAATTATGAGGAACTCTTTGTTGAATGTAAGGTACTACCTGTACATGAGAAGGTCAAGTACTTGCTGGTTCTAGAACAGTTCTATAACGACCAATTTAAAGTATATGTGGACAATAGGTACAATACTAGAAGCGTCAGAGAACGTAAACTAATCCGACCACCAGTGAAAAATTACTATGGCAAACGAACCAACAAGTATTTGACCCCTACACTTTACAATAACCTTTACTGGCTAAGGAAGGATAACAGTAGAATGTCTAAACAAACATTAAAAAACAAACTAAAAGCTGTTCTCCTTAAAGAGTTTGGCGCAGGCTGGGGGAATACCCACTAAGTAACTAATTATTATTGTTTTTCTTTTATGTTTTCTAGTTCATAAGTTTTTGTATTAATTTTTTTTTTTTTTTAATTAGATGGCATGTGAACCAATTTAATAAACAAGCGCTAATCCCGCCGACAAACTGTTACGCAGTTTGGCGGGTTTACTAAATGTAAAACAACTTTGGTCCAAAAAAAAAAAAAAAAAAAAAAAAAAAAAAAAAAAAAAAAAAAAAAAAAAAAAAAAAAAAAAAAAAAACATCACGCTACGACCAACAGGTGCTGAGCAGCGCGCGTGAAACCGTGGGGAACAGCTAGTTATGAATATTTGTAATATTGTGTTTACATATCTGTTTATATATTTTGTGTTATGTATTTATACAGGTATTTCCTACGAATATTATCTACAAATATAAATGCGAATGTTTGTGAGGATATGGATGTTTTTTACTCTTTCACGTCGAAACGGCTGAACGGATCTAGATGAAATTTGGCACAGATGTAGATTATAGTCTGGATTAACAAAGGATACTTGTTTTTTTCGATCATCACGCCGGCGAAACCGCGGGCGCCAGCTAGTATTTTACACTTATACAAGCTGTGCCCAGCGGTTTCATTTCAGACGCTGGTCAAGTCCCCTTCTCACTTAGGGGTATGAACTGTTCACAAACACTACTGTCTACGTTTCTTTTCTTCATATTTCCTCTCTTAGGCCTGCTAGTAGAAATTTCTTTTTAAATAAGCCGTACCTTTGTACTCTTATGTTTTTTTTTATAATGTTTCCTTATATTTTCACCTATGTGTACATAAATTCGCGGCTTCGCTCGCGTTAAATTCGGGGCAACACAGTTCCCTTTGCGCCTTATTGATTTGTAATAGCAACGCTAAGTTTTCCCTTTTCTTCCCTCTTTCTCCCTCACATCCTTACCTTACTTTAGAAAAAAAAGCCTAGCCTATGTCGGTCTCCTGGTTCCCAACTATCTCTGTACCAAAATTCATCAAAATCGGTTTAGCTATTAAAGCGTGAAGAGGTAACAAACAAACTCACTTTCGCTGTTATAATATTAGTAAGGATTTAATTTATTTAAAAACTTTTTTCTGATATCTACGATGCTTGCATTTTGTTTGTAGAATTGTCAACAGAGGCATTATGCCCTCTAAAATAGCGCTTCATCGATTCAAAGTGAATTTTTCCAAGTATGTCGGGGTAGATTTCCAGTCTAATCGGATGCAGCTGAATACCATTACACTGAAGCTACATTTCTGCCGTTCAACAAGTTGTCAGAGTTTCAGGACACCTGTAACGACTGTCAAAGATCTTAAATTGACAGCCGTGACTTACAGCTTAACGTGCCTTCCGAGGTGCGGAGGAAATCCGGTGTGTTACGGGTGTTTACCCATCTACAGACCAACTTAGGCAACTTAGCCTCGATTCCATTAGTTGAGACAGTGAAATCATCTTACTTTTATCGCTTTTTTGAAAGTCTATGTAGAAATACGAAAGGCCTTGATAGCGTTTGCCACTTTTCAAGGTATTTAGTCAAATAACGTGATCGTACACCTAGGCGCGTCGCTCACACGATTAACAGTCGAGGTGCAGTTGTGGCGCGGGCGCATGAGAGGCTCGCCGCAACCAGCTTTTCTTTACAAATGAATGGCAATGCGCTCATATACAAGAGTTGCGAGGCGAGATGCAGGCGCAGAAGGGGTGCTCAAGTGTGTCCAAGCCACGACTCCACTGCATTTTTGTCATTTGGTTTCATGCGTAGCTGCGTTTAGACTCGCCCGTGCTACTACGTCTCACCACCTGACGCGACATCGCTTCTACTTACCAGTGAACGACGCGCCTTATACTCATTTAATGAACAATACCTGTAATCATGTCGTAATGGCTCAGAGATTAATTGCCTCACTTCTCATGCTCATTCTCATGATAATTCAAAGTAATTTATTTAGCTAAGACATCGTAAGCCAAATTCATATCCTCTTTTTTCAATCCGTAAAGCATAACCTCTTTCTTATTTCAGGTCGGTTATTAATACCGGCAGCCAACAGCCTATAAATAAAACAAAAGATATCACAATAGCCGATAACTAAATAAGGCGTAAATGAATGTAACTATTATTACTTGAGCATAAATCACTTCTGACAGGCAGATACGCGGGAATTCATAGAGTGACAGACACGCAGACTGATAACACTAATTAATTTTATACTGGGCTTGTTATTATAGTGTAATATTCAATTTACTGGCCACTTTCTTGATTAGTCTGGTTCCGATGTGTTGAGAATTATTTTTTTGTTCACGCATCATGGGGTAGGTAGAAACTACAGAAGACTGTAGACACACATCTCTGATTTTTCGGATTCGTTTATTTTCTTACTAGCTTCCGCCCGCGACTTCTTCTGCGTGGCATAGTTACTTTGGGCTAACGCTAACTTTAAACCGCGTTATGATAAAAAAAAAAATAGATGTCAGCAAATATGCGGGAACCGTCAGGGTCACTGCCTGCCGGGGTTGCGGGTTGTTCGAAAGAGAAACCGCGGCCCCGGCACACAAAGGGCAAAGAGGAACATGGGTGGGTTTTAAACAGTACAAGTCTGACACTGTCTTCCCCCGCTCCGCCCAGAACGAAAGAAGTCATTAAAGTAAAAAAAAAACGCCATATGTATGTAATTTGTAAATTTTGTAATTACCTTTAGCAAGCAATAATTCCTGTTTCATTCTTTTAATGCAGTAACTTCAGATATTTTAAATATCTCTCTATCTATTTTTTTGCGTCACTTAATCTCGAAAACTGTTGACCCGAGACTGATTGTGTTTTTTACAAGTTCTTGTAATTTTATCAACAAGACTATACAAATAATAAACTAACTGCACTTCGTTTTCCTTATAAACGCATTTATAAATAAGATTTTACTTAGTCATTGTATTTACCGTATTTTGGGTTTTACCTTATTAAAAAAACCCATCCTAAATTGCAT
The DNA here is from genome assembly GCA_958449745.1 of Ochropleura leucogaster. Classification (NCBI taxonomy): domain Eukaryota; kingdom Metazoa; phylum Arthropoda; class Insecta; order Lepidoptera; family Noctuidae; genus Ochropleura; species Ochropleura leucogaster. The sequence goes on from OY288225.1 coordinate 7,876,252, forward strand.
AACAAAATCCTTAGTACTTAATATTATAAAAGCGAAAGTGAGTTTGTTTGTTACGTGTTCACGCCTTACTGGTTAAACCGATTTTGATGAATTTTGGTACAGATATAGTTGGGACCCTGGAGACGGATATAGGCAATTTTTTTTAAATTGAGAAATGAGGGAGAAAGAGGGAAGAAAGGGGAAAACTTAGCTTTGCTATTACAATCAATAAGGCGCAAGGGCAAGTACCAGATTACATTCTATGAATACACAATCATTTCTTAGTCTTTTCTCAAGTATTTTGGGGTGGGCTTCCAATCTAACCAGATGCAGCTAAGTGCTAGGATTTTGCATGAAGTCTATCTCCGTCATGAAGCCCTCCGCAACCAAGATAGTACTGGGTTACACGATACCCCTTGGTAAGACTGGTTGTCAGACTTTTGGGCGACGAAATATTTGTAACGACTGTCATAAATCTACAAATGACAGCTAGGACCAACAATCTATTGAGATTGTAATTATTTGGTTACGAGAATGTATAAAGTAAGGAATGAGTATATTAGAGGAAGTTTGAAAGTTGCCCTTGTTACAGAAAAATGAGATTCGTTTGTCTTGGTATGGACATATAGTCCGGTCAAATTAGACCAAAAAATAAGAGTGAAGTTACCTAAATTCCCACCAAGCTGAAAATCGGTAAGATTGTTTGAAATATCAATAAAAACAAAATTTGAAAGTTCCCCATCTTTCCCCTGTAAGGAAAAAAAAATATTCAAGGTCAAAGGTAAAAAAAATGAGTTTTTCGCGATTTTCAGCAAAACGGTAAGTGTTATCATAAAAATATTTCAGACAAAAATTGTAGATCATAAAATTATCTACAAAAAATTAATTTATATTTTTTTTCTACGAGCCACCGTTTTTGAGATATAACGATTCAAAAAGTTGTAATCGTCAATCGTCGTATGCATGAGTACGCCACGTATATATACATCTCTATAGTTGTAATATTTTTCTATCAGTTATTGTAATTTACACTACTAATATAAAATATACATAAGTTATAACTATAAGAATATCAGGTAAAATGAAGCCCAGTCCCTTAATTTATACGCCATTGAAACCTTGAGAAAACATCTGTCCCCTGTTCAATTGTGTGCTAGTGCTAGACCCTACAGATTGGGGTTGGAAGTTGGTCAACAATTTATTAGAACCAGTGCACACTTTACTTCCACCTGCGCCGGAAAAATTTCCGAACTCGATTTTTTGCAACTGCAAAAAGGGATGCAGTGCTAAATGTGGTTGCAAAAACGTCGGACTGTTCTGTTCTACGGCATGTACACATTGTCAAGGCCGGTTGTGCTGTAATATTGAATCACCAACAGTAGAGGATCCGTTTGATTCCAACGAGGCAACATGCGATACATCGCTATTAATGCAGTTTACATCCACTCAGGATGAAGATGAAGAAGAACAAGAACAAGAAGAACAAGAACAAGAAGATCAAGAACAAGAAGATCAAGAAGAAGATTTTGAAAGTTACGACTCGGACGATTAAATTTCACTACTTTTTTGAAGTTATACTTCTTTTTAACTTAAATTGCTTTTATCTTTTCAATCTCTGCTAATATCCATTATTTTTCAATAGTTTCAAATTAAACGAGATCAAAACTGACCCGTGGAATAGACCTACTGGGGAAACCACAAAAAAAAAACGCGCTAAGTACACTACCTAGGTGGCGTGGAAACGTGTGCATATTATGACGATTACAACTTTTACAACTTTTTGAATCGTTATATCTCAACAACGGTGGCTCGTAGACAAAAAAGTATAAATTAATTTTTTGTAGATAATTTTATGATCTACAATTTTTGTCTGAAATATTTTTTATGATAAAACTTACCGTTTTGCTGAAAATCGCGAAAAACTCATTTTTTTTACCTTTAACCTTGAATATTTTTTTTTCCTTACAAGGGAAAGATGGGGAACTTTCAAATTTTGTTTTTAATGATATTTCAAACAATCTTACCGATTTTCAGCTTGGTGGGAATTTAGGTAACTTCGTATGTCTAATTTGACCGGACTAATATAATGAGGAGGGACGAAGCACATGTGACTAAGAGAGTGATAGATCTGAATGTTGACGGAAAGGAAGAGAAAGGCCAAAGAAAAGATGCATGGATTGTGTAAGGAATGACATGAAGGAGAAAGGTGTAAATGATGCCGTGACGTCTGACAGAGGACATTGGAAGAAGAAAATGTGTTGCGCCGACCACAAATACAATTGGACAAGGGCAGGAAAATGATGATGAATTTCAATTGATGTAATTATGAATTTTCTATTTAAGATATGCCTTATAATGTACTTGTCACTTCAAACTGGCAAAAACAGTTCAGTACCTAAAATACAAGATTGGCATCATCATAAAAGTTCTAGAAATAGTTCAGAAACGAGTGTTTACTCCGGTTTTAAAGGTTTGTTACCCCTTGCGGTGTTATGAGTCATAAATGTCACAGCGGATTCTGGGAACACTTGCGCAGGAGTCAATGATTTGGTGTAGGCTATAAGCAATAGCGGGTGAAAGTAATTGAAAAACAGTTTTCAGGCAGTCAAAATTCAACCAAAGATAGATTGTATTGTTCATTATTTATTTACGTTCAAATAATTTTAGTCAATTGTAATGTCGTTTTTAATTAAATTTAATGTAATGTACTGTATTATTTAATTTGTAGATTTATGCGAGAATTTTTCGAATGACTTTTTTAATTGTTTAGATTTTTAGTCACAGACTTTTAGTGACTAAAACCCCTTCATGTTCCTTCTCCCCTTGCCCTTTATGTTCCGGAGCTGCGATAACTTTTTCGAACAACCCACAACCCCCCTAATATAATGTTCTTAAGGAGAACAGCGTTAAACATTAAGCGCCTGATCGAGAAGAACTGTCAGCAATACGGGCTTTTCTTTTTTTTTTTTTTTTTTCGGGTGGGAAATCATCCAATGACTTCCCCCGCTCTGGGTGGAGCGGGGGGGCATGTCAGACTTGTACTGACTAAAACCCACCCATGTTTCTTCTATTGCCCTTTACGTTCCGAGGCCGCGGTATCTCTTTCGAACAACCCGCAACCCCGGCAGGCAGAGGCTCTGGCAAGCCCCTCTGCTTTGCTGACTCTCTTTGAGGCGCGCGTGAAACACGAACGCGCCGAGCAATACGGGCTTAAGTGGTTTTGCTGTAACTGTTGGAGCAGAGGGCACAGGAGCTTCATCAGGAACCAGTGTCACATTGCCGGTAGAGAGTCAACAACCTGCTGCCATCACTGTGATGACTCAGCTGCTGCGAGGACTCAGGACCCTGCCACGGTGGAACAGCACAACACCTAAAAAATCGGCTGACCTAATAACAATGCCACAAGTATTGTAGAGCTAAAAAATATAGTGTCTTTGGTCAGTGCCCGTATTTCTTTTATTATATATTTAAATCCCTATATATCAAAAATTTCTTAATAAATAATATTTTGCGGTGTGTCTAGCTAACCTAACTTCTAAAATTAAGTTACAAATTTATAGTCATTGTATATAGTATATTTACTTATTATAAATATATAGTATAGTTAATCCTTCCTTCCTTGCTAATATTATAAAAGCGAAAGTGAGTTTGTTAGTTTGTTTGTTACGTCTTCAAATCCTAAATGGCTAAACCGATTTTGATGAATTTTGGTACAGAGATAGTTGCGACCCTGGAGACGGACATAGCTTATTTTTTGTAAAAAGATTGACTTATGAGGGAGAAAGAGGGAAGAAAAGGGAAAGCTTAACATTGCTATTACAATACCGAATTTAACGCGAGCGAAGCTGCGGGCAAAAGTGAATGAATAAATAAAATAATTCTATATAGTATAATTAATATAATATAGTATAGCTTATGATACTACCATCGATCTACTGGCTAGTTTTCCATTGTAGCAACAAGTGCTGGGTTAATAAGGTTCCTTCAAAAAAATATGCTCAAATAGAATTGGGCGGGTTTGGACAGACGGGCCCCATTTTGCACGGGGCCTGTAACAATTCCTACTCTTGCTCGGTGTGCAAATCGGGCACTGAGCTAACATTGCAGAATTTTGTCTTCTTCTTTCTGACTTGCTGTGCTATTAAGGCAAGTAAATAGCAAATATTAGTTAATCAGGTTTTGCTGTACCAAACACAATTCGCGAAAGAGAAAAGCAATAAAACAGCATCCATATCGAGAGTGAGGCTTTACGAACTGCGACTAACGACGGCTCGTTAAACGACGTCGTTAAACTAATAACGATCGCTTCTGAAGGGATTGCTGACCGACTCGTTATTCACAGGAAATGTCTTTTTCTTGTTTTCAGGACGCGTCACTAAAGTATTGTTTAGAAAAAGTTCCATTAAGTACTTTTTTTCAGTGTTGCCGTTTAGTAGGTTGACATGTCAGTCACAGTAAATTTATTTTTATGCTAGCTGGCAACCCCGGCATCAAAAAAAAGTATCGTATGTGTTATTCCAGACCATAATCTACCTCTGTGCCAATTTTCATCAAGATCCGTTCAGCCGTTTTGACGTGAAAGAGTAACAAACATCCATACATCCGTCCATCCTCAAAAACATTCGCTTTTATAATATTAGTTGCATTACAATTAGGTAGTATATTCACCTCTGCCTTATCTTCGAATTTTAAGTATTAGTTTATTTTGACAGTTTACTTACAATAATTACACGTAGGTACCTAGGTAACATGTTAACAGTAACGGTCACACATCAAGATTTGACTACTCAAACGTCATCAGGTCATTGCACCCAACATGCAACCGGCATCAATTAAACTAAAGATGCATAGTCAAAATGTGTGATGTGCGGTACCAGGAATGCAGATCACGTAGGGTCTAGACAACTCGTTGTATGCTAATGAAACATTGTCATGCGATTTTCGGCAATCTATTCTTGTTACTTGCGTTTGGTTTATTGTTAAGGGGTGGTAGGATTTATTTTAAACGCTTAGATCAAAATACAACTGACTTTAGTTTCGACTGGCCATGCACAAATTAAGTTCCCTTGTGGACAATAATAGTTGCCTATTATTGTTCACACTAAGAGCCAAGCCGCTAAGCCGACCAATCCCAGCTGTCATTAATAGATCTTTGACAGTTCTTTCAGGTTGTCAGTTACTGGAAGTCTGACAACCAGCCTTACCAAGGGAAATCGTATTCCTAATCGTAGTCCAGATAGGCAGTAGCTCCATACAAAATACGGGTATTCAGCTGCATCCGGTTAGACTGGAAGCCGACTCCAACAAAAGGCTAAACAGGTGATGATGAGGCAGGACGCTTTACATCAGGAAAGTCGTCAAATTTGGATTAGTCACTCAAGAATGAAATACGTTCCGGTCGACGGGCGCCGCGAGACGACTCCCGGCCACCGTAGTTGCGGGTCTGTGGACGCTGAGCAATGGGTAACTTACCAGTCGTCCGTCTAGTGACGAAAGGCCGTGTCGACTGTCGTATTCCACAAGTGCCTTAAAGAGATGTCAGCAAAGCAGAGGGGCCTGCCAGACCCACCGACTGCCAAGGTTGCGGGTTGTTCGAAAGAGATACCGCGACCCCAGAACATAAAGGGCAAAAGAAGGAACATGGATGGTTCAGTAAATGTCTGACACTCTCCCCGCTCCGCCCAGAGCGGGGGTTATTTGATTATTAATGACAAAAAAAAGACTGAAATACACACATATATATATGGATTAACATACCTTCTAAAACACTCCATATTTAAATTTTGCTGCCAGTCTTGATGCTAAAGCAGAATGATGACCATGTCTTGTGCCTCCTGTGTAGTTTTTTTTAATCGAACCAAAGTGTGTAGTGAATTAATTAAAAAACAACGCCGTTCTTTGTTGTATTGTTCAATATTGCTTGCCATTGTAGCAATATAATGGCAGTCGATACCATCTCTACAAGTTTTGAGTACTAAGTTGATTCAGTATGACATGATTTCCATTGTTCTGAAGAGGTCAAAAATCAAAATCAAAAATCATTTATTCAAATTAGGCTGATAATCAGCACTTTATGAACGTCACATTACAAGTCCCACAAGAACGCCCTGCGCTTCGCCACTTCCTAGTGTTTTAGCTGGAAAGATGAAGTGGCGGAACAAACTCCCCAGCAACACATCTGTTTGTCAGGTTAGAAGAACCAGATTTTAGGTCAGATAGGTAGTCTCTCCATGTAAAATATTGGTATTCAGCTCCATCCAGCTAGACTGGAAGCCGACTGCAACAAAGTTGAGAAAAGGCTAAGCAGATGATCATGATTCCCATTGTTCTGAAGAACTTTTTCCGAGTGGATCTTAGTACATGACTGACTGTCTCTGGCGATTGATTTTATCTAGACCCAATAACTGGTGTAAATACACAATTATAGGGTCATTGAGATATTTTCATTTCCTTCAGTAGTGCATAATTCACCAAACTAAATTGCCAATTATGTGGCTACTTCTCTGGACGGAGCGGGATGTTGGGAGTGTCAGACTTTGTGTTCTGGGGCTGCAGTTTCTCTTTCAAACAACCCGCAACCCCGGCAGACTGGCTCTGGCAGAGGGCAAAGCAGAGGGGCTGCTTTGCTGACATCTCTTGACGCGCGTGGAATACGAACGCGCCGTTGACACGGCCTCTCAATAGACGGAAGGATGGTGAGCTACCCATTGCTCACCGTCTACAGACCCGCGTCTACTGTGGCTGGGAGTCGTCTCCGCTGACGGCTGGGTAGGTATAAGGAGACCAGAGGCCTCATCACGACTTTGAAATACGTCAATAATAAATATAAAAATACCCGCTTCAAATTTGATATTTAGCTATTGGAGGATCTCGTTTATTATAAGCTTACCACCCAAATAGTGCCATTGTAAATGCGATTTCAGTTTAAGTGAAGAAAAGTTAAAAAGATACCTAAACTCGTCTTCCCCTTAACAAAGGCTTAGCCCCAGACTATGCACAAACTATGGTATGCATATTAGTCTAGACTACCTATTGTAATGTCTAGGATGCCTTTTTAGAAGTCCGGCCTGCATCGGTGACGAAATCAGACAAACACTGAATAATGTCTGCGTTTGTACGGTGCATAATTATTTAGCTCATTGTATTAGGTAGACTGGAAAGTAGGCATAATCTGTTCTATGATGGATGTTAAAGTAGCCTTGACAAACGCGGAAAGTACGCGGTCTCCCCGTCATTGTAATTTTGTATTTTTTGACCATACTTACCTCAGAATTATTCTAACACATGCGTTTCCACCAAAAAACGGCCATATTGTTATAAATATATCTCATGATTAACAAAATCGTACATAAGGTTGGTAAGTAGTTGAGTCTGTTGAACGCGAGGTTGTGGATTCGACTCCTAATACGTTACTGTCACTATGTTACTGTTACTATAACAAGATAATAATAAAAGTTATAATTTGCAAAATACGACTTCCAACATTCGAGTTCTTGAGAAAAAAGGAAATAAAAATATAGCAGCATTACAAAAAGTATTTACATCAGCGCCATCTATGACACAAATGCAAACTAAAACCAAAATTCCAAATTGCGCTTTCAAGTTATCCCCGGATAAATTCGACATCATACTGTCGGGCAGTACCCCACCCGTCTAGTCGGAGGGTCCTCCCATTTATATTGGAGACTAGCTTTTGCCCGCGGCTTCGCTCGCGTTAAATTCGGGGTAACAAAGTTCCCCTGGTTTGCGCCTTATTGATTTGTAATAACAACGCAGTTTTCCCTTTTCTTCCCTCTTTCTCCCTCTAATCCCACTTTAAATAGCCTAGGTCCGTCTCCTGGTTCCCAACTATCTCTGTACCAAAATTCATTAAAATCGGTGAAGCCATTAAAGCGTGACGAGGTAACAAACAAACAAACTCATTTTCGCTTTTACCTATAATATTAGTAAGGATTATCTTCCGCTTTTTTAGCCTATGTCCGTCTCCAGGGTCCCAACTATCTCTGTACCAAAATTCATCAAAATCGGTTTTACCATTTAGTTTTTGGTTCGGTTTTTGGTTTTAACTAACTAACTTTACACCGTGTTCTTTATACTGATAGACAATAATAAACGAATGTGCAGAACCGGATCCATTATAGAATTAAACACCAAATAAAAAAAACCAATGGACTGGTTGAATTAATAACATTTATTTGTAAATTCTTACCGACTGACTAATAAAACACACTTCACAATTTAAATCACTCGATTTAACATATGGCACAAAAATCCTCATCCAAGCCTCGGATAACCAGAACTACGATCAAACTGCTCCTCATTCCAAGGATACCTGTTCGGCGGTATACGCGGTACCCTTGGCACTTCATAGTCAGGTCCAGGCAGCTTTAAATCCCTCGCCGTACGCACCTTATATCCTGGGAGAATCTTCCAGGCTTCTGACGGACGTCCATCGAGAACCAAGACTGGAGTGATCACACTTCGGGCTGTTCTGCTGTGAGGGTCGAATTTGAAATCGTTTATGATTGATGGCACAAACAGCAGACGGTCAGCCGTCGAAGGTGACTTTAAGATGTCTCCTTCATAGATGTATGGTGGAGGATCGTAAATACCTCGTCGAAATCTTTGGTGGTCCAGAGCAAATGGTAGTTTCTTCGGCAGTGGGTGACGCTGGATAACATCACAGGTTGATAATTCAATTAAAAATGCCGCTAAAACAGCTACTATTAATGTAGGTTTCACCATCTTCAATGATATTTGTTGAACTGGTGTCTTTATTAGTTTTAATTTCGTATTTATATAGGTGGTTTAAGGAAAACAGAACCCGTTTTCCGCCGCATAACTTTATTATACCTAAGTATTATTGCATTGTACGAATTTCAACTCTTGGCGCTGAACGGAACGTTGGTAGTCAAACAGCATGCTTCTAATAGTTGTTGCCTAGTGTTTATGAAAATGGAGATAATGTTATTCACCTTTATGAAACGGAATTATTTTATACAAAACGGGAATTACGTATAGTGATTTTTTTTTCTGTTTGTCATGTATTGATGATGAATCGTGAGAATAACAATCTTGTTTATTTGTACTTTGTAATTATGAGTTGTAAATAGTTGCCGTGTTTTGGTCGTAAGAACTAAGGGTGGGTCCCTGGCAAGCACGCGGTTGGCGTGTCATGGTCAGTTTCATACGTCTGAGAGACCGCCCGAGAGGTTATGCGTGTTTAATGTTACACCTTAGTAACTTTATTTATTTGCATAAAATGTGCTATAAAAGGATCTTACAAAAATGTTGCTACATGCTACATGTATTGATAATGTTTTCTGTTGCTGCGACTTCTTAGATAAATCCATTGTAAATTACCTTCCCTCTGATCACAGCGGTCAAACCGTCGTTTTCGAGTCCTACACATCATCACAAAAAATTCAGATACAGTCTAGACAAATAACACCAAGCAATTTAAATAAATTTAACAATAATTTAATAAGTAATCTAGGCATTCCGGGATATGATATTAATAATGTAAATCATTTTTATGAGGAATTCTTTTCGGTTGTCTACACAGAGTTCAATGATACGCTAAAAATAAAAACTAAATCTATTAGCCCAAAGTTTATGTTTAGTGATTGGGCAACTAATGGTATAAGAAAAAGTAGGGAACGACTGTTTGAGCTTTACGGCCTTAAGCCTCACATCAACTCGGAAACATTCAATCGCTATGTTGCTACTTACTCAAAAATATTTAAAAACACCTGCAAGGTAGCTAAAGCCTTATTCATAAGCAACAAGATTAAATCCGCTGATAATAAAATTAAGACGGTTTGGAAAATAATCAATAGCGAAACTAATAGAAATAGAAAATATAATAATGATATTACACTAGAGTCTTCACGTGGTCTTCTAACCACTAAAAACGAAGTTGCTCAAGAATTTGTGGATTTCTTTACTAGTATCCCAATTAAAACTACAGAAACGTTAAATTCCTCACCCTTGCTTTCTGTTGAGTTATTAAGAGCAAATGTTTTACCATGCTCGGTTGAGTTTCAGTTTAAGCATATTAACCCCACTGTAGTCATTAAAGCTTTTAAACAAATTAAAATCAAATTAACCGAAGACCTTTGGGGATTGTCAATTAAAGTTTGTCAAGCTATCATTGAGACTATAGCACCGTACTTAGCCTTTATATTTAATTTGTGTGTGGACCAAGGAGTCTTCCCGGACCTTATGAAATACAGCAAGGTAATACCGCTTTTCAAATCTGGGGACAGTAAAGACACCAATAATTATAGACCCGTATCCGTTTTGCCGGTTTTCAGCAAGGTGTTTGAAAAGGTAATGCTTAACCAAATGCTCAACCACTTTAACACCAATAAAATATTACATGAAAAGCAGTATGGTTTCACCAAAGGACGTTGTACCACTGACGCCGGTGTCACCCTATTAAAACACATATTTACTGCGTGGGAAGAGGCACAGGATGCCATAGGGATCTTTTGTGACCTCTCAAAAGCATTTGATTGCGTGAACCACGAAACCCTTCTCTTAAAACTTGAACATTACGGCCTAGGGAAACTTGCCCTTAGTTTAGTAAAATCGTATTTAAATGATAGACAGCAGCAAGTACAAATAAATGGTGTCAATTCAATGGGTTTAAATGTAAAGATGGGTGTACCACAAGGATCGATATTAGGTCCCTTCCTCTTTTTAGTATATATTAATGATCTACCCCATTTATTTAAAAACCAACCACAAATGGTGTTGTTTGCTGACGATACCTCTTTAATATTTAAGATAAACAGACGTGCCACAAATCCTGACGACGTAAATAATGCCCTAATGCAGGTACATAATTGGTTTACCGCTAATAATTTAGTATTAAATGGGAAAAAAACGAAGTGTATAAGATTTTCTCTACCAAATGTCAAAAACAGTGAGTGTGACATAGTATTGAATCAAGAGAAACTAGAATTCGTCGAAAAAACTGTTTTCTTGGGAATAACACTCGATTCAAAGCTACAATGGGGTCCGCATATAACATCTCTTGCAGGACGCCTTAGTTCAGCAGCATACGCTGTTAGAAAAATCCGTCAGTTTACTGATGTAGATACCGCGAGACTAGTCTATTTTAGTTATTTTCATAGTATAATGTCATACGGTATTTTACTTTGGGGACGGGCTGCAGACATCGAGTCTATATTTATTCTGCAGAAAAGAGCCATCAGGGCCATATATAACCTACGTAGGCGAGATTCTTTAAGGGAACAGTTTAAGGATATTAACATCATGACAGTACCTTGTCAATATATTTATGAAAACATCATGTATGTCAGGAAAAACTCGCATCTTTTTAGTAAAAGAGGTGACAGACACAATTATAATACTAGAAATAGGGACCAATTAGTTCAACCAGGTTTCAGGTTAGCTAAAGTAGACTCATCTTTCATGGGGTACTGTTTGAAATGCTACAATAAAATACCTCCCCACATTCTTCAACTGAATGAAACGAAATTTAAATCTTGTATTAAACGCACACTATGTAGGCAAGCATATTATAAGTTGGGGGATTATATTGATGATAAAAATGCTTGGCTCAATGCTGGTCCTGCTCCTCAAGCATAGGGGTAAAGTCATTAATAAGTATCCGAAGCTATAGTGGAAGCTGCAGAAGATTGTAAGACTATCTTTGCAATGTATAGAATCAATTCTCTAGTATTGTATAATTATTAAGCCCATATGTGAGTGCTATGTATTATCATTGACTTGACGAAGCCCTGGTGGTTAATAGTGTCATGCTCACTTAAATGTCTCGCTGATGGTGGCGGGTGTGTCGGGTCATTTAGCTCCCTTCAAAATGGTCGAGCTGAATGGGGCTGATCCATACGTCATGTTCGTGAACGGGCGCTGTCAGTTGGGACTGGTCATTTTTTAACTACCACGGTCATTTTTAATTTATTTAGATTTAAATTGAATTTTGTTTTTTATTTACTCTGGACGCTCTTACTGTGCACGTCTTTCTACATCGTTCTCACATATTTGTATAATCTCAACACGAATGATGTAAATACTATTTTGTAAAAATATTAGAATTTAAAAGAGTGCCCATGGAGTTTCTTGCCCATTCTTCTCCATAGAGATCAACGCTTTGGAATGGGCAACTGCAGTACTTTCACAAGTTATTATGCCTTGTGACCGGGACTGTAGATTCATTTTGTTTCTTGACATTCAAAAGTGCCTGTAATGGTCTAATTGAAATAAATGATTTGATTTGATTGATTTGATTTGATTTGATTTGTTACCGGACACATTAATAAATAAATAAATATCTTGGGACAACTCACACACGGCTATCTGATCCCAAGCTAAGCAGAGCTTGTGTTATGGTAACCAGACAACTGATATACATACTTAAATATATTTATAAATACATACATATTATAGATAAATCACACCCAGACACAGACAGAACAATCTTGCTCATCACACAAAGTTTGTCCTGGGTGGGAATCGAACCCACGACCTCCGGCTCAGCAGTTAGGGCCACTAACCACTAGACCAACAGGCCCGTCAAAAACATTCTGCCATAATATTTAATTCAATTTTCGCATTTATAATATTATTAGCACTATTTTATTTAATTTAATTTAATTTTTAATATATGTAATTAATCATAATTCCCAATCTAATTAATTGTGTTTTAAGTATAATAGACCATTTTAATAATTGTTAAGATCCTTTTATTGATTATTATTGTATAGTGTGATCTATATCAAATGCTGTGCTCACTTTTAATTTAGATGCATGCAATTCTATTGTAATTAGGTATTGTAGATGTTACTCACTACGAATGATTTTGTATGTATTTAGTTGGTTTGCCTAAATAAATAAATAAATAATTACAGCATGCAATGCTTATACGTATAGGTAAAAGATAAAATTAAACAGCTCAATCATGTCTAATAATACTTTTAATTAAAATTTAAATACTGACTAGAGGTTTTATGCTATCAAACTAAATTTAAACTATCACTATCTTACAATCTGCAATAATAACCTAAATGATACTTATATTTACGAATTATCAGTAGAATAACAATAAATAGATACTAAAATATTGTGAAGACTTATTAGAACAAAAGTATTGCTAAGAAAATTAATTGAAAACAAAGTTAGCCTTGTAAATCGGCTAATTACTATTTCCTTTAATTCAATTGCCCTAGAACTATAATTTATTAAAAAAAGAGTGGCAGAAGATCACAAGAAAGTGGACCAATAAACAACGTTCAGTATGAAGAATGAGAAAGGAAAAAAGAAGCGAGAAAACCGATCGATGTATACCGCTGTCTCCCTCCCGTTGCAGAAGGTCTCGTACTGCGGGATGGAAGCCGAGGTGCTGGCTCGAGGGTCCACTGTTGTTGGAAATATGTGCTGGGGAAAAGAAACAATCTTTACAAGGTGTAGTTTTGCATTCCTATCAAAATTCGTGGTCTGTTTTTTTTGCCGATGTTAAATCATCAAATAACTTCGTGATGGATCTGAATGTTGATGGACGGAGAGCGTGCTGAGCAGCGAGGGTGAAACCGCGGGAAACAGCTTTTTTTCGGTTGGGAAATCATTTAATGACTTCCCCCGCCCTGGGCGGAGCGGGGGGGGGCGTGTTACTTTTACTGACTAAAACTCACCATGTTCCTTCTATTGCCCTTTACGTTCCGGGGCCGATTTAAAAAAAAATAGTCTGTGTCCGTCTCCAGGGTCCCAACTATCTCTGCACCAAAACTCATCAAAATCGGTTTAGCCATTTAGGCGTGAAGACGTAACAAACAAACTCACTTTCAGTTTTATAATATTAGTAAGGATTGAATCGCCCTAAACTGACATTTCCATTCCGGTACGTCTCGGGCAGTTTTAAAGGCTTGTCTGGTACATTAGCAGTGCTATAAGCCTCTGGGTCAAATGCACCATGGAATCAAATTTTGTGTAGTCGATTCTGGTTTACGCACACTAACCGGTGCTTAGCCGAGTCAAACGAGCCAATTCATTCGTACCTACTAACTGGTGACAAAAAGTAAAAAGAGATCACACCAAATTAGCCATTTTTAGGATTCCTTACCTCAAAAGGAAATAAGGAAACCCTTATTGGATCACTTTGTTGTCCGTCTGTCTGTCTGTCTGTCAAAATCCTTTATCTCGGGAACGTGTGAAGGTATCAAGTTGAAATTACCATAATAACCATAAACTTACCCCTGTAGTCCCTTTATGCTGTAAAAAAAACCTCAACACTCTGAGTCTAATCAGGCAAAAGATATAGCTATATAAGCCGCAAGTTTGTACGGGACCCGCGGTACGCAAATCTGACTTGCCCTTGGAAGGCATTTTTTTACCAGCTTACAAAATAAACTTATTATTTGAATATAGCATAACACAATAAACATGTTTTATTATTACACCTATAATCTAATATATAAAATTCTCGGGTCACAGTTTTCGTTCCCATACTCCTCCGAAACGGCTGGACCGATTTAAACGAAATTTTGTGAACATATCGGGTAGGTCTGAGAATCGGCCAACATCAATTTTTCATACCCCTAAGTGAGCAGCGGGTGAAACCGCTGGGCACAGCTAGTATTATTATATATTAATTTCTGAGATAAATTATTCTTGGTCACCAAAAATGTATTGGTTCAAGCCCAGATATATTGTGGTAAAAAAAAAATATCAAGTTATGCTCTATTCAAATTTAATATATTTATTTTTGTTAGAATACTTTCCAAAAAGCCCAAAAATTAAAGGACGGTGGGTGATCTCCTTTGTGCAAAACTGCAAACGTGCATTAAAATTATGTCCTAATAGACATCCATCATCAGACTAGTCATCATAATCCTGCTCATTTTTTTTGCGTATGAAACATCATACAATAACTTCCCCTGCTCTAAGCGGTTCAGGGGGAGTGACAGACTTGTACGACTCTTTATGTTCCGGGGCCGCGGAATCTCTTTGGAACCCCAGTTACCCTGCCTTCATCCGAAACGTTTCTTCTTTAGACTATGCTCAGCCAGATAAATGCTTACTATAATCATCTTCTACTGTCCTAGCGAAAATCCACACAGCATCTAAACTAACAAAATAAACCTTGAAAGCATCCAAATCCCTGGATAAGTCTTCATCAGAGTATCCTTTCATGGCCTTAGTGGCTACTGGCCCCATGTAGTTGTTGACCACGGCGAATTCGAAGAGTGAGAGGAACACGAATACGGAGCATGAAGACATCCAGACGTCGATAGCTTTAACGTAGGAGACTGGTGGTAGACTTTGTTGAGATTGTGTGTTTTGAGTTGCTGGGGATATAAAAACATACATCTAAGCATATTAAAAAAAACGTTGCCCCACACTAGGGATTACTCCTGTATCGTGAGTGCGTTTACAAATATTTTAACTTACATACACAAACAGTCAGGAACAACTATCCGTAAACCGTACAAATATTTGTTCCGTGCGGGGATCAAACCCGCGACACGCAGCGTAGCAGTCGGTCAAGCAGCCACTGCGCCAACCGCGCCGTCTATAATTACCTTTCTGGATCGAGTTCTTAGGCTCTAACACTTCATTTGACATATAAATCTAATATATAAAATTCTCGTGTCACAGTTTTCGTTCCCAGACTCCTCCGAAACGGCTGGACCGATTTAAACAAAATTCTGTGTACATATCGGGTAGATCTGAGAATCGGCCAACATCTATTTTTCATACCCCTAAGTGGGCAGAGGGTGAAACCGCTGGGCACAGCTAGTAAATTATAAGAACTTTGAAATGACAACATATTTGACATTTTCCTTTACTTCACTCTCACTCACTCTTCAACAGCTACAATTGAATCTTACCTAAAGTGAGTAACGACGTGACTCCTAGCGTGACCCTCGCAGGAATAGCTTCAGGCTTGATCCAGAAGGAGATCCAGGACATGACGACGATGAGGGCTGACGGGATATAGGTGTGGAACAGGTGGTAGCCCAGGCGGCGCCGCAGGTTGAATACCACGGCTAGGCAGGTGAAGTTACCTGGGAAAATAATAAATTATGTGGTTATAATATGTAGAGCCTTTAAAGATACTCACTTTTAGGTACTCAAATTCGACATAGATATTTTTAGTGTTAATATTTTTTTAGTGTATGTGTGTATTTATATATAAATAAATAAATATGTACTTATTCATTTATGTACACTAGGGTGTCCCTTAAATTTCGTGTTCGATATTTTTAACAAATACCTCTTTAGAACTTTCATTATAAGTCTTTGGTTATAACCCAATATAGGATAGAAAAAAATATTAGCGCATTTTGTAAGTAAACGACGACAAATTGCGCGGGTACTTGCGCGGCGACCTTTAATTACGTGTTGTATTTGTCATTAATTACCTGATTTTTAAGGTTTAAAAATAATGATGTTGGCGGAATCAAGGAGTGATAAAATAAATATTTTCATCAAATAAATGGTGCAAAATTAACATCTAAGCGACAAATTCTTCTTTCCTATGGAGAAGAACCGGAAAGAAACTCTATGGTTTATCTTTTACAATGTTGTTGTTACAGCGTTATTACTTAAGTATGAGAGGCAGAAACCGTGTTAGCTAAAACAAATCATTGCTATAATTACAAAAACGTAAAATAATATAAAAAAATAACAGAGATTAACAAATATCTAGGAATCTACAAGGCCCACGATGTCCACTCATTCACAAAAAGTCGGTATTAAAAATAATCTAAGCAAATAGTAGTATGTAATTGGAAGATATTTAAAAAAAAACAAGTGACACAAAATGATACCATCATGTAAGTATTCTGAACAAAGGTTGTATAAATATGTGATTCGAAAACTATTGTAAGAAAAAAACTGATATAGGTACTGTGTGTAGGTATCTTAATACTGTTTAATTTGTTTTTTATTGTTTAAGTATTTAACATATTTATGTATGCTGTTTTGACTTCCATACTTTTTACTCGCGTTTTGGCCACTGAAAACCAGCGCTGTGGTGGTAGGTCACCACTTAGCATGATGCAGTGGTATGTCGCAGTCACGACGTGCAAGCTATTTTTTTTTGTTCCATATATGTATTTGTAAATTGTGCTAGTAAATAATAAACATTAAACATGTAAAGCTTGTGGTGCTTTACATGTTTAATGTTTATTATTTACTAGCTTTCGCCCGCGGCTTCACCCGCTTTAAATTTGGGGTAACGCATTTCCCCTTGCGCCTTATTGATTTGTAATAGCAACGCTAAGTTTTCCCTTTTCTTCCCTCTTTCTCCCTCACATCCCACTTTTTTCACAATATTTTTTTCATTAATATTTTTTTTTACAAAATATTAGCCTATGTCCGTCTCCTGGTTCCCAACTATCTCTGTACCAAAATTCACCAAAATCGGTTAAGCCGTTAAAGCGTGAAGAGGTAACAAACAATCAAACAAACTCACTTTCGCTTTTATAATATTAGTAAGGATTTTCTTATTATTTTGTGTGCTCGTAATTTACGGCAATTTTTTTTCCTTTCTTTTTATATGGTTGGTCTTACCAGTAGAATACTCGATAGTACAGTCGGAAGTGTAGTTGTTGGAGATATCGAGCTGTGGTAGTTCGATGTCCGGGTTGACCACCAGCGGGTCTGTCAGGTTCCAGATGAACACGAGGTCGTGAACCGTGTGGGATACTAGAAGTTAGACATGCGTGCTTGAAATAACCTGTTAGTTGTTAAAAAAAATGTAGCGCCTCCCAGGAACCAGGGTTGGCAGATGAAGACTCCTGTATATGCAGGGTGGAAAAATAAGTCGGGCCCAGGAGGGAAACTACCTTAAACATTTAAGTTGGCCCATTTTACTTAAAGGAGACTTTCAGACTTAAAAAGACATTTAGTCAAACATTTCATTTTTAAACCTCGTAAGAAGGAAATCTGCATAGAGGTATTATTACCATTAAACGATTTTCTTATCGAAGATTTCAACAAGGGCAAACTGGGTTCATGAAAATATTCATGGATATCTTGTAGACAAACGAGTGATACCAAATGGTTGTTAGAGATATTTTTATTCTGAATTATAATCCTATCGATTAGTATAATAAAACAGCAAATGTTTGTTTTTTTTTAGTTAGTTTGAGTCCCGGGCGAGGAGAGTGAGTTTTATAAAATCCTTGAATGCAGTTTTGTTTCTTTTTAAAAATAAAGAAATGTCGCTTTTAAGTAAAATGAGCTAAGGGATATAGACGAGAGACTGATATTTGTTTCTAAATACTGCCCTCAATCTTACATCTAGACCAGCTACGAGCGATAACTAAGAAAAAGCTACTTACAGCTTTCGATCATCATGGAACAGCTCTGCGTGTCATGTGGATATGATTCGAACTTCATAGCGCAGGATAACACCAGCGTCAATCTGGAAATAATAAAAAGACTAGTTTTGGACATGTTTTGTTAATAAATAAAGATTTATAACTAACCTATTTCAATTATCATTTCAATAGATACTTTTTTTACATTAAATGGGACTACTTTTGACCTCAAACTTGTTTGAAAGTATGGTAGATTTCCAAATACAAATCTGAACTAATCTCAAGAATGTCAAGTGTACGCACTGACGATATTGTCCCGACCAAACTAAGTTACAGCGCGTAGTTCATTGGACAAAATGCAATTTGCATGCAATTTGGTATTGTTCGTCGTGTCGTTGAGCTCCTTGGGTTATGAGTTGAGCTACACGATAACTGACAAATGCTTGCACTGACTGGACAGGTCCACTCAATCTGTGTGGTGCTTTCTTAAAAAGACTATTTCAGACACTATCTGCATAGTCCTCATGTAAGTTGACCAAGATTATTTTGTCTGGACTTTAAAAGAGACTATGACCTCTGAGTTTGTTTCGGCTGTTTCTTCTCAGAGTAGTCGGGTACGAAACACCGGCCTCATCTAGTTTTAAAAAAAGATGACGTGTAAAAGTGTTTGTGAAAACCTACTTGCAAAATAAACATCATTTATCATTTAACACTTGTAATTAGTAGATAACACGTTAAAATAATTATAGCCAATAGAAACCGTTACTTTTAGTTTTTTGGATTTTTATCTCTGTGTTCTCATTGGTTAATGTTTTTGATTGGTTAGTTAGTTGTAGACAATACTATTCTGTTTTATCTTAAGTTATATAGTTAAGCTTTTGTAAATAAATTCATTCAACCTTCTGATCTGGAGTCGGTCTCATCTCTCTGCAACCATACCCCAAGAAAAGCATTTTCTATAGCCTGTGCATTAGCTAGTTATATCTTCCACCAACTTTGAGCGGGAACTCTATCTACCAGTCGCTTAGATCTTGCTCCTGACACTGACGGAAACCTCTTTTTAGGGTTCTGTATCTCAAAAGGGAAAAACGGATTCCTTTATTGTACTGTCTGTCAAAACCCTTTATCTCGGGAACGCGTGGAGGTATAAAGTTAAAGATTACAACCATACGCTCAAGTCTGCAGTCCCTTAAAAAAAATCAACCCTCTTAGTCTACGCAATCAATAGTTATGGCCGTTTATGACGCAAGTTTTGTACGGAACCGATAGTGCGCGAGTCAGACTCGCACTTGGCCGGATTTTTAATATCTTAAAACAACACAAGAAATGGGAACATAAAGTTAAGTATATGGTTGAAACTTCAACT
Source organism: Ochropleura leucogaster (assembly GCA_958449745.1). NCBI lineage: Eukaryota > Metazoa > Arthropoda > Insecta > Lepidoptera > Noctuidae > Ochropleura > Ochropleura leucogaster. The sequence continues at coordinate 7,895,911 of OY288225.1, forward strand.
CGAAGCCTCCGCGCGTTCCCGAGATAAAAGATCTTGACAGACAGACGGACAACAAAGTGATCCTAAAAAACGGAACCCCGTTTTTTCCATTTAAGGTCCGGAACCCTAAAAATATAAATAAACATAAAATATAATATAAAATAAAATATAAAATAAATATAATATAATATAAATATAAAATAGAATATAAATATAAAATGACTTACTTGGACATATAAAGCAGTGTTTTATCATGATACAACCACAGATAATGATTAGGTATGCTCATCTCGTGGAATGTCACTTTCTTGGCGTTTTTGAAGAAGCAGTCGGGTCTCCAGATCTTGTTCAGCCAGTCTACATCCAAGATCCTGTATTCTTCGTGCATGTTTTCCGGGAGACGCAATCGGGGGTCTCGCCAGGATTGTGCCAGGAATATGTCTGCTACGTACGTCTGGAATTGTTGGAGATGAAAGCTTGAGAGCTATGTATAACTTGGTCTAGAATCTGAACGCTTCCCTAGAATACTTATAATGCATGCTATGCTTTTTAGCCAAACATTCTTGAGGAAACAGTGGGAAGAATTTAATGAAAGCTTTAGAATGTGTGCATAAAGACTGACACCAGGTAAATTATTTTCTAGTATCTTTTCTTTCTGAAATTGCACCTACTATGCATCACCCTAAGGTAGACTGGTAGAAAATGCGTTGTATTTTTATTTAATTGGGCATAAAGTTTTACCAAAAAAAAATAAGAAAGAAGTACTTTAAAATTCAAATTCAAATGATTTATTTGCCAACATAGGAAAGAAGTCTTACAAAATAAAAAAGTTCAGCAATGTCCTCCAACAATGCATACGAATTTAATATCTTTATGTTTTCGTTTAGGTGGTGTATAACTAACTGTTAATTCGAGTTGGTTATTAATTAATAAATGAATTGAACTACCGAAATTGTATGGAATAAAATTTGTACTAGTAATGACAGGAAAAACGTTTGGTTACTATTCTTTCTTTTTATTTGTGGCCTTTAAAAACCCGTCGCTGTCAATGTGCTGTATAGTCTAGTCGACAAGTTGAAAATGGTACAAAATAGAGATACTGCTCTAAGGTCTGCGCGACATTTTTAGGTTGCGCACGTGGCAACCTAAAAATGTCGCGCAGACCTATTTTCAGCGTTAAATTAAAGTGATAAATAATGGAGATAGAGTTCCAGGAGTTAGGAGTTTTTTATTGGAAATTTCCTCTTCTTTCAGAATCTTTTTTTGAAATTTCTTGAATATTAATAGTTTATGAAATATTGGCAAAAAACGAAATGCCATTTTTTTCCAATCTTTAATTGTTTTTAACTTTTGTAATTTTTTACGTGCTAATACACACGCTTTTAGCACATTTTTCTAGGCGTCATTCCGGATCCAATGAGCTATCGCACATAATTTTAAGAGCAGTATCTCTATTTTGTACCATTTTCAACTTGTCGACTAGACTAGTAGAAAATAGAAATAAATAAACAAAGTATTTGTTGCACACTCTAGTGTGGAAGTTTAGCTCTAGTAACCCTTTTTTACATGTGAAATCATGAAATAACTTGTCCCGCTCTTAACTTTTACTGACTATAACATGGAGATGGATGGGCCATGTTCCTTTTTTTGCCCTTTGTGTTCCGGGGCTGCGGTATCTGTTCCAAACAAACCGTAACCCCGGCAGGCGGTAGCCCTGGCAGCCACTTCTGCTTTGCTGACCGCGTGGCACACAAACGCGCCGTCTACACGGCCTGTCGTCACTAGACGGGCAGACGACGAGCTAACACACTGTAATAACCCTGAGAGTCCATTAAGTATACTCACCATACTCTCCTCATTAATAGAGTCTAGTGACAGCACAGTGACGTGGAAGTAAACGATGGTTGGTTGTCCCTGTAGCTTGGGGGCGCGGTTCTTGTCGTAGAACTTCGCCTTCTCTGGGAGAATGTCCCGTAGCGAAAGACTGGACTCCCCCTTCAGTTCTATCTCCTGGTAGGAAGCGTTTGTTCTGGAATTTTATGATTGAAACATTTTTAAAATAACGCAACATCACGCTTGGAATTCTTCTGATTAAAAGTCGTGTTTTTGCATCCCCTGAATTATTCCCGTAATAAAGTTGTGGTTGTTGTCTTGTTACGGTCTCCTAACTTTATATTATTTTGTTTTATCTATGTATTGGTTACAGGTTAAGTCGACCTAGATCTTTTAAGAGGTTTTAGTTTTCACCATTCCTAGCTCATTTGACCATGAAACACCCCACCCCAAACCTAACCCATATTGAGATATTGGATTTTGATTATTTTTTTAAATAAAATGAAGAATTTTTGTATAATTGTCCTTTTTTTCGGATTTTGTACCTCCAATTTATAATGTTTTTACTATTTTTGTGTAGTAGACTAGTTTGTTTATTACTCTTAATACACAAAAAAGCAGGTACCTAACTGAACCAACTGGGTAGTAGTTGACGATTGAAAATTTTAAAGATTAAAAAAAATGTATAAACATGTTTATTCTTTGAAGAATATTTAAAAAAAAAAAGGTCTATGACAGTTATTTTGCAGATGTACTAAATAAGATCTACGTTTCTTTTCTAAGTTTCACTCAGAATCTAAGTTTATTCCCGTCCAAGGGCGTTTCCTATTCTGAAATAAATTAAAGTGACCAAATTAACCATATTATATTCTGACGGCATTAATGATAGTTTAGCTTACTCAATTAAACGAAAATAGCAATCTCACCATTCATATTGACGGGTTTTCACCAAAAAATAGTGGTTGTCGAGCTAAATCAGACTATCTTTAATCGCGACTAAAATGATGTAAATAAATTAGAACTAGATATCAGTTTACTGAATATTGTTTATGGCTAGATTTAAGTTTAATTAATATGATATTGTGGAAGGTCCTACCATACGTGATATATTCTGCAATATAATTTTATTAGTTTTAAGTCATTTGGCTGCGCCCTAACAGGGTCAGTGCTCACTACAGTACGGCCAACGAGAAGCGATACCAAAGGTAAACAAAACCCATGCTAAAATGGCCGCCCGAATGTTGGCGAACCCGTCTTAACGTTGTCATGTTTTTGCCGGGAGAACGAGACATTACGACAAAGGCACAAGATGGAAAGAGCTAAATATTAGATTGTCAACGCCACAGTTGTTCTTTAGGTTAATGACCTTTCGTATCGCTGCTAGTTGGCCTTACTTTAGTTATAAACCTAGCGTGTAACTTTTTTGTACAGACGCCTGCAGGTCAAGCTACCCGAAACTGTAAATTTTTCCCAATGAACCTTGAACCTAATACTTTAGAAATAAAGTCGTAAATCTATCAAAGAAATCTGACAGATTGTAGTAGCTTGATGTGCAGGCGTCTGTACATAGTGCATTAAATGAATAAAAAAATAAATAGATGTGTAGTTTAGTGTAGTTTAATGCGGTGGTTCATTATTAGTACGGACTCGGCACCATTAGCAAAATTACTCCAATAAATCTAAAAGATATGTTAAGATATCGATTTCGCTAGCTCAGTGAAAACAAGTATAACATTTTTACTTACAGAAAACTAACAGCAGCTTGCACTCTCCCCGCCTCACAAGATTTTAACATAGTCATTAGAACAGTCACTAAAATATTCAGTTCCACCTTCATCTTGTATTTGAACACTTCACTTTAGTTCATTAATTTGAGCAATATTTTAAAATTACACATTTTAAAATTGTCATTTGTTTTTTTTTTTTTGTTTAAATAGCCATTTTTAAACCTTCCTCCGACGTCACAAAAAGGTTATTAAGGAGCTTCTTCATCGCGAGCTTTCGCCTGTTCGTGCTTATTTATAAGGACCCAGCGTCGAGCTTACAGCTGCGGCACCCCCAAATAATATCACTGAGGTCCCTTTGCTGATGAGGACCCCACAGAGAGTGTCCTTAGCGTGTATTCGCTTAGTTCATAAGTTTTTTGCCCTGGCTGGAGGTCTTAATTTTTAAGGCATCCACAGGAATCGCCCGGTTAAGCAGACGACAACCTCCTAGGTTGAATTGCAAGATGGCATTCAGAAAAAAAAACTACACCTGCAGCAGTGTCAAGTTTTAATAGAAAGTAATTGGGGTCAGCGCTGCGCCCAAGGCTGCATTCTTAGAGAATAACACGACAGTGCACATTCGAGCATTAGGCACATCAGAGAGAGTCGAGAATCATCACAGTGCGCAACCGCGCACTGTGATGATTAACGATACAATTTGTAACAATTACTTGTTTATGGTACAAATCGACGAATGGACTATTACAAGCGAATGCTTCCTCGCCGGGGTCCATTTTGAAATTTATTTAAAGTTCAATTTCAGATATTATAAAATAAGTGGCTGCTCCGATGAGGTAGCATGGTTACCCTGGAATAATGCTTTTTGGTACACAGGTGCAGGTTGTTCGAAAGAGATACCACGGCAGCGCCATCTATACCACAGATGAAGAACTAACAGCAAGTTAGTATATAGGACATTATATATAACTCAGATCCAGCCTGTCCCTTTACTGTCCTCCACCAGCGACACCCTAAGCCGAGGCTCGTACCTCACATGCGGTGCCTCTAGCGTGTATTCGCTACGTTTTCAAGTTTTTGCCCTAGCTGGAATGGTCTTAATCTCAAGGTCTCTCTCCCCACAAATTATGGAATGGAATTGCAAATTAAGCAAACAACCCTATAGATTGAACTGCGAGATGCCATTCAAATAAAAACTATCCGGTATTGGCCCACCGATCCTCGCTTTTCTATGGGGGATGATGAAGATGATGATTATCTTCATACTGCTAAACTGGGGAGCTCCGCGTCACGTCCTCCGAGACCCCTCTAAATAATATTTGATTATCTGCTACTTTCACTTTGGTATTTGTAAATGAAAATAGAGTAAAAATAAATCAGTCAACTTAGGTATCGGAACAAGTATTTCATTTACTCTATAGGTACTATCGCCCCGAAACAGTCGCTACACCTTAGTCTTCTTAACCTCGCTGCAAGGCATACCTACACCCGCCCTTGACTAACAATATACACAGTAATGTCGTGTTCGTGTTATTTTATTATAATTGAAGACTTACGTAGTACACGTGTAATCCGTTTACAAGGGCTGCAAGTGCAAATTATTTTACAGTGTAGCTATTTTTAAATAGCCTTCATGCTATATGTAGGTGTAACTCGATTGATCGATGTTGGGCGCCAATATCTTGGTCATTATCTGTCTAGCCTTTTCTCAACTATGTTGGGGTCGGCTTCCAGTCTAACCGGATGCAGCTAAATATCAGTATTTTACATGGAGCGACTGCCTATCTGACCTACACAGCCCAGTTAGTACTGGGTAATACAATACCCCTTGGTAAGACTGATCAAAATCTTGGCATTGCAGGGTAAAAGATCCTTTACGAAACTTTCTGTACATCATACTAACACTACGTTAAATTTATTACTAGGAAGCGTTCTTTTTCATGCAAAAAAGGCTCAGTTTGCAGTAGCGCTCCATGTAACGTACTCTAAACATTGTAAAGTACTATTGTTTATTGTGACATTGCATTGTGTTGATTATCATTAACTAGTACAGAGGTCACGGAGGTATTTTACCTAGAAGATTCCCAGGTATGTTCCAGAACTAAGATACATTATATTTTCATAAATGTATTGACAATATACCGTCATGATGTTTTTGTCCTTAAATCACGCCTACGGGGATTATTATATGGTTCTGATGTCACTTTTTTGGAAATTAAAAAACAGAGTAGATGTCTGCAGCCCGGCCCCATAACAAAATGTCATAAGACACAATACTATAGTAATTGTTAATTGATGGATTTTTCTAAGAGCAAATGCTGCTGAACCGCTCCACAAAAGATGTTAAATGAGAAGCCCATTGATGCCCAAATGACTAAACAAAGGTGTATATAATACCTATATTTCGCCAGTCATGTTTTAAATCCCAAATAAAAAGTGGCGAGCCATCATCAAGAGCGATCAACCGGGCACACATCAAGCTTCCATGGTTGCTACTGATAAATCCCTGATGGCAGAGTCCAATAAAACTAAGCCCGACCCGGAATGAACCCCAGGGCCTTATACACAGCAGTCGCTTGGGACCACTCCAACAACCAGACAGTCTATAAATACAATCTGTTTAATTAAAGTCACCCTTATTTTTCTGCTGAAAAATTATCAAATATCTGCCTAATCTTCTTCCTTCTATCCGAGGATCCGCAGACCGAGGCTTTATTTGGTGGGTTTAAAATCCAGAGGTTGAAATCGGTGGAAATGCGTCAGAGTGGTTCGCATGTATGTCACATCATAAATCAACCGAAGGAAATCCACTGTCAGTAATTTTTCTTTGCAAATGGGAAGTTATCAAATAACTTCCCCTGCTCTGGGCGGAGCGAAAAGGAGTGTCAGACTTTTACGGACTAAAACCCATCCATGTTTCTTCTTTTGCCCTTTGTATTGCGCCGGGATTGCGGTATCGAACGACCCATAACTTTGCAATTAAACTGGATACAAAAACCTCAATCACACAGTGTTTTTTTACTGTGATAATGAGTTAGTACTTGCAGTTTAAGAGTTCAAATCAAATCAAATCTTTTTATTTATAGAACATAGGTAAACATAAGTACAGATGTCAATAATCATAAATGGAACGCTAAAGATAGTACGATAAAGGTACTAAATTAAATTTAATCCTAAGCAGAAGACTGCATCGTACTTATGTGGATATATCGGCGTAAGGCTTCATTATCCAATGCCCCACAATTCAATATAGTGAATGTCGGCCTTCAGTCGTGTGTAGCTTATGTTTATACGTATGGCAAACTTATGGTTATGTAGCGACAATACAATTCTGAACATGGCAAAAAGTACTACAGCGTCATCTATGCAACCACTGAATAACTAACTGAAAGTTCCTACATCGCACAAGCAGAGTTATCCGCGATTTAAGAATATATAGGAGGACCTGACAACTGTCGGGGAGTGACCCAGCAGACACGGCACCTGTCTGGTCGAAGAATCCACCCTTTCCATAGAGGATGAAGGGATTTACCTAATGTTACCTCATGAATTGATGAATTTTTACATAGACCTGCCTCTGTCAACTGATTAATACACTACCAACATCTGCTTAGGCTGTTCCCAACTACGTTGGAGTCGTCTTCCAGCTTCCAGCAACTGCCTATCTGGCCTCCAGTTAGTACAAGATAGTACGCAGTATATTTTTACGAAAAATTTAAACTACAACATTTTGTTTCAAAAAATTTCAGTTACTTGGTTTAAAAATAATCACAAAGCCTAGGCGAAGTTTTTTTGGATCTTATGGAGAAGATTGACAATCGTAACGAGAAACTGGAACGCACCTAACGTCATCTAAACTTACAAAACTGAATTTTCATGAGCTCCTGAAAAGTCAGTTCAATTAGTATGTGAAGTTAAATAATTTTGATTTTATGTTCTATCCGTTAATAGACTAGCATTTCGCACAGCATACCTATTTATAGGAGTTCTTAGTATAATCACTACCTTAATTGAAAGAGGCCTATCCTAGCCCAGTTTTAAAATCCTGCAGTTTTTTTTTAAATCGTCATCAAATATTCGGTGAAATTGGTGATAGCAAATTAACCTGACGAAAAAATATACATCATCATTCTGCTGCCCTTATCCCAGTTTATTCGCGGTGGGCGTAGCATGTCTTTTTCTTCCACTCTTCCCCTATTACTCTCCATTTCATCAGACATCTGATCCATTCCTTCAGACCATAGATTTCTGTTCAGTTTTTTTTTTTCATTTCTTTTATTCAGACAGTACATCCGTCGTTTCTTTGTCTCCCACATTTCTAATACCTATCCACATTCATACGCCAAACTGTCCTTAAGATATTTCCCTCTACAATAAACTAAATATCTCGATCTAGGGCCTGAAGGGCTACTATGACATCTTATAGCAATTCTTATTCCACTGAGTGAAAGAGATGGTGCTAGACACCCTGTATAGCTCTGTCTCTTTCCCTCAGCGGAATAAGAATTGCTTTAAGAGGTCATAGTAGGGCTACTGATATCATAAATAAAGGTGAAACCATCGCAGAATATGTCAATTTATATTACATACACACAACACTATTTAATCAAATTTATCACAGACTTTTCAGACTGCAATCTTACAGTTTCATAGTTTTAACACTAAATTATCGATTCCCATTTTATATCACTTCAAAAATTCACTGTCACAAAAATGTTTTTGACCGAAAACTTTGAAGCCTGTTTTTATTAACGTTTGACATTTTTTTCACTAAGTCAAGTAAACGCGACTGCCTTTAGCAGTATCGAAGCCAATTTTGCTGAAGTGTGAAAATTAGTTAGGCTGTGGACTCATTGAGAGCGAATAGCGGAAGCGATTCTAGAGCTAACTAAGACTGCGAGAAGTATAATAAACTCGTGTATGGGGCAAAAAATGATCATCGCCATCGAATAAGGTGATTTGTGGATATATTGACGATGATGCCATCTAGCCGAATTCGGCCACAGCGACTGCATTCGGTGACTTTCTAGGGCAGTTATCGAGAGGTATGCGGCTCTATATTTTGCTCTTAATCAATGGCTAGCATACCTATCGAACTTTGGCCTTAAAAATGGTTATGGGTATGTTAGTGTGGACATAAATTGTTAAATACATAAATAAGGTAATATGGATAAAATAAGGAATGAGTACATAAGAGGCAGACCAAATAATTTAGAAGACTTATCCTTAACAATATTTAAACAAACTTAGTATTTAAAAACTATTATATAGGACTACTAGCTGTGCCCAGCGGTTTCACCCGCTGGTCACTTAGGGGTATGAAAAATAGATGTTGGCCGATTCTCAGACCTACCCGATATGTACACAGTTTCGTTTGAGTCGGTCCAGCCGTTTCGGAGGAGTATGGGAACGAAAACTGTGACACGAGAATTTTATATATTAGATTTAGATAAGTCGATAGAAGCTGTTTAAATTAAGTTTATAGAATTAGACATTCTTACGCGCCACGTCTGGCAGGATATCCTGAAAAATATTATTTTTTTACCTTATGTATCTACCATGTTCTAGCAAATAAACATTTTTGATTTGATGAGTTTAAAAGTGGCGCCGTTGAAAGTTGCATAGTAGGTCTTCGTATGGACACGTGATGCAGACGAGTGAAGAAAATGTAGTGAGGAAAGTTTTGTGTGTCAATGTGGAAGGTTTAAACAGTGGAGGGAGACAAAAGACAAGATAGATTCACTGTATGAAGGATGATATGGTGATGATGATGATGATATCATTAAATAACTACCCCCGATCTGGGCGGAACCTACTGCCTAATCCTACCCATGTTCCTTATTTTGACCTTTATGTTTCGGGGCCGCGGTTTCTCTTTCCAACACCCCGCAACCCTGGAGGAAGATGTCCAGGAGCAAGGAGCAATTTTGATGAAATAAATGTCACAAAGTAAAGCCTAAAATATAAGGACCACATATTTAGGAGCCGTGAGCACTAGGCCACAAATTTTCACAAAATTTTGTCGGAAATGTCTGAAGTCATCTTCCAATTATTGACACGTCCCGCTATAATGGGTACCAGAAGCAGAACCTCGTCAATATGCCAGCACCCTTCGTCCGGTTTTCATAACAGGATTAGCGCCACCGCGGCCGACACAAACGCGGACGGCCTTGTACTACTTTTTGCTATTTGACACATCACATTATTGATGCCGATCGATTTTTATCATCTTTAAATTGAGGAGGCATCACAGATAGTCCCCTGTGCAGAGCATGCATGGAGGCTGAAGAAACAGTAACACGTGTTCTTCTTGAATGTACAGGAATCACCGAAATCCGGAAAATGACACTGGACGCACCAGATTCACTTGCGGACGCTCTCAGAAACCCGAGAAGAATGACCTGCTTCTGGATGCAGGTGAGCTGGCTGGAGTATCGCCCACCTAGGTGTACGGCATACACATAATGGTCCAATTGGAAGGACTATCAAAGATTGTGACGTTTTTACCGTGGAGCATATAGGTGCTAGGGGAATTACATAACGTAACATCACGTCTTGCAATCTCAGAAGAGCTAGGCAGACGTGTACCAACATTCTGCACGTGACGCCAACGACACAAATATGTGACAAAAATTGAGGTAAAATATGTGCGTTTTTGGACTGGCGTTTTAAAGGTGCAAACCCCATGCAATAGAGGGCGAGCCCAACTAAGCTAAACCGATTTTGATGAATTTTGGTACAGACATAGTTGGGAACCAGGAGACGGACATAGGCTAATATTTTTTTGAAAAAAGTGGGATGTGAGAGAGAAAGCTAGCTGTCCCCCACGGTTTCACCCGCGCTGCTCAGAACCTGTTGGTCGTAGCGTGATGTTATATAGCCTTCCTCAAGAAATGGACTATCCAACACTAAAAGAATTTTCCAATTCCAACCAGTAGTCCCTGAGATTAGCGCGTTCAAACAAACAAACAAACTCTTCAGCTTTATAATATTAGTATAGATTCTACACATTTTTAAAGAACACCCTATACGAATATTTAAATCTAAGTTGATTGCATTATTATTAGAAAAATGTTATTAAAGTGAAACTTTTCTTACATCGTTTCTAACTTTTTCGTCTGTGTGTTGCATGTCGCGTGACGATCGGCCGCGGAGTAGGCGTCTAAATGTCTATTATGTGAAAAAATGTTTCACTTTTAATGTGGTTTCATGAAAACACACGATCATTTTTTTATCTATACTAATATTATAAAGCTGAAGTGTTTGTTTGTTTGAACGCGCTAATCTCAGGAAGTACTGGTTCGAATTGAAAAATTCTTTTAGTGTTGGATAGTCCATTTCCTGAGAAAGGCTATAGATAGGCTATATAACATCACGCTACGACCAACAGGTGCTGAGCAGCGTGGGTGAAACCGCGAGGAACAGCTAGTTGTATAAATTAAATTCTAAATGATTAAAAATATGACTTTGTAATTTGTAAGTGTTCACTTGTATTCGTAGAAGAACCATGGGTATAATTAATTATAATTTAAAAAAGTGATTCAGTTCTGCGAGTATTACTATTATATTTATTAATGATAATTGGGTAGATGACACCATTAACCAATAATTAAAAAACACAATTTTTCTGAAAGAACACCTTATTCTAGACCTGAGAACTCCATTCATTTCAAAATAACTTTAAAATTCGATTTTTAGTTGCTTTTAAATCAAAAAATAGTTGCATCATTGACTTGACAAAATAGTGACGTCATCGTTGCTAGTCTCATACAAAATCTATGGGCGAAGCGCGTTTTGACAGCTCATAAAAAGTATATCAATTGATTGGTGGTGTCATCTACCCTATTAAAACGACATGATTTTTGTAATTGATATAAAGTATAGAAAACAGAAGCTAATATGTACATCCAGTAGGCCTACTATGACATCTTAAAGCAGAACTTATTCCACTGACTGAAAGAGATGGTGCTAGACACCCTGTATAGCTCTGTCCCTTTCCCTCAGCGGAATAAGTTCTGCTTTAACACGTCATGGTAGGGTAGCAGTACATATTAGCTTCTGTTTTCTATGCCATAAGGTAAAATGTAGCGGAAACCTTCAACCATGTATCATCTTATACATGTACCTACATTCTTGCAAATAAATATATCTGAATCTGAATCTCCCTAGCCTTTTTACCCGACTACGGCGAAGCAGACTGGAGCGTTATGATTTTAACCGGCCAATACGTATGTTCATCTGTTCCTTCAATCTACGTTATTATGTATGTATTGTCATGTTACCCCATTACGTGACAACTCCTTTACATAATTTGACAAATAAGGTATCGTTGCAAGCTTTTTAATCACCCGCGGATTTCATCACGCATGTGGCTTGCGCCATTGTCACATATATGTGCCAATGGCATTCTTTGTCACACATATGTGCCAAGGAAATTCATTGTCACATATATGTGCGCCATAGTGCATATATGGGCATTCATAAGGCTAAGAGACAAATATCAGTCAGATCAATGAAATTCTCACGGTGAAATTTAATTAAAAAACAGAGATAACGACATACTATTTTATTGAAGACCAATAATATTACTTTCTAAAATAACATTTTAATAATGTTAATAAAAACATAATTTCACGATTATTATATAGTCCGATTTTGATAGTTATCTGGGTATTATAAACTTTGCAATATTTTAAATGACCAATTTTATAATTTGTAAATCATTTAATTTTCATATTATTAAAAGCTGATGGAAAGGCACCTTTAGGAACGCAACACCAAACTATGAGTTAACAACTACCCACAATTCAAACATTCAACAGAACAAGGTTAGATAGACGTGTACCATCCAGGCTTGACGAATTTTCACCCTTATGCTCTGAGCAATAAGGTTGAAAAGCCTTCGGGTGTCGTATCTTCGGAAGTACCTGTAGTGGATAAGAATATTGGCCAAATCCAGACCTCAGACAGGTACTAATAAATTACAGATTGAAAAACCCTTAATACTGACGTGGAAATCGAACCCACGACCCCAAATTCAGCATCCGAAAATCTTGCTGCCTTTCATTAAATATTTGAAAGTGGGCACTACATTTAAAATCTTTTGCTTCCTTTACTTTATTTGCCCAATTTCTGCGCCATTTCTACTTCAACCAACAGACATGGTATGTATGCTACATTTGAGCAACATGAAAGCTGATTTGTCCCCAAATTTATAATCTATTCAATAACTATAATTAATCCCAAATATGTTTAAAGCCTTACCAGGGACTAGACTAACTATTTTATTAACTAACAGTTTAATTACTATTTATCGGAGTACCTTTCTTTCCAGTCCCATAGATTTTCTGGCAAAGATCAAGAAATCTCCATTCATTCAACTCATCAAGTCTTTCCCTGACCATATTTCTATATTGAGTTCGTATTTCCGACATTTTCTTTGAGCAAGTTATGGCGCTTTTGTCGAGCATTCCAGAAACTTCCATCCATAAGTAGGATCTTACGAATTTCGGATTCTTGAATTTGTCTAAATTGCTTAGATACCACTCCAATAACTGTTCTGTCTCCTCATCTGACCAGGTTTCTTCAATTCCTGGTTCTTCTATCACTGGTTTTGGCTGATTTTCTAATACAAGCTTAATAGCTATTTCCTTAGCGAAGATTTCTTTTAAAAAATCAGCATATGGCGTCTTTACGCCTGCAATTTCATCTGTATCCATATTGTAAGCTTGTTTTAAATAGTTGATTTTGTTGAAGACTTTAGTGATTGGTTCACAAACGTAATTGGCGAGTTCAGTCCAAAGGTATTTCTTCTCGAACCTCGGGCTGACAAAGTCTTCAATGTTTTCTAAATAGTACTGCAATGCTTGGACCACTTTATCATTAGGTAAAACTACATCTTTGTAGACTTTCCCATCTTTTAACGCTTTATTTTGTTCGGTTTTGGTAAACTTCGGTTTTAGACGCATTACTTTCTCCAATAGCGCAAAATAGGGAGATTTTTTCATGTTAGGATCTAATACATCAATTTGTTTATGATTTGCCTTCAGTTTGGCAAACATTTTCCTACACGACAGCGGTGTCTTATTAGGTAATTTTGAAGCTATTTCTGCCCACATATCTTTAGCATTAATCTCTTTACCCTTATGTGTTCTGATATAATTTATGTAGAAGATGAGTAACTTCTTCTTGGTTCTCTTCGTCCATTTGAGGAGTGGTTTGAGTGTCTCTTTTGGTAGTTCTGTGGTGACGGTTTCTTCTATGGGCATTGGGTGTTCTTGTACTATGATTCTTGCGTTCTCTATCTGGGATATATCTTGTCCTTCTGGGATAACAATGATGCATTGGTAGTCGTCTTGGTCTTCTGTAAAAAAAAACAGGTAATGTAGATATACAAAATAATTTGCTGGAATAACCGTATAATCACGCTTGTTATCCCCGAAGACTTAGGCAGAGCTATACCGATACCGATACCGATAGTACATAAAAATTTCTCCTGGTATGTATAAGTCCCGTGTAATAGGTCCCGTATAATATATAACAACCACACTGAACGAACTGGGAAGCAAACCCAGAACTTAATGCTATACCAACAAGGTAGTCAAACGAGGTGTAATTTGTAAAGCACATATATAAAGTGACCTGTTTAAAACTCCTAAATTTTAAGTAATGTTCGAATTCATATTTTAATAGGAAGGTTTTTTTATTAAAACCCTACACTAGGAATTTCTCCTATATCGTGAGATTGTTTACAAACATTTAAACTCCCATACACAAACAACCAGACCCGGAACAACTATCTGTAGGCCATACAAATATTTGTTCTGTGCGGGGATCGAACCGGCCACACGCAGCGCAACAGTCCATCACTCGGCCATTGCGCCAACCGTGTTATCAATTGTTCTCTATCTTAGCATCTGGTTAAAGCCTAACCTGGTATCAGTTTTTATGCCGCACATGGGCGTCTGTCTTGATTCAACATGTCATGGACGAATATCTCTGAGGCATACTGGCATACACAGAGGGTTCCATATAAATTTGGGACATAAACATGGTAAAATGGCAAATTATTTTCAGTTGGTATTTGCAAATCCAACTCAGGCTTGCGTTCGCCTGTTCGCAGAATGGTCGATTCCTACAATAGCACTTTTGAACATATCGATATTTTTACATGTGCTCCCCATAAGTTTAAAAGTCTAATACTAAACGAACTTTCGTGAATATTACATTTATACACTATTTGTACTAAGTTTTGTTACCGTAGCGATGATTATTATTTTCACTTTATGTATGCTTTTAATTAATCTGTGAACAGCGTTGTGGGCTGCAGTATTGTCAATAAGTCTTGTTTATTTATATGATGTTTATGTTTTATATTGTAGCTGTTTGCTGTTCCATTTGAATAAAAAAAAAACAGTCATATCTTTTGACTGCATAGAGAGAGTTGATGTTTTTCACAGCACAAAGGGACCGCAGCGTTAAATATTTAGTTTTAATTTCATTACCCGAGATAAAGGGTCTTGACAGACAGACAAACAACAAAGTGATACAATTAGGGTTTCGTTTTTTTGTATGGAACCTTAAAAAGCATAAATTCATCAATATGTACTACTAACCTTCCTGGTCCATCCTTTCATCAGAAGCTGCAGGTACCTCCATATACATCATCTCATTACCGTCCATCTCCATTGTCTCTACACCATTTTCTTTCACATTATAAATATCTTCAAACATATTGAAATATTTCCAAGAAATCTTTGTTTCAGGGTGCCTACTCTTCATAGTTTTCAATTTTCTGTATGATTTTCTCAGTTCTATAAACTTTTCCTTACAAGAATTCTCACCCTTCCCTATTTCGCCAGCTAAATTCGTCCATTTTGTTTTATCTTCAATATTACTGTTAATATCATCGATATTTTGAGCGAAATAGTTTATTAATTGTTTTATTTCTTTCGCTGACCAGTCTTCGCTATCATCAGAATCCAATTTTCCATTCTTTAGCTTAGATTTGATTGCTCTGTAGCCGAATACTTTTTTGCATAGAGCGTAATAAGGCCACAAGATTGGCATTTCAGGTTTGTTGATTTCTCGTTGGACGTAAGCAGTGTAGACTTGCTTTAAATTCCTGAACCGGTGTGCGCACTGAGTAGCAGATATGCCTATCTGTTTAGCAAGTATATCCCATAAAGAATGTTTGTTTCTGTTTGTAGTTGTGGAGAACTTCTCTTTGTTTTTCTGGTAGTATTCGAGGATTTTAAACGCTTTAGAGTCACCTGAGCGGCGTTTTGAGCGCTTTGTAAAACCTCGTTCGTCGTATGATTCTTCATCGTCAGTAAATTCTTCCATATCGTCGTCCAATTTGATGTTTACTTTCTTTACTGGAAATACAAAAGTAAAATGATTTAATACAAATCAGGCAAGTTGTGGCCAAATGCAAGCCTGTTTAGTATAAAAAGAAATATAATAATAACATACCCTAGTTGTTGTGATTAATGAGAATGTATTTTCTTCAACATTAACTAGAACCACCGCCTGCGGGGTCGCGCGTTGTTTAAAAGAGATACCGCGACTCCGGCACATATAGCGCAAAAGAAGGAACTTTAATGGGTTTGAGTCAGTAATAGACTGACACCCAGCTCCGCCCAGAGCAAGTGAACTTATTTGATGATTTAACATTGGTAAAAAAAAAACGAGTAAAAGAGCTACTACTGAAAAATTACTTTCCGTAAACCCCTATTATACTTTTTACCTAATACTTAATTGAAACCAAGATCTCAAGCATGGTCTGCAGAAAAACTTACGACCAGTAAATTAATGAAACGGTTTTACTGTAATTGCTCCATAGTTTGGTAGTTGTTCCGGGTTTCGCTTTTTGTGTATGTGAGTTTCAAAGTCTATAAATGCACCCAGGATACAGTAGAAATTAATAGTGGGGCAAAAAAAAGTAATAATTTGAACAAAACTAAACTTACCACCAACTTTTGTATCATTTTTCTGACTCTGTCCGAATCCTTTCAAAGTTTCATACCCAGAAAGCAAGCTAGTATCCATACCATAGTCAAATATTCTATCAAAAACTTCAATGTATCTCCAATCTATTTGCATATCAGGATTTTCTTTCTTATCATTCAATATTGTCTTGTAGAGACTTAATAGGTCTTCCCATTGACTTCTACAACATGAAAGAGACCTTTTCAGCTTTTTGGTAACCCCTGCCCAACATACGAAATGACATATCAGATCTTTGTACATTTCTATGTTGTCATAGAAAAATTGTACAAGCTCATCCAATTCCTCAGTTTTCCATATCTCTAGTGGCTCAGCCACTTTTCGGCCACTTTTCATTATTTGATTCTCAATTTCTTTAGATATTATATTGTCGAATAGAATTGCAATGGGCTTTCTGTTCCTTAAGTCATATCCACCTTCAATGTATTTGTCTAAATGTACATTCTTAAGTTCTTCATATTTAGTTTTGCAAGCTTCAGCAGTCTTGTCAAGTAAACGGCCAATTTCGTTCCAAAGGAAATTGTTGGGTATGGTTTTATCTTCAAATTCATCAAAGCAATCAAAACAGTATTTGACTAATACTGTCATTTCTGTTGTGTCCCAGTCTTCGACTTTAGGAGGTGGCTCTTCAATTTCAGCGATTGCTTGGTTTTCAATCAGTCTGTACTCATCAGTCAGATATTTTCTATGGAAGTCTTCGTCACCTTCAAAGATGCTGTCAAATAGTTCCAAGTAGGGCCAGTTGATGCCTTCGGAGCCGCTTTCTCGTCTTTTATCAATCAATCTTAAGTAATGTTGCTTATAGTTCAAGAACCGTTTCTGCCAGTATTCCCCATCATCTTCTCCAATCTCTAAAGCAATGGTCTCCCATATGCCACGCCTCCAGTATTCTGCTTGAAAGTTCTTCTTATACTTCAAATACAATTTAAGCATCATTTCTACTTTTTCATCAAAGTTTGCCCGATTATTAACCTTTTTAACCACCATTACATTTTCATAATTCTGTTTCAAAGCTGGAACTTTAATTATCTGTGGTTCTGGTGTATTTAAAGTTTCTACAGTGATCATAGGAGTCTCATCATGGAATATTTGATGGCATAGTTCAAAGTAGGGCCACTTTACGTACACTCCTTTCTGTATGTGACCACAGATTTCATTGTACTTTGCTTGTAAGGTGTTGAGTTTCAATTCGCATGAGTTTGGATTTTTGCCGACAAGCATGGTCTTGCATGCTACGGTCCACAGATGTTTCTTTTTAGTTGTCCCAGATATAAAAGTCTGTTTGTTATCATTGTAGAATACAAGTAGTCTCTTGGTTTCATCCTCAGTCCAATTTTCTGCATAGGCTGATTGGTCAATATTTATTTCATTGTCATCTCCGGCCTCTTGAATGATATAGGAGTTATCTTGCTGCAGTTGTATGGCTTGGTTTTCTATGCTCTCAACTGTTGTTAATACTCCTTCTTCATTACCACCGTTTTCTGTAATATAATATTTTGGTTATAAGTTCAAATACTAAAAGAAAAACCTATGTTTTTAAAATTCACTGAAAATTTTAGAAAAAGACTAATCTCAAAATGAAATATTCATATTAAATATTATTATTAAAATTCCTTGAAAAAATTATCACTGTTGACATTTAGCAGTCCGCAGTCATCTCTAATGAAATGGCAGATGACCAGATCTATGAATGTGGCAAAACACAAGTGCAAGTGGATTTCTGTGATTTCTGCCTTCCCACTTGAGAAAAAGGTGTGAGGTTTACATTTGTATGTATGTGATTTATAAATAATATCATCAAAACAAACCATCAACATAGAAAAGCAATATTTCTCCATTGGTCCCCATCTCAGTTTTGACCACTATAGAACCCTCCATTTTCTAGGTAGTTTGCACACCTCCTGGAAAACATAATATAAAATTCCCACAATTCAAATAGTGGTAAAAACACAATCTGTCAATTGTAACCTCTTGAACACATTGTCACATATATGTGACAAGCAAGTGCTGCCCTGGACATCAACATCATCATCATCATTCCCCTGCCCTCATCCCAAGTCATTTGGGGTCTGCGCAGCCTGTTTTCTTCTTCCAAACTCCTCTATTATTCTTGTTTCTTGCCATATCATCTTTTGCACAGGCCATCCATTGTTTCTATGGCCTTCCTCTTCTACTATACAAATCTTAATTCATACCCAAAACTTTCCTCACAACATTCATTCATTCCTCCGCATCACATGCCCATATCAAACCAACACCGAGGATAAAAATATGTGACTAAGTTGAGCTAACATGAGATGCTGACGGTGTACAGGGTATGCACATGTTAATGCTCTGGTGTTCAAAAGATTAATACTTATTGTACTGCTCTCCGTAGCCTGTTGCCAAATGTGATTTCAGTTAAATACCAAGTCTATACAAAATATGTAGAAAATTTTATCTTTTTTAATATTCAAGCTCAAGTATTTAGAAGTATTTCTAAGCCAAAATGTGTATTAACATTCAATGCTATTCTAGAAGAAGCAAGCATTTTTGGAGCAATAGTTGTAATAAAGAGGCTCTACGGATTTTTGATTGCCATTGTTAATACATTAGTCTACTAAGTACTATGGTTAGTGGATTGTTATTGTTAAAACATTAGTATACCATTTTAAGCAAGAACAAATTAGACCAGAACACAGTCTAAACATACTTCAAAGAGTTTACCAATGGCGAATGTCAGTTATCGTGTAGCTCGACTCATAGCTCAATGAGCTCAACGACACGATTAACGCAATACAAAAAGGGACATTTGTGTAGGTCTCTTTGTACTACGCTTATAGTACTGTGAGCTATGTGCTTAGACCAGAAACTTGGTTCGCGTAAAACGCCGGTGACGATAAATCTATTATGTCCTAGTTTTGACATGTCATCGATAAATGACCGCCTCACATTGGACGCCTAATAACTCATTTGGGTTGTTAAATAACTCCGTACTACAAGCAAAATAATAGTTTTCGAGGTGAAATGTTAAGTTTAGGGTAAATTCTCAAGAAGACCTACAAAAACGAACTTTAAACAAAATGCGAACACCGCAGCGTTGTTATTGGAATACAGAACGCATAAATAATAACTCTAAAATAATTAACAGTTGAATTACTTACCGACAAAATGTACCAAAACAATTTATTTTGATCCAATTTGACATTGGCGGCCAAAACACAGAATGCTGATCAGAAATCAAAACAATTTTGTGAAAAGAAGCGCAGCAATGCGGTATCACCGTATCACGAAGCGTTTCGGACCGCCATTTTGATTTTTGAACCACTTCAATTCAAATAAGGACAGTGCACACTATCCACAAATGTATTTTTTTTCGCATACCATTGTAAATGATTTTTTATGTTTCTTGTTTTAAAACATTTTAATGCCTAATATTCTATAAAGTTATAGAAAAACTTCAATCTACTACAGCCGGGCTCAAATCCTTAGCCTTAAATCCAACCTTTTTTTTTCTTTTATTTAAGTTTCTATGGGTGACTGTGAATTTAGTACAGACGCCTGCACATCAAGCTACTACAATCTGTCAGATTTCTTTGATAGATTTTCGAGTTTATTTCTAAAGTATTAGGTTCAAGGTTTATTGGGAAAAATTGACAGTTTCGGGTAGCGTGACCTGCAGGCGTCTGTATATTGATACTCTTTGCTATAGTCTATTATAATCATAAGTTATGCATAAAATTACTATACCGTGGGGTGAGCCCAAAAACTCAAGATTTAGAACCAACCCAAGTTGGTCACAATTTTGAGGTGGCTTTTGCAATTGAGATTATTACTATAGCACGGCCAACGAGTAAACAAAACCCATGCTAAAACCCCATCTAAAATTGCCGCCCGAATGTTGACGAACCCGTCTTAACGTTGTCATGTTTTTGCCGGGAGAACGAGACATTACGACAAAGGCACAAGATGGAAAGAGCTAAATATTAGATTGTCAACGCCACAGTTGTTCTTTAGGTTAATGACCTTTCTTATCGCTTCTCGTTGGCCGTACTTTACATACTTTGTCTGCATCCATACATGATAAACTTAACTTTCACAAATCCGATTTATTTGTTCACACCTTTTTCGTTCTGTCGGGTTCGTTGCTCAAAAGGTAGCGACACCCTTGCCATTATACACTCAGCACAGTTCATCAGGTATGTGTCAATGATACTAGACGAGGATGATCTCGAGAGGTCAGCATAAGTCAAATTTAATTAGCTAGCAAAGCTCTACAGACTTGTATTCTGATTTTACAAAAGAATGAATTGATGATACTTAAGGGTAAATAAACTTTTAACGTAATAGAATAGATTTTTTATATAATTAGTTTTTTTGTTTCGTCGTGATATTTCCAATAATCTACGGATTGGTTTTGGTATCTTATTTAGATAACTAGGCCTTGTTCATAGCCCATCATTGTATTCATTTGTGATGATAATAAGCATATAATTTTACAAGTGCCTATTTTTAGATTAATTGGCAAACTGCAAATTGTATGTTACCCACTCACCATAGTGATGGTAATATACGAAAACAGCGGTGTACGCAAGTTTGCAATTAGACAATTACGAACCTGAACCTTGTTTACATAAATCTGAAATGTATGGGTTAATTTACCGTTCAAATAAAAAACTCGGTTGGAAAGTTTGAAAACACAACTTTATTTTCAAGAACATTCGACAAATAAAATAAATATAAATCAGTCATTAACACATTAAATCATTATTGTTCGTTCGAATGTAAGTGTTTTGTGACTATGTAATAAAATTAAACGAACATCTAAGTTATTAATATATACTTTGGCAACCCTATTGTTAATCATGTAGCTGCGTAACATGTTTAATACTGCTAATTATTTGTTAGAGCTCTGGTACGTTATGGTTCGAGATATTTAATTTTTAGACATCATATCAACCACATAAAACTCTCTAAAAAATGGGGTTGAGTTTTGTTGGACAAATACTTTAGCAACTGATTTTTTAGAGATTTAAAAGTTTTTGGACAGTCCTTTTAATTTTGAGAAATGACCATCGCAAAACTGACAAGATAAACTGCGGCCGTAGAATTTGTGATGTTGAGGCCTGAAACTGCGTAAAGCGGGCACCCGCGCGGTTCCATACAAAAGTGCACCGTTACGGGGACACGCGCGGGTCCCGCCAGAGGTAACACGCGCGGGCTTGTTCAGTCAATAACGCTTGATGAAAAGCTTGTGAAAATGACTTTCGACAAAGAAAGAGTAATTGTGGAACTGCAGTGTCGTTCTGTCATATAGGGTCAAGCGAATGAACTCTCAAGGTACCTGTGATAGGGTCCTTCACGTAACCACAGAGCCCACGCGCGCAGACACGCGACGGTTGCCCGTCGCGGGCGCCCGCTTACCGCAGTTTCAGGCCTTACGGTTTGTGTTCGCTTTACAAATTACTAATTAGTCATTGAGCACCAGAGCTAGTAAAATAGTAGGTATTTAAATTTTCATTTTAATACTGTTCTAGTATTTTTTTGGAAGTTTTATCGTGTAATATTGAAACTAAAAAACTAAATTACTTCATGGGCATTTTATAAATAGCTAAAACTATTTTGGTCTCAATCTAAGAAATTCTAATGATATGGAATTGTTATCGAAAGTGCTTTTAGAAGTCACGATATAGTGAGGCCTTTAGTATCCCTACATGGTATTTCATTTCTTTAATTTCATTACTTTAATGTTATATCCGTTCCGTTTTACTTTTATTAACCAAACAGTATCGTGTCGTTCTAGAGCACTTTATGGTAGTTTATAAATATTTTGTGATTGGTTTTATAGTCAAAATATCCTATTATTAATAATATATCATTGATTTTGAAACAAACATTTTTTTTAACTACATGGGTAGAATTTTTATTTATCGATAATTGTTTTTTTTGTAAAGCTTAGTAAGTATAGGTAGGTATGTGAATGGCGATTGTATGGAATTATGTATGATTTCAAATATAAAAGGTTTTTTTATTTTACCGTTTCTTACAAAAAGGGACATCGAGAGACAAGAAGGTTATTGTCATCTTATGTTATTTTTTTGCCACCATTTTTAATATCATACTTTTAGCAGTTTGCTATGATTCTATATAACATGAATATAATATATCCCATTATGGAGTTATATCAAATAGGTCAAAGCCGAATATTGTAATATTTAATTCAGATTGATTAGAGGAAAAAATCTATACTTAGATAAACTTTACTTATAAAGTCCACATATCTAAATATTGGATAATTCATTTAGCTAAGCAACATAGCTCTGAATAACATCGGAAAACTCACACATATTTGTACTCCCGCTCTTAAAATACACACAAATAGTCATAGCTATCTACTGGTTAACATACATTTTAAAGCAAAACATCGATAAAAATAAAAATTCGATTATGTAAAATATACAAAGATATGTATTTCGTACAGTCGGCTCGAAAACCTGTGTACGCGCACAAATTATAAAATAGAAAACAATATATAGCGATTGTTATTTTTTCTATAAGTGCACCGATCACAATTTTTTGAGGCTGACTGTACCTAAGAAAACACTGACACGCACATTATCGTATATATCACACAAATATCTCTTAAAAGACAAAAAATAAAGCATGATTATTATGCATAAAACATAAAAAATGACCAGCATCTTTTTATAAATCTGTCTACATACTAAATAATATTCGTATTTGATAGGCGACAAAATTAATGTCGTAATGTCGTATCTGGGTATTTTTAAACTGCAATATAATCAACAATAGCGGTTTAACCAGCATTTAAGCCAAGGAGTACCCATGACCCGAAACTGTCATCGAGTTTAATAACAAAGTGGGGCAATGTAGCTTTATAGATACTGGCAACACCACTGTACACTGGTCACCTAGCAAATACGACAGTTTAGTTGACATTTGAAACTAATTGATGGCACTATTAAAATTACGATCCATTTTACTTAATAAGTACATTATGTCTACACATTGCACATTTTAATACATTCAACTTAAACTAAAATTAAACCTTATGTACAGGACAAAATAGTTGGTAGATTTGAGATAAAACCGCCAAAATTTAAAAAAAGAAAGTTAGTTTATACATAAACATAGGTACATTTGCTCGCGATGGCTTTTAAAATCATTAAATTGACGAAAGCTACATTAAAAAAAAAAGTAAATATTGTTTAAATCAAGGATAATTTTCATAAAGAACGCAACTTCTTTTAATTGGGCGGTTTTTAAACTTTATTACTGAGACACACAAGCAATATATAGTATAATCTTACACTTAATTACTAGGTTATCAAGGAATATAGAGAATACAATGCGAGATTTAATTAGATATTGTATGTACTTTTACTACATGTATTCTAAAATCAAAATAATAATTTTAAACACACCTTAAAAAAAAAGACGATGAGGACATGGTTAACATATTACTAGTTTAATTATCCAGAATAATATAATATTTTTCTGGAACTGCAACTGAGAGTCCGTATTTCCCAAAATCTGTCAATTTTTATTTCAGTTATAACGTATCAACACTTTAAATAAAAATATTTAAAAATACGTCATTCTATTTTGCAATCTGTTATCAAAGCATTCAGGCACCTACTAACAGCTATCTTTATACGAAATCCTTTTGGTTTTAGAGTGCTTTTAATAAAATAAATGTTGCAGGGTTAGTCAATCCCAGCTGGTCTAGCCCAGAGGGTCGATGGCTTAATCGGCGCGCAAGTCAGGTGAACTTAGTTCTGACTTTTGGAACGCCTACTCAATTTTTATTTATTCTTGTACTAGCAACCCGTCCCAGCTTCGCACGGGTGTTACAAATCTTTGAAAATCCCCACTTTTCTCTACTATAATATGTATGTATTATACATAAAAACCTTCCTCTTGAATCACTCTATCTATTAAAAAAACCGCATCAAAATCCGTGGCGTAGTTTCAAAGATTTAAGCATACAAAGGGACATAGGGACAGAGAAAGCGACTTTGTTTTATACTATGTAGTGATTAAGGAGCCGCCAAACTGTGGCGGACCGGACTCCGTTCAGACTCCGAACTTTGGTAGAAAATGTAAGTACTGATAAATCTTTCATGGTCCGGTGTATGCAAACAGTCCGCAATCTGACTATACCAGTTTGACTGAACCTATAAAGTAGTAATTTGAAAGGAATGACATTTATTTCTGATGCCGATTGTACATTTGAGTGCTTGCGTGAAAGTACATATTTATTTTTTATGCAAAGACTCGATTTTATAGAAGATTTAATAACTTTAGACCGTGTTGCAACATTCTCTATAGAAAGCACTCTAAGCAGAAACTACGGTGAATACCATGGTGGTTGTTTGGCACTTGATATCACCCAATAACTGCTGCTTATCAACTTATACTAATTATATTTTGTTTGGCCATATTGTATCTGTGATGTTAGCCTTGTCCACACTAATATACATTTATAAATTAAAAAGTATACGTATTATTCCAATTTTAAAATTCAAATGTATACTTCTTTTTCCAACGAAATTTTTTTTTTCAAAATGTCCGTTAGTGATTCGACTTTTGTACAGCGCGGACAAGGCTATAACAGTTAATTCTAAATAACCCCCGCACTAGTATCCAATATGTACAAAATCATGTCGTTCTATATAAACGCGTTAGGTACTATAACTCATATATACCCGTGTTACACAACAGCTAAGCTCATATATACATACAGTATAAATATCAAAATGTTTTGGGTTTGGCAACCCTAAATATTACGAAGAAGCAAGAATGGATGGGCCAGTCGAAAATGGCCTTTCAGTAACCGTTCAATAGGATTGTTTTTCAATGTTTCGCCGCGAGAGAGCGCTGAGTCAAAGTCATCTTGAATGAAAACTGATCTTTTGGTAATAAAATAAAACACCGCCATCTTTCGGTAAAAAACGATCAACTGTTGAATTAAAGTAATAAACACCTAGCGCCATCTGCGAGGAACTAACTTGACAGTTGCCTTTTGTATTAAAATCCATTCTTATTACTTCGTTCTAAATAAATACAAGTAAGGTAAATGAAACAGACACGCCATAATATATCTAATATCTCCATATTACACTTTTAAGACAATTACTTTTACCAAAAATTCAGATTTCCCCTTTCTAGTTGTTAAATAATTATTGGAGAAGTATGTGAGAGTATGTCACTTTAAATGTGCAGTTAAAGATGGCGATGCTTGTCAAGAAAATTTGCATCGTTATGTCAAACTTGGTAGTTTTTTTTTAGTTCTGTGTTTTGCCGCCTGCACACAAGTCGGTTAAGGGCTGATTTTTCAATAGTCAGAAAATGTGTCGAACCACCATTTTTTTTCCTCAGATAAAAGTTATCTGACTATTGAAAAAGCAGCCCTTAGTCTTTGGTAAAAGTTTGTATCAAGAATATCCCTCTTGAGATGGTCGCCTTTTCTTTACAAATATGAAGTATCGTATCTTCAATACATTGTTTTTCCTTTTCCCAGGCTATTGTCCGTCCCATTTACCATCAAAGCGTATGAACTCTTGCTCTCTCCCTTTAGACCCTCTACCAAACCTCACACTTATCCCTAGGGTTCATTTGAGACCCGATAGGGCAATGGAACTCTTCGGAAAACTCCCTCAAGTTGGCTATAGGGCCTATGACTCGGTACTTCGCGATTGTGTGGTCATCCTTTTCAATTTGCATCTTCGTTGATTCTTTAGTCATTGCTGAACACCATACCTGGAAAATGTATTAAATTAAAGCTTAATGACAATTAACAACCCAAGAATCTAATTCATAACCCTGTTTTAGCAGCCATTTTTTGCGAATGGGTAATCCTTACTATCCTTATCCTTACTAATATTATAAAAGCGAAAGTGAGTTTGTTTGTTTGTTTGTTATGGCTAAACCGAATTTGAAGAATTTTGGTACAGAGATAGTTGGGAACCAGGAGACGGTCAATAAGACGCTACCGAATTTAACGCGAGCGAAGCCGCGGGCAGAAGCTAGTCATCATATAACTTGCCCAGCTCTTAGCTGGAGCGGGGGGAGTTTCAGACATTTACTGACTAAAACCCACCCATGTTCCTTCGTTTGCCATTGATATTCCGGGGCCGATATCTCTTACGAACAACCCACAACCCCGGCAGGCGGTGGCAACGGCCGTCTACTCGTGTAGTTTGATTGAAAATGAGGACTTACCTGAGCAAAAGAAATGAAGAACAGTTGCCGATCATTATATTTCAATCCTGGCAGTGTTAGGTTGACTTTGGCTGTCCTGGCGTGGTCTAAGTAAGCGTGGAATGATGCCTTCAAACCTCCGTTGTCGGCTATGTTCTCACCTGAAATACAACATACAGGTTAGTAGCCCTGACTGCTTATTGTGCCTTCTGTCTGGGACTGCAGGCTTCATTCTTTTGTTTTTGACATTCAAAAGTGCCTGTAATGGTCTTATTGAAATAAATGCTTTGAGTTGAGTTTAATTACTTTCACTCAAGTTTGAATTTGTTTATTGTAGATACGCGTGTTAAAATACCCTTAATGATGGTAAATAGCACGTATTCTGCCCATTGTTGCAATCATTTGTTTTAGATCATACCTGGTAATCTTCTAGTCACAGAGTTTTCTCTGCCACTGCGTCAACCGTGCCGTCAACAAAAAAGAAAAAAAATCTAGGATCATCATCTGCTTAGCCTTTTCCCAACTGTATTGGGGTCGGCTTCCAGTCTAACCGGGTGCAGCTGAATATCAGTATTTTACATGGAGTGACTGCCTATCTGACCTCCACAACCCAGTTAATACTGGGTAATACGATACCCCTTGGTAAGACTTGTTGTCAGACTTTCGGAACACTGACTACCTGTAACGTCTGTCAAAGATCTACAAATGACAGCCGGGACCGGCTTAACGTGCTTTCCGAGGCACGGAGGAAACTCGGTAAGTAACGGGTGGTCACCCATCTACAGACCAACCTAGACAAGCGCGGCTTAACATAAAGATCGACCTGAGCGGCTACTATTTATTTAGCCACGATCTCCTAGAAAAAAAAAACTAGGATAATAAACAAAGTCTTACCAAGCGTCTGTTTCCCGTTAAGATGCTGTCCTTCCACGGAGTAGTTGGAGTACTGCTGCTGGATACACTTGGCTCGAGACTTGAATCTGGCTATCGTTGCGTTATTCCACCATTGGTTGAGGTTACCGAACCTGTTGGTTGGTAGATCAGTCAGTAGAGTTTGTTTGGATGAACGTACCTACCTATCTCAAGAATGACTGGTTCGAATTAAAATAGTGCATTTTAATTCAAGTGAGGATTCTTTGGCATTGCGGGCGAGGCGGACTTAACGCCCGAGCCGCTGTTGAGGGTGTTATGGGGTCGAGAACAGAAACAAAAGACGTTTTTCAATACACTTCACATGACAGAACTAAAAGTGCTTTTGTCATTAATCAAAATGTAACTATGATTTAATTTGTTTTTTTCCCGCACTTTGCCTTCTCAGGCTGAAGGAGGAACAAATGTATGACAACTCTAAACAGCCTGATACATCATGTTTATTTGAGATATTCTGTTGTAAAGTATATTAATATGATGGCTATAAAACAGGCTCCTCCTCCATCGTGGCGTATCCGTGGTGTAAACAGAAAAAATTAAAACCCTCGTTGAAATGACAAAAAAAACCCGTGAGACATACATTGCAAGTTGAACGTGATCGTAATATGCAATAAGAGCCAGTTTTCGAGAAAGTATATTGTTTTTTTTTTGGGATAGTCTATTTATCAAATATGGCAATAATACTTTATAACTCACAACTCATACTTCACCTCCTCCCATAGTGGTAGACCCCTCAGAATTGAGGCATTCTTTGCCGCTAGACACACCTCATCGGTCACACCCTTATTTTTTTTTTATATTTTTTCTCAAGTTAAAAAATCTCAAGCTTTATTTAAAAAATAACGATTGTATATTGTTTTACTTTAGACGAAGGAGACTGAACCCCACGACACAGGGTATCCTAGTGTCGGGTTCAGTGTCATTTAAATTATTTATGAACTTTTTTGTAGAACAATAAATAAATAAACTCTTACCTATCATACTCCCTCCCCTGATCATCAAACGCATGCGTCAGTTCATGCCCCATCACCACCCCCATGGCGCCATAGTTGACCCCCTTGGGGTTGTCCCCGTCGTAGAACGGTAGCTGCAGTATGCCGGCGGGGAACACTATTTGATTCTTAGTCGGTGTGTAGTACGCGTTGACTGTGGATGGCGTCATACCTGGTCAAAATAAAAAAAGAAAATAAGTCCAAAGATTTTCTTTTTTTTTTAAATACGTTTCCCCACACTAGGAATTTCTCCTGTATCATGAGTGCATTTACGAACATTTAAAATCATATACACAAACAGCAAGACTCGGAACAACTATCTGTAGGCCATACAAATATTTGTTCCGTGCAAGGATTGAACCCGCAACACGCAGCGTAGCAGTCGATCGCTTAGCCACTGTGTTTTAAACGCTAAAACATGAAATGTCACACTTGACAATTAGACAGCTGATGACTTAAAAATCACGATATTCTTTGCTCCCTAATACCCTCATATCGACAAGGCTGAATAGCCTCAGATAGATCAGCTTCCTAAAGTGTGTTATCCCTCTCACTGACGAGGTCTACCGAAGAACTAAACTGTGGTAAGGGAGTGCATCTGTAGGCCTACTATGACGTCTTAAAGCAGAACTTATTCCACTGAGGGAAAGAGATGGTGCTAGACACCCTGTACAGCTCTGTCTCTTTCCCTCAGTCGAATTTGTTCTGCTTTAAGACGTCATGGCAACCCTAGCTGTAGCAAACCTACCTGGACATGAGTTGCTATGGCTGACCTAATAATAATGTAGTAGTACCTACCCATAGTAGTCTCCACTACGGGTTTCATTCCCAATCACCTCTACCATGCATAGTCCGCCCCTAAGATGACTCACTGACCTAGTCTTAAATTAATAGACCTCAAGGACTCAATCTATCTCTGTACCAAAATTCATCAAAATACGTTCAGCCATTAAAGCGTGAAGAGGTAACAAACAAACTCACTTTCGCTTTTATAATATTAGTAAGGAGTAAGGACTACAGATGTTAATAAGGTAGGTATGTTTTGAGTTTAAACTTCTGTGCGTATTGTGTGCCTAGAGAGAATGTATGTGAAGGTGTGAGTGAGGGTATATGTGTTTGTGTGTGAGTATGAGAGAGAGTTTGTCAGAGTGTTTGTGAGAGTGTATCTACTAATTTAAGTGCTCCAAAAGCGCCTCCGTGTCATATGTAAGTGTTTTTCCCAACTGGTTATTGTTTTCATAATTTTACAACTATTTTTGTGTATAGGTATATAAATGGTTTTGCATTTTTTTTTATAAAGTTGTGCAGACCGTTTATTCAATTGCCTACTGGTAAACACAGTTTTAGTCTGTGGAATTTGTGCAACATTGTCAATCCTTCTTTTCCTTAATAACTTTGGATCATATGGTAGGGTTTGGTATTTTTAAGATTGTTTGTACAATATAATTTTTTCTTGTGGAAAGTAGATCGCTTAATTGGTATAAGGTCTCCGTAAAATCTTTTCTTTTTTAAAATCGATGATCTTTATTAGGGTTCGCTGGGCTCGCTCCACGTCAATAAAATATGTTTTCGCTGCACCACCCCGAACAGTGATGCAGTATTGTAAGACGGATCGTACCAAAGCCATGTAAATGTCATTGAGAACATTTCTGGGGGCGTTTCGCTTACTGTATAATATCTCCTAACCCTATTTGATACCTGTTCAAGATGTGGATAAATAAATATCTTGGGACAACTCACACACGACTATCTGATCCCAAGCTAAGCAGAGCTTGTGTTATAGTAACCAGACAACTGATATACATACTTATATAATTTATAAATACATACATATTATAGATAAATCACACCCAGGCGCAGAACAAACAATCATGCTCAGCAGTCAGGGTCACTAACCACTAGACCAACAGGCCCGTCTTTGATGGATGCCAGGATAATCTCTGATCGACTATCACGCCTAGATATTTAGTCTGTGTTGTTTTATGCTTGATCAAATGCAGTATCTGTTATTTCTTTCACCACATGTGTGTATTTTTAGATTGAGATCCTCGGTTGGTGGGCAACTTTTGTTAATACTCAAACATATGTAATTCGTTTTTGATGTATTTAAAGTGAGGAGGTTATTATTAAGCCAATTGGCTACTTGTGCCATACCCAACACACCTTTGGTTTTCACATCATCCTGGACCGACGTGACCTGGACGTCTTTATATAAACTCTGGATCCAGATTGGCCGTAGCAAGGGAAAGTCTGCAAGTGGAGATCCATTGATGACTCTGTCCTGGTTTGTAAATGTGGTGCTGTTCCACAAACGAGGGGGCACTTAATATCGTGCCTAGCTAGTTCTGCTGCTTGTTCATTAGCGGAACTGATGGACGCTACTGAAAGCGCCAAACAAAGCGCGTGGATCAGTTCTGGTCCAAAATAATTTAGAAACATCGCTAAGTAGAAGAATAGACAACAAAAACGTAACACTTCCATTTGAGTTTTTTGTTAGTGATAAGATTGGCGAAGGAACAAAACATTACTAGAGGCTTCTCGATAACCTGGGTGTGGTTTATGCAATAAATTGAGCAAAACTGCTGTGAAACTACTAGCCAAATGCGCTGGTCTAATTCTTTCAAATCGAGAACTTCAAGACTGGGGTCATTTGTTTTGTCCAACTTGTCCTACCATCTTCAAGGAGTGCCGCTATGCCATATAAATAATATAAATATAAATATCTTGGGACAACTCACACACGGCTATCTGATCCCAAGCTAAGCAGAGCTTGTGTTATGGTAACCAGACAACTGATATACATACTTATATAATTTGTAAATACATACATATTATAGATAAATCACACCCAGACACAGAACAAACAATCATGCTGATCACACAAAGTTTGTCCTGGGTGGGAATCGAACCCACGACCTCCGGCTCAGCAGTCAGGGCCACTAACCACTAGACCAACAGGCCCGTCAAATGGCTATGCTAGACCTCCACATCATCATCTAACTAGCTTTTCCCCAACTTTTTTGAGTAAGAAACAACATCACTTCCACACGTAATCAGCCGCCTAGCATTTCCCAACTATGTTGGGGTCGGGTTCCAGTCTTACCGAATGCAGCTCAATTCCAGTTTTTTACATGGAGCGACTGCCTATCTGATCTCCACAAAACGATACGAAACCCCTTGGTAAGACTTGTTGTCAGACTTTTGGGACACCGACTGTCTGTAACGTTTGTCAAAGACCTACAAATGACAGCCGGGACCAACAGCTTAACGTGCTTTCCGAGGCACGGAAGAAACTCGGTATGTACCGGGTGGTCACCCATCCACAGACCAACCTAGGCTAGCGCGGTTAAACCTAAAGATGGACCTAACCGGCTGCTATTATTTAGCCACGAGCTCCTCCGCTATATATGCTTGTCAAGAATATCCGGGCGACCGCGGGGAACGGGGTGGGGTCGAACTGCATGCGCGCACCGCACCACTCACCTCTACATAAATTTTCTCGCCGCTTTTAATTCTATATTTACTGTTTGTCAGTCTTTTAAACCTTAATATTATATGGTACGTGTTTAAGTCCTCCTACCACCACGAGGATTCTACCCATTCCTCTATATGGTCCTTCGAGCCGGATCTGAACCAGCGGCCTATGGATCGACCTCCACATACTAGTTAAAAATACTTTGTAAATAATGTTCTCACCCCACTTAGTCTTGTTGACAGGTTTATCCAGTTTGCCGAGGTCGTTCTTCAGACTGAACACGTTGAAAGCTATGTTATTCTCGAAGTACTCGTTTGGCTTCACCTCCAGTTCCTCATACTGCTTGTCCAGTTCATCTTTGTGAAGGATGTAGTCGGGAAAACCTGAATGAGAAGAAGATTTAAACCTAATAGTTCAGTGTTGTAAGGTTGGGAATTGGCTGTTGAAGGTTGGTTGTTGTATTGTTCAGAGTGATGGGGGAAAGGAATGGCGTTCATAATATCAGCAAAAACGTCCACTAATGGCAAAAGACCTCTCTCAAGTGTCGCGATATCGACCAGCTACCCTACCATGACGTGTTAAAGCAGAACTTATTCCGCTGAGGGAAAGGGACAGAGCTATACAGGGTGTCTAGCACCATCTCTTTCACTCAGTGGAATAAGTTCTGCTTTATGATGTCATAGTAGGCCTACAGTTCTGTAATTCTGACATCTAGCAAGTTCCCATGCTCTTTAGTAAGACATTGTAAGTTGTTAAGGCATTTGTGCTGCGAGTTCCGACGTGTTATCTGCACCTCATCTTGGAAGAGGACTTTTGGCCGCAAGGAATGGTGTCTCGGCGCTTCCACGGACAAGTGCCACATGAACGCGCAGTGATATAGTGCAGGGAATTGCTACTAACGCTTGTTACGTATTTACACGAATTGAATTAGCAATATAAATATAATTGTCTGTAAGGTCGTCGTAAATTATCGTCCATTTATTGTTTTGTCAATATTTAACTACATTTTTAAATATTTAATATAAAATATAAAAATAGTGGTCCACCAGAATCGGGAGCAGGGTCCAAGATACCGGTGGTTAGGGCTCCAGAGAGAGGAACCTCCTCACAATGCGGGCCAATTTTTATTGTTATTATTATTATTGCTCAAACAACACTAAGGCTTCCGGTACTTGTGGAGCAGTCCAGACCCTTCTGACGCCAGCGGTAATTCATTCTGCGTGCTATGAACCCACTGACACTGATATTCTAGCATAAGCCTTAAGCATAAACATAAAAAGCAACATGTGCATGTCACATTTCTCCATAATGATTGTGGGACGATTTCACAAAACTGGCCATTTGTGAACATTTATAACCTGAGATTGGAATAGGTAGTTTAATTGCCTAATTTTCATAAGTAACGAGCGGATAACATAGTCTGATCAAACCAGTGATGGTCTGCGCAGATATAACGGTACAAACTTTATGGCACCTTGGAACATCTAAAATTTGGGCTCAGATGACGCATTTGGATAAGAGCCGAAAGAAAATAAGTTTTTTTGGCACACGCCACAAGTACACACAACATTAAACAAAGAAAGTATACAAATAAACATTATTTTAAACTAAAAAACACTTAAATCTAAACGCAAATAGGACCAACCAGTTCAGCCACAAATCCGTCAGACTCAGTGGCTGCTACTGAGAAGTTCCTGATGGAAAAACTCAAGTCCAGCTCAGAAGCCGCGCTGGCGACCACCAGATCATTAAGGTAGTCTTTGAAGTTAAGGCAAATAAACTTTAACCGATTCCGAAATCAGATCTCTGTTTTTAATGCACCAGTTTTCGCGAAATTTGAAACGTTTGAAGCGTAGCCCCATCACCTTGGAAACCTGCAGACTTGCTTACCCCAAAACCTACCAATCATATCTGTAATAGCATCAGCTTTGATCTCCGCAGCCTTCCTGGTCTCTGCATCCATCCAGTCCAGATTCTTGAGGTTCCTCTTGAACGCGTTTCTGATGTTGTTGATCATGATTTCTCCTTGAGTCTTCGCTTCACCGTGGAATACTTCGCGGACGAACATGGCTCCTACTGCAAAGCCTAGGATGGAAATGCAATAGTAAATTTAAAAAGAGGTTGAACTAAAAGACTTACGGTCAAATTAACCTATACGCCCATTCAAAACTAAATGTCCGGAGCCACATCTTTCCGTGTTGGTTTTAATTAAACCATCCTTTATAGCAAATCAGTTGCACAGAGTTTTGTTCAAGATCAAACACTTGTAGCACCACTTCTGAAGATAACTAAATGCTGAACAACCCGTAGCGAAAGCGGTCGTTACTTTTGGTACTAGAAATCTACAGGTCGGGCTTAAATATTTATTTTATTTGTTGTCACTGAGCCTCGACCTTGGGCTTTTAAAGTCATCTTTTTTTACTTCATATCTAACATTCCAACCTCATCATCATTTCAGCCTATGGATGTCCAATGCTGGACAAAGGCCTCGCCTAACTTCGGCTACAGCACCGCCTGCAGCCAGCGGCACTCTGACATATTCTGTACGTGTGTTTGTCTCCTAATTCAACGGCCGGACCGATTTGGAAATTTTGTGTATGTATTTCAATGGGCTGCCGGTTAGTTTGGAAATACAGGTAGACCCGGTAGGTGGTGCTATTGTATATAAGGGGCAGGATAACGTCTGCCGGGCCGCTCTGGTAATTAAATGTTTTTGAACCCGTCATCAGACAGGGTTTAATTGAACATTAGTTTTATGAATTATCGCCCCGCGGCTTAGCCCGCGTGATGATAAAAAAAAAGGATTAAATGTGTTATTTCAGACTATAATCTACCTTTATGCCAAATTTCACCAAGATCCGTTAAGCCGTTTTGACGTGAAAGGTTAACAAACATACATCCATTCTCACAAACTTTCGCATTTATAATATTAGTAGGAATCTAGGTACCTGGCAACCCAACTGAACTTGAAAGTGGATAACCTACCAACAGCATTACTAGTATCAGTGACGCAGTATCTCCAAGACTCCTCTGTGCCCTCGGAGCCGAAGAGAGCCTTCCTCAGGATCTTGGTGGCGTCACGGAAGGACTTAGAGAGGTAGGTCGATAAGGAGCGGGAGACTTGCCACATCATGTAGCTGGTTAGAGTTCTGGAAAGTAAGAAGTGGATTTTATTACATTTCATCGTCTGTCTAGAATGTGCGATGGAGAAAAATTATGAGAGTGATTTGCGCGCGCACAGCGACATCGTGAAGTTAGTTATAGGTGTTTTAGTAACTATGTTCATGTTGTATATTCTAGTATTTTTATATTTAGAACACGTGTTTCATAATAAATAAATATTGTTTTGGTGTTTTTATTAAGCTACTAGCTTTCGCCCGCGGCTTCGCCCGCGTTCAATTTGGGGTAACACAGTTCCACTTGCGCCTTATTGATTTGTAATAGCAACGCTTAGTTTTCCCTTCTCTTCCCTCTTTCTCCCTCACATCCCACTTTTTTCAAAAAAATATTAGCCTATGTCCGTCTCCTGGTTCCTTACTATCTCTGTACCAAAATTCATCGAAATCGGTTCAGCCATTAAAGCGTGAAGAGGTAACAAACAAACAAACAAACAAACAAACAAACTCACTTTCGCTTTTATAATATTAGTAAGGATTGCATAGCTTTTAAATCAATTTCACATTCCAAGCTACCCTTGCCGAGGTTTGGAAATGGATAGGTTACCACACGGGGACAGGTTAAGCAACCCTTGCCGAGGTTTGGAAATGGATGGGTTACCACAGGGGGCCAGGTTAAGCAACCCTTGCCGAGGTTTGGAAATGGATGGGTTACCACAGTGGGCCAGGTTAAGCAACCCTCACCAAGGTTTGGAAATGGATGGGTTACCACACGGGGACAGGTTAAGCAATCCTTGCCGAGGTTTGGAAATGGATGGGTTACCACAGTGGGCCAGGTTAAGCAACCCTCACCAAGGTTTGGAAATGGATGGGTTACCACAGGGGGCCAGGTTAAGCGACCCTTGCCAAGGTTTGGAAATGGATGGGTTACCACAGGGGGACAGGTTAAGCAACCCTTGCCGAGGTTTGGAAATGGATGGGTTACCACAGGGGGCCAGGTTAAGCAATCCTTGCCGAGGTTTGGAAATGGATGGGTTAGCACAGGGGCCAGGTTAAGCAACCGTTGCCAAGGTTTGGAAATGGATGGGTTACCACAGGGGGCTAGGTTAAGCAACCCTTGTCAAGGTTTGGAAATGAATGGGTTACCAAAGTTTTTTTTCTTTACACCAAAGAAGTATAACTTCTAACGCGTGTACATAAGTACACACACCCCTTTTTTTATTTTTTACTAGCTGGCGCCCGCGACTTCGCTGGCGTGATATCGAAAAAAATACTCCATGTGTTATTCCAGACCATAATCTACCCCTGTGCCAAATTTCATCAAGATCCGTTCAGCCGTTTAGATATGAAAGAGTAAGAAACATCCATACATCTATTCATCCATAGATCCATTCATCCATAAATCCATTCATGCATCTATCCTCACAAACATTCGCATTTATAATATTAGTAAGATTTCTTGTAAGTATGAAAAATTATCGGCAGAAGGGAGTGTCGAACTTTTTCTGACTAAAACCCATGTATGTTCCTTCTTTTGCCCTTAGCGTTCAAATTCTTTTTCAAATAACCCGCAACTCTGACAGGATCTGAACTGTGTTGGCTTCTAGTCTAACCGAATGCAGGGTGCATTAGGTTAGACTAGAAGCCAACCATCAAGTCACTGAGTATCACAATAACCTCTTTAAACACTGGTTCCCAATACCTGTCTTCAGGTACTAATCCGAAAGGCATCAATCCTGACAGAAAAGCCTAAAAAGGCTTAGCTCCGGGGATCGACCCCAGGACCACGAACAAGCTCAGCAATCGTGATGGTGACCACTTAACCTACATGTCCAGACAGTCTCAATAGTCGAAATGATAAACATACCTTTGGTCTTCTTCAGTTTTACTATATTTCTTTATAACTTTCGTGAGATTCTTGAAGTACTCCGGTGCGTATACCACTATTCTTTCTGTATCCGGTATCTGAAAATTACATTTTACTTCATTAATAAAAGTCAGCAAATGGATAGCCATCTGTATCCCATCTCTGTTCCTTCTTTGGCCATAAAGGGCAAAAGAAGAAGAAGTTCCCGGGCCGTGGTTTCTCTTTCAAACCAACCCACAACCTCGGAAATTATTGTAGGCGAAGCGATCAGTTCTTTGGTGTATAAAGGTCCAGCTAGACAGTACCAAGCCTTGACCGTGCTATGAACATATCAGGCACGGAATTAAGTATGACACGGACTAGAACGTATCAGCAAATTTATTTAAGAGCATTAGCCAGCCGTTTAGCAGAAACTAAACCTAACAATACTTGAAAATCTAAAAAACATACTCACACTCCGATTCACCAACTTAAAAGCATCATTAAAGAACATTGTCCAATTAACAAAAGGCACTTCTTTCTGCCACTGTCTTATTGTATACGGATTATACAACCCCTCTTCATCCCTCCGATCCTCAGAGGGGGTTGTTATGTTCGCCAGTTCCGTCTCAAAGAGGATCACTTTGTTCATTTGCGCTCTCGCTTCGGTCTTATTCGCTCCAAGGAGGACGCATATTCGCGTCATGTAATCCAGGTATGCGTCTAAAACCTTTTTATGAGCTGTTCTATTGAGGTAGTTGTCTCGAGTTGGGAGGTTAAGGCCGCCTTGGTCCAACTAAAAGTAATTAAATAATGGTATTAAAGAGAGTGTAACGGTTTTTGTAGAAAATCGAGGATCCCAGCGACTGAAGTCGGTTGAGATGCGTCAGTGTGTTTCGCATCTATATCACATCATAAATCAACCGAAGGAAGTCCACTGTCAGGGATAGGCTGTTTTCTTTACAGATGGGAAGTCATCAAATAATTTCCCCCACTTTGAGCGGAGCGGAGGGGAGTTTCAAACTTTTTCTGACTAAAACCCACCCATGTTCCTTCTTTTGTCTTTTATATTCCAGAGCCGAACTTTCGAACAACTCGCAAC
This sequence comes from Ochropleura leucogaster, assembly GCA_958449745.1. Lineage (NCBI taxonomy): Eukaryota > Metazoa > Arthropoda > Insecta > Lepidoptera > Noctuidae > Ochropleura > Ochropleura leucogaster. The sequence continues at coordinate 7,934,119 of OY288225.1, forward strand.
CCCGATAGGCGATGGCCCTGGTAGACCCCTCGCTTTGCTGACATCTCTTCGAGGTGAACGTGGAACACTAAAGTGCCGTAGGCACTGTACGGACAGACGGTGCCGTGTCGGTCAGTTATAGGCTTGCTCCAAGTTTGACCAATGACCGGTCTTGGTGCCCCTCCACTAGATATTAGAGGATTCTGACAGCCTTCACAAGTTCGTTAGTGCATTCTATAGCCATTTTTTTTCGATAAAATATAGTGATACTAACCACAATGACGTGTTTCGAGGAGTTGCGGTCATCTTCCGTTACTGCCCAGTTAAATAACCCGCCCAGGTTGAATCTGTAACGATCATAATAAATTCTTTTTAAAACATAACAATACTGAAAATATATAATAATTTTCTTAACACTAAAATATGTTTGCTAAACTGCCAAATTAGTGAGTTTTGTAAATTTGACTTAGGTTTTGACTAAAATGAAATTTTATTTCGCCCTTTTCTTTATCACGCATGAGCAAGATCGTCTCTACTTCAAAGTCAGTACAAACTTGTTAAACAGGTCACTCATTTCGAGAATAAAAAAGAAAAATTACTTTGGCTTGAAAATTGAAAAGACACACACACCAACATAAATCTCACCACACACACGCCACCTCCACTCTATATACCCTTATTTTAAGTAATCGCATTTGCAGCATTGTCTAAGGGCTCAAACTGCGTTAAACGGACACCCGCCGCGTGTCTGCAAGCGTGGGCTCTGTGGGTATGTAAGGACGCTGTCACAGGTACCTAAAGAGTTCATTTGCTTGGCCTCATATGACAGACCGACACTGTATTTTCAAAATTACTCTTTCTCGGTCGAAAGACGTTTTCACAAGCTTTTTATCAAGCGTTATTGACTAAACAAGCCCGCGCGTGTTACCGCTGGCGGGCCCCGCGCGTGTCCCCGCGTAGGTTCACTTTTGTATGAGACCGCGCGGGTGTCCGCTTAACGCAGTTTCAGCCCTAAGAAATTTCAGAGTAAAGTAATCGGGGATACCTCGACTCTTGTCATACAGATTGTCATGGTTCAGAGGTTTAAACCATAATGATGTAATGTTTATTTAAGTTAAAGAAATCAAATTTATTTTATTTTACCAACTAACTTTACGTTTGTCCAAGTTTACTCTGACTTTTGCCGAGTCCACTTTGTCTTTGGCCAAGTCGACTTTGTCTTTGGACAAGTTGACTTTGTCTTTGGCCAAGTCGACTTTGTCTTTGGCCAAGTTTTCTTTGTCTTTGGCCAAGTTGACTTGGTCTTTGGGCAAGATGATTTTGCCTCTGGCCAGTAATATTGTTAATTCTACTATATGAAAGTACGTATCTTGTTTTTAGTAATTAAGTAATGTATGTCAGTAACTTAATACCAATACAAACCATTTATTGGTTTACTAGTACAAAATCATTTTGAAATTGTCAACTATGTATATGAATAAATAAAAACTCTCATTTTGACGTTGACTTACGTGTTCTGTACATCCTGAACTAATTTCTGCAGGTCCCACTTCTGCTTGGTCATTGTAGTAGGCAGTATGTGCCAACCGCCCAGCTGTTTAATGACGGCTACTAAGGGTTTCTCGCCAAGTTTCTCGATGGTCTCGTTGGTGTCTATACACGCGTCGTAGTAGATACGGGCCTTGGCTTCCGCGTCAGCTGTGTTCGAGATGTTGACTTTTTCTGGGGAAGAGATATGGAATTTTTGTCATAACATGAGCAGAGACAAGTAAAATAAACTTTAATAACAGTAATAAGTCCTAATTGGACGGACGGGCCTGTTGGTCTAGTGGTTAGTGGCCCTGACTGCTGAGCCGGAGGTCGTGGGTTCGATTCCCACTCAGAACAAACTTTATTTATTTAATTATGAGGAATGGGAGACTTTAGACATATCAACGTGCAAATTGTCTCACTCAAATTCCGCTGAATCCCATATAAGTGAGTAATTTCACCACGATCGGGGAAGACATTAGGAACAACAATTCTCTTTCCTCTCTAAATCTCTTTTCGCAAGCCGGATAATTTTTTGACATAGACATACAAACACAATAATAAAAATCGGCCAAAAACGAGACAGACTCGCACACCCAGGGGTCTGTACAAACTGGCGGCATAAATGGCAATAAATTTTGACTGCGTAGACTTAGAGATATGATTTTTTCACAAACAGACCAGAGTGTATGTATAGGTATAATTTCATCTCGATAACTTCAAGCATTGCTGAGGTAAAAAGTGTTGACAGACAGACAGACTGACAAGTGATTCAGTGATCCAATAAGGGTTGTGTTTTTTTTCGCACGAACCCTTATACGGGAGCAAGCCCATACTATATTTGATAGCCATTTTTTGTAAAAACATTTATTATCCATATAACATCATTGATTTTCGTACATTACATTGCGTTTTTCGTTTGTAATATTTACATAAATATCGTAAATACATACATACAATACCTTCTTAAACAAATATTTAAATATACAGACAAACCATTTTCAAAGTTCACCTACTACATTATTGCCGTATTTGTTCACGAGAACAATGCTACAATCGTATTCCTTATTTAACTAACTATATAACATTACGTATTAAAAGACGTCAAAAACCCATGAAGGCACATAATAACAATATAACGAAATATACAAATATTCACACTTGTATTTTGTACTGTAACGTTTTCGGTATAGTTTGCGTTTCTAATAGATGATGTTGGATGGTAAAATTTATACAGAAGGGCAACGAATAACTTGATTACGCTTGCTTCGTAAGCAATTTTGTTTGTTTTAGAGTTCTGTACATCAAAAGGTAAAACGGAACTCTAATTGGATCACTTTGTTATCCGTCTGTCTGTCAATACATTTAATCTCAGGAACGCGTGGAGGTATCAAGTTGAAATTAAAACCATATATTCAGGTCCCTTTGTGTTATGAAAAGATCAACCCTCCTAAGTCTACGCAGTCAAAAGAAATCCTTACTAATATTATAAAAGAGAAAGTGAGTTTGTTTGTTACGTCTTCACGCCTAAATGGATTAACCGATTTTGATGAATTTTGGTACAGAGATAGTTGGGACCCTGGAGACGGACATTAGCTATTTTTAAACGATAGAGATAAATGAAATGAGGAGAAAATGGAGCCCATTTCGAGTAATTAATTAGTTAGTTTACCATTCTTTGTAAATACTTAAATTAATTTAAGATTTCATTGTTTTCCTTTCATTTAACTTATGAAGTTTGTTTAAGAGATTTTATCCTTATTGACCCTAACGATTGATGCAATAAAATTACAGGGTGCCACTTTTACAGATTTTAGTCGGTTCGATTACCGTGTGCGGCAAGCGAATTTTTAAAAATCTTTGAATACCGTTTTCTTTCTTTTCAAAAATAAAGGAATGTTTTCTATGAGTAAAAATTTCTATCTAAAGTATTAAGAGTACTTCCCCTTTAGGTGGCATTACAAAATTTCACCCTGTACAGTGTACAGGGTGAAATTTAAGTACACTATCCTTAGTAGTGTGGCGGTGGTAGTGACGGCACGGTTAGCGTAGTTCGATCGACTGCTGCCGTGCCACGGGTTCGATTCCCACACGGAACAAATATTTGTCTGACCGACAGATAATTATTCTGAGTCTGGCTGTTTGTGTATGTGAGTTTAAATGTTTGTAAACGCACCCGTGAGACAGGAGAAAATCATCGTGTAAAAAAAATGTGGATTATAACTTCTGCTATTCACTTCACTATGGCAGCATATAGTCATAATATATAACGTCAAATTTATCATACATACGTATTGAAGCGATAAACGAAACAACTCGTTTATAATTTACAATAGTTTACTAATTTCTTAGCAATATAGATGAAACAAAGTGCCGAAACTTGTTTCAGTTGATAAAGTAGTTTTTTTACTTAAATCGATACTGTTTTGGTACATATTTATTAGTATGTTCTATTTAAAATTGTAGTTTGTGTGTTAAGTTGTGTATAATTTGTGTTGTTAGTGTAACCACTTAATTGTATTATTTTCAAAGAAAATGAAAGATGAATTCATCCTTCTTTCAGTCAGTGACTCCTTCAGACAAAATAATTAATAATCATATGCATTTAAATAGAATATCAATTTTAAATATTTTTGCAGTGATTGTTCTAAAAAAAAAACGGACTTGATTCATTCTTTCAGAAAATCGTTTTCAATTTAAAATGTACACAACCAGAAAACAAATACTTACTAGTTTATTTCAAACATAACTGGGTACCTAATTCAAAAAATTCAATTTTCTATAATCATTTTCACTAATGAGGAGAAAAATCTCATTACATCCTGAATTTTTTTTAAAGTGTGTTTAAAGAAAAATGATGGACCCTACCTTAATCACACTAATATAATAAAGGTCAAAATGTGTTTGTTTGTTCCTCCATCACACTCAAACGTATTGACATTTGATGGCATTTGGTGTGTAGATAAGTTATACCCTGGCCTGGCTCGCTACTGTATTGCTTCGGATATGTTTGAGCAGGCTCGTACTAATAGGTTTCACGCGATTGTGCGGAATCATTTTTCGTCTATAGTACGACCAACGAGAAGCGATACGAAAGGTCATTAACCTAAAGAACAACTGTGGCGTTGACAATCTAATATTTAGCTCTTTCCATCTTGTGCATTTGTCGTAATGTCTCGTTCTCCCGGCAAAAACATGACAACGTTAAGACGGGTTCGCCAACATTCGGGCGGCCATTTTAGATGGGGTTTTAGCAGGGGTTTTATTTACATTTGGTATCGCTTCTCGTTGGCCGTACATGCGCTTCATCAAGAAATCAGGACGGCAACCAACTGTTTATCTTTTAAACATAAAGTTCGTGAGTTTCTTCGTAAAAAGTCGGCAGTATCGTCACATCGTTAAGTTTTTCCCCATTGTTTGTCTTTTTGTTTAGTGCATCATACTTTATATATTTTATAGTATTTTGTTTATATATGTATAGTATTTTATATGTCCATACCTATAAATAAAAAAAACTGTTTTACACCAACCACTGTTTGTCTCTGCATCACCCAAAGGTTGACTGGTAGAAAATGCGTATGGCATTAAGTCCGCCTCTGTACTTTGTGCTTGAAGTGTTTAACACTTCAAGCACAAAGTACAGAGGTGGATGCAGAGACAAACAGTGGTAGGTGTAAAACCAAAAAACAAAAAATATTAATTATTAATACCTATATAGATACATAAAATACTATAAATATAAAACAAAATACTATAAATATATATCAAAGAATATACAGGGTCATTGAAAAAATACCCGAAACCTCTTAATCCTGCCTTCATATTATGACCCTGAACAACATTTGTTCTACGACTTTGACCTCAACTAAACAACGTAGCCAAAAACAATTTGTTTTCATTTATTTGACGTCTGTAAAATTTGCGTATACTACACGCGTACCCATTTTGATAGCCGCACCGCGCGCATGTTAAATTGCACCTTGTCGACTTGCGTTTAACAAGGTAGGTACCGTACCTACAGAAGACTTGCTCAATTATTGGCGATTATTAAGTGCAAGAAACCAAAATTGAGTAAAATAATAAATGTAGGCAACATACAAGTAGTACATTGACCCCTGAATATTTCATCGCATTGTTCTACGCTAATAAGTATGTACCTACATAACACATTATTCAATATCAACAGATGGATGAAGTAAATTGAATTCAAAATATGAAACCGCTAATATGTAGTTAATTTACTAATACGCGCGAATTTCGATAGCGGTATACGCGCACCGCGTGTTCTTACGAGTAAGGCACTCATGCGACTGTCACCCCGAACTCCGCGCTGTGCGCCCGCTCGCTTCCTTGAGCGTGGCGCGCCGTTTGATCTAGCCGCGCGGCGCGGCCGGGCGGCTGCCTTTCGTCGGTCACCGCACTCACCGCATAAATGATATATGCAAAATTTTGACTAAGTTTATTTTTTTGTATGGAAAAAAAATGCTTCGAAATTTGAAAAGTCGTAGAACAAATGTTGTTCAGGGTCATGATATGAAGGCAGGATTAAGAGGTTTAGGGTATTTTTTCAATGACCCTGTATACACAGATACACTAAATAAAAAACAAACAGTGGGGAAACATTAACGATGTGAAGATACTGCCGACTTTTTCCGTATAAACTCACGAACTTTATGTTTAAAAGATAAACGGTTGGTTGCCATCCTGATTTCCTGGGGAAGCGCATTCCATAACGCAATATACTGGACGAAGAATGATCGGTGAATGAAGTCAGTGCGGTGAGAAGGACAATGTAGAATACGGTTCTCCGATGACCGCAGACTCCTATTGTGGTTGGCACAAATGTACTGAAAGTGGGGAGCAAGGTAACTAGGGGATGTAGGAGACACAAGAAAAGAAAACAAGGTGGTTAATGCTCTTTGCTCCCTACGCTGACGTATGGGCAACCACTTAAGAAGAGTCCGGTGCTCAGAGACGTGATCATATTTACGCAAATTGAAAACAAATCGAATGCAGTTATTTAGAAGACGGTCAAGTTTATCGAGGAGTTCTGCATTCAGGTCAAAGTAGCACACATCACCATAGTCGATAATAGGAAAAATTAAGGACTGTACAAGCATTGTTCTCGTATTTGACGGTAAGAAGTTTCTCAAGCGATACAGAGCCCGCAACGTACCAGTAACCTTTTGACTGACACGTGCAACTTGAGTATACCATTTCATGGTACTGTCAATAAATAAGCCAAGATCTTTAACGTCGGAGCTATAAGGAACGACCGTACCGTCGAAAAGAACCGGTGGCAAGATCGTGCCATCTAACTTACTAAGGCTGCGAGAACTACCGATAATAATCGCCTGACATTTATTAGGATTTACTGCCACACCAAATTTATCGGACCAGGATTGTATAGCCATCAGGTTGCTGTTTATGTCATCGACCAACCCTGGTAATTCATCAACCCTACCCTGACAATACAACTGCAAGTCATCAGCATACAGATGATACGCACATTGAAGATCAGAAGTCAGTAATTTTAAAAAAGTAGAAAAAAGAAGAGGAGAAAGAATACCGCCTTGAGGAACACCAGTTTCCAAGGCACACCAACATGATGAAGAATCTCCAACATGAACGGACTGCTGGCGTTCCTGAATGTAAGAGGAGAACCATTCCAGTGCTCCGGGAGAGACCATACTATGGGATAAAATGGCTAAAAGGATATCGTGACTAACAGTATTGAAGGCATTCGAGAAATCCACCAGCACTAGTACAGTTACCTTGGTGTCTTCCAGTCCTGCCCTAATATCGCCAGTCACTTTGAGGAGGGCAGAAACAGTGCTATGCCCTGGCCTGAACCCAGATTGAAGAGGGCTTATGAGTGAGTTCCGATGGACAAAATTAGAAAACTGCTTGTGTACACAGGCCTCAAGCACTTTGGATAGAAAGGGAAGGATCGATATTGGACGGAAATGGATGGGAAGAGATGGATTAGTAACTTTAGGTAGCTTTAGGTAGTTTTGTAAATCATTTAGTACCTATGTACTAAATGATTTACAAAACGAACTTAAAATACATGACATAACACCACGCCTATGAAGATCTCCCGGAGGGTTAGGCAAAGGCATAGTATACCCACATATTATCGTCATTTAAATCCAAAGTATTACTGCCATTAGCCGTGCACTAATATCTAGATTCCGTAGCTGTTACTGGGAAACTCCTGATGGAGAAACCCAATCACACGTAGCCCGATTCGCGAAACAAAACCGGGATTGCTCAGCAGTCGCGTTTGCATCCACCAGACCAAAGAAACAGTACTTAAAATGATAGTACAAATTATTTACCCGTTTATTTTTTTTTACGTTCCAAAAGGGAATTAAAATCTTCCACATTGCTGAAAAGGCTGGTAATATTGGCACGTTTAATGACAATGCAGATTGTGTGGTCAGAAAACAGAACAATCCTGAGACACAGCCTCTGGTGACGCAAGCTGGAAAAGTCGACCAACCGCTTGGCAATAAATTAAAAGTTTTTAACGCTTTCTTAGATATACCGTATCTTGGTATTTTTACTGATCGTCGGGAGTCCCTTTTGCTGCAAATATTGTTGTGGCTTCACGTTTTGATTTAATTGCTACTAACAATTTATGGTCCTGGACTGAAATAAATGTTTAATCTATACTAATCTTAGTTTGTTTGTTTGTTTGTTTGAACGCGCTAATCTCAGGAAGTACTGGTTCGAATTGAAAAATTCTAAAAGAATTTTTCAATTCGAACGTGTTGGATAGTCCATTTCTTGAGGAAGGCTATAGGCTATATAACATCACGCTACGACCAACAGGTGCTGAGCAGCGTGGGTGAAACCGCGAGGAACAGCTAGTAATAATAATAAATTAGCCGTTTGAGCCTAGCAGTTTCCTGCTTGGTCCAAAAATAATGACTTGTGGTTTTGTTTGAACGACTTGTCGTTTGAGGTATTTTCTGATTCGTTTTCTGTCCTGTCCATCCGGATAACGGATCTTAATGCAAAAGGGTAACACTGTATATTTTGTATTCCCACACAAAATATAGTGTTGCCTTTTTGCTTATTGATCTGATCAACATCAACAGTGGTCATAATAACGACCTACAAAAAAATGACGACCTTGACGACCAAATATTCTGCACCTAAGTCAAGAAATTCTGAAGAACTTCGCGCACTACGCAGCCAAGACCACGACCAGTCTTCCTAGTCTGAACTTCGCATTTATCCATAAATAAAGTAAACTTACCAAGCGCATATCTAATGATCAACTGATTCTGCAGTTCAATCTTGCTGAAGATACCCCAACTGGATTTTCCCTCAGGAATAGGATTGTTCTTGATCCAGCCCCCGCAGGCAAACTCGTAGAAGTCATCACAAGGATCCTGGGTTTCATCCAGGGCCCTTATCACTTCGCTCGCGGTGTATATGCAGGATCCTTTTAAGCACACCTGATCTGAAAGAGTAGATAGTAGTTGTTAAGACCAAGCATTTTACGGACTTCCAAAATCACAATTCCTCCTAAAATGTGACTTTGGAAGACAGGATAAGGTCTCGTTTACTTCGGGTGAGTTCCATTGCTCCTAAGCACGTGGTTCCAAGGTGTCTTATGTATTTTACGTCACACGCGTTACGTACCGTCTTAGCCAACCGATTATACAACAACCAGACGCCACCATCAGGCAGTGCAGATAAAATAATAATAATTAACCAGTTTTCTCTGTTTCACTGTTCTCTGACTTTTGGAAATTTGTAACATTTTTTGTTGGCGCAGTGGCTGAGAGATCGACTACTGCGCTGCGTGTCGCAGTTTCGATCCCCGCACAGAACAGATATTTGTATGACCTATAGAAAGTTGGTTCTGGCACTTTGTGTATGTGAGTTTATCTGTTTGTATGAGCACCCACGATATAGGAGAAATTCCTAGTAAACCTTTTTTTTTAAGAAAAGAAAAGAAAGAATTGCGCAGTACCTCATGAGGAAAAAGCGGAACCCTTATTGGATCACTTTGTTGTCCGTCTGTCAAGACCCTTTATCATCACAGGAACGCAAGACTTGAAATTAAAACCATACACTCAAGTTTGTGATCCCATGGTATTGTTAAAAATCAACCCTTTACCAACTAATAGCGCCTATAGCTATAAAAAAAACAATAAGAACTTATAATTAATCCCCTGGCTGGAGGCCTTAAATGCAAGGCATCTTCAGGACTGTTCGGTTAAGCAAAAAACAAAGTCATAGAACTGCGAGATGCCATTAAAAAAATCGATATTAATAATAGTTGTTTAGTGTCATGGTCTGAACCACGAAACGAGACGTCTTGTGTTTATAATGTAACACACTGTATAGAAGCTCAAAGAAACAAAGAAGGGAGTGCCTTGATGAATAGATGGTTATTGTCTGGTAGTTAATGGCAACATTGTATTTATTGATGGCTCATAAAATTGATTGTGATCGTAACATTTACTATATTTCTCCTATTTGTAGCATGCGCCGTGCAATAATGTTTATGGCTTTGATAGCCATTCACATAAGAAAGTAAACCTCACGGTTGGCGCAGTGGCTGAGCGATCGACTGCTGCGCTCCGTGTCACGGGTTCAATTCCCGCACGGAAGAAATATTTGTATGGCCCACAGATAGTTGTTCCGGGTCTAGCTGTTTCCGTATGTGAGTTTAGCACCCACGATACAGGAGAAATTCCTAGTGCGGGGCAACGTTTTTAAAAAAGATAAAGTAACCATATTACTCAGTATAGGTTGTCCTTGCATACTATGCAAAAATTGACTCAAATACAATAGGGCCCTACACGAACTAAAACTAGACAAGTGACAATAGCCTTCAAAATTTGGAAGTGTTGCTATATCCTTGCTAATTTCCACAGGATTGACAGAAACTAATTAATTATATATTTTAGGTACACATTTACTATAGTATTTATTTTTATATGTGTATTATTTGTAATGTATGTAAGTTTATTATATGATTGATAATTTAACATTTTCTGTTTTATCTTTTCCACACACTGTCTACATATCTTATCCAACTTTCCTCTCGCAGGTCTGCTGGAAGAAATTTCTTACGAAATAAACTGTACCTTTGTGCTTTTCTGTCTTAATGGAATGTCCTGTCATGTATTTTGTGTGTGCTTAAATAAATAAATAAACTTTTCAGTAGGTAACATGTATACGGTAGCATCTTGACCCCGGGCTCCTACGGTTAACAAATTCGTAACAAGCAAGTTCAGCACCCGTTTACACAAACGTTTCGATTAGATTTCGATTTGACGACACGTAAGTATGTCTTTTTAGGCATTAAGAAAGCTAACGATACAGAAATACGAGTTTCTGAATCGAAGCATTTATGAACGTGGGGGCTATTTTGCCCGCGGCTTCGAGTCGAAAAAGGCTAAATTTGTGGCCAGGTTTCGATCACGTTTCGATTCGACTCTTATCGTATGTCTATCCTTTTTTGGGACTATGAAAGTAAGCGAGATAGAGATACAAATTTCCGAATCGAGATCGAATCCAAGTTTTTAAATACAGGGGCTATTGATGTTTGCCTTATATGTTTAGTTTTTTTCGCGCGGTTTTGCGTTATTGTAAATTTAGGCCAGTTACCTTTACTCTCAGGCTGATAACACGGTGGCACAGGCAGATAGGTAGGTCCCCTCGTCGTCAGCAGGAGAGTGACGGTCAGAAGTACAGCCACGACCAGCACTGAAGTTATCACCATCAGCACCCGTTCCAGCCGGGTTCGCTGATGCCAGCCGATGAAGGAAACGCCCTGGAAGAGAAGAGGTTTTTATTGGTAATACGTTTATATTTGACAATATAATAAATTTAGAAATCTTGAAGGTCATGGCGGAAGTCGATGCTTTTTTTTTAAAAAAAAAACTTTGCCCCACTCTAGGAATTTCTCCTATATCGTGGGTGCGTTTACAAACATTTCAACTCACACAAACAGCCAGACCCGAAACAACTACCTGTAGGGTGATACAAATATATGTTCCGTTTCGAACCCGCGACACGCGGCGCAGTAGCCGATCGATCAGCCACTGCGCCAACCGTGCTGTCTCATCGTCCATGATGGTAGAGTAAAACTTTTTTGAGGAAGTAACAACATTAATTCCGAATGTCAGCTGCCAACTATGAGCTAGTTAGTGAGAGCTAGTTGAGACCCTGGAGACGGACATAGGCTAATTTTTAAAAAAGTGAGAAAAGAGGGAAGAAAAGGGGAGAGAAACATACATTTTTTTTCAATCATCATGCAGGGTAAAGTTAGCGTTAGCCCAAAGTAACTATGCCACGCGGACGAAGTCGCGGGCGGAAGCTACCAATGTTATGAATGCGAATGTTTGTGGGGATGGATGTATGGATGTTTGTTACTCTTTCACGTTAAAACGGCTGAACGGATCTTGCTGAAATTTGGCACAGAGGTAGATTATAGTCTGGAATAACACATAATATACTTTTTTCGATCATCACGCGGGCGAAGCCGCTGGCGCCAGCTACTTTATTATACGTTTAACCGAAGCGAAGCTCCTTGCAGATTATCTAATTAGTTTTCTACCGCGCCACTTAGTCCTGATTAAGTAATTATCTTCCCACGCTTAGCGGTCTCAAGAACAACACATGTAAGAATGAGTAAAAGTTAAGTTAGGTATACATGTACATAAGCACATGAATCACTTGATTGAGATCCGTTCAAGACCAATGGGAGCATTTTCCTGCCGGGATTGCGGGTTGTTCGAAAGAGATACCGCGGCCCCGGAACGTAAAGGGCAATAGAAGGAACATGGGTAGCTTTTAGTCAGGGCAAGTCTAACACTCACCCCGCTCCGCCCAGAACGGTGGAAGTTATTTGCTGATGTTGTTATTATACGTACTGAAAAGACTTTTAATCAACCAACTTTAAAAAGAAGGAGGTTCTCAATTCGGCTGTTAAAATTTTTGTTACCGCATAACTCCATGATGGGTCCACCCTTTATAGCAGAACTTTTTATGTCATAATTTTATTTTGCATAACAACGGATGGCATAAACTTCACTTTGCAGAAAATAGTTTAGCAGACACTCATTTATCATACATTCAAAACTCATAATTTTGTAAGTCAGAATCATCTCTAGGCATAAACTTCATATGCATAATATTTAAAAAGTAGAAACATCATATCGCAGAAAGTTCACAGTCAGAATCGTCTTTTGGCATAATATATTTTATATCGATGATCATTAAACGGCAGAATTGTCATATCGTAGAAAGTTTATAGTTAGGGTCATCTTTGTCATTATAAGTTGTAAATGACAACTTTTGAATAATTATTTCTTTAAAATAATGTCATTTATTTTAGTTATTGTTTATTTGAATTTGAGATAATGTCATTGAATTCAATAAGTAATAAGGTATCCTAATCTAAATAGTTCAGTTCCGGGTAACCTACTTAAAACAATCTCTTTTTACTATTAACGCAAATCGTTTCTGCCACTCGCCGGCCGCTGCCGCGGCACCGCTCGCTCCGCTCGCTCGGCTCGTGCGTAGGAGGTCACAGTTTTAACCTAACCTAACCTAGCCATTACTGCCGTCTGCATAGTATGCCAAGTGAAATTATACCAAATAATATATTATGCGAAATTTGAACTCTGCGAATCATAATTATACTAAATGTAATTCTGCCATCTAAAAAGTATGCCATTGTTAATTCGAAGTTTTTAACATTATGCCAAACGATAATTATACCAAATAATTTTTATGCCTTTAAAATGTTCGTTTAAAGAAAATTATGCTAAGTGTGTTATGCCAAATAAATTTCGGAGCATCAAGATTCAGCCAGATAGAGGGAACCCTAACAATATTTGTAACAATCAACATTTTGTTTAAATTCATTGTTGCTTTATCAACTATCAGAGAATGACGGCGAAGCCCGTTTTGACGTCACCCGGGACGTCCAAACGGTCTATCCTAACGAGAAACGTCATTTTCTAAGAGATAAACACCATTCCCTTAATCTTGAAGACGTAATGAAGGACGAGACCTTATCAAAAAAGTGTTTTAAGTTAAGCTTAGTTGAATTGGAAAAGGTAGATGGTGTTCTAAAAGGTTTTTCTGCAACTTAGATATAATCGGTGTTGTGATTGGTGTACCAGTTTATAGTAAACGAAAAAGAAAGAATAAAAGATGCACATCTAAATCAGTGTCATAATAATATTGCTATACAATGTATAAGTATATCGACGAGCAAGTTTTACAACCCGGGTTTGTAAAACTTGCTAGGTTTTTTCAGCAACACTACAGCTGTTGCCTTCATTCACTAAGTAATTAATTTATTTAATACACAATTTAAATCTACTAAAACAATCAAAATAAGCAATAATCTATACTAATATTATAAAGCTGAAGAGTTTGTTTGTTTGAACGCGCTAATTGTGTGCATGACACTAACTATATTTCAATACTATAATAAAATTTTCTGATTTGCAGGTACCTGCTACCCGTAGTTTTAGCCTTTGCGCCTTATTTATTGTAATTTCCTCTTTCCCTCATATCTCATCTTTAAAAAAAAATAGTCTATGTCCGTCTCCAGGGTCCCAACTATCAAAATTCTTCAAAATCGGTTTAGCCATTTAGGCGTAACAAACAAACAAACTCACTTTCGCTTTTATAATATTAGTAAGGATTAATTAAACTTAATCTTATCTAGCCATAAACAATATTAATCAATAGTTTTGATCGAAGGCCGTTCCATCATTTTCATTGTCTCGTAGATTTTGTTTTAGTTACCGATAAGCAATTTGTACGTCGACATTTCACCCAGTAGAGCAGGGGTCGGCAACCTTTTGGCAAGCAAGGGCCATAAGGTGACAAAATCATCTAAAGGCGGGCCGCAGTTATTATACTCATATTCCATAAAAAAATATATGTTATTAAAAATCGTTAAAACATAGGGAATTTAATTCGTAGACGTAATACTTACATTATGTTTGTTTGGGCTTTATAGCTATAAAACAAAAGAAAAATAAAGAAATGCAAACTACAAGCTACCTTCCTAAACAGGAAACCGATTTTACACAAATTTTAATGTGATTTCTGAGGTTGCATTTGAGAGGCGGTAGGGCGGAGGAGGTATTACGTGTATGTTAGCAGTCATATTTGTCGTGGCAAATCGTAGAATAGCTCTTTTTTTGCAGATGGGAAATCATCAAGTTGCTTATCCCGGTCTGGGTGTAGCTCGGGGAAGTGTCAGACTTGTACTGACTAAAACCCACCCATGTTCCTTCTATTGCCCTTTACGTCCGGGGCCGCGATATCTATTTCAAACAACCCGCAAACCCTGCAGGCTGTGGCCCTGGCAGGTCCATCTGCTTTGCTGACATCTCTATGAGGCGCGCGTGAAAAACTAACGCGCCATCGACACCACCAGTCGTCAATAGACGGACGGACGGTGAGCTACCCATTGCTCACCGTCCACAGGCCCGCATCTACGTTGGCCGGGAGTCGTCTCGAGGCGCCCGGCGCCCGGGACGTCTCCTGCGGAGGCTGTCTTGGCTAGATGTTCTTTCCCTCAAACGCCCGGCCACCTCCTTTGCTAGCATTACTGCTTCGCAGAAGGAGGAGACCGCTTCTCATTCCCTCTCGCTCCGGACCATAGCCTGAACCAGGGCCGGACGCGAGAGATCGCCGCCGCCGATCGCCTCTACGAGGACACGGCGGTGCAGGAACCTCCCGAAATTTCCGTGTCCGGTGAGGACCTGCGTCAGGCGGTAGGTGAGGACGCCATGGCACCTCTCCAGCCACTCCTCAAAGCGACGCGTTCAGGTAGTGGGTGGCGCGCCGCCCTAAAGAACATGCCATGGACCGCACGACTCCGGCATAGAGTCTACGGCAGGAGGCGTTTGAAAGCAGCCCTAGCCCGCTCGAGTTTGGGAGCCAAACGTCAGAAATACTCCACGAAAATCCCCCGGCTGTTGAGAACGATTCTCAGAAACTTCATAGTTGACCCGACACCGATGCAGACACTGCAGCCCTCGTCGTGAGGGCTCATACGCAAGTGATGGCGTCCACCGTCGAGCGCCCCCCGCGGAAACTATACTAGTGCTCCGCAAGATCCGGCCCCGTCCCCACAAAATGCCCGACGAGGCGGTTTGCAATTACTCTTGCTTGCCCACCTCGTCGAGCAGCACGATGGGCCGAAATACGGAAGGAGTTCGCAGGGCGCCTTGACTTCTGTATGAGGACCAGCTTCCCCGTCTTCCAACGAAGTGGAAACTGGCCCCTCTCCAAGCACGCAAGCATCTTAGGAGCCCTAGTAGTCGGGGCCCGAGAACCTCCAATGCCAGGACCCAGGCTTTGCCGTGCAAGCCATTGGGTCCAATGGCTTGCCTTTTTGGCCAAAGAATAGTGCTCAAATGCTCATCTGTAAGATGAGAATCATATTTATTTTTTCTATAATTGACATTTGAAAAATTGTAATGAACTGCTTGGCAAACTTTTACATTTCATAGGAGCTTTGAGTATATCAGCTAGTATGACACATTTCAAAGTGTTGCCGAGCGGGTTAAAAGGCGCGCTTACTAAATGCGTTGATTTTGAAAATAATTATTACTTATTTACAAAACATTCACGGGCCGCATAGAAGACGTCCGCGGGCCGCATGCGGCCCGCGGGCCGCGGGTTGCCGACCCCTGCAGTAGAGTATTAAACCCGACTGGTCTTTTCGCTTTTTAAATATGCGGATGGCATTCAGTTTTATTGGTGAAATCCGCTCAAAGTAACATCTTGGCAGACATTATCCTATGTTTGTGGATTAAAAACCTCGAAGGATTGAGGATCATTTCGTTTGAGTTGGTCCTTTTGTTCGGAAGAATGGTTTTACTCATCCATCCCTTGACAGCGCAAGCAAATCCTTTAAACACTCCTCACGACGTACTCAAACAAAGACGAGATGAAATCCCTTTGATTACGACCTAATTCTTTGCTTAGGTAGGAAATAAACGACATAAGTTATACGAAATACAGAAAGTTTTTCTCCGCAAAACTTTGTCTCACTTTTCATTTATTTATTACAGCATGGAGAACTTACAGCTTAGAATAAAACTTAATAAAAATCCTTACTAATATTATAAAAGCGAAAGTGAGTTTGTTTGTTACCTCTTCACGCTTTAATGGCTACACCAATTTTGATGAATTTTGGTACAGAGATAGTTGGGAACCAGGAGACGGACTTAGGCTAATTTTTATTTAAAAAAGTGGGATGTGAGGGAGAAAGAGGGAAGAAAAGGGAAAACTTAGCGTTGCTATTACAAATCGATAAGGCGCAAGGAGAACTGTGGTACCCCGAATTTAAAGCGAGCGAAGCCGCGGGCAAAAGCTAGTAAACTATAAAGGAGTCAAGGGACACCCGGATGGAACGAAGTTATTATTTATCATGTACAAAAAACCTATAAAAAAAACTGTTTGCTAGCCTCGCAGAGAAATAAAAAAAAAACAAAATTAATTTCAAAAAAAGAACACCAGAAACAAATAAAGAATGCTTCTTTTTTAAAGTGACATGCATTATGTACTCTCCCACGTTAACAATTTTACAACGAACGAATTTATTAGAAGCAGTAAAAGTATAAAGTATTCCTAAGATCAATCAAATACAAAAAAAAAGTAATCAAGGTACATTCCAGATGTGAAACTCTTTGCCATTTTCCAGACATTTTCTTGGAAAACAGTTCGTATTTACGTAAAACATAAATAAACTTGCTATACGGTAAACAGAATTGAGTTTTCTTCGTAAAACTGAACTATTAAGTTTAATGGAAATTGCTGAAGTAATGTTGACTTTATTGCTGTTAATTTAAGTTTATTGATTAGTGTACGTTCTTTAAGTATAACTTTAATTGTCTTTTCTTTACTATTTTAAACTAATATTGCCATTTGTGCACATTTAAAATGATTGAATTGCTTTTTTTTTACGATTTATTTACATACACGTGTTAGGTTAATTTCTTTGTTTATAATCCTTAATTGTTTACGTACATAGAAAAGTCCAACCAGTCTTACCAAGGGGTTTCGTATAACCCACTACTAACTGGATTGTGGAGATCAGCAGTCGCTCCATGTTAAGTACTGGTATTGCATCTGGTTAGACTGGATGCCGATCCTAAACTAGTTGAGAAAATCCTATGTACACACGACGGCAGATCAACCTATTATAAACTATTATAACCTGATCTCTCTACTACAGATCGCACACCATAGTAGAGAGATCAGTTTAAAATGGATCTGTGTAGGTTGATGTGCAGTCGTGTGTACATGGTGATGACCTATGTAGAAAAGCAATTGAAAATTTTGTTTCAAGGCACGCGAGTCCTATCGGTGATGTGGGTTGTTCGAAAGAAACACTGCGCAAAAAAAGGGCAAAACAAGAAACATGGATGTGTGTTGGTCAGTACAGTTTGCATCCCAACCACCGGAGCGAATCCACGGGCAAAAGTTTGTACGATTAAGTACTATAATCATTGTCCAATTAATACATAGCATGGCTATATTCTATCTACAAATTTACATTTTGCTTCATTAATTTAATTCCAACGTACACACGGCAACATCAAGTAATTTCCAGTATACATGGAGTCACTTATCTATAGAATTCCTGTACATTAAGAGATCTGCATAAACTGGTACCGTATAGCTTGTTTGGTCGTCCGTACTTAAGCGGTTAAAACCAGCTTAATCCCGTTTCCACAGAGTATAAAGACATATAGTACACCAACTAGGGTTTTTTTTTGTGAAATCAAAGGGGGTTGTTAGGGTTGCGTGTCGTCGGCTCGTTCGTGTTCCACGCGCCTCAAAGTGATGACCGAAAAGCAGAGGAGCCAGAGGCACATGTATATAGCATAGATGCTGCGGTCCCGCAACACAATGAGCAAAAGAAAGAACATGGATGACTTTTCAGTACTAGTCTGGCACTCACTCCCGCTCAGAACGGGTGAAGTTATTTGATGATTTTCCATCTGCAAAAAAAGGATTTGTTCCTGTCTGCGGCTGTGTAAAAAACCTGTATACACTCAACAAAAATAATCCTCGCGACACCACACTGTTCAATGCAAAGACGAAACGAAAATAACTGGCTTGCTTTCTGAGAGAGAGAGAGAGAGACAGACACAACTATAGCAAAAAGTGTCGTTACAACTTTTGATCTAATTTTTTTCTGTCTAGCTCCTTTTCGTAACGTGCCATAAGGAACTTCGTTCCAATAACAGCCGCTTAGGCCGACTTTTAGATTAAGCGGCGGTCGTTTCGTGCATGGGTAACCCCTCTTGCATAACGAGTATCGTCAGTGCCGCGGAAAGCACGTTAAAGGTCGCTGCACACAGCGGGCGCGGCGCGGCGGGACGGGACGGCGACGCGACACTGAGCAGTTGTAATGTACTAGATATTACGGACGACGCCACACAGAGCCGTCCCGCTCGATGCGACGGTAACCGTCGCGCCACGCCGCGAGCGGCATAGGCAGTATAAAAACAGTATACGTTCGGCGTGAATGGGCGCGACGGGACGGGACGTTATCGCGCCCGCAGTGTGACCGATGCCGCCGCGCCAGCGCCGCGTCGCCGCCCCGCCACGCCGCGCCCCGTCACGCCACGCCGGCTGTGTGCAGAGACCTTAAGCTATTGGTACTGGCTGTCTGTCATTTGTAAATCTTTGACAGTAGTCACGGACAGTTAGTGGCCTGAAAGGCTGGCAACCAGTCTTACAAAGGCGTATCGTATTAACCAGTAGTAATTGGGTTGTGTACATACAAATATTAGACACCTTTCTGATATCTTTGGTTGTGGAGGTAAGATTTTAGGGAACTACCCTATTACTATTACCTACAGGGTCAAAATAATGATATTCTATTGAGTTTCTTTTAGATTATTCAAAAAAATGGGACACGTATTTTTTAGTCCATTAACCGCTTGTATTACAGACACAATTAATTACGCATTGTGTCTCGCGTATATCTACGTTCCCGGCATACAAGGAGTTAAAGTTACGTTTAACGTCACGCGTTGCTGCATTTTTTCGCAATTTTGGGCTATATCTTTGCGATTTTTAGCCTAATTTACAAACAAAGGAAAAGTGTCCCTTATTTTTGAATAATGTAAAAGACGGACTAATATATTATTTTTGAAAACTAGCCTATTGTTTTATGTAAAATACTGTGTATTCGACTGTGGTGATGGTGTTAGTATGGAAGTCAACCCCAATACAATTGTGAAAAGAGTAAGGCAAATTGGGGGCAATTTTCAGGGCAAGCCCTCAGCAGAATTATTACCTAAAAAGCAACTTACTAGTCGTAATACTGTATTTTGTCGACTGTGGTGATGGCTCTTTAATCCCCCTCCCGTATCGAAGTAATGTGATTATGATAATAGCCCCTTAAGACAGCGATGCCTTTTATGAGATTAGCGAAGGGGCGAACGTGTGCGGTAAATATTTTTCAACTAATACGATGGAATACTGGCTAGTGGCTTGTAACATTGAATAAAACCTTTTTAATATTATCAGTTTTTCCAACTCTCCAAAACAATCAGGTAAAAGTTTTTTTGAGCTCAGGTTAACTTGAAGTTGTGAATATTACGCTGGTGTGTATTTAAAAAAAAAGTTGCCCTACACTCGAAATTTCTCCTGTATCGTGGGTGCGTTTACAAACATTTAAACTCCCATACACAAACAGCCAGCCCTAATCAACAATCTGTAGGCCATACAAATATTTGTTCCGTGCGGGGTTCGAACCTGCAACACGCAGCGCGGCAGTCGATTACTCAACCACTGCCCAACCGTGTCGTGAAACACAACATCGTCAAACGTATTATACAGTCGAGAGCTGAAGAGTAAAGGCTTTCAAATTTAACGACGAACGGAAAGTCAATTGCAAGTCTTTGCATTTTCGCTGCTCTACTATCGATAAGAGACACTTACGCGAAAAAGCTTTTGTGCGAATAGCCACTTTTATAAGTTGACACTTTCGTTAAACTGTTTGCGCTGAATTCATACTTAAATAAGGGTAAACTTCGTTAAAAAAAAACGGTTCAAGTGCGTTAGACGCACGTACCGAGGGTCCCCCCCACGCGATATAAACGGCCATATCTTTTGACCGCGTAGACTTAGAGGGTTTTTTTTCTCCACACGTTCTCGGGATAAAGCGTCTTGATAAACAGACAAACAGAAAGACGGGTAACGCAGTTTAAAGAAAAAAAACAGAACTCCCAATGGGATTGTTTGTTGCCTAAAAATATAGAATTTCCTTTAATTTTGACTTCGATACAAATTGCAATGAAATTATCAATGTGCCAACAATGTTTAATTGATGCCTACACTGTACTAAATTATTGGGGGGAATCCGAACACTACTCGTTTGCTCTGATTCCACTTGAAATACACAAACAGACACGTACAACGAATTTTCAGTCATTACAGCTTTTATAGATCGTAAAGAGCGTGGCATGCTATAAAGAAATCTTTATAAAATCTGTCTTTGGGAAGGTAAGGTAATTTTTCATCTCTCAGTTTTTCTAAGAAAACGTGAAAAAATAAAATATTTATGTGTAAATGGTATCATAAAGCTCTTAAAAGTGTGAAAATATTGTAGAAAGAAAATATTTATCATTGCTCATAGAACTATTTCTAGAGCGTGTTGAACACAAATTACGCTCTCCTGTAAACCTCGGTTTTTGACTTAACGTTATGTACAGACGCCTGCACATCAAGCTACTACAATCTGTCAGATTTCTTTGATAGATTTTCGACTTTATTTCTAAAGCATTAGGTTCAAGGTTCATTGGGAAAAATTGACAGTTTCGGGTAGCTTGACCTGCAGGCATCTGTACGTAGAGACCGTCGATTTGTTTAAAGCATTTATCCAAACGTAAAGAGGGTCGTGTTGTCAATTTTGCTATCGCGTAACATAATCGGGAGTCCCGAAGTCGTAACCTCTGACCCAATACCGAGTGATGGTCGACCGGCCAATAGCAGGGTCGCGATCCTAACAGACGATTATTTAGTTAACGTAGATACAGTTTACGACTTACGACCGAATCTGAGTGAGGATGTGATGGAAGAGTTTGTGAGTTAACTTATACTTGGATTTGAGATAAGCTAGCTAGCTTTTATACGACTGCCAAGGAAGTCAAATCTGTCTAGCCTTTTGATAGATAGATAGATAGATAAATCATTTATTTGATGCAATAAAAGACACGTTACAATACAAGAATTAAAATTAAAAAAAACACACACAGAAAAAAAATGGAACACGTTAAAAAAAAAGTAAGGTAGACTGAGTTAAATCGACCCATAGGCATTTAGATACATCACATATATTTACTGAGGTCGCCCACTAATGGGCGGCTTGTGTCTCAAAATTGCACCAAAAAGGAGTCCAGCTCAGCATAATGCCAGGGGCCTTAGTCTGCTATTACAATAGTGTCAGAATGGTCGATCACTGATCGCATACCTAATGGTTGATTTTGACAAATTTAGTATGTAGTAGATTACCAAACTTGTCAAAACTAACCATTATGCGATCAGTGATCGACCATTCTGACACTATTGTAATAGCAGACTAAGGCCCCAGGTGGATTACCTGACGCTGGTATTCTGCTGAATCCTGCTAGTGACACACGGATGTCGAGATAATGTGCGTCGAATATTATACAGGTGGGTTGTCGGTAAGAAAGACTTTGAATTGAAATATGTACTAAAAATAATAAACTTGATTATCACAGCATAGGTAATATGTGAAATGAATTACTGATATTTAAGTTGTATGGAGTGTTCAGACTTGTGTTTGTACGAGTTTACTTGTTCATGTAGGTATCATTTTGTTGCAGTTTTTATCATAATGTACGGGGAGTATAGTTGTAATGTGTTTCGTGTAACGTGTATTTTTTCCCAACATGTTGGGGTCGGCTTCCAGTCTAAACAGATGCAGCTGAATACCAGTATTTCGTATAGAGCGACTGCCTATCTAACCTCCACAACAACCTACTTAATAATTAATGCGAGTGTTTGTGAGGATGTATGGATGTTTGTTACTCTTTCACATCAAAACGGCTGAACGGATCTTGATGAAATTTGGCACAGAGGTAGATTATAGTCTGGATTAACACATAGGATACTTTTTTTTTTCGATCATCACGTTGGCGAAGCAGCAGGCGCCAGCTAGTTTTAAATAAACTTGAAACGGTTTGGGTGTTGCTGAATGGCTGACAAAATAACTTAACAATGCGCAAGAGAGTAGATTTAGCCATCTTTAATAGCCATAAATAGTTTTCCGTGCTAAAGTCAAAGTAAAACAATACGGAACAAGCAGAAACCTTATTTGAAAAGACAATTAGAACGATATTGCTTGTGCACACAGTCTTTGTTTTCTCTGGACGATTTACCCGTCGCCATTAAATCTCTCGAAGCCAGACACGAAATTAAGTCATGTCTTGACCCATTTCAGAAACAGTTCAGAAAACAACAAAATAACATTGCGAAATTCTTCTCTCCTGAAATACTGACATTAACACTGCAAAAAGAATTGGACATATTTTAATTTTCGCAAGAAGTGGTTTTTTGGAACGGAGTTCTTCATTGCGCATTGCTAAAGGGGGCTAGACGGAAAAAAAAAGACCAAAAGTTGTAACGACACTTTTTTTTTACTATACTTGTAAGCCGTGTGACGTGTCTGTGTATCTCCGTCTGTCGCTCTCATAGAAAGCAAGACAATTATTTTCTTTCATTTTTCTATTTCGTATTGAACAGTGTGGTGTCGCGACGATTATTTTGTTGAGTGTGTACAGGTTTAATTAGGATTAAAAACAGGTAATAATCACATGTTTTGATGTTTGCAAAGGCGATATATTAAGCCTATGTAACAAAATAAATCCTGATATGTGTACAAATAGAATAAGACCATTTTTAAAACAGTTTGTATCTACTTATGAATAAATAAATACCTTGCAAAATTAAAAAAAAACTGTCTAATATAGCGTAAATAACAGGCGTGAGCCGTGTCGTACTTACACCATAAGTTTAAGAACATAATTTTGACGGCACGGTTGGCGCAGTGGCTGAGCGATCGACTGCCGCACTGCGTGTCGTGGGTTCGATTCCCGCACGGAACAAATATTTGTATGACCTTGCAGATAGTTGTTTCGGGCCTGGCTGTTTGTGGATGTGAGTTTAAATGTTTGTAAACGCACCCACGACACAGGAGAAATTCCTAGTGTGGGGCAACGTTTTTTTTTTTCAAAAAAAAGAAAAGCAAAAGAAGTAAAATATCAAATCTTTTTCATAAATGTCCGGCTTTCTGTCAGGACTTTGCTCTCGTAATGGTATTCCTATCCTACTTTTGGCTCAAAATAGCAATCCTGCGTAACACGGAACAAGACAACATTCTGCACTAAGCTGACCTGGCATCGTATAGACATTCCGTACAATGGGAGACCAGCTTACACTGGAAAAGCTTTTGATTTGTCACATTCCAGAAAAAGCTGACCCCGTAATGTGTTGACTTTCTGTTCAGTGAGAGACCAGCTTATATTGGATTTGTATAGTTTGGTATGTCGTTCACATCAGCATAGGGGCCAGTTGATATCGATTTGGATACATGTGAATGCTCCGATGTGTCGGACACATCTTGTAAGGAAAGCAATAAAGTCCTGAGTCAATATGCCAATAAAATATTCGAAGTTTGTTTTGAAGAATCTGAGAATATGTGCCTACATAACATATATCCCCTCTAATATTATCCCACATGTTGCTAAGTATGTATAAATAAATTTTTATATGAACAAGGCATAGTAGAAGTATAAACACTTTCGCTCTGTTCATACTGGGAATCGAACCCAATACCTCATACCTAGCAGTAGCGTTTGCAACCACTAAGCCAATAGGGTAATGTGCAGGCCTATGTTTTAATTATCGTCAGAATAACTATAGTAAGGTAACACAAACAGTAGGTACAATGCTGTCCTTGTGATTATTGGAACACACGCAAAGAAAAAACAATACATTTAGATTGAAATGAGGAAACTATATAATTGCGGCCGACGCGGATTTAACGCCTGAGCCGTCAGGCGAGGGTGTTAGAGCCGAGAACAGCAGTGACAAATATTTCCACGTGAATTAAACGATTTTTTTCAATACACTGCGGAGAAATGAAATAACACAACAAAAAGTACTTTAATCATTAATCAATTTGAAATTACTATTTTATTTGATGTTTCACCGCGTTGTTATAAGCAAATTATTTTCTACGTGATCATTTTTACTTACTTGTTTTTTTTTTTTAATATGAAAACCCAAAAAAGTCATTGCCGTATATAGGGATTTCAGCAATTTTTAATTGTTATCCGTAATGTAATCAGCAAAAACAGAAAGCCCTTGTTTTGATTAATAAGAAAAAGCACGCATGTAAAATACATTGCATGTTGAACCTAACCGTTGTGCAATAAGAGTTAATTTCGAAAAACTGTATTAAAACAATAAACTACACTCATCCACATTCACAGCAGTTACTAAAAAAAAATATCAGTTATGGACAAAGATAATAAACATGCCAGCATAAATAGTTTTAAAATTGATTGCGATCCAAGAAAGTAACCTAAACCTTTTAATAATCAAAACAACAAAAAGTAAGAAGAAATAAAGAAAGTTAACTTACTAATATTATAAAAGCGAAAGTGACTTTGTTTGTTACGTCTTCACGCTTAAATGGCTGAACCGATTTTGATGAATTTTGGTACAGAGACAGTTGGGACCCTGCAGACGGACATGGGCTATTTTTAAGATTAAGGTATGAGGGAGAAAGGGGGATCAAAAGGGAAAACTCAGCATTACAAATAAATAAGGCGCAAGGGCAAAAACTACAGGTAGCAGGTACTTGAAAATCAGGAAAAGGGAACTGTGTTACCCGAATATAACGCAAGCGAAGCCGCGGGCAAAAGCTAGTACTTAATAAATACAACCAATGATAAGGTTAATATTAAAGATGGAGAAATCCCTGGACACCCAAGTCATTTAAGACAAGAACGCAGATGATACAAAAATAAACTCACCCGATTCACCATAGTCCACCTCAGAGTATAGCCACAAACAAACTAAGACTGGTCTTCATCACAAACTGAAGAACGACTAGTGCATTGTACCTAAATAACCGACACTAACCGTAAGAGCGCGTTCACATTAGGTCGTACCCGGCAGTTTAACCGGAACCGGTGTTGGATGCGTACTGGCATATATGGCGACCCGATAAAACTGTCGGCGAGGACCCGGCCACGATTTCTGACGAGACAATGGTGGAGAATATAGACATACTGCTTTGTATAGGGCGGCTATAGCTTCTTGTGTGAACAGTAAGATCCGGTGGTCGGCCAACGGCAAAACTGTCGGCCCGACCTAATGTGAACGTAGCCTAATAGTACCATGGGTACCAGTCACTCCAAACGTAAATCAATTGAGATGCGATATGAATCAACTTCGAGGATTACGTTTTGTCAATTGAACAGTTGACAGTGAGTTTAGTGTCGTACATTTGTAGCCAAGTCTTGTCTAGTTCGAACCAAAGACACGCATCTCTGATTTTTTGGATTCTTGTGCATCCTTACTTAATAATATAATAGCGAAACTGAGTTTGTTTGTTTGTTACGTCTTCACGCCTAAATGGCTAAACCGATTTCGATTAATTTTGGCACAGAGGTAGTTAGGAACCTCTTTTTTATAAAAAATGTATTTTTAAAATATGTTACAGATATTTTCTCTGGTTCTGCGAACCTTGGCGGAACGAGAATTTTATCCACGTTCGTTTTAACGACGGATCTATATTGTGTGTCTAGTAGTCGAAGAGAGATACTGCTGGCACGAGGCCTTATTTGGGGATGGGAAATCATCAAATAACTTCCCCCGCTCTGGGCGGAGCTGGGGAGAAAGTCAGACTTGTACTGACTAAAACCCATCCATTGTCCTTCTATTGCCCTTTACGTTCCGGAGCCGCGGTATCGCGCTCTGCTGACATCACTTTGAGGCGCGCGTGAAACACTAACGCGACGTCGACACAGCCTGCCGTCAATAGACGGACGGACGGTGATCTACCCATTGCTCACCGGCCACAGGCCCGCATCTACGAGTCGATCAAGTCGTTACGGAGATATTGGGTGTCAAATTTCCCAAATTGTCCAAAATTCTCTAGGTAAGTCCAAGTGTTGCCATCATGATTTTGATAGCAGACGGTGATGTCTGGTTGATGACAATAGGCTTCACTCCAATTACATAGAACTGACGACACGGTTGGCGTAGTGGCTGAGCGATCGACTGCTGCGCTGCGTGTTGCGGGTTCGATCCCCGCACGAAACAAATATTTGTATGGCCTACAGATAGTTGTTTCGGGTCTGGCTGTTTGTGTACGTGAGTTTAAATGTTTGTAAACGCGACAACGATACAGGAGAAATTCCTAGTGTGGGGCAACGCATTTTTATAAAACAAAAAGAAAACTGTTATACACGTACACCTCTGCTTAACCTTCGGAGGCTACAGGCGTGATGTAATGTAGTTATTATAATCACACAGTTCATTCACGACGCCATTTAAATTGATCTCCTTTGTGACGTCATAACATTGTCTTACACATACAATTTAAGGGCCACGTGTACAATTACGGACAAGATCGATGATGATTGTTTATAACTGGAATCAATAACGTACAGTTTATGGTTTTCCATTTATGAATGATGCCTACGTCATACATAGGTACGTCATGTTTATGAAGTGCGTTGCAACTATGATGTTTATGGATAGAGAGGGAAAGGATGACCAAAGACAAGATAGAGTTTTTTTTTTACACACACTAGGAATTACTCCTGTATCGTGGGTGCGTTCACAAACATTTAAACGGACATACACAAACAGCCAGACCTGGAACAGCTACCTGTAGGCCATACAAATATTTGTTCCGTGCGGGGATCGAACCCGTGACACACAGCGCAGCAGTCAATCGCTTAGCCACTGCGCCAACCATGCCGTCAAGATTGTGTGAGGAATGATATTATGTATAGAGTAAATGGAAGAAATAGACGTAGCTCTGACCTCATGTGGCATGGGACACGGGCAGCAAAATAAAGATGTTGCTACTATACAGGATTTTTAGGGTTCCCTACATCAAAAGGAAAACCAACACTTAAAGGGTCATTTTGTTGTCCTTCTGTCAAGACCTTTTATCTCGATAACGCGTGGAGGTATCGAGTTGAAATTATCATACTGCTGGCGACAGCGGGTTCGCCCACGTGTGATCGAAAAAAAATGTATTCTATGTGTTATTTTAGACTATAATTTACCCCTGTGCCAAAGATCCGTCAAGACGTTTTGACGTGGAAGAGTAACAAACACCCATATATCCATACATCCTCAAAAACATTCGCATTTATAATATTAGTAGGAAGTATGGTAACTCTGTGGTCACATGGAGGTGTGAAAAAATCAACCCTCTAAGTCTACGCAGTCAAAAGATAAGGCCGTTTATGTCGTAAGTTTGTACGGAACCCTCGGTGCGCGAGTCCGACTCGCTCTTGGCCGGTTTTTTATTTTAATTGCCCTCAGTCATAATGTGTTCAGCAGCCTGTTTAATCTGTACCCTATATCTACCTTAAGGCGCCTCCCCGATCAAGACGCCGCGCAAGCCGTTTTTGTGCAGTTTTCTGGAGAAATCTACTTATTATTTAAAACTAACTAAGTAACCAAAAAATACATTAAATTTCTTCTATCTTTCTATAACTTGATTCCATTATTGTAGAATATTTTTTTATTCTTATTGAGCAATTATTTAGTAAATCTCCTTACGACAACACCCCAGAAATGAGAAATAATTATCAATAACATGCATCTCCTCGTATAAGGTAAACATTGTTTAATTTTGCTACTGACACTAATGGATATACAATTTTATAATGAACGTTTTGATACAAATATTTTTTCCGAAAACCCAAAACTTTATCTAATATATAAAATTCTCGTGTCACAGTTTTCGTTCCCATACTCCTCCGAAACGGCTGGACCGATTTAAACGAAATTTTGTGTACATATCGGGTAGGTCTGAGAATCGGCCAACATCTATTTTTCATACCTCTATGTGAGCAGCGGGTGAAACCGCTGGGCACAGCTAGTTTTATATAGATTTTATTCCAAAAAATGGGCATTATTCACTAATGTTACTCCTACCCGGTAAAGAGGAAACTAATGCTTAAAGTTATTTGGTTAGGGTACGGCCCTAATATAGACCTACTTATACCTCCCACTTTGTTTCTCGGAACTTATAACCTAAACTAATAGTTCTCTATAAGAAGTCTATACTGAAGGTTCATATCTAAATAAGATAATGGCAGTACTAATGGTAGGATTTACCGCCAGTAATGGTTGACTCAGCGAACACGATGACCTTATCGAGGTTACTTTAACAATTGCATGACTCGCGTAAGAATAATTTGTAATGAGTGCATGTCTACATTTGTAATGAAAAGGAATACAAAATTATTTAAAAACTTATTTAAGTTATACCGAGAAACTTTTTTTGTATTCGCGGATGGGATATAACTTCTCTCACGCTCTGGGTGGAGCAGGGGGGAGTGTCAGACTTGTACTGAATAACAACCGCCCATGTACTTTTATTGCCCTTATGTTCCGGCGCCGTGGTATCTCTTTCGAACCAGCAAACCCCGGCAGGCGATGGCTATGGCAGACTCCTCTGCTTTGCTGTCATTTTTTTAAGCGCGCGTGAATAACTAACGCGCCGTTCTTTTTAATTATTCAATCGTCACCAGCTAGATATGCATATATTGGCCCTTTTAAGAAACCTTTTTTAAAGTTATTTGATAATTTCCCATCGGCAAAAAAAAAATACTGTCTCGTTGGTCCAGTGGTCGTAATTGCGACCGCTGAGCATGAGCTCCTGGGTTCGATTCCCGGATCGTGCAAAGTGTTATCGGGTTTTTCCATCAAGATTTTCTTAGTACCAGTCAGGAGCCTGGATTTGTGCCTAGTTGATGGTAATGAACTCAACCTCTACGTGGAACTTAACTGACGAAATGTGAGTGTTATATTAGGTATACCTCTGCCCAGCTCTTGGGGGATTACAGTCGTGATGACGATGTTAAGTAGTATTCTACTAATTAACATACAAATAGGGACGTAAATTGTCGAGCAATGACATAATATAAGCCTGTTCTAAACATCTGGCAGGCGCCTTGTTTCATAGTACTTGTATAAACACATGTTTATTACCCTTTATCTGCTCGCTGTGGGTCTGTGATGTCATTGGGCCATGTTTACATGTTAGATAGAAGAACTAGATATTATTCGATACGTTATTCACTTGAATTTATAGAAGAATTTGTCTCATACCAAATTAAAAACAGGGGGTCTGAAATTCTTAAAAGGTTAACGATGCATTTTTCGTTCATTTATTGATTTACTTACATATAGTTTACATTTTAAAATATTTCTTAGTAAAAACATTATAAAAAAAATACATTTAAAAATATAAAAATCCCCGGTATCGGGAACAAGGTCCAAGCTACCGGCAGTCAGGGCTCCAGAGAAAGGAACCTCCTAACAATACGAGCCATGTCCCGGAGTACCGTTTTCTGTATCAAACCCTTGATCCAGCTGCCTAACGAGAGCCTCCTCAGGTATTGGTCGAGGTTCTTGGCTATTAAGCCATTGGGAGATACGACTATCGGCACAATGATCGCTGAGATAGTCGTATTTATTATTATTTATTTATTACTTTGTGATCAGTTTACGAAGAGTAACGTAATTAATATTATTAGCCAATTAAAATTTTGCTTAAGCGTCCATTTTAGACCCCCAAAGGCCCAGACATTCAAAATTCTGTAAGCCTAGATGCAATACTCTATGGTGGGAGAGTGATAGCACCATGGTGTGACCATCGGACTTCCAAGTCGTAGGGTTTAAGTTCGAACCCAGGGCAACGAAACCAGCCGCTGCGGGAGACGGCCCGGGCGTCTGGCGCCGCGAAACCATTCCAGGCCACCGTAAATGCGGGCCTGTGGACGGTGAGCAATGGGAAACGTCCGTCCGTCTCCGTTCGGCTCCGGAACCTAAAGGGTAATAGAGGAAACATGGGTGGGTGTTCAGTCAGTATAAGTCTGACACTTGAGAGATATTTCCCGGGAGGCCTAGAATGCTTAAAAACCCTAGACACCAGCTTAGGTAATAACCACACGATAAAGAAGATTGCAATTATATTTTACGTTATTCCATTGAATTTGACAAATAACAAAAAAAGAAAAAAATGTCTATAAATTCAAAACATACTTCATTCAATAAGTTATTTGAATGAAGTACCAAAAAAAAAAACAAATGAATTGACAACCTCCTTTATTTAAAGTCCGTTAAAAATTGGTGACGATACTCCTTGTGCTCGATCCCTAAACATTACAAAAAAATAACTTTCTAGTACAATCTATTTAGAAATGAGGTCAGTGCTATATCTGTAAATTCAGCCACATTAAATCTAACCTCAATACCTCCCTTCATTCCCGTGGCTCAACTAACAAGGCCCGTCTGTCATTCGCAGTGAACATAGATAAATAAACACGTGTGTGGAAGATAGTAATCAGAAACAGTCGTGAGGACAATCCAGAGCTCCATAGCACCCACTGCTACGCACAATGATAGCTTGACTCTATAAGAAGTGGAGGTGAGATCTGCCCCGCATTTTTTTTTATTCGTCATCCTTACTTATATTATAAAAGCGAAAGTGAGATTGTTTGTTTGTTATGTTACGTCTTCACGCCTAAATGGCTAGACCGATTTTGATGAATTTTGGTACATTATAGTTTTTTTTTAAAGAGTAATGAGGGGGAAAGAGGGAAGAAAACTTAGCTTTGATATTAGTATAAATAAGGCGCAAGGGCAAACACTACAAGTAGCAGGTACCTGCAAACCAGGAAAGGGGAACTTTGTTACCCCGAATATAACGCGAGCGAAACCGCGGGCAAAAGCTAGTAGGATATAATCAAATGACTGCTCCTGAGAGTGTTATATTTGTACTGACTAAAAGTTATGCCCTTTGTGTTTCTAGTCCGTGGTGTCTCTTTGGAGCAACTCGTAAACCAATGCAGGCAATGACGGCTATTTCTGCTTTGTTGACAATCTCAAACGGAACACCTAAGTGCCGATAACAGGGACAGACAGTGGGCTATCTATTGCTCACAATCCACAGATACACCCGCGTCTACGGTGGCCGGGAGTCGTCTTACGGCTACCGACGCCCGACCCGGCGCTATTGGTTTAGCTGGGAAGACGAAGTGTAGAGGAATTAACTACACAGGGAAATTAACAGCAAAATTTTATTACACACTAGCTTTTGCCCGCGGCTTCGCTCGCGTTAAATTCGGAGTAACACAGTTCCCCTTGCGCCTTATTGATTTGTAATACTCAAAATTTTCCCTTTTCTTCCCTCTTTCTCCCTCACATCCTACTTTAAAAAAAAATTGCTTATGTCCGTCTCCTGGTTCCCAACTATAAAAAAGCAAATATATTTATATTTTTTATTTCAAAGTAGGTAATACGTTTATTCGTAAACGTATTTACCTATTTTAAAATAAAAAATATAAATTTTGCTTTTCAGATTAAATGACTTTCGTTAATTGACATGCTAAACTACATGCATGCATACATGCATCTGTAACAATAATAAAAAAAAAAATTGTAACATTTGAAATAAAAAAAAACTGTATTAAAATTTCAAAATCGGTTTAGCCATTAAAGCGTGAAGAGATAACAAACAAGCAAACTCACTTTCGCTTTTATAATATTAGTAAAAAATCGCAGAAGAATGTTTGGCTGGCAAATAAATAAACCGGGAAGCTATCATTTATAGCTAACCGTTCCAAGCATATCCTAAAGTGGACGATCAACTTAAGGCTAGGGAACACGTGACTGCGTTGCGATAGACACGCGAGCCGCATCAGTGTAGCCACAGCCGATATGAAACATGTTGTACATACAATTAATTAATGGTTGTTTAGTCTTCAAAAGGTGAAGTTATAAAGGTTAATAGGGCAGTTGTAATTTGTAAGATACGTGTAAACACACATTCTATTTCCTTGTAAGAATATCTTGCTCTCATCTAGCACTAAACTTATTTTGGTACAGTCTCTTGTACTTCTCATTATCGACTATGGTGATATTTGTTATTCTGATCTATCCCAGGAACTTCTCAATAAATTGGATCGTCTTGTTAATAATTGCAATCGCTTTGTGTTTGGCCTTCGTAAATATGATCACATCTCTTCCTTCCGTTCAGCTTAATTGGCTGCCTATACGACTCAGGAGGTCCCTCAGATCTCTCTGTATGCTGTACTCTATCTTGAATGATGATCCGTATGCTCCTGATTATTTAAAAAAATATTTCGTTGAGCAGTTCTTACAGCCGTAACCTTCGGGCTTCCGAAAATCTACTCCTCCAAGTTCCATTACACCGCACCGGTTTTATGTCCAAATC
Organism: Ochropleura leucogaster; assembly: GCA_958449745.1. NCBI lineage: Eukaryota > Metazoa > Arthropoda > Insecta > Lepidoptera > Noctuidae > Ochropleura > Ochropleura leucogaster. The sequence goes on from OY288225.1 coordinate 7,967,180, forward strand.
ATACGCAATTTCAACAATAAAGCTCTGGAATGCGCTACCCCTTGGCATTAAAAAAAGAAAGTATACTTACCTTTGAAAGAAAAGTTCGTAACCACTATTTAGGTCCGTCTACCAATTAAAAGTCATAGTAATTACTGTTAAAGTTCTCGTTTTTATTTATTTTTTAATTGTATTTATTGGTTTATTTGATAAGTATATGTGTATTAGTATCCGTATAAATATATATGTTTCATAAACAAATAGTTTTAGATATATTTATTTTTGTACCCTATCACAATGTTGTCGTATTTTACCCAAAGGTTGGCTGGTAGAGAATGCCTTATTATGCCATTAAGTCCGCCTATGTACCACTATTGTACAGACGACAGCAGGTCAAGCTACCCGAAACTGTCAATTTTTCCCAATGAACCTTGAACCTAATACTTTAGAAATAAAGTCGAAAATCTATCAAAGAAATCTAACAGATTGTAGTAGCTTAATGTGCAGGCGTCTGTACATGAAGTTTAAATAAATAAATATCCTGGGTAAGATGTTGGTGACTACAGTTACTTTCACTAGTTATTATTCTTTGTCTGAGACTGTAGCTTCATTCTTTTGTTTCTTGTCATTCAAAAGTGCCTGTAACAGTATAATTAAAATAAATGCTTTGAGTTTACAAAAAGGAACATAGATAGGTTTGACGACACGGTTAGCCCAGTGGCTGAGCGATCGACTGCTGAGCTACTTGTCGCGGGTTCGATCCCCGCACGGAACAAATATTTGTATGGCCTACAGATCGGGTCCTTTCGGGTCTAGCTGTTTGTGTATGTGTGTGTTTAAATGTTTGTTAACGCACCCACAATACAGGAGAAATTCCAAGAGAGAGGCAAGGTTTTTATTTAAAAATTAAATAAAAAAAAGGTTTTAGTTAGTAAAAGTCTGACACAGGGAGTGTCAGACCCCCGCTACCCCCGCTCCGCCCAGAGCGGGGGAAGTTATATTATGATTTCCCGTCCTTAAAAAAAACCTGACCGAAATAACTTAGTTTGGTTAGTTTCCTTACTGCAGTTGCTAACAATTAGGAATATAAATGAAGGCATAAATAAGCATGTACTGGAATGTTTCTAAAGTCATTTACATGACAATACTATGTATTTTCATCACATTGTTATTCTTCGACGATGACGGAAAGCCATTTTGAATAAGGCGCAAAGGTGCAGTCAGTTGTTACGTAAATTATCTACTTACTAGCTTTTGCCCGCGGCTTCGCTCGCGTTAAATTTGGAGTAACACAGTTCCCCTTTTCTGATTTGAAGGTACCTGGTACCTGTAATTTTTGCCCTTGCGCCTTATTTATTGTAATAGCAAAGCTAAGCTTTCCCTTTTCTTCCCTTTTTCTCCCTCATTTCCCACTTTAAAAAATATTGCCTTTATCCGTCTCGTGAGTCCCAACTATCTCTGTACCGAAATTCTTTAAAATCGGTTAAGCCATTTAGGCATGAAGACGTAAAAAACAAACAAACACACTTTCGCTTTTATAATATTAGTAAGGATTATCATATTCGAATGGATTTCATTAATTTTGGGATTTACCTACAGAATAATCCTTGCAAAAGAAACTCAAAATGAACAAATTAGATGACTTATTTACTATAGTACGGCCAACGAGAAGCGATACGAAAGGTCATTAACCTAAAGAACAACTGTGGCGTTGCCAATCTAATATTTAGCTCTTTCCATCTTGTGCCTTTGTCGTAATGTCTCGTTCTCCCGGCAAAAACATGACAACGTTAAGACGGGTTCGTCAACATTCGGGCGGCCATTTTAGATGGGGTTTTAGCATGGGTTTTGTTTACATTTGGTATCGCTTCTCGTTGGCCGTGCTATAGTCATAAGGTGTCCTTATCATCATCCCTGTAATATTCAACAGATGTAGCCAGTACTGGCGTATATCCTCACGATTGTCGTCCATTGTTCCTGATCCATCGTGTTTGGCATAATGAGGAAAGATGGTGCCATTTACATGTGTTTGTTTGTTTATATACAGCGTGTTGATTTGCATCCTCGCCAAATTCAAGGACGTAACTATGCTAATGATTCTCGACCCGAATCGATAATAAAATAAATATGTTTTTTTTTTTACTTTTTTCGTATTTTCAGAAATCGGTAAGTGTACACTACACTCGGACGATCTGCTCCTACCTTTACAATAAAATTGCGCACACTACAAAAAAGCGAATGCACACAAACACACCAACTATTGCACGTATTTCTAGTGCCTAACGCTGCGCTCGCGCACCCCCACTTTTACCCTTATGACCCGCCCAGCTGGCCCCCGCTCAGTGTTGACCTTGTCTCTGTGCAGTGAAAACGCTCGCAAAAAAATTAAAATATCGCTCCTCAGGCAGGTGCGCCCTCGGTACATCGTATGTTATAATTATTTTAGTGCAAGATAACGCAAAATGACTCCAATGTTGAGTTGGTGGAGATGGTCCGTTTGTATGCCATTAGTGGAGATAGCCTACGTCGAGTGAGTGTGCCTAAAGTGTGTGTGGTGTGTGGTGGTGGCAATTTCGAACAATTCCTCCGGGTAACATAAGGTACCTACTTACCAATTTTATTTATTTTTTAAATAAACAATCATTTGTAAATACGTTATTAGCGTAATCAATTACCAGTGTAAATAAGTTGATTTCAAATGTTTAACTACGCCAATACCTAATACCTAGACAACATTATCATGATCATTTCTCCAATAAGTAGAAAACATTTTCAGATCGGTACACCAACTGAGGTATTTTTGCCGGTCCCTAAGCCCGTTAAGTAGGAAGGAAAATTTAAAATCAACCAAAACTAAAAAACAAAACCATTTATGTTAAATAAAACGATGCGCGTTGGACCGAATTTACCTACAATGCACTATTATTATTCCGGGCGAGCGCGCACGCGCTCCATGTAATAAAAAGCCTACAGTGTGTGAACCTGGTTTTTATTAGAGATCTAAGTTTACCGATTTTAGGATATCCGTTTATAGCAGGACTGCAATAAAACGTAATTTTAGGTAAAACTAACATTTTATTAATCGGCTGATGCGCGGGTCAACGCACGCTGCGTGTTTAGTAGGTAACTAAGTAGACGCATACCTGTGTGCGCGCATGCCGGTGTATGATACGAATGCGCCGACGCTCACGCACACTGTTCTGTTTGTTCGGTAGGTGATTCTCTACCTTGAAGTGGAGATATTCTTTAATACTGTTAAATTAAAACAGACTGAGACATATCATAAAAGCGCCGTATATTATTATTGATCAGGTACCGTAATTTTCATTGATTATTTATGACTTTTATTAGCACCTCCTAAATTTTGGCGAGGATGCAAATCAACATATTGTATAGTCTACTATAGTTCTGTTTCTGGTGAGTGAGGAGCCCGTGGCTAAATAATAGCAGCGGCTCCTGTCGATCCTTAGGTTAAGCCGCGCTTGCCTACGTTGGTCTTTGGATGGGTGAGTTTTCCTCTGTGCCTTAGAAAGCACGTTAAGCTATCGATCCTGGCTGTCTTTTGTAGATCTTTAACAATTGTTACAGGAAGTCATTGGCTCTAAAATCTGACAACCAGTCTTACTGACAGTCGTTTCAAGTAGTCAGTGTACCGAAAATCTGACAACAGTTTTACCTAAAAGGTCTTATCGTATTACCCAGTACTAATTGGGTTGTGGAGGTCAGATAGGCAGGCGCTCCTTGTAAAATACTGGTATTCATCTGCTTCCGGTTAGACTGGAAGCCGACCCCAACAAAGTTGGGAAAAGGCTAAGCAGATGATGACTATGGTTCTGTTTATACTTTATGGCGGGTCAGAACATCCATCCTTTGTATTATAAAAGCGAAAGTGAATTTGTTACGTCTTCATGCCTAAATGGCTAAACAAAAAAAATACGAATTTTAGTACAAAGATAGTTGGGACTCTGGAGACGGACATAGGTTATTTTTTTTTAAGTGAGAGATGAGGGAGAAAGAGGAAAGAAAAGAGAAAATTTAACATTCCTATTACAATAAATAAGGCGCAAGAGCAAAAACTACAGGTAGCAGGTACCTGCACTAATGTGCAGTAATGTGTGTTTTTCCTGATAGGTTTTAGTCGGTAAGACTGACACTCCCCCTTGTATGGTGTACACAGTTTTAATTGTAACGCATCCACTATACCAAACAATTTAATGCTTTGTTAAAGGAACCATAAAGACTATATTTGGACTAAACCTAGTCACGTGATCCACTTTTATGTACGTTTGTACACGCGGCCATTATTTAAGAAATGTAAACGCAGTTATGTGTATTTCTGGATGGAGAACGTGACGTTTTTAGTTCAAGGTCAACTGTTTTAATTTACGGTCTCTTTATTCATGGCATTAACTTCGCCTGTAATTACCGAAGGGTTTCACTTTTTTCTTTAAAAAAAAACATTGCCCCACACTAGGAATTTTTCCTGTATCGTGGGTGTGTTTACAAACATTTAAACTCACATACACAAACAGCCTGTCCCGAAACAACTATCTGTAGGCCATACAAATATTTGTTCCGTGCGGGGATCGAACCCGCTACACGCAGCGTGGCAGTCGATCACTCAGCCACTGCGCCAATTGTACACAATGGACATAGTATACCTACATGTCAACATGTTTAAGTCCCATTTAATAAGGGACGAGCCTATTACCATTATTGTTCGCAAATCCAGACCCTATGGCTGCTACCGACTAGATCCTAATGATAAAACCCAATAACACTTTGCACGGGAATCGAACCCAGCACATTTATTATTCTGACCACATCAAAGGTCGTTACTTTATTTCATAATTGCTTTTAATTTCCGTTTTTGTCTTAAATACGTATCCTTTTTTTACGGATGACAGATCATGAAATGACTTCCCCCACACTGGGGGGGGGGGGGGCGGCGGAGTAGTGTCAGACTTTTTACTGACTAAAACCCACCCATGTTCCTTGTTTTGCCCTTTATGTTCCGGGCCGCGACATCTCTTTCGGACAACCCGCATACCTGACAGGATGTCGAGGTATCACTAAGCCATTACTTTGAATAAGGAAAGAATAACAAAATAACGCTAGGTTAATCCCAGACGAAACCTTGATCTTTTACCCAGTCCGTTATCAACAAGAGAGATAACGAAACACGTGAGATAAGTGAAATTAATAGTTCATTTAATTAAGATATATAGTATGTTGGGATCCCGAGAGCATTTGTCAGACATTTCAAAGAAAATTCTTACTTATACATAAAAGCGAAAGCGAGTTTGTTTGTTTGTTACGTCTTCAAGCCTAAATGGCTAAACCGATTTTGATGAACTTTGGTACAGAGATAGCTGGGATCCTGGAAACGGACATAGGCTATTTTTTTAAGCGGTAAATGAGGGAGAAAAAGGGGAAGAAAAAGGAAAACTGAGCTTCGCTAGTACAATATATAAGGCGCAAGGGCAAAAACTACAGGTAACAGGTACCTGCAAATCAGGAATTGGAACTGTGTTACCCCAAAGTTAGTGCGAGCGAAGCAGTGGTCTAAAGCTAGTAAATAAATAAAATTAAAATGTCTGTTTGTCATTTCAAAATAACACAGTAAAATTTAAATGGGTTAATTTCAACTTGATACCTCCACGCGCGGACAGACAGACCGACAATGAAGTGATCCAAAGGGTTCCATTTTTTCCTTTTGGGGATAGAAATACTTGTAGAACCACAATCACTTGCAACATTATAACAATATAGCAACAAATATGAATCAGCCTTGCAGGTTTATCCCTAAATCTAAAAATATTCGCTTCGAGGTAAACTAACAAGGCATTGAAGTGTTTGGCACGCTCTGAACTTTTATAATGATGTTTATACTAAAGATCTTGAACAGAACATGAATTTTGTATGAAGCTGAGATTAAACAAGAAAATAACGGCCAAGAGATTCGCACCGAGGGTTCCGTGCAAACTTGCGACATAAATCAAAGGACGGGCCTGTTGGTCTAGTGGTTAGTGGCCCTGACTGCTGAGCCGGAGGTCGTGGGTTCGATTCCCACCCAGGACAAACTTTGTGTGCTGAGCATGATCGTTTGTTCTGTGTCTGGGTGTGATTTATCTATAATATGTATGTATTTATAAATTATATAAGTATGTATATCAGTTGTCTGGTTACCATAACACAAGCTCTGCTTAGCTTGGGATCAGATAGCCGTGTGTGAGTTGTCCCAAGATATTTATTTATTTAAATAGCCATTTCTTTTGACTGTAGAGACTTAGAGATAATGATTACTCCTAAAGTAACACGGACTTGAGTATGTGGTTTAAATTTCAACTTGATACCTTCACGCGTTCCCGAGATACAGACAGACAAACGAACATAAAGTGATTCAAAATAGGTTCAGTTTTTTTTTAAACATTAATAAGGTGAAAATAGCTTAGCTTCTGGAAGTCAACGAAACAAACAAATGTCGCCGACTTCTGGAAATAAAGTATTTTTTTTACGTTTTTGTGCTTTTTGGAAATTGTTTTTCAATTCCATTTGGTAACTTACTCCTTTTTGTAGAAGACAGTTAAAAAGTTGCGTGATTCAGAAAAAGAAAAAAATATACTGAGAGGATTTTAACTAGAACCTTTTTACTATTTTTTTTGTTTTTTTTTCCTGTCTTATCTACTGTGTGTACATAAGTAAATTGCAAATAAATAAATAAATAGAAGACGACCATTTACAAAACACATTTACAGTATGCCCACAACTGTATTTTTTTGCCCCACACTAAGAACATCTTCTGTATGCTGTAGAGTTGTCGATAAGTAGACTTACCCTTGTCAGTGGGAACCATAGAGTATGGATTCGAGCATGGTTGATAGCAATACACTTGCCCCTTATTACGTAAGCTTTTAACCTGTGTCGCAATTAACCGCGCGAAAACTCGACGAAAAATCGACGAATTTATGAGTAACGTTTTAGCGAAGTAGGTCTTTACAAAAACGAAAAATTTACTGCTAAGCCGATAGCTATACCGTATAAAGTTCCCCCGTGGGTACTTAAGGCCGTACCCTACGCAAATAACCTTGAGCATTAGTTCCCTCTTTGCCGCGCAGGAGTGAGTGAGTGAGAGCAGTCTGTAGTGAACAATGCCTGCCTATTTTTTGGAATAAAATCTATATAAAATAAAGTATTGGGTTTTTGGAAAAAATATTTGTACTAAAATGTTTATTATAGAATTGTGTATCCATTAGTGTCAGTAGCAAAATTAAACAATGTTTAATTTACGAGGAGATGCATGTTATTGATATTTTTTCTCATTTCTGGGGTTTTGTTGCAAGAAGATTTACTAAAAAATTACTGAATAAAAAAAAAAATCTACATTAATGGAATCAAGATTATAAAGAAATTTAATGTTTTTTTTTGTTAAGTACTTAGTTCGTTTTAAATAATAAGCTCCAGAAAAGTGCTCAAAAACGGCTTGCGCGGCGTTTTGGTCGGGGTGACGCCTAAAGACACTTGTGGCATTTTGTCGTATGTTCCTCCGAAGGAACTTAACGACATTCAACGAGATACTAACATATCTCGCAAAATGTGAGTGTATTGTTAAGTACACCTCTGTCTAACCCTTTGGGGATTACAGGCGATATTATATATAAATAAAATATTTTTTATAAGTTTCAATGTGGGAAGTAATCTTAAAAACTGCTGATTAGATTCCGAAAATTTACTAACGGGAATCTACATTATCGCAAAGTAACATGTGCTGCAATTAGTTTTGTGGGTTAATTTCGCGGTTTCCGCTTAAAGTTATAAGAGTCATTCTTATAACTTTAAGCGGGAACCGCGAAATTTATTAATTAATGACATTCCATCAGAAATAATGATGAAGGAAAAGTCAACATATATTTTTCTTGACACAATATTCCGAGAAATTGTTATAAACCTAACGGATTGATAGCAATTCACTACTTGGCTTAGGCCGTCACCTGTTTCATAACCCTACCTATACATATATGTCTTAATCAAACCTTGGTTGAAATGGGGTCAAGTTCCACCAGACCATAAAGGTGTTAGGAAGGATTATTTGCTGGCACTTATCGGGCGTTTACGAGTATCTCTATATTTTTTTATTCTACCACGTCAAAGCGTCACTTGCTCCACCAAGAAATCTAAATATTTTTTTGTAAAAAATAAAATAGACTTAAAAAAAAGGTTTTTAATTTCAGTATTTTTGGTTATGGTATAATAATAATTATATTTTAATCGAATACTTATTCATTTTCCATTGTTACTTAACGTTAACAAATCATCCATATAGGAAAACACATTTCCCCTTGCGCCTTATTGATTTGTAATGCAACGCTAAGTTTTCCCTTTTCTTCCCTCTTTCTCTTGTTAATAACATGAATAACGTTACCATTCGTAAATTGTTTGCAAAGTGACAATTCACTATATTAACTGCTTCTGTGACCATTTTTTTTTTTAATTATTCATATTATTATCCTACTAGCTGCGTCCTCCGCGTCTTTCGTTACTGCTCCGCTCCCGAAGGTAATAGCGTGATGTTGTATCACTTATGTTATTTCCTGATAATTTAGCTTTTTATAAGTGAAAAAATGGTTAAAATCGGTCCAGTAATTTTGGAGCCTATTCGATACAAACAAACAAACAAGCGTTCGCATTCATTCGCATCCGTGCAATGCGGGCCTCTTACTTTAGTATTTTTCAATTCTAATATTTGATAGTAAGTGTGATTTATTTTTTAGTCTCGGCCCAACTCAAATCCGCCATTTAAATCAAATCATCGTGTCTGAAAATCAGATTGTTCGCAAGTTTGGTCCTAATCGTTTTAAAATTTATGGAAATTGGTCCTCGCTTGAGATAGACTTGCTTGTTGAGAATAATTTGTACACAAGATAAGTAGAATTAGATATTATGTACATAGCGTTTGGCCTTAAACTTGGCTTATAGATAGATGTTATAGCGTCACCGTCTCCAGTTACATAATTATTATAAAATACATGAACGAGAACGCATTTAATTTATACATCATGTGATGCTTATAAAGCGCTGTGTTTTAGTCATTATTATTTCGATGTCAACGACAAGTAAATACAAAATGACAAAGAATAAGTTTGGTTTTTTGGTGAGTAAAAACATTATATTCATATCTTTATTGCATTCCATAATGTCTGAGGATCTTAAAATAGGCTTAAAGCTAAGGTACAATTACGGACCCTGTATGGCACAGCAAACAAATTAAACTGTTTATTAAGCTGTTTATTATCTGTTCTGTCTGATTTTTTAATCTGTGTGATGTTGTCGAAAAATTAATGAAGATTGACTGTCGTCTAGCATTCTAACCGGATTTAGCTGAATACCAGTATTTTACATAGAACGATTGCATATGTACTAACTATACTATACTACTATATTTATAACTATAGACCAGTTAAAGCTGAGTTGCTGCATACCATTATATGGAAAGTCTCCTTGAATAATCTCCAGAAACCAGTTACGATGGGACACATTGGTGAAGACTGGCATTATCAAGTAATCATTTGGTGTATTTCTCTCCTTCATGGCGTTTATTGAAGGTTTGAAGTTACTATCATTGTAAACATGTGTCAATCTATTCTAAACTATTATAACCTGATCTCTCTACTACGGGTTCCCTCTATCTGGCAGAAACTTGATGCTCCGAAATTTATTTGGCATAACACACTTAGCATAATTTTCTTTAAATGAACATTTTAAAGGCATAAAATTTATTTGGTATAATTATCGTTTGGCATAATGTTTAAAACTTCGAATTAACAATGGCATACTTTTAAGATGGCATAATTTCATTTAGTATAATTACGATTCGCAGAGTTCAAATTTCGCATAATATATTATTTGGTATAATTTCACTTGGCATACTATGCAGACGGCAGTAATGGTTAGGTTAGGTTAGGTTAAAACTGTGACCTCCTACGACAGAATCCAGATCCAGAAACGACTTGCGTTAATAGAAAAAAGAGATTGTTTTAAGTAGGTTACCCGGAACCTAACTATTTAGATTAGGATTCCTAATTACTTATTGAATTCAATGACAGTATCTCAAATTTAATTAAACAATAACTAAAATAAATGACATTATTTTAAAGAAATAATTAATCAAAATAAATGACAACTTATAATGACAAAGATGACCCTAGCTATAAACTTTCTACGATATGAAAATTCTGCCGTTTAATGATCATCGATATAAAATATATTATGCCAAAAGACGATTCTGACTGTGAACTTTCTGCGATATGATGTTTCTACTTTTTAAATATTATGGAAATGAAGTTTATGCCTAGAGATGATTCTGACTTACAAAATTATGAGTTTAGAATGTATGATAAATGAGTGTCTGCTAAACTATTTTCTGCGAAGTGAAGTTTATGCCATCCGTTGTTATGCAAAATAAAATTATGACATAAAAAGTTCTGCTATAAAGGGTGGACCCCTCTACTACGGATCGCACACCTTAGTTGAGAGGTCAGGTTAAAATGGTTTTGTGTAGGTTGATGTGCCGTCGTGTGTACCTTTAAAGGCTACGTTTTAGTCAATACAAGCGTGTGAATCTGACAACTTTCACACCCCCTTTTTTCAACTTTGCTTCTATTTTTTTTTATTTGTAGACTATGAAAGAAAACTTACATAGGTAAATTTTTAATAAATGTTGTACATGTTGCAAAGTAAAACTTCTGCCTCCTACACTAGACTAGAAGCCTGTGTTTTAGGAGCCAGTCAATGTTCTTTCATAAGAACTTAAGTAGAGAGAAGCCTAAAGTGTGTTTAAGTAACAACATTATAAAACCAAATGATTTTAAAAGAGTAACTATGGAGTTTCTTGCCGGTACTTCTCCATAGGAAACGACCAACCCGAACCGTGCATCTTTTCTCGACGTTTTATAAGTGCCCATGTAGGCCTATAGATGTAAATATTTTGATTTTTTTTATTTTGAAGTAAATCTTTCTCGGTCCTTCCATCCTCATCCTAATTCAATTGTTATTCCTCAATTTTGAAGCAATGTTTAACAGTGTGGTGTTAATTGGGCCAAAACTTAGACGTTTCAGTCTAAATAGACGAAAAGATTGGCTGCTAACGTTATAGAAGTTTAATATTTGTTTATCACATTTGCTGAAGGAGAGCTAATCATTTCGTCAAACGTTTCTGTAATTGAATTTTTCAGCGTGAAACTGATATTCTCGTATATTGTGATTTTATTTTTTGTATGGATTTGAAGATATACCTATAATATTTTATATATAATTTATATGTTATCACAAGAGAGTGTTGTAAACAGGGGTTGTTTACGTTATAATTATATAATTACTTGATGATTATCAGTTAATCCGTGATACAGTTCTTCTTGAACAATTTTATGGTATAATACGACGTGTAAGCAATAATTTTTTCGTTCCATTTGTATTTATAAATGTTTGTGATGCTTTTCATGTTCTAGTTTACGACATATAAGAGTTTATCTTCTGCACAGGAAAGAATATATCACATGGAGTGATTTTTAAATATTTATTTTATATATTTTTTATGATTACCTTTCCATATCCATTAGCATTGTTATCAGGTTTCGGTGTCCTGTCAGTATCAAAAAGATTCAATCTAGAACTCTGGAACAGGTCTGGACTGGAATTCTCCCTGGAGAACAGCTCTGCAGTTGAGCTTTCCCTGTTTAGAGACGGTCTTGCTTTCACGAAAGGATTGTTCCTTGCTGCTTGGGCTCTTTTCAACCAGTTGAACTTGTTTACATCTTGAGGAGCTGGGGATGGAGTTGGTGTATCCTCAGGGGTATCACTTGGGGTTGGCGTGTCTGGGGTAGACGCCATTGTTTATCAACTGTTTTTATTGTGAACAAACACTTTTGTTTTGACGGGTTCTGTCGTTTTTTTGTATGTTTTGATTAGATTTCTTAGCTGTTTAGACTGATGAAATTTTGATGTTATTTAAGCACTTTAAAAACTAAAATATTCTAGCACAACACTTCACTTTTCGCGGCTATTTGCCAGCAATTATAGAACTAGACATTATAGAGCGCGAAATCAATTCTTCATACTAATAAAACGTAGTTTTCTATACGTCAACCATGTACAAGCGCGGATAAATTTAGAATTTAGCAATTACATCAATAGGCACGTCTATATTCGTTAAGGCACAACGCGAGACTGTAATAGACTGCGTATCCGACTCATGCGCAGCGTATCTATACAATCGTTTACAAGCTTTGTTTTGTTATATCAGAATTTAAATAACTAGCGAAACTCGTTTGATGTAATCGGTTGATTTAAAATACGAATGAGAGTAATCAAAGAAAAAAAGAAAATTGATGATTATTTATTTTAGGGTTCAGCGACCGATTTTGTTCAAAGTTTAACATTTTTTCGTCATATTATTATATTACAAACTCGTCGCCTTTTGGACTTAATCACTTAAGACTGCGCTAAAAAGAAGCGACTATAATAACTAAAGACGAATAACGAAGGACCGGACAACGCCGTCGAGGTCAAATGCGGTGAAGTGGCGTGAGGAAGACCTTTATCCAGCAGTGGGACACGATATAATCTAGTAAAAAAAAGATTTTAGGACGAAGTTCCTTAACGCGCGTTGCGGAACGCTGCTAGACGCTAAACAATAGAACGCTGCGGTGCGTTGTTAGACGGAAAATATTAAGACCAAAAGTTGTAACGACATTTTTTGCTATAGAGTTGTAAGCCGATCGGCGTGAGCGTGTTTCTCTGTCTGTGTCTCTCTCTCTCTCTCATAGAAAGCAAGCCAGTTATTTTCGTGGTGTCGCGACAATTAGTGTTGTTAAGTGTGTACAGGTTTTTTGTAAATAATAACCCTGTTCCATACGGGTGTCCCTGTGACACCTCTCAAGTTTTTTGTATCTCTTAATAAATATAATAAAGGACCTGGTGATTACAATAAAAAAAAAACAGAAAAGGTGAAAACAAACAAAACTATAAACATTTTTGTTTGTTTTATCGTGGTATATTATGGGGAGGAATGAGGAAAATGTTGTGAGGAAAGTTTTGAGCATGAATGTATTAGTATAACAGCTGGGGAAAACCAAAGAAACGATGGATGAATCGTGTGAAGGATGTTTTGGCAAGTAAAAAACGTACAAAGAGAAGTATGGATGCAAATCCTTATTATATTATAAAAGCGAAAGTGAGTTTGTTTGTTTGTTATGTCTTTACGCCTAAATGGCCAAACTGATTGATGCATTTTGGTACCGAGATAGTTGTGACCCTAGAGACGAACATAGGCAAATTTAAAAAAAAAGTGAGTTATCGGGGAGAAATAGGGAAGAAAAGGGAAAACTTAGCATAGCTATTACAAAAAAAAGGCGCAAGGGCAAAAACTACAGGTAGCAGGTACCTGCAAATCAGGAAAGGGGAACTTTGTTAACCCGAATTTAACTCGAGCGAAACCGCGGGCAAAAGCTAGTGATATATAGGTAATTGGGGAAATATCAGGAGAATGGCAATGATGAAGATATCGTGTTAATACACGTGTTAACACATTGATTTCCTTTATTTTTGCGAAGTCTCGCTACTTAGCTAATTAAATTAGAAATTTGATTTCAGCACTTTTTCATGATTTTCGCTCCTTTTTGTATAGGTATTAAATCATTTTAAAGGCCGTTAGAATATTTTCAGTGTATGACGTCCAATATCTAAAATGTTTATAGCGTTACATTGAACTTGTAGATTGTTAATGGTGTTTTGAAGGTCAACACGTTCCGGCTGTTGTTTTCCCGTGGAAAGTCAGTTGAAAGATAAATATGACGAAGTATATATACTTATTTTTAGGGTTCCGTACCAACAACGTTTTTTTTTTTTTAATTTTAGTTTTTAATTATTGTTTCTTTTTAATTCGATTTACTATTATTATTATTTTCTATTTTATTGTGCACCACTTGTACTGTTTTCTAACCCGTTATTGGAGAGCGGGGCCTCCTAGCACAGGTAAATCTTTTACTTAAAAGGAGGTCCCTGTAATATTTACTGTAAAAGTTGTACACGTTTCTGCAATAAACCTTTTTAACAAAGAAGAAAATAGAACCCTTATAGGATCACTTTGTTGAACGTCTGTCTGTTTTTCAAGGACCTTTTACTCGGGAACGCGTGGAAGTATCGGGTTGAAATTAAAACCATATAGGTACTAAAGTCTGTGGTATTTTAGAGCTGTTAAAAATTAACCCTCTAAGGCAACACAGTCAAAGTATAATATGCTCGTTTATGTCGCAAAGTACGGGAGTCCAACTCGCACGTCATTGCTCTTGGATAAAGCTTATCATAGTACCCAAGAATTTATGAAAGATATAAAGAAGAATTTTAAAATATAACAATGTGTGTGCCAAATGTTTATAAAACCTTACTCAATATTAAAAACGCGAAAGTGAGTTTATTTGTTTGTTGGTTACGTTTTCACGCCTAAATGGCTAAACCGATTCCAGGGTCCCAACCATCTCTGTACCAAAATTCGTCAAAATCAGCTTGCCCATTTAAGCGTGTAGACACTCACTTTCGCCTTTATAATATTATAGTAAGGAATTAAAAAACTGATGTGTTGACACTGACAGACATGTGAGGACCCTGTGGATCATTTCTTTGATTTTTTTTTTGACGATTGTCTGGCAGTTTGAGTACTATAAGCGACCTACACAAATATCCTTTTTTGGTATTGTTCGTCGTGTCTTTGAGCTCCTTGGGTTATGAGTCGAGCTTCACAATAACTGACAAATGCTTGCACTGACTTGACAGGTCCACTCAATCTGTGTGGTGCTAGTCCTCATGTAAGTTGACCAAGATTTTTGTCTGGACCTTAAAAGAGACCTCTGACTTTGTTCCGGCTGTTTCTTCTCAGAGTACACCAGCTTCATCTAGTTTAAAAAAAAAGACGTGTAAAAGTGTTTCTGAAAACCTACTGGCAAAATAAACATCATTTATCGGTCGCTATTAGGTGTCTACGGGCTGTATGGTCGTTGGAGTAAGAATTCTGTCCTTACATTTGGGTTGTCGGCTTGCCGCTTCCGCAATTGACAAAAATTATTCAATTGCATTGTGACTTCCGTTCCTCCATGATGGTTGCCACTTGATACCCTTACTCTTGAACAAGTCCGTTAAGGGCCTGTTATGTATGTTATAGATACATCGCGTTTGTTATCTGTGCATCAGATTGCTAAGGGTCATATTTTAAGCTATTGCACAGCTTCTATCGCGGACCTTGAGCGCGGGGACCGAATCCAGAAATTTCGTAACGAAAAAAAACCTGACGCTCCCCACTCCGACGCGCACGGAGGTGTGGCTTGTCTAACGTCGTTTACACAATACGGTCAGTTATTTCAATCCCGATTCTATTGTTCTAAAAGCGTGTTTGGTAGAGAATCGGATAGTCAATCAACATTACGCTGGATCAAACCCAAGGTCTTGTTTTTCTTTTTGCGACTTCTTTTCATTGGAAGTACTTTTTAAATATTATATTTAGTTTTTTATTTATTGTCTAAGTTGATAAAAAAATGTTTCTTTTTGCGACTTCTTTTCATTGGAAGTACTTTCATGTGGCAGTCCAAGAGTGCCACACGTATTTTTTTTTGTGAATGACATCTCGCAGTTCAACCTAGGAAGTTGTCGTCTGCTTGACCGGGCAATTCCTGTGGATGCCTTGAATTTAAGGGCTTCAGCAAGGCAAAAACCTATAACTCAACTAGTACACGATAGGTAAGGGCACTCCGAGCTTAAGCTAAGAGCGTGACTGTGGAAGGACAGCAATGGGACAGGTTGGATACTCGGTGGAACGCAGAGCCAAAAGGCTCATAGGCGATGAGATGCTTGTGTCCAAGCTTCATAGCCTGGCGCACAGACGTAACGTTGCCAGCTTGTCGGTTTTCTACAGATTGTACTTCGGAGAGTGTGCGCTGGAGCTCCATGACCTGATCCCACCATCTCCGTTTTACTACCGGGCTACCAGACGCACGGCAGGGTACCACCCGCACTTGGTCGATATAATGTCTTGTCGTACTAAGCGCTTTTCCTCAACATTTATTGTGCGCACGGCCAAGGTGTGGAACTCTCTGCCGGCTTCTGTGTTCCCTACCACATACGACCCGTCTGCCTTCAAAACAAGAGTCAATAGGCATCTTCTGGGCTCGCTCGCTCCATCGTAGACCTCATCTGTCGCTTACCATCAGGCGAGATCGAGGTCAAGAGTGAGTTCATTCTCAATTAAAAAAAAAAAATTGTAACGAGATCATTATTTGAGGACTGGTTTACAACTACTGGCTCAACATCGCAAGCTGGCTTTTGAAAACGTCGGGTGAAGCAAGGATCGGGACGTCGCGACACTCTCTGTAGGGTACGAGCCTCGGCTTAGAGCGTCGCTGTCGCTGGGGGAGGACAGCAAAGGGACAGGCTGGATCTGAGCGATATCTTTATGGACTGCTTTGACTGGATTTACTGGCTCAGCATCGTGGGCTACCTCTGGCAAGGGACGGATGGACGACATCCCTTAAGCAGGATTGTTTTATTTAATGTCTTTACAGTGTGGGAAAGAGATACAGGATATCTGGTGCTATCTCTTTTTCAAACTAGAAAAAAAATTAGTTATCCCACAGGGATATCGAGTGTTAAAAGTATAGATATTTATTGCATTAAAAAAACATCATCCTAAAACAATAGATTTTTGTTATATTGTTTTTTTTTTGTTTTTATCGAATTTTATAAACGAACAAGTTCTCAATTTAAATTCAAAGTAGACTCAATTGTGAATGAAAGACGCTAGGAGGTTGGTCGAAATTTCTTGTAAAATAAATGTGCCTTTGTACTCTAAGTTCTGCCATGATACTGGCTGGACTGCTTGATCTGCTCTGCTCGACTGCTGGGCAAGGTTCAATTCCAAGGACGGGCAAAAAATGTGTTACTGGGTTTTTCTATAAGGAATTTCACAGTAGCAGCACGCAGTTTACAGTTGCCTCGGAAAACACTTGAAGCCGTTGGTCCTGCGCCTGGTCTCTCACCGGCCGTGTCGGATTGCCGTCCCATCGGCCTATAAGAGTAAAGGAACAGAGCGTGCTCCTGTGCCTCTGTACAGACTTGTGCACTATAAAATATAATCAAACCATTATTTAAGCAACTAAACTTGCTTACGTTACCTTGTACGTACATCTATGAAATGGGAGTATTTGTTCGTACTAACTTCCATTTATTTGAAACCCTACGCTCTCGACGTCATCAGAACACTATTCGGGCGGGTTCTCATAGAACGGCATTCTTCGCTAAAAACGTACTCGGTATGGCACCTAAAATATATAATAGTATACCACTAGCTATTAAAACTAAAGAATGTTTGACATCCTTTAGGAAGGCTTTGTTTAAGTTTCTTTTGGAAAGATGCTATTATTCCATCACTGAGTTCATTGATGACAAACAGGAACACCGGCTTGATCCGAACGAGTAGATCCGACTTGCTAATTAATAATAATAATTTATGATTCATTAATCAGTAATATGTTTTATCTACCAAATAATGTGCTTGTTTTTATTTTGATTTAATTTTTAATAATAATACTGACAGCATTTCACTTAATTGACACAGCTATTTTTAAATTTTGACATTTAACTTCTTAATTTTATTTATAATTATGTTATTTTTGCTTGTTTTATTTTTAACTTTAACTTTGTGAGCCTTCTATCGGCAAAACATAGTGAATGAATCTCTATAATACTACCTGTTAACACCTATGTTTAACAAAATAAATGATTTGATTTCATTTGAAATAATATTTTCCGTGGCTAATCTCCGTTGATATAGGCCGTAGTGGCCGAAAATGGTCAGGCAGACTATAAATAAATATAGACAAGATTTTTACAGATCTGTGGTCCACTCACTGTAGAGGTTTTTGTGACACAAATTTTAAATCGATATATCGAAACATCGATAAAATATATCGAAGTTCAAAACATCGTCTGCTATGATAATAATTTATTTTCCTTTATAAGTAATTTGGTCCTTCTTCCGTGACTTTATCAAGTAATTGTCTGGCTTCGTCCTTGACATTTGCTGTCATCGAGTCGCCAGCTTCAGAGTCTTCAGACATGAAAATTAATTACTGTTTTACGAAACTTTTCTCGCGTTTCCAGGGAGTTTTCCTTTGTATGGCTTTTTTGTAAGTCCTTGCTTGTAAATAGGTTTATTAGCTACTTAATTACGCCCTGATTAATTATCTTTCATTTGTTCTCGGTAGGCAGTACTGGAATGTTAAATGGTTTTTATTTCTGGCGGATCTTATGTGATTTAAAATCTGACACCTGCAATTCCTTCCATTATGTAAATTTATAGGATATAACAATAATAATAGCAGCCTGTAATTATCCTACTGCTGGGGCAAAGGCCTTTTCTCATACAGAGTATTGTAGTGTTAGAAAGTATATATAAATCGAAAAAATGTTACATTTGTAATTGCCCAATTTTTTTTTAAACTTTGCCCCACACTAGGAATTTCTTCTGTATCGTGGGTGCCTCTTAGCCACTACGCCAACTGTGTCGTCTAAAACTCAGCCACTGCGCCAACCGTGTCGTCTAAAACTCAGCCACTGCGCCAACCGTGTCGTCAAAAACTCGCCCACAGCGCCAACCGTGTCGTCTAAAACTCGCCCACAGCGCCAACCGTGTCGTCTAAAACTCGCCCACTGCGCCAACCGTGTCGTCTAAAACTCAGCCACTGCGCCAACCGTGTCGTCTAAAACTCGCCCACAGCGCCAACCGTGTCGTCTAAAACTCAGCCACTGC
Organism: Ochropleura leucogaster; assembly: GCA_958449745.1. Lineage (NCBI taxonomy): Eukaryota > Metazoa > Arthropoda > Insecta > Lepidoptera > Noctuidae > Ochropleura > Ochropleura leucogaster. The sequence goes on from OY288225.1 coordinate 7,986,009, forward strand.
GCCAACCGTGTCGTCAAAAACTCGCCCACAGCGCCAACCGTGTCGTCTAAAACTCGCCCACTGCGCCAACTGTGTCGTCAAAAACTCGCCCACTGCGCCAACCGGGTCGTCAAAAACTGGCCCACTGCGCCAACCGTGTCGTCAAAAACTCGCCCTCAGCGCCAACAGTGTCGTCAAAAACTCGCCCACTGCGCCAACCGTGTCGTCTAAAACTCGCCCACTGCGCCAACTGTGTCGTCAAAAACTCGCCCACAGCGCCAACCGTGTCGTCTAAAACTCGCCCACTGCGCCAACTGTGTCGTCTAAAACTCGCCCACTGCGCCAACAGTGTCGTCAAAAACTTGCCCACTGCGCCAACCGTGTCGTCTAAAACTCAGCCACTGCGCCAACCGTGTCGTCTAAAACTCAGCCACTGCGCCAACCGTGTCGTCTAAAACTCAGCCACTGCGCCAACCGTGTCGTCTAAAACTCAGCCACTGCGCCAACCGTGTCGTCTAAAACTCAGCCACTGCGCCAACCGTGTCGTCTAAAACTCAGCCACTGCGCCAACCGTGTCGTCTAAAACTCGCCCACTGCGCCAACCGTGTCGTCTAAAACTCAGCCACTGCGCCAACCGTGTCGTCTAAAACTCGCCCACAGCGCCAACCGTGTCGTCTAAAACTCAGCCACTGCGCCAACCGTGTCGTCAAAAACTCGCCCACAGCGCCAACCGTGTCGTCTAAAACTCGCCCACTGCGCCAACTGTGTCGTCAAAAACTCGCCCACTGCGCCAACCGGGTCGTCAAAAACTGGCCCACTGCGCCAACCGTGTCGTCAAAAACTCGCCCTCAGCGCCAACAGTGTCGTCAAAAACTCGCCCACTGCGCCAACAGTGTCGTCTAAAACTCGCCCACTGCGCCAACTGTGTCGTCAAAAACTCGCCCACAGCGCCAACCGTGTCGTCTAAAACTCGCCCACTGCGCCAACTGTGTCGTCTAAAACTCGCCCACTGCGCCAACAGTGTCGTCAAAAACTTGCCCACTGCGCCAACCGTGTCGTCTAAAACTCAGCCACTGCGCCAACCGTGTCGTCTAAAACTCAGCCACTGCGCCAACCGTGTCGTCTAAAACTCAGCCACTGCGCCAATAGTACAACGCCACAACTCCAATGTATACTGTGACTATCGCTATTAAAAGAAGAATGGAAGTAAATGCTTACTAATATTATAAAAGCGAAAATGAGTTTGTTATGTCTTCACGCCTACGTGGGTAAACCGATTTTGATGAATTTTGGTACAGAGATAGTTGGGACCCTGGAGACGGACATAGGCTAACTAAAAAAGACTAAGACTAAAAAAAGTGAGAAAGAGGGAAGAAAAGGGAAAACTTAACTCAGTTATTGCAATAAATAAGGCGCAAGGGCAAAAACTACAGGTAGCAGTTAACTGCAAATCAGGAAAGGGAACTGTTTAATATCCCGACTTTAACACGAGGGAAGCCATGCGCAAAAGCTAGTTAAATGTATTTGTACGCCTCTGGGCAAAACATAGAGGATCTACCTAGCTATCTGTAACATCTCACACTTTGAAACTTGACCTATGTTTACAAATAAAGCATTCTGATTCTGTACCTAAGTCATAGATAGAGCCCTAGAAATATCAAAAGCAGCATTCTTTCTGATATCTATGGATAGAACATCTCTATTCTTATATATCTAATCTAATATACATTTCTATTCTTACGCTTTTTAAAAAGGAGCATTGCAGTAGCGAATAGGGTTACCATCCTTTCGGAATGGCTAGGAAATGTCCGACATTTGACTGCACCCATCCATACTTTGTGTACTGTGCTTCTTAACCGACTTTAAAAAAAAAAAAAACTGCATGTACAATAGTGGTACATAGGCGGACTTAATGCCATAACGCATTCTCTACCAGTCAACCTTTGGGTAAAATACGACAACATTGTGATAGGATACAATACATAAAATATCTAAAACAATTTTTGCGAAAACATATATTTTTATACGGATACTAATACACATATACATATCAAATAAACTAATATATACATTTAAAAATAAATATTAACGATAACTTTAACAGTAATTACAATGTCTTTTAATTGGCAGACGGACGGAAAATAGGAGGTTTTCAATTCGACTGTTTTTAGGTTTCCGCACCTCAAAAGGAAAAAACGGATCCTTTAAGGATTACTTTGTTGTCCGTCTGTCCAGACCCTTTTATCTCGGGAACGCATAGAGGTACCGAGTTGAAATTAAAACCATATAAATAAGTCTGTAATCCCTTGGAGCTGTGTTAAAATCAACCCTTCAAGTCGTTGCAGTCAAATTATATGGCTTTTTATGTCGCGTATTATACGGAACTCTCGATGCGCGAGACCGACTCGCACCTGGCTAGCCAGCTTTTTTAATACTTTTAACTTTACTTAAATCGTTAAATACCTCATCGACCTCCATAACAAAAAAAAGTGTTTGTCAGCTGCGACGCACGACTGGAGTTTACTCCTTAAGTACGAGTATCTAACCATACGCAAAAAGAGTTTATTCAACTGAAAAAAGATTAATATCATATGAAAGGGTAAATTCACAAATTATTGAAAAACACTCACAGCCAAATTAGAAAGTTGCGAACTAAAGGTACCAAAAACGTGACACATTTTCGTTACTTTAGCAGGTTTTACCCCTCGGATTTTTCTCATACCGGGCGACTTATATATGAAAATCGATTCTTAAGGAGTAAACTCCAAAAAAGGGATCATGATGTTTTATATGGTACCCCTAGTCACGAAGCGGCGACGGCGTCGTCAATTAGTAGATTACATCATTTTACTGTAAATTGAACTTTAATTACTGTTGTCTCAGTTTATTCTTAACTTGGTGATAATAGACACTTTGTTGTATCAGTTAAAACTAAGAGGTTTCATTTGACACGAATGTTTTCTGAGAATTCTTACACAATATCATTCTTTTACTTTATGTGGAGTTAAGGCTTTTAAAAGAACATTTTAACGTCATTTTAGTTTAGTAAATAAGCACTTTATTTTCAGTAAAATTATAACAAAATACTCAATTACATCACGAGGCAAGCAACTTGTTAAAATCTATTAGTTATTTTAACATAATCTTTGAGTCTGCTCTTTTATATGAGAAAATAAAGGTATGTAAGTGGAATTGCACGAACCGGGAATCGCACCCAGTACCTTATGCTCGGTAAACGCGTTTGCGCGTACTAGACTAGCGAAGCAGTCACATTTATTTACCAGTAAATGACTCAAAGGAGCCAGGACAAATGCGAGCGAGGGATAAGCATGCCTTATTTAACCCCAAAATTAATCGATAAATCTATAAGATATAAAACTCAGGTACCTGCTACCTGCGGTTTTTGCCCTTGGGGCCATTCAAGTATTACGTAAGCAGATTTATTACAATTATTTACCCCCCATCCCCCTTGTCAGCAAAAGTAAGCAAAGCTCTTACCCCCTCCCCCCAAGCTTACGTAAACATTTTCAATACTGTATTGTTTTTTTTTTCGTAAACATCCGCATTGTTTGCGGGAATCCCCGAAAATGCGTTTTGTTTTCAAGCTAAGACAATGTGAGAGTTGCCATTCGGTAAAAAAGTAAATAACTACCGATGACGTAATCATCATCTAGACTCCCCTACCCCCCATGTCATCCAAAATAAGCAAAGCAATGACCCCCCCGCCCCCCCATAGTGCTTACGTAATACTTGAACGGCCCCCTTGCGCCTTATTTATTGTAATAGTAAAGCTAAGTTTTCTCTTTTCTTCCCTCTTTCTCCCTAATTACTCACGTTAAAAAATAACCTATGTCCGTCTCCAGGGTTTCAACTATCTCTGTACCAAAATTCATCAAAATTGGTTTAGCCAATTTAGGCGTGAAGACGTAACAAATATACAAACAAAGTAATATTATATGTATTAGTAAGGATCATGTTTGTTCCCATACTCCTCCGAAACGGCTCGACCGATTTTTACGATTTTTTTTATGCTTACTGAATATAGTAAGTCTCAGAATACTATCTATCTTTCAAACCCTTGTCCAGAAAAGGAGCTGAACAGCGGGTGATACCGCTGGCCACAGCTAGTACAAAATTAAATTTCAATAAATTACTTTCTGAGTTGTACACGGACATGTGTAAACGGATTATCGGAAAACCTTCATGTGAGGGAATGCTTCGAGTGAATTAAACGAGCCGTTTATAACATTATATAATCTATTCGGTAGCGGCTTCAGAAATGAGGCCGCCATAAAAATCTATGAAAATTTACCTAACGGAGCCTTGTCCAATATGGCGGACTAGTTATTTCTTATGCAACCCCATAATATGGGTATCAATTAAAAGTCCTGCTGATAAGAACAAGAAAAAAGAATACGTCTTACCTATATTTAAAAATTTTGTTGTTTTCTATTTTAAATGTCGCCCCACACTAGGAATTTCTCCTGTATCGTGAGTGCGTTTAAACTCACATACACAATCAGGCAGCCCCGGAACAAATACCTGAAATTCGTACAAATATTTGATCCGCTCTGGAAGCGAAACCACGAGACGCAGCGTAGCAGCCAATCGCTCAGCCGACCCGTCAGATTTAATTATAAATGACTAGCTTTTGCCCGCGGCTTCGCTCGCGTTAAATTCGGTAGCGCCTTTTTGATTTGTAATAGCAACCTTAAGTTTTCCCGTTTCTTTCCTCTTTCTCCCTCATATCCCACTCTTTTTTTTTTAAACATAGACTATGTCCGTCTCCTGGTTCCCAACTATCTCTGTACCAAAATTCATCAAAATCGGTTTAGCCATTAAAGCGTGAAGAGGTAACAAACAAACAAACAAACTCACTTTCGCTTTTATAATATTAATAGTAAGGATCTACGACCAGAACTTGACGACCAGACGACGAGAAACATCGACCTTGACGACCAGAAACATCGACGACGTTAGTAAATTCTTCAGAGATCCTGCAAAAAAAAATCATCCTAGCAATGAAAAGCACGAGGAGTGATATTTATGAAAATCTCCATTAACATTCCTTATGAAAGTTCCTCGAACATTTTCTGCTTAGCCTCTTAAGCTGCGTACACATTCCATGTCTTATCTCGTCCCCATCTCGAGATTAACTTGCGTATTACGTGTTTATGAGTAATTTACTGTTTGTTTACTACGCACGCGACGTTTCTGTCGTTGTAGTATCGTGACGTCATTACCCTGGTTCAACGAAATACGTTAGCCACATTATACTTCTGCAGACAGACGTGTTTTGTCGAACGTTGCGGCATAGCGTTGTCGCAGATCCTCGGCAGGCAGGATTATTTTCTCGATGGTCGTTTACTCGTTACTAACCTATCGAAAAATCCTAACCTATCCCTTTTCTTTCTTTCTTTTTTTCTTAACCCAGTCGTGTTAATTACATCGGCCATCCGATATATAGATATTAGTCCTCATGAATTAGCGAGATTCGCCGTCTTCGGTATACCTTCGTCACTGCAATTGATGCTATCAGATTCCTCCAGCTACTGCTCACGTAGGGAATTTAGCACACTTAAAAAACTCAGATGCAAACTGAATTCATTCCGCCCTCGCTGCCAAGGCCTGTCGAGTCGGCCAGTGTCCAAATAATGATCTCGTTACAATCCACCCTGTCCCTTTGCTGTATTCCAACAGCGACACTCTAATCTGAAGCCCGGACTGGTTTTCGTGTACTCAGTGAGTTTTGAGTTGGTTAATTAAAGCCTAAGGTCACCCATCCATTTCCAAACCTTGGCGAGGGTAGCTTAACCTAAGGTTACCCATCAATTTCCAAACCTAGGCGAGGGTTGCTTAACCTGGCCCTCTGTGGTAACCCATCCATTTCCAAACCTAGGCGAGGGTTGCTTATCCTAAGGTCACCCATCCATTTCCAAACCTTGGCGAGGGTAGCTTAACCTGAGGTCACCCATCCATTTCCAAACCTTGGCGAGGATTGCTTAACCTGAGGTCACCCATTCATTTCCAAACCTTGGCAAGGATTGCTTAACCTGAGGTCACCCATTCATTTCCAAACCTTGGCAAGGATTGCTTAACCTGATGTCACCCATCCATTTCCAAACCTTGGCGAGGGTAGCTTAACCTGAGGTCACCCATCCATTTCCAAACCTTGGCGAGGATTGCTTAACCTGAGGTCACCCATTCATTTCCAAACCTTGGCAAGGATTGCTTAACCTGAGGTCACCCATCCATTTCCAAACCTTGGCAAGGGTAGCTTAACCTGATGTCACCCATCCATTTCCAAACCTTGGCGAGGATTGCTTAACCTGAGGTCACCCATTCATTTCCAAACCTTGGCAAGGATTGCTTAACCTGAGGTAACCCATTCATTTCCAAACCTTGGCAAGGATTGCTTAACCTGAGGTCACCCATCCATTTCCAATCCTTGGCGAGAGTAGCTTAACCTGAGGTCATCCATCCATTTTCAAAACTAGTATTTTTATGTTTTTTTTTTCTGAAGGGATTTTTGTGCAAGTTATGCGACGATGTTATTCCTATCGTACTTAAAATAAAAAAATATGAACTTGCATCCTTAACAAATTTTAGCTATTCGTAATAACAAAACCGCTACCTAAATTTTATAACTTATATAATAACTAGCTTTCGCCCGCGGCTTCGATCGCGTTTAATTCGGTATAACACACCAAGCAGACCTGCAGGTTTTGCTCATGCGCCTGATTGATTTGTAATAGCAACGCTAAGTTTTCCCTATTCTTCCCTCGTTCTCCCTCATAACACACTTTTTTTAAATAAAAATTAGCCTATGACCGTCTCCTGGTTTCCAACTATCTCTGTACTAAAATTCATCAAAATCGGTTTCGCCATTAAAGCGCGAAGAAGTAACAAACAAAAAAACTCACTTTCGCTTTTATACTATAAAATATTAATTCTCATCTTATGTTATTCTCCTTCGTACAAATAGTTTCCAGTAACCGTTTACTTGATTTAAATGCTTAAATACATAGCTACTTTTTTAGTTAAAAGGGGTCCGGTTTTGCTAATTGGCTATGATATGGGACCCTAAAAAGCGTCGGTCGTCCGTTTTTTCTGTACTTTATCAAAAGAAATTTATTAATTCAAATAATGAAAATTACTAAGAACAGGGATGTAGTAGTGTTTGAGGACTTTGAGAGAAGAGTAAAAAAAAACAAAATTTTAATATATATATTATTTCTCATAAGCCTACATGGACACTTATAAAACGTCGGAAAAGGGATTTCTATGGAGAAGAACCGGCAAGCAACTTAAAGGTAACCTTTTTAAAATCATTTGGTTTCACAACGATTTTGTTACAGCGTTTTTCCTTAAGTATGAGGGGACAGCGTAGGCCCGGCAATAAGTCATTGCTTAATTTACAAAACTTATCTGTTTCAATAAAGGGTTCAATAAAGTTTGCATTTGAGAGATCTAACAAATGACATTTTACATTGTTCTGCAGACGGGTGTGTAAACCCAAATTTCGCAGTAAGTTTCCTAATTGCATTCTCCCTTCCACGAATGTAATATTCCACGCACTAGAAAAATTTTGTGTAAATCTTGACAAGAGAATAATTGAAATTAGACATTACGTCATTAATAAAACCAGGTGATACAATACAAAATTGTGACTGCCCCTGACTTCATACAAAGTAACAATCAACATTTGTAAACAGATTGGTAGTTTTGTATACATTGTGTAATACACGCTCATCATGGATTGTCATAATATTCGTTTACTTTCTAGATACCGTAAGACATGACGCAGAAAATCTAGAACAGTTGCAGCCGACCACAGAGCGTTGACAAAATGACAGCAACATATATTTATTTAACTATTCATGTACACAGTACACAAGACATGAAAAACAAACATAAAATTTAAGTATAAAGGTACTGCTTATTTCTTTAGAAATTTCTGCCAGCAGACCTGCGAAAGGAGATTTTGGAACGAAATGTAAACGATAGTGTGTGAAGGAGTACGAGAAAAGTATGTGTGTGTGCCTTTACTAATTATGGACTTACACATTTAAGTATATATTTTATTAATAATCCTACTAAATGCGAATGTTTGTGAGGATGGATGGATTTATGGATGTTTGTTACTCTTTCACGTCAAAACGTCTGAACGGATCTTGATGAAATTTGGCACAAAGGTAGATTATGGTCTGGAATAACACATAGGATAGGTACTTTATTTTCGATATTTCGCTGGCGAAGCCGCGGGCGCCAGCTAATAATGTAAATCTCTTGTTTGGGGCGCTTTATTCATATGGCTTTTTAATTATCAACTGACTTCACTCGTTCTGAGTGGAAGGGCAGGGAGACTCAGACTTTTACTGACTAAGCCCCACCCATGTTCCTTCTTTTGCCCTTTGAGTTCAGAAGCTGCGGTATCTGTTTAAGGGCCCTGGTGACAGCACCACAAAATTGATGAAAAATCTCAGATGCTGAAGTTTCCAGTCAAAATCTATTACGGTGATGGAATAGCTCTTACGAAGAAGTGCAAGAACTAGTACAACAAACTTCCTAGCAACACATCCATCAGTGAAGCTCAAAACTTTTATCACGACATTTTTCTCGTTGTAACCATTCGCTATTTTTCCATCGAACAAAATTCCACCTTCTAGGCAACTATTACGACCGTCAATCTGGAATCACTTAAGGCGCTGTACAAACCAAACACAAAAAAAAAACAAAAATACAGTGTATACTAAAAGACTTAAACAAAAACATTATACAAAAGTTTTATAGTACTACGAAAAAAAAAATGTTTAAAAAAACCACTTAAAAAAATATTTCGTCTCGAAATTCTCGATTTTTCAGCGACAATTATCATATTTTTATATTTATAGCAAAGGAAATTTCATAGACTAAAAACATATATCTATAACTTTTAAAACAAGGAACTTTATTTATATTTTTTTTTTCTTTGGTCCACACCCAGTCTGCAGCCAGCCTCACCTCCGCGAATACCTAAAGGTTAGCTTCTTACCGGGCCTTAACTATAAATTCGCGAACGCCATCTTTCTTTCTAATCACAGCACAAACAATTTGACGGCCACTGGTCTTTTGGCCGGGAAATAGCCGAAGCGGAAGGACCACTGTTTCCATATTTGGATCTGTTATTAATTTCCATGTAATATTGATAAATAGTGATACAAGGCCTTGGATATGATGATGCGTGACGCTTTTCCGGGTTTGATGACGTTATGCACGATGAGAACTGGCAATTTATAAAACAATAATAAAAAAGGAGTAAAAAATATAAGTAGTATGCTCTTTAGCTGCGTCAGAACACGTTAACAGATTGCCGGAGTAAACAAGAGACATGATTTAAGGAAGTAATTTAACTTTTTTTTTTTAAAGAAACGTTGTCTCTCACTAGGAGTTTCTCCTGTATCTTGGGTGCGTTTACAAACATCTAAACTCACATACACAAACAGCCAGACCCGTAATAACTACCTGTAGGTCATACAAATATTTGATCCGTGTGAGGATCGAACCCGCGACACGCAGCGCAGCAGTCGATCGTTTAGCCACTGCGCCAACCGTCACGTATAAAATAAAATGAAATGTGAGCACAAAGAGCACTTTACTCCTTAACCTAACTTAATAAAAAGTTACATAAACAAAGTCAAATATAAAGGCTAATCAAAATTTATTTAGCTTTTTATTTTATTTTAATTTTCAATAAATTTTAAAATTTATTTGAAATTAAAATAATTAAATTAATTTAATTTGTTGGTGTTAGCGTGATGTTATATAGCCTATAGCCTTCCTCAAGAAATGGACTATCCAACACTAAAAGAATTTTCCAATTCCAACCAGTAGTCCCTGAGATTAGCGCGTTCAAACAAACAAACAAACAAACTCTTCAGCTTTATAATATTATAGTATATAGTATAGTATAGTATAGAAGTATAGATTACGTAATCCCTACATAATGAAATACTAAAAGAAAAACAAAGGCTGGCTCCCTGTAAAACATAAAACTTTATTGCTGGTAAGCGAATAAACTAAACTTAATCAACTTATGGCAACTTGAAAGTTTATTGTCAATTTTTCTCAGGCCTAGCCGAAATAATTTTAAGGAAAGCTGGACCGATTTATCTGGACCGATGGCTTGTGAAAGTTTATGAAATATGATTTTCAATCTCAGCAGTATAATGATTATATCATCACTAGCTTTTGCCCGCGGCTTCGCTCGCGTTAAATTTGGGGTAACACAGTTCCTCTTGCGCCTTATTGATTTGTAATAGCAACGCTAAGTTTTCCCTTTTCTTCCCTCTTTCTCCCTCACATCCCACTTTTTTTAAATAAAAATTAGCCTATGTCCGTCTCCTGGTTCCCAACTATCTCTGTACCAAAAATCATCAAAATCGGTGTAGCCATTAAAGCGTGAAGAGGTTAGTAAGGATGGCGCAACATGTTACCCACTTCATTGTTTTGCTATTAGTCGATTATTACTGAAATCAGTAGCCACTACTTTGTTAGGATTCCGTACCTCAATAGGAAAAACGGAACCCTTATAGGATCACTTTGTTGTCCGTCTGTCTGTCTGTCAAAACCCTTTATCTCTGGAATACGTGAAGCTATCGAGTTGAAATTAAAACCATATACTCTGTGGTCCGTTTGTGCTGTAAAAATCCCCCTAAGTCTACGACTCTACGCAGTCAAAAGATATGGCTGTTTATGTCGCAAGTTTGTACAGAAACCTCAGTGCGCGAGTATGACTTCCTTGGCCGTTTTTTTAACAACCTCCTACCCTTATCCTAATTAATTTGAGGTTAACGCAGCATGTCTTCTCTAGGGTTTCGGATTGTTCGAAAAGAGATACCGTGGCCCCGGAACACAAAAGGCAAATATGGAAAATGGATGGGTTTTAGTCAGAAAAATCTCCCTTATTATTATTTGATGATTGCCTGTCCCTAGAAAAAAAAACTTGAGAGGTGTCAAGGGACACCCGGATGATACGTAGTTATTATTAATTATGTACAAAAATAATTTGTCAAAAATAATCGTCGCGACACCACACTATTCATTGCGAAATAGAAAGACGAAACGAAAATAATTGGCTTGCTTTCTATGCGAGAGAGAGAGAGAGAGAGAGACAGAGAAACACGCGCACGCCGCACGGCTTACAACTATAGAAAAAAGTGTCGTTACAACTTTTGGTCTTAATATTTCCGTCTAGCTCCCTTTCCCAACAAGCGATAGGGAACTTCGTTCCAAAAACCTGTAGTCACTCAACAAAAATAATCGTCGCGACACCACACTGTTCAATGCGAAATAGAAAGACGAAACGTAAATAACAGGTTTGCTTTCTATGAGAGAGATACGGCGTTCCCTTTGATGGCATTTTTTTCAATAATTATAGTAATAAAAGGGCTCAATTAGCACACTCTTATAGCCATGCCCATTCATATCCGTTTTCTCTCTTTATTCCAGACATTTCCATCTTTTTAGGGTTCCGTAGTCAACTAGGAACCCTTATAGTTTCGCCATGTCTGTCTGTCCGTCCGTCCTCGCTTAATCTCTGTGACTGTTAGCACTAGAAAGCTGAAATTTGGTACCAATATGTATATTAATCACGCCGACAAAGTGGTAAAATAAAAATTTGAAAAAAATGTTTTATTAGGGTAGCCACCCTATATGTAAAGTGGGAAGTGATTTTTTTTTTAATTTCAAACCTAACGTGTGATATATTGTTGGAAAGGTATTTAAAAATGAATAGGGGTTTACTAAGATCATTTTTTGATAATGTCATTAATTTCGGAAATAATCGCTAAAAAAGTAAAAAACAATGTGTCCCCCCCCTCTAACTTTTGAACCATAAGTTTAGAAAATATGAAAAAAATCTGAAAAGTAGAACTTTATAAAGACTTTCTATGAAAATTATTTTGAACTTGATTGACACAACAGTTTTTGTACAAAAAAGACAAAAAGTTTTACAAAATAATTTCTGAACTAAGTTTGTAGTTTAATCGTATATGCAAGCATTTTTTGTAACTTTGTTTACATATTTTATTATCCTGAACATATCTTTTTTCAAACAAAAAAAGAATTATTGAAATCGGTTCTCGTAATCCAAAATTACCACCGAAATTGCACGTCTTTGTATTAATTAGTAACCCAATTCCCCGAGAGATGGCGCTGTAGGTACTTATTACATTGGATCAGCTATTACCGAATTGTTCGGTTGGCCTCATAACTGGGAACACTTATTGTGACCGACGGGAAACTACGGAACCCTACACTGAGCGTGGCCCGACACGCTCTTGGCCGGTTTTACTTTTTTTAAATGGAAATGGAAAACATTGACTATCTCGATACAGTTCAAATAAAACGATAGTAAAGGGCACAACGAGATTGACCTTTGGAAAAACCGTCCGAATATTAATACCAATTTTCGTATATGAATTATGTAAAAGGTGTCCCTAACCTAATACATTAACGATCGTTTTCTAATGAATATATCGAATTACATGTCAAAGCTCTACTTGAAAAGAAAATTGGAAAAAAGGTTTTTTCTCAAAATCGGTTCGCAATTTCTCTTTGAGTTCAAAGTTATCTAAGGTTTAATCGTTAACAATCGTTCGACAACTAGGTAGAATCCTAAACTGGGTAGAATCCTGAACTGGGTAGAATCCTGAACTAGGTAGAATCCTGAACTTAGTAGAATCCTGAACTTAGTAGTATCCTGAACTTAGTAGAATCCTGAACTTAGTAGAATCCTGAACTTAGTAGAATTCTGAACTAAGTAGAATCCTGGACAAGGTTGAATCCTGAACTTAGTAGAATTCTGAACTAGGTAGTATCCTGAACTAGGTAGAATCCTGAACTAGGTAGAATCCTGAACTTAGTAGAATCCTGAACTAGGTATAATCCTGAACTTAATAGAATCCTGAACTTAGTAGAATCCTGAACTAGGTAGAATCCTGAACTTAGTAGAATCCTGAACGAGGTAGTATCCTGAACTAGGTAGAATCCTGAACTTAGTAGAATTCTGAACTAGGTAGTATCCTGAACTAGGTAGAATCCTGAACTAGGTAGAATCCTGAACTTAGTAGAATCCTGAACTTAGTAGAATCCTGAACTAGGTAGTATCCTGAACTAGGCAGAATCCTGAACTTAGTAGCATCCTGAACTAGGTAGAATCCTGAACTTAGTAGAATCTTGAACTAGGTAGAATCCTGAACTTAGTAGAATCCTGAACTAGGTATAATCCTGAACTTAGTAGAATCCTGAACTAGGTAGAATCCTGAACTAGGTAGAATCCTGAACTTAGTAGAATCCTGAACTAGGTAATATCCTGAACTGGGTAGAATCCTGAACTGGGTAGAATCCTGAACTGGGTAGAATCCTGAACTGGGTAGAATCCTGTAACTGGGTAGAATCCTGAACTGGGTAGAATCCTGAACTGGGTAGAATCCTGAACTGGGTAGAATCCTGAACTGGGTAGAATCCTAAACTGTGTAGAATCCTAAGCTGGGTAGAATCCTGAACTGGGTAGAATCCTGAACTGGTAGTTAAAAAATTACCAGTCCCAACTGACAGCGCCCGTTCACGAACAAGACGTATGGATCAGCCCCATTCAGCTCGACCATTTTGAAGGGAGCTAAATGACCCGGCACACCCGCCACTATCAGCGAGACATTTAAGTGAGCATGACACTATTAACCACCAGGGCTTCGTCAAGTCAATGATAATACATAGCACTCACATATGGGCTTAATTATTATACAATACTAGAGATTCTGAATTTAGTAGAATTCTGAACTAAGTAGAATCCTGGACAATGTTGAATCCTGAACTAGGTAGAATCCTGAACTGGGTAAAGTCTTGAACTTAGCAAAATGCTAAGCTTAGTAGAATCCTAAATTAGGTAGAATCCTGAACTAGAAAGCATCTTGAACTGGGATATTTGTATCCGAGTTCAGGATTCTTTCTAGTTTAGGATTCTACTAAGTTTAGTATTCAGGCACTGACTGGTGATTGGTATGGGATTTACTATTAACTGAATAGTCAGGAAAGATAAGACAATATATATTTATTTTGAAGTAGATGGTACATTTAGAATTTTAGATCTTAAATTAAATATTGAATTGCAATATTTTTATTTACCATGGCTGGTGTAGAAACATTAAAAAAACTAATTGCATTCAAATCATAGACATTACAAGAATTATAGTAAATTGTATGTAGTTTAATTAAATTAAATACAGTAATATTGATTTAGATTCATTCCATAAGGTTATTTGTAATGTCAGAATATAAATTAATATGACAATATAATTAGTTTTTGTTAAAAATAAGAAAGGCTATGTAGCCTTTCTTATTTTTAACAAAAACTAATTATATATTTTAAAAAGTGTGTACACATAGATGCAGTTACATAACACACACATAAAAAGTGTGTACACACTTTGTAGTCGGGATTATTTTTATCGTATAACCCCGCAATATGTTTGCAGCGAAATATTTTCAAAACCCAGCAAAGAAAATGATTTTCTTTCCAATTATCTTGCGACATATACGAGGCCAGACGGAGTCATCTTCAGGGAATTATGAAGGCAATCTAGTCGATAACAGGGTTTTAGGTTTCCTCAGTGTCTACGTACAGAGTCAAATAAAAGGTGACATATTCGTTATAGAAAAACCCTGTAAATAAATAAAGATTAAAAAAAAAACAACGGCGGTGTTTTACTTCATACCACAAAATAAATTGTATCCCAGTGTTTCTAAGATTGCAAATGGTTTGGACATTTATCGTAAACAATTAAACTAAATTTACTACTAACCAATGAATGTCAGTATGCCTTCTTAACAAGGAGAGTGAGAGGAAGAGGAGGGCCAAAGAAAATATGGATGGATTGTGTAAGGAATGATATGTAGGAGAAATGACGCAGTGAGGTCTGACAGGGGAGAATGGAAGAAGAAAACGTATTGCACCGACCCCAAATGGAATGGGACAAGGGCAGGAAAATGATGATGCCTTGTGTTACCAAATATGTGTTTTAATTTACATAAGTTAACGTAACTTCTGCAACCAAAATACAGGCATAGCCTACATTAGGGCCTTATGTTTTTAAAGTAAGTATCAATTATAACATAAAAACAAATTATAACTTCTAAGTTAGATTAAGGTAATGTTTTCAAGCCCCTGGGCATGATAAAATATATTCTTGTCTAAAAATATTATAACAATAAATCAGAGCAACCTAGAAAATTTTAGAAAGAAATAAAATAAAAGAAAACTGAAGTTATGTGCATATTTTACCAGCGCTGTCCCCAAGCGTATATACGAATATAAGCATTTATTTTAAGAAAATCCCTACTAATATTATAAAAGCGAAAGTGAGTTTGTTTGTTACGTCTTCACGCCTAAATAGCTCAACCGATGTTGATGAATTTTGGTACAGAAATAGTTGAAACCTTTTAGGCGGACATAGGCTAATTTGTGAAGAAAGGAAGTTAGGAATATTACATTTACGTCGTTTCGTCTCCTCAAAAAAATACCTTTTTTGAGCTGTCCCAATTTAGATCTAGATTCACGAACAACATCCTATAAAGTGGTTTATATCAGAACAGGATAACATAACATCGATTGTTTTGTTTACCACGATTTAAACACCAGTTTACCTGGTAATATAATTAGCATTAATATTCGTCGGTTCACGATTTTTACTGGCTTACCAGAATCAATAGTAACAACAGTAGTTTACAGTTTAACACCTCTTTGGCGGTTTAGTTTTTTGTGTATGATGTGAGGATGAATTTAAGAATCTTTCAAAGATTTATCTTGTGTAGCTGGCCAACAAAGGGTTAATTAGTGGAGGCCCTGTGGTACACACACACACACTCGTCTAATCAGGTACAGAAGAAGGGTAAAGAGATACCGAGGCCCCGGAACATACAGAGCAATAAAAGGAACACGGGTAGGTTTTTGTCAGTAAAGTCTGACACTCCCCCTCGCTCCGCCCAGTGCCCCCGCAAGTTATTTGATATTTCCCATCCGCTAAAAAGGCACTATCATAAGAAAGACCAAAGATAAAGGAAAAACAAGGGGCATTATGTTATCAAGTACCATTATGGTGTAATTCAGATAGGCTGTTGCTCCATGTACAGACCCCTGCAGGTCAAGCTACCCGAAACTGTCAATTTTTCCCAATGAACCTTGAACCTTAATTCTTTAGAAATAAAGTCGAAAATCTATCAAAGAAATCTGACAGATTGTAGTAGCTTGATGTGCAGCCGTCTGTACACACGGCGGCACATCAACCTACACAAAACCATTTAAACCTGAGATTTCTACTACGGTGTGCGATCCGTAGTAGAGAGATTAGTAGCCCTACTATGACTTCTTAAAGCAATTCTTATTCCGCTGAGGAAAAGAGACAGAGCTATACAGGGTGTCTAGCACCATCTCTTTCACTCAGTGGAATAAGAATTGCTATAAGATGTCATAGTAGCCCTTCTGGTTATAATGATCACGGACATAGTTGGAGAAAGGCTGATGATTGTAGCACGTGTGACTTGATATAACTACATTAGAACCTGCCAAGTACCGTCAGTTTTCTCGTTGCCCTTGGAAGTAGTGTTTTTATGCAAAAAAATAACTTCATCTGCCTAGCCTTTTTCCAACTATGTTGGGGTCGGCTTCCAATCTAACCGGATGCAGCTGAATATCAGTATTTTACATGGAGCGACTGCCTATCTGACCTCCACAATGCAGTTAGTACTAGGTAATACGATACCTCTTAGTAAGACTGGTTGTCAGACTTTCGGGACACTGACTACCTGTAACGACTATCAAAAATCTACAAATGACAGCCGGGACCAACGGCTTAACGTGCTTTCCGAAGTACGGAGGAAACTCGGTATGTAACGGGTGGTCACCCATCCACATACCAACCTAGGCAAGCGCGGCTTAACCTAAAGATCGACCCGAGCGCCTGCTATTATTTAGCCACGAGCTCCTATGCAAAAAAATAACAAAAGGCGGATAATAAATTTACTTCCGGAAGTCGAAAACATCTATCTATTAATCAAACAAGTCACTTCCGGAAGTAAATTTATTTTCAGCTTTTTATTGTATTTTTTGGTAGTCTGTTCAGTCTTTCTATTTGTGATGATGGTTTTACAAATTCTTATCGAGTAATTATTTTTCATTGCTCCGAAGAGATTTATTAGCATATCGTCTTTAGAAGAAAAAATGTGTACATATTATAGAATATAACTTATGAGTTATATTCTATAATACATATTTTTTCTTCACCCAATCACCCAAGCCTTGGCTGAGCGATTGACTGCTGCGCTGCGTGTCGTGGTTTCGATTCCCGTACGAAACAAATATTTGTATGGCCTACGGGCAGTTGTTTCGAGTCTGGCTGTATATGTCTGTGTGTATGTGAATTTATATGTTTGTAAACGCAATTTCTAATGCGAGGCAACGTTTTTTTTTTTAAATATATGTAGATACAATTCATAGGGTCCCATATGAATTGTATCTATACATATATGTACCTATTTAAAAAAAAAACTTCATGAGTATACATACCCTTTCGATTATAAAATGCATTGTAAAAATCGGCCCATAAATGACCCTTAAAAAACCTTTTTTCAAATCGTTTGAAAATAGGTTTGCATTTGGCTGCAACTTGCCTAATGTAAAGCAATGATCAGATGTGGCTTAGGTTGGAGAAGGCTTGCCTAGAAAAAGTAAAATAAGAGAGCTTCTAAACGTTCGTTCAATTTCTACGTTTATTTCGTTTATCAAGTACTCGTAAGTTCCACAGTAACAGCCAATTTGTAACAAGATACCTTTGCCCTTCTTCATGATAAGATGGAAATAAATACAGTTCCCACATCCCGATAACTAACGCCTTACAAAAATCTTTTTCTGTAATTGGAAATATGTGTAACCGTGGTTATTGGTTTATATATTTTTTTATCCTTACTTTACTTACGGTAGTCGGTAGTGGCAATGAAGTCAATAAAACAAACCAGGACACCGACTTTTTCAACTGTTTTTTGTCAACCTACGAGGTTGTTAGCTACTTAACCGGACAATCCTGTGGGTGCCTTGAATGTAGGGTCTTCAGCCAGGAGCTACACGCTAAGGGCCCATCCTTGCTAGTTACCCACGGCCTCGGCTTATGTCGTCGCTGGGGGAGTACAGCAAAGGGGATGCTGGCTCGAGCAAAGAGACGGAGGGGGGGTGATTTTACGTGGGCGTGGACGGAAATTTATGACATTGCCATTTTTACTTTTCTAGTTTCCTTCCGCGACTTCGTCCGCGTGGCATAGTTACTTTGGGTTAACGATAACATCAACACCCCGCGAGATGATCGAAATAAAATATCTTTCTCTCCCCTTTTCTTCCCTCTTTATCCCCCTTTTGACTTTGTTTAGCGTATATCCGTCTCTAGGGTCCCAACTATCTCTGTACCGAAAATCATTAAAATCAGTTCGGCCGTTTAGGCGTTAAGACGCAACAAATAAACTCACTTTCGTTTTAATAATGTTAGTAAGGATGGTGATAGGGTCATCGGGGGTTGTTATTTTTAGCAAATGTGTGTTTATTTATACTGGTTCCTAATCATAGATTAGTAGTATGCATGCAAAGTTGTCTCGTTCCTATTTCCACATATCCAACAAAGACATTCTAATTAAGCCGAATGGAAATGTACCGCAGAAACAATACGTTTCGTAGCAGTACTAAAACTTTAAATAAACACACCACGCTAATAGGACAGTTGCGAATCCGTCTGTCTGTCCGCTCCTACATTGGAACCGTCAACATTTGCATGTGAATTTATTATTTTGTATGTCAATATTCTTGTTGCGCTATCCCGGTAGTAACTTGTGATAAAAAAAAACCGGTGCGAGTCGAACTCGCGAAGTGTAGTTCCGTACAAGGATCGAACATAATCAAACAGCTATTTCTTTTGAATGCGTAGTGCGTAGAGGATTGGTTTTTATAGTGACGACACGGTTAGCGCAGCAGCTACGTGTCGCGGGTTCAATTCCCGCACGGAACAAATATTTGTATGGCCTACAGATAGTTGCTTCGGGTCTGGCTGTTTGTGTATGTGAGTTTAAATGTTTGTAAATGCACATACGATTCAGGAGAAATTCCTAGTGTGGGGCAAGGTTTTTTTTATAAAGAAAGAAAGAAAAGTCTCCTCCACGTTCCAGAAATAAAAGGTCTTGACAGAAACTATGATTATGACTGTGATTTAATTTGTTTTCCCACGATTTGTCTTTTAAGACTGAAGAAGAAACAAAGGGACACTGCTAAACAGACTTATACTAAAAGAACTCAAATAAATGTTAACTTATTGTTATGATTTCATAAATGATCGTGTTTATTCTGTTGATAAACACAGTTTAAGTTTTTATATACAATTTATGTTTTTATTTCATACTCCAAAATACACCACTGGCTATCGAGGTGAAATAAAAAAAATAATGAGAAAAAACCACGCATGTGCAATACATTGAATGTTGAATCTTATTGTAGTGCGATAAGAGCCAGTTTTCGTTGTTACGCGTGCGTAGCAATCCCGCATGCATGATGAAATCCGCATGATATTAAAAACAGCCTTATTACGTTCTAAGGTTACTCTCGCCCTTCAAAACTTAAACAATTTGAAGTTTCCGACCAATAAGTTGTCAACTTTCTAAGGATTCCTTCAGAATTTATCCCTCTGACTTACGTAAGTCACTTGGCAACGTCAAGTCCTCTTATTAAACTGAAATTCTTAAGGTAGAAACTTGTTACGAAACGGGTGAAGTTTCAGACGCTTGGCATAAATTATTGAGAAATGGCGCCCGGTGAATTTCTGTGAAAAATTACGATGTCGTCAATGTGCCTAGAAATATTATTTACAAAAAGATTTCATATTATTTGTAGGTCGCGAAAGATTTTTCATCAGCTACCCTACCATGACGTTTTAAAGCAGCTCTTATTCCACTGAGGGAAAGACACAGAGCTATGCAGGGTGTCTAGCCCCATCTCTTTCCCTCAGTGGAATAAGTGCTGCTTTAAAACGTCATGGTAGGTTCTGTAGTTTTATAGTTGCTATAATAAATAAAAAATAAAATAAAATAAGCCTTTATTTCTGAGTTCTTACAGTTAATTCTTAAAACCAATATTTTCCCCAGTTTGCCTTCTGACACAGGCCTAATCTAAAAATTTCCACATGCCCCTATCCCTCGCAGTTGTCATCCATTTTGGTACACCGAGTTATAGAGAACTTTAACTCGTCTTCCCAGGGCCTTGATGGTCGTCCTTTGCTCCTTTTCCCATCCATATGGTACCACTCTCCGGGGTTGCGGGTTGTTCGAAAGAGATACCGCGGCCCCGGAACGTAAAGGGCAATAGAAGGAACATGGGTGGGTTTTAGTCAGCACAAGTCTGACATGCCCCCCTGCTCCACCCAGAGCGGGGGAAGTCATTGGATGATTTCCCACCCGAAAAAAAAAGGGTACCACTCTGTAATTGTTTTTGTCCATTTCTCATTACTGCAACTATAAATTTAATCTTTGTTTAATATTTTATAGTCTTACCCTATCCCGTCTTTTTACCCCAATGACACTCCTCTCTATTCCGTTTTGGCATACATGACTTTTTCTTGTTGGTTTTTCCGTTATTGCCCATTTTTGGCATCCATACCCCTCTCTATTCCGTTTTGGCATAAGTACATGAATTTTTCTTGTTGGTTTTTCCGTTAATGCCCATGTTTGGCATCCATATGCTAAGCATGGTAAAATGCACGTGTACTTTCCTTAGTATATGCACGTGTTATACACTTTCCGTAGTATAGTTGTTACAACGTCTCTAAAATGGATTGTCGCCTTGTAATACCAGAAAGGTTAAGCAGAAGTGTATCTAACAAGTGAATTGCATACAAAGAGCGTAACACAGCGAGGAATGGAGAAAGTTAAAGGAGGCTCACATCACAATGTTCGAAAAAGGCTGAATGAGAAGAAGAAGAGAAGTACCTAAAACCCTATTTCGCTAGTACCTACCTACGTAATTTAATGGGCGACCCTTTTTTTAAGAAAGACGTTGCCCCATACTAGGAGTTTTCCGTGTATCGGATGCGTTAACTAACATTTAAACTCACGCACATACAGCCAGACCCGAAACAAATACCTGTATGTCATACAAATATTTGTCCCGTGCGGGGAGCAAATCTGCGACACGCAGCGCGGCAGTCGATTGCTCAACCACTGCGCCAACCGTGCCGCAAATTACCATTACCCCTTACCTGTTTTGTATTTAAATATATTTTGACGGGCCTGTTGGTCCAGTGGTTAGTGGCCCTGACTGCTGAGCCGGAGGTCGTGGGTTCGATTCCCACCCAGGACAAACTTTGTGTGATGAGCATGATTGTTTGTTCTGTGTCTGGGTGTGATTTATCTATAGTATGTATGTATTTATAAATTATATAAGTATGTATATCAGTTGTCTGGTTACCATAACACAAGCTCTGCTTAGCTTGGGATCAGATAGCCGTGTGTGAGTTGTCCCAAGATATTTATTTATTTATGTATTTAAGTATTATTTACTGATAAAAGTATTTATTAATATTTACATTATATATGTGTGTAAGTTTATAATAGGTAAATGCACACAGTACACATTTCGATCCCATATCTCCTCTCGCAGGTCTGCTGGCAGAAATTTCTTAAGAAATAAGCAGTACCTTTGTACTCAATTATGTCTACTGTATGTACATAAATTGTAAAATAAATAGGTAAATAAAATACTCATTACAATACAAAACCCACACATTCAAACAATTCCAAAATCCTTACTAATAATATAAAAGCGAAAGTGAGTTTATTTGTTTGTTACCTCTTCACGCTTAAATGGCTACACCGATTTTGATGAATTTACAGAGATAGTTGGGAACCAGGAGACGGACATAGGCTATTTTTTATTTAAAAAAAGTGGGATGTAAGGGAGAAAAAGGGAAGAAAAGGGAAAACTTAGCGTTGTTATTACAAATCGATAAGGCGCACGGAGAACTGTGTTACCCCGAATTTAACGCGAGCGAAGCCGCGGGCAAAAGCTAGTAATGAATAAACACACACACAAGCTCCTAGTGTTAAATAAAACACCAGTTGTAACATGAACGCGACATATTGCCTATCAACGCAGTTCAGGCGCTCATATTGTATCCGATGTTACCCGTTATAGGGCTGTCCCATATATCGTGCCGGTGCAAATTGGAGCTTGGTCCAATTTCCGACCATGTTACGATATATCAGTATGTAAATTGTGTGAATTTGTTGGATTTGTACAGCTTTTTGGAGTAGGATCTGTTTTTGATGCCTATGTTATGAAGTTTCAATAAGGGTTAGGATATAAAAACTCATTAACGTATCTATTTTAGGGTTTCGTATCTCAAAAGGAAAGAACGGAGCTCTTATAGGATCGCTTTTGTTGTCCGTCTGTCTGTCAAGACTAATAGCTATGGAACGTGTGAATGTATCAAGTTGAAATTAAAACCAACTGTCGACGAATTTGTGGTCTCTTGGAGTAGTGATTAAATCAACCTTCTAAAATCTACGCAGACAAGTTTGTTTTTTTAATAAATCGTCGTCTCACACTAGAAATTTCTCCTGTATCGTGGGTGCGTTTACAAACATTTACTAACATGCACAAACAGCCAGCGACCTTAGTCTGCTATTACAATAGTGTCAGAATGGTCGATCACTGATCGCATAATGGTTGATTTTGACAAGTTTAGTATGTAGCAGATTACCAAACTTGTCAAAATTAACCATTATGCGATCAGTAATCGACCATTCTGACACTATTGTAATAGCAGACTAAGGCCCCTGACCCGAAACAACTATCTGTATGTCATACAAATATTTGTTCCGTGCGGGGATCGAACCCGCGACATGCAGCGCAGTGGATCGCTCAGTCACTACGCCAACCATGTCGTCGTTCTTAAATTCGAAAATATTAATGTCTTTGTTTTCTTATAATCATATGATTTAAGTGCTGTCTAGCGAAATTAAGCGTAACTCTCTTTGGTTTGAAAGTGAAACATAACTAACAAAGTGTTCTAAACACCTCTGCCAATACCTTCAGAGACTACAACCGTGATGTCACGTCTATTCAGAACATTTGCCTGTTTCTGACAGCCCTTTGACACGCTCTAGTAATCGTTATATGATCGCTTTTGCAAATGGTTTCAATTGTTTAGCTGAACACTATTGTATGCTAAAATAGCTTGATTATTGTGTTCAATATGGACGATAACTGTATTGTTGGGAACGGGAAATAAAATCCTTTGTTTTTTTTTTAAGGTGACCGTTATTTTCAATGACACGGAAAATTGAGAAAACATGAGAGGTGTCAAGGGACACCCTGATGAAACGAAATCACTCATTTATTTAACAAAAATAATCGTCGCGACACCACACTGTTCACTGCTAAATAGACGAAACGAAAATAACTGGCTTGCTTTCTATGAGAGAGAGACAAAGAAACACGCGTCACGGCGCACGGCTTACAACTATAGCAAAAAGTGTCGTTACAACTATTGGTCTTAATTTTTCCGTTTGGCCTCTTTTCGTAACGCGTGACAAGGAACTTCGTGTTCGAACTGCGATTTGGACTAGCGCACTAAGCATTCAGTGCAAACTTGCGATATAAACCGACTATATCATTTGAATGCGTAGACTTGCTACCCTACCATGACGTGTTAAAGCAGAACTTATTCCGCTGAGGGAAAGGGACAGAGCTATAAAGGATGTCTAGCACCATCTCTTTCACTCAGTGGAATAAGTTCTGCTTTAAGATGTCATAGTACGCCTATTGGCCCGTACTTCAAATAGCAAAAACGAGACTCTTATGGGATCACTTTGGTGTCCGTCTGCCTGTCTGCCTGTCAAGATTCTTTATCTCAAGAACGCATAAAGGTATCGAGGTGATATTAAAATCATATACTCAACTCTGTCGTCCCTTGGAGCTGTGAAAAATCAATCCTCTCAGTGTAGCAGTCACTGCTTTCAAAACATATAGCCGTATATCTCGCAAGTTTAAATGGTACTTCAAAAGGTATGAAGAAAAGGGTGTAAAGTTCTCCATCCTCTATGCAAAAGGGAGGATCCTCCGACCAGACGGGTGTCGTGTCTGGTGGGCCACTGCCCGACAGTTGCTTGTCGGGTGCTCGTAATGCTAACTTCGCGTACAACTTTGCTTGCGCGATGTAGGAATCTTGCCGTTTAGTTCTTCAGTGGCTGGATAGATGGCGCTGTGTACTTTTTGCCACTTGCATCGTTGTGTCGCTACAGAACTCTCAGTGCACGAGTCCGACATGCACTTGATCAGCTCTTTTTTTTTTAAATGGCCTAGCCTTTACTTCTTTTTAGGGCTCCGTACTCTATAAGTTTATTCGGAACCGCCCGCTCTTGTATTTAGTTAAAATTACATTGTCAAAATCCTTGTTTTAAACTTACTACACTGAAGAACCGAGATAAAGTGAGGCTCAAAGCCTCAACACCATTGCTAGACCAAGAAAATAACCCTAGTTGTATTTAACTAAACTCCTGCAATATTTCAGTTAAAACTAATTACGGTTTAAAACATTACTTGACAGACAGCACCGCTTTGTTACACGTCACGACTTAGAATTTCAATATGCAAAACTTTACTTTCCCCTTTTTAAGTACCCAAAGCTGAGAAAGTAAGTATTAGTCGCTTTTCCTTTTAACAACAGGAGAAAACCGTAATTTATTTCCCCTAATAATAAAAAGCCGGACAATTGCGAGAAGGAGTCGCGTACCGAGGATTCCGTACATACTTTTCGTAAACCAATTAAAGTAACGAACATTGGTCTAACGAAAAGATAAACTGTATTGAATATCACATTTTTTGTGATGCATCTACACATTATTCGTTTTTAGAGTTTACTCCTTAAGAATCGATTTTCATATATAAGGCGCCCGGTATGACAAAATCCGAGGGGTAAAACCTACTAAAGTAACGAAAATGTGTCACGCGTTTAGTGCGCACCTTTCTAATTTGGCTGTGAGTTTATTAAGACGTACATATGGTATGCTGTATAGGCGACTATACCTATATACTATATGTTATTGGGCTTGTTTGTTTCTATCAGTGGCGATGTATTTGTATTGCTATTTTTTTTCATTAATTTGTGAATTTACCCTTTCATATGATATTCATCTTTTTTCAGTTGAATTAACTCTTTTTGCGTATGGTTAGATACTCGTACTTAAGGAGTAAACTCCATTTTTTTTTCCTTTATTGGTAAGTGGTGCGTCTTTCTCTTCTTTTAGGTCAACAGGGAGTAAGTACCCTATAGATTTTGATTATCTATGCGAATTTATGGAAACTGTGACATAAACAGCCATATCTTTTGATTGCGTAGACTTCGAGGGTTGTTTTTTGACAGTTTCAAGGAACCGCAGAGCTGAGCTGCCATACAAATACATATTTATTCCGTGCGGGAATCGAACCTGCGACACGCAGCAGTCAATTCCTCAGCCTCTGCGCCAACCGTGCCGTCAATAAGAGCACAACTTTCCGGCAGACACGCTGTATGTGGACCTCTTGCAATATGAACTTTATTTTATTATTTTTAGCGTCCATAGACTAACTGTATAAATACAACACAACTGTAAAATACTGATATTCAGCTGCATCCGGTAAGACTGGAAGCCGACCCCAACATAGTTGGGAAAAGGCTAGGCAGATGACGATGAGACTAACCATATACACTATGGTCAAATTTCGATTCATTCCAGTTCATAAGATTAAGTTTATTACCCGAAATTGGCACAAAGACACAATTAGAGCCAAACTAAAAAAAAAAGAATAAGTTTTAAGCTTAGTTATAGGCTTCCATGGCCACACTTTTGGTAAAGAACCCTAATAATTCAGCGTTTGTTTTTGTCGCAAAATACAGCGTTAATTTCATAAAATGATTGGCATAAAACGTCAACATGACAGGCATTGAGAATCGAATGGAATTCGCCATTATAATTGAACACGTTCGGTACCTGTCAAATCTGACATTGCCAGCCTTTTGAAAAGCGAAAGAGATGGCGCTATACGTTTTATATCGCCATCTCTGTCTAGCAGTGGAACATAGAAGGCACGTCATCAGGTTAATACACACTCCAGTAAACTTACGCAGGGCTTTTCAATTGCTTTTTTGGCGGATTGCTGAGTTACGAATTTGAATGATTATACTGCTATTACCTTAGTACTGTTATTAATATCTGCTATTATTAACTATAGTTACCACTAACTATGTATCTTCATACTGTACATTACATATATATAATATATATATAAACTCACGCATTTTAAGGTTCTGTACCTCAACAAGGAAAATACGGAACCCTTATAGGATCATTTTGTTGTCCGGTTTTGACAGGCAGGCAGACAGACAGACGCGTTTACCCAATTAAAACCATATTATATAGGTACGTATAGGTATAATCTAATCTCAATAGTCCCTTGGAGCTGTGAGAAAAACAGCTCCTCTTAGTTTACGCAGTCAAGAGATATATCGCAAGTTTGTACGGAACCCTGGGTGCACAAGTTTGACTCGCTCTTGTTTCCATGTGTGCAGACAGAACCCACATAACGCCATCTGCCTTTTGTATCACGGATGGGAAATCACCAAATATCTTCCCTCGCCCTAAGCGGAGCAGCGGGAGTGTCAGATTTTTACTGACTAAAACCAGCCCATGATAGATAGAATATAAGCGCCAATGGTTTATCTCCGCTGATATTGACCGCCGTGGCCAAAAACGGTCAGGACTATACTTACTATGCAATACACTAGCAAATCTACAACTTGCTCCAACAGCTATTGTAGGCTCTGCTTTTGAAATAGCTTCAAATGTACGAACCTCGGGCCTTATTGTTATAAAACTATTATAGTACACAATAAAGGCTTGTTAATTAGTTCAATGTTTTGTTCGGTAACTACTTAATAATAAAATATGAATGGGTTTGATTTCAATTTCGTACCTATTCAGAGGAGCCTTCCTTAATAATAACAGAGGCTGGGAGTTGATCATTAAGCACCTAGGTTGGTCCTCGTGTGGCACGTTTAACTATTGGTCCCGTTAATTTTCTACAAAGACTTTTGAGAGTTACAGATAGTCAGTGGTGGTCCAAAATTCTGACAACCAGTCTTATGGGGGGTTATCGTATTACCAAGTATTAACTGGATTATAGTTATGGCTCTGCATCTTCATTTTTGGGAAAAGATAATTGAATTCCTCCTATAGCGTGGGTGCGTTTACAAACATTTAAACTCACATATACAAACAGCCAGACCCGGAACAACTATCTGTAGGCTATACAAATATTTGTTCCGTCCGGGGATCGTACCCGTAAACGCAGCGGAGCGGTCGATAGCTCAGCCACTACACCAACCGTGTCGACGTCAGTTCTAGGATCGCGTTACTGGTTAAGCGGGTTGCTTGTGCATATACAACCTTGTCCAATATAGATTTCAACAAAGTAAAATACACTCATGGAAAATTATTGGAAGCTTTTAGCACCGCGGCCCATAGATGGCTTTTAGCGACACAATATCAATCAAGACCACTCGACTCCAATGCTCAGTAATTAAGTTAATTACTGCCAATATGCGTACTTGTGTCGCCAACAGATTGTTTTGCGCATGATAAAATGGCATCACCAGAATTGGGAGTTTTTATTTATAACCCAAACGCATGCTCTTATTTTTAACCGATTTCAAAAAGGAGGAGGTTCTATATTTGAAACTCAAAGACACCAGGGGGTCTACTCTCTTTCTCCGAAACGTAACTTCGTTAACGAACGAAAGTCAAAAGTAGTTACGTTTGTAACCCTACTCTTATATCATTTTGCGTGAATTAGTGTAGGTTTAGAAAATTTAAATGTCAAATAAACTTCGGACGTCCGAAATTTCGAAATGAATGAAATGAAATGAAACCGTGGTAGAAAACGTTCGAAGTTTCGGCCGCAATTTCGTTTTACGTAGAATTGGAGTAGACCCCCTGGACCGATTTGCATTTTTTTGTTTGTTTGATAGGTTTATGCTTTCCAGGTGGTCACATATCAATTTTATATATTGCTTAGGTAGTTGGCAAAAAAGTAAACGAAACCAACAAAAGTCACTGTCTCTCGGAAGTAAAGATATTTTCCACGTTTTAGTTTTTTTTTTTTAGAAGTCGGTTTCATTTTAATGTATTTGAAGGCTTCTCTGTATTCGGGTTCCGTCTTTTGCCATTTGTGTTCCGGGGCCGCGGTATCTCTTTCGAACGTCCCGTAACACTGGCAGGCCCCTCTGCTTTGCTGACATCCCTAGGCCCCTATGCCATGTTATAATTGTTTTGCTTTTGTTTTTCTGGTAGATGTAAGTACTAACACTAGTTTCTAGGTTGTGTGAAATGCTTTTTTTTTATTAATGACTTGTTACTTTAGGCTAACGCTAGCTTTAACCCGTTGATGATCGAAAAAAAAAAACATTCTCTCCCCTTTTCTTCCCTCTTTCTCCCCCTTATCTCACTTGCCTACGTCCGTCTTCAGGGTTCCAACTATCTCTGTACCAAAATTCATCAAAATCGGATTGGCCATTAAGGCGTGATGACGTAACAAACAAACTCTCTGTCGCTTTTACCATATTAATTATAGTAAGGATATTATTATGAAGACGCATTGGACGTACAAAAAGATAATGACTAAGTTCATAAACATCAAACCGACAGAAAATAAGAAGTCAGTCTGTGGACTACTATACTAATATACAGCTGAATCTAGTAGGATTGGAAGCTAACCCCACTATGGTTGGCAAAAAGGCTTGGTATTATTTCGGAAAAAAACCAAAGCTTATAATCTAACAGTGGACCCTGATAGCCTAAACAAATAGAAAGATAAAACACTATTAAAGTATACTTGATAAGAATGACTTTTTCAAGGGTATACTGCCAAAACAAAACACTGCGTGGATACGGGTGTGGGGCTATTCTCTAAGCTACAGCGTCGACTTTTTAGGAAAATTGACGCTGTATTCTTAGAGTATAGCTACTACTTAGGCATAAAACGTCAATAAATACCTCCACGGTATGGGTTGGTCGCTTTCTAAGGAGAAGAACCGGCAAGAAACTCATTTTGCGGGCAATGTTGTTCAGTTTAATGATTTGACTTCATTGAAACTGGTCGTAGTCCTGAATTCGAGTGTAGTCGGACACCCCGATATAGTATAACGACAAACGCGACATAAAGTAAGGCAGCGGTCAGACCACCAACATTGGGAAGCAGTTCCCATACAAGTTATTTGTTCCCATCAAGAGAAAAGTCTACCTTGAGTTGAGATCCAGAAAGATGGAGAAAAGAAAACTGAACTCACCATATGATACCGTATGTGGGTACCCCCGGACCGGACGCCCTCGTTCAGCTGTATGGAGCTTACACTGCCAGCGTCATCGTCCATGAACCCCGTCTTCTTATAACGTGCCATCTGTAACAAGAGAAAGAAGAAGATTAGTTAACAAAGAAGCAGCGACCTTGCGCGTAGGTATGTAGATTGAGATTCCATTGGCAATAGAGCAAAATAAAAGTGGTATCATCAACTCGTCGCTGGTGCTGTTCCTGGGCCAGACGTTGCTAACCTAGCATCGGCATATAGTGTACTTGCTACTGAGACAGGCCACCTCCTTGTGAGGGTGTCACCATTAGTGCCCAATGCAGTTCATAACCCCTGTTAGTCTATCACTAGAAACCTGATTGGCCGCATCATCCTGCCAGGGTTGTGGGTTGTTCGAAAAACATACCGCGAACCCGGAACCTGCCGAGGGTGAGCGTTAAACGAAGGAGATACCGCGGCCCTAAAGTCTGCCGGGTTGCAGCGTATTCGAAAGAGAAACCGCGGCCCCGGGACACAAAGGGCAAAAGAAGTAACATGGATGGGTTTTAGTCGGACACTACATTCCGCTTGGCCCAGACCGAGAGAAAACACTTGATGACTTTGTCACAGAAAATAAAAAGTCGTGATTTCGATTGCCGAGTCGAGCAATCCCAGTAGCAACCACAGACTCTGGATTTGTGCCCAGATAGCTCGCCCCTCATTGCATGAAATGTGGCTGGAATATTAGTTGCACCTCTGCATAAGCCTTCGGAGATAACAAGCGTGATTGTATGTCTGTTAATTTAAACTTGTTCAAAAATTCTGGAGACGTAGTCTATTATGGCATAAGTTTTGGACAAAACATCATTATAGCGAAAAGTTTGTAACTCACGTACCACTTTGGTTAATTTTCTTGTCATTTTAGCTTTAGCTTCAAAAACATTTTAAGAAGATAAGTAGGCACTAACAGGGCTTGACTAAAATGTCATGGTAAACAAGAAAAAGGCTCAGTAAGTTGTTTTTTAGGGTTCAGTATCCAAATTTTGATGCCAACGGGTTGTTTTATTAAGGCTCGTTTGTTCGTTTGTCCGAGAGTCGGGGCTGTTTCTTTTAAATCTGAATAGATAGTGACACTTGCGTTTCACGGAACGTCCACACGTTCTGTGAAAGTGTAGATATAATGAAGATATTGTAGTTTTTAAAAAAAGAACACGCAGCAAGCCCTTGCATTTGATACCCATATCATGGGAACGCATAAAAACTAAATAGTCCGTCATCTTTGGTAGTCCGCCATCTTTCGTAGCCCGCCATCTTTGGTAAAATGAAATAATTTAGCTGACCACACAATGTCATTCAAACTAAACCATTTTGGAAAATTTTAGCCAAATCGGATAACGGTAGGTCAAATTAAACTTCAAAGCTTATTTTTACCTAGTTACAAGTACAAGTTAATAATGTAGCTATTAATATCGCAATTTCATTATTAGAGAAGAACATATTTGTATATTCCAAATTGAAATTGAACCAATAATCCGACCTTAGTAAAATCCTATCTAATCTATTCATATCTACTTAAAAGCATTATTTTTATACTTGTTTGTCAGTCTTAAAAAAAGAGGTTCTCAATACTAAATGTATTTTATTTTTGTGTTTGTTACGCGATTTCTCCGCCGCTTGTGAGCCGATTTTCAAAATTCTTTTTATAATCGAAGACCCATATTCAGAAGCCCCCTTATACCCTATAAGGGGGCTTCTGAATATGGGTCTCATATCAATTGTATCTATATTGCTTCGGTTTTTCATAACTTACTAGCTGTGCCCAACGGTTTCACCCGCTGCTCAGTTAGGGGCATCAAAAATAGATGTTAGCCGATTCTCAGACCTACCCGATATGCACACAAAATTTCGTTCAAATCGGTCCAGCCGTTTTGGAGGAGTATGGGAACGAAAATTGTGACACGAGAATTTTATATATTAGAGAAGATATTTTATAATATATACTCTTTCTTCCAATGTTTATGGATGATAATTATGCTTCTGACAATCAATACTCGATAAGAATTTGTGTGCGTAACATCATACCACAACTAAAATTGACTGAAATAAAAAAAATACTTGCTGCAACAAACGGCAAACTCATTTTCCGTGTTTTTTTTAGATGTCAAAACAAAAACAACAAAAACTTATTTTAATTATGTTGAATAACGATTTGTATGACATAAATATGTTGTATTTTTTAAGGCGCTGTACAAAGCAAAACGTCTAGTTTTTCTAGCCGTCATGCAACTAGCCAAAAAAATACCGTGTATAGTTGCATGAGGTAAAGACTTAAACAAAATCAGTTAACAAAAGTGGTCTAGTACTACGAAAAAAAAAATTAAAATAACACGAAAGAAAAAAAATTTCGTCTCGAAATTCTACATTTTGGCGGTCATGATATTCAAATAAAATCAAAAACCGAAATATTTTCGACCTTATTTCTATTCTTTCGATGCAATACTGTCGTGTTTTTGTGTCAGACCATGCCCAGTAGGCAGCTAGCCTCACTTCCACGAATACATAAAGATTAGCTTGTTACCGCGCCTTAATGGTGACATCCTTCTAATTTTAATGTTAATGTTAGCTATATAGCTGGTATATTTCTAATCATTGTGTTTTTTTTTTTAAATGTGTATTTTTAATGTTTAATCCTTATCCTTACTTCCTTACTAATATTATAAAAGCGAAAGTGAGTTTGTTTATTTGTTTGTTTGTTACCTCTTCACGCTTTAATGGCTAATCCGATTTTGATGAATTTTGGTACAGAGATAGTTGGGAACCAGGAGACGGACATAGGCTAATATTTTTTTTGAAAAAAGTGGGATGTGAGGGAGAAAGAGGGAAGAAACGGGAAAACTTAGCGTTGCTATTACAAATCTATAAGGCGCAAGGGGAACTGTGTTACCCCAAATTTAACGCGGGCGAAGCCGCGGGCGAAAGCTAGTAATTATATAATTGTAGGTATAAGTAGTGTTTTTCAATTAGTTCATAGGCAATACATAATGCTTGAATAGGCTGCAATATTGATAATACTACATAAAAACATTAATTAATAATATAAAAGCGTGTTAAAAATAACATGTAAGAAACTAGTTTTTTTAGTTAGTACGGAACCCTTTGTGTAAAAGTCCAACTCGCACTTGGCTATTCTTTTTTACCTAAGCAAACGACATTGAGGAGTAGAATAATTACTTTATCATTTGTATGGCGATATAATAATGTTGTACGCACAGCGGATGACCATATTTAGCTAATTTTTTCAACGGATATTCTCAATTAGATATGGACGATGATGGACTTCTAAAACACTTAAATATGTCGAGTATTTTTACTCTCCGGTCTTGGTTGGTACTAAAATAACATACCATCACACCTGTTATATCTGAAGAGTTAGGCAGAGATATACCTAAGACATATTACTTAATCTGTGCCTAAGAGAAGAGTACACCAAGATTTGGCAAGTCATGTTTTGAAGTCCCATGTAATACGACACGGTTGGCACAGTGGCTAAGCGATCGACTGCTGCGCTACGTGTCGCGGGTTCGATTGCCGCACGAAACAAATATTTTTACGGCCTGGAGATAGTTGTTTTGGGTCTGGCTGTTTGTGTATGTGAGTTTCAATGTTTGTAAACACATCCACGATACAGGAGACATTCCTAGTGTGGGTCGGTTTTCAAGATTCCTAATCGGGCACAAAATCAAAACTTTGTCTCTAGAAAGCTAGATAAATAGACTGTGCGATGGATGATATGGCTAGAAAGGAGTTAAATACCGCCCGTGACTTCGTCCGCCTGGCATAGTAACTTTGGGCAAACGCTAACTTTAACCCGCGTGATGACCGAAAAACAAATATCTTTTTCTCCCCTTTTCTTCCCTCTTTCTCCCACTTTTCACAACTTTTAAAAAAAAAATTGCCCTTGTTCGTCTCCGTACCAAAATTCATCAAAATTGGTTCCGCCATATAGACGTGAAGACTGAAGACGTAACAAACAAACAAACTCACTTTCGCTTTTATAATATTAAGTAAGGATTTACAGGGTGCAGTAAAATACGTATGTTGAAAAGAGATGAGAATACCTAACACACACATACACAAGTTAGTATTTACCTCTCGTATACAGCGTTTTCCTGACCTATTTGCGAAATTGGCTTTGTCTGAAGGAATTGCCGTGTTCACATTAGCATTCAGAACAGCCACACTAAATGTTTTATGCTACCCGCATCTCTCGAGCCTCATCTCTTAGTCGTATCTTCTGATTTATATACCTTCCTTTTAGGATTGCTCTTCTTTGCTGCTCTTAGAAATAAGTGGGCTGTCTCTGCCCTTTTTTTGGGTGGGAAATCATCAAATAACTTACCCCGCTCTAGGCGGAGCGGGAGGGCGTGTCAGACTTTTACTGACTAAAACCCACCCATGTTCCGTCGCCGGGGCCGCGGTATCTCTTTCGAACAAGCAACCCACACAGTCTCCCCCGCTCCGTACAAAATGCACATACATTTTCTATATTTTGCAATTTTTTGGGATGGGAAATCTTCAAATAACTTCCCCCACTCTGAGCGGAGCGGGAAGAGTGCTTTTACTGACTAAAACTACACCCATGTTCCTTCTATTACCCTTTGCGTTCCGGGGCTGCAGTATCTCTTTGAAACAACCCGCAACCCCGGGAGGCTGGTGGCCCTGGCAGACCCCTCTGTAAACAGACAGCCTTCAATTTTATTCATTGAAATAGCTACTATGGTTCTATAGATATTTAGTTCTATAGATATACTTGTGTGTAATTATAAAGTACTCCATATTGTTGCATGTTGGCGTCATCTCATTCATCATTGAAATGAGATCAAACACTCCCAAAAGCTTAGTTGAGCAGTAATATAAACATATTCGTGTGATCAAAAAATGGGAACACGCTGTATGGTAAACATCTTTTTGATTTGAATTAATAGGTTATGCCTGAATACAGTACCAATTTATATAAAGGAACCAACTTAAATTAGGTTCGGTTTTTAGCCCGGTTAAGCAGATAACGACCTCATAGGGTAAACTGCGAGACGCCATTAAAAAAATAGGTTCGGTTGGCTGGTAAGCTAGGCGTACTGTTTGGGACCCACTTTGTGGACCCTCCATAGCTACTCCGGCATGCGACAGATGTGGCTAGCCCAGTTCCATTTGAGTTCGGCAGTGTGACCTACGGGAGCAATTAAGTTCTGGAATATTGTACCCAGTTCAAAAACAATCTGGTGAATGCTACTGGAGTAGAATCTAGTTACGATTATACAACCTTAGGAAAAGTTGGCTATAAAATGTATTATTTTGCTAAAAATCTGTCCAAATACTAGTCGTACTCGCGTACCGAGGGTTCCGTACAAATTTGCGATAAAAACGGTCGTTACTTCAGACTGCGTAACCTTACAGCATGAAGGGACTACAGACTTGAGTATATGGTTTTACTAGCTCCCGCACGCGACTTCGTCCGCGTAGCATAGTTACTTTGGGCTAAAGCTAACTTTAACCCGCGTGATGATCGAAAAAAAAAAACTTTCTTTCCCCTTTTCCTCACCCTTTCTCACTTTTTTTTTTAAATAGTCTATATCCGTCTTCAGGGTCCCAAGTATCTCGGTGCCAAAATTCATCAAAATCGGTTTCGCCATTTAGGCGTGAAGACGAAACAAGCAAACTCACTTTCGTTTTCATAATATTAGTAAGGATTTTCTACTCGCTCCCACCATGCGTTCCCGAGATAAAAGGGTATTGACTACCGTGTCGAAAGAGATATCAGCCAAGCAGAGAGGATTGCCAGGGGCTCCGCCTGCCGGGATTGCGGGTTGTTCGAAAGAGATACCGCGGCCCCGGAACGCAAAGGGCAATAGAAGGAACATGGGTGGGTTTTAGTCAGTAAAAGTCTGACACTCCCCCCCGCTCCGCCCAGAGTGGGGAAGTTATTTGATGATTTTTCACCACATAAAAAAATGTTCTTGACCAAACAGACGGACAACAAAGTGATCAAATCCTTTTGAGTTAGGAAACCCTAAAAAGGTCTATTCTAGTTGAACACATAACCCCGTCCTTTTTAGAAGTTGGTTATATGAGTATTGTTGCCAACATTCAGAAACTTCCTTTGTTCGAAGTTAACTTGATCTTAAGTGCGTTTTATTGTACAAAACTCTTGGACACAACTGCCATTGTTCACAGCGAAAGTTGGAACGTTGAGTTGTGTTTGACCAAAACTGGACCCGGCTTGAGTTTAACATCGTTTTTATTCAGGGTTTGTAAAATGGCGGCTTTGTCAGAATCATAATAGGATACCTACTTATACTTACTAATATATCTCACGATGTACAAAAAAATAATAATCCAAAAACGCATTTTTTTTTCTATTTCATCTCTCCCCTCTGTCGAAAGCACTAAAAACAATTGCACGTCAAATATAAAGACGGGTTATCTCGAAATTGTTCATTCGTTCATGTTCAGGAGTTTGCTTCACTCACAGAAACCCTGAGAGAGCCTCATAACTCAGATACCGTCATAAATACTAAGGATTCTATGATATATTGGAATGAGATTGTTCTCGGTTTGGCACGAGAAGGGCAATAAAATAGAGAAATACGATTTTGACTGATGTATGACTATCTTTTGCCGTGGCCTGCCTGTATTATGATCGCGCAATGAATAACAAAGCCGGCCAAGAACAAGTCTAGACTCCGCCACCGAGGGTGCCGTACAAACTTGCTACATAAACAGCCATATCTTTTGACTCACTAGACTTATAGGGTTATTTTTTTTAACAGCACGAAGGGATCACAGCGTTGAGTATACGGTTTTAATTTTAATTTGATACCTCCACGCGTTTCCGAGATAAAGGGTCTTGTCTGATAGACAGAACGGTCATCAAAGTGATCTAATAAGGGTTCCGTTTTTAGCTTTTGAGGTACGGAACCCTAAAAGCAGACAGACAGAATAACTTTTACATCCTTACTGATATTATAATATAAAAACGAAAGTGAGTTTGTTTGTTTGTTACGTACGTCTTTACGCCTACTTAAATGACAAAACCGATTTTGATGAATTTTGGTACAGAGATAGTTGGGACTCTGGAGACAGACATAGACTACAAAATTGGGATAAGGGGAAGAAGGAGGGGGGAATAAAAGGGGAGAGAAAGATATTTTTTTTCGATCAACACGCGGTTTAAAGTTAGCGTTAGCCCAAAGTAACTATACCACGCGGACGAAATCACGGGCGAAAGCTAGTTAATTATAATAAAAACCAATATGTTTTAATGGCTACTGTATTTACTATTAATAGTACAAACTGTGTGTATCTACTGACTGTACAAATCACGAAAAATGCATGATAAGAACGGAAGTTCACAAACTGATAGAGATAACAGAGCAAATTAATTTATCAGTGTCAAAAAATAATAGTCAAATATTTGCATCAGTCTTTAAAGTGTCTCAGAAGCTTTATTTTTCGACGGGCTGTCCTTTCTGCTGATTGTCATCTTCTAGACCGACTTTAAAAAAGGAGGAGGTTTGTAAATCGACTGTATTTTTTGTATATTTGTTAACCGATTAGACAATTGGCTAATTTAAAAAAAATAATAATAATCCGTCTTTTAGATTAAAACAAGGGACAAAACTAAGGGACTATTGATATAAAATCAATTAGTATGAAAATGACAAAAATATAGCCCATTAAAGTTACGTGTGACGTCACTAGCTGGGAAAAAATTATGTAAGGAGTGACGTCACACGTAACTATTTGAATAATCTAAAAAATGGACTAAATAGAATGTAATTACTTTGCCCCTGTAAACTAACCTAATGTGGGCTGATTAAAAAAATATTTTTATAATTAAAGAGTATATCCTTCAAGGGTTTAGCCAAATCGATTTGTATCGATATTGCTTAGGTAATTTATGAGTTATCTTCTTAATTACTTTTTTTAATGTATATGGACGATATGCTAATGTCTTAGTAACAATGAAAAAATGACTCAAGAAGTTGTGCGACATACAATCATACCACAACTAGTAGGCTGAAATAAAAACTTTAAAAAAAAAACCAACGTACGATAAAACCAATGCACCAAATAAAAGTCACCGGAAGTTAACTTATTTTCCGTCTTTACTGTTTTTTTGATGTCAGGTTTTCTTTGTTTGTTTTATATAACATTTTATCATCTTTATATTTACTCATACTTTATCTTAAAATCTCACTTCCTTCACACTATTTTTATGTTTCTCATATTCTATCAATAGTGTGAGTGTATTTGTCATGAATCAACAATAAAATCCTTTCTAACTAATATTATAAATGCGAATGTTTGTGAGGATGTTTGGATGTATGTATGGATGTTTGTTACTCTTTCACGACAAAACGGCTAAACGAATCTTGATGAAATTTGGCACAGAAATAGATTATGGTCTGAAGTAACACATTTTTTTTCGATATCACGTGGGCGAAGCCGCAGGCGCAGGCTAGTATGTTATAATTTCAGGATTTTTCCCCGCGTCAGGATTTTTCCCCCCAAACAGCTGGTTTCATTTTGACAGGAGTTTTACGGGCAGATAACTGATGTCTTGGGCAAGTTTTATTTAAGAAAAGGTTAAGAGTTACGTGCATAATCAACTAAAACCTATGAAGTTATTAATAACATGCGATTTAAAACTGAAAATGTAACACCAGAAAAATATAATACCGAGTGTGAAATATGCTACATTATGTACCTTATAGTAAGTAATAGCAATAGTAAGAGCAAGTTGCGGAAGAAATGAATCGAAAAATATTTTTTTAAACGTATTGCCGTCGTTGACGAGAAAATAGTCAGTCACAGATTCGAGAACTATCTTGATTTATTTCCATCAAAATCATGTCAAGATAATTCAGCAATTCTTTCAGTGCGCGCTTCACAGAAAGTTGCAGCCGAAAAACAAAATACTGCTACTTGTCTCGACCAGAAGGGCTACTATGACATCTTATAGCAATTCTTATTCCACTGAGTGAAAGAGATGGTGCTAGACACCCTGTATAGCTCTGTCCCTTT
The DNA here is from genome assembly GCA_958449745.1 of Ochropleura leucogaster. Lineage (NCBI taxonomy): Eukaryota > Metazoa > Arthropoda > Insecta > Lepidoptera > Noctuidae > Ochropleura > Ochropleura leucogaster. Next base: position 8,024,516 of record OY288225.1, read on the forward strand.
CCCTCAGCGGAATAAGAATTGCTTTAAGAGGTCATAGTAGGGCTACAAGTCTCCAAGTGGCTCAAAGACTGGTAAATCAGTGAATTTGATGAACATCCAAACAGTCGTTAAAAGACTCAAGAGAATAATCATCAGGACCTCATTTGGGAGACTATAAAAATTAAGCAGGTTACAAACCTACTTTCGTTTTTCAAATATTTTCTAGTGCATCAGCTAAGTGAGCTTAGCTAAACTTGCACTTAAAAGCATTACCCTGGCACTTTAACTTGACATTTGCTTAAGAAGCTGGCAGATTCGTTTCGCAATGGTTGTAGTTTTTCTTCATGTATCTTTGTATTTTTAACTCTCTTTTTTTTAATGTATGTATATAAGTATTAGTCGTTATATATTTTTTTAATTGTAAATAGATTATTTTACGGTTTCATTCTTTTTGCGCCCGGCACCTACTATGTTTTCTCTCTGCATCACCCTAAGGTTGACTGGTAGAAAATGCCCAAAGCGTTAAGTCCACTATGGTAGAATATTTTATACATGTGCATAAAGTTAAACAAACTAAAAAAAACTAAACTAAGACACTACTAGACTATCATACAGTTGTGTTTTTTTTGCGTTAGTGTAAACATCAAAACAGATCCCGCTCTGGGCGGAGAGTCGGACTTATACTGACTAAAACCCACCCATGTCCTTCAATTGCCCCTTATGTTCCCCGTATCTCTTTCGAACAACCTGTAACCCAGACAGTTGTGTTGCTGGGGAGTTTGTTCCGCCAATTCTTTTTCCCAGCTAGCTTTTGGCCTGCAACCGGCATAAATGTTAAAGGCTTGCAAGTTATTTAAATTTAAATTTAGACCAATGTAGTTTTTGGTGTTAATAAAGCCACTCAGTTTCAATGAACATTAATATAATGCATGATGTGCTTACCTGTAAGAGATTGTTACACTAATCTATAAGTTTTATTTGATGTATATCCTAATCTAGTATTGTGTAGTCAATTGTTGGTGAGCCAAATAAATGAAATAAAAAATAAACGGGGCGGTAAAAACTAGTTGTCAGTATTGTATTGTATAACGGGCTGGTGTTCGCAGCTCCACGTCCGAGGCGCGTAGAGTTGCCAGTATCAAACATAATTGCTGAATATCTTTGAAAGATAGATTGCAATAAATAAAAAAAAAATATAGTTCTCAGTAGATATACTCGTAGCTACGACAAAAGAAATGTTCAGTCAATTGAACTTTTATCCTGTATCCGTCGAATCTCCGTCAAAAAGCAATTCTCCATCGACTCAGTTTCCGCAAAAAAACGGATATTAATGTCGACCTAGTTTCTAGTGCACTTTCTGCTAAATGTCAAAGAAATTCCGTGTCATATTCAAAGAAATTGAATTTCTTTTACATTCCCTTAATGACCTGTTTTACTTCCGAGATCAACTAGTCTGAAGTTGAACATCGTATTCTTTTTTCTAGGAAACTTCAAAAGGAAAGGCAGATAAAGATTGATGGGAAATTGTGGGTAGACTTTTCCTCTGCCTCGGGCACGTGGCACTTAATGTTGGTGAAAAGGGTCGCTAGGCGTTCCTTTAGGTGTCACTCAATGTTATTGAAAACGGGCACTAGTCGTTCATTTAGGTGGCACTCAATGTCGGTGATAACTGGCGCTAGGCGTTCGTTTAGTTGTCACTCAAAGTTGGTGAAAATGGGCACTAAGCGTTAATTTAGGTGTCATTTAATGTTGGTTGAAAAATTTACACATGATTTTTGTTTTGTTTATCAAAATATTTCTCGTGTGTGAGCTGTAAGTCTCAAAGATTCATAGACTTAGCGTAACGAGGATCAACTAGTTCTGGAAGTAAACAGTTAAAATAGACAACACGAAATTGTATTTAATTTTGCCATCACCAAGCGAATATACACCTGTTTTTACTACAGCCACCTTCCAGTTCCATCATCTGACCCTGGATACTATCTAGAGAAACGAGTAAGTACTCGTCAAGACGAATCAAATAATCCCGAACATACATTTATGCGTAGTAGTTTCATTTTAAATAAATAAAATAATAAATAAATATCTTGGGACAGCTCACACATGTGTTATGGTAACCAGACAACTGATATACACACTTATATAATTTATAAATAAATACATATTATAGATAAATCACACCCAGACACAGAACAAACAATCATGCTCATCGCACAAAGTTTGTTCTGGGTGGGAATCGAACCCACGACCTCCGGCTCAGCAGTCAGGGCCACTAACCACTAGACCGACAGGCCCGTCAAATCATCTGTATTAGTAAACCAAATAACATTTTAAAAATAAGTTCTTTTGCAGTATACGAATCTGACTACGAATCACTGACTTTATTAAAAGCTTCGACGTTTTAATTTTTTCTAAGAAAACGATACACCCGCGCATCCATGAGCAGGTCTGAGCGCGGAATGACGCTTGAGAGCCAACAAAACAGGAATTGTATCTTAAATTGCTACTCAGCTAAAAAAACTGTTGATTATACGACACGACCACGACCTCTAATGACCCGTATTCCAACAAAAAGAGCAATTCCCATCCATTCCCTAACCAACGCTAAAACAGCCGCATCAGCATACATAACTCTCCTTCATACCTCCCAGGACAACGGTTAAAACTCCAGAAAATGTTTTACTTTCAGACAATAGAGGTATTATACCATAAAGCTCCAGTCCCGACCTAGGGTGATGCGACTCGCGACAAGCATAAGCACTCGCACACACCTTTTGAGTGTTTACGCGCGTATAGTCGCGTCTTTTGTTTCAGGAGTAAGAGCGTAAACGCGATTATAATATCGTTTAAACGCGCGCGCCCGTTCGCTCCATGCAAACACCACCATAAGCGATTGTACGCGCGTAAGCCAGCAAAATAGTTGTTCTTAGTACGAAAATCGAGTCACGTTGCTTACTGCCACTTATGGCACGCTTTAAGCAACTTATTTGATTTGTCTTCATCGTAGTCGCGTGTGGCATTAGCGTAAAGCTCGTGGCCAGGAGTTAACAGTGGCCGCCGACCTTCGTTGGGAGGCGGGAGACAATAAAATTATACAATACACTGGGTACAGGGTCTGACCTTGGGCCTGAGATAAAGGCCGGGTTAAGACGTTCTCTGGAAAGGAAAGAAACTGAGTGGAATATCCATACTATAAATGCGAACGAAACTGTACGCCTGTATCAGACATAAATTAAATTTTGTTTTGTCATTTAAATCTAGTACAACTAAATTAGCAAAACAAAATTGAAACTGTGTGCCTTTAATCTATGAAAAAAAAACGCGAACATACATGGGCTATTGCGGAAAATCCTTAGAAAAAAAAACCTGACTCTCTTGGACGTTAATTCTTGGGACACCCTGCATGTATAATGGCTGAACGAATTTGAATGAACATACCAATAGGACCATGACCATAAGGGTCAAGACTTAAAAGACGTAAATTATACTCTTTATCCGAATAGAATTTTTAATATAATCGGAGCCCTATCAAAAGCTGCTGTATAAAGGTAAATATTTGGAAAGGATATATTGAATTAGTAATAGACGGGGGAATTAAAAATGTATCTGAGTTTCTGGCTAGATATTGTTTGCATGGCAACAGTGAATTTGAAAAGGATGAGTATGAAACATAAACGGACGCTGAATATGAAAGAGCTGACACAGTTTTGGTAGTTGTTTTTTTATATCAAAATATCGCGACATTTGGTTTAAATACAGAGTTAATACTGGCGAGTTTGATTAACTTTTGATGATAATGACTTAGAATTTTTACACCTAAATTATGGCCGGGGTTTTCAGCCATCACATCCCAAGCCATAAACATTTCATCATAGCAGTTATTATGAAAAATGGTGTTAAATCCCAAATCCGCAGCTTCGTCCATTACTCAATATCAAAGATTTTATTTTCCGTGTTCAATCTCTGCCAGTTTAAACAAATAGCCGCTCTATCTTCGAGAAACATCCATTACGCTTTCCTAGACACGGACGAAGTTAAATTCCCAATGGCTGGGCAACATTATTGCTCGACGATTCCTCTTCTTAACCTATGTAACTTTAGTTCCTTGGGGACTATCGTCGGTAACTTACTCCTTAGTAATGCTATCCTTTTTCTCCTCATTGGTGTTGATTTTGGCTTTAGAGACTGGAAGAATGAAGTCTTACCATCTATTTTCTGTTGATGTTAGTATTTTCGTGAGAGTTGTCTTATTGGTAACAAATTAGGGTTGAGGTCTATAGAAAAACCATTTGCTCTGAACCCTTAGGGTATCATAAACGAAACGATATATATGATGCTCAACGAGGCTTAAAGGGGTTAATAGGGGTTTCTATTGACAATAGCCAAAAAGGGACAGCTATAGTATTTATCCACATCCTGCTTACTATAGGTCGGACAAAAGAAAAACCCGCAGTTTTATAGACATAGCTAATGATGACGTATATTTTTATAGTACAACATAATTCTGCTATCATTAGCATGTTATTGCGATCACATATACGTTAGCCACAGTGCTGATTATCGGATTAAAACCTACGCCCATGGTCAGAACGAGCCATCAATGAGCTTATAAAACAATGATTGGGTACTAGATAAACAACGTAAAAGTGCCAGTAGTCTTCAATAGCTTAGGCAGGGGAGTACCGTCAACCATGCATTTTGTACATCAAACTAAGTAACTCTACGCAAAAATTAACATTAGTAAACGATTTTTTTGGGGTGACAAATTACATTCCATGATAGAACGCAATGTGCACTTAAAACATTGTATCGATACAGGGGGGGTTATTCATATTATGTTTAACTCCCATGTTAAAGGGGGAGGGGGGGGGGTTATTGCCATAAACCGGGTCAAAAATCAGAATCCGGAGAAATTTCTAATGGAAAAACTCATAACATACGGTTTTGTTGATCATGGGATTCATTTCTAACAATATGGTTGGTCTGGTGGAAATGCAATTGACTTTGACAAACAGTGATAGAGAGCGAGACGAAAGCCAAAGAAAAGATGGATGGATTATTTAAGAAATGATATGAAAGAGAAAGGATTAACCCGTCGCACGATTGTTTACAAAAATGTAGGGTAACAATGTATGAAACTTTGCACCCGTCTGCACACTTTGTCGCACGAAGGATTAAATGGAAATGTGTTGCGCCGACCCTAAATAGAATGGGACAAAGGCAGGAAGATGAAGGAAGGTCTGTTTAGTTCATGGTCACAGTCGTTCTTTTATAGGCTGAAGAAACAATGCTGATTTACAAGTAAAACAATAGAAATAAAAGTAGAGCTTTACAAAAGGATGCAACTGCATTCAACACAATAATGTTGTGTTATCATGATAACATTCAGTGCAAATCGATGTCTGATTATAACAGTGCAAGTATCTACACAGATGCTTATCAGTACTTTAAAGCACAATACAACTATTGTGTTTGCATTTATAGAACATAGTTGATGGTGATGTTAATGGCCATGACGTTAATGATACTATTAAAGAGACTACAAGATTAATTGTCTAAATACTAATAGCCGTTCAGCTTGATTTAGGTGGGGTTGGTCTGGATAGAACACACTGAGTTTCCTCCATCTCTCAGAAAGCATGTTGAGCCGTTGGTCCTGGTTGCCATATTGTAAATCTTAAACAGTAGTTGCCCGAATGTTTGACAACCAGGCTCACTAAAGGAAGTCGTATTGGCTAGAACTAACTGGGTCGTGATCGTGAAGGTCAGATAAGCAGTCGCTCCATGTAAAATGTTGGTGGCTGCTTCACAATTTGAAAATGTCTTGGCCGAAGATGTGGTACATGGTACCAGGGTAAAAGTACATTGTTCAGGAGACTATCATAATCACAAACCGGAGTGGCAGAATCGCAAGACTTGACACAGCTACACGACTGGTTGATTGATTGGTAATTAGGCGCATGACTAATATAATAATAATGAGAGTTACTAGAAATAATTAGTAATTTTGACACGGATAACTTAAAGCGGAAACTTAGTTGTTATTCGTCCAAGAGATATCGGAAAAGCATCAATTTAACGTCTTGAACGCCGAAGATTTCTAACAATCAACAATTTTTAGGTACTTTGAATTTTTTTTCAAAACAACTTAGTTTTGACACCGAGTGATGATCAAAAATGTTGCAAATAACATCTTACATCACCCATTTAAAGGAAGGCACCTAATTATGCTATATGGAGTTCCATATAGCATAATTATAAAAATCTTCCAAAAACCTTTTGGGAGAATTTTCCACTATCGTTGGCAGTTGCGATGGCTTTCGGAAATGTACCTCTACCCTGGTAAGTATTATCATGTAACATACATATGGGCCTGTACAGACAATAAAGAGCGACAAGTTCCATAAATTGTGTAGTAGGTGAATACATTATGTAAATAAACAGCCTTGTTGAGAACAGGATAATTTTAGAGAGCAATGAAACCACAAGTTCAGCTTTTCATATATTGCAGCACATGTTTTTTTTACAGACTGACTTTTTCTTAAAACAAAACATAAAACAATGACAATCAAAAAGAAGAAATATAAAATTATTAAAAAGTTTGGTAGCTGGTCGCCAACATGGCCCCCGACGGTGTGAAGCACCAATTTACTGGCCGGCGACCAACAATACCACCTTTCGAGTGGGTCGTCGCAGCACGCCCCCCTTCGTGGTGACGTCCACAACTCTGACGATGCCGTCTTTCCCCGGGTGCACTGCCGCGATTCGCCCTCGGGGCCATTGATTCCTGGGTAGCGTGCCATCTGCAATGAGGACTAGATCGCCCACCCTTAACGGACGAGTCTCCTGCAACCGCCTTCTAGGTGTGAGCGTGGGTAGGTACTCGAGCACGAAGCGCTGCCAGAAGTGGTCTGCCAGCCTCTGCGCTTTCCTCCAGTTAGCACGTCGAAACAAGTCGGCGTCGTCGAAGACATTAATGTCTGGCTCGCTGCTTGGGCTTCCGATCAAAAAAGTGAATGGAGTCAGGGCGTACTCTGCGTCTGCATCCACAGAGACGTGCGTCAGTGGTCTTGAGTTGATAGTGCACTCGGCCTCTAAGAGCAGGGTGTTTAACACATCTTCCTTTGGAGTCCGCTGCTTCAATGTGACTGCGATAGCATTTTTCACCGAGCGGACTAGCCGCTCCCAACAGCCCCCCATAAAAGGCGCGGATGGGGGTATGAATCGCCATTCGATTCTTTTATTGGCGCAGAAGTTGAACAGCTCTGGCAGCATTTTTGCTGCGCCAATGAATGACGTTCCGTTGTCAGAGTATATCCTAGTCGGGCATCCCCTTCTCGCAATAAACCGCCTGAGTGCCATCAGGGCGGAGTCTGACGATAATGTCTCCACAATCTCTAAATGCAGAGCTCGCACTGTCGAACATGTAAAAAGGGCAATCCATCTCTTGGCAGTGCGTCTGCCAATAGCAACGTTCAGAGGGCCAAAATAATCCAGCCCTACGTATGTGAAGGGGCGCTGGTGATGTGCTAATCTGGCTTTTGGCAAGTCTCCCTCTGGTGGTGATTCCGGCTTAGCCTTCCGGTTGCGGCAAAACTGGCATCTTTGTGAAGTTCCTCTGACGGCTGGTCTGAGGCTTAGAACGTAGAACCTCTGGCGCAGTTCATTAACCACTAGCTCGTTATGTCCGTGGGCGTATCTGGCATGATAGGAGTGTATCAGTAGCTTGACGATAGGATGTCGGCCATCCAGGACAATCGGGCGTGGCTCTACATACTCTGCGACGGCAGTGCGGCCAGAAAGGCGTAGGAGCCCATCTTCACCGAACAAAAGCGACAGGTTCCGAAGCCTACTATCATTCGAAACGGGACGTGCTGTTTGAACGTGCATTAAATCTTCGTGAAAAGAATCTATTTGGACTTTACGAAATAAGTGAACCTCCGCAACGTTGAGGTCTACAACGGAAAGGGCAAAAAGGTTACGAGCATCTCGAAGTGCTTCTTGAGTGAATTTGGAATTTGGGTGCAAAATTGATCGAAACTTGTCAATACACTGATGGGTTCGCGCTGTGGCACGAAGTAACCGGGTCCAACTGCTAAAGCGTTGGTGATCCGCTACTACCGGTGAAGGTAGTTGTCGCGGTGAGGCAACTATCAGTCCCACAGATTCCGAAGCTCGTTTAAGTTCTTCGGTTACCGGAGGGATGGCACACGTCGGTTCACATGGCCAGTCAGAGGGTGGAGACAAGAGAAATGCGGGTCCTGTGAACCAACGTGAAGAAGTCGTGAAATTGTGAATGTCTCGCGTAGCGTCGTCTGCGACATTTAAAGCCGTGGGGACGTATCTCCAACTGTGGATGTTTGTTGTTTCAGCTATCTCTCCCAATCGAAACGAAACAAAGGCTTTAAACGTGCAAACGTCGCTACGAAGCCACTTTAGAACGGTTAGAGAATCCGTCCAAAAATAAACTTCATTTGGTGGTCGTCTGTGAGCTTCAGTGATGTACGTGCTGAAACGCGAAGCGATTAGGGCAGCCTGGAGCTCCAATTTTGGGATTGAAACGGGTTTTAGTGGCGCCAGCCTACCGGGATCCCAGACGTGACCATCAAACTTAGTTATATTACAAACCTTTATTGTCTTCTTCCCTGTGTCTCTAATTGCGTCGACCAGCTGATTAAATGATGTACTTAGATCTTGGCAATGATTTTTATTTTTGTAGCAACAATTGTCATCATTAGTAAGTGTGCCTAAACCTAGTGCATGTTGTGTATGTTCAGCTGGCTCAACTGATGAGTACGCGCCCACAGGGAGCGTACAGACACAGGGAAACGGGTGCGTCAACGTGCCGGCTGGGGCCGGATGCGATGGCGGGTGAGCGGGGGCCTGACGAGGTGGCGCGCAGGTGAGGACAGGGCGTGTCTCGTGGGTACGGTCCAGTACCTCAAAGGGAGGATGTGTCACTGTCACTGGACCATCTCCGTAGGCTGTGGCGGGCGTCGAACGAGGACGGTCCTGCGGTACAACGTTAGAAAACTTCGGCTTGTCTGTCCTGTCAACAAATGAATGCGCTTTGTTACCTCGCTTCGGAAACATAGAAAGTGATTCAGCTAACCAATCTTCGACTCTGCGCTGTAGTCTCGTGTAGTGGGACTTGTCGGAATGGCGGGATCCTGCACTTATAGAGTTGGCCTGGATAACGGCCAGCTTCGCCTGCAATTCCAACTCCGCAACGGCGGTTTCACGTTCCGCTTGGCTGCGGTCACGTTCCGCTTGGCTGCGGTCACGTTCCGCTTGGCTGCGGTCACGTTCCGCTTGTAGGTTCGCGAGCCGACGAGCGTGCTCCGCCTTTGCAGTCAGGATTTGTGCTTTTAATGTGCTGCTAGAATGGCCTGACCGTGCACTCTGAGGCACGATGCTTGATGAGGTCCTGCTGGCGGGTGGTAAGGTCTCGTTAGGGTTGGTACGGGGCGGCGCCGGCGCGATGGCACCGAATGTGGAAGCACCACCCTCTTGAAGAGCACCTGTTGAAACGATACCTGCTGTACCAGTCTCCGCCATTGCTGCCTTTGTCTGCGATCTTGTGGTGGGCATTTAACCGTTCACTTCTGACACCAATGTTGAGAACAGGATAATTTTAGAGAGCAATGAAACCACAAGTTCAGCTTTTCATATATTGCAGCACATGTTTTTTTTACAGACTGACTTTTTCTTAAAACAAAACATAAAACAATGACAATCAAAAAGAAGAAATATAAAATTATTAAAAAGTTTGGTAGCTGGTCGCCAACAAGCCTTGAATTAAAACACAAGCCTAGTGATAACACGATTAAATACATTCTATGAATACTACAAGAACAGTCAACTTGGAAAGAATTATCGTGTAGTTTTACGTGTCAAAAACTTCTGCTTCCTTAGAATTTAAATGCACTAATATAAATATTAATTTATTATTAAGACAACAGGAGTCCAGTGTGAGTAACAAAATTTTTAGCCTATGTTATTACTTAATTGTAAACAGCGATCTAGTTCCATCGACCAGCGAATGCACAAGCGGGCTGTCTGCCCTGGCGGCAATTGAGTGAAGGATGCTATTACGACTGCCACGCAATCTACGAAGCAACGAGGCAGATCTTTTACGCCATACTGCCTCAAAACTATCTATGCGAGCGTTGCGCTGCAAAATCGTGGCAGTCGTAACAGAACCCTTTCATTCCCTTACTTTCATATCCTTTATCTCTTCTATTTCTTTCATAATTGCATGCATGTTTTAGGTGCATAGTTTCTTTCCTTTCTTTAGTTAGTAATTCTACACTATTTTTATTATTTCTAAACTCATCATCAGAAGCATTATTTTTTCACCAATCAATTCTGTACCGCTTTCCCCAATAAATGGAGAGAAGACATAAAAAACGACTTGTAGGAAATTGAAGGCACTGTTACATTTGCAACGTTCTACTCAACGCTGTAAGTTGAAAATCTTCACGCTCAATCCCTTACGACATTTCAAAACACAGTCGATGTTACATCGACAATATAAAACCCGAAGCCGCTGAAGTGTTAACCTCGAACTTGGCAACAAAACAATCCCATAAATTAACAGTAATTGAACCGACGACAGTACGTTTCACATAACTAACTGAAATCAACCAAGGCGTGCAAGATTCAATTATCTGATAGCCAATTGCACTGTGGACGCAATAATTTTACAATATGGCGGAAAAACGAGAATTTCAATCGAATCTGTCGTGAAACTAGTAACAACATCAATTTATTAAAGTTGGTTTGCCAAAATCTATGTTTAAATGTAAATTGCGAAGTTATGGCTGAAACTAATTTAACATTATATTACACTAGCTTTTGCCGTGTTTAGTTTTGCGTTAAATTTGGGGTAACACAGTTCCCCTTTCCTGATTTGCAGGTACCTGCTACCTGTATTTTCGACCTTGCGCCTTATTAATTGTAATAGCAAAGCTAAGTTTTCCCTTTTCTTCCCACTTTCTTCCTCATTTCCCACTTAAAAATAGCTTATGTCTGTCTCCAGGGTCCCACAACTATCTTTTTACCAAAATTCATCAAAATCGGTATAGTCATAAAGGCGTGAAGACGTAACAAAAAAACAAACTCACTTTCACTTTAATAATATTAGTAAGGATTGTGGCTTTCTTACCCCTCGTGATCTTAAGTTATTAAGCTGAAGGGCAGAAGACATTTTCCTGCCCTTGGCCCAATTTATTTGCGGTCGGTAGGTTCTATTTTATACTTCTCTTTAACTCTTCACTTCATCAGACACCTCATTTCATGTCATCATCGGTAAGGTAACACAGTCCACGCATCGTTGGTGTTCCTAAGAGTAACATTCATATTATCCTTACTAATATTATACAAGTGAAAGTGAGTTTGTTAGTTTGTTTGTTACGTGTTCATGCCTAAATGGCCAAACCGATTTTGATGAATTTTGCTACAGAGATAGTATGGACCCTAGAGACGGAAAGTTTTTTAAAGTGAGAAAAGGGAGAGAAAAAGGAAGAAAAGGGGAGAGAAAAAATTTTTTTTTTCGATCATCGCGCGGTTTAAAGTTAACGCTTCCCCAAAGTAACTATGCCACGCGGACGAAGTCGCGGGCGGAAGCTAGTTAATTATATTTTCACCATTTTGTCACAGGTATATGTTCAGACTTAAGTAAAAGAGGCAGAGCAAATTGCGGTTAACAGGCACAAACCCAGATTTTGGGGTTCCTTAAGAAACAACCCATTAAGCACTTTGTCCGATTTCAAAATAACATCCGAGATCTCACGCTATTTTATCCTATACTAGGCTGAAGCTTAGACCCACTCAAGGCCATATAATACGTTACGGTATGTTTTACTCACGGGTTGACCACTGAAAACCAGCGCTGTGCTGTGGGCTCCCATGGCACAGCATCATGCTGAGTGGTGACCTACCTGTTGCAGTCACGACGTGCAAGCTATTTTTATTTTGTCCCATATATGTATTTGTAAATGTTTGTGATGCTTTGCATGTATTTTTTTTTTTTGTTATTTTGTGTGCTCGTCTCGTCTCGCGACAAATAAACATGTTGTCTTTCTATCTTTATAAATTCATAAGTAATATCAACCACTTTTACTCTCGGTACAATTGAATCACGAAATTGCTTTGTAAATTCTATTTTCACGTCTATCAGAAATTCATAATTTTCATATGAGAACCAATTCGTTTACATTGACAAAAACCTATTACTATTTTCCTGAAGAAAAGTTACCAGAAACATCTATATATATATATCTATCTAATATTGCAATTTGTAGACATCGGAATTTGCCAGCTACTCAATACCGCGATCTTGGAAAACCGATAGTGAAGGGTCCTTTCAACTGGAGCATCTTTTAAGATCTACTTAATGATTCCACGACATCAAAGCCTGAGTTAGGCTTTTTAGAAGAGGTTTCAAGGGGATATGCAGTGAGCTGTGGTGCTAACTTTTTAAATATTCTCTTCAAAAATGCCTGCATGCCATTTAAATTATTTCAAGTGTAGATGTCCTAATTTATATCTGGAAACAATATGTCTTTTCAATCATGACCTCCTAAACCGAGGCTCGAGTGGCCGGGCGTTTGAGGGAGAGAACATCTGCCCAAGCCAGCCGCCGCGGGAGACGCCCATGGCGCCGGGCGCCGCGAGACGACTTCCGGCCACCGTAGATGCGGGCCTGTGGGCGGTGAGCAATGGGTAGTTCACCGTCCGTCCGTCGATTGACGACAGGCCGTGTCGACGGCGCGTTCGTGTTTCACGCGCGCCTCAAAGAGAGTCAGCAAAGCAGAGGGGCTTGCCAGAGCCTCTGCCTGCCGGGGTTGCGGGTTGTTCGAAAGAGATACCGCAGCCTCGGAACGTAAAGGGCAACAGAAGGAACATGGGTGGGTTTTAGTCAGTACAAGTCTGACATGCCCCCCCGCTCCGCCCAGAGCGGGGGAAGTCATTGGATGATTTCCCACCCGAAAAAAAAAAAGGCTTTTTAGAAGATGTTTCAAGGGGATATGCAGTGAGCTGTGGTGCTAACTTTTTAAATATTCTATTCAAAAATGCCTGCATGCCATTTAAATTATTTCAAGTGCAGATGTCCTAATTTATATCTGGAAACAATATGGCGGACTTATCAGTCTGTCATGTACATTAACGGGAGTCGGTCCACGGTAAATACCCGCCCATCATCACGATCATCTCATCCTCATTCAACCGATAAACGTCAATTGCTGGACATAGGCCTGCTCCAAGAGTCACCAAATCGACCGGTTCTGTCCAAATCGCATCCAGTGGATCACTAATCGCGCTTTCTTCACCAATCATTACAGAGCCTAGACAAGCGTTACTTTCAAAGCTTTTTCGTATTAATAACAGAATAATTATTCTACGACTTCTAGACGACGCCGTCAAAGATAGCTTAGAAAGAAGTAGCGTGATCTGGACGATCACAAAGTATTCGAGGGTTGAAATGCAACAGGAAAAAGATTGGTGTGCAACAGCCATTACTATCGTATTTTTTTTTCAGAAGCCGTAACTAGAAGCTACTTATAGACCTACAATACCTGGGGTTGCGGGTTGTGCCGGGGTTGCGGGTTGTTCGAAAGAGGTACCGCGGCCCCGGAACATAAAGGGCAGTAGAAGGAACATGGGTGGGTTTTAGTCAGTACAAGTCTAACACTCCAGGGAAGTTATTTGATGATTACCCACCCCAAAAATAAAGAAGACCTGCAATGCGGAAACTAACTGAAACGCCAAACTGTAGTTATCGTGCACCTAGACAATGAAGTTGCAGTCTCGCTTCCCATAAACCGAATTGTTAAACTTATATCAATTTATTTACTTTGTAAGTTGGTCATATTCTTTTGATGATAGCTAACCACGCAAGCCGGGCGTATCTATGATCTATGAGCAATTTATGATGGTTATGGTTTGTGACAAACATTTAGGGGGCTTATGAAGGTAATATAGATATTTCTGACATCCGCAGTTGAGTAGTGTGATATGTTTCATTTTTAGGGTAATTTATGGTTGGAGGTATAAAATTACAGTAACAAAACATGAGCAAAACAAGTGATTTGAAGGCTATGATTGCTGAGCTATGACAGCTTAGTCTGTTTCGGTTCTTTGTTTTCCACCTGCAAAATCAAAATCAAAAGTCATTTATTCAAATTAGGCTGATAATCAGCACTTTTTGAACGTCAGATTACAAGAGACAGTCCCACAAAAACGCCCTGCCCTTCGCCACTTCCTAGTGTTTTGTTTCTGCTTCCTGCTTTGCTACTGGTGTGCCATTTGTATAAAGGTATTACCTTTCGCCCATGATTTCGTCCTCGTGGCATGGTGACTTTGGGTTGACGCTTACTTTAAGCCGCATGATGATCGAATAAAATGTATCTTTTTCTCCCCTTTTCTTGCCTCTTTCTCACCTTTTTCTCGCTTTAAAATAAAAATTACCTATGTCCGTCTACAGGCTCCCAACTCTATACCAAAATTAATCAAAATCGGTTCGGCCATTTAGGCGTGAAGACGTAACAAACAAACTAACAAACTCACTTTCTCTTTTATAATATTAGTAAGGATTTGTTGATGATGGTAACTTTCTGTCTTTAGCGAGACCACCATTGACATCACACCTGTTTTTTTAACATTTTCTCTCAATGGGAGAAATCACAGGTTTTTATTTATTTGAAATGGGCCTGCATAACTTCAGTATGTAGACTGTAATGTGTCAGTTCTGATTCACTCGTTTCTGTTTAAAATCCAATCTTAGATTGTTACAGGCGAATGCTCTCGACGAGGAAGCATCTTTATACACCTAAATAGTAACACAGCTTTTTTTACTCGACTGCGGCAAAGCCCTAAAGAAGGGGTACGTGTTTGACGGTGGCGGTATGTTACTCTTAAACGGTTGCACCGATTTAGTATATATTTTTTTATAAATAATGATTAATCTACGATTAAAATGGCAGTCTTATTGCTACTAGCGATATATCATCTAGTTCTTAAACATAACTTTTTACCACCAAATCTATTGTATAAAAATTGATCCCTGTTTCACTTGGTCGCGACAGCGGCTGGAATAATTTAGCTAATTATTTTTATAATATTCGTTGAAGTCCAAGGATGGATCTTAAAGCGAGAAAAAACTAAAGGCAGTATTAGGTTTTTGTGTAGTTTAGGTAAGTAGGGGTAGTAGTAGTAAGGTAGAAAAATTTAATTGCAAAGCATGCCAGTTACAAAACGGGCACAGCTAGTTACAAATAAAAATCCTACCGTCTTCCACGATAAAATTAAATTTAATGCCATGTTGACCGAAGATCTCAATTGTATTGAATTCCAAAGTAAGTCTATTTCAATATTGAATTTACTAAGCACACAGACCCGGACAAGCATTCAAGACTGAGTTAGTTTGTTCTACAAAACAGTCCCTAACTGAATTTTGAATGGGAGCCCTGGAGTTCAGCTACACAACGTTAGATTTCGATGCTGTGTTTGCGTTTAACAACTCTAGAAGGATATTTGCTTCTTGGAACTGCTCTCAAAGCAGTCAAAATGTCGTAAACCTTAAAATGTAGCAACACGTCAAAAAGTTGACCCGTATGATGGATGGACCCATTCCTAATTATAGAAGGAGTGCCTATGGTACATCTTTGGGAAGAATTCATAGTGATGCCCTCGGCTTTGCCCGCGTGATATAAAAAAAAAACCACCAGTGTGCCAAAAAAAAATATCAAGATCCGTTCAGCCATTTGACGGAAAAGAGTAACAAACATCTATACATCCATCCTTCCTCAAAAACATTCGCATTTATAATTATAATATTAGTAGGATTTATACTTATGATACTATAAACCTATTTAATGTCGTGATGGCCCTCTCATGCACGAAGTTCTGGGTTCAACCAAAGAGTTTTTTGTTTCAATTCATACGTTTCCTATGTTTATCTTGGACATCACTGCTAACGGTGAAGAAGGACGTCGTGTGGTATCCTGGACTTATAGTTCTACTCATATTATAGAAGCGAAAGTTTGTGAGGATGTATATAAGTATGTTTAATGCTCTTTCACGCAAAAAATACTAAATGGATTTTGTTGCAACTTCACAATAATTTAGCTTACATATCAGACTATCACCACGCGAGTGAAAGCGCTGGGCGCAGCTAGTTACTGATAAGTCTGAATTCGCCAACTTGAGCAAGAGTGGTGATCAAGTGCCGTGCCTTATCTGTAAGAGAAGAGGCTTTTGCTAAGGAGTGAGACAGTAATAGACTGGCATTATCATTAAACCCAGTATACAAAAACACGGCTTGATTAGAAAAGGCAATTCCTGCTCTTGCCCCTTGTTAATTTAGGTCGGGACAACGCGTTTTATTCCTCTATTCGCCCCTGTCAACCGTCACGCAATCATTTACTCCCTTATCAATGTGTGCTTATAAGCATAACGTACAAAATATTTATTGAATTTCTGTGTGCCAGGGGCGAAAGACATTTGCATGGTAACAAATACGCCGCGCAACAATTCCCAGCTACCGTAGACGCGGGTCAGTGGACAGTGAGCAATGGGTAGCTCACCGTCCGTTTGGCTACTACCGACAGTCCGTATCGACGGTAAAAGAGATGTCAGCAAAGCAGCGGGGTCTGCTAGCGCCACTGCCTCCGTCGGGGAAGAGCGGGGGAAGTTGATGACTTCCAATTCAATCCGAAGAAATAATATGGTACTAAATAACTAACGCGAATTCACTTCACATACAAATCTGACAATGTAAGACGGTACTATGTATCGGATTTGGTGTAAATCTATACTATCTCTAATAATATTAAAAAGCTGAAGAGTTTGTTTGTTTGTTTGTTTGAACGCGCTAATCTCAGGAAGTACTGGTTGGAATTGGAAAATTATTTTAGTGTTGGATAGTCCATTTCTTGAGGAAGGCTATAGGCTATATAACATCACGCTACGACCAACAGGTGCTGAGCAGCGCGGGTGAAACCGCGGGGAACAGCTAGTACTATATATTTTGGGTAGTTCTATCGTGACACATAAATTACAAACAGTAGACTTTAATGACATCGTGAAATCTTTAATGTATACATAAACTGACATTCAAATATTTTGAAATTACTAGGGCAATCATTTCACAAGCGTTAAACTTTACTTATTGTATTAAATCACACTCTTCCTATTGACAACGATTTGGACGATTTTGTGACGTATTTTTACACCTGTACATATTTTATGTTTAGAAGTAGTTTGATAGTAATAAATAAAAAAATATCTGATGTACAGTCAACAAAGGAAATTAGTACGCAGAATCATCAGATATAGTAGAAGTTTCCATAAAAAACTGGCAAAAACAAGTCAGACTCGCGAACCGAGGGTTTTGTACAAACTTACGACATAAACGGCCATATCTTTTGACTGCGTAGACTTAGAGATTTGATGTTTTCACAGCATAAAGGAATCACAGTTTGGAGTATATACTTTTAATTTCAAATCAATACCTCCACGCGTTCCCGAGATTAAGGAAAGAAAGAAAGAACTTGACAGACAGACGGACAACAAAGTGATCCTATTAGCTTTCAGTTTTTAGGGTTCCGTAGTCAACTAGGAACCCTTATAGTTTCGCCATGTCTGTCTGTCCGTCCGTCCGTCCGTCCGTCCGTCCGTCCGTCCTCGCTTAATCTCTGTGACCGTTAGCACTAGAAAGCTGAAATTTGGTACCAATATGTATATCAATCACGCCGACAAAGTGGTAAAATAAAAATTGGAAAAAAATGTTTTATTAGGGTAGCCACCCTATATGTAAAGTGGGAAGTGTTTTTTTTTTAATTTCAACCCTAACGTGTGATATATTGTTGGAAAGGTATTTAAAAATGAATAGGGGTTTACTCAAATCATTTTTGATAAAGTCAATAATTTTGGAAATAATCGCTCCAAAAGTAAAAAACAATGTGTCGTCCCGCCTCTAACTTTTGAACCATAAGTTTAGAAAATATGAAAAAAATCTGAAAAGTAGAACTTTATAAAGACTTTCTATGAAAATTATTTTGAACTTGATTGACACAACAGTTTTTGTACAAAAAAGACAAAAAGTTGTACAAAATAATTTCCGGACTAAGTTTGTAGTATAATCGTATATGCAAGCATTTTTTTTAACTTCGTTTACATATTTTATTATCCTGAACGTATCTTTATTCAAACAAAAAAAGAATTATTGAAATCGGTTCTCGCAATCCAAAATTATTAAAAAAGTATTAATTAGTAACCCAATTCCCCGAGAGATGGCGCTGTAGGTACTTATTACATTAGATCGGGTATTACCGAATTGTTCGGTTGGTCTCTCCTTGGCATTGGCGGTATCTTATAACTACATAAAACTTTTATTAAAAACATGCTAAGGCAATTTAGAACAAAACTAAAATTATTTTTTAACACTAATTTTTTAAAAGTCGATGTTAAGTTTCCCGTGCTTTCATGACCTACCGTGGTAAGGTAAGTTGCACCTTACATATATTCGTAATTTTATTTATGAGTGCATAATCTAATTAGTCGTCGAGGTTTGAGCGCTCCCCTTTGTGTTCGCGCTAAAAACCGTCACAAGTCGGAGCCGGAGCGCTTGCTTACCTTTAAACTCACTTATTGTGACGGAAGGAAAACTACGGAACCCTACACTGAGCGTGGCCCGACACGCTCTTGGCCGGTTTTTTTCTCTTTTGCAGTACGGAACCTTAAAAATCATGAATATTTTCGAATACTGTTAAGTGTGTTAAAGAAAAGCGTCCTACAGTTTCTAAAAAAACAATTGTATCGGATGAGCCTGGTTATTTATTTGTTTTACTGACTACAAATAAAAACTATTCTATCCAATTCTATTGAAAGGATTTTGAAAGCGTACAAAAAAAACTTTTTCCTTGCCCCATACCACGTAGTAGGGGCGCGAATATTATTGCCAACAACCATGCACGAACCCAATCTCAGAAATTCCTTTTGGATTGGATTCCTTTGCTCGACCCAGGAATCTTACATCACACGCTCAAATGTCGCGTTTGTAACAAATGAGAAAAAAAATACATATATACAATGTATGATTCTACATATCCTTACTAATATTATAAAAGCGAAAGTGAGTTTGTTTGTTTGTTACGTCTTCACGCCTAAATGGCTTAACAGATTTTGATGAATTTTGGAACAGAGATAGTTGGGACCCTGGACGTCTCCAGGATCCCAACTACTACATACATAGGCTATTTTTTTTAAAAGATTGTGATATGAGGAAGAAAGAGTATTTAACGCGAGCGACGTCGCGGGCAAAAGCTAGTTTTGTTATAAATGCGAATGTTTGTGAGAATATATGAATGTCTGGATGATAATTACAATTTTTGACACAAAATCTGCCGTACGGCTACGGAGATATTAAAACGAAATATTATGTTCCCTTTTTTTTCGGTTGGGAAATCATCAAAAACCCGCCCATGTTCTTTGTATTGCCCTTTATGTTCCCGGGCTGCAGTATGTATTAACCCTTGGAAATTCGATGTTCACGCGAACTAAGT
Source organism: Ochropleura leucogaster (assembly GCA_958449745.1). Taxonomy (NCBI): domain Eukaryota; kingdom Metazoa; phylum Arthropoda; class Insecta; order Lepidoptera; family Noctuidae; genus Ochropleura; species Ochropleura leucogaster. The sequence continues at coordinate 8,044,063 of OY288225.1, forward strand.
TGCGGGCAACAGCTAGTGTGACAACATTACAACTGCTTTTCCACTAGACTTACAGAGATGCACCTAGCAGTACAGCGTTTTGCCAACCTATTGTCATCAACAGACAGCAGCCTCGATTACTAGGCTCTCAAAGATCCTAATAGAAAAATAGCTACCCAAGGTGGGATTCAATCAAAGTAAGGACTCAATGCTCAGAAGTGCTAACAGCGACTGTAGGCCAACGCGGCAGTTCATATACAACATTGTAAAAAGTCAGATGGGTAGTATATTGTCTACATCGAATCTAAGATAAGGAGTTTTGAGAATCCTCTGTGCCTAAGAAAGCCGAAGTTCTGACCAGTGTTACCAAGCGGGACAGTCTTTAGACTGGTCAGACTTCCGGGCCACTGATTCTCACCCAGTCACTGGGTAACACAATGGGTTGAGAATCAGATACGCAGACGATCCATCCTATTATAATTAATATTATAAATGCGCATGTTTGTTAGGATGGATGTTTGTTACTCTTTCATGTCAAAACGGCTGAACAGATCTTCATGAAATTTGGCATAGAGGTAGATTATGGTCTGGAATAACAGATAAGATACTTTTTGTCGATATCAGTGTTAAATGTTTATATTTATGCATCTGATAAGACTGGAAGCCGATCCCAACATAGTCGCGAAAAGGCTAAGCAAATGATGATGATTATTAAAACGGTAAAACTTACTAAAGAGTTAACCAATTGTAACGTTAGGTACAGACGCCAGCAGGTCAAGCTACCCGAAACTGTATTTTTCCCAATGAACCTTGAACCTAATACTTTAGAAATAAAGTCGAAAATCTATCAAAGAAATCTGACAGATTGTAGTAGCTTGATGTGCAGCCGTTTGTACATTGGCGTCTAGTCGTTTATTAATAGATGTCCATCGGAAAATCGATTCCCCTTGACTTTGATACAAGTTTACTGTCAATGGCGTACTCACCTTGAAATTGTGCTTTCAAGATATTATATTAAAAGAGTACTTTAACTGGTTTAACTTCTACAGTTTCATTTAATTTTCTTTCTTTATTCGTATTGAGGTCAGTGTTGATATTGAGATTGGTTGTTTTAATAATAACCCTGGAATATTCCATTTAGTAAACACATAACCTCAGCTAAAAAGTTTTTAAACTCTGATTTAAATATTATCCGTGCTAATATTATAAATGCGAAAGTAACTCTGTCTCTCTGTCTGTCTCTTCTTCACGCCATAGGAAAGTTTTCATCCCGGAAATCCCCCGGGAACGGGAACTATAAATCCACGCGGACGAAGTCGCGGGCAAAAGCTAGACATAAATAAAAAAAAAACTACTAACAACTACGCTCTGTTCCCCATTAAACATTTACTATGCTTAATAAATGTATTATAATATAATTATATTCATACTTTTAGCTTTTACATCACCTAAAGTGTATCTAACCTTAGTACCTACCTATCTTTGTTTACTTTCACAAGTTGTTAACTGTTATGTATCACCGTCGGTTTTTAAATAAATAAATTAAAACTATTAAAATCTTTGGCATCATGGGCAAAAATAATTGCACCTACTGTTTTGTCGCTATTGATCCCAATTAAATCTCAACCTTTTATATTAGTATCCAAATTGTTCAATTTCATTTCCAAATTATACTGATCTCTCCAAGGGCTTTCATCAAGCATCTCGCCCTTGACATTATAATCATGTAGTAAAAGTTGATAAGTAATTTAAATAATATCATCATTTTCCTGCCCTTGTCATTCTATTTGGGGTCGGCGCAACACGTTTCCTTCTTCCATTCTCGCTCTCCGTCCATCAACATTCAGATCCATTACTCTTTTAGTCACATGTCCTTAACAACGTTATTAGCACTTACACGTTTATCTCGATTGACCTTGACATTATCCTTGACTTTAGCACTTTCAGTAGGCACATCACACATTTCTGTCTCATCACACATACAAGGATTAAATACACAAACAAAATATACCACGAAAGAGTAAATAAACGAAGCGAACGCAAACCAATTGACATTGAAAGCTTTCCTCATAGAGATAACACCGATGAAGAGATAACACCGATCGATACTGAAGTTACGAACATTCATTGTACATTTACTAACAGAATCCAATATTCTCTCTATATTACTTAGGTACTAGCGTTTGTCCACGGTTTCGTCTGGCGGGAAGCTATACGAAAATCTGCTACTGGGATCTAAAGGATCCTTTATCCTAAATAGTATTCACCGAGATGTGGAAGAGTTCTGCTCAAAATTCTATGTGTGTGCATCACTTCCCGATGAACTCAATACGTGGAATCAGCTCCCCAGGTCTATCTTTGTTAAGTTCTACTAAATCCTTCATGAAAAATTCGCCGCGAAACTACTCCCTGCCACCGTAGATGTGGGTGAGCAATGGGTAGCTCACCATTGTCCGCCCGTCTAGCGACAAGTAGCCGTTATGACGACCCTTTCGTGTTTCACGCGCGCTATCAGCTAAGCAGAGGGGACTGCTAGGACCACTGCCTGCTGGGATTACAGGTTGTTAGATAGAGATACCATGGCCCCGGAACATTAAAGTCAAAAGAAGATATGGATTTTAGTCAGTAAATGTCAGATACTCCCCCAAATAACCATCTACCGTGCATCCATCTCCATCAAATCTTCCTTTCAAACGGGGGAAGTTATTCCAGAATTTCCCGCAAAAAAAAGTGTGACCGACAGAGTCACTTTTGTATTAAACTAGCCGTGCCCAGCAGTTTCACCCGCTGCTCACTTAGGGGTATGAAAAATAGATGTTGGCCGATTCTCAGACCTACCCGATATGTACACAAAATTTCGTTTAAATCGGTCCAGCCGTTTCGGAGGAGTATGGGAACGAAAACTGTGACACGAGAATTTTATTTGTATTAAATAAAATCAATACGAATTAATTTCTACGGCATTTTGCTCAATAGTATAAGCGGAACTTTGTCAAATGGCGGTAGTAAAACATTAATAAATTACGTTTGTACAATCACGAGATGGTAGAATTTTGTCACTACGCTAGTTTTACATGATTGTTTAAAATTATTTGAGTCTGATTGCACAACATAATCGTTTAAATAATATTACTCGTATTATCACTAACAACCATCTACTGAGCGACTTCATACTGTGATTGCAAACTAATCGGACTTGGTTGATTTGGTCATTATTCATCTTTTGTGTTGCAGCCACGACTTCTACGAATTTCTTGTCCCTAGGCGTTTTTCAGGTCCTCTAAAGTGCAGGTATTGGTACTCCAACAGGTGTAATAACATCATCGGGTCGGGAGCACCGCATCCACACTTTGTGCCTGAAAGATTTTTAATACCGATTTTTAATGTCGTTTAAATAAGCAGCCTTTTTCTTACTATTTTGGTATAAACTTTCAGTCCATGTGAATGTAGCTGAGCTTACGCTACCTTATTTTTGCGGATGAGAAATCATCAAATAACTTCCGCCGCTCTGAATGGAGCGGAGGGGAGTGTCAGCCTTTAATTGACTAAAACCCACAATGTTCGTTCTGTTGCCCTTTATGTTCCGGGGCCGCGGTATCTCTTTCGAACAACTCGCAACCCAGGCGTTGATAAGGAACATGGGTGGGTTTTAGTCAGTACAAGTTTGACACTCCCCCCCGCTCCGCCTAGAGCGGGGGAAGTTATTTGGTGATTTCCCACCCAAAAAAAAGAGGTGCTGTGTGTCTGCTTGAGTGTTTTGCAAAACCCCACACAAAATCATAAAAATTGAATACTAACAAAATAAGAGAAACGGAATATCAAGTCAACAATGGATGAATTGCTGTACGGGAGGTGCCGGGAATCGACTTAAGTGGCGTGCGATTGAAGAGGCCTTTATTCAGCTGTAGATTGATGATGATGTATGGGTATTTGTAGAGAGAGAAGTATGAAAGAAATACTGGTACTGTGATGAAAAGACAAGGCCAACCCAAACTTTGGGGTCGAGGGATAGAAAACTCTGTAATGAAAGACGAATCAACCCAAACATTGGGGATAGAAAACGTTATAAAGTTAAATAAAATAGAAGCGATGAGTTACTTTAAAAAAAATCATTACCCCACACTAAGAATTACTCCTGTATCGTGGGTGCGTTTACAGACATTTAAACTCTCATACACAAACAGCTAGACCCGAAACAACTACCTGTAGGTCATACAAATATTTGTTCCGTGTGGGGATCGAACCCGCGACACCCAGCGCAGCAGTCGATCGCTCAGCCACTGCCCCAACCGTGCCGTCAAGTTGCCTTCACTATGAAATAGTTCATCAGTATCAGATTATTTAGCGCAACGTTCATGCTGGTGAATGACCTATAACATTTAAACAATGAGATTAATAAATTAGGCAAACATTTTGTTATACATCACCGCGTGAATACAGTAAATTTTAATTACCTTGTTGACGCACAGACATTTTCTATTTACGTTGTTTTCGTCCAATACTTCATTGTAATAATTGTTGTACTCTTCGATGAACACTGGACAGTAATTTGATGCGTTCCAATAAATGCTGAAAATTCTCCCGCCCATATCTCAATTTTCTTCGCAAATAGTTCTTTAGTTTATCTCAGCACACACACCTTTTCAAAAAATCTGACATGATGATGTGATTTCCACAAATTCACACATAGAGAAGAAGCCTGTTCCCCAGAAGAGGGCCCAATTTGTCTTTATTATGCAGGGAAAGTCTGTTGAAATCGATCCACCACAAGCACCACCACCTTGCCATTGAACGCAATAGATTATTACGTCTTCACGCCTAAATGGCTAAACCGATTTTGATGAATTTTGGTACAGAGAAGTTTGGACCCTGGAGACGGACATATGCTGCTCTTTTTTTAAAGTGAGATAAGGGGGAGAAAGAGGGAATAAACGGCAGAGAAAGATTTTTTTTCAATTATCACGCGGGTTAAAGTTAGCGTTAGCCCAAAGTAACTATGACACGCGAAGTCGCGGGTGGAAGCTAGTAATATGTTAAATATAATTTTGAAAGTATTTTATGCGCTTTCATTGTATTACACATTGGTTCTACATCATAGTACTACCAGTATTGGAATAATAGAATAATAGACTGTGCCCACAGCAGTCTACGCATCAGTCATCTAAAATTTTTACGATATAAAATCGCAAAATTTTAAGACTTTTAAATGCACCATTTCAATCATTTGTGTTTCCTTCTTTACCGTAGAGACTATTTCAAAACTGGCTTACGTCCCTATTTCAATAAACATGTGCAATAAATCGATTTTCATTTGACTTTCACCCAAGGTGAGGTTCAATGGCGCCAGAGATCCCATCAATAATATCTGTTGCATCGGTATGGAAGTAATCAGGCGCCCGCGCGCCCCCTTGTTGTTACACGTGAGCTTTCTGTCGCCTATAATTAGATTTGTTTTGTTGAATTAATATCGCCATGTTTGTTGGTATGGAGCTTTATTTTCCTTTCTGATTAAACATGGGACCGATGCGATATTTTTACCACAATATTTCGTACGGTTTCGTGCCGAGGGACCGTCAATACGGTAAGCCTATCTATAAGGATAGCAGACTGTTCAGAAACTAACATCATAAAAGCATTAGGACATAGGGAACAGCTATGCTTTTAGGCTAGTATGAAAGTAGCGCCACTTAGGAGCCAGTAGTTTTAAAAATTGTGATGGATAGTATGAAGGGGATATGGCTAGAAGTGGGTGACAGCTATGATGATGACTAATAGCAGTAATAGCGAAGTTCGAAAGAAGAAGACATTCTGATGCTCAAATTAATTAAGATAAGAGCAAGTGAATGATGATGATAATACTTTAATTGTTAATTGTACTTCTACTATATAGGAACAGACTTGAATGATTTTGCATTTTATTAATAACACGTTTGTGGATTTCTTGTTTAAATTATGTTATATTGTTAACTTGACTTTTCTATTGTGTCTAAGCAACAAAAAAGCAATAGCTATGAACGTCAGATTAGGAAGCCAGCCCAGCTGATGGTGCCGTGTCGACGGCGCGTTCATGTTCACTACCTACCGGGGTAGCAGGTTGTTCGAAAGAGATACCGCGGCCCAGGAGCACAAAGGGCAAAAGAATTAACATAGATGTGTTTTAGTCAGTCTGACAGTCCCTTACACTCCACCCAGAACGGAAGACTTGTCCCAGATTTAATGATATCCCATCCGAAAAAAAAACAAAGCCCATCTGAAGGTATTTTCAGTTTGCCAAATATCCATTTAATAGTTGCTCCAGAAACTAACCAATCTATAACTATCCAAGATAAGAGTAACATCTGCGATAAAACAAGAAGCTGCGCATCAAAATAGATTCTAGGTAATGCAAATACAGATAACTTTATCAGCGAGGTTCAAGATTCTTAAAACAATCAAGGTTGTTGACTTTATAGTGTTTGTTGAAATCGCCATATTTATTTATGCTAAGCATTCCTACAGGTTGCCTGTCCAGTTTGAGAGGTATGTACCTAGTTCGAATTTTTCCCAAAATTTCCAATCTCTTACAATTATTGTATACACAGAGGTGATATGACAGCGGACCAGTACTTAGCTTTTTAGGTGCATTTCCAACGCAAAATAATCTATTTCTTCGTGTAGTTAATGCTTAAACTGGTGTCAGAGTTTTTAATCCATCTATGGGTCTTATATCTCTCATGCTAGCTTTTTCATTTTCGTTCACGGAAGCAGGCGATTCCACAATACGATCATGAATCTAAAGAATCATATAAATCGGGTAGAAGTGTTATCAAGTACTGACCGTAGATCGGCAAGCATTGGATGCCCTTAAGGTTGACAGACGATCTTTGCGAAATTTGATGATATTCAATTGTAAAACCAGCAGTTTAATGGTTAAGACCAATGATGTATACAGAGAGATTGCCACTAAACGTTCCGTTTCATTGACATAAACACCCTCTCTCACTCTTCTCCAGTTAGTCGCTCAGCTTCTTCAATGAGGTGTCAGCCTTAGATCAGAACAGTGCTTTAGAAACCACAATTACACCTTCCATAAGCCAAGGGCTTACTAGACCCAATCGGGAGGGACAAAAACAAATCTTCGATCGCAAGCTTTACTTCAATTCGAGATTAATTGTGATAAACGATCGAACGGATTTACAAAGGTCTTCTGCTTGGATATTCTCGACGTATCGTATCAGGTCAGTACCTAGATTTGCCAAATTGATGAATATTTGCTTATATGGTGTAGAACCCAAATATTATGAAGGCGAAAATTAGTATGTGTCTGGCCCGTTTTGGATGCAATTTGGTATGTTATTGCATATACCCTGGATAATAACACATTGGCTAGGTTTTCTTAGCTACGGGTCAAAACTTCGGGGCGTAGCTAGTATTTCTAGAAGGAAAGGTCCTCGTTGGTCTAGTGGTCGCAAGCGCAACTCCTGAGCTGAGTGGTGGTCTAGATTCCCAGGTCGGGCAAAGTGTTTTTGGGTTTTTCTATAAAGAATTTCTCAGCAGCGTTACGATGATCATTACGATGTTATATAGCTAAAGTCAGGAGCTGAATATCTACTCACATTATCATCGTTTTCTTTCCTTGACTATTGCTTGCTTGCTTTTACAACATTTTAGTTTGACCCTACTCGCTGCTCGCTTTCTTCTTCCAAATCTAAATCAGCCTGTATCTTAGTATTCACACGCGTTTTATCCGTATCGTCCATTTTGTTTATCGTATAAAGGTCGTATACTTTGTTTAGGGAGAACGCTTTCTTAAAACTGCTATTCAGCAGAATTTCAATCTATAAGATTAGCATACTTATTGTACGACGCCGACGCTTGCAAGTTTAAAGACCTCTTTCCCGACGAAATAAAAATAAAATGTCTGTCTGTGGTTTTTTTTAATGGAAAATCATTGGGTACTGGGATATGGACGGCGCCGCCGAGGCTAGCCCAGGAAAAGGTGGCGAGACGAACTGGCTGCGTACCACGAGGGCTGGTTTGAGCAGGACCGGGAAGAGAGATTTTGGAAGAAATTGAGGGAAGGGTTTGCACAGCCCATTGCTGTCATAAAATAGTAATAAAAAAACACTACCGATGCTCTTTAGTTTAACTACAGTATGTTCGATTGTAAAGTTCAAAACTGCAGTAAAAATGTTTTCAATTACAGTCCTCCATAATTCTTTTGTAACCTGAATCACATTATCTGGAGTGTGCTCTTTTTTGCAAATTGTCTATTGAAATTGTATTGACAAAACAAGATGGCCGTGTTCATTCCGATTATAGCCTCGTGGCAAAAAAGCTTTTCATTACCTACTGTTTTGTGTTTTGATATAGAGACTTGGCTAAACAATTACCTACTCACTGGTATCATAACAAAATGTTTTTGCCCAAGCAATTAAAATTCCCGGATGGAAAAACCCGGTTCTTTCTTCGAAATCGTTATTATGAGTAGGTACATCTAAAATAGGAAGAGCAATGGACTCATGTATGGCAACATGTTGCTCGGAGGGTTAACGATGTTCAATTAATTGCCCGTGAAAAACACGTTGTTTGTTTCGTTAGCTCGCTGGGCCTGAAAAATACGCATTCTTATTATATAATCTAAATTGTTTTAAACAAGATTTTCCTTTCGTTCCTTAGCCAACCCAGCCGTCCGGGCATCGGCTGCAGCGAGATGATTCCTGGCCACCCTAGACGCGGGTCTGTGGATGGTTAACAATGGGTACCTAGTTTACCACATGTAAGGTTTTAGTCAGTAAAAGTCTGACACTGCGTTGAGGAAGTTATTTGATGATTTTCGAGCCCTAAAAAGAACCCTTTCGTTAGTCAACCAGTTTGTAGCCTAAATAACAGCTGCACAGGACCTAGGGCCCACTGAGAACAGTGGATATCGTAATTTTAGTTTTTCGTATCTTTTTTATCTTTCACTAGCTGTTCCACGCGGTTTCACCCACGCTGCTCAGCACCTGTTGGTCGTAGCGTGATGTTATATAGCCTATAGCCTTCCTCAAGAAATGGACTATCCAACACCAAAAGAATTTTCCAATTCCAACCAGTAGTCCTCAGGGACTACTGGTTGGAATTGGAAAATTAATCTCAGGATTAGCGCGTTCAAACAAACAAACAAACAAACTCTTCAGCTTTATAATATTATATAGATATATAGATAACAGATTTGCGCAAACTTTTCGGTAGCTTATGTCAAGCGTCTTTTGTGCCTTTTCCATATAATGTCATTTTTAGAACCTAGAAGAAGCTAGTTGTTCATATAAAGGCGCTAGTACAACGTTTTCAAACATCGCTATTGGTTGAAAAATTAGTGTTGTTTTCAAAGAAACTTGCCCTCATTTATCGACTTGAAATCTAAAATCTAAATATTTTTATTTCACATAGGCACCTATAAAACGTCGAGAAAAGACGCACGGTTCGCGTTGATCATTTCCTATGGAAGAAGTACCGGCAAGAAACTCCATAAAAACATTGAAACACATAGCTATGGTCAAGCCGTTATAGTCAGCTTTGACAGGCCATCCCTTGAATATGAAACAAAGTAGACTGATGACAGATCATCTTTTGTTTTGATCACTTCCAATGTTGGGTAACATCAATGCAGTCAATGGTCGTTGCTCTAAAGTCCATCCTGTTATATTTAGATTATCTAGATCCTCGAGTATCTTTATTGAGATTTCTATTAGTTATGTAAAGATTCACACGTCGGCGCCAATAATCTGTCCTATATTGGTTTTGATTTACAAGAATGTAGCTTATTTTAAGCGTTATGCGATTTTGTTTGGGTGCGATGGCATTCTTCTAGGAAATAACTTACTCGTGTAAATTAAATTTCATTTTCTTTCTATATTATGTACTTTTTTGGGATGGAAAATCTTCAAATAACTTCCCCTGCTCTAGACAGAGCGAGAGGACTTTTACTGACTAAAACGCACCCATGTTCCTTCTCTTATCCTTTATGTTCCGCGGCCGCGGTATCTCTTTCGACCAACCCGCAACCCTGTCAGGCGGTGACCCTGGCAGTCCCCTCTGCTATATCGTGCACTTATGTGCTTGAGTCCTTCAACAGCCTCATCATCTTCCTGCCCCTGTCCCATATTATATGGGGACGGCGCAAATATATTTTTCTTCCATTCTTCCCTGTCAATCGTGACTCTATCGTTTACTTCTTGTTCCTTCATATCATTCCTCACAAAATCCATATATCTTTTATTTGGTCTTCCTCTCTCTCTTTCCATTCATCAAGATTTATATTCATCACACCAGTTTTAGTCACACTTATAATAACTAAATATTTTACAGGGCGTCATAGTTTAGAATTATTTTGACTGAAATGTTTATGATGAGCTTTTCACCATCAATATATCAGCGAAAATAATTCGCTGCAGTAGCTGTTATAGGTTCTATACTGAACCACCAGATGGGTTAACTCTCCTGAGCTCGGCGGTGCCACGGCAGCAGCTTCCAGTTATGGCTGCCGGCACTGACACTTTCTACACGCACCAAGCTTGTCTCCACTGTCAAATGACATTGTAATGGCGAACGTGTCAATCATCATTCGGTTTCGGTTTCGGTGCCATGAATTTCTTTAGTAGGTAGGTACTGCCATCTCTCTCCTCTCATACAAAATTTTGGCATCCAACTCATACAAAATTTTGAACTTTTCAGTGGGTTTTTTCAGAGCTACCTATATCAAACTTAATTTATTATAAGTAGATACCTACCTACGGAGTGTGCGATCTTTTAACCATTTGCCTAGGTGAAAATCGTTTCCACGTCTCCAAATATTCTATAGATCTTTCTAGTAGCAGATTTCTAACGCGCCAAGTGATGAAGTGACTAACCCGAAGTAAAAAATATGATTCAAAAATGCTGATTATTAATATCTTAGATGCTGTTTCATTCATTATCTAACGTGCATTATTTTATACCTATTAAAAAACGCACCTTTTACCGACGCATCATACGCATGGCAACAAATTTGTACCTAGTTGCTATGATACCGTCAATTTATTTAGGTACCTATTTAGTGACTGCATTAGGTACGAAACTAATGTTTGGCAATATAAATTCACTTACTGATTATATTTTATGACATGTACTAATTGATAATAATCCAATGATAAAAATAAAAATATCACCGTCAGCCGTCGAAGTATAAGAACCGGAGTACCGGTAACTCCCTGATAAATTAAAGTAGGTATATACTGCTTAGGAACAAATACCTACTCCCCTTATACACCACATAGAGAAAATCGTTCTAAACTGTTTTTTTTTTACAACTCCAAAATACTAAAAATGAATTGTGTATCTCTAAAATTACCAAACACGCGTTGGACAGTTACCTACCTATTCATAAATTAAATTGTAAAGGTTCGAAATTAGATATTCAAGGCCTATAAAATTTCTTTAAAATAACATTCCAATGTGAAACTGCCACCTGTAAATTTACGTAAAGCGCTAACAATCACGAGAGGGAATTTTTCACTTCTTTAAAACTTCTGCCCAAAACAGAAAGTAAAATATTAACTTAATAGGCTGTTTAGAGATAAAGCTAAAAAATATGAAAACAATTAACGCGCATAACGTTTTGAAAGATTCCAAGTCCCTAAATATTTTATCGACCATTTGAGTTGCGGATTTTTAACGAAGAGTGAAAATATTTACGATGTTTGAGTTCAGAAAAGATTAGTGGTGTCTTAAATCTATGGCATGGCAATGAATTACGTCTCACGCAGTATATTTTTAACTAAACTCCAATTCACGGCTATAAATACAGCAAAGCATAAAAATGTATCGTAATTTTCGGGAACATTTCATAAAAAATTATTTACCGTGATTCCAGGCTTCAGATGTAGAGAGGGCATGGGTCCAAATAATACCACTTATAAAATCACTTCACTCCACATTTATTGTTTATGATTTTTTTGTATTTTTTTAATAACCGCGAATAATTCGGGCGCGAAATATTCCGGGCGCCCGACTCATGTTCGATTGAATGTTTTGGTTTGCGACGGGTTCACGTCCAATGTAATGATCGGGACACCAGTAATGGTATCAGCGCCATCTATTGCGGCACTCCGAAGCTCTTTCCAAATTGCAATGGGCTGGGACGGTGTTACCCAATAACTTCCTTTTATTGATTTTACTTTATAGACTTACCATAAATAAATAGTTCCCAAACAAACATATTAATTTATTTACATTGTGATTTCTTTTCATTAATTTACAGTAGTATTTCAGATTACAATCAAAAGTATACAATCGGATGCCTCTGTAAGCGCCATCTTTGATTTGTAACAAAAACTACGACGAACCATAGTGAATGGTTTCACAAAACCCGTATGAACCAACCAAAAAGAAGGGCGAATTTTACGCGTGCGCAATGGAGGGGAGCATAGTAAACTCACTCAATGAATATAATCAGTAGGCATTTGTCGATAGTGTGTATCCGTTGCGCCGGGTTGTACGTGCTAGAGATTTGCGAAATTTGAAATCGCGGTAACGCCTACACCCGGTTTATAAATAAACTTTGTGTTTGTGCAGTGACTGGATTTTTTGGAAAATGCAAAACGCACCAGTGAAAAAGGTTCCCATTCACTTGCAGGTAAGAAATTTTAATTCGCACCTGTTGTTTTCGCGATAAAGAGATAACTGATGCAGTTTTTCATGTAAAAATCGTATTATAGTAAGTTCTAGCTTCTTCAAAAACATTGTAAAATTGCCACAGCATTCCTTCATTTGCCAAAATCTTTGACCGGGAATAGTTTGACCTGATTTTCATTCAAAATGTAGGTTGCCGGCGTTAATTTATCGTGAAAACGTAGTCAATTAGAAAATGGTTCTGACAGTGGAGATAATCTTTCGAATATTTGCAAAATAATTGACGTAATATATGGTACACAATGAGTGGAATGATAAAAACATAATTTCGTAAGGTAAGAGAAAAATCTTTTGACAACATTTCGGTTAAAACAACGAATTTATCGCAGCGATAACACTATCGAATGTTTTGCTATTTTTATCGTTCTCTGTAGTTTTATACGTTTGGCATACCAACTAGTTAATTAACTAGTTAAATCTTGGAATAAATGTATTACCCGTAGATAACATCGTAGTTTTACCCACCTAGCAGAAAGGCCAAGTACAAGCCTCCTTCATGAATACATAGGACATACGTCTATTGTAATAATTTTCTTTGTGACGGTAATTCCTCATAATAGGTACCTATATGTTATTCTAACTCAAGCAATAATAAATGGAAACAGACCAACCGTAGTCTCATTCAGATAATAAAATTACAGTATAAGTACATAATAAATTCCCACAATACTAAGACGCAATGTCAAAAAAATGGCAATAAATTGTTATGTTGTAGCCTTGGTCCCGGTGAATGACCCCATTTATGGAGCCCTTCGGGCTTCAAGTTTCTAGAGACCTTTGCCGTTCGGTTGGCAGGACTACGTGACATGCGCAGTAGCTACGGGATTTGAGATGAAAAGGCATGGCGAATCTTGTATTGCGGATTTTTTTGTTGCTAAATAAACCATTGTTGCTTTTTGTTAAGGGTTAACAATACGACGAACTGAGCGGTGTTGATTTGTGGTGCATATTAGGATAGACTGGGTTGAATAATTGATACCTATAGGTATTTGTAGGTATCACAGTATTAGATACGTTACGCCCACGTCGCCCACAGTTCCTACCCCTAAGCCTACCTACGATTGTGATTTTCCGGTCATTTAATATGGTTTCTAGATATCTATTAACCTACTAATTGTCCAAAATCTTCTTTCTCCAGATATGAAGGCCTACATAGCTAGGTTTACGCACTAAAGGCATCATTTTAGTCACCTACATTCTAGGCATTGTGCAATGCGACTTGCATTTAAAGCCTTTAGCTACTGACTGTACTCTTTCAGCCTTAAAAAGTTGTTCTTAATCAAGGGAAAGGTTATTTATGACGCTAATTTATTACGCTGCGTGATATTCTGATATACACTTGGATTATTCCATAGAAATATGGATTATCCTATCACTTCGTTTTAATCCTTTTTTTCCATAAAACTGGCTGAAAAGTGTTACGTGTCTTGTTCTATCTTTGAAAAAACAAAGATTTAAGTTAGTTAAAATCTGTGTTCTAAATTCAAAATTACAATTTCATAGACGAAGGACGGCATCCAAATAGGCGGATGTCACTTGTTTTCTTGAATCAGAACGGATACTGGCAATCCGGGAAAACGCTAGAAAGGAAAAAGAAGTTTATCATTGACAACGGCAGATTAGCGAAATTGGAGCATTATCTTATCTTGCTTAACTGCATGTGTTTAGAAAATGCTGAAGATCAAAGTTAGCCGATGTTGTTCTTTATTTTTATTCATGTTAGTCTATATCAAACAAAATAAAAAAGGGCTTACAATCATCCTTGGTTGCCCTCACTGGCATTCGTAGATGTTTAACAGTCGTTACGGGCAGTCAGAAGTTCGGCAATCTGACACCTAGTCTTGCTATGGGAGTCGTAGTCCCAGAGAATACGTCATGGAGGTCAGATAGGCAGTCGGTCCATGTTAAGTATTGGACTATTAGTTCGAAGCGAAAGACCTCAGTATGTTAGGAAAAGTTTTAGCTGATTATGACCCAACTGATAAAACGCCAATTTTTTTTTGCCGATTTCAAAAAAAGGAGGATGTTCTCATTTCGACTGTATTTTTGTTTTTAGGGTTCCGTACTTCAAAATAAAAAGATGGCCCTTATAAGATCACTTTGTTGTCCGTCTATCTGCCTTTCAATCAAGACAGGATTAATATCTCGGGAACGCGTGGAGGTATTGATTTGAAATTAAAACCATATAAGTACTCAAAACTGTGGTCCCTTGGAACTGTGAAAAAAACAGCCCTAAGTCTACGCAGTCAAATGATATGGCCGTTTGTGTCGCAAGTTTGTACGGAACCCTCGATGCGCGAGTCCGACTCACACTTGGCTAGTTTTTTCAAGTATTCTTTTACAGTTAGAAGAAAATCTGTGCTACAGACCAGACAAAATCCATAGTCTGCAACAATTGAAGAAACACACAGAAATAGTAATATCGTAACTTAAACGAACTATTTAAATTCAAGGTTAATTTCGTTAACGTTTCTAATTCTCAAGCACCTCCCTAATCAAGTGACCATAAAATAGAAAAAAAAACCGGTCTACCGAGCCTACTCATAAATTAATTAACGTGTCAATTATTTTCGTGTCTCCTCTATGCTTGTAAAGAATAGTTGTATGCTGGTCGCTAATTGTTTTTTTTCCGGTTTTAATGAAGTAAAAATGGTCCGTCATTTATTGTACGATAACATAATCAGCATAAAAATTGAATCCGAGTTTTCTTAGTACCTCGGTCCCGGCCCTGTGTGTGGTGGCAGTCAGGGGGTCAAGGGGTATCTTATTAACTAATACCAACTGGGTTATAAGTTAGCTAAACAGTAGGTCCATGTTAAATACTGGTACTCAGCTGCATCCGGTTAGACTGGAAGCCGATATTAACATAGTTGGATTTGAAAGAGGTTTTTTTTTGGTCTTTAAAAAACGTTGCCCCACACTCGGAATTTCTCCTGTGTCGTGGGTGCGTTTACAAACATTTAAGTTCACATACACAAACCGTACACAACAGTGCGGGAATCGAACCCGCGACACGCAGCGCAGCAGTCAATCGCTCGTTAAGGTTAGGCAGATGAGGATATAAAAGTACTTAGTGTATCTTGACTCGTTCACTCAGAGAGATGTATTCTTGCACTAACAGAAACTGATCCCATAAGGGTTTTTCCTTTTAAGGTCATCATCATTTTACGTTTACTTTTTCCATTCTCCCCTATCAGATGTCACGGCAACATTTACTGCTTTCTCCTTCATATATCACTCCTTACACAATCCATCCAACTTTTCTTAGGCCTGCCTCTCGCTCTCCGTCCATCAACATTCAGATCCATCACTCTTTTAATCACATGTGCTTCGTCCCTCCTTATTACATGTCTATACCAAGACAAACGGCTCCCTTTTATTTTTTCTGTAACATCCGCAACTTGCAAACTTCCTCTAATATATTTTTTTCTTTTAAGGTACGGAACCTCGACAATTAACCTAATCCCTAACCTTATTTTTTTTTACTGCTCCAACAAAGCATTCGCGTTGTTCTCTGCTGAAAATAGTTGCTTATTAACGTATTCCACGTTAATTAAGAATTAAATTAACTCAAAGAAAATTAGACCAGTTAGACGAACAACGTGATTTTTCCCACTGAGTATATTACACAGCCAGACGGCAAAGTACCCTAGTTTGGGTTTGTCTTCTAAACCGTCCTTTAATGTGTTATTCTTAACCGACTTCAAAAAAGGAGGAGGTTGTCAATTCGACTGTATTTTTATATATAATCGAAAGGGTTTAAACCCAGTCGGTAGCAAAAATCTATGAATCAAACAAAAATTTTTTGTTTTTTATTGGAAATCTTAGTTTTGTCAAAAAAGTTTTTTTTATTTTTATAACATGCTTTCAGCAAATGATAATAATTTCTGCGAATAGTTTTTACAAACACTTTCACAAGTAATTTTTTTTTAAATTTGTGGCCGGTGTTTCGTATCTCACTACTCCGAGAAAAAACAGCTAAAACAAACTCAAACTTCAGTCTCTTTTACGGTCCACACAAAAATCTTGGTTAACTTACATGATGTAGTAACCCTATGGATTTTTAAGTTAAAACCGGTTGCTAATCATTTTTAGATCCTTAAAGAACCTACTAACAAATATGATATACTAAAGATATGTTGGAGGATTGGGTGGGGGAAGGTGTATCATACAAATTTGGTCACCATCGTTCTTTAGACAGGCTTAGTATGAAACGTCAACCACGATTTTTATTTTTTTTTTCGGGTGGGAAATCATCCAATGACTTCCCCCGCTCTGGGTGGAGCGGGGGGGCATGTCAGACTTGTACTGACTAAAACTCACCCATGTTCCTTCTATTGCCCTTTACGTTCCGAGGCCGCGGTATCTCTTTCGAACAACCCGCAACCCCGGCAGGCGGAGGCTCTGGCAAGCCCCTCTGCTTTGCTGACTCTCTTTGAGGCGCGCGTGAAACACGAACGCGCCGTCGACACGGCCTGTCGTCAATCGACGGACGGACGGTGAACTACCCATTGCTCACCGCCCACAGGCCCGCATCTACGGTGGCCGGGAGTCGTCTCGCGGCGCCCGGCGCCATGGGCGTCTCCCGCGGCGGCTGGGTTGGGCACCTCCTTTGCTAGCATTACTGCTTCGCAGAAGGTGGTGACCGCTTGTCAACCACGACTTGATTCGTATTTTATTGCGGATGGGAAATCATCAAATAACTTCCCTCGCTCTGGTCGGTGCTGGGGGAAGTGTCAGACTTGTACCTACTAAAACCCACCTTGTTCAATCCCTTTATGCTCCGGGGCCGTGTTATCTCTTTCGAACAACCCGCAAACCTCGGAACTTGATTCGCATGATAAACACATTTACTACATAAGTACAATAAAGCTAGCCATTACTACACCTATTTAAGTACAATATCTAGCTGTAAATTGTTTTACAAAGTGCGTTGAACCAGTATTCTCATCCAAGTTACTTAATGATCTACTTAAACATTATTATAAGTACTATCGGAATTAACAGACCGTTCTATGAAAAAAAACTTAGTTAGAGGCGCTCTCTTGTTTAGGTGAAATTAACTTAAGTCATATTGACTGTTCCGTGTCTTAAAAAATCCGGGTGCTTTGCAAAGCACGTTATTTGTAGGCATTTGGCAGTCGTTACGTGTAGTCATCATCATCTTCCTGCCCCTGTTCTATTATATTTGGGGTCGGCGTAACACGTTTTCTTCTTCCATTCTCTCCTATCACGTCTTGGCATTTACGTCTTGGCCTTACACAACCCATCTATCTATTCTTTGGCCTCTCCCTCCATTCAGTTCAATCACTATTTTAGTCACATGCTCTTCGTCTCTCCACATTACATGTCCATCATCATCATCATCTGCCTAGCCTTTTCCCAACTACGTTGGGGTCGGCTTCCAGTCTAACCGGATGCAGCTGAATATCAGTATTTTACATGCAGTGACTGCCTATCTGACCTCCACAAACCAGTTAATACTGGGTAATACGATACCCCTTGGTAAGACTGGTTGTCAGACTTTCGGAACACTGACTACCTGTAACGACTGTCAAAGATCTACAAATGGCAGCCGGGACCAACGGCTTAACGTGCTTTCCGAGGCACGGAGGAAACTCGGTATGTAACGGGTGGTCACCCATCCACAGGCCAACCTAGGCCAGCGCGGCTTAACCTAAAGATCGACCCGAGCGGCTACTATTATTTAGCCACGAGCAGGAGCTCGTGGCTAAATAATGTGGTATGGAGGACCACATTACATTTCCATACCAGGACAAATGACTCCCTTTAATTTTTTCTTTAACAGGCGCAACTTTCAAACTTCTCTTATTTAATCATGTCCTATTTTGTCCATTTTTGTCACTGCACACATCCATCTCAACATTCTCATATCCGCTACATGTTTTTCATTCATTTTTACAGCCCAGCATTCTGACCCATACAGTACGACAAGTCTAATCGCGGCTTGTATATTCTCCCCTTTACCTTGAGGGGCATCCCTGGGTCACAAGAAAGTCATTACGTGTAGTCAGTGACCAGAAACGTTGACTGCCACTCTTGCCAAGAGTTTCGTGTTACCCAGTCACTGGGCTATGAAGGTCCGATGGACAGTCGCTCCACGTAAAATACTGGTATTCAGCTGCATCTGTTTGGACTGTGAAAGCTGTAATTCCATTTATTTATTTGAGACTAGCTGGCGCCCGTGGCTTTGCCCGCGTGTTGTAAAAAAAAGAATCCTATGTTATACCAGACTATAATCTACCTCTACCTAAATTTCGTGAAGATCCATACATCCTTACACATAGTCGCATTTATAATATTCGTAGGAAAAACATGTACCGAAAACAATATAGGAATATATTACTATACAGTTAAATGTAACGTATTTACAATTAAAAATGATAAAAACTGTTTAATTAAATAAAAATGTTCGGACGAAAGTCAACAGAACAAGCACAAGAGAAAAGATCTTTCGTTTATCCTCTCCCAGAAAAGTTTTAACACGTGATGTTAAAGAAGCAATGTGTTTGATGGATGTGTAGCTTGTAGTATCCGTTGACTGTGACCGAGAACTTACTTATATTAATAGGTTTACTAACCCCACATTTCCGACCACCATCATATCCCGTATTCTATGTTTTTTTACGCGTAACTACGCACGGACGAACGCCATTTTGAAAATGGACTTGTATTTCCCTGTCATTCTTTTTTTATGTCTATTTATTTATCGTGTGGTTTGTGCCTAACCTTATTGAAAAGTTTTCATCGAGAAATATATCTCTTAGGCATGATATTTTCCAGTAATAGAATTATATAACCTGATGTGAATCCGAAAAATTTGAAGTGTGTGTCTTGGGTTCAAACTTGACACTATGACTTGGTACTCCGAACGACAACTACAGCACTAAGCTATCACGTCGACCTACTTTGTGACATAATATGTAACGCAACATCTCAAAAATAGAGAATCTATGTCTATATGTCAGCTGATTTACCTAACTCGAGAACTACTTGACCAAATTACGTGTACGTTTTATTTAAATTTCTGATGTTCACACGGACTGTATCCTATTACGAAAGACCAATACACACAGTAGCTATATCGGATTTTTACATATAAATATAACGTATATAAACTTGCGACATAAACGACTATATCTTTTGACTGCGTAGATTTAGAGGGGTTGATTTTACACAGCTAAAAGGGACCACAGACTTGAGTATATGGTTTTAATTTTAACTTGACAACTTCACGCATTACCGAGATAAAGGGTCTTGATAGACAGACAGACAGATGGACATCAAAGTGATTATAAGGATCCGTTTTTTCCTTTTGAGATACGGAACCCTAAAACCATGAAAGCCTTTTCTTTGCGGATGGTAAATCATCAAATAACTTATAAAGTAGGTATAAGATCACTCGGCGGAGCGGGGGGGAGTGTCAGACTTGTACTGACTGAAACCCACCCATGTTCCTTTTATTACCCTTTACGTTCCGGGCCACAGTATCTCTTTCGAACAACCCTCAACCCCGGACCATGAAAACATTAATCCCAAAAGAGTAAAGACCAAAAGTTTCTAGGTGGCCGTAAGAAGTCATAACCGAATACCTACGTACTTACATTTTATTACTTACAGACGTCTTTTTATAATTACTTCATTACGTACTCAAATGTTTACCGCGTAGGAATGACTAATCTAGTATCTACCACATCTGTTAAAACTTTATACGATACGTTAGCGCCATATTGGTACGTTTGTAGAGTTTTATTCTATTGTTTAGATTTAAATGCTGTCACTATATATTAGCTAATGTAAGTAAGTCTAAACTTAAATAAAGATCAAAAGGGATGGTAATGTGAAGAGACTAAATTTGAAATAAGATAAAAACCCTAAGTGATTTTAACAGGGCAATTTCGTAACGCATTTCTATTTTGTCAATTCGATATTCAGCGTCAAATGTGAGTCATTGATTCTAAAGGCAGAAGAAGAATTGAGTTGCAGAGAGGTGGGTTATGCTTTTGGCCAGTTTGTAGATTATATATATATGCATCTATTCCCTCATAACTTCTGAACTACAATTTTTTATATTCGAGCAGTCGAATTTTCAAAATGTATGAAGCGATGTGTTTTGAGCTCCCTACAAAATCCATCGAATTACGTGGCCATTTGATTATAAAAACTTGCTCATTTACTTACAATTCCTTTGAAGCTATTGGTAGATTGACAGCTCGGCTGTTGCCAGATTCAATTCCATGAAAAAGTAACCAAGTCGTAACCTGTCAACTCCCTAAACAAAAGTGCTATCATCGAAGGTGCCATTCGCAGCTGGGAGCTAAGCTGGGTAGTTAAGTGCCTAACAAACTTTCCCTTTGAAGCTCTTGACAGATTGACAGCAGTAGTCTACCGTCAATCTGTGCCATACGGTGGCCGGTACGGTTCTATTCTTAGTCAGACACCACATGGCGTAAATACTACCATAACTCAGAAGATTTCGTTTTAAAAGCATTATCGTCTTCCTGTTCTCATCACAATTCATATGGAGGTAGCCCAGCTCTTCCATGTTCTTGCATCTCTATCAACCGTTTCCGTATTCTTCGACTTTCTAGCCATATCGTTATTCTTCTATTTTTTTCGGTTTGTGTTTCAAAATTCTGTCCATTTCATCCAGCCATATTTTTTCTGCAAAGTATTCCTGAATAGCTGTATTAGAAGCATCCTAAACACGGTTTCTTTCACGGTTGAGTCAGTCTTGACCTTAGTGACTCCACTATTTCATCTACTGATTTTATGGAAGGCATAAGTGTGTTCATAAATGGCTAATCCCGCTCTGGGCGAAGTGAAAGGGAGTGTCAGACCTGTACTGAGTAAAATTCATCCATGGTCCTTCTTTTGCAATTGCGTACCGGGGCCATGGTATATCTCTTTCCACTTAACCCCGACAGGAGGGAGATAGTCTCTGTCATTCAATCGTGGTGCATTCTACAATTGAAACGTTTTATAATATTTACAATAAGTCATATAAATCTCAGCTCTATCGATTAGCGAGTTCTTTGATTGACAGTTTTTACGCTGGGGCGCTGTGTGCAATAAAAATATTGTTCCTTACTACGAATATCCTCTGTATCGTGGGTGCGTTTTACAAACATTTAAACTCACATATATACAGATAATCAGCCGTGCTCTTTCTATAAATCTTTTGTACAGACGCCTGCACATCAAGCTACTACAATCTGTCAGATTTCTTTGATAGATTTTCGACTTTATTTCTAAAGAATTAGGTTCAAGGTTCATTGGGAAAAAATGACAGTTTCAGGTAGCTTGACCTGCTGCTGTCGTCTGTATATTTCTTGAACCAGAGAGCTAGAGCTAGTTCATCTTGATCTATGATGTGGTGGAAGAAATGCTTTACATGTATAAGATATTATTACAAATTGAAAGATATCAGTTTGTTTAAGCCTCCATGTTTGTTTAACTCGCGTGCTGATATACGTTAATCAAAGCATAAATATTATTGTTTGTACATTCTGTTCTCGAACAATGGCGTGAATCGCCTTTCGCCTATGCATTCGTTATCATTTATCGTTAATAGCTCTTATTGAGGTAATACTCGATTTTTTGCGATAACAATGTTTGACTCAGTTTGGTTAGTCAGCTTTTGGAAGTGTTTGCCTACGTAAGGTTGAATAGTTACAGGTTGAAATCCTTACTTATATACTTAAAGCGAAAGTGAGTATGTTTGTTTGTTAACTCTTCACGCTTTAATGGCTAAACCGATTGTGTTGAATTTTGGTACATAGATAGTTGGGAACCAGGAGACGGAAATAGGCTTTTTTTTATTAAAAAACGTGGGATGTGTGGGAAAAAAAGGGAAGAAAAGGGAAAACAAATTAATAAGGCGCAAGGGGAAATGTGTTACCCCAAATTTAACGCGGGCGAAAGCTTGTCTTAAATAAACTGTTTCCAATAGCGGCCACAACTAAAGCATTGTGTTAAATGCAAGACCTGTTCTCTGATGTTTTGGCACTTAAACTGAAGAACCTTTGTTCTAGGCCTTCTTGAAATATAAATCGCAAAAAAAATACTTTCTAGAGAACGTGACACGCCCAGCTAATCAACATGTATCATATCTGCTAAAAATACTAGTAATCTATCTAGATACAGATGGACACCAGTATTTTATTTGGAGGGACTTCCTTTCTGACCTCCATAACCCAGTTAGTACTGGGCAATTCTATATTCCTTCATTATTATACACTTATTATTTGTAACGACTGTTGAAGATCTACAAAAGACAACCGGGACTAACAGCTTAACGTGCTTTCATCAGTGCACGAAGGGAACTCTGAACTTAACGGGTACCTAATCTACATATCAACCTAGGCATGAACGGCTTAACCAAAAAAGCAGCTGCTATTATTTGGCCATGAGTTCCAAATCAAGCTCAAGCTAGAAATCTTATGGCTCCAATTAAATAACAGATGGCAAGCAGAAGTAAAGTAAAAAATGCATTCGCCGCTTAAATGACAAAATCAAATTCGCCCGTCGCTGGACTCAAAATGACGATACGCTTTACAAGGCAAGGTTAGCAAAAGATTTCTTCACTTCTAGGGAACTAAGATCCTTAACAATAAAGAACACGACACCGAGAGGATCAAATCGTGGGTATTGTAACCAAGCCAACACTTATAGCAGCAACGGATTTACAAATTTGCCACCAAGAGGCTATTCAATTTTTGCCGCCCCTACTGACTTTTGAAATTCAATAGGTACCATAGTTTAGTTCACAATAATTTATTTACACATTCTGAAACTCCAAGTTTATGGTTTGTGTTATATTAGTATGATCGTGAACTAAGGTATAGTTGTAACAATTTCTAGATTATTATTACAACCCACGATTTAGAATAGAGCAGTTGCTCTACTAAACTAAATCGTTTATTTTTGTTGACTTACTCGTAAGATAAAAAAATAAATAGACCAAATTTGCCGCCCCCTGAAATCTGCCACCCTAGGCTCCCGTCTTCTCAGCCTACTGGTAAATCTGCCACTGACTTATAGTTAAAACTTAAACCACTCACAAACCAGAGAAATCGTCCGCACGTCACCTTGACATTAACCGCGACGGTATCGCAATGCATTTCCGACAAGATAACTTTATTCCCGTCCACTACAGTAACCACCAGTTAACTAATTAATATGTAAATATTCAAACCGAAAGCCAACTAGTACAGTTAGCTAAATTAACGGCGTCAACGTCCGGCATACTCATTTTCTGTAGCAAGACTGTTTCCGATATCTCCTGCCTTAAAACTATCAACCTTACTATCTTAACTTTAAGGTTTAATTTCCCGGCATGGTCTATTGCAAGACAGTTTCCGATGTCGCTGCCTTAAAACTATCAACCTTACTGTTATAATCATAAGGTGTAAGATTCATTTTGTGATGACTATGGGTTCTTCAATATGCTATTCTTACCATGCTATAGGGGATCCTCCCCTTCTTCCTATACAAAGGGCCATAAACAATGATTTACGAATGCGTTAAAACAGTTAAACTTATGCACGTTTTCACTCACGCTAGTGTACACCTAAATGAGTATCTAAATTTGCCCTGTTGGATTTTCAACACTCAACTTCACCACGAGAGTTCAATTTCCATCAGTGCAATAACATTTAGGCGCTCATTTAAGTGTCGCTTCGTGGTCGTGAAAACGGGAATTTGTGCTTTATTTTAAATCGTGAGGTTAAACATGGCGTGGCGTTAAATCTTTCGAAGAAAACCCGTAAAATACTTCGCCGGAATTGTAAATCGGATTATAGTTAGTATGGAAAATATAGCTTGCTCTAAAACGGAGAAATTCCAAGTATTTCACGTGTAACCGTCTAGAATTTGAAGAATTTTCTTTCGTGCAGCATTTTTGCTTATATGACTAGTTTTTTATTACGATGACCTTGTCCTTGGGTTTATTTTGTAAATAAATAACCCCTGTCAAGACTTCCATTATTATGGTACAGTTACACATAAAAAACATGACGTAATTTAGGAGCCTACCTCGATACAATCTTTATGTTTGCGATAAGGTCTTAGAACCCCGTTGTTCGTTTCTTGTATACTTTTAATTTACATACTTAGTCCAAATGATGAGGAGCTGCTAATTTAATTATAACAGCCGCTTAGGTTAACCTTTAAGTTAAGCCGCGCTTGCCAGGGTTGGTCTGTGGATGGGTGTCCACCCGTTACATTACGAGTTTCCTCCGTGCTCCGGCTGTCATTTGTAGATCTTTGATATTTATTTTGCCTGCGGCATCGGTCGCGTTAAATTCGGTATAACAGTACTTGCTATCTGCAGTTTTTACCCTTGCGCCTTATTGATTTGTAATAGCAACGCTAAGTTTTCCCTTTTCTTCCCACGTTCTCCCTCATACGCCACTTTAAAAAAAATAACTAGCCTATGTCGGTCTTCTGGTTCCCAACTATCTCTATATTAAAATTCATCAAAATCAGTTCATGCATTAAAGCGTGAAGAGGTAACAAACAAACAAA
The DNA here is from genome assembly GCA_958449745.1 of Ochropleura leucogaster. Classification (NCBI taxonomy): domain Eukaryota; kingdom Metazoa; phylum Arthropoda; class Insecta; order Lepidoptera; family Noctuidae; genus Ochropleura; species Ochropleura leucogaster. Next base: position 8,069,281 of record OY288225.1, read on the forward strand.
CTCACTTTCGCTTTTATAATATTAGTAAGGATTTTACTTTAAATATCAGAAAACAATCCATTTAAAAAGTCATCATCATCTGCCTAGCCTTTTCGCAACTATGTTGGGGTAGGCTTCGAGTCTTCCCAGATTCAGCTAAATAGCAGTATTCCACATGGTGGGTCTGCCTTTCTGACATCCACAACCCATTTATAGCTGTGTAATACAATAATCCTTCACAAAATTGGTTGTCATGCTTTTTGGCCACTACTTGACAACCTGTAACGACTGCCAAAGATCTTCAAAAAACAACAGGGACCAACGGCTTAACGTGCTTTCCGACTCACGGAAGAAACTTGGTACCTTTGTAATGAGTGGTCGCCCATCCACCGACTAAACTAGGTAAGTGCGGCTTAACCTCAAGGTCGACCCGAGCAGTAATTATTCATACACTTTAATCAAAACATTTATGTACATGGATAGTTAATTTATAACACTTCTGACATTCTTACCTAATGATAGTTGTCACATTAAAAATGTAAAAAACCATGTCTCACCTTCCATTTCATCGATTCGTTGCACTACATAACAAAACTATGGACGTCTTATGTCATACATAAAAACAATTGTGTTACATAATCGAATAATTTCTAGGCCTATAAGGTCGTCGAAAAGACAATTAACGACTCTGGAGCATGCAAAGTAACCAAACGATCAAATCACAGACAATTTGGCAATTGCTGATTCGATTTGCTTCATTAATATCGTTAGGCCCATATTGCTCTGCTTTCGGATGGCATTGGTCAAGGATTTATGTATAAAAAACTGGTAATAGTGCTGTGCTAAATTGTGATTAAACTGCCTTTTATTTGGATCTGTAATTTATTTAAATGACATCATTGTTCATTACTTTTTGTTCTCTATAATAGATTTTTTTTGTTCTCTATAATAGACGTTTTTGTCCGACATTTAGTGTTGTGTTTATTCAGCTAGTTACTTTGATAGTATGCGGTAAATACTGATGTGAGTTTATAGACTTTCTTCATCTTCCTGTCCTTGTGTCTTGTTCACGTATTTACGTTTTGTAAAGTAAGCAATGACTTATTGTCGGGCCTAAGTTCCTCTCATAGTTAAGTACTACGCTGTAACAACAACATTGTAAAACCAAATGATTTAAAAAGAGTAACCATAGAATTTCTTGCCGGTTCTTCTCCATAGGAAAAGACCAACCCGAACCGTGCACCTTTTCTCGACGTTTTATAAGTGCCCATGTAGGGTGAATTTCATTCATCATTTTGATTTTGTCCTATTCGTCATGAACTCCGTCCTCTTTTATGTCATTCCTTACATTTTTTCTTTGGCTTTTCTCTCCCTCTCTATCCCTCAACATTCATATCCATCACTGTTTTACTCACATGCGTTTCGGCCTTCTCCATTACATGTCCATACCAATACAAACGACTTCTTTGAACTCTTTCTGTAAGTAGTGCGACTTTCAAACTTCCTCTAATATACAACCCTTATATTATCCTATTAACACTACTTTCTTTTTCCAATAAGAATTTATGAATCTTAAATTGATGAACTTTAATTATCAATGTTAACACCCTCGTGCCACCTTCTGCTGAGAGTAAGTTTAACTCCTATGGTTTTTGCCATGTTACCCTGATCTGCTAGAGATTCCAGGTCTAACCCGTGAGCTGCTGAATGCCTATCAATACTCCTTGTTCCGCCTATCGAAACATTCTGTGAGGAGTGAAGACCCTCCCGGTATACTTTTATATTTGTACAGTCCATCCAAAAGTTGTCTGGAAGATATCGCTATCAGCGATAAGACCGCCATTGTAACCAAAGAATTAGCAATTTATGGTTGTTGGACTTTTGATTTGCAATAAAGTATATTCTATTATATTCCACTTGTCCTTATCGCTTAGTTTAACCACGTCTCCTGTCAACCCTAGTTGCAGAACCACTAACAATATTCCGACATCTTCAGCTTCTTCGTACAATTACTTAAAATTATGATCCCATAACATTTTACTGCCATGCCCTTTCCTGCTTGAAAGCATTTCTAACGAGAACCAATAAATAACACACTGAAGTCGCCAGTACTAAATGAAATAAAACTAAAACCGTTAACCAGTTTTCTAGCAATCAGCTACAATGTCTAACAATGCGTTCGCGCATTCTCGGCAACCAGTCGTTTTCACTTTAACTTAAGCATCAGGAAATGTATAGAAAACAGTAATGTCAACTGTTTTTATGGGTAGACTAATGTGTAACCACTTGACCACAAGCTACGCGTTCAAGCGACTGTGGAGAAAACAATTAAGACAAGTTGCTTAGAGCAAGTCACCGCAGCGCGACTTAGGGCGGTTTTAGACTAGCGTATTTTATATACGTACGTATAAATTTATACCATCTCAAGTGTATATACGCGCATTTCCGGCTTGTTTGTTTGATTAAAATGACAGAGCTATCAAATGAATGGACGAGTTATCTCGCGACTTGCGCTTGTATGAGCTTATACGCGCGTCAAGCGTCGTACGAGCTCCGTGGCAAAAGGTGCGTCTATACACGCCTCCATGCACGTCCAAAAACGAACTTGTGTTGTCCAGAAACAAGCGACGCACGCTCTTATCACTTTACACAAGTTGTATCTCCCGAGGGCGAGACCGGAGCCTAATGAGTCGACCTGTAGACTAATGAGTTTAGTGTTGTTAAAGATGCGGATGTTTTTGCACGCTGACAGGCTGTTAAATTCAGGCCAGGTTTATGGTTTGCACTTAAAGTTAAATATAATAATACAAATACGGAAACAAATCCCTAAGGATTTATATTTAACTTGTAAAAAGGTCGTTAATAATATTGATAAATATGCAAACTACAGTTAATCGAAAGTCTCCAGATGATTTTCAAATAGCATGGCATTGAACGAATGGCGAGTACAAAAGTTGACATTTGTTTATCTTGTTCCGCCATCAATTTCGCGGTCCGCCTCAAACGACCTCGAAGCCATCTTCTTGTGTCACGGCTATGTCGTGTTCATTTGCTTGTGCAACCCCTCCATTTTATTTTTCACTGCTAAACAGTGTTATGACTAATTGTTTGTGGCTTTGCCCTTTTCAGTTTCTTCTGCAACCCTTCCATTTTATTTTTCACTGCCAAACAGTATTATGACTAATTATAACTAAGTCTGTCTTCTCAAATCAAAGCATTTATTTCATAAAGGCCAGTAATAGGCACTTATGAACTGTTAAGCAGGCATTGACAACAATAAAATGAATCTATAATCACAGACACAAGCAAAACTTCTTCGAAAGTACTGTAGTTGCCCATTCCAAAGATCTCTATGGAGGAGAATGGACCAGAAACTCCACGAACAGTCTTTTAAATCAGGATATTGTAACAAAACCTTGATTTCATCATTCATGTTGAGATGTTACATTTTTCGAGATTGATGTACCTAGCGTTAAAAGTCTCCATACTAAAAACAAAAGAAGTAAAATTGGGTCATATCAAGCAAAACCAAATCTATCCCTAGAAGTGTTTTATACCGATATCTATAATACCAGATCATCAGCCTAGCCTTTTCCCAACTATGTTGGGGTCCGCTTCCAGTCTTACCAGATGCAGCTGAGGTCCAGTACTTTACATGGAGCGACTGCCTATCTGACCTCCACAACCCATTTGAAACTGAGTAATACGATACGCTTAGGTAAGACTGGTTGTCAGACTTTTGGGACACGGACTACCTGTAACGACTGGCAAAGATCTACAAATGACAGCCGGGACCAACAGCTTTCCGAGGCACGGAGGAAACTCGGTATGTAACGGGTGGTCACCCATCCTCAGACCAGCCTAGGCAAGCGCGGCTTAACCCAAAGATCAGCCCGAACGGCTACTATTATTTAGCCACGAGCTCCTCTACAATAGCAGATATACTGCTGAATATGAATACAATCGCCACCTTGTATAATTTCCATCGCTTATAGCGATTGTTAGTTTTAGAGTTTAGTGACTCCATTTCCTGAGAACCAAAATAGCTAATGTCAAGAACAGATTAAATCCGGATAATGTATTAGCCTGTAAAAAGAGATTTACTTCCGATGGTAGACCACATGAGAAGAAAGAAAACTTCTCATGTGGTTACGCTTACGATATTTTTATTAGTTATTTTTATACGTCCACCTTAAAATATTAATAGAAGTCATTCATAAATTTTATTGATAGGTTATCATTAGAGATGGGATCGTCGGATGCATATTTACCTAAAGTTAATTTTTAGCTAACAAAGTATGGAAGCGGCTTGTCAGGATTTTTTTTTTGCATAATTATGTAATCGGAAATAAGTATATTTGCTTAAACTTCCCAATTTACTTATATTACCTGAGCTTGAATAGGTCCGACTTGATAACAGGGAAACTGTTTTTTGTGTCTAATTGAGTTTACTATTCTCACGGAGTAACATACACTTAATATTAATTTCCCGAGATAGCGGGATTTTATTCCATAAATAATATTTGCATTTATGGAAAGCATTTTTTTCTTCCATTCGGATACATCCGAAGATCCCATCTCTTGTTATAATTATACTTATTTTAGTATTATTGGTACGGGGACTGCCTCTTTAGACCAAAGAGACAGTCCCCGAGAAAAAAAAAATGGTCGCGATAATAATTGCTGAGCACGAGGTCTTGGTTTCGACCCTGATCAGGTAGTGTTATTGGGTTTTATCTTCAGAAATTTCTCGCCCGTATTACTAGGCAAGGTTTTACTAACTTTGTTTTTATGAACCTATGGAAATCCTGTTTAACTAAGAATATTTGATTAAACTTGAACGTATGATCAAAGTGCGTCTGAAAATCAAAGCATGATATGAATAAGATAGCTCAATAAAAAAACTATGTGATGCTGCTTACGATATCAAACGTGTTTATCTATGAAATTATGTCTTGGAAGTATTTGAAAGTTAAAAACTTAAACAAGACTTGTTACAAAAATAATTTCAAAAAGCGGGGGGAAGTGTCAGACTTTTAGTAACTAAAACCTCTTTTGTCCTTTATGTTCCGGGGTCGAGGTATCTTTTTCGAACAACCCCAGTAGAGGTCCTTAAAAATACTTGTAAGTAATTGGCGAAATGTGGGCCTACAAAGGTGGGACGTACCCAACTCTTACTAACTCTTCTAACTCTGCTAACTCTTCGGGGATTACAAGCGCGATGTGATGTTTTGTGATGGTAAAGGGGACGCTAAAGAGTTTTTAAGTCATTTTCCATTCCAAATGTCGCCACAATGTCTCACTGGCGTGCATAATAAGCCTGTGAATGTTGGAAATATTTAATTTATTCATACTGTTAGTATTGTTTAAGTATAAAATTTATGTTTTCGGAGTCGTAATATGCTAATTGATTAACTAATTTTCTATTAAGTTTTTGTAATTGTTAAACTACTGAGTCAGATGTGTCTTCTTAAGCCGTGTCTATAAAAAAAAACCATTATCCCAGTGTCGCATTTTTGTCTTTACCTAACCTACAATTTCTTGTGGAAATTACTGAAAGTGAGTTGTTCTTTGAAAAAAATAGAGCACTGTTTTATTAAAGCGACTTCGTGCACACATAATGCGAAAGAGTAACCATGGACTTTCTTGCCGTTAAGTCTCCATAGGAAACGACCAACCTTTTTCTAGACGTTTTATATGTGCCCACGTATATTTTGATGCTAATTTTCGAACTAACATTAACACATTTGGAAGTTGGCAGACTGCAAGCTATTTATCTAAAATCAATATAAAACTTCCACCTCATCCTCATTATCCTGCCTTTATTCCAATTTATAAATCTGCCTTTATTATTTGGGGTCGCCGCAGCATATCTTCCAACTGGTATCGTAACTACAGCTCCCACTTCATAACTAATAAAAAATCCCTTTAGTAGAACTACTTCAATACAGGTAATACTGCACTTCATTTAACATTGTATTGGGACAGTTTACTTTGTAAGCACACCTCGCGGGATTTCCCACCATAAACACACATATAACATACAGACACTCGGTCCATGTACTACATAAATAAGCTAACAGAAGTACTTCTAACAAAAATCAATACATCAACGGATGCGAGTATATCTGTGCGTCAGACAGCGCGAGCCCATGAGTAAATAGTGAACAGAGACTAAGAGTGTATCCAATTACATGTCTACTCTGATCTGATTGTGAACACAGTCACTGTCTTGCAAGCTTCTAATCGTAAAATAATGTGCCAAGTATGTGCCCTTTAGTATTGAAAATGATCACGGCCTGCGAGAATTTATTTAAAGCAGTGGATTACAATGCTTTATTATTTTAAAAAAACGTCATCTTCTATTTTTATTTGCATCGCATTTGCTATTTTTATTTACAGGATTCGACATAAGCTTTTCAGTAACTTATACATGTCATTAATTTTGGAATTTGTCATCATCTTTAGCGCGGATGGAATGTTCCTGCCCCATCTATTTAACTCTGTTTAGTAACTCAGGAATTAATAAAGTCTTTTACTGAAAAAGTTGCTGTTAAAATCCAATTATTACCATAACGCCATGCTGTCTTTTGATCTCATCGACGCCTTCAACGTCCTAAACAATCAACAATTTAATAAACGTCTGTCAAACAGAACTAAGCAAGCTGGCTATGCCATACAGCCTTGCCGATAGAGCACACCGATTACATGAAGTTGGGTCTCTGCATTACTAACTACTCTTGTATAACATCCACAAATGAAGTGTGGTGTTATTTTGATGGGCCGCTGACATAAACCTATCAGCGTGACCAGATAAACGTTGAGTGGTATGTACTGGACTTGGATTAGACTTTGTCCGCGAACCATTACCATGGTTACTGATAGCAGTTTTAACTAAGCCGGCAAGATAACCCAAAATTAAAATGCATTGGTCCAGTAGTTAAAATTGATCATTGATATTTCAGCAAAAGTCTTTAAAAAGTTCGGTCGACTCCGGTAGGAACAAATTGCGGACGCGACTCCGGACATCGGACAAATGTACTGAAAGTCAGTGAAAGGCTACTAAAAATGTATTTGACAAAGCAGATGTGAGTGGCAACGCGCGCCTAGAGGCGTCGCCATAGGACAAGTCAGACCTTATAGGTGAGGTTCTTCAGAGGGGTCAGTTGCGTAGTTCTCTCTACCGGCGTGTGTATGACCAAATGTATGAACGTGGACGAGGCAAATAAGTATGTAAAGGTAGCAGCAGTTGGTGTTGTTAGTTTACTGTCTGTCTTCAGCAGAATACCAGCGCAGCTTGAGACACATAGTGCCCAGTAGTGGGCGACCTTTATAAATGTATGGGATGTGTCTAATTGTCTACGGGTCAATCTAACTTTTATCTTATTTTTTTTTAATCTGTGTATTTTTTTCTCAGTTTTATATTGTTTGTGTTAATTCCTTTATTGTGTCTTTTGTTGCATCAAATAAATGATTTATTTGTCTGTCTATCTTACCTTAATGCATTTTAGAGTTCTGCTTTCAAATCATAATGAATATTTCAAAAATGTAAAATATTCAGCGAATCGGTAGTTAGCGTGTGCATGCGATTCTGTTTATAATATTTGTAAACACAACGCTCATTAGACTACTTATTGCTTCCCAGGTTATTCACTGTTAAGTGTTAAAGATGCGATTTATGCTGAAAATTTTGTTTACATTAAGGTGAGTATAGACTACAACATTTACTTGTAACAGAACAACGAGTCGCTCGATGATATGTTCTAGTGTATCATCCTTTTACGAACTAAATGTCGAGCACTCTCGCCTCTTTAGGTGAGTATAGACTACAACATTTACTTGTAACAGAACAACGAGCCGCTCGATGATATGTTCTGGTGTATCATCCTTTTACGAACTAAACGTCGAGCACTCTCGCCTCTTTGTTACAAACCAAGGAGCATATTGGTGTAACATTTCGTCGAGCGTATTGGTGTAACATTTCGCCGAGCCCCGAGTGCGGGCGGTGCGCGGTTGCGGGGTGACGCTGAGGGAGAGGGACGAAAAACACGCGGTCCGCGCGGTAAATGCACAATTTACCCGTAACATAACGCCGAGCATTCCCAGGAACGTTACATTACATGGAAATGCTTTGGAAACTGAGCTTTTGCCTGTATTGTACCATTCGCAAGAACGTTACATTACACAGAAATGCTCTAGAAAATGTTGTAGTTTATACTCACCTTTTGTTACAAACCAAGGAGCATATTGGTGTAACATTTCGTCGAGCGTATTGGTGTAACATTTTTTCGAGCCCCGAGTGCGTGCGCGGTTGCGGGGTGACGCGGAGAGAGAGGGAAGAAAGAGGCGCGGTAAATGCACACTCACTGTGAGCATTTACCCGTAACATAACGCCGAGCATTCTCAGGAACGTTACATTACATGGAAATGCTTTGGAAACTGAGCTTTTGCCTGTATTGTACCATTCGTAAGAACGTTACATTACACAGAAATGCTCCAGAAAATGTTGTAGTTTATACTCACCTTTACATTTTGCTAATTCTCATTTTGAGCAATGACCTGTTTGAAAGTCTTCTAGCAGTTTATGTTATTTGTAAAATCAGCACAATTGTACCCTGCCAGGTTTGCGTGTTGTTCGAAAGAGTTACCGCGGCCAAAAGAAGGCAGATGATGAAACATGGGGGGTTTTAGCTAGTAAAAGTCTGACACTGTCCCCTGCTCCGCCCAGAGCGGAGGAAGTTACTGGAAGATATCCCATCCGTAAAAAAGTTCAACTGTACCAATAGATAAGGCTACTTGCAACCTTGTCCATGTTTTTCTGTGCACCTTTTTTTATTTTTCTTTTGCTGCTGTGTTGTGTCTGTTTCGAATAAATATTTTTCTATTCTATTCTTCTATTCTACTTTTTAACAACATTTTTACATAGACACTTCCCTACACGCAAGCATAAAATATTACAATTGCATTTAGTGATTATTGTTACCCCTAATTCACCCCTTAAAAACTTGTACATACGCACGAACACGGCCATTTTGAAAAAACCCACTAAAATTTCTGGGAAAACACATGAAGGGGAAAATTCAATAAATATTTCTGTATACTAGCATAAAAAGCAGCTTGTACTACATAGTATAGGAGCTTTGAACACGTGATTGTTAGACTGAGCAACTGACGGAACGTATTACAAATTTTATGTCAGTACAAAACCACACCCCAATTGCGTAACTCATTTTTCCATCTCTCAAGATTTTGGAGGAAATTCGCGATACCAGCATCCCTTCACAAGTTTTAAAAACGAAAACCGTTTCAAAACGAACATTCATTTATTGGAAACTAGCTTCCGCCCCCGACTTCGTCCGCGTGGCATAGTTACTTTGGGCTAACGCTAACTTTAAACCGCGTGGTGTTCGAAAAAAAGTTCTCTCTCTCCCCTTTTCTCACATTTTTTTTTAAATTAGCCTCTGTCCGTCTCCAGGGTCCCTACTATCTCTGTACCAAAATTGATCAAAATCGGTATAACCCTTAAGGCGTGAAGACATAACAAACATCCAAACAAACTCACTTTCGCTTTTATAATATTAAGTAAGGATGCGAGTGTGTTATATTATAAAATAACCCTGCTGTTTGCTAATAAAATAACCACGGGTTCAAAAATAAAAATTCGCTCGTCATACCAGACAGTCTAATACATATTTTCTTTTCGAAATACACTCGCACACTGCATACTAAATTCCATGGCTATCAAAGCAAAGTTCAAAATATAAAGTGGTTCGCGTGTCCCCTTTTAATACGATTGGGGCTAGACAGCTCGTTATGACTCAGGAAAAGGGGGATCAAATGTATGGAAACGGAGGGAAACGGCTCTTCTGAAATGCAGTGAAATTTCAGATTAAATGTGAAGAGAATTAATGAGGATTGAATGATTGAGAGGGTATGAAATACAGCCAGGAATAGATGCAAAAATGTAGTTTCTTCTGCAAAAAGCGTAACGTATACACTGTAATACTAAAGCCAGAAAATAATTCAGTACCATCATCGATGTCATCCAACACCTTCTTCATTTATTTCCATTCTATTTGGGGAAAGCGCAACGCCTTTTACTTCTTCTATTCACCGCTGATAATTGTCACGGCATCATTTATTTCTTTAAAACTGGACTTAAAATATAATATTTACAGTATGAATCAACAAATAAATCTCATAGTTTTCCATGCTGCAACGTGGAAATAATAAATGTTCCATAAGCTCAGTGTATAACCAAAATCTACATTTAATGCTCAAAGTCAAACATTTATTTGCTAATAAATATGGTTACAAAAGTTCGTATAATAAACAGTGTAATAGTAGCTTAGAATATTTAGTCATACCGACATGCAATTTTTTTTATTTTTAACATTATTTAAATTCAAGGAATTCTTGCAGAGCATAGAAAGCATTCTCAATTAACCACGTGTTTAAAACTTTTCTGAAGCGGACCATTGGTAAAAACTACTAACAAAGCAAAGACCATAAAATTTATTCAGACTCCAACATAAAACTTTCATTATTTAATAAACTTCTATGGTGTATAATCCGGTCACTTTTTCATTCAGTAATCCATATAGGTTTATTAAGAAAGAAATGTATCGGACCGCGAAGTATGAGGGCAGACAGGTAAATAGAAATTGAATAGAAACTGGATCTAGAAATTCTAGATGCCATCAATATTAATGACACTAATCGATTACACACATATTTGAAGTGTCTGTCTGAGAATTTCCAATAGTCTTTAGGGCTTCTGAACCTGCATGATGTATTTCTGCGATGATGGGCTCTTGAACCTCGCCTGTGATAGCATTTTGACATCCTTTTCGCAAAAGTTTATCTTGCATCTTATAATAAAGTTAATCTATGCCAAACTAATCTGCGAAAATGTCAATTGCTTCAGCGGTTAATTAATTTTCGATGTTTTAGTTTTTCTTTTAATTGATCTTTCTCTTATGAAATCTTTCCAAGTACTTGTCAGTTGAACTCTGCAGTCTGCAGTAACTTACACATCATCATCATAATTATCAAATAACTTCCCCGGCGGGGGAGTGTCAGACTTGTACTGTAAAACCCAACCACGTTCCTTCTGTTGCCCTTTATGTTCCGGTGCCGCGGTATCTCTTTCGAACAACCCGCAACCCCGGCAGGCGGTGGCCTTGGCAGTCCTGGCACACCCCTTTGCTATGATCATACTTTTTCCGTTATTAATCTAGCGAGAATATCTTCCTTCCATACCGTTAATCTTCTAGCAAAAAATTCGTTGTAACACATCACAAACTGTGTTAAAGATAGTTATCAAATAGACTCATGCAACAGGATTTCCACTCCATGCAGACACATAAACAGACAAACTAACGGACGAACACAAACTAAACCAGCAAAATAACAGCTCAAAGATAAATCTTATCTTAAACCAACGTTAAGATTAACTGAATGCGACGAGAAATAGGTCAGTCGGTTAGATGACACAATGCTTGGTGTATCTTTAGACTGTCGTTGTGACGATTATGCAATTATGTCACAGAGTTGTACAAAAGGTTCATTCTTAACAACAACAAGCGAAAATTCATACACACACATAATTATTATGACACATTTTACAACTTCAGGCACCGTTTTTCGTAACCATTCAAATCCATTCAGTTGTACCAGCTGTAATTTGTTGATCTTTAACAATTCTTACAGTGGTCCTATCCACACCACACCGCAATCATAATAAGTAGAATAAATAAATACCTCCAACTACCCTTGGTAAGCAAACCTAGTATCTAATTACCCAATAATTTGGCTAAAGAGGTAGATATAAGCAATTGCTCTGTTAAATACTATTAGAAAAAGGCAAGATGATGACGTAAAATTGATAACAAGCGCACTCGCGTGTATCATTTGTTTAAGGTCGCCATACGTACGCATCTATGTGTGCGTGCGCCTCTTTTCACTTGTTGTATGGACCTTAGCCTTCTGCAATTTACTATTACTTGACCAGGTCTTCGTAACCGTATTTACATTGGACAATGTTAATTGATTCTACAGAAGTGTGGGATTAGGTACTTCAATGGAGTTTACGTCATAAGTTATGTGTCATTATTAAACTAGCGATTGGTGATGATATCAAATTTTCTTAAGTAGATGTAGGTACATAACTTTATTTGCTTATAATTTTATCACGAATCAAAAGATGATTATGGTCAATTTGCTTGTGCGTTCACTTTGTTAACATATAAGAATCTTTTTTTTCTAAAAAGACGGAAAATATATTTACTTCCGGAAGTTGGTGACTTGTTTGATTCATAGATTTTTTTTATCTCTCCTGCAAATTCTTATTGAGTATTCATATTTCATTGCTATTGAGAGATATATTATGCATATCGTCACATTAGAAGAAAAAATATGTATTATAGAAGATAACTCAAAAATTACCGAAGTAATATAGAATTTATTAAATTCATATAAAAAAATCTAAAATGCCCATGTTAAAAATCGGCTCACAATCGACAGAGAAATACCGTAACATAACATACAAATGAAACAAAAAACATACAGTGGAATCGAGAACATCCTCTATTTATGAAGTCGGTTAAAAATAAGTACGTGTAACATTATTTATTGATATCTTGTTCATGATTAAGCACTATGTTTAATTTTTAAAAAACTAATGAGTCTATTTCATCATAGTATAAATCAAAAAAGGGTCTCTAATCTGAATTTGTGACCATGACACCATTAACACAATCACACACAACAGTATACTTATGTAAACAAACGTATTCAAGTTCAAATGTAATCCAGTTAACGTTATTGTGAAGAATACGAGTATGAAGTCCATTGAATATAACACTAACTATGTTTGGTATGCTTTTGTGAATAGCCAGTACTTCATTACATCTGTTAAAATATTCAGTGTGGACGTCAGTGGTATAAAGTAGGAGCTCACGGTTAAACAATAGCCGCTCGAGTCGATCTTTAGGTTCAGCAAAGCTTGTCTGGGTTGGTCTGTAGCTGGGTGTCCCCCCATTACTTACCGAGTTCCTTCCGTGTCGTTGATCTCTGCCGTCAGTTGTATATCTCTGATAGTCGTTACAGGTAGTCCGTGGTGTGAAAGTCTGACAACCAGTATTACTATGAGATATCGTATTATTATAACGCTGGAACAACAACATTGTAAAACCAAATGATTTTAAAAGAGTAACCATGGAGTTTCTTGCCGGTTCTTCTCCATAGCAAACGACCAACCCGAACCGTGCATCTTTTCGCGACGTTTTATAAGTGCCCATGTAGGCCTATGTGAAATAAAAATATTTTGATTGTTTGATTGATTGACCCAGTATTGACTGACTGGGTTGTGGAGGTCAGAAAGGCATGCACTCTATGTAAAATACTGAAGCCCAGCTGCATCCGATTAGATGAGAAGCCAACCCCGACACAGTTGGAAAAATCTTGGCTAATGATGATGTTGTTGGTGGTACCAAAAATTTCTATATGGCAATCTAAATTGAATCAGCCCATTTCACAACGAGTTTTGCACTTTCAGTAGCGTCCAAGCAACAGGACTGGCTGGACAAGATGTAAACTGTCCCGTCGTTTGTAGAACAACCCGACATTTCACTCCAGGGTAAAATGTACTGTTTTTTTTACTTCGGTCAACCTCTATTTAAAGTACACACGACGACACATCAACCTGTTCTAAACCATTTTAACCTGATCTCTCTACTACGGTGTGCGATCCGTAGTAGAGAGATCAGGTTGTAATAGTTTAGAATAGATTGACCTGCCATCGTGTGTACATACTATACTGGACCAGCTCAAGGGCATTGACGACGTAAATCCAACTGAACCTTCATCTGCCTCAAAATAGGTTTAAAATTCAATACCATCTACCAAACATTCATTCTCAAGGTCATCAATTGTTTTAACTGTGAAGCAAAACAATTCTTCATCTTTGAAACTACACAAACTGAATTAAACACACAAGAAAACGACATTGTTATCGCAAAAAATATCTTTATTGCTTATGTTGTAATATTTATGTTCAGTCAACTTGCGATATTACTGTGATACGGAACGTAGAAATGGTGAGTTGTTCTGAAATTGTGTCTATGTTTTGTGAATATAAAATGCGCCCACGCTGAATTTTTGAGTGAAAGAAAACTTGCGATGTCGTCACAGTGTAGCGAGCTGAGACCTAATATAACTTTAGATGTTTAGTTACGTATAAAAGTCGGTGATTTAGTAGCACAGTCACAAAAAGATGTTGTGTTAAGAATCAGCAAGAAACTTGAAGAGGTACCCGATGCAAAAGAAAAGCAACGACACCACTACTTCCAATGAAACACAAGTTAGATGATAGTGTATTTTAATTCACTAATATTACAACGGCCTATATAATTTTGTGATACTCTGTGTAATTACTATCGCTAAATATTACTCTTCATATTAATTTTTAAAGTACTTTTCCTATGCTCAATAGAAATTAAGTTGTAATTCTTTACTAGGATCAATAAAGTTTATTTCAGTTTCTATTAAAACTGTCGTTTCCAGCAATTTTATTTTTCAATTAATTTAGCTGTCAAAGTCAGGATATCGGTTTAATATCTTTGATCGTTTTACGATGGCTGCAGTCCACTTTTAGTTATATGACTTCTGAGATTCTTCAATTAGATAATCTTTATCTGTTAGTACGCCAATGTGATTGTTTAATGTTTTCGTAGATATTTTTGTATTCTCAGTTATCATTTTCTGGTTTCCTGCCAACGACATCGTTAATTAAAACAACAGCAAGATGCCCATCATCAAATGTACCAGTTTCTTTATTATTGTCATGACAAGTTTTTAGTACATCGATAAGAAAATTCAATGAAACTACATTTTTACCAAGATAATGTTGTGTCACTCGTGTGCCATTCACCTTGTTAACATTTAGCTTATCATTACATATCTTTACTGTATCTTCAAGAGCGGCTGTATATACATTGTCCTATAGACGGTGGTTTTCAGTACACATGGTATAAGTAGCATTCTCAAGGATTCCCCTAACTGCCCTACAAACATTTTAATCATACAAGTCGTATAAACCGTTCTATTGTACCACTTGACTATAGTCCAGCATAATAGGAACCGCCAACCTGCATTGTGGTGACACGGCCTTCGTAACTACTATTTTGCATGGCATACAACTTTGAATTCGCTATAACAAATGAACTCATTCCCTTCACACTGAGGTTTTTAAACTTTATGTTTTCAGTTACGCGGAATCATTCCTATTTCCTTGTGGCCATTTGCATTTGTAATTTCATTTTCACTTTAACTTCAGTAACCTAATACTTTTATTTTTGTGAGGTTATTGTTTGTATACGTATTGTGTAAACAGGCGGCGATACTTCCGCTTGTGGAGAATCAATATGAGTAAAGAAATTCAGCCTTTATTATTAAAAAATTCAGTTCAAAAGTGACCAAGTCTTCGTGTTTATAAGTAGTCCTAACGCTTACCAATCGTTGTTGCTATTCTGTGTTAATGGTAGAAGAAGTTTATGGTTTATGTCATCTAATGGCAAAATACCAAATGTTTGTCAGTCAGAGAGACTTGCATTGTTAACATTGACAATTTCCGCGTAATTTTCATCGTCTTAGAAAATATTCGTCGAAATTATTTCGAGCTAAATGTGTCACTTTTTTTTACTTTTTTTTTACATCAAATAACTTTCCCCACTCTGGGCGAAGAGGGGGGGGGGGGAGTGTCAGACTTGTACAGACTAAAACCCAAGTTCCTTCCATTGCCCTTTATGTTCCGGGGGCGCGGTATCTCTTTTGAACCACCTGCAACCCAGGCAGGCGGTGGCCCTGGCAGGCCCCTATGCAAATATTATAACTTCAAAGCAGCAACGAAGACTATGGAACAACCATATTTGCTGAACGCAAGCTGATGAATAAGTTGAATTTGAAGTTGAACAAGTGGTTGAGATGCAAAATATTGATCCTGAAAATTCTTGCCATGTGTTATCCCCGTATGACCGTATCTGAACACGGACAGAATACGCTTCTTGTCTCTTTCGTAGGAACGTGTGCGGTAAATCTTTTCTCTTTATTCGTCATGGGTAGTAAATTGCCCTGTCGATCACATACAGTAGTTAATTGATTAACATTCATGCGTTGGGTTCTTTAACCAATCAATTCAGCTTATCACGGTTTACGGGTCGTTTGCCCATTTCTCGTGACATTTGATCTTTCCATGTCGTCTCTTTAATACGTTCTACCGTGTCTTTAGAAGTGGTACTCAAGTCCTTAACAATTCTTTCTATCACAACAACGGTTCTATCTATTCATACTCAGTCACATTTAAAAGTCGATAGTCCATTATTCCTAAAAGTGACTCCAACTATGCAACTACGCATTCCGTTTCTCGGTCTTAATCTCTAAAAAGGATAAAAAGATCTGATCTCCATGTTTTGTCTTCAAAAGCGATGCGGTCAGGCGGGGCTTCAACATTTGATCTACGAACCGCCACTCTAGAAATCACCAATCGGGATTAGAGACATATTTCCCGATCATTACAGTCTGCATCTCGTCATCTCTTCAAACTTCGAGAGAATAAGTTAAGTTTATTCTAGGCATATGTGTTAACTGCTAACACATGCCTAGAATAGTCATGCATCGTATGCTGCATCCTAGGTCGCAACTCGCATCATCCCTTCATATCAGGAAAAAATCTCCACTCATTCATTCGTCTGCTCATGGTAGATAGTCCTTCAAACAATCACTTTCATTACTTCTGCAAAACTTTGTTAGCTATGAGGTTATTTATCTTTTTAGGGTTCCGTAGTCAACTAGGAACCCTTATAGTTTCGCCATGTCTGTCTGTCCGTCCGTCCGTCCGTCCGTCCTCGCTTAATCTCTGTGACCGTTAGCACTAGAAAGCTGAAATTTGGTACCAATATGTATATCAATCACGCCGACAAAGTGGTAAAATAAAAATTTGAAAAAAATGTTTTATTAGGGTAGCCACCCTATATGTAAAGTGGGAAGTGATTTTTTTTTTAATTTCAACCCTAATGTGTGATATATTGTTGGAAAGGTATTTAAAAATGAATAGGGGTTTACTAAGATCATTTTTTGATAATGTCAATAATTTCGGAAATAATCGCTCCAAAAGTAAAAAACAATGTGTCCCCCCCCCTCTAACTTTTAAACCATAAGTTTAGAAAATATGAAAAAAATCTGAAAAGTAGAACTTTATAAGGACTTTCTATGAAAATTATTTTGAACTTGATTGACACAACAGTTTTTGTACAAAAAAGACAAAAAGTTATACAAAATAATTTCTGGACTAAGTTTGTAGTATAATCGTATATGCAAGCATTTTTTGTAACTTTGTTTACATATTTTATTATCCTGAACGTATCTTTTTTCAAACAAAAAAAGAATTATTTAAATCGGTTCTCGCAATCCAAAATTACCACCGAAATTTCACGTATTTGTATTAATTAGTAACCCAATTCCCCGAGAGATGGCGCTGTAGGTACTTATTACATTGGATCGGGTATTACCGAATTGTTCGGTTGGCCTCATAACTGGGAACACTTATTGTGACGGACGGGAAACTACGGAACCCTACACTGAGCGTGGCCCGACACGCTCTTGGCCGGTTTTTAACATATTTTCCCAATGACTCTAAACAAGTATAATTAAACAAAATACAAAATGTCTCCAAATAATGTATTTACATTCCATTTGGCTGAGTAGTGACCTTTTTCAAAACATCAATAACTCCGAAATACCTATTATTTGTTGTCTTGGCTACAATTTTAATAGTAATAAAAGAAAACAAGTTTTAGTTTTTGGTGCTTCCATTTCGATCTTGTTCGATAACCTTCATTAAAATAGCTGTAACCCATACATTAATCATTAATGAATACGTCCTTAACATTTTTTAAACCAGGTTTTACACCAGGGGACGATTTAAAACTGATTCCGGAATTCCATTGCCTTTTTCATCCAGACTTACATGGCGACATGTCAAATTGCATGTTTTAAACGTAAGGCTGGTCGCACACCACGTTTATTCATCGGAAATAAATGTACTGAGCTTTTAAAATGAGCATTTTGTTTGTGCAGAAGAAGTATCTATTTTATTTGGAACCGTTGATTATGCTTACTGGCAGCTTTTGAAGGTAGTCATGATATTCTTGATGTCCTTTTTTTCAAACTTTCAGATTAATCTTATCTGGGGTTACGGGTTGTTCGAAAGAGATACTACGGCCCCGCAACATAAGGCAAAAGAAGGAACATGGATGGGTTTTAGTCAGTAAAAGTCATACACTCCTCCCCGCTCCGCCCAGAGCGGGGGAAGTTATTTGATGATTACCGATCCCATAAAAAAGATTAACTACTAAAGTAATTTTATCGATGAATAAACTTTACTTTGCATAGCTTTAATATTTTTATTATACATATATATGTATATCTGGTCCTGTCTTCCCATCTCTATCTAGCACTTTTATTTTGACTTTTGTTCGACAGTGACAAAAATAATGCTTACCTCTCGTCTGCTCATTTCGAGTACCGGTATCGGTATACTTCGCGCATTTTCGTGTTCATTCGTACGAAAACGCATTCAATGTGCGTTCAACCTAATCGTATATGTAGGAGTTGCGGTGAAAGCGATCAATAAACTCAGTAACACGATATTCTCCGGGTTTTCCTTTTAGTTAAGTAAACATTGCGTCACGAGACGGCCAGATGAGTATAGTTATAATTATACTGTTGGTGTGGCAATGCACTTACGATTCTTGCGAATATTGAGTGTTATTTTTTGATCGATATTTTTGTTAGACGCTTCATTGCTGTTTAAATTTGAATTGGGATCTGTTTGTTGCTTATGTGGGTCAGTCGTTAAAGTAAGAGTCAAGCTGTTTTGTAAATGCAGGTCTGTGGACAGTAACCAATGGGTAACTAACCGTCCATCCGTCCAGTGACGATAGGCCGTGTCGACGGTGCGTTAGTGTTCCACTCGCGACTCAAAGAGATGTCAACAAAGCAGAGGGGTCTACCAGGGCCATGACTGCCTGCTGGGATTGCGAGTTGTTCGAAAGATATACCACGGCCCCCGAACATAAAGTGCATAAGAAGGAACATGGGTGAATGGGTGGGTTTTAGTCAGGAAAAAGTCTTACAATCCCCCTCGCTCCGCCCAGAAGGAGAGAAGTTATTTGATACTATCTTGGGAGACAAATCTAACATTAGGGCCGTCTGATCTGAAATTAAGCAGCCTTTGATTAGAAGTAAAGTGTCGTTTCTACCTACCTTTTTGCAAAAAAGGCGTGAGTTTATATTTATGTGTAGAATGCTAAAATAGTTTTGTTTTTATAAAACAGTGATTAGAATATTATTATCAACATCTATACAAACGGCCAGTACGTACGCACTTAAATTGTTTATTAATAATTTGTTGTTACATAGTAACGATATCATAATTCGGAATAATAAATTTCCGTTAGAAACGGATATCATTAAATTTGTAGTTTTTTTACTTAACTGCCGAAAGGAGGGTTATGTTTTTTACCTACTTATATGCGCGAGATATTTAGTGTGTGATTAAATTATTAAGCATGGGAAAAACAGTAAAAAAATGTTTGAATTGATGATTAATTGTAATTACGTGTTTTTAGATTAAAAAAAAGAATCGTAAACTTTTGCTTAAACTGTCGTGCAATCAGGATTACAAAGTTTTCATCTATCTTGTCTTAAATTTAATAACGTCCTTCAACCACGTCGCGTTATTAATTAGGGACTTAATAAATAGCCTACCAATCGTGAACCTAATTAGGTTTAAACTTGTAACCTACATAACAATTAAGATGATTTATTGTTCTCGTAAAAATGTTTAATGTTTAAGCAATTTCTGATAAACATACACGCTTTTGTTTATGTTTCGTTTAAGAAAGCGATAACCCTTTATCTAGCAAGCGGATTCGAGTTATAACTAGGTAATAAAACTGATTAATAGACCCGATATAAGTACTACTATTATTGTATTTTCTTGTCCTTTTATTAAGAGCTTTTTGTTGTCGCGTATGCCATACTTATTTTTTGTTTTGTTTTTTTTGTTACCTTGTTCACGCCTAAACTAATGATTTTGACTAATGATTTATCCTGAAAAAATAAAGTGTTCCACAAGGAAACAACAATAACAGAAAGAAAATACTATCACTTTATTTTAAATTATTTGTATTTATGTCATTTTCCTGCAATTAAATGTAATTGCAAGAAAATGACATAAATACAAATAATTTTCACGCCTTAGAATATAAGATTTTCCCTTGCAAACGATGCATTTCTAGCAAATACTTTTTTAATTAAAGGCGCGATGTGTCTTTCGAGTCATGGTGAGATGGTGTGAGATTTGGTTCGACGACCCCCTCCTCCCCCCACCAAAAACGGTTCACGCCATTTAATTAATGAACGCCCTCTACCGAAGGCAAAATAGATCAACCTAATTTCCACCTCACTTTCAAATGGCAAGCTGGTATAATACTAAATAGAGTTATTACACCTTTCAAAGTTTCCGTGAGCGCTAAGTGCTTAGGCTTCGCATGTGCTTTTAATTAATTACTTTTTTTCTGCTGACATCATGACGTTACGTCACGCCATGCTTAGGCACTGGTCCCATCGTCTACGAACAGCGACTAGATTGCTAGACACCAGTTGACGAGACACGAATGTGAAGTTTAGATAGTTTGGGGTATGAGTGAGCGTGATTGGCAACTAGTGTCCAATCATTTATAGATTTGTGGACCAAGCGAGAGTCGTTACTGGTTTTCCGCAGACCAAACAAGCGTAGTTTAGTGAGATTTTTCTCTGAAAGCAGTTGTTGCTGAGACAATCATGTGAAGAGACTGACTCGTCGGCAGTGCTATCAGATAAGCGGTCATTATAGCCCTTTTCCTAACCATGTCGGGGTCGGCTTCTATTTAACCGGATGCAGCAGTACTTTACACGGATATGCCTGTCTGACCTCCACAACTCAGTTCTAGGTGATCTTTGATTTTCACTACTATTTGCTTTGAGGTAAGACTGGTTGTTAGAAAACTTCGGGCCCGCGACGACTTGTAACGACTGTCAAAGATCTTCAAATGGCAGCCACGAACGACTTAACTTGCTTTCAGAATCAGGTAAAGGACCGCCACCCATCCACAAACCAACCTTGACAAGCGCGGCTTTATCTTGAAGATCCACCTATGCGGCTGTTATTAAATACCTAGTGCTCTTTTGATAGAGATGAAGTACTTAACTATTTATGTATCACACGGGATCTAATATTGGTTTGGTGAGCCAGAAAATTATCGATAACAAGTTGCATCCCCGCTAAAGTTGCGACTTCTGCCTTATAGCTTTGCTAAAACATTTTTTTATCCGTAGTAACAGCAACAGTATCACTGTTTGTAATGTAGGTTCATGTTAATGTGTACAATGAAAGAAAAGTTGATTAAATGTTCAGACATTTGTATGTTTATTTCGATGGTAGACGGACTTTTTGTTACAATTACAATGCGGGTGAGGACGGGGTGGCCGCAAAGCTGGTTAAAGTTTGCGGGTTTTAAACGAACTTCTTGTTTTAAGTCTAGCGGTTAACGGAAAAAGGGGCGATGGCGAGAATAAAAGTCTAGAGGGTACAGTCGAAAACTGGAGCAACTGTTAAGATTTAAATTCATATATCCGCTTTAATGACGTGATACGGCTTCTCTCGCGTTAAATTTGGGGTAACACAGTTCCCCTTTTCTGATTTGCAGGTACCTGCTACCTGCAATTTTTGCCCTTGCGCCTTATTTATTTTAATAGTAACGCTAAGTTCGTAAAGGAAGATACGTCCGTCTCCAGGGTCCCCACTATCTCTGTACCAAAATTCATCAAAATCGGTTTAGCCATTTAGGCGTGAAGACGTAACAAACAAACAAGTGCTCTTTCGCTTTTATAATATTAAGTAAGGATGTTTTTCCCCAAGTTGAAATCTATCTCCTTGAAACCTACCTCCTAATCGTGAGTCGTTGTCGACTTTCAAAAGAACGAAACGCAATTGACGAAACAACCCAACAACGGCCCAATATGATAAAGGTATCGTTGAGTGAAGTAGTAAATGTTTGGAGTCAGGACGTAGTAACGGTTTCATCATTGCAGAACGTAAAACGGTTCTAGAAAACGGTTCGTTGTCGAAACGCCTACGACTACAAATTTCATGACGATATGATCAGCCATCTACTCGTGATAAGTTAACAAACAGTTACTTTCACGTTCGTAATATTGTATAGTTCTATCTGTCCTGCGCGGTTTCAACCACTTCTTTGGTTATTGCCCCGCTCCCGTGGGCAATAGCGATATGTTATATAGCCTATGTTACTCAATGATAATGTAGCTTTCTAGTGGCAAAAGTTTTTATGAAATCGGTCCAATAGTTTTTTCGTAACATACAAAAATACAAATCTTTCTTCGTAATAATATTAATGAAGATGGATCCGCATTTGTTATCCCGTTACAGGGCAAATGCCGTTCATCCCTCTTTCAAGTTAACCCTTAAAAACTGAGTCCTGTTTTGAGTATGTTGAAGCGAAAATACAGCTGTTAAATTTAAACACGTTTTACCGCTCAGATTTTTCCCTAGCCGACAATACAGTCTGGCGTACTTTCTAGGACTTTTCCATACTGCATAATATTCTATATTAAGTAAATCGCGTCATGCCCACAGCTACTATAAACTGTTGGGCGTACCCAAGAGTCCAAGTCACTCAGCGTCAGCTATGATTGATGTTTCTACAAATTATAGGTTTTAGGGTTTGTACGTCAAAAAGATAAAACGGAACCCTAATAGGATCAAAAAACCGATTTCATTTTTCTTTGAATTTGGCCGAAAAACTCCGATACCAAGCGGACATGTCAGAACACTATTGACGATATTATAGAAGTCTGTCTGTGGCCACACCAAAAACCCCTAAACTGATAATAATTATATTAACAGATAGATATATCCCTGTGCCTTGAAAAAGGTATTACACTAAGATCCTGGGGAACAATTTCTGATTTCCGCGCGGGTTAGGCTTGGGAAGCGCATGGAAATAATAAATACTATATGTATGTATGTTATGTGTGCGGGGTGCCCGCTCCTCTGGACAAAGCGGTGGGTAGTGTCAGACTTTTACTAACTAAAACCCACCCATGTTCCTTCTTGTGCCCTTTATGTTGCGGGGCCGCGGGATCTCTATCTAACAACCAGCAACCCCGGTAGGAAGATAAAATACTTAAAGAGGGCTCATCGTAGTAACACATAAAGTACTTAACTAAAGTAAGTATATAAGATATTCAATAAGTTTTTCCTAGAACCATTCATTATTTTAACGTAGATTTACTATGGTTTAACAACCGACCATGGAATTTACGCATCACTTATAAATAAATAATCACATGTGTGTATCGCATGATTCGAGTTACTGCTACAAATAATAATATTATGCAAATTCAGCGATTTACAACAAAAAAGTAATGATCATTATGTAATACAAATTAGCAATTACAATTAGCATTGTATTAACTGTTACTATTCAATGTCATTCAATACAAAGAAACGGTTTTATCGACTGAGAAAGTTAATTCAAGATGACCGTCTCAGTTTCGCGCGCTTTTCCCGCAACCCGGTTTTTCTGGCACTTACGATGTTACCGTAATGGGAAAAAGTTTCTTATGCTCTTATTGTTCTTAATTTCAGAGAGATCATTTAAAGTGTCCATTCTGTCTTTCAAAGTCACACGAGTTATAAATGACTAAGATTTTTCTTTTTTATTTATCGGCATTTAATTTTCTAATATGTCAATGTCTTTTATCATCCCCCATTCGGTATACGTTTCTTTGTCTCCTCATACATTGAACTTTCCTTTTCAACATACTAGCCGTTGCTAGTATGTTGAAAAGGTCGCTCTGGCTTCAAATGGGTGCATTTTTACTATTAATGATGAAATGCAGAAGTGCGTCTTTTGTTTATTTAGCCTTTGCTGTCCTAGTGTTGGGCAAAAGCCTTCCAAAATTCCTCCTACGTACTCACTTCTCCCGCCACTTAAAAAAAAACTCTCACCGTTGAAGTGCGCTTAGCAATTAAAAACTTTTCATTTAAACATTTTCCGGACATTGACGAAAAAAAACAGGCAACGGCCCGTTTTTTTGGGTGGGAAATTATTTAATAACTTTCCCCGCTCTGGGCGAAGCGGGGGGGGGGAGTGTTTGACTTGTACTGACTAAATCCCACCCATGTTCCTTTTACTACCCTTTATGTTCCGGGGCCGTGGTATCTCTTTCGAACAACCCGCAGCTCCGGCAAGGGCCAAAGACCCTTAAGTGATCTCCGGTATAACATACATGTGGCAATTGATTTTGATTTAAATAGATTACATGCCTGAACTCACGCCATTTCCAAAAGAGGGGAAGGCATTAACTACATATCTCTCCCTGCTATGATCCTCCTTCCTTCTAGTTCACCCACGTTCATTCATCAAATCATACATACGACACTCCTCACCTTTATTTTTCTTCGCAGGACACTTTTCTTTGAATGTGTTTTAATCAAAGGAACAACCGTCCCATGATTCAAGATCGCAATCACACTAATCGCCATTCTGCCCTTAATTACTAGAAAGAACTCGATTTAGAAATACTTCCCGTTCGTAAAACCAATTATCCTAATCTCCGTTCTTGTTTTGACTACAAACGAATTCATAAATCCTACAAGCCACACAAATGTTTTGGAAGTAAACTACTCGTAGAATTTCAACCAATCGACGTCAATCTATTCGACGTGTTAATTTTAGTCTATCGTGTTTACGTCTTCAGTATTGTTCACTATATTATCTGCACATCTTTTATCACTTTCTATTTGATGTAAAACCATATAGTTATATACGCATCGTAAAGCGAGGGGACGACCAGCGTCTATTTTCGGTATCGCATTTTCAGTTTCAGTTGGACTCGCGTAAGGCGCGCCGGTCGCCTTTCTCGGCTTAACATACACATTCAAACGCGAATTATTACCGTTTCTGCTTGCTTATTGGCTAGTTTTAAAATCCAAGTTTGAAAAATGACGGTTGATATTACTCCGACGTCGGTTTCTGGGATCAATATTAAAGTGAGTCCATTTTTGGCTTCATTTAAGAATTTATGCGCATCCTTGTTCGAGTTATATTTTAAGTACTGCTTGACAGTCTCTGAGATATTCATAGGACGTTAAGTTAGTCTTGTCTAGAATTCGCAATGAACTTCCTTTTGTATGACATTGCATATTATGCCGTTATTTCTCCATGCATTGCAGTCTAACATTTCTCGGTGTTTTCATTTTCTAATTCTTTGTTTAGAACGTGACTAACTTTGGAATCTTTTTGCTAAAGTTTTGTAAATCCTTTTTCGTCTCGTATTTAGTACTTGAAGCGGTACAACGTTTTTGCTTTATCAATGTTTTGCTTTAAATGCTACAACCTTCAGTAAATACTGGAAATGAGGCACAGAATACATCTTATCAGAACCTTAGCACGGATTAGTAATATTTGTACTAGATAACGCTTGTAGGTCCAGGAGTACATAGATAAAGGTGTTCTTCAATTGTTTTATCATCTGGCTCAGTAACATAGCGTTGTGAAAAAAATATAGATAAGTGCGTAGCCAGTAGAAAAAGGTATTCTGCAATGAAAGGATTTCAACCCTCCTAGACTTCCTAATCACGGACTATTGTAGATCATTCCTTTGTACAAAAGCTCTTTTGAGCTTCGAATAGGGGAAGAGCTGTCATCTTGTCACACGAGACTTGTCATAGATTTATGGCGCTAATATTAATATTCTTAGGGTTCATATCTGTATGAATAAGTAATGATCGGTTTTATCATGATTTATAGCAAGACAGGGTTGGTTACGATATTAAACAGGCGGTTATTGTTCCGTACTGTCTCATATTTTCATTCAAAGCTATTTATATGAATATTGATGATCAAAGTGATATTATAAATATTTATTTTATTGTTTCATGACAAAGCTAGTTACCTTAAATAACTAACTTATAATAATTATGTCAAATTGTGTCAAAATTCGCCCTAAATTTGTATAAAAATTGTGTCAAAATTCGCCCTAAATGCCCTAAAATTCCCGTGACTCAAGGGATGGCAGACAGAGCTAACTGCGAGCCAAAGTAAAAATCAGCTCTTGCCAGAATTAAAAGAAGCCTTTTTTACAATATTTCAAAATGTTTAGTGGTCACGGGGAGTATCAACTAAATGAAATATCCTTAAAAGGCTTTCTTGTATTGTAAGATAGTTCTAAGAATCTCTAATATCGTTTTAACAATTTTCTCTGTTATTTCCAGAGCTCGCAAAACCGCCTGCTGATCAAAAATGGACGTGTCGTCAACGATGACGGTATGGAAGACTTGGACGTCTACATTGAAGATGGCATCATCAAGTAAGTACTTGCCACCTTTATTTAAAAGGATTTTTATGTTAGAAGACATATCAGTTATTAGATCTTGGAAATTGGTTGTCTTGACTAAACAATTAACCATCTAAATGGGCGTGGCAAGGAGAAATATCTGCAATAAATCCTGTAATCTGCAATGGATGTATCTAGCAAGGTTTCTTGGCACCTCTACCTAGCCAACTTGTCTAATAGATACTTTACTGCAATATTATGTTACTACAAATTTTAACATGACTTGGCTTGTAACACACTGATCATTGCCAAATTGGGTATACCTAAATGATTTCATAGTTTTCTCGTCAAATGAGAAACGATGAACATCCGCTACAGATTATTCCATCAAAACAATTTAGACAGACAACGTTATCTAAATATAATATGAGTTTGAACAAGTATAACCTGTTAGAATTGACAGGTTAGGCCTGCAACCTGTCAATTCTAACAAGTTATTAGTTAGCTTACATCATTAGGTAACCTAAATCTAGATTTAGCTTTCTAGCTTTCATGTGAAGTTTATCTAGTGAGTCCTTATTTCTTTGACATTTGTTATTTTTTATCTGTACTGGTTTTGAAAAAGTTGAATAACAAATCAATAAATCTGTCGTTTTCCTATATTTTAATATAGAAAAACCACAGATTAATTAATTTAGACGAAACCTGCACTAAGAATAGTTCTTCGTATCTTTTCTAAATGTTGGTAAGACTTATTTATTAACGTTTATGGTTTGTATGAAAAACCCTGCAAAAGTTTTTCACATCTGTGGAAATCCATCAAATTTCATATCAAATACTGCAACGGTGGAAGTTGCTAGACTAACATAAATCTATCTTATAACTTTTGAATTGAATCCGAGGGCCAAACGGGATTACTCAATTCTCCCGTTCCCCCAAGACGGTGCGTATCGATCTTGCGGGCTGTCCCATCTTTGCAGACGGCAACGGGTGTGTATAAGTATAGCAGCGTCTATGAATACAGGATGTAATGGAAGCGTTTAGTGTCAACAGGCGGTTCTTTTGTCAATATTGCTAGTATTGAAGAACTATGATTTGAAAAGGAAGCTGAACTAGGAAGTGTAGAGCTAAACAATAACATGTCTTTTATTAGTAAGAAAGACGATCATTCTGCAAAATAAAGTCCTAAGAAAAGAAAAGTAGATTTTTAAACTTAACAGTTTTTACTATCCCATTTTAATATTTTTTTACTACTATATAAATGACATTGGTGCTTTCTATCCTAATATGAAAAGTTGCGAAAAAAATACATTTTCATGTTCCAAAATCAAGTTCTATTTCCAAAATTTCTTTGCCACGCTGCTGGGATACCCTGTTCGATATGTAATATACTTACCCTTAAACAACATTGATGGGGCGGAACTGCGGACGATGTCGACCTTTTTTCCGGCGACATTGCAGATAGCCCTTTACGGCTTGAGCACTTCGCTTTTTCTGCTTTATCGACCTTTATTGTATAAATAGATTACCGCTTTAGTCCGCTTTTTGCTGAGGCACCTGAAGACAAATGGCATACAGCAGCACACAAAAACTCACAACCACTTCAAAAAATTATCGAATACAATCTTTTACTGAACTCCGTCTAGATGGCACCATCATTAGATTATGTACTCAGTTCTAAATATACTTCAGCATGATCCGTAATGGCTTTCGCATTGGAAATCTAGGGTTTATTAGATTTAGGATCAGATTTAGAAGCCTTAGGGCATTCCTGAAACACTTCTAGGTCTTTATCGACAGTCGTTAAAATAACATTAGCTAACCTCGTTGTTTGTCTCGTGGCCGCAAGTGGTACTGCTAAACATGAGATTTAAGGTTTTCTCTAGGACTTTCTTCGTAGCACTCTGGAATGTGTAGCTCCAGTCGGTTGATGGCAAAAGGCTCAACCCCTATGGCATCATCATCTTCCTGCCCTTTTCCAATTTTATTTGGGGTCTGCGCAATACGTTTTTTTTCTTCTACTTTCCCCTGTTAGTCGTCACGGCATCAAATAATCCTTTCTCATTAATATCAATCCTTACACTATGCATCCATCTTTTCTTTGACCTTCTTTTCCCTTTCCATCCATCAACATTCATAAGTTACAAAAAAACGACAAATGATAAACAAACGACTACTTTCAATTTTTGTCTGTAACAGGCGCAACTTCCAGACTTTCTATAATTCTCATTCTTTACTTTATCCATTCTTGTCACTTCATACATCCATCTCAGCAGTCTCGTCTCTTATCTCACCCCTTGACAAGATAGGCAGTAAAAACCTCAAGGATCTCTGAAGGAGGAGGAGTTATGTTATGTAGTTAATAACATTCTTACATCAGCTCAAAGTCCCAAGGTTGATTAAACAGTAAAAACTTCTTTAATGGCTATTATTCATGCAAATGTTGAAGGAAACATGCGACGTCTGTAAGTAAAAGTGGTGTAACGTAATCACGATCAGATAATTTTTCACTTTCGTTACTATACATCGACATCGAACTTGTTTACGCTACACGCAAACGTGTGTCGATCAAAATGGGTTTATTGGAATCTTGAAATAGTAGTTTATTTATTGTTTGGTTGAGTAATATGGGGTGTTGAAGATTGTAGGTTACGTGGATGTTATTTTTTACATGAAGAACGTCTTTGGTCTTCTGAAATTAGAACGGAAGCAGTCTTTCTTCTATGTCTTCAGCATATTCGTGTTCTGACTTAATCTTAATTACTCTCTCTTACAATTTAGCTGTGCTCTACAGGGTCCATAAGTACACATTATAGTAAAACAGTAAATATATTGAGTATTTTTACGTCGACTATATCTTAGTTCCAGCAATAGCAGTGGCCTCGCATACTTCTTTTTGTAGCTTCTATTCCAGTCGCAGTCATATGCTCCTTTTTTACGGATAGGAGTGTTAGACTTTTACTGACTAAAACCCACCCATGTTCTTTCCTTTGCCCTTAATTTTCCGGGGCTGCGGTATCTCATTCCAACAACCTGCGACCCCGGCATGTGGTAGTGGCCCTAGCACCCTTAATACACTTTATAAAATAACTGCCAGATGCCAAAAATATGGACATGCTTTCCAAATCTAGCGTAGCTTACAGATTAGGTATAACAATAATAATATTTGCACAGGGTGCGCCGGATGTATCAGAAGGTAGTAAAGTATGTTGCTCGGAGAGGCTTCTTTCAATGACCCACAACGTTTCCTTGCAATTTAAACACCTGCGCACTTAACGATCTTATGACTACATCAGCGAGCGCACTTTGCACAGGTGAATTTTGGGCCAAAAATATTTAATTCGAATTTTCAATCGGCTAAAACAAGACTGGTGTAACGGTCTTCTTATTGATGCTTTTATCAAAGAGTGCAGTTCTCTCCTTTTATTCACGCTAATCATAAAATACTTGCTGTCCAATGCATTCCCAAGTTCAGACAACCAAAATTCTAACCTATATATTACCTACGCCAGAATGATGTTGTATATCTTGCTCCAATTTCATGTTTGTAAACTGTTGACCCGGAGCACTAAATAAAAAAAATACTATTTTTAAATCACGCCCGGGGTGCGATGCCAAATGTGATGTCAGGTCATTAACACCACACCAGCACACTTCCCAAAAAGCCATGAACGTGTGACAGTAATACACGGTCAAGGTCATATGCTCGATAAAGATAATTATCCTTTTTTATTATTGACGATAACCTCATTTTGTATTGGTGTGTTTATAAATAGATATTGTGAAGTTTTGTTGTGTTTTGGTTGGATATAAATAGGATCATTAGCAAGTACGGGACATTTGATACGGAGGAATGAGGTGATTGTGGCGAGGAAAGTTTAATGACTATGAGAATAGGGAAAGACCAATGAAACTATAATGGACTAGCTGGCCAGCGGCGTCGACCGCGTGATATCGAAAAAAAAAGAGTTCTATGTGTTATTCCAGACCATAATCTACCTCTGTGCCAAATGTCATCAAGATCCATTAAGCCGTTTTCACGTGAAAGAGTAACAAACATCCATACATCCATCCATCCTCACAAATATTCGCAATTATAACATGAATTAAGATAATGTGAAAGATCGTATGGTTAGAATAGTGGTTACTGCTGAAATGACATAAGTAATGAAATGTTGCGGCGATTTCAAATAAATTGCCTATATTAATTGATTTAGGATCGGCGCATCATTTCATTTCATCACAAATCGGAAAGAGATTTTCTGGGCTGGCAAAATAATACAGAACCTTCTATATCTGTCATCAGAACTACAAAATGCAGGGGCGACAGAAAGATAATATTTTAGAGTTAGGGTGGGGGATGAAATATGAGACACGTCCCCTTTACTGCACTTTCACTGCAAACGGGGTAACAGTATCTTCGGATAGTATCTAATCTAAAAGAAGGGGTATCCTTGGATATTACGTCTTATCTTCAATTACCCACTTCGAAAGGTACTTGCACTTCAGATAACACGTTCATACGTGTATCGATTGTTATGTTGATATCAGACGTTGCACTCGAGTGGATGTTCATTTTTATTTCATTTCACTATCTGACAAAACATGGGCAGCATTAATAAAGCAATATTCTCGATCATACTCGTCGTCCAAAACTGCAATTTCCAGGACTTGAACGTCTAACGCTGTCTTTAGCCGTTCAAGTCCTGGAAGTTGCAGTTGATCTGAGTCATCGATTTGAGAAAAAACACAAGATTTCATTTTCGATCATTTCGATCTCGAGTAAAAGACGCCGAAAACTAAAATCTAACATCGTTCAAATGGTTATCTAATGAAATGGTATATTCATTATTCACTTTTCATTCAGACATTTCACTACAAGTGAAAGATACCCCATAAATAAACAAAAAATTGAAGCGTCTGTTATCTTCTTTTATGGCAGTTACGCGCGAGCGCCGCTCTTAAACGATGGGCTGATAACCTGACATTACGCCAATATTTTTTTCTTGTACCTATTGTTTATGTATTTATGTATTGTGATTGCACGCATTGGCTTAAAGGAACCCGCTTTGAGAATAACCCACCTTGTGATTTCTCAGCGTGCGTGCAAAGGTACCCGATTGACACACAAGATTAAATTTGCAAAAAACGATTTATAGATACTAAACGTCCTGGCTTCGTTCATGTTTCGCTGTTTATTATCTCGAATACAATCTTCTTTAAGGCTTTTGAAGATAAATAACCATGTCTCTTTATTTATTTTATGAGGTTACCCATTATTTTTTGAAGAAAATTCGTTATTAACCTCATTAAACTAAAATACCACTAGTTTTTGACACATGCCTCGTCCATGCATCGCCACAACCACAACCCCTCTGTCTGCATCTAACTATTTCCTGCGGCTCTACCCGATAATCAGACCTTGTCGGTTTTCCAGGACAGAATAGCGTTCCGTCTTTTCTTCATTTCAAGCTTTCAAGACATTTTCTGTGGTCAAAACGTTTGCCTCTATTAATAGGTTTCTTTTTATTTTGAAATTCGCAACTAATTTCATGATTAAATATTATGAATGTTTGGGAATAAAATGAAGGGTAACAGTTAAAATAAATATGAATCTTAAAAAAGCCCATAAATGGTTTTTTTATCATTTTTATGACTTTAATACTGAAACCATTTTCTCCCAATAAATAATAAAAAAAGCCACACGAAATCTCAATCATACGTGGGCAGTCAACTATTCCACAACTTCACACATCGCTTACGTGGATACTGTCAAACACATATCTACCATAACAATTTCACATAGACACACCTTTACATCGTAGCAATAAGGGCCAGTTTTGACATGACATGCGGTAGACCGTCTAGCCACTGCTGCCACCCACATCATAAAATATAGTCGGCGTTACAAACCAGGTCACTGACAGTTATACAGCTTGCCACTTATACATTAGTTATGGTTAAACAATGCATTTCCACGACACATAGACACATACGTGCTACGGGAAGTAGACCACTTATAGACAGGGCTCCTGTCTAGACAAAAACAGAGGCAAGAAAATAATTTCTTGGAATTCCTGCTGATAATAACAAAGAGGAAAGAGGTGGAAGGCATCGCAATAACAACGTTGAAGGAACTAAGAAATTTCTTAGTAAAAAATCGATCGCTTTCTACTTGTTCTCATGTGGTTTGTTTTATAAGGGAAATGTTTGTTAAAGGCTTGCTATTTATGAATCCTGGCCACCGTAGATGCGGGTCTGTGGACGGTGAGCAATAGATAGCTCACCGTCCGTCCGTCCAGTGACGACAGGCTGTGTCGACAAAGCAGAGGGGATTACCGGGGTTTCACTGTCGGCCGGGGTTGCGGGTTTTTCGAAAGAGATACCCGCGGCCCCGGAACATAAACATAAGTCTGTCACTACCCAGTTGACTTAGACACTCCCCGGTAGGAAGTTATTTGATGATTTACGATCCTTAAAAAAGGCTTGCTATTTAGGCAAAAGTATCTCTTCCCTGCTCATAATAACAAATTATAAAATGCTAGCTGTTCCCCACGGATTCACCCGCGCTGCTCAGCACCTGTTGGTCGTAGCGTGATGTTATATAGCCTCAAGAAATGGACTATCCAACACTAAAAGAATTTTCCAATTCCAACCAGTAGTCCCTGAGATTAGCGCGTTCAAACAAACAAACAAACTCTTCAGCTTTATAATATTAGTATAAGTATAGATTTGTGTTAATGCAAATATTTGTTGATGTTGATACTCTCTCCTGTTATCCGGTAGGTCACATTTCGATAGGACTGGAACATTTGACAAAAATTTACAGAAATTGCTGGGCAGATGATTACTAAGATCCTACTTAAACTGAAAGACAAGACATTTGGTTTTTATTTTCTTTGTAAAAAAATCTATTATTAAAATACTCTAGGCATAATCCTATGCCCTAGAGTTTGCGTAGGACCATTTGTGCTCCCGGCTAATAGCGAGTTACAAGATCAGAGGGGACCTAGTTTTTAAATTAAACTAGTTCTTGCACTTAAGCACGGTTCTTTCTAGGTTAAGTGGCATGAGCTCGACGTCTATCGAAGTTACTGAGATCATCTGCTTAGTCTGACAATGCAGTTTTGCCCTAGATTGCGTCCGAAGAACTCCCAGCTTAAAACTCGAAGTAGTTCCAAAAAAGTGCAGCTCAGCAAATATGAAACTACCTATCAAAGATGCAGACAGGTACTTTACTTCGCAACTGTAACTTACTAGCCAATGCTCGCGTCTTCGCCTGCGTGGGACCACTTTATGCTGATTACGCTTATGCTATCAAAGATGACAGCACTCGTGCGAAAAATTCTTACACATAAACAATAATGAGAAAAACATGCCAATTGAAAAACAAATGAAAACACAAAACATCTTCACAATAAATGCAACAGTTAACAAAACGGTAATTACATAAATGGTCGCGTGTTGTTTTTGTGCGTTAGAAAATGCACGTATTGTCATTCGTGTTATTCTCACTGACAGACGAGCAGGGCTGCCAATAGAAGCTAACTTGAATTTGATTGCGTCGTTCCTGAATTTGAATAGCACAAAATGGCCGAAGGAGCGAATTTCGAACGATTGGTGGCCAAGATTGGACTAAAGAAACCAGGGCCGTCCAGAAGTTTGATGGATTGACTGACGTCAAAGTCGCAGGAGACACCTGGATGATGGGGGCGCACAGAACCGCGAAGAATCGTAGAAGGAAAGGTTAATTCCGGGCTCAAATGATGACGATGATCCTATCTGGCAACCCTGTTGGCGTTAAACTGCATACAATAGAGTTGGGTCAAACACCTGAGCGGTCCAATTAGTAAGGTTACCGAGGTCTTTATGCCAGCCAGTGCGAAGCTGCATTGAAAGCGAGTTTCCAGAGCCCGTTATTTTTATAGTTCTTTTTTTAATTTGAATTTTCGTTTTTTTATTGTTTTTTTTTCGATTGCGTCCGTGATAGAATGGAATTTGACATTTAATTTTGGAATTTTAATGAGCCTTCTAGTCTATATTATTCTCTTTTTAAATGTTTTTTTTTTTTATCATTACGTTATATCATTACAAAACCTTTTCATTTTAACGACGTATACTTTTCATTTGCTTAGTTTATTAGTATTGTTAGCTAGTTTAATTTGAACTACAAATTAATGAAGACAGATATTCATGGGCGTAACCACATAGGAAGTCCTTGCATACGTGTAAAGCATATCTTATTAGATGTAAAGATTACATAATGAATAGCTCATTATGACTACTGAAGCGGCAAATTGGGCTAATTCTGTTTGTTAGTCTCGCTTAAACGAGCAGCTAGTAAACACTCTTCTTCTATCCCACATATAAGTACATCCCACGTACTTTCCATTTTTACCAAGAGCCATAATGACCTACATCCAAAGCCGCTTGTTCATAAAATTATAAATAACTGATTTCCTCAATAACGTAGCACTTTGATCGTTTTTCGGAGCATGTCAATCTTGCCAAGCTTTCGTGACTAAACGTTGCGTGACATTCGCTACTTATATTATTACGTCAATTTGAGAAAATATGCGCACGCATCGAGTGATGGACACGGTATAGACTTCCAGACGAAGAAACTTGAAGGTTAACCTCGAGATTGGAACCCGATAATCTTAAGTTAAATGCAGTGTGGATATTTGGTGGCATGGAATTGAAATTTTGCAAATTTCAATATAAAAATTTGGCCATAACTTAGTGGATTAATTTATTTTAATGTGAATTGTTTCGCTTTTAGTTGATGACCTTTTAATTAATTAAAGATCTTCATGAGAATATCTTTTTGAATAAGAACAACTTAGTTAAAAATTAAAAAGTACAATTTTACACACCATCGATAAATTGGTTTACTGTATTCTTTGAGACGCCCCCATCACTAGTACACTGTGATCCATTTTTTATTGAGACGTAGAAAGTTATTCGCATTGATCTGTGTCACGTTTCTTATTATTTATTTACCCCGAAATCGGTTATACAGATTGCCTATTGAATACAGGATAATCTAATCGAATCTTTGAAAAAAGTTAAGGTTATTTGCAAAAAAACACTACACTCATTTCTTCTATATTGCATATATATATTTGTTTTTCTTATCAGCTACCAGTTCAGGCTACATAGCTCTTGCGACATAGGCCTCTTCAAGTTCCCTCCACTTTTGCCGATCCTGCGTTGTTCGCCTCCAACCCTTGGGAAGATCATCTTCCCATCTTTTCATCTGCCTTCCTC
This sequence comes from Ochropleura leucogaster, assembly GCA_958449745.1. Lineage (NCBI taxonomy): Eukaryota > Metazoa > Arthropoda > Insecta > Lepidoptera > Noctuidae > Ochropleura > Ochropleura leucogaster. The sequence goes on from OY288225.1 coordinate 8,104,996, forward strand.
TACGTCTTTTTCCATTTCTTGGGCGCCATTCAGTTACTTTTTTGGACCACTTTCCTGTTGTCGTTCTCATTATATGACCTGCCCATTTCCATTTCAGGATGCGCGTTTTTACTTTTACATCTGCTACTTTGGTCCTCGTGTCAGTATAAAACTAGGAAATCAAAAAAGGAGTCAAAACTCGAACTAAAGTTTGTTCCTTGTACCCCAAGGTCTGAGCAAAGCAGCCACTAGATTCAACGAAACAGTTAAGTCCTTCTCGGACCGTGTTCCTCATTACTGTGGGTCGTTATTCCCCGACGCGAAGACATTTTCTGTCATTTATGGCAACTTGAATTTTCCTCCATTATAAGTTTTGATAAAGATGAAGAGACTGTGAGAGACATGAGTCTATTTCAATGGGAGCCAGACCTCGCAAGGATTTTGATAGAACAGACTGCGAAGTAGGCAAGTGAGCTCTTTTTGTTAATGCTATGGTCTCCAAGATCCAGTTTAATAGATATTAGCTACAATTTTAAGGATTATAACCACTTCTTTTAAGATAATAACGTTTTTTCTGCTCGTGACAGAATTTGATGAACACAATCAAAAGCTGCTAAGATTTTGCTAGAATTTACTTGTTCACTAAAATACGTATATCCTATAAACGCACTTGTCTAATCTCCGTGTAGATCGACCACCGTGACTAAATCCGGTTGGAAGGATATTGTTTTATACCCATCTCAAAATAGTTTGTGCAAAGCAAGATCGCAAAAGGGCATATCCTGGGAAACTTCGGCGTAATACCATAAAACTTAACGATACGTCGAATATACAGAGAACTTTTATGTGTTGTGGTAGAATATAATAATTCCATTAAAACAGGAAATGTGCATTGGCAAGAAATAAAGCGAGCGTGTGGGCGTAGCTGGCAGTAAACCCATTAAAAATCAAAGACGATTCCGTATTAGTATAGTTTACTCGAGAAGAGTTTCTGTCTTCAAATAGACGAGAGGAGATATAATAAAATTGTACTTGTATAAACATGTCTACGTTTGATAAAGACAGGCAAAACGACAGCCCGTATCAACGGCACGTTAGTGTTCCACGCGCGCCTCAAAGAGATGTCAGCAAGGGCCTGCCAGGGCCCCGTCTTCCGGGGTTGCAGGTTGTTCGAAAGAGACACCGTGGTCCCGGAACGTAAAGGGCAAGAGAAGGAACATGGGTGGGTTTCAGTCAGTACAAGTCTGACACGATCCGATCCACCCAGAGCAAGAGAAGTTATTTGATGATTTCCCATTCGCAACAAAACAAAACAAAAGAAAGACATTGATCTGTCCGAATTCCCGCCACTACACCCAGTTCCTAACCAGCGGCCGGTCCTCTCTCAAACACTTCCTTAAAGTCCATTTGGAAGCAAGACGCCCATCTTTCATGTAAACGCATGATGGCAATAATCATCTGGCAAGCCCTTTACACCCCACTTTCTCGCCTTTCATAGGAAAACTCGCGTGGCCTCTCATCGATAAAATCGCCTCGTGTAAATGAACCTTATGCAGTCATGGTAACCGTGTGTCATACATTTATTTATAGCGTGTTTACGCTGCATTTCCATTTGTTTGTTTTGTAATAGGCGTTGATTGAATCTGATTACGTCTAACGGGGGTAATCTGTCTGCTTCTTCCTCAAATGTAAACATGGCATAGATATTGATGAAGAAATGGTTTAAGAAAAGCGTGGTTGGGTTTAAGCCCGGCTTCTGATAGGCTGATTAAATAAGGGCGAGCTACTAAACCACATAAGTAAATTTGATGTTGTTTATAATATAATAACATGTGAAGGGAATGATAATGTTGAAATGGTACGCATCATCATCATTTCGCTGCCCTTGTCCCATTCTATTTTGGGTCGGCGCAACACGTTTTCTTCTTCCATTCTCATCAGACGTCACGGCATCGTTTACTCCTTTCTCCTTCATATCATTCCGTACACAATCCATGCATCTTTTCTTTGGCCTTCCTCTCGGGTTTAAATTGTAATAACTGGTTGTAACTTACGTGCTTTTGTCGGTTGATGTAATAATTTAAATCATCATCATCTGCCTAGCCTTTTCCCAACTATGTTGGGGTCGGCTTCCAGTCTAACCGGATGCAGCTGAATATCAGTACTTTACATGGAGCGACTGCCTATCTGACCTCCACAATCCAGTTAACACTAGGTAATACGATACCCCTTGGTAAGACTGTTTACTTGGTAAGACCGATGTAATAATTTAAATGAATATTGCATTATTAATAACAAAAAGCAAGCAAAAAGACTTATGTGGTCTACCGGCGACGCTAGAATTGTAGTCTTGATTTTCAGACTAGTCAGAATAAATGACACTATGCGATCTCGTCGTGCAATGAAAATGGTCAATGACACATCCGCCTGTGCTCGCGATGACACTCTCTTGAAATCTGTAGGCCTACCATCACGTCTTAAAGCAGAACTTATACCACTGAGGGAAAGAGACAGAGCTATACAGGGTATCTAGCACCATCTCTTTCCCTCAGTGAAATAAGTTCTGCTTTAAGACGTCATGGCACGCCTACTGTTTTACGACAAGAACGTATCGTGTCATCGTACGATCGATACCCAAATAGGACGACGCCTGATTGGTTCATAACAGATTTGATAACTAATTAAATTTTACAGGTTTTTTAAATTGTCAACCTAACATCTTGTTGCCTGGCTGAAATAATTTTCCCATGGCTTGATCTATTCTCATTTATTTCGTACCAATATGCGAGATGAAAGAAAAGTGTTCTAAGATCTAATTTACACTGACACTCTAATTAAAAGCACACACTGTTCATATCTTGAGAACCGAGAAAGTTTTAAATCTTGGAAAAATGGGAATCCTAAAAATGAAGATTAAAATACTCTGCACCTTATTTTAGCTTGAGGTCAATATCCTCTAATACAGCTGGTGCTAAAAATTGGCTGACAATTGCACATCCGTAACATTGGTAAAATGTACTGTTTAGGTGCCAAGTCTACTGAGTCATTGTTTCCCAAAGATTTTATGTTTTAACCTGCATAGTTACTGCAGAATATACTAGAGTTAGTATGCAGTATTTTTGGTGCAGTCTTTAAGGTGCCTAACCTTGGTTAATAAGTATTTTTGAGTAGAGGAACTAATGGCTGCGATTTTTCCATACAACGTTCGAATACCCGTACGTCCAGAGGCTGTCACGCCCTCTCGATAAACACATCATACGTCCTTTGAATCATTTTAAGTATTTTTATATACTTCATACTGACCAATCGTCTTCATGTCCTTGTCCCATGTCACTTAGTGTTTTTTCTTCCATTCTCTTCTGTTAACCGTCACGCTATTATCTACTCCTTTTTTCAGATCATTCCTCACACAATCCTTCTGTGGTTTCCATGATATTGCTCTCCGTAACAAACCCAGCAGTGGGGCAGCTACTATTTTATACCGTTTATTATATTTTTTACCGTTAAGGCCTCTTGTGATACAGAGAGGGCACGTGCATTGATCACCACGTTTGCTCAAGACGGGTTGGCGATTATAAGTCCAGGTTAACTCACGATGTTTTCTTTGACCGATGTATGCGATGATTTGGATACACTCTGGACTATCACGATATGATTCATATAAATAAAGAGTATATATTAGTAGTAGTAAAGTACTATTATACTTTAAAAGAGTGTTCATAGAGTTTCTTGCCCATTCTTCACCATAGATCAACGCTTTGGAATGAACAACTACACTGCTTTCATAAGTTATGCCTTGTGACCGGGACTGTAGTTTCATCACTTTGTTTCTTGACATTTCAAAATGCCTGTAATGGTTTAATTGAAATAAATGCTTTGAATTTGAGTGTATAGAGTAGACTATGAGTTTCATATTGCCTTTGCATAGATATCATGATGACACTGAACGGCAATTTTATTGGTACATTCGATCGTATTATAGGTATCTCCCTTAAATGTTTTATCTTCATTAGTTTGGTTGAAATGTGCGTTGTCTTCGAGACAGTTAACGAACTGTTGTCTATAGATAGATAAACATTGGAGCATATCCTACAATCCTACTGCAGTTTCCACCATTTTAAAATTCTGCAGAGAAAGTTCAGCACGAGGTCTGTTTACAGTATACGCAATGCGGTGTGGTAATGTCTGTCTGAAATGAGTAAACTTAGTTACGAATGTGTGAAGTTTGCTGTGGTGAAATAAAAAGTAATTGTCGTATTGGAAACGGTAGTTTCTATACCGTGATCTTTTCTGGAGCCTGGCTGTGACTCATCTCTTTTTAGCATGTCTTGTCTAGATGATAATTTCAATTAGTGTTATTCAAGGTCTTAGTCATCTGCCTAGCCTATTCCCAGCTATGTTGTGGTCGACTTCCAGTCTTACCACATGCAGCTGAATACCAGTATTTTACATAGAGCGACAGCCTATCTGACCTCCACAAGACTGATTGTCAGACTTTTGAAACACTGACTACCTGTAACAAAAAGTCAAAGATCTACAAATGACAGCCGGGAGCTTTACGTGCTTTCCAGGTCTTAGTAACGTGTTTAATTTTAGTATTGTCAGTACCATGGCCGTCATTTATTTATGCACATACAAAATACAAGACGTGACATTACATTAATACAGAAAAGCACAGAGGTACTGCTTATTTCATTAGAAATTTCTTCTTAGAAAGTTGGATGAGATACGAGTATGTAGACACATCATCATCTTCCCCTTCTTGTTCCATTCTATTAGGAGTCGGTGCAATATGTATTCTTCTTCCATTCTGCCCATTTTAGCAGTGGCATGGTGACTACGACGATGTGGAGTTACTTTAAAGGGTGTCACTCACATACTGGGGTCGTCAAGATTCAATACTGCCAGGAGACAAAATCAAACATGTACGTTCAAGAAAAAAGCTGGCTCGGTCAAGTTGCTCCTTGCCGATCAGAACATGATAACCATGGTAGATGTCGAACGAAATTATGTACTTATGATTTGTCTGCTGCGTCGACTTTCTCGTTTATGAAATACTGCCGAATTGAGTGTGTCAACCCACTTAACATCTCCGGACGTGATCTAAAGTGGTCCATAGTTTTTGGAACGTCCTGCGCATCTCTAATAGAATTTCCGGGCAAAATAAATTCATACGGAATCAGATAAATGTAATTTTTTTCCGGGAGTAACATCGCTGTCGTCTAGCTGTCTGGAATCGTGTGTGTGTCTGTCAATAAATACCGCATTACGGCTGTTTGCGGATCAAGTTGAATATTAATGAAACTTGCGGTTGGCCGTATGTGAGTTTATTTGCCAGTGTGACAAGAGTTTCTGCGTAATCGTTGTCGTTTTTATTTGCAAACTTTGTGTGACGACAGACTTCAGTCCTTACCTGTGTAATGTATGCTGTTTTTAGTCTTAGTTAAAAAAAAAAACATTATTTTCATTATTCTCAAAGATCATTAAAATTATTAGAAATAGAGGTTTATTTTTCTGTAACCCCTATCCGAAAGGTGATAGCAAATTGGTATTTTGTACAGTATTCATATTTTTAGTACTTAAATAAGAATAAGACTGGAGCTTTGCCTCTTCATTCTCATGTAGGATGTATGTTTTAAATATGGTATTTCTGACCATCGAGATCTATGCTTTAAATACGTTTAGCAATTGGCAATGCAAGAGGACTTTAATAGTGGACGTTTTTTACTACAGTCAACGGATTAATCAACGGTTTTAATCACTCCTGTAAACTACGCCGACATAAAACGTCTACAATTGCGTTGAGAGGCAATCAAGGGGCCGTAATTGTGAATTATGTGAGCTGATCCATGGAGGTGAACCTTAGCCTTCACCTAGCTTAGCTGGGGAATAATTTGTTGGTTAAACTGCATCAGCTGGTAGTAATTAAAGCTTAAAGTACTAGGAGGACATACCTAAGTTTATTGACTAGGCTATACAAACGATTTTTACAATTTTCAGGTAGTATTTTCGTATCTGCTTAGCCTTTTCTCAACTTCACTTCACTCACATGAAGTGACTGCCTATCTGACCGCCACAACCCAGTTAGTACTGGGTAAAACGGTACCCCTTGATAAGACTTGATTTCGGACTGTCAGACCACTGACTACTTGTAACGACTGTCAAAGATCTCCTACACAATCTACAGGCCGACCTTGGCAAGCGTGGTTTCACCTCAAAGATCAACCCAAATATACGCGGCTGTTATTATTTAACCACGAGATCCTACCAGCTTCACTAAAAAGATGAACCACCGATGGTGATTATAAATAAAAGTATATTTTATCTATTCATGCCAGCCAGTGTAGTTATTTACGCTGGCTGGCCATCTTAGCGGTCCAATGGACTAAAGTTTTGATCGAATGGTCGCCAGGGTTGGGCCTGCAAAGCCAGGGCCGTCCAAAAGTGTTCTGGGTTGTCTATCTTGTCAAAGTGGCAGTAACAACAAAAATACTCAAATTGTCCAAGACATTTACGAGGCAATCTGTCAAGCGTCAATCGACATTATTTTATTAATGTCCAGCCTTAAGCACTTCCATCATCACTAAAATTATCACCAGCAACACATATATTTGACTGACTAAGACGAACGTGCTCCATCAATTGAACGCGATCCATTGAACTTGACAATAGATCGGCAGGACATATGCGGGCGCGCATTTATCAACGAAAATATTACGGTGCGGTGACGTCATTCATCAACGCCTTATGGGGGTTCGCTTGAATGTTTGTTGATGAACTGATGATGCTTCATTTGTCAACGGAATTAAAAATGACGGTTGAGTGTTACTGACATTTTGTTAAGTATGATAAAAGAGTAGTCTACAATACGGCTAACGAGAAGCGATACGAAAGGTCATTAACCTAAGGAACAACTGTGGCGTTGACAATCTAATATTTAGCTCTTTCCATCTTGTGCCTTTGTCGTAATGTCTCGTTCTCCCGGCAAAAACATGACAACGTTAAGACGGGTTCGCCAACATTCAGGCGGCCATTTAAGACGGGGTTTTAGCATGGGTTTTGTTTACATTTGGTATCGCTTCTCGTTGGCCGTACTGTAGAAGTAGAGAATTTATGGTACTGAATGAGGAAAATGTCGTTAAGCCCAAATTAACGATGCAATGGCTGCGTGAAAGATAATATGGCTAGAAAAGGAGATGACTACTGAGATACGATGACATCTAGTTAAGTGTTATATATAGATAAAGACATGCTGAGCCAATCCCCATATAAATGGGATGTCTTCTTCAACAGATCTTAACGTATCGATGGGATTCACCAGTTTCTGTAATGAAATGTTATTTCAGTAGCTAGGTGGTGAGGAGAAGTTTAAGCAAGAATGTGAAATTATAAGAACCATGATGAGGTTACAAAAGTAGTGGAAGACCAAAGGAATAATGGATGTATAAAGCATGATATAATTTGAAAGGAAGTGACTGTTGACAGTGCTGACGTGGCGAGAAATAAAGAAGTATGGAAGAAAAAGTAATGCTCCGCCAATCCCAAGTGATTTTGGTGAATTTGGATCACGGCAGTTCTAATAGCTTACGAGCAAAACAGGGTTTCTCAATCCGAAGACGGAGGGCCTCTTTAAAAGTTTCAAGAAAGCTAAAAGAATATAATTCTCAACAAACGACTGCACAAGACGATCTGCACAAGAAATTTCATTGTTTCCGAATAAATTCTTAACTCAGTCTCAATCATAAATTCATAACGCAGTAAGTTTTCCTTTCAGACCATAAACAATGTGAAAGCTTTTTAAGGTCCATTGTGCAGGCTTTTTAGATGGCATAGAAAATAATTATAATTGTCTCCACAATTGCTTGTGATGCATAAACGTGTCATGAACCGTATGAAAGTTTCAAATTCTACCAATTTTATAGATGCGAAAGTTGGTGAAGATGTATGGATGTTTGTGGCTCCGTCACGCAACAACTACTGGTCGGATTTGGTTTAAATTTGGCACATAGATTGTTTTAACCTGGATTAATACATTTTTATCCCGGTAGTACGATCCCGTGGGACAATCCATGCGGAGGAAGTCGCGTTCTTAAGCTAGTAGGTCGATCTTTGAGTTATTATATTAGGTTATGATAATTATAGCCGTTTTGATCGGTAACTTTAGAAGACATTGTTGGATAGTGCACTTCCATTTCACAGTATCATGTCAGAATATCGAAAGTGAGCCTTCCTTCTTTTTTAGGTTTTACAGTACCACTTTTTGTATGGCTCATATCCGAAGAATATAATAACGGCCACAAAAAAGATGGATGGATTGTATAAAGAATGATATGTAGGAGGAAGGAGTAAATGCTGCCGCGATTTCTGAGAAGGCAGAATGGAAGAAGAAAACGTGTTGCGCCCGCCCCAAGGGACAAGGACAGGGAAACGTGAATGATGATGAGTAGTGGTGAAGGTCAGGCCGTTCGTGTATGACCAGATGTATGAACGTGAACAAAGCTGAAGAGACATTAAAGCAAGTGGTAGCTACAGCCTGGGAATCAGGGGTCAGGATTAAAGTTATTATACCAGTACCGATCCTGTCCTTAATACGTATAAACGTCCAAATAATAATATTTTGCCAGAACGAAGGCTCTTTAAAAATCGACCGGTATTTTTCGTTAACAACTTTAATAAAAAACGTGACTAATTCAGTAGGGTGAATATTTCCAACCGTCTGCGAAGTGACGTCATCTGAAATCCCATGGTAGTTGTAGATTTAGTATGGGGTGTTACAGTGTCTGGACAATGCTGTGAACTTAGTGTTTTGTCTGGAAAGGCCACCATGGTCCAAATTCATTGACTTTTTCTATTTTCTCTCTTGTAAAGGTTTGACGACCTTCGTATTGTACTCAACAAGTCTTCATATAAGATAGGTATATGAATTATATTACTTGTATCAAGTAGTAAATTCTCCTCATCTATATTGACAATGATTTTTTTCGATTGTCTCGCTAAAACTCAAGAATGAATGGACCGATTTGGCTAATTTTGTTGCTAATTGTGTAGTATATAGAAAAAAGTTTATTACAACTCACAACTAGTAAATTAATAAAGATATTAAGCAAGTTGTGTGTCAGTCAAACTTCTGAGGTTGATTTTGGCTATTTGAATGTAGTCTTGTAAAACCCAGACTTTTCCCAAGTTGGGGGCGCCTTGCAGTCTAACATTCGGTTAGACTGCAGCTAAACCTCGCAAATATGAATAAAAAGAAAATTAACTTTCGAAACACATTCCTAACTACACCAAACCTTATGTAACCCATACCAAAATTAACCAACCTGATTACCTATTAACCTAATTTTATTCACCAACCTATGATATTAGCTGACAGTTCGACTTGACATACAGACACCACTCCTTGAAACGTGCTCCAATTTAATTTCACTAATTACATTACTTCTAATTAGGGCACACAGACTGGGTCGTGTTAATTTCATGCCTAATGTCTATTTCTAAATGGTTCAGGGGTGTCACATTTGCATACACATTTGATTCGTTTATAGTTGTTGACTGCTCAAGCGTCTGGCGTGCATAGGATCCTGGGATCCCCGGGGAGAGCAGAATGTGTCTATCTAAAACCCATCCATGTTTCTTCTTTTGCGCTTTGTTTTTCGGGACCGCGGTATCTCTTTCGAACAACCCGCAACCCTGACAGGCACTGGCTCTAGCGACCTATGCTTTGCTGACATCTCTTTAAGGCGCGCGTGGAACACTAACGCGCCGTCGACACGGCTTCTTCATAGCCCTAAACTGGTGTTTCGACATTTCCGAACATACATCTATATTCTATACGTTTTACTATAATCGTATATTTTCCGTGTAACAGCCCTAACGTTACATAGATACTTGTATGTTCGCAAATGGGTGAGGTAAAACCAATTGCCAATATTAATTGATCGACTGAATATCACAAAAGTTCGCGTATTCCCAATTGTTGGGCTGCGCAGGTCAAAAAGGGGCAGCAGATTCGTTAAATATTTACTTCATTCGACCGCGCGCAATCAGGCTAAAAGCTGGGAAAGGAGTCTGGTTGATGGGAGTTTTCCTGTTACACAACCAACAATAGGCGCTTGATAAAACTACTATACCGAAAAGGCTCCGAAAATTGTAAACCGATTTTAACCATTTTTTCACCAACAGAAAGCTTAATTATAAGGAAGTTGTATATTGTTTAACATCACGCTCCAACACTTAGAAGCTAAACTAAATACAATTGTAGAAAAATATACTATACAACAGAAAGTTGATTAAGTACTAAAATCGATCATCATTAAAATGCAATGAATACAAATAAATGTCCTTGTCCTTGCCATTTGCATACTTGGCATTACTTGATCTGTAAATCCACTTTGGCAATAAAATAAAAAAAAACATAGTTGCTTGCATTAAAAGGGCTAAGACAAAGAAGAATGTAAATTTATTGCACTTACTGTGTTATCTCTTCATCAGCCTTGTTGTCCGCCCATGTGCTTTTTCAATAAATAAATAAGAATCGAACCGATCTGATAATAAAAACGACCTCCAGGATTTTCCAATGGTCTACTTTGGGAGTGTCAGACTTGTACTGACTAAAACCCACCCATGTTCCTTCTATTGCCCTTTATGTTCCGGGGCCGCGGTATCCCTTTCGAACAACACGCAACCCCGGCAGGCAGTGACCCTGGCAGGCCCTTTTACTTTGCTAACATCTCTTTGAGGCGCGCGTGGAACACTAACGCACCGTCGATGCGGCCTGTCGTTAATAGACGGACGGACGGTGAGCTACCCATTGCTCACCGTCCACAGGCCCGCATCTACGGTGACCGGGAGACGTCTCGCGGCATCCGACGCCCGGGGCGTCTCCCGCGGAAGCTAGGGTTGAATTGAGTTTCTCTCCAATTTAGTCTTAAAAGTTGCTATGCAATATATCTGATGACCCCGAGCAGGTTCCTAAGGGCAACATAGACGTTCTGTAATTTCTACCTATCCTTACCTTTGTGTGTCTGCAAACGGGTGCAAACGGCTAGAACATAAGGTTATCGTGAACCATACTTTACTTTTACTTTCAAAGAATTTAAGAAGTTTTTTACCAGGATGCCAAAGAAAAGATGGATGGTTTGTGTAAAGAATGATATAAAGGAGAAAGGTCTGATTAAGGAGAATGGAAGAAGAAAACGTGTTGCGCCGACCTCAAATAGTATGGGACAAGGGCAGGCAAATGATGATTTACCAGGATGCTTGGATAGTAGACAGCAGCTTCCAGTCAAATGGATTACCATTTGTATCTGTAACTATGTAGTAATATTTAACTGGGATGTTGAACTCTAACCATCGAAGTGTTTACAGGGACACCCAACGTAGTAATTTAAATAAAATTCATTGGTTGAATTGCTCTTATCCGGCGAACTGTAGCTACTGGCTGAAAATATATTAATGTTGTTGGATCACAGTTCAAGGGAAATGCATGCACAATGAAACTGCATAACAATAAAGCAGGATATACTATATGTAAGTTTTCAAGTCAACGAAACAACATTATCAGAAGGATAATGACCTTATGAGTAGTATAAATAGTCCGTGCGTTTTTCCTCGAAAATGTCGTGTACAGACACCTGCACATCAAGCTACTACAATCTGTCAGATTTCTTTGATAGATTTTCGACTTTATTTCTAAAGTATTAGGCTCAAGGTTGATTGGGAAAAATTTACAGTTTCGGGTAGCTTGACCTGCTGGCGTCTGTACATTACTGTAGACTCTTCTTGAAATGGGCAGGGAGGTATATAATAATCTGATGGGTGCCTGTTAGTGACAATAGGCCGTGTCGAGGTTGCGTTCGTGTTCCAGAGGCACCTCAAAGAGATTTCAGCAAAGCAGAGGGGCCTGCCATAGCCACCGCTTGCCGGGGTTGTGGGTGGTTTGAAAAAGGTACCGCGTCCCCGGAACATAAAGGGTAAAAGAAGAAATATGGGCAGGTTTAAGTCAGTAAAAGTCTGACACTCCCCCTTTTCCACCCAGAGTGTTTTGAAGTTATTCGATGATTTCCCATCCGCTTAAAAAATGGGTGCCTGTTACCCATAATGATCATATATTTTAAAAAGACACTGGAATCTTGAAGGATCCTTTTGCAGCTTGTAACAGTGGATTCTTCTGTTTCATCAAGAAATACTTGACCCATAAGTCTTCAGACTGTAGCTTCTTCTTTTTAAATCGATGTTACGCCTTATCAAATAACTTGGCCCAGCGTAAGGACAGAACATCCCAGCTTGTAGATCATGAAGTGCTCAGGAGCAACGTGTAAGGCATCCATACTCCACAATCTGCAACTAGAATCACTGCAATACAAAGTCAATCAAACGACAATAACATTTGTTATGACTTCAATCTCTCCGCCAAACAGATGAGACGCTCTTCACAAATCGTCATTACGTCATAGACAGCAATGTTTGTAAATACGAATCTGTGTCAGCGGTTATGTTATCTCAAACAAAATGCCTTCCAGCTATTTCATCTTGACGACCAACGATCGTATCTTTGTGTATTTTCAGGCCGTTATTTTCTTTACACACTATTTTTAGCACACCACACGATTTTATATCTTGTTCTTTAGGATATAAGTTAGAAGTTTAATCGTTCACAATGATGCATCATTACGTGTCATCATAACAATAGGAATGAAAGTGTTTTAATTGCAAGAATAAAAATACAACAACATTCCCGTGTGAAGTTATAAATCTTTTTATTTTAACAATACAGTGTAGTTTGGAAGATAAAAGCTATTTTTAGGGTTCCGTGTCTTAAAAAGAAAAGACGGAACCCAATAAGGATTCCGTTTTTTAAAAGTAAAAACGGAACCCTTATTGGGTTCCGTTTTTACTTTTAAAAAACTTTTCGATCCGTTCTTCGATCACTTTGTTGTCCGTATGTCTGTCAATACCTTTTATCTCAGGTACGCGTGGAGGCATCAATTAGAAATCTAATGTATAAAATTCTCGTGTCACAGTTTTCGTTCCCATACTCCTCCGAAACGGCTGGACCGATTTAAACGAAATTTTGTGTAGGTACATATCGGGTAGGTCTGAGAATCGGCCAACATCTATTTTTCATACCCCTAAGTGAGCAGCGGGTGAAACCGCTGGGCACAGCTAGTTAAAACTATAAACCCTGTCGTCCCTTTGTGCTGTAAAAAAATCAACCCTCTAAGTCTACGCAATCAAAAGATATGTCTGTTTACGACGGAACCCTCGGTGCACGAGTCTGACTCGCGCTTGACCGATTTTTTCTTTTCAACCTCATTAATGAGGCGCCCATTGTGTGCAGAAAATTGGTGTTCTATAAAAAGTTTAGTTTACTAAACATTGTAAAAGTAGGTTATTGACGGTAAACATACACCTTGGTAATCTTACCATATAGGCTTTTCCCCATAAAATTAACTACTGAAAATGAACCTACAATTCAGTTGGTAATGTTTACGAAATCATTTTGTTTTGCAAACAGTAGTAGTATAGGTATATTATAGTAGCTGACGGGCCTGTTGGTCTAGTGGTTAGTGGCCCTGACTGCTGAGCCGGAGGTCGTGGGTTCGATTCCCACCCAGGACAAACTTTGAGCAATGAGCATGACTGTTTGTTCTGTCTGGGTGTGATTTATCTATAATATGTATGTATTTATAAATTATATAAGTATGTAGGTATATCAGTTGTCTGGTTACCTTAACACAAGCTCTGCTTAGCTTGGGATCAGATAGCCGTGTGTGAGCTGTCCCAATATATTTATTATTTATTTTATAGGTAATTGGTTATTGTTGATCGAAGTATATTTTTAAGACTTCATCAGGATTTATGATTTCTGAGGTTCATAATAATATTGGTTGAACTGACTATCTTCTTGACCTTGTTCTGTTTATCACACTTTTGCTAGCTTTACACAATGTAAATAAAAAAGTGAAAGAATACAATTTTCTAGTTAAAATTTTGACTAATTAAGAAACATTTATAAACTAGTAAGTTTTGCCCGCGGCTTCGCTCGCGTTAAATTCGTGGTAACACAGTTCCCCTTTCCTGATTTGCAGGTACCTGGTACTTGTAGTTCTTGCCCTAGCGCCTTATTTATTGTAATAGCAATGCTAAGTTTTCCCTTTTCTTCCCTCTTTCTCCCTCATATCACAGTCTTTTTTTTTAGATAGCCTATGTCCGTCTCCAGGGTCCCAACTATTAGTAACGATTGGAAAGACAGAATTTACCACGTTAGCTACAGTTCAAAACGTCCGAGTATCATAGCTAAACATAATAAGCATAGCTGTAGAAAGATCTAAAACTATGAAAAAAAGCATTTCATCATTAAAATCAATAAACCATTAAAAAAAGGCCACAACCAATCAAATATGGAATCACCAACTACCGCCACCAACAAAAACAGTTGAAACTCGTAAGGGAAGTGTCAAATTCGAACATTTGAATTGCGAACGCAGACGCGTTCCGTTGGCTACATTCAAATGCGTGTGAGCACTCAGGAAGTCACTAATGCGGTAACGAGCCGACATCCGCGACACCACCATATTGGGTGGCGAAGACCTATCTTAATTTGTTACATAACAAACTTTATTTACATCCATGAATGATTTATTTACTTTGTTAGAAATGATAATGATGATGACGAGTCGAAATAATGGTGTGGAATTTTAAATAGTTTTTTTTAGAAGTCATAGCAAGGTTATGTTGGCTGATTTATAAAGTTGGGTGCAAGGATCGTTTGATATTTTATTCATGTCTTCCAATAACGCCAATACCAAAAACATGTCCTTATATGGACATCTAATATGGGTATTTATGAATACTGGTCTTTAAAGATTGATATAATACATTAACAAAACAGGCAATATTTTTAAAATAATCTGTAGCAGCCTAGAGTCCTGACTGTCCGGTTGGTTGGTAGCAGGCTCGCCCCCTATTACAATAAATATATACTAAGTATACAATAAGTATATGTATAAGAAAAACAATCGGCAAAATGTTTGTGTAGGTACTATATGGGTACACTTCTGCCCAAAGCTTTGGCGATTACAGTCGTAATGTTATTTGTATGTATATGTGTAAAAAAAACAAATGCCAAGTACAAGTCAGACTCGCTCCAGAAGAGTTCCGTACCATTATCTACAAAGCAAAAACATCATGTTTGTTGTATGGGAGCCTCCTTTAATATTTATTTCATGGTTATTTTTAATAATTATTGTTATTACAGCAACAAAAACACACTATATGTGAAGATTCTAAACCTCTGTCTAACTGTCACAATTCATGAGATACAGCCTTGTGACAGACGGACGGACAGACAGGACGGACAGCGCAGTTTTAGTAATAGAATCCCGTTTTACCATTTGGGTACGGAACCCTAAAATTGGCAAATAACAGAAGTCTATTCCAAATAAGGATCTGCTGTCCTGTCCATCGTCTTTATTATATTGACACAAATAATGCAGCATAGACTACAATTGCCCATTGACTAGAATGGACCAGCCATTACGGCACCCAAGTGATGACACGCTCTATTCATACTCATAGTCGAGACCACACAAGAAGATTTGATTGGAATCTGTTGCATGCCAATCTATATGATAAATGGCTTTTTAAGTTATGTGTCAGTACAGAGGGGCTTGCCAGGGCCTCCGCCTGCCGGGGTTGCGGGTTGTTTGAAAGAAATACCGCGGCCCCGGAACGCAAAGGGGAATAAAAGAAACATGGGTGGAATTTAGTCAGTAAAAGTCTGACCCCCTTTCCGCCCAGAGCGGGGGAATTTATTTGATGGTTTCCCACCCTACAAACAAAAAGTTATGTGTCAGTATAATGTCTCTTGTAGTACATATTTAAAGAAAATTGATTCAGTAGTAGTATGGACAAAGGCCTCTCCCAATTTCTTCCATGAGATCTTTTCCGGGAAATCCTCGTTCTAGTCTACGCAGTACAGGTCGTCTCGCCACTCCACGCCACACACTTTTCTCGGCACTTTTGGGCAAAAAACTTCAAGGACACTCTTTTAAACCAAAATATTGTTACAAAACCTTAGTTACAACATTCACGGTGACATTGGAAATTATGTGAGAACGATGTGCATGTAAAAGTGTCCATTGAAAAGATATTTCATTAGTAAAATAATTAATTCACCCGAACGTTCGAACTTGGGCGGGCTTTTGAACTTTGCGTGATTCATTCAATCATGTTTTTTTCAAAATATCGAAAGAAATTATCCAAGAAAGTACAACACCACCCTGATACATAAGACCCTCTTGGTGGGTTATTCCCTCTCCCACAGAGATGACACCTGGGCTCCAGCAATAGGACCATTAAATGCTGATTATGGTACACACAAGTCCATTTTGAAATAAAAAGCATCGTTAAAGAACTACATTCCATATTCAATCAAATTTCGGTCTCACCATAAATCACTCTCCCCGATATTTTGATTAACAAGATCAAAATTAATAAACAGACCGAAAACTAAACGGTTCCCGCATCAATTGAAAACATCAGGTCAATAGATTCTTAACCTTATTTAACGCAATATAGTTAAATGCTTAAATTAGATTGCTTTGTGCTACGAATAGGATTTAAATGGTCAAATCAGTGTGGTGAATGAGTCAGCTACATGATTTTCTAATGGAATCTATTGTTAATTTTAAGAAATTTGGCGATCTTGGCAAAAAAATGGTTGATAGCTACCTGTTGAAAGGTCCAACGGTTACCTCTGTTTGCTGATAATATTTCATAGTTATTGCTTCAGCCATAATTTACTTCTTCAGAAGTATTTTCTTCAACTGATTTGCACCATCGTCATAGTTATTGCTTCAGCTCTGATTGTTAATACAGATCTAGAAATCCCATAAATTCACTTTTTCGGAAAAAAAAACTGCATGGTATTTATCTTTCCGCCAAGTTGTACTACTACTGCCACCAAGCGACTGACTTCGCAACATTCTAATAGTAACATTACATTCAGCTACCCTACTATGACCTCTTAAAGCAATTCTTATTCCGCTGAGGGAAAGAGACAGAGCTATACAAGGTGTCTAGCACCATCTCCTTCCCTCAGTGGAATAAGAATTGCTATAAGATGTCATAGTAGCCCTTCTGAACACAATACAGAACGTTAAAACGTGTTTATGACGATTTAAGAAATGATGATAATGCAGCATGCGTAAGCGCAGGTACACTTTCCGTTCCCTTCCCCTTGTTACTTCAGTGCCATACTAATATATCCCCTCTGTTCTTTTCAGGCAAGTGGGCCGCAACCTCATTATCCCTGGGGGCACCAGGACCATCGATGCCACCGGCAAGCTGGTTATGCCAGGAGGAATCGACCCTCACACCCACTTCGAGCTCGAGATGATGGGTGCCAAGTCAGCTGATGACTTCTACAAGGGTACCAGGGCGGCAATCGCTGGAGGAACTACGTGTGTTAGTAAGTATTGCGAAGAATATGCTGTATAACCGACGATTCCTAGATTGGAGACTGCGAGATTATGTGTACCGATTTTCTTAAAAAAATGTCTGGAGGTACTGAGAAAGTCAGGTTTTGTGGCGTGATTAGGGAAATGTCTGTGGACTATGAGAGGCTAAGATGATGATAAATAAATAGATTATTCTAGAAATAATAGATTGTATAGAACTTATAAGGAAAAAGGAGGGAAGGGATCTTTTCAAGACACATTTTAGAGGGAATTTTCCGGTCTGGCTGTTAGTGTATGTGAGTTTAAATATTTGTAAACGCACCCACGATATAGGGAAAATTCCTAGTATGGGGCAACATTTATTTGTAATAATGTTCATTGTTTTAACTTTGCAGTTGACTTCGTATTGCCCGAGAAAGGACAATCATTGCTAGAGGCGTACAATAACTGGAGGGAAAAAGCTGATGGCAAGGTACGAATATATTGTTAACCTGTGGCTAAGAACATTGCGATGCTGCGCCTGCGCTTGAATTGTGAGCAAAAGCGCAAAGTTGCATCTGGGATTTGCATACGTTATTTGCAAAAAAACCGACAACAAATCTAGACTCCAGGCCACTTTAATAATCCAAAAACCGGCCAAGTCGGAGTTGGGGTCATAAACGGTCATATCTTTTGACTTCGTAGACTAAGAAGGTTTTTTTCACAGCTCCAAGGAACCACAGAAATATGGTTTTACTGACAATTCGATTTAATGTTGTCGTATTTAACCCAAAGGTTGACTAGTAGATAAAGCCTTATGGCATTAAATCCCCCATGTACCACAATTGTATATAAAGTTTAAATAAATAAACAATTATAAACTACCATGCCTTTTCAGGTATGTTGCGACTACGGTCTCCACGTTGGTGTAACCTGGTGGTCACCATCAGTAAAGAAGGAGATGCAGCAGCTAACCTCAGAGCAGTACGGCGTCAACTCCTTCAAGATGTTCATGGCGTACAAGGACGCTTGGATGCTGGACGATTATGACCTGTATTGCGCTATGGAGGCCTGTTCTGAACTTAGGGCTTTGCCTCAGGTGAGTTGGGGTTATTATCGTATTACAAGCGTAATGTTTAATTTAGATGGTGTTGACGGCCCTTAGTTGGCGAATGAGCGTCACGGCATTACACTGTTTAAGTTTTAGCAGGCCTTTTGTGCAATGCTTCCCTTGGGCACTGACATAAGCAACAAATAAATAGTATAGGTACAAAGTCAAAACTTAGTACAGCGCCATCTATGAACTGACATCCAAAGCGCCAGGGTAGCCCACGAAATTCAATTATCTGTCGTATTTTGCAATTATCAGGAACCGAGGCCAAACTAGGTATAACTGTGACTTGTAATCATGATTGCCTCTTACCAGTTCAGATTTACAACGTCTGAAAAAAGGAGCAATAACATAAGTAGTCTTTGTACGTGTTCCCGGGTTTTCAAATACTAAACTTTTAGAGAAAAAGACATTTTACTTTTTTTTGCACGAACTCCGTGCGACAACCGTAAAAACAGCTGAGAGCTTTTTATTTCCAAGTTTGATAAATGAAGTTTATTTTGCAAGTATGTTTTTACAAACACTTTTACACGTCTCATTTATAAAAAAAACACGAAAGGCCGGTGTTTCGTACCCGACTACTCTGAGAAGAAACAGCCGAAGCAAACTCAGAGGTCATAGTCTCTTTTAAGGTCCAGACAAAACTCTTGGTTAACTGCATGAGGACTATGCAGATTAGTGTTTAAAATGGTAGTTTTAAGGAAGCACCACACAGATTGAGTGGACCTGTTAATACAACGTGACTCCAAACTTGGAATTCCTCCTGTATCATGGGTGCGTTTACAAACATTTAAACTCACATAAAACCAGACCCGGACCTGTAGGTCATACAAATATTTAGGCGGCGCGGAGATCGAATCAGCGCAGCAGTCGATCGATCAGCCACTGCGCCAACCGTGCCATTAAGATTATCAAGTTAAAAAAAAATAGTAAAACCTTCCTGCTAGCCCCTTTTGGACGCAAGCGTGATGTTAAGTTACATAACACTTGTTATATCGCATACCTACCAAACTAAAATACAATAAGTTTTATAACAATATTATGGTCTCATACCCATGTTGTGAGCAAACTGATTTAATATGTAATTTATTTGTGACCATGTAAGGAATGCGATGTGCATTGTTTTAGAATGGTTTGTCAACAAAATGGCTATACAATAGGATATTTGTTAAAGGAACATTTTTTCTTTTATTTATTAAACTTACTATATAATACGTTAGCAATGACTTATTGTCGGGCCTACGCTGTCCTCTCATACTTAAGTTCTAAGACTATAACAACAATATTGTAAAACCAAATGATTTTAAAAGAGTAACCATGGAATTTTTTACCGGTTCTTCTCCATAGGAAACTATCAACCCGAACCGTGCAGTCGACGTTTTATAAGTGCCCATGTAGGCCTATGTGAAATATTTGGAATGATTGATTTCTACTTTTACTCTAGACGCTCTTAATGTGCACGTTTACCTTCGTCGTTCTCACATTAATGATGTAACCATGATCTTGTAAGAATGTCCATGGAGTTGCTTGCTTATTCGTCTCCATGGAGAAGAAATTTCGGTTTGGGCAACGACGGTACTTTCACAAGTTATTATGCCTTGTGACTGAGACTATAACTTCATCTTTTTGTTTTATGGCATACAAAATTGCCTGTAACGGTCTAATTGAAATAAATGCTTTGAGTTTGAATTAAAAATAAATGATAAAAGGGCATCAAAAAACTCGACCTTAACGCCACATTGCATGGCAACGAGGAAGTTTTGAGCTCCAGAAAACATTGACAAAAACATTGGTTTTGCTGACTAGTCGCCGTCGTTATGATGAGGCATGCAGAGGCTTATATCTATCAGTTTACGTCCTATGGCTGTGATGGCGATGTTAATGAGTTTATTATATTTTGTTACCGTACCAAAGCCCTCTAAATTAGGAACTAAACATTATGGTTTTGAGAGTCAAGTGAAGTTTGACCTGTTTAATGTGTTTGATTGTTCTGAAATAATCTGAATAACAGATCAAAATATTGATACGCCCAACGTGTTTACTAATTAAAGATATTGTTTCATTAAAATTGAATTAACTCATATAAAACAAACCCCTGGAATTGATTTAAGGTTCACGCCGAAAATGGGCACATAATCGCTCGCAACACCGAGAAGCTGCTCGCTAAGGGTATCATTGGCCCCGAGGGTCATCAGCTGTCCCGAGATGAGGAAGTGGAAGCCGAGGCCGTCAACAGGGCTTGTGTCATCGCTAACCAGGTCAGTATCCTCTATGCTATGACTTATCGCTATAATCAGCTTTCTCCATCGGCTATCAGTCTTATTACTGAATACAGCTGAATATTAGTATTTTATGCATGGAGCGTCTGCGTATCTGACTCTTTTTTCTTCACCCATCGTATTACCCAGCAACTGGGTGAGAAAGAAGAAAGAATTTGTCTTCCCGGAATTCTGATCAGTCTTAACGAAGAGTATACCTTTTTGTAACTGGTCAGAACTTCGGATGTCTCCTAGGCACAGACGAGTTTTAAAACGTGATCCTTTTCTTAGATTCCATGTTGACAATACTTTTTTCCCCCTTGACACTCCCGCCCCCCCCCCGCTTTTTACAAACTAAAACCCACTACAAACTAAAATTCCTTCTTTTGCCCTTTATGTTCCGAGGCCGCGGTATCTCTTTCGAACAACCCGCAACCCCAGCGGGCGTATGTTGTGCGGCCTCCCCTGCTATATTGACAATACTTTATTGCTGTTCTGTTCCACTTTCAGGCCAACTCGCCCCTCTACATCGTCCACATGATGTCCAAGAGTGCAGTGCGAGCTCTCCAGCTGGCTCGCACGAGGCAGCGTCAGGCACTATTCGGGGAGACCCTCGCCGCCACTGTCGGCACTGATGGTAAGATCGTCATGATCGCTACCAGCGTATTTTTGACTAATCTTCTTTGCAAGATTAAATTAAGACTGTTGTGGTAGTGTTTGAGGCTAGTATTAGTTAGTAACGTAAGCTGTGTTTCCAGGCTCTCACTACCGCAACGCCTGCTTCCGTCACGCGGCGGCGCACGTACTGTCCCCACCGCTCCGCCCCGACACGTCCACGCCGCAAGCCATGTGCGAGGCGCTGGCAGAGTGAGTATACACACACATACACTACCGCCCCGACACGTCCACGCCGCAAGCCATGTGCGAGGCGCTGGCAGAGTGAGTATACACACACATACACTACCGCCCCGACACGTCCACGCCGCAAGCCATGTGCGAGGCGCTGGCAGAGTGAGTATACACACACATACACTACCGCCCCGACACGTCCACGCCGCAAGCCATGTGCGAGGCGCTGGCAGAGTGAGTATACACACACATACACTACCGCCCCGACACGTCCACGCCGCAAGCCATGTGCGAGGCGCTGGCAGAGTGAGTATACACACACATACACTACCGCCCCGACACGTCCACGCCGCAAGCCATGTGCGAGGCGCTGGCAGAGTGAGTATACACACACATACACTACCGCCCCGACACGTCCACGCCGCAAGCCATGTGCGAGGCGCTGGCAGAGTGAGTATACACACACATACACTACCGCCCCGACACGTCCACGCCGCAAGCCATGTGCGAGGCGCTGGCAGAGTGAGTATACACACACATACACTACCGCCCCGACACGTCCACGCCGCAAGCCATGTGCGAGGCGCTGGCAGAGTGAGTATACACACACATACACTACCGCCCCGACACGTCCACGCCGCAAGCCATGTGCGAGGCGCTGGCAGAGTGAGTATACACACACATACACTACCGCCCCGACACGTCCACGCCGCAAGCCATGTGCGAGGCGCTGGCAGAGTGAGTATACACACACATACACTACCGCCCCGACACGTCCACGCCGCAAGCCATGTGCGAGGCGCTGGCAGAGTGAGTATACACACACATACACTACCGCCCCGACACGTCCACGCCGCAAGCCATGTGCGAGGCGCTGGCAGAGTGAGTATACACACACATACACTACCGCCCCGACACGTCCACGCCGCAAGCCATGTGCGAGGCGCTGGCAGAGTGAGTATACACACACATACACTACCGCCCCGACACGTCCACGCCGCAAGCCATGTGCGAGGCGCTGGCAGAGTGAGTATACACACACATACACTACCGCCCCGACACGTCCACGCCGCAAGCCATGTGCGAGGCGCTGGCAGAGTGAGTATACACACACATACACTACCGCCCCGACACGTCCACGCCGCAAGCCATGTGCGAGGCGCTGGCAGAGTGAGTATACACACACATACACTACCGCCCCGACACGTCCACGCCGCAAGCCATGTGCGAGGCGCTGGCAGAGTGAGTATACACACACATACACTACCGCCCCGACACGTCCACGCCGCAAGCCATGTGCGAGGCGCTGGCAGAGTGAGTATACACACACATACACTACCGCCCCGACACGTCCACGCCGCAAGCCATGTGCGAGGCGCTGGCAGAGTGAGTATACACACACATACACTACCGCCCCGACACGTCCACGCCGCAAGCCATGTGCGAGGCGCTGGCAGAGTGAGTATACACACACATACACTACCGCCCCGACACGTCCACGCCGCAAGCCATGTGCGAGGCGCTGGCAGAGTGAGTATACACACACATACACTACCGCCCCGACACGTCCACGCCGCAAGCCATGTGCGAGGCGCTGGCAGAGTGAGTATACACACACATACACTACCGCCCCGACACGTCCACGCCGCAAGCCATGTGCGAGGCGCTGGCAGAGTGAGTATACACACACATACACTACCGCCCCGACACGTCCACGCCGCAAGCCATGTGCGAGGCGCTGGCAGAGTGAGTATACACACACATACACTACCGCCCCGACACGTCCACGCCGCAAGCCATGTGCGAGGCGCTGGCAGAGTGAGTATACACACACATACACTACCGCCCCGACACGTCCACGCCGCAAGCCATGTGCGAGGCGCTGGCAGAGTGAGTATACACACACAGGAAAACGACTTCTAAAAAAAAATATAGTAGGCATATTTACTATCGGAAATAGATAAAATAACTATGAATCAAACAAAAGTCAAAGTCACCGGCTTACGGAACTAAACTTGTTTACTGATAACCATCTTTATTATTCCTTACCTTTTCCCAGCGACCACCTGCAGCTGATCGGCAGCGACAACTGCACGTTCCACGAGAAGGACAAGGAGATCGGCAAGGACAACTTCTCCAAGATCCCCAACGGAGTCAACGGAGTGGAGGACCGGATGGCTATCTTGTGGCAGAAGGCTGTTAACACGGGTGGGTTTTATTTAAATTAGTTTTTATCTACAATCAATCAAATATTGCTATATTATGCCATTTTACTGACACCGTTTAATCGTTGACGAACGACACGGTTGGCGCAGTGGCTAAGCGTTTACCTCTGCTTTATGTAAGCCATACAAATATTTGTATGGTTCACATGAAGTTGTTTCGGGTCTGGCTGATTGCGTATGAGAGTTAAAATGTTTGTAAACGCACCCACAATACAGGAGAAAATCCTAGTGTGAGTCTAAAAGAATCGTGTTCTACGCGCGCCTCATAGAACATACAAAGCAATAGAACATGAACAGGAAAATTGGGTGTGTTTTAGTCAGTACAAGTCTGACACTTGACCATGAGTATGTGAGCTCAAATCCTGTCAGAAGTTAAGCGCTTTACTACCTCTGGCCCATCACGACATAATTAGAGATACCCAAAAAAACTCGGTCCTCAGTTCGTACAGAATTGGTTAACGACTTCATAAAGAGTCCGTTAACTTACAACCTGTTTATCTTCCAGGTCTAATGGACCCGTGCCGTTTCGTGGCGGTGACGAGTACGAACGCGGCGAAGATCTTCAACATCTGGCCGCAGAAGGGCCGCGTGGCCGTCAGCTGCGACGCCGACATCGTGGTGTGGGATCCCAAGCTCGAGAGGACCATCTCTGCTGCTACCCATAAGCAGGCCGTCGATTTTAATATTTTTGAGGTAAGGATTCTAAGACGATATTATTAAAGCAAATGTGAGTTTGTTACGTCTTCACGTGTTCACGTCTTCAATGGTCAAACCGATTTTTATGAACTTTGGTACATAGATTGTTGGGATCCTGGAGACGGACATAAGTTATTTTTTTTAAAGTGAGAAAAGAGGGGAGAGAAGGGGAGAGCAAGATACGTTTTGTTTCGATCATCTCGCGGGTTAAAGTTAGCGTTAGCCCAAAGTAACTATGCCACGCGGACGAAGTCGCGGGCGGGCGGAAGCTAGTTTCAAATAAGTACGAGTGATAGACGGGACAAGACCAAGAAAATCTTAATTCAACACTTGTTACTACTTGGTAACAAATCGTTTTGTCTAGTGTCACACGTAATTCTTAATAGTAGGGGAGCCCAAGCGGGGATTTCGGGATTTACTAAAGCGCGGCAGATTAATATACAGGGGGATACCTTGTACCCAGTTAAGTACCTCCACAGAACATGAGGCCCATATATAAGGCCGCCCGTGAAGGATACAGGATCAGATTAGTAAAAAAAAATTGACCATCAGAAATTCTCGAGCGCGTCAGATTAAGGTAGGGTGAGTTAATTACACCCTAAAAAGTGTATATTCCAATTCTAATAAGTATATTCTAATCTGACAATTTGAGAGTGACGTAAAAAAAGGGGAGGGCAACAAAGTTGTAAAAAAAAAACGTCATCTCGACATTCTCGAGCGTAGCTAAATTTTTTTTTATTTTGAAGGAAATAATTCAAGAATAATGAAAAATATATAATCTGACGATTTCCACAAGCCGAAATAACAAAAATTCGTCGATAAAGTTAAATGCGTGCAGCTGCGTGATGCCTACATTTCCTTCTCCGCGTTTCTATTCCTCTCTCACTCTTTCTCTATCTATTACTCTCTCACTCCGTCCCCACTCTGGTTTCTGTTGCCATGACGCCATCACAGCTGATCATAAAGACTCGTTCGTGGCATACTGT
The DNA here is from genome assembly GCA_958449745.1 of Ochropleura leucogaster. NCBI lineage: Eukaryota > Metazoa > Arthropoda > Insecta > Lepidoptera > Noctuidae > Ochropleura > Ochropleura leucogaster. The sequence goes on from OY288225.1 coordinate 8,130,541, forward strand.
TTACAACGTGTTTCCAAAGTTTTGTTTTTTTTGCTATTTTAATATTATTTGAGTGAATTAAAACTAATCCGCCTTTGAGCTTAAAAAACCACGTCGATCGCCACCAAGCTGGTCAAAAGCGGTTGATTCGTTCGAGAGATATCGTGAACGAAAGAAACCCGAAAAAGTGTTTCTTCGGGATTACTCCGAAATTTGTGGTTCAATCAATTAAAATTGCAAAATTACTTATTAGGATGATAAAACTGCGTCGAATGCCGCCAACCGTGTGAAAATCGGTTGATCCATTCAAAAGTTATTGCGGTTTGAAAATTCCAAAAATAGTGTTCTATGAAACTTCTATCAGACTTTCGAGCTGGGAGAGCTCAAATGCATAGAAATATTATTTCTTTGAAGTCAGCGAGCTCAAAATATCACATAAATTATATTTTGAGCTCAAAAATGTCATAAGTACAACTTTAAGCGCCCAGGAATGGAATTAGCGAGAAGTTGCAGGGATGGCCTTTAAGGTGAACCGTTTTTCTAATTTTTTTTGTCAGATTAGGCGAATCCCTCTACAATCTAATCGTCAGATTATGAGACAGTACGTTTAGAACATAAATATTAACCACATATATCTTAATCTGACGCGCTTGAGTATTTCAAAATGGCGATTTTTTTTTGCAAATTATGAAAATGGCCGCGAGTTTGCGTCCCATCGAAATCGTCAGATTAGTGAATGAGAGCTTTTTTTGGGTGCACTTAACACTCCCTTAGAAAATCTGACGCGCTCGACAATTTTTTTTTTTTTTCATTTTCAACCCTTAAATACAACCACCCCCATCATGCAAACGATCAGATTAACATACGTACATTATTAAAAATACATAGGGCATTGATGCAATATCTGACGCGCTCGAGGATGTCCATGCAACAGTTTTTTTTTTACATATTTAAAAATCTATAGCCGCTTCCCCCACCGATGTAACGGTATATATCATATAACATTTTTTTCTTCTTATCATCTAAGCTTTGCATCCCAATAGGTCTCTACGACGCTCGAGTAAATCCCCATTTAGCATCGTGGGCTCCCCTACTATAAACAAGTGATTGTTATAGCATTCAGATGTCAAAATCGAAAATGTTCGGGATAGTTTTGTTTATGGAAACATTCCCAATGTAGGCTCTATAAGTCTTTTAAATCTCTTTGATTATTTTGGACTTATGAAAAAAAACTCCAAGTCTACGCAGTCCAAAGATATGGCGGTTTAACTCGTGTACAGAACGCTCGGTGAGCGAATCTGTCTCGCTCTTGGTTGGTTTTTTTCATCCCTTAATAAAAGTGTGTTTTTTAAATTTAAATTTTGTAACATTTTTAATTATTACAGGGCCAAAACGTCGTGGGTAGTCCCCAATATGTGATCGTGAATGGTCGCGTGTGCTTTGATGACGGACAACTACGAGTTGTTGAAGGTAAATACAATACTGAGTGATTCTTCCAAATGATATATTATTTTATGAAAACAGTTTCGGTAAATTTAACTTTTTTTCATCAAATGTCACATGTGACATTATTGTTTATTATACAATAATTGTTGTTTCTCATGAAAAGGATTAGTCGTAATCATAGAAAAATACGTTTGAAATCGTAAATTAGTGTCACATTCAAGTATTTTTCGAGCTAATTAATTTACATCATGTATTGATTGATTTATGCCCCGTTCCAATAAACAAAAGCGACTCGTTTTGCTTACGGATAGTTGTATTTTGACATTAGTCTCATAGAACTTATGTCAAAATACAACTATGCGTAAGCAACGACTCGTTTTGCATACGGATAGTTGTATTTTGACATAAGTATCATAGAACTTATGTCGGGGCATTAAACAACCTTTGGTCATATGTTGTTGGGTTAGCTTGCTTGGTGAATAAATGAAAAATCTCAGATCATAGCAAAAAACGTGCCCTTCGTTGCTCTGCTGTTGGTACAGTGCACAGATAACAAAGTAATTCAGTGACATTAAAATTACATAATATGTATTTTGTCATGGCCTCTTGGCCTTTTGCCTTAAAACTAAATGTTGTGCTGCCAACATATGTTCATTTTTAATTTAAAAAAAAGTGTTTTAGCTATGTTTGTAGAATGGCTTAAGTTCAAAAAAGTTTCAAATTGGTATAACCTCGTCTTACGTAAAAATAAGAAATTCGTTTTGTAACAGTATTTTGTTAATATCGTTTTCTTTGCAGGTTTTGGTAAATTCCTCAAGACCCCAGTGGACTGTCCGCTGGTGTACGACGTAGCGCACGACCACGAGCAGGCGCCGCACCGGCCCGACAGCCTGCACGCGCCGCACGACGTGCGTGTCGCCAACGGAACGCCCGCGTCCGGTATGTTGGCGGAACAACATGACGGTATGTTGGAAGCACGAGCGAGCTAGCACGCTTTTTTATGTACAAGCTAGATAGGTGTAAAGATCCTGTCAAACCGGCAAGGATATATTTTAAATACCGAACACAAATACATACGGGATATAGACAAACCCTTTACCAAGCCGGCTACCATGCCTTCAAACAACTCTACGCAAAATATTGCTGACAAACGAATTTTGTCTTAAAAATCACTATGACAAACGACTTTTGTCTTGGGTTGAAAAATCTCTTAATGAAACGAATTTTGTCTTGGGGTGAAAAATTACTTCAAGAAACGTCTTGTCTTGGGGTGAAAAATTACTTTGAGAAACGACTTATGTCTTGGGGTGAAAAATTACTTTAAGAAACGACTTTTGTCTTAAGGTGAAAAATTACTTTGAGTAACGACTTATGTCTTTTGGTGAAAAAATACTTTGAGTAACGACTTTTGTCTTGGGGTGAAAAATTACTTTGAGAAACGACTTTTGTCTTGGGGTGAAAAATTACTTTGAGAAACGGCTTTTGTCTTGGGGTGAAAAATTACTTCGAGAAACGACTTTTGTCTTTGGGTGAAAAATTACTTTGAGAAACGACTTTTGTCTTGGGGTGAAAAATTACTTTGAGTAACGACTTTTGTCTTTTGGTGAAAAAATACTTTGAGTAACGACTTTTGTCTTGGGGTGAAAAATTACTTTGAGAAACGACTTTTGTCTTGGGGTGAAAAATTACTTTGAGAAACGGCTTTTGTCTTGGGGTGAAAAATTACTTCGAGAAACGACTTTTGTCTTGGGGTGAAAAATTACTTTGAGAAACGGCTTTTGTCTTAGGGTGAAAAATTACTTTGAGAAACGACTTTTGTCTTGGGGTGAAAAATTACTTTGAGAAACGACTTTTGTCTTGGGGTGAAAAATTACTTTGAGAAACGACTTTTGTCTTAGGGTGAAAACTTACTTTGAGAAACGACTTTTGTCTTGGGGTGAAAAATTACTTTGAGAAACGGCTTTTGTCTTGGGGTGAAAAATTACTTTGAGAAACTACTTTTGTCTTGGGGTGAAAAATAACTTTGAGAAACGGCTTTTGTCTTGGGGTGAAAAATTACTTTGAGAAAACGACTTTTGTAATGGGGTGAAAAATCACTATACGCTAGAACAAAATGTTGCACACTCAAAACATTGTGCTGATGGAATTATTGAATATTATGCATTCAACATGCATAAATTTTATTGACTATTGAGCAAAGTTAGCTTCTTTTACGAGTATAAATATGTTAAACTTCAGAATCTAAAGTGGCACTAGATGAACTGTTAAAGTGCAGAGAATCGCGTGAAAGAACTTCTGTTTTTGTGTTTGTTCAGATAAATTTGTTCTTTTTTTAAATATCCTGATCGAATACATATTACCTATTTATTGAAACTCGGTTAAAAATAGCCAAGTATTTTTAAAACACGTGATGCTAACTTGCAGCATATCAGCCAAGAACACGCCAGCATGCTTTAATATTAGCACTTTTTTTTTAAGCTAAGCAAAGCTATTTTATTATTAAATATACATGTATTTGTGGTTAGGGGCCGGGCAGCAACCCAGTGATTATGTTTGTAAATATATTATGTAACGCTATATGAGCATTTTCAAAGAAACGAAAGCACGAACAGTAATTTACTAAAGATTATTCTATCAACGTACGATTAATTTAACACAAAACTGCGAATCGGTGCGATGCGTATCCGCATTCCTGAGATGCGATTTTGTGCGTTCTGTTATTGCTAAGAAGACGAAAAGCGCATAGGAACCCAGTTTTGTGTACCAGTCTTATGGTAGAGTAGCCCCCGAATTTTTTTTTTCTGACGTATTTTGCAATTTTGCAGGTCAATGTCAGGCAAAATATTTGAAAAAAAAAATATGATTCACAAAAAAAACTAATGAAGCTTCTGAGTTATAATGAAATCACTACCACAACTTTCTAAGTTGAATGACTTTTTCATGAAATAATCATTCACTGACTTGCAAATTACAAAACTACGTAAAAAAAATATATTTCGCGAGTTGGAATTATACAACGCTTGGTTTTTCGTTTACTCGAGTCACTATTTTAATTATAATTAACGATGTTAAATAAGTGCGCAAATCGTGCACACATTTAACTTTTTTAAAGTTTCTTTCTTCTGGGCGGAGTAGGGAGTGTCAGACTTTTACTGACTAAAACCTACCTATGTTTCTTCTTTCGCCCTCAATGTTCCGGGGCCGCGGTATCTCTTTTGAACAACCAACAAGCCTATTTTACAACTTCAGCTATCGATGCATATACTAAGAGTGACTTAGGTAAACAAAAAGCTTCAATGTTTTAAAATTAATGTATTTAAAAACGTAACGTTATGTTGCCTTTTTATTATGATAATAAAATGTTCGTGCTTTTGCTTACAAATAAGTTATAATCGTATTGAAACCCAAGCTGGCTATATAAATCATAAAGTAAGCTAGCTTGTTGCTATTTAAAAAGCTACTCTATTGGAATCCAAGCTACAAGCTTATTGCCTCCCGGCACGATTCCGATCTAACGTACTATTTCTCTTGCAGACAATATCATGTATAGTTGCTGCCCGTCCTGGGAACCCACAAGGCCACAAGGTCTGATGTCGTACACTACACTTTACATTGCTTCCAATTATGTAAACAAGATATTGGAAAATACTCTGTTTCATTTATTTAAACTTCATGTACAATAGTGGTATATAAGCTGACTTAATATTGTAAGGCATTCTCTACCAATCTTTGGGTTAAATAAGACAACATTGTTATAGGTTACAAAAAAATATATTTTTTATTTTGGACAAAAAAACAGTTACACGTTATAATATTGAAATTTAGTTTAAGTACAATAAAAAATATTTGAAAACGCATAACCTATACCTTTGTCCACGGAATAACGACGATATTAAATAAGGAAACCAACGTATATGTATAGAAAGGGAGAATTAAAAAACAAAATCCTAAAAGGTCAATTCTGGAAAGTGCTTCCCCGTTAAGACATGGAATTAAAACGTGAATATTTAAAAAATATGTTTTTTTTTTATGAATAATTACTAACTATACCCAGTGGTTTTGCACGCCACCCACTTTTGAAAATTACTACCAGGGGTATGCAAAATAGATTCTCAGGCCTACCGAATATACAGTCATATAAAATTCGGTCAAGCCGTTTCGGAGGATAATGGCAACTAAATGTACACGAGAACGTTTATGTATTACGTGCAGAATTTTATACATATATAATACACATATAAAAATAAAATATATTTAAAAATACCAAAAATAAAGGAAACGAGAAGCTTAACAATAATTACTTTGACTATAAATTGGGAGCAATTAAGTCCGACCTAAATAATGCATACGAAGTTTTCTTTTAAAAGTTAATTTCATTTAATTACGTTTTTTAATACAAAATATATTTTACTGGTACTGGTACTGGACTGGTAGAAAATGCCCAATTAAATAATACTCGGTGTACTACTGAATACGAGGTCTTGGGTTCGATTCCCTGTGGTGAGCCAAAGTGCTATTCAGTATTTTGCCGTTTTGAGGTCTGAATTTATGCCCGATCTGTGGCAATAAAACCCTAAATCCTTGCAAATAACACCTAATTTGCAAGATTTTTTTTGTCAATACCTGCTTTTTTGATTATATCAATTTGTTTACACCGTTGGAACAATGAACTGAATACCGTGTACGTTGCTTCTAAACCATCTAGACGTCTAACTTGCAACCTAACCCCCCCCCCCACTTCCAGACCTAGGTAACATGAACAAGAGCGTGGAGAGTCTGTCGGTGTCGGGATGCAGCACCCCGACTGGACGCAAGATGAGGGAGCCTGGGGCGAGGAACCTGCAGACTTCTACATTCTCCATTAGCAGTGAGTAATTTTACTTTTTATACTTTACATTTCTCTGTCGATTCTCGAATGTATCGAACTCACAGATTTTTTGAGGAAATTTCCTGTGACCCAACTGCTGATTCCTTTTTAAGGCAGTTGCTAAGTGTTGCCATACCATACAACGTGGCAACGCCGTCTCTTGGGTACTTACCCAGCTGACAGCGTTGATGCCCTTTTTATTTTGTTGTAAGGTTAGTTAATTCAATCTATTAGACTGATTAAAATGTACAGTACGGCCAACGAGAAGCAATACCAAATGTAAACAAAACCCATGCTAAAACCCCACCTTAAATGGCCGTCCGAATGTTGGCGAACCCGTCTTAACGTTGTCATGTTTTGCCGGGAGAACGAGACATTACGACAAAGGCACAAGATGGAAAGAGCTAAATATTAGATTGTCAACGCCACAGTTGTTCTTTAGGTTAATGACCTTTCGTATCGCTTCTCGTTGGCCGTACTGTAGTTATACATGTAGTTTGAAAAGCTACTTAACCTATTTAGAGTAATAAAGATTCCTCTAAAAAAAATTAAGCAATCAAATGACTTAAGGCGAGTTCTGGATTATAGTGGATTAGTGATAAAAATAATGTATTAATATGATAAATGATAATGTTTAGCATTTTATTGTTGTGTTAATGGAAAATGTATTAACTTACTTTTTCTTACGAAAAGTATTTTATGAAAATATATCTTTGTTGCTTTGTTGTACATAGCTTTCAAACCTGCTATAATAACGTTATGCAGGCACATTAAATGTCATTTTTCAGTCTATATTGTGTCCATTGCTGGGAAACGGCCTCTTCTTTCGTCTGCCCAACCTCCCTGTTTTGGGCAACTTCTGACCTCGTAATAAATAAACTTACTTACTTCAATTTGCAGAAGAGATCGAGGGCCTGGACACCAAGACTTCAGTCCGCGTGAGGAACCCCCCCGGCGGTAAGTCCTCGGCCCTTTGGTAAACCGGTACCGATACCGATACCGGTACCGGTGAGCTTGCGGCATTGACACGATACTGATACTTGTGAACAGTTGTGATAATTTTTTACTTTAATTTTTGTTCGTTGAAAATTATCATTAAGGATGAGGTTTTAAGATCGATTTTTGAATGGAAGAGTTTGTAAACCTTAGTGGGTTTCGATACGTCTAATTTTGTTTGATGACCGGGTGATGTTAAAATTAATGACATTTTGGTGTTTTTTCCGAACTTGGATTTAACACACTACCATAAATTTTCTTGTGAGATAAAATCATTAGAATTGACAAAAAAATCGGAAATTAAGTTCCACATTGAGACAACTTTAATGTTTGTAGTACATACTGTATTTCAAAATATTACTATCAATTTATATGTTAGTAACTTTTCACAAGTAATAGTGTCCAGGGCTTGAGGCAGCTAAGAACCAATTTTGAAGCTACTCGACAGTAACCCAAAGCTTAAGCATTAGTATATGTTAGACTGTTAATTAGGACATGACATAATAACAACAGTTATAAAATTATGTTATTTATTCAGTTAAGGCATTCGTATAATGGGCCAGTAAAGTCGCCACTAGTGGCCAGCAACAGCCATTGTGTAAAGCTGTTATGGACCAGTACCGAGATATGAATTTGTTTCAGTTATATGTTCTCACTTAACCCTTTCGCTGCCCAGTCCAAATTATACCATATATTTTGGACTCATACACTGAGTTTTGGGCAGCAAAAGAGTTAAGCATGCACTTTACTTCAAAGAATTCATTTCGTTATTGCTCTGAAAACTTCATCAGGTCCTGTAATGTGTAAACGACATCACATGCAGGACACGATGTCAAGTGTCCCGTCATTAGAGGGGCAACACCACTTGCCAATTGTACCCAGTCGCTTAGTACCACAACCTCTTGGTAAGACTGGTTGAAACTTAGTTCGTATGGTCACCCATCCATAGACCAACCTCGGCAAGTACTGCTTAACCTTGATGATTGACCAGGACCCTCCCATCTAAGCCTTAAAATATACTGTTGCTGACCTCTAGTGGTTGTCATGATTTTGATCCATTACAAAGCTGTATTGTAGACTGACAACAAGCGTATTGTTTAGTGAATTTTATAACAAATTGTAACATTTTATAGACGATTACGCTGTTAATTACTGTTTATTGATTATGCTTGTATAACAACATTGAAATTCGTTGTTTTCCTGAATTTATGTAGGTATAAGGTATGGCCTTAAATTGGCTAGCGTTTTCAGCTTGGGTTTTAAGTTACGCATAACTTTTGACAATGCGAAGGATTTTTCTACTTATGCGTATTGGAATATAAGCTGAAATCGTTAGAAGATTTTTTAGGCAATGATTGTAAGAAATAAATGAAATCATGAAGAGATTTGCAAAATAGAGCTGTATTAAAAATCGATCGATGATTTTCGTCATCGATTTTTGCTACAGTTTTTTTTTCAAAAGTATTTTGGCACAAAGCACGGCACGCTAGTTTACTTGAAAGGTTTACTAATTAGTAGTAATTACTATTCAAATTTGTAGAAATTGGCTACAAATTAGAAATAGGGGCGTAATTACCTATCATCTTTGTTTATTCAGGTTAATAATTATCTTTAATTGATTATTTGTTTAAATTTTCAATGTTAACTGGTTATAATTATATTATTTTAGGTTTTACATTAACGTTTTAGAATGTTTTCTTGTATTCACTTTAATTGTTAGTCTTTCGTACTCAAGTAATAGACTTCCAAATCCATTGCTGCTAAAATGGGCCAAAAATGTTGTTTTTAACAAAAAATGCATTTATATTTTAATTTCATTTGCATTAAAATTATTCTGAACATCCTCTCTTCATCATCATTGATTCATCTTAGAGTTTATTGATTGGACATCAATGAAACTTTTAAAATTTACTATTTCTTGATTAAAAACGTTACAAAATTTTTTTTTTTAATATACAGGATAATTTTAAAAATATTGGCGAGATCTTAGATAATGTTTTGTGATTATTAAAACTAACTTAAATAACTCAGTTTACTCTAGCCAGCCATCTTTTAAAAACCCTGTGTATTTCTTTTACCTACCAATAATATGTAATAATAAAGAATTTTTAACGTTTAAAATTGCTGTCATACATTAAATCATAAACTCATAACCATCATTTATATATAGGTAGGTAAAGAGCGAATGGATCGCAAGCTGTATGTTGTGCTTTCGTAATGTCTTACTGTGTATCATACGATCCTTAAGGCTATGTACACACGACGTACTGTACGACAACTTATAGAAGAATGTTAGGATAGTTTACTACCTAGAACATGACATTTTACAAATATAGAATATGAAGATACTTACAGCAACACCTCTGCCTGCCTCACATCGAGAAGTAGGCCTATACTAATATTCGCGTCATCGGAAGAATTATCTGGTTGGAATAACAAGGACGCACACGAAAAGTGACTTAATTTCTTACTGTGTACAGTTCTGTTTCCCACCGTATAATCAGCGCCCAGCGGGATGTTGGTTGATATCATATAGCTCTGGGTGGACATAGCCTTAAAGTCATAAGTTAGTGTTAGATCCAATTGTTTTATAAACACTTTTATAACGATTCTGTCACCTGTGTACTGTCACCTAGGTTTTATTTAGTATTGAAGTCAAAAATCTTTTGATTGTCTGATTCATTTAGAACACTTTTCTATTTTAACTGGTTGATCCAGCACCCAGAGTTGAAATCACAATAGAAGACCAGTTGTAGCTTGAGTTCAGTCTAGTATCGTAAATACGATATTAATATATTTTATGCAGTAAATTTCAACGGAACGGAATCTGTAAAATAAATTGATTAAATACTATTTAGTATTACATGAAAAATGTTATGTTTCATAAAAGAAACAACATTAACCGTTTTATTTGAAATAGAAGAGTCAAATGATTTTCGACTTCAGTACTTCTAGCTTCCATAACAACTGGGACGTGATTGGTCAGTGTAGGGGCCAAAATATCATAAGATCGCAGTACAAAAACCTTATTAAAAGTAATTCTTTTATCTCTCCGTATAGTACTAGTCTTGCAACGGCGTCACAATTTTTATAGCGTTTTACATAATTTCTAAATGTATATTCTCTATTATGCATTGTCACGAATAAACAATGTAATCTAATATATTTTGTTTTATTTTTATTCATCCTTTTCTTTTCGACGCCTTCAGCGGTCTGGAGCCTTAGTTCGGTTCTTAGGCCAGGCAAGAATATAATAGCTGTTGGGTTTTTCCATCAGAAATTTCTTAGCACCTCATCAGCCACGGTCTGGTTGATGGCCCATGTTGATGAATCATGAAGGGAGAAAGAGGGACGAAAAAGGAAAATTTAGCTTTACTCTTACACTAAATAAGGGGCAAGGGCAAAAACTACAGGTACTGCAAATCAGGAGAGGGGCACTGTGTTACCCCGAATTTAACGCAAACGAAGCCGCGGGAAAAAGCTAGTAATTTATAATACATATAACACAGATTTTTATCTGAGTTGTCAAGTTAATATTGCGTTCTTTGAATACCTCCGAAAGTGATAGTTCGGACATACTTACATTCTTTAAATTGAGTAATGTGGTCACCTGCTATAACAACTTTTTTCTTAATATAAGATGTACTGTTTCAAGTATTTCAAAAAAAATGGTAATACATATTAGAAACTGGGGTTCTATAATATAAGCGTAATATAAAGATTTTGGTTTCATTATCTCAATGCCACACAACACTCAAAGATATTGTCAATACAGTGTTGATTTAAGAACAATATCTCCTTAAATATAATATACCCTTTTCACGAGAATAGAGACTCCACCACGCTTTTGTTTCTTTGCTCTGCAGTACGAGGTTGATAAACTGTATCCAGAGATTTTAAAAAGTTTTTCATTACTTCGTTCAATTAACGTTTCCGACATACAAATAATATTCGGGCTCATCGTTAGATCCGAAAGCAATCCTTACTAATAATTATAAAAGTGAAAGTGAGTTTGTTTGTTTGTTACGTCTTTACGCCTAAATGGCCAAACCGTTTTTCATGAATTTTGGTACAGATATAGTTGGGATTCTGAAGACAGAGATAGGCTAAAAGTGAGATACGAGGAAGAAAAGGGGAGAGAAAGATAAGTCTTTTTCGATCATAACGCGAGTTAAATTAAGCGTTAACCCAAAGTAACTAGGCCACGTGGACGAAGTCGCGGGCGGAAGCTAGTAAAAAATAAAATAAATGCATTTGTACAAAATGAATTTTGCCTAACAGCCCGACGATACTTTTATGAATTACTCTTAAAAAGTCATTCTCGAAAAAACGTCCTTGCACCTGTGACAGGGGTCATCTGTTTGGGACCTGCTAATATGTGATTTTCCTTACAGATACCAGGTACAGATACTACATCATGATGTGTTTGAGTAAATCTTTGTGAAAGCAGATAACTAATTGGAGCAGGAGGATACTTCGTGAGATGTAATAGCCGCTTTGTATGTTCAGTTTTTATAGAAATGCAAAAATTTCGAATCGTAGTCAACCTGATCGAGAATTGAATTAAATTAATTTGCTAGAAAAATCCACAAATTTGTAGTCTTAGATTGTTTAATCATTAATTTTAGAGTATCATTTAGTTTTATTTTTCATTTCTGTGTAATAACAATATTTTGCCAGTTATGTATATTATTATATTAATATTTTGCCGTAATCTTAGAATGAGAATGAAGAGGTATACCTCTGCTTAACCATTCGGGGTTTGCGGGCAAGATGTTATTGACAGACTTGACGTGGAAGGCTGTTACGGCAAAGCTTGTGAATAAGGCTTAAGTTTAGCAGAGGACTGTGATCCGCTGATTGAAGTGGTACAAACAAATAAAACAGCACAAATACAATTTTTAAGTTGTTTATTAAAATAATATTCGTTCAACTGAACACAAGACATGGGACCTGACCTAATATATGAGTTTACTAATTTGTCAATTTCCTCTACGAAAAAAAAAAAAAATACTGGCCCAACGTAAGAGCCGCCTGTCTTTACCCTCTTAACAATAAAAAACAACCTATAAAATCTATCAACATAAGACAAGTGAAGGTATCTCAATACCTGCGGTTTCATACATCAATTTGGCACAGAATTTTGATATATTATCGTCGTAACTGGTCGTAATTCCCTGGCAATCAACAGTTCTAGATGGTTTTGGCACCGGATAAAAAAATCATTATTAAAATAAAAACATCCTTTCGAAATAAAAAATCAAATCCATCATTCTCTATAAAACTCAAAAATAGACCTTACTAATTAAATTTAAGAAAATCTAATTTAATATTTAGAAAACTATACAGTACCCTTTTTTATTTAGTATTGCACAAAGTCGGATTTCATGCAAAATCGTACGAATGATCAATATTATTAATTTCAACGTTCATAATTCGGTCAAGTTGTAAACAAAACTGATATATTGATAATATTTGTCAGTTAATATAAGATGCATTTCCTTTCGTCTGAAATAACCGATTACAAATCAATTTTTAATCACCGAAAGTAATTTATAAATCAATGTGAGATTGGTATTTCAAGTAACAATGTTAAAATTCTTAATAACAACAATAAAAAGTAATTAACAAAAATCATTAGCTGGACAAAACAAACCATCCGAGAACAATCCGAGGGCACTAATCGCTTTTTAATAATAATATAAATGCAATATTTTATACCAAAATGTCCTATATATTCGTGAATTACAAATTTATTTACAAATTTGACTCCTAGGGGTTGCCAATTATAAAATATCTTGTGTCTTCGTATGTACCAAACATTTTCAGTTTCGAGTCAGTAATTAACTAATATTTTTCTTTTAAACTTCTTTTCTTTATATAATAATAATGTATACATATGTAAGTAGCATAGTACACTTATATACTAATATGACACAGTTAGATTATAGCTATATTTTTACATCATGTATGTACTTACACATATACAGTGGTGTTGTCCCGAAATGCCATTCGACATGCTTACACTAGTCGGCCATCTCGCGGAAATTACTAGAACTACAAAGATGTAAATTTCATGCAGAAGATAGATGGCGTTGTTTTAAATCGTACTGAGACATCTGAGTTTTGTCTTAAAATGGATTTTGTTTCGACAAAAATAACTTATCAATGAAAATTATTACAATACATTCAACATGCTATCTTTACTATCATAAAGACACATTATTCCATTATTTAAAATAAAAAAATACCAATTTAACTAAAAGATGAAGACACTTTTAGCTTACGTTAACACCAATGTCGTGTCTTTTCGAATTTAGTTCTATTATTTTCGAAAAAGATTCTAAAATAATGTTCAAAAGGACATTCGGCACAACACCTTATGATATACTTCACTCATACAACGTGCCTAGTCTAATCTACGACAGTCTAACAAGTTCCGTACAACGGAAAAACATTTTTCCCTTCGTTCGCCTTAACAATAACTTTATACACAAGCTTATCGCGAAGGGAAAACATTTTAACAACTAAATTCAAAATCTATAACGCTACATGGAACCTTCATCTGGTGCAGGCCATAGGTAGGAAGTTTTAAAAACACCAGGCCTTAGTCGCGAGTGACGAGAAAGCATTTTACAATTACATTGGTTCACGATTTTCATGCAGAAACATATCTTGGCTTAGCATTACTATTTTGTTATATGTTACTATAGTACTCTTTATATTAAACAACACTGTCTAAATTATAAGGTAAGCTTTAGAAAGTGTTCCTAAATTCAAAGTGTATTTTCTCGGTTTTTCGACATGGAAGCATGAGCTAAATATGTTTCTGCATCACAATTAAAAATTAGGTCCGACCGGTAAACAACCAATCGTTTCGTCAATATTTAGGCGAATGCCCAATCGTCAAGCAATAGAGGCCTGTTATAAACAAAATCGTCCGTATCAAGAGAGCAATAGAGGTGAAATTGTTCGTCAAAATATTAAGAATTTTAAATAATTGAAAACATCATGCATGCAGTTTTGTTTCGATGTAATAATAGTTATAGATTGTCGAACATTTTAAACAGCAGTGAATTTTTTAAAGTTGCATCCATTAATTCATTAGTTTATTTGATTGACATTAATGGCGTATAATTAAAATGGCTACAAATATCGTTGACTACTCAAGGTACAGCTGGTAAAAGAACCCACACTTTTATTTACCAAATATTATTTTTCTTTAAAGATTTTAGAACATAGTCTTATCAAAATAAAGCCCAAATTAGGTTGTAAGAAATTATTTTGTAATAAAAGTATAAAATTAATTACGAATCGAAAAATAAATAATTAATGACTGAATTGTTTTGACTGATGACAAAGATTCGACTTGTATTTAATTTCTTACTTCTGTTTAGTTATTCGGGTAATTAAAACTGTGTTTAGCAGAATTAAGAATTGGAAATTAAGTTCCTGGATTATAGAAAGAAAGATGTTCACAAAAAGATATTCTTAATGAAACATGGCACATATATATGTGACTAGTATGTTACTGGATGTTAATAATATTTGGTAACTAGAAGTATGGACTTGTTATAAAAATGCACTATAAATGACTCGATTCGGGCTCACAATTTTGAGATCATTTCGACTGAAGAATGGACTACTTGTAGTATCGTTACTGTTTAGGCTGGAAATCTAGTAGCCACTCTCAAGTTGAACGACGTCGAGTTATAGAAATACCGAACACTTGGTGTAGATAATATTACAAGTTAAATATTAGGCCCTTTTACTTTATTACATGAAAAAACGGTATTTTTTATATAATGAATATATTCTTACTTCGCTATACAATCAGCGAAATTACAATAGTTCACGAAAGTGTCGGTATTCCTAAAAGTCAAAACTCGTCAAAAAGCCGAATAGAGGTAGGTTAGTCACTACGGTTTCCTCTCAGCATTATGAGAACACCAGTAACAATCGGTACTTATCCTTAGTTCATATCACAACCGACACGACTCGCTTACGCCGCGGCCGCTAGATGGCGCCGGTGAACGTTCACTCACTGCCCGACAGGTGGCGACACACGTCTCACGTTGACTATTCGCTCCACCCTCCGCTGGGTTTAAAGTTCGGTTCTCGAGCGGGGAAAAGAACGAATAGTCGACATCGCACTGTTCGTATCACGACGCGGGTCTGTGTACATTCGAGCTCCGTCGCTCGGCCGCACTGACGCCCCTACGAGACGGAGATGACCTCGTGCGGCGGGCGCGGCGGCGCGCGCGGCCACGACTGCGACGTGAGCTGCCCCACGGACAGCGGGTTGTTGGCGTCGCGCGGGTTGGTGCCCACGGGGTGGCGCGGCGCGGGCGGCGGGTCGGACGCGGGCGACGCCAGCGACGACAGCGCGCTGAGCCCGCCGGGGCTGGACGCCGAGTTCAGCGGCGTGTCGGCGTCGCCGTCGCTGGACGCGTCCGACAGCTCCTCGAGCTTCACGTCCTCTTCAGAGCAGGGCGACTGCGGCGTCGCCAGCGGCATCGGCACGGTCCCCGACGCGGCGGCTAGGGCTTCCATGTAGCGAACGCACTTCTTCTTCCGCCTACAAACGAATGCAGCTTAGTAGGGAATCGAGAAAAACAGGTTTTGAGGACTGTTTTGTAACTTATAAGAATTTCAACATTCTGATGACGACAAGTGAATAATTTTACGTGTGACATAAATTTTTAATTGCATATGGCACTAGTTTTAGCATGAAATAAGGCTAAAAACTGAACTTGTATAAGACTCAATAAATAAAACAAGCTTTTTCAATTAAAGGAACTTTTCAGTAAGACAGAAAACTGAAGCAATTTGCATGCTTCAAAACGTAAATCTTTATGGAGCATAACGGGAATGAATGGATTATCTCCATGGACATATATTGGGATAAAATGGTAACAGAACAGTCCACATTAAAAGCTAATCTAATCAAAATGACACGTAACACATAAATGATAATGTTAACAGTAACATGCTGAAAACGTGTTAAATAACTGAAAAAAAATCACGCGAATAACATCGAACACTCATGCTTAAAATAATGGTTAAGTAATTCGTTATAAATCCAACGAAAAATAAGCAAACGACTAACCTACGACAACATAGAAAAACCATTCCTTTGTACACAAACACATTCAGGCTTCATCTTCAAAATTAAATAAATAAATTATGCAATCTATCTATTCACTAAAACAACTGAATTTCAGTATTCTGACTCTTATTCCCGGCTCAAGGTTCAGTCAAACCAGCACGGACACGTCGTGGACTTGTCTCCGGACATCGGTCTCTGACATCTAACCTCACCACTGTCCATTGTCCACAGCAGGTCCGCATCATGTCCATACTAGTTTGGCTGATCCTTAAGTGGAAACGCATTTAACCAAATGCAGTTTTACTTATAGTATAAATAGTAAAGACAACATTAAAAATTTCTTTAAATTTTTGAGCCAATACAATCGAAAATAAAAGGTAAAAACAATCTACAGATCTCCTAGGAAAAGTGTGCGCTCCGGCGATTATTGTCTATCAATTATTCTTCGAAATACGAATGATGGGAAAACCGATTATGAGATCTAATATATAGTGGTTGCAACTATGGAATAAATTGGTTCTTTTACATTGCTATTTAAACTATATTTTTTTACAATTCGATGATATTACAAAAACTCCAAAAGTTGACGATCTACGAACAGTCTCTATACCGTTACCTCTTAAATAGCAGTATTACTTGAATCTTATTTTAGTGTAAGGAACAGAATGAGCTAGCAATACGCCTTGTCTCACAGTATGCATCTTATAGTATGATTAAAGTAATATTGTTTTAAAAAGAAGCCCCCCAAAGCAGGTAGTTTTAGGGGGATACACTGTAGTACAATGTTCGTGTCGGAAAAAACGAAGATCACCGAAGCGCATACATTTTCAGGTTTAACTGTAAGTCTGTCTACTACAACACACAGGTCATTCCCGTCTGTGAACTCATCACCAACCGTTGCGTGGCCGTCGGCGGGGCGGCGCCGACACTAGAGGTTAACGTAGGTAGGTTCCTGCGGGCTGACCAGGCTGGAGGCCGGCAGCGAGGTCGCCGGCTCCGGCCGGAGGAGGCCCAGGCCTCCCGACACCATCACGCTACTTGACTCGGGGCTGAGCCCGGTAATGAATGGTTGAGGAATGATTCGAGACACGAAAATGATGATGGAGATATGAGTGAAGGTAGAAATATAAATAGTGGAGTAGTAAATGATGTTAGGCAGTGGAGTTAAGATGTACAGAACAATAATGATAGAAGAAAGACGAAGGAATGTTCGAGAGGAAAGATGATGTGATTATAATTGGAAGAGTAATTGAGAGGGAATGATGTTCGAAAAGAGGTTAGTGTACATATATATATATAGGCGAGTATGAATATAACATTTATGAATTATAAGGGGGGAGAAGATTTGATGTTTGATAGAAGAATGATTGTCAACGACGAAAATGGTGAGGTGTTTATAAAATTGTTACATAAAATGAATGTATTATTAGATAAAAAACATATAATAAGAAATATGGTGTGAATTTACAAATAAATAATGTAAATAAAAAAGATTAAAAACAATGACAAAAGCAAATAATATATTAATCAGTTAAATAAAAGTAAAAAATAAATAACGAGTCAAGTGGCGTGAGGCGAAAATAAAATGATCAAAAATAATAGATAAAAAAAAATGTAAAAATGATCAGAACGAGTCACCAATAGTGCCAGCATATCCAGGATCCATGAGAAGCGGCAATCATGAGTGGAAAAAACATTTGTATAAGTAAACATGAACCTTGTCAATAACAACAATCAAGCGAGCCAATTCAGAAAATGTGTCCAGATTTTTTTGAAAGCTTTCGACAAATGATTGCCCTTTCTCGTTTGCCGCCATTTTGACTAATCCCCTAAAGTTTCTACTTCCAAAACTTCGGCTACTTTCAAAAAAATCTATTCGTTGTGTATTAAACAATTGATTTCTTTGTGAAAAGACACATTTTCTGAATTAGCTGCTTCGCCGTAAAATATATCCTTAATTTACTATATGTAATATAAAACATAAAATAATAAAAAAACAACATAGTTTTTGTTTAGATTTTTCTTAAAATATAAAATGCCAAAGTAAAGTGACCGGGCTAATCTTGGTGCGTCTTATAAGACTACCAAGTCTTTCCACATAGAAACAATAATTTATTAACTGATGGTATGTCATACCATCGGCCAATCAAGTCTTAATTTTGCACAAGCGAAAAGAAAAAATAAAATGAAAAATAAAGGTTGTAACCCACCTGCAAGGCTTGCACCATTGGTTCTGTTGATCGAGACCATATCTCGCACGACACTTCTTTAAGTTATTTCCTGAAAGTATTACGAACATATATTAGTATACATTCTTTCGATCCACTAAGATATTCACTCTGACATTGAACTGATACAAAATTTAATGCAAAACAAGTGTCTTTGTAAAATTGCAAAATATTCTCAAAAAAATATGATGTCGAGTAAATTGATAAATTCTTTGTTGTAGGTTAAATAAAAAGGAATCCAGCTTGAATGTATGATGCAAAAATTATAGGTCATTTACCAGAAATCATATTTGAAGCATGTCAAAACATGTCAGCTAATACTACTCACTACAAGCTCACATGCAATCCCTTATGTTAGTCCATGCAGGGTAGGATGGGACAAATGAACAGGAACAACGGAAAAAACATTGGTTTTAAAAAATAACATACTACACGCATAAACTTTGAACAAAATAAATGCTAAAAACTACACTATTGTCGAAAAAATAACAAATAAACATGACGTCTATAAGCAAATTGAAGCAGAATAGGTTCTCCGGAATCAAAATAAATATTTGTGACTTTATTTGGCCAGTATCATTGCACCGCAGACACATAAGCATCAGCAGCTGTATATCTAGTCCTCGGCGGTCTCGCACGTTGCTCTGGTCCACTACTCCATTACTTATGTACCAAGAGAAGGCTGTCCCAGACTTTTCCGACATCAAACTACTCTCCCTGCAAAGCAATTACTCAAGTATTCAAATATTGACTTGCTTTAACATGCACGCTCCCACTCGCACTCAGGAGCAAAACGGAAAGCATAAAACCGGGACAACCTTCGAAGGACTTGCGTGAGGGTCTCTCTCATAAGATAGCGTTCAAATCAAATAAATAAATGCGATAAATATTAAATAAACAAAAATACTTGAATATTATATGTATGTATGTCTACAACCTCGTACCCCTTCAACCAAGACAATATTACTATGTCGCTCGG
The DNA here is from genome assembly GCA_958449745.1 of Ochropleura leucogaster. Lineage (NCBI taxonomy): Eukaryota > Metazoa > Arthropoda > Insecta > Lepidoptera > Noctuidae > Ochropleura > Ochropleura leucogaster. The sequence goes on from OY288225.1 coordinate 8,150,145, forward strand.
TCCGTTTGGAGCGAAGTTCAAAGCAATTGAACTCGCGCGGTCAGGGGAGCGGGGGGAGCTTCAGCGATATGCGCGGGGAGCGGGGAGCGAGGGAGGGGGAGGGGGTAGGGGGGGCGAGGGACGGAGCAGCCAACGTCTCCGGGCTTAATCCTTCGTTAATTGACCTCATTTTTTTAATGAGCCGATGCGAGTATCGCATTCAAACGACGGGACGTCGGCCGCTCCGGGACATGTGTTCGCTTCGTGACCGACTTAGGACTCTGCGCTCGCCGAGCCCGCTCAGCTGCCGGGCGCGCATGTCCACGCCGAGGGACGGGAGGGGTGGGGAGGGGGGACGCTCGTCGACGGAGTGAAAGGCAGTACCTCCATCGGTTGTCTCCTGTTTTCGTTTCCTCTTCTTGCCCCTTTGCGTATTAGCCCTAGACGACCAATCGGGATAGAGTTGCATGTGCAGCTGCCGCTCTCGGCGCGCCAGCTCGTAATACTTGGCTTGCTCCTCGCGGCCGAGCGCATGCCACTGTATCGTGAACGCGCCGAATATGGAAACAAAACAGAGAAATGCACTTGGACGGTGGACTCGACCTGCGACCGTATCCGACCGTATCCGACTGTACGTCCGTACGTCCGCGACCTAACGCGTGCTAGAAAAACAGCCGCAGCGAGCGGCGGTGGTAGCTAATCACAAAATTTTGTCCCCTACCGAATGAGAATGGCCAATTGTGATGTTCCTCCCAGAACCTATTCTGCGGTCGGTTCACGCGTCTCGACTAGACATATAACAAACCAATATAGTTTCCGGAGGGTTTGGGTGTACAGTTTACGTTCACTGGACGACTACAGTACACAGAACACGTAACAGAAAGGACGGCCCAGCCGCTTTTCTAGCACAGGCAGTACACCTCGCGACACTACCGCTCACATACACACACACACACGGGGGGGGGTACGGATGCTGACGTTAGTGGGGTCAAGCCGCGCGTTATACGTGGCCACGAGGGCACCGGACAACAAGCAAGTCTCCTGTGTTAGTGGGGAGAGGACTCGTCAGGGAGGGTAAGCGGTGTCAAGCGTCCGTGACAGAGCCCCGACGACGCTGCTAGCTCCAATACCTCCCAGCTCTGCGGGACTGCGGTCCTTTTTCCGCTTTTTCTTTTTGGAGCCGTAACCGTAGTTGTCTCTTGCGCTCCACCCGGGGTACAGCTGCATATGGAGCTGTCTCTCTTGTCTCGCTTTCTCATAGTACTTTGCTTGTTCCTCGCGGCTCAACGAGTGCCACTGCGTATTATGATACCAGGATATTGTGTTACCAGTCGCGGACATGTGCCTCGACTCATTTTTTGTATAAAGACATTGTTACTCTTGTTAGGAATCAGATCGTTGCGGGAACTAGACTGCACGGGCTCGTTTCTCGATAGCGTTACGGTCAGCTATTTATTATTCAATACATCTATAAGATGGCTGATAGCGCGGCCGCATTGTCTGTATAATGCAAGCTAAGCTGGGACGTGCGGTGACGAATCGTATTCCTAACAAGATTAACAAAGGCTCGATCTAATATATTGAGAGAAATATTCATATTAAATGCGGACACAATCGAAATACTTGCTTACATTACGTTCGCTAAGTTGGTCTGTCTAAAATAAGGTTGTTGACATCGGTTTAACCTCTAATTAGTTAAACCTTCGTCAATTGTGATTAGCTGACGTCATGTGAGCAATCTTATACAATCCCGATGTATTCTACTGCTGAATAGACACTGGTTACAAGTGCCGGTTACATACATTATTAATTGGTTAATTAAAGACTTAAGACCGGATTGATTGACAGTCAATATGATGCAAGATGCTTAGCACTGTTGAATAAATCTTTATGCAGTGGCTTTGGTATCGATGTCGACTCAGATTGATTTTAAAAGGACTAGTCTAAGATTATTTACTGGTGAGTATTCTGGTATGTTACGACTACTCGCTGAATGTTTATATGTGAAATATAAACTTATACAGGAGGAAGAACTCTCCATAAGTTTGTCATAAAATGTGACACAGTAAAACTGATATTAAACCTCATCCGACAGTATTCTACATCGGGACTGAAGTAACGTCAACATAAACCTATTACATCAATCAATATTAAAAGTAAATTAAGAAAAGAAAAAAACAAATTCAATATTGGAATTTCGAATTCTGACAGTTCTAGAATGAGACAATGTTTGAAAAAAAATTAATTAGAAATATAACGACTTTGAATTTCGAAAATAAAATTATTCGAATTAGAATATTGACAGTTTAAAGTGTTCGAAATTTAAACTCACCCGTCTGCCAAGTATTTGATTGATAGCTGCTGATTCCTTAAGGGTGCACTCAGCCACTACTTTCGCCCTCATTTCTTTCATGTAAAGCATGAAAGCGTTCAGAGGTTTCTTTATGTGTGGTTTCTTGTTCTGTTCCTTGCTGTTCGAGTTAGCTGAGCTGTCTGAAGGTTTATCGTTTGAGGATCCGCTGCTGCCTTTCTCTAGCGACCTGGAAAATACAGCAGGACTGTTTAGCTAAAGAAAACGGTGGTCTTTCTGCTGAAATTCGAAGAGAATATGCATATTAGCAGAATTGGAAAGTATGGAATTTAGCTAAAAAAACAAGATTTTGAAATAATGTCACGACTTTGATAGTGACATAAGATTTTCTATTTATATCAAAACATAAGTTTTATCTTATATCGTAACACTGATAAAAGAATTATTAACTTGGCACGCGCGATAAATAAAAATTGCATCTTTCTTTTATCTAAATCCAATAGAAATCATGGCCACCAATATTTTACAAGGAGCGACTACCTTCCTCCATCTTACATTCAGTTCTAAGCGCTACTGGGTAATACGATACCCCTTGGAAAGACTAGACTTTCTGGCCACAGTAACGACTGTCTGTGGCTTAAAGTCCTTACTGGCACTGGAGGAAACTGCCTTAGATTGTAACTGGTGGTCACCCATCCACAGACCAAGCTATTTAGCCATAGTCTTTTAAGCAGGTTGCAGACCAATGGCTAAGCTATGTTAGTTTAGCTTGGCTGACATAGCATGGATGTATGGATGTTTGTTACTCTTTCACGTCAAAATGTCTGAACGGATCTTAATTAAATTTGGCACAGAGGTAGATTATAGTCTGGAGTCTTAAAACATAGGATACTTTTGATTTTCGATTGTCACGCGGGCGAAGCCGCGGGTGCCAGCTAGTTTATACATACTGCAAACTATGTAATAAGTTAAGCTTGCATATATGGTTCATCTATTAGACCTCTGCAAGATTTAAAACTATTCGCCAATTAAAAAATAGATGAGCCTAAGATGATAAAATTGACAACCAAAATAAGTAATTAATTCCCATTTATTTTCCCAACCATACCTAACTCATTCAGAAAGTCATGGCAATACATTTACCAACACTGTAGTGGGATCAATATGTTAATAACTAGTTTAGGTGTTAACGACACCCGTCCAGACAGACGACAATAAACAGTGTGCGTCCGGTTGGAAATAGACGCGGTGTTTCCGGCGCGGGCGCACCCGATCATACACGACCGCGGCCGAGCAGCTTCGTAATTATGGCGAGCATACCGATTTTTTTTAAATGATTGTTGAGATATATTTTAGAAAAAGAGATATACGAGATCTGATTTAAATTAAATACGATTTATTATATTAGTTTTATTTTAATATGGTATAGTTTTCTACATATATATTTTTTAAATATTATTGTAAATAAATCAATTTTAAGACCGCTTTATCGCATTAGGTGTATACCTGTAATGATAGCTGTAAGGAATTAAAAAAAAAAATGAAATATTTCTAGAATTTTATTATGTAAATCATACAGTTCCTAGGTTCGATTCCCTGCTCAAACTAAGTGTTATTAAGTTTTTTTTATCACGAATTTCTCAGTAGCAGCTACGGAGTGTAGACTAGTGCCCGGTTGATGGTAATAGGCTCGTCCCCTATAACATGGGACTGAAATATAACCAGCGTAAGAAGTGTTCTATGAGGCACACCCCTGCCTAACTCTTCAGGGATTACAAGCGCGGTGTTATGTATTAGACAAGTTTTTGAAGAATTAAAGTAACTATAGTCAAGTAAATAATGAAAGAATTGCTTTACTTTAAGTCGTTCGACTGGAAGGACCATCATCTGAATCATCATCAAAAGGCTAGGGCCTTTTCACAACTATGTTGGGGTCGGCTTCCAGTCTAACCGGATGCAGCTGAATATCAGTATTTTACATGGAGCGACTGCCAATCTGACCTCCACAACCCAGTTAGTACTGGGTAATACGATACCCCTTGGTAAGACTGGTTGTCAGACTTTCGGGACACTGACTACCTGTAACGACTGTCAAAGATCTACAAATGACAGCCGGGACCAACGGCTTAACATGCTTTCCGAGGCACGGAGGAAACTCGGTATGTAACGGGTGGTCACCCATCCACAGACCAACCTAGGCAAGCGCGGCTTAACCTAAAGATTGACCCGAGGGGCTGCTATTATTTAGCCACGAGCTCGACTGGAAGGACCAAAATTTGAATACAAGGACTTGGATTTGAGAAGGTAACTGATATGAGGCTTTGACCAGAAGGCAGGTTTTTAGATAGAAAGTGTTAAACACGTGATTATGTAGCTAAGTTAAACAGAGGCAGTTCTCAAGTATTCGATGTCGCTGACATAACACATGTTTCTTATGAATTAAACATACAGCAAGTTTCCTTGAACAGAACATATTGAACTGTTTTATTCACAATAAAACAGTTCAATATGAATTTGCTCATTGCTGGACTAGTTGTAGTATTATTGCCAACATCAGCTATCGTAAAAAATTAAAAGGACAATACAAAATTAGGCTGCCAACATACCAAGAACAGGCAGGATTATACTGTACCTAATGGTACACCAACATTTCGGCAGTTACCTATATTTAAGTTACATGTAATGGGGGCGACCCCATGGCATCAACCGGGCAAGAATCCACAGTCCATGGAACTGAAATTTCTGATGCAAAAACCTAATGACACTTCCTACCTGGGTATCAAACCCAAGAACTCATGATCAGCAGTCAGGCTTTCGCCACCTACATAAACTTCAAAAGCATTTATTTCAATTAGACCATTACAGGCACTATTGAATGTCAAAAAACAAAATGTTGAAGCTACAGTCCCGGTCACAAGACATAATAACTTGTGAAAGTACTGTAGTTGTCCATTCCAAAGCGTTGAACTCTGGAGAAGAATGGACAAGAATCTCTATGGACGAAGAGGCTTATGAACAAAGACCTTTAAAGAATTCAGATTTGATCAAGATTGTTTAATCCTGCTTTAAGAGAAGAATCCTTTCCACAAACTATTTAAAAAGTCATATTAGCAGATCCTTATCTCAAACAAATTATCCTAAGTCAAGTTTAAACAAACAAATGAATCACAAAGTCACCACAAGCCTGTCCAACGGTATTCACGAACGTTCTCGTGATTTTCCAAAAATAGACGAGTAGTTTCAGAGATAACTCTTAAGCAGATGAGTCAACTGATAAGAGAAGTTAACCGTAACTTAAAAGATGACCGACTAAGTTGGAAAAGATAATGTGAGATAGCTAGATTTTGGTGGGCTAGATTCTTTTGGTGAAGTATATAGAAAGAAGAAGTGATTGATAAGGATAACGTAACGGCGGTCGATTTACATGTGAATGAGGAAATGTAGTGAGGAATAAGAGTGGGGGACGATCAAAGAAACGGTGGACGGACTGTGTGAAGGACGATAGGGCTAGAAAAAACGGTGTCTGATGTGATAAAAAGAGATAAAGAAGTATAAAATTAAGAAAAAAAAATTGTACCGACCCTAAACAAATTGAGATACGGACAGAAGGATCCTGCCGGAGTTGCGAGTTGTTCGAAAGACGACAAGGTTGGCTGTGGTTAAGCGTTTGACTGCTGTGCTACGTGTCGCGGGTTTGATCTCGGCACGGAACAGATATTTATATGACCTACAGATAGTTGTTTCGGGTCTGGCTGTTTGTGAGTTTGAATGTTTCTAAACGCACTGACGATACAGGAGAAATTATTAGTGTGGGCCAACGTTTTTAAGGAGAAACAAAATAAAAAATGATACCGCGGCCCTGGAGCACAAAGGGTAAGACAAGGATGGGTTTTAATCAGTAAAAGTCTGACACTCCCTCCCATTACACCCAGAGCGGGGGAATGATGAAGATGATGATGTGGGAGTTACTGTCACAGGTCTGGCACGATCGCAAGTACTATGGGTAAAGAACAAACAAAAGAATATCAGATCTCACAAACAACATCCGAATGGCTTAAATCATATTGGAAGTGTAAAACACATTCGGTAATAGCTTTAAATCTATTAATCGAAAAAAGAAGCAAAACTTGTTAAAAATGACTTCCTGAGTTGAAAATTCTAAAACTGTATAAATAGAGATAATAAAATACATTGTCAGTGACATATAACTGTTGGTTTAATATGTCCAATATAAAAGTTTTATGCACCAAATTAGTTCTGAATATAAACCAAACTAGCTTGGGATATACGACTTCCTACGGACGTTTTAAAAATGGGGAAAGATATAAAAAGAGAAAGAAAATCCGGGCACAATGCGTGTGCGCGCCCAAACGAGGTATTCGGCGCGCGCGTTGTAATTATGTGTTAAGTACGGTCGGCACGACAAGTTTATGTCGTGTCAATATTATTTTTGCTAAATGTTTTTTGTTAATTGAATGGTTTACTTGGCAACAAGTTTTACAAATAATAATTAAAAATTAAATGTGCATTCGTTTGTGAATGGACCACAGTTGTTCAACCTTCAAGGAGTTGATAGCAAACCTTCAATAATTGAAGAGCCATCAGTCGAAGATGATGAAGAATTAAATACGCCCACTACGTTGGGTCCATAAGATTTTTGAAACATTTTCTTCATTTTCTCAATTTTTTTTTATTTTGGGTTGCAATAAAGAGTTAGCTTTCTATCTTCCCCATCACATTTATTATGCACTTACTGTACAAACATGGATCATGTATCTTTTTTTATTTCTAATCGTTATTAAAGAATTTCCGTAAAAAAAATAAATACATGCCAAAAACGGAAGTACATAAAAATGTTTTAATTAAACAAGATTGTGTAGATCGCATACCAAGTAGTTAACGAATGCGACAAACCAATAAAATAACTATTAACTATTTAGATCTCTCATGTTAATTACTTTTTAAATTATGCGATAAAAATGTAGATTAGCATAGACTTAACGAACCTATGTTTTGTTTTTTTGGAATATGATATTTTTTGTCACTGCTTATTTTTTTATTTCTGGTCTACTAGCTGGCGCGCGCTTTTCCCGTGTGATATAAAAAAATATCCTATGTGTTATTCCAGACCTCTGTGTTAAATTTCATCAAGATCCATTCAGCCATTTTGACGTTAAAGAGGGAAACATCCATTCATCCATCATCGCAAACATTCGCATTTATACTTAATATTAGTAGGATTTTAGCTATTTTACAGGATTATGTCAAGAGTATTACTTGCCTTCAGCAAGCTGCTCTAAGGATTAGAAAAAGTACTAAGTCTGCGCAGTCAAAATATATGGCAAGTTTGTACGGAACCCTCGATTCGCGAGTCCGACTCGCACGTGACCGGCCACCACCACTTTTTTAGGGTTCCGTAGTCAACTAGGAACCCTTATAGTTTCGCCATGTCTGTCTGTCCGTCCGTCCGTCCGTCCGTCCGTCCGTCCGTCCGTCCGTCCTCGCTTAATCTCTGTGACCGTTAGCACTAGAAAGCTGAAATTTGGTACCAATATGTATATCAATCACGCCGACAAAGTGGTAAAATAAAAATTAGAAAAAAAAGTTTTATTAGGGTAGCCACCCTATATGTAAAGTGGGAAGTGATTTTTTTTTAATTTCAACCCTAACGTGTGATATATTGTTGGAAAGGTATTTAAAAATGAATAGGGGTTTACTAAGATCATTTTTTGATAATATCAATAATTTCGGAAATAATCGCTCCAAAAGTAAAAAACAATGTGTCCCCCCCCCTCTAACTTTTGAACCATAAGTCTAAAAAATATGAAAAAAATCTGAAAAGTAGAACTTTATAAGGACTTTCTATGAAAATTGTTTTGAACTTGATTGACACAACAGTTTTTGTACAAAAAGACAAAAAGTTGTACAAAATAATTTCTGGACTAAGTTTGTAGTATAATCGTATATGCAAGCTTTTTTTGTAACTTTGTTTACATATTTTATTATCCTGAACGTATCTTTTTTCAAACAAAAATTAAATTATTGAAATCGGTTCTCGCAATCCAAAATTACCACCAAAATTGCACGTCTTTATAATAATTAGTAACCCAATTCCTCGAGAGATGGCGCTGTAGGTACTTATTACATTGGATCGGGTATTACCGAATTGTTCGGTTGGCCTCATAACTGGGAACACTTATTGTGACGGACGGGAAACTACGGAACCCTACACTGAGCGTGTCCCGACACGCTCTTGGCCGGTTTTTATATTTCCTTTTTTCGAAGACCCAAATTCAGTCTTGTTATTATTCAGTATCGTTATCATCATCTACTTAGCTTTTTCTTGATTATATTGAAGTCTGTTTTCATTCAATACGTATCGACCCGACTCGCACTTGGCCGGTTTTTTTTCTTCTTTTAATATTATTATAACACACATACATAAACTCACGGCTTTCATAAACCACAGAGTGCCACTTGCTACGCTCCTTTTTTTGTGGATGGGAAATCATCAAATAACTTTCCCTGTTCTGGGTAGAGCGGGGACAGTGTCAGAATAGTACTAACTAAAACCCACCCATGTTCCTTCTATTGTCCTTTATGTTCCGGGGCTGCGGTATCTCTTTCGAACAACCCGTAACCCCGGACCTGGTACGATCCACACATACTCATTTTGGTTCGTCTACATTCATACACTTTCACTAAAATTAATCCGTACTAATATTATAAAAGGGATAGTGAGTTTGTTTACATGTTTGTTTGTTACATCTACACGCTTAAATGGCCTAACCGATTTTGATGATTTTTTGTACAGAGATAGTTGGGACCCTGGAGACGGACATGGGCTATTTTTTTAAAGTGAGATAAGGGGGAGAAAGAGGCAAGAAAAGGGGAGAGAAAGATATTTTTTTCGATCATCACGAGGATTATAGTTAGCGTTAGCCCAAAGTAACTATCCCACGTGGAAGCTAGTAAAAAATAAAGCCTTACTCGCGTTGTAAACATAGACAAGCTCAAATAGTTAAAAAAGACTAAAGAAATTTTTAGAAGTATTTTTTATACCATCGCAATGTAAATCTTTTTCAAAAATCTGTTGCATTTGTTTCGGCGACTGTACCCATCGGGTGACGTGGCCCGTTAGCCAGGCCGCTCATATATCATCTTAATTAAATTTCTCCTCCAGGGACTTATTTACATGATTGTACCTGGACTTTTATGTATGTGGTTGTGGTGGCATTGTGAACGAGTAGCGATGGTTTTGCATTAAATTATAAAAACGAGAACACTGGTTGGTCTTTAATCGCTTTAAAGTGTGAAGGTAAATTTATTTAGTTACTAGCTGTGCCCAGCGGTTTCATTACCAAAGTTGAGGCGATTCAAAGCCTAAATACAAAAAAAAGACACAAGATTATATTTAGTAATAAATTTAATTATATGATGAATAAAAGCGAGTAATAAATACATGATTAAATGTAGTGTTATTTATATTCATGTATATCGCTAACAGTGGAACCTCGTACTTTTGATTAAGCATTTCGACTGGTGTAGTTTGTATTGAAGCTGTCGTTAAACATCAGCTTTCTTACAACCTGATCAGTCAATACTGTTGACAACTTATATAAAACCTCCATAATTTTATACGGTAGCATAATTAATTGCCGAGCTTTTTTGGTATTCGTATGAGGACATTATGCAAATTTTAAAATATGTAGGTAACCGGGACAAAAAATCTGATATATTATTTCGATGAGCAGGGGGCCAAAAATGGCTGCTCAGCAAAATCATAAAGTATTTATGAATTAAAAATCTTAAAATGGTGTAAGACATCATCATCTGTCTAGCCTTTTCCCAACTATGTTGGGGTCGGCTTCCAGTCTTATCGGATGCAACTGAATACCAGTACTTTACATGGAGCGACTGCCTATTTGACTTCCATAACTCAGTTAGTACTGGGTAATACGATACCTCTTGGTAAGACTGATTGTCAGACTTTCGGGACACAGACTAGTTGTAACGACGCAGTTATGGCTACGTAGTAGCTATTTAGTAATCTGTGGTTGTGGTGAAATACGCAGGTTATAAATTAACTGTTATTTTGTGACTACTTTACGAATTGTAACATGATTCATATTATTTTCTAAATGGCATCTCGTAATTTAACCTAAGAGGTTGTCGTCTGCATAACCGGGCCATTCCTGTGGATGCCTAGAAATTAAGTCCTCCAGCCAGGGCAAAAACTTATAAACTAAGCGACTACACGCTAAGGGCACGGCCTGTGGGATACGAGCCTCTGCTTAGGGCGTCGCTGGGGGAAGACAGCAAAGGGACAGGCTGGATCTAAGAGATATTTTTTAAGGACTGGTTTAAACTTACTGGCTCAACAACGCGGGCTGGTTCTAGCAAGGGACGGAAGGGAATTAAGTGTTCACTAAAGCAGCCATTTTATAATTATGCTGTAGCATTATTAAGATGAACTGTTCCTCCGTAATCAGGAACGTTAATGCGAATTGCTACCATGACTGAATATTTTGGTTTTTTGAAGGTGTTTGCCAAAAGCTAGATTGGTTTACCTTGGGTAGGTTTATCAAAGTACATGTCTTACACGGGGCTTGATGTTGTTTCTTCTTTTGCCCTTTATGTTCCGGGGCGCGAGTTGTTCGAAAGAGATACTGACTCTTTCGAACAACCCGCAACCACGGTAGGATTGGTACAGACTGCGATTGGTATTGAGTCCTGCTCTGTACATTATATGTAAGTATTCAATCAATAAATGGTGTTGCCTACAAATATGCAATACCAACACGGTCATAATGTATGTCAAATGTATGTGAGCGGCCTTAAGAACATAAATGATAGATAATGCGTTAAAGATAATGGCTGAATGATAAGCTGAATGACCTACGATTAACTTTTGATCCCAATTAAATAGCACTGAGTTCAATATTATTTACTTTCTGATCTTGACTTTTCAGCGGTTTCCAGTCTAACCAAATGCAGTAGCTTAACAGTATTTTGTATGCAGCGACTGCCTAACTGACTTCTATAAACTAGCTAGTACTGGGTAATACGGAACCCTTTGGTGAAACTGGCTGTCAGGCTTTGAGATCATTGACTACATGTAACGACTGTCAAAGGTCTACAAATAACAGCTGGAACCAAAGACATGCCTGCCGAGACACGGAAGAAACTTAATCCTACTATCCTACTAATTTTATAAATGCGAATGTTTGTGAGGATGGATGTTTGGATGTTTGTTACTCTTTCACGTCAAAATAGCTGAACGGTTCTTGATGAAATTTGGCACAGAGATAGATTATAGTCTGGAATAACACATGCCTACTTTTTTCGATCATTACGCGGGCGAAGCAGCGGGCGCCAGCTAATATGTTATAAATGGTCACGTATCCACGGGCCGACTTAGGCAAGCGCGTCTTAATCTAAAGATATTAGGTAGCCACGGGTTCTTCAATCTCCACCGATTCTCCTACAGTAGAATCATTATGAACCTAGCCGTTCCCAATATTTCGCCTAACACTAACATACACACAAAGAACTTTTCAAAAACATAGACATGTGTCCAACTCACCCCCTACGTACGTTATCTTCTATCTATCGAACAAGAGGGCGGGCAGTTTAGTCGTAAACTCGCATAATAGCCGGAGCGATACCATCACGCTATGATACGATCAGAGATAAGCAGAAAGGGTGTGAGTTGTGACAAAAGCGTTACTTGCATGCAGTTGATTGAAACGTTTTGTTAGGCTGTTATTATAATTGTTTTAAATTCAATGTGTACTGTATAAATTGTACCGCGCGCGGTGCGAATGGAAAAATATTTATTTGAGTTTGTGTGACGGTAAATGTTTGTAATGCTGTGAATAAATGTTTTTGGTATTTTCTGTACGTTGTCTATTTTTGTCTAAAAATAGAACTATATAACTATTTGATGAGTATATCTACTATTATCGTTTTGTCGTGGTGTATAAAAAGGAAGCTATTGCTGTAATATTTCAGTGTGATTTCTAGTTAGAAAATCTCTATTTTCTAAGCTGAGATTATACAATTATAAGAAAGATCATTCTCCTTAATTTATTGTGCCTCTAACTTTTACATTTTTAAATCCCTATATTAAAAAAATATATATATATAAAAATAGTGTTCCGCCAAAATCGGGAGCCGGGTCCAAGCAACTGGTGGTTAGGGCTCCAGAGACATGAACAACCTCACAATGCGGGCTGTATCTTGATCCTTGGTCTACCCGCTTAAGGAGAGCTTCGACAGATGATGATGATAAGGCCATTGGCCGTAAATAATAATAAGTACGGTCATTGATATAATTCGCATTGTTTAAATCCTACTAAATAGTATTTATTCTCCGAAGTAATATATTCGTGGTTAACTCCAAAATTTAAGCCCTAATCGCACATTTGTATGCAGTACCATTTGGTCATAAACTATAAGACAAATCGGTGAGAAATTGTATAAACAATTTGTGGAGAACATGCGCCATGAAACATACATGATTGTTGAAACTCAACGTTGTACAGAAATGCCATAAATATCAACTTGAATTGACAATGAAGTGGCACTTTTCACACGATTTTGGGATCTTCTGTTAAGTTTACATGTTTGGAGAAAGATGCAATTTTAATAAGTATCTTAAATAGCTTGTTATCCTTACTATTACTATAAAAGCGAAAGTGAGTTTGATTGTTTGTAACGTCTTAACGGCTAAACCGATTTTGATGAATATTGGTACAGAGATAGTTTGGACCCTGGAGACGGACAGAAGCTAAAAACTAAGAAACTGACATAGGTTAAAACACTTTTATAGCCCAAAGTAACTATGCCACGCGGACGAAGTCGCGGGCGGAGGCTAGTTTATAATATAAGGTCTTATTAATCGAATGCTGGTACATCCGAACATGACTCTGGTGTATTTTAACAGAACATTTAGGAGCTTCGAAACCACCTTAACAGTTGAACTGAGTCTTACCTATATTCTGGGTCTGATAACAAAATCTCATAGAGATCTTATTATCAATCTTTATAGAAGTCTTGTTCATTTAAACAGGAGGGACAAATTTTCAAATAATGTAGTACTTCTGATCAATTCTAGGACTCATAGGAATGATGTGATGTTTTTCTTACCTTGCATATCTTGAATGGTGGGAGTCGAGGTCTGACTTGGAGGGTGGAGGTGGCACGAGCGCAGGCCCTAAGCCCAACCCTAGGCCTCCACCCAGCGTTGGGGAGAACCGGTATAATTCACTGCAAAAGGAGAAAAATGTCAGGAAGTTGACTCTTTGGAGAAATATAGTTACTACTTCTTTGAAAATCTTAAGATATGGGCAATTTCCCATAATTAAGGGTAAACAGTCAGTATTATTTTTACTGCTCTTTTGTTTCTGGCAAGGACCACGTTACCCTATTTATTTCTGGGTTACTAAATTATATCAACCGATGGAAGGTAGCTGTATTTTTCTTGGATTGTTACAATTTACATAATGTAATAATAAATAAATTATTTCCAGATAAATCACAGCTGCATCATCACGTATAACGCAGCAGATTAATCAGATGATCGTGGAGTTTTAGCAAATCAAGCATTAAGTCAGACAAATCATTAAAAAAAGGATTGAAGTAGTAACTATTATGATTATTTGAAAGTACAGACAGATTATTTAGCGATAACAAACATTATACTCAATCAGACTTTAATCACACAAACAAATATAGAACTCAAATCGCGCCAAAAGATTGACGGTGTCCAAAAAGGTTGGTATTTGTGTTGCCATAGCTAAATAATAGACCTGTACTAATATAAAACAAGTATGTATGTACCTAGGGATACCATACCTCGATAGACTAGAACTTGAGATTGGCAACGACGTGGGGTACGGACTCCGGAAACCGCTCGCCGCTGACGATATGGGGTACATGCTTGGGGTATGCCTGGAAACAGAAGGTCTTATTCACTAGTAGCTTTTGCTCAAGATTCGACTTTTGATAGCAAAAATCACGATTTGACGCAGCTTTCCATGGTTCTGAACTTTCAAAGTCCAAAAAGAATCTTCAAATAAGTTCCATAAGTGCGGGTTGTCCGAAGGAGATACCGCGGCAAAAGAAGGAACATAGATAGCTTAAGTCAGCAAAAGTCTGACACTCCCTCCAACGGAAACTTACTTGATGTTTCTCCAAAAAAAGTAGGACCAAATTACGGTCTCGAATTATGGTAAAATTGTTACTTGTTAGTAAGTTGTGTAATTAAGTAGACATAAGCTGTCCCGCCGATAACTTATCCTTACGGCTTAAACCCGGACTAAGCGTAATGCCAACATTTTCAATTTTAACTTTAAACAACATGTTAAGTTATTGTGATATTAAGTACTATAACGGTTTAAAAATCCTTTATATCTCAAAGATCATTTACGAGGAGATATAAAATATTAAACAAAACTTAAAAAATAGAAGAACAATAATAAAACATTATTGAAAAAAAAATGAAAAAAAAAAGTTTATTTGTCTCAAAACAAATATATTTACTAAATATATTTTTATTCAAAACTATCACACCAATAGAACACCATTTCGTTCTAGAGAAGGACATCACCCTAAAACTATAGCATAATACTCACCATGAAGCTGCGACTTGCGACATCTCTGGACTCAGCATGGGGTAGGGGTACGTACCCCCTGGGAAGGGGTACATGGGTGTCCTCGCCAGCCCGGCCGCTGTAACATGTAGCTAGTTAGTCTAGACTTAGTATTATTTGTCATGCTGTTTAGGTGCGGCGGGTATAATTATCCGGCTCGAAGGTAGCGATTGTTTGCTTAATTTTTGGAGAAAATTGAATTTTTTTAAACTAAGTTTGCTAGGTTAGTTCAGTTCGCATTTTTAGTTAGTAGGTTTCCAAGTTTTAAGAAGTGTTATTGCTTAATAATGTCCTACTATAGAATCTCAATTTTTTTCCTAAACCTCATTCATGCGTTAATGTAATAATATTATAGTAATTATTGGGCACAATGGGAAACATTTCAATCTGAGAAAATAATCATAATAATTCATAAAATCTTTACTGTATTTTATGTTATAAATAATAATATTAAGTTTTAGCGTGATCATGTTTTTTAGAACAACCAATTAAGGGGCAATAGTAGCATCAGCAACATTCATAAGGTGTTCAAAAATGCAAGTGGGCATAACTTACCTAACTTAGAGTCGAGCTGATAAGGCGGAGGGATGCCCATATGGGCCGGAGGAGGCTGCCCTAGCTCTCCGCCAGGACAGAACAGCGACAAGCTTCCTCCCGCAGGCAGGCCCATCTTACCCGTCTAAAAATAAATAAAACAAAAGGTTAATAAGATACTAGAAGACTGCTGGCAAGGTATACATCATCAGATAGTCATCTTACAATCAGTATGACCACAAAAACGGAATAGTTTCTAATAAATAAAACAAATAAATAATAACATTGTGAAAAATTGTCCATTACGATATGATGAAATAAAAAAAAAAAAACGTTTTCCACAATCTATATGAACATGTAAATAAATTACAACAAAATCTAATAAAAAAGTATCTCCAGACACAAAAAGAACTACCCATCATTATATCTTTAGGGTTCAAAGTTTCAAACCAGTGGACACAAAACTAACGGTACCGGCGTCATGTCTCCACAAGCCGAAAAACCCTACAATATTTTTACAAAAAAAAAAGAAAAAGCAACAGAATAAACACACAACCTTAAAAAAAAACAAAGTTCCGAGCCCAACAAAAACCCGACAACTACTCTATGGGAAGACGAAGCGTCATTAGCAAGTAAATTGGCGCCTGGAACGTATAAATTTCGTTCTACCCTCGCCGTCGCCCAATTATGCAAAATGGCGCCCAACGAGGGCCATTCAGGCGCGTCGCACTTCCGAGCCAGAGTATCTCACCTCTAATTAAACTGGGAATTCTTTTCACCACTTTATTATGCGATATAAACGACAGTACACGTAGACGTTATTTAATTTTGAAGTTATTTGTTTCAGTTGTGTTAGTTTTTTAATGTAAGACGTTTTGGAGAAAGGAAGAAGGAATGGAAGAATTTGGTCTGTACATTTCTTTAGTCTCATCATAATTTTTTTTTATAACAGGATTCATCCTTTTTTGCAAATATGGTAGGTAGAAAGAGAGCTTTATTTTGATTAAAAGTACTCATACATCAGGCGACAAAAATATTTCAAACCTCATTGAGATTACTTATTCAAAATCTAGTGAAGTAGCACACACCAAAAACGTGCTTCAAAATCATAATTCCAAGCATTTCAAAAGTAAAAGGGCTGACAGTCCCCCGCCCGCTCCGCCCGTCTATAGTCGAAGAGCAGGAACTGCTTATTAAGACAATAATTACCACGAACAAAGAAGCCCCACTAATTAATAATAAAACACGAACAAACAAAGACCTCCATTCACGCTCGGGACAGTTTAAAAAAGAAAAAATAACCAAAACGGTGGTCGAAAAACCTCGACATGCGAGCAACGAACAAAAAGAAGCCATAGACAATGATGACAGTCGAGACGCATAATGCGGGAGCAGCGCGTTCTTAATTTGAAAATATTTCCATAATAAGATTTGTCTATGGCGCGACCGGTAGAAACAAAAGAGTTGGGCTTGCTTTGTTTCGTTGACGGACGGTAATAATTCAAAATTATATCACGCAATTAGATAGCGCTATTAAATACTTAACGTTGAGCGTCAGCCACGCTGGTTTATTAGCTAAACAACTTTTCTCGTTAAAACTTGCATTTTTTAAATTAGTAGGCACCTTTTCAGCTTTGCGTGTACATTGAGAAGGTCCCTAATGAAGGCCAGGTGGAGTGGCCGGCTATTGAAGAAATCGCTGAGAGGGTAGTTATTGAAGCCGCATGAAAGCTCCGCGTGACGTCATCGCCACTTGAGCGACAAGCCGCAGTCGCTAATTGGAACTCGTGGCGATAGGACGCGAGAAATGTTGCCTCAATCGACTAATACTTCAAATTTGAATAGGTTTGTTAACGAGCGGACGGTGAATGTTGCGAATAAAGTTGAGTGCTCGGTTTGCATTCAGTAACCGAGTTGGTATACACGCGAGTTTTGCTAGTTAACTTTTAATTCGGTACTTCTATCGAAAAGCTGTTCGGAAGAAGTAGATGTCACGGTACGAAAATGGAATTGGCGAATTCTATCAGGTCACAACGGTAACCTAACTGACGCACACAGGCGCACTCTTCCTACACCCCTTTAGTTCACCAATGCGAACGAAGTAGGGCGTAATATCTTGAGAGTTCGCCCCCGGGGTAGTGGGCGTGGAAGTAGGATGCTGTGTTGCTATGGCAACCATGTGTAGGGGTGATTCGTACACGTGTCCTGTTCCTGTGTGGGTGAGGGGTGGCACTCCTCGGTGTGTGCGTGCGAAGCCGAGCACCGACCTTGGAAGTTTTGGTCTAGTTTTAGATCTCAGCTATTTAACTTTTTGCAAATAACTTTTGTTGGAATAAACAAATGTTTTTGTTTAAAACAAAACGTGCAGGATGTTTTGTTAAGTTTTCATTGTTAAGATAACAAAAGCTCTGCAATTATAAAACTACCTCCTTTTCATATGAAAACATTGTAAACGCTTGGCTAAAACATTTCGACTATCCATACTATTTTGTAAGCTAAAAATGAGACTACCTATGCGGATTTGACGTTATTCCTTATCCATTTCCGGCATTGGTCCTTCGAGCCGGATGCGACCCCGGCGGATCCATATAACGAGGGAGGCTGCACTATACACACATATTTACATATCTATCTACTTTTCCATACAATTTCAGATAAAGAGGAGATTATCTAAAGAAAAATAGGGTTATGATTCTATTGTGTAATGGATAAATGTATCGATGGGATAGTTATTATTGGAACCCTCCAAAGTAGATTACGCTTAAATTATTATTTATTTAAAAATAAAATGTCAGAATAAAAGGAAACTTACAAAGTTGTTAAGGTCAAGTTATGTATTTAAATAATTAAAGATTGGATTGCCGTAGTGGATTCAACATTATCATGTTTACCACGGTCGACAAATTGAAAAGATAAAAGACGCATTAATACATTACTAATATTTTTTTTTAAGTAACTGATAATTATTTAAAAAATAACCACTTGGTATCAAAACGGCTGAACGGGTCTTGATGATTTTTTTCACAGAGGTAGATTATGGTCTGGAATAACACATGGGATACTTTTTTTTCGATCGTTACGCGGGCACCAGCTAGTATTAATTTAATCAAGTTTAAGTTTCCACATACATGACATCACTAAGTGGCACAATTTTGTCTGTCTACGTAGAATAAAAAGCTGGACATCAACTTTTCAGCTAACCAAAACCATAAATAAATAACAAGTAAATCAAGGAAACAAATGATTAAAGTATAATCGACAAAGCTCCCTTTTCATCGTGCACAATGAAATTCTTCTAACAAAAGAAAATATCGGTAAAAACTTTTTCTATACATTTCTTTTCTACGGCGAGTCGTTTCAAGAAAATCTAATGGTAAAATTTTGGGAGGGTGGCACAATATTCAAATCTGAGTATCGGAGGGTAGCTTGGGAGGCTGCGGGGTTATTGACCTTTTCCGACAGCCTGTGCGAACCTATGTATAGGTGGATTAAAATGTTTTTACTGGAAGTGGCACGATTTAAATGTATCAGAATTTTTTTTTAAAAAAATTAATAGTGTATAAAACATAAAGTATGTTGGCAGCTGTGTTTTTTTTATTAAATTAAATAATAATAAAGTAAAGTAACTAAAACTCAAGCCTCTAATTGGGCAGAAGATGTGTAGGTACTAACAAAAAAAAATTGTTTAAAGATGCACTGAAACTACACGGGTATTTGATATCGAATTTCTAATGAAAAAATAATTGCTGAAGACTAACCATGCATTTAAAATGCAAATTGTCCTCCATTAATCTAAAAATGTTCTATTTAAATACCGTTGAGTAAGGTGTGTATTAAAAGGTATAATAATATATGATGCAATTTGTTCGTTTATTTTTAGAAATAACTAATAGGACATATGTTTTATACCTTGTTTAAAATATGGCGTCAATTATCTTGGTTTTGAAGTATATTTGTACATTTAAATATAATAAATGGTATAGTTTTATAGGCATTTTATATGCCGAGCTTATTATTTAACTCCAGGTTATACTTTACTACTTATTTTATGGGAAGGTATAATAACTAGTCTTATATCGTATGATACATGTAAATGACTTTTCTAAGCACGGTGATGATGTCCGCTTTCTTCCACCTCGTATCATTACTAATATTATAAAAGCGAAAGTGAGTTTGTTTGTTTGCTACGTCTTCACGCCTTAATGACTAAACCAATTTTGATGAATTTTGGTACAGTACAGAGTTGGGACCTGGGAGCCGTCTCCATAGGCTATTTTTTATTTTAATTTGAGGGGAATTAGGGAAGGAAAGGGAAAACTAAGCTTTGCTATTACAATCAATAAGGCATGTAGTATTTTCCCTTGCAAATACTGAAGGTAGCAGGTACCTGCAAATCAGCAAAGGGGGACTGTGTTACCCCGAATTGAACGCGAACGAAACCGCGGGCAAAAGCTAGTAAGAAATATGTATGAGTTTGTGTATGTCTATTAAATATTTTTTGACAGACACGTGCAGTAAAATTATTCAGACAAACTAAGATATTAATTTCCAAAGATACCACAACAACAGAGCACAAAATTCCAATAATATCATTGCCTACACGAAAAAGTACACTCGTTAAAAACTACAAAGAAAAAATCTACAATACGCCCACAAAAGACAAACAAAAATAGTTTATTCAACTACGCACACCGAGCCACATCTAGCACTCGTAGATCTACGCTCATCGGCAGTGAAGGGCACGCCAATTATGTTTTTGACGTAGGAGGCAGGCTTTCACTAGGAAATTGAAATAGCCGCTGTTTTCCTAGCGAATATTTACAAGGGGTAGCTCTATGGTATGTATATGTAGGGGTATGCCGCTGTGTAGGGGATGGGAGATACAGTTTTGTTTTTAGATGGTATCGATTTTGGTATTAGAATTTGGAGTTTTTTTTTGTCTTGTATATTTTTACCGGTTTATTGAATTTGTCACAGAGGGATTTGTACATATTTTTTTATAATGACAAAACGAACCGAAATATTTGGTAATTTTTGCTGTTATCTAGCTTATATCTCGAAGGCTAAGGCGAATGCTTTTAGTTTCTCTAACGACTTTAAACATGTTTTAGACATGGCCATTACAGTTTTTAACTTCTTCGTCATTGTTTTCACTGAGAAAATGTTATTTTGTCTAAACCTACAGGTGTTCTCGTACACTTTGGGAAAAAACCCACTGTTTTGATTTACTTACTAATAAAATAAGTATCTAGGTACGTGAGTACGAACAACAATGGGAACCCGGGCACCCTTGAATAGAGTGAAGGGAGCTTTTAAATCTACGGTCTCTTGTAACAATGGGCCAAAAAGTTTTTACATCAAAAATATTTTCATATACACTGAGTTTCCTTTTCATATTTACAGAATTCTCTTAAAACGTCTTTCAGAAAACCCCACAACCTATGATATTAATTGTGAAAATTGCTTTTCAGAACCCACATTTCCTTTTGGATTTCTAAAATAAACTGCTCCGAATCGCGTGTGGGTTTGCAGGACAAACATAAAACCAACCTTCGTTCAACAAAATTAGATGTTCAATAATAGTCCTTTTCAAATAACTAAGCCAAGCAAAGCTATTCGAAAAACAAGAAAATAAACAGCTTAGAGAAAACTAAGTGGCCATTTTGTCACCGATTCTGCGAATAATTTAATTTAGAGCAAAAAGCCCTGCGCGGGAGCATCAATCTCAATCTGCTAGCGCGGACACTTAACCACTGAGTCACTGAACACTGAGTTCACTGAGTCATAGGAACAGTTATAAATTCGTAAGCGAAACTGTGGAATAATCACATGCAGGATTTTGAAAAGGTGAGCGTTTTCTAAGAGGAAACAAAATGTAAGTTGAAGATTTTCTCATGAATTTTCTGAGGGGAAAAAAGAAAGAAAAAATTAAGATTGCGCCATAAATTTTGTGGAAAAAATTTGAAGTTCCTTCATGAATTATTTTCGGGGAAATAATAATGGTAGAGACACTTATAATCTTGCCTGAGTCTTGAAGAAACTTGACCTTCTTTAAAAGAGGGTGCTTGACTTAAAATAAAGTCTAAAATAAAATGGTTCTAGAACACTACGATTTTAATTATAGCGTATAACGCTGCACTTGAAATTCGCCAATTACTTAATATTTATAACTATATCAAATAAAAACGATTAAATGAATTTAGACGAAAAACTGAACACATTTCGTTTATATACCTAACATACTAGCTGTTCCACGCGGTTTTACCCGCGCTGCTCAGCACCTGTTGGTCGTAGCGTGATGTTATATAGCCTATAGCCTTCCTCAAGAAATGGACTATCCAACACTAAAAGAATTTTCCAATTCCAACCAGTAGTCCCTGAGATTAGCGCGTTCAAACAAACAAACAAACAAACTCTTCAGCTTTATAATATTAGTATAGATTGGATAATTTTAATTCCATGGGTCAACAACGAACCACGCCGGAGAAACAGCGAGTATTAGCTAGTAATTTTAAGTTTAAGTTATTTGTTCATTTCTATTAAACGCATCGACTCCACAGAACTAATATTCCAAAAATTCCCATCTAACCCTCATGCGCCGCCTCAAAAAAAGACATATACGGCTCGGTACGGTTCGGCACAATCCGGAACGGTTCGGAACGGCAATAATGTCGGTGACAGGTCACAGTGCCACATTCGCATTTTGTTTATCTCTCATTGCAAGCTTTCACTATGTAAAACATTTTGATGTGCGTGTATTGAAATCCTGGGATGAATGCACAGCTTTGTTTTCGTGTTTAAGTTGAATAGCATAAGGTTGAAAGTGGAACGAAGAGGAAATGTTTAAAATTAAATCGGCTTCAGCGATTGTCTCCTCGCTAATCGTATTTTTTGTTATTCCCCTTAGGGATATTTTATTGTGTGCTGTTGCTGAATTGGAGTTAAAATTAGTCTTAGCTATGTGAAATAGTCTATTAATAATTAGCTATGTTTTAGATAGAAACGAATAAAATTCCAATTTGAGTAAAAATATTTGTTGGGCCCATGAATCAAGGATATTTCTTTAATAAAAATTAAACCAACCGAATTCAGTTTTAAGCTTTTTCTGATAGATTTTTAGATATACTTTTATAATTGATATTTGACTAGAAAACTCAACTTAAAACAAGATTTTCCTCAAAAAGTGTCCATGAATCTCCAAAATTACTCAATAATGATTTTATCAGGTAAATTATGTAGTAATTTCACAAGATAACCGATCACGAGTCTACATTGAAAGTAACCAAACTGGAACGATCCAAAATTCTGAAGGAAAAATTGTGATTACATTACCGTTGTCTCTTTCGCACTTATAAGATTCGCGTATATTCGGTCTCTTTCTAATCGACGAGATATGCCGAGTATTTCCGTTGTGGGCGCGAATTTCGGACGAAGAGAGATAAACACCTTTTTGTGATGACTTGACTTACAAGATAATGGTTTATTCACAAGGAGAGGTGTCGAATTATCTTTGAATGAATTGGGTTAGAGAGCATTGTTTTAAAATATGAGAAATTGTTGTCCGATGTTATTTGGGGTCGGCGCCACACGTTTTTTCGTCCATAATTTTAAATCTCACAGTTTCTTTTTTTTTACTTTTGTTGTAGTTATTATATGTCAATTTTACTTATGTAAAGTCTACACAATAATGCCTTAAACAAGTTAACTATCACTAAATCTATGGTTTCAGAAATAATAGGGTAGTTTTAAAAAGAAATAGACGGTCTTTTAGATTATTCAAAAATCAGGGGCACTTATTTTTTTTTATTTAACAAATATTAGAATAAAATGGCAGAGATGTAGTTCATTAAATTTACGTGTATATCACGCGTTGCTGCAACGAATGACGTCACACGACCTCGTCCATCAAATAAACTGTTCCATGAAATGATAGATCTATCCGATACATGTATGTATACATACATACCAATTAAACAAATTAACTAATTGATCTATTTGTATCAATCACAAAACTTCAAACAAAACATTTCTTTGAAAACGAACACAAAACCAAAGCCTGAAAAACATATTAAAAGACAATATGTCCAGCAAACCGCTTGAAGCGCCAATTAGATATAATAACAGAGTTGTTAATACCGCTGCATTAAGGGGTGAAGCGTGGGGGGGTTAACCGCTCTAATCGGAACTCGTATGATTATGAAAAGTGTCGTCAAATTAGTGACAACTGGCAGTATTCAGGAATTTTCAGATAATTAAGTCAGGGGGCATAGGTTGGGAATTAGAATATTAATATGTTATTAACCGGGAGTTTTCTATCGTGATCGAAGAAGGGGTGATTGGGGTAGTCTAGGAAATCATGTGATACTAACTGTTGCCCGCGGCTTCCCATGCGTGGACGTTGAATCATCCCAGGGGAACATAGTACCGGGATTGAAAGAAAGAAACCTTAGTAATAAGGTAAGTCCAGATTTTCCGCTACCCGTATGAGAATATTCATCAAAATCTGTACTGAAGTTTTTGCGTAAAGGAGTAACAAATATACATCCATACATTTTCACAATTTTTCGCATTTATTATACTAGATATTAAGATTTTTTTATTGACATTTAATGGGCATTAATGTATATTTTACAAAGGATTGCCAATCATATACCTACTTGCAAAAGACGCAGTTTTGTTCAGGTATTCAGCTTCTAAATTACGCGTAAGCTCATTATTTAAAAGCAATTCTTGGAAATTCAATGCTATATAAACGAGATAAATGTTTGCTTAACTCATAGTTGAAGTGAACTTTGAACCTGTTAAGTTAAATGATTTAAGAGCTATGATATCATCATAATAATATATATACCACATAGTTTTGATATTTATTATTACGTCAAAAACCCATAAAGTCACATTTTGTTTTAATGTGTCAAGCTATTTGAGCATTTTACTCCTTAAATTAATCATGTTTTTTTTTTACGTTAGTTCAGAATAAGGCTATGAGAACAAGGTAACATGACAAATAGTGTTGTCCGAGACACCGTTTAATAAACACGGCAAAGGGGGCAATTAAACCCCACGACACGTCAAAGGGTTAATACTGGGTTGTCGGCTCGTTTGTACTGGGGGTCGATTGGGCCCGGCAGAGGGAGGGTTGAATTTTTAAGTGTTGCTTTTATAGATTCTGTGATATAGTAATTTGTATGATTATTTTAGACGCACATCTGTTATGTGTCAATCTGGGATGGGTTTATATCAAGTATTTAACAAATAAAAGGAACAACTTCGAACCAAACGAGATTTTGGGTGAAAAATAAATCTGACGATAAATCAGTCAAATGCACATTTTTCTGGTTGACTGTGATTTTTCTATTACCATAGTTACTGATAATGACGATCCTCTAATTCTATATTAAGTTTAAATTATCTTACAATGTTGTTCTAGCTAACATTTTTAAAGATTTTTCTCTGGGAGAATTAAGTGGGGTTCCTAGAGTCACGTTCAAAGATGCGTTGGGGTCAAAGATCACAATCATACTTGAGCAGACACGCTTGTGGTTGCTTATCAAGGAGTACCATAAAGACCATAGCCCATAGTTTACCTTGAAACACAAAAGTCTGAAAATGTCATGGTTTTTAATATTGCAGCACTTGAAATGATTATGAGGGGTGAATTTTCGTGAATTCAATTTTAGCAGAAACTGAGTATAATCACACATAAAAACTACAGGACAGATTTAAATGAAATTGGGCAGACAGATGGTTTACACCCTAAATTACATAATATATTTTTTATCCCGGGACAACGCTCCCTTGGGACAATTACCGAACTCAAAGCGTGAACAACTTTAAAATCTTATAAAAGACAGCAAAAGAAAATATTTAAAGCCTTTTTAATCACCATTAAGAAACTGAAATTATCGACATTAAAAAACAGACTAGATGTTTTATAAATTACAAAATAGCGTCTATAAAAAGAGTATTGAAATTGTAAAAACAATAGGATTCAATTTTATACGTGTAATAAACAGTTTGTCGGCTAACCCTGCGAATGACGCGAACCCCGCGGCGCCACTTCAAAGGAAATATAAATGTATGCATTGTTTAGCGAAAATCCACCCGCGGGGTCTTTCAGACCTTACACCGGCAATGTGGGGGTTGAAAGTGTATTTAATGTATTTTTACCTGAACGTAAGTCGTAAACCTTTTAGGTATTTTTCAAGAAAAACAAAACAGTATAAGCTTTGAATGGCAATAAAGTATTTTATGCAGTTCCTAAGAATTGCTGAAAGTAATTGCTGTCAACCAATATTCAATAACTTAAAAAAATAATCGGCTACATTAAAATGTCATTATTTCAAATAGATCAAAGATCAAAAGAAACAATTCAACCCTGATTAGCAACCCCTCATAAGACTTAATAATGTAAGAAACACGATATGTTGATGGCACGTTGTCAGTTAGTCAGTGGTGCATGTTATCATTATGCTAGCTCACGGCGGTCACCGACAGGTTGATAGCCAGTCCTCCTGATCAGACCAATCATTCGTGACAAGTAAACTGTACAATTTAAAATGATCAGTGGTCTTTTTTTTCGAAATGCCACTGTATATTTTAATAGGGTAGAGTTTTTTTTGTATGCAAGAATTGTTGTCTTTGAATAAATTTATAGACAGACGGTTAAATATTAAAAAAGTAAAACATTTTGAATTTGAATGATATCTTTCCACGATAAAAAAATAACCAATTTAACCACGAAGCCATGCAATTCGAAATAAAACCTAACTCAAAACACAGTAAACACCAGTAAACAAAAAAAAAAGAAGAAATTACAAGCGTCACATCAAATCGAACCAAAACCACCCAGCTTAAATGGAAATAAACAAAATTATATTGCCTTCAGACATGAGCGAACATCAAAAGGAAAAAGTAATGCGCAGCGCCGGGTTGACGATGTCATTTCCCTGTAAAATATTAAAGTGGGGTCGCTGGGACCGCACCCTGTCATTTCAGGGTTAATACTGGTTAATACCGGTATTCTCTTTGTTCTATACGATTGTACGGAATTATCCGTCTTAACGAGTACGTATTCTTTTTAGATTCGCAGGTATTTTTGTATTTCTTTTTTCCCTATTCATTTTGAATTAAATTGATGAGTAAGCTAGAATTAAAGACGTTTGTTCGACAAGACTATGCCTTGTTATTGGCTGTTACTTTATTATAAGGCTTGTTTCTTCATTTTAGAATTGATTTTTTTTGTTTTTGCTACAAGTCTGAAACATACAATAATGTCAGCAAAATTCTACTCGTTAATTTACTATTTCGTTTTTTAATATCGCTATATCAAGAATTCAAGACGTATTTTGTTAATTGGAAACGCTATCCCTAAATTATAACCATTTTTTTACGAATGGGAAATCATCAAGTAACTTCTCCCTCCGCTCTGGACGGAGAGAAAGGAGTGTCAGACTTTTACAGACCCGTGTACGAAACTAGCAAAAGAAGGATCTTTTGCCATTTATGTTCCATCTCTTTCGAACAAACCGTAACCCCGGCAGAAATATACCCTTACTTAATTAAAAAAAATTGTTACACAGTTTTCTCCCACATAAGATTCTGCCACATTTAAAGAATACTAAAGTGGCTACATCATCATGATCATCATATCAACCAGGGATCACCCACTTTTGGGGGCTTTATTCTACCACACTTCCCGGTTATGTGTGGCCCTTACAATGTGAGTTGGGAACAGAAACTAGCAAAGTCAAAAAGATAAGCAATGGCTTATTGTCGGGCCTACGCTGTCCTCTCATACTTAAATAACGCTGTAACAACAACATTGTAAAACCAAATGATTTTAAAACGAGTAACCATAGAGTTTCCTGCCGGTTCTACTCCATAGGAAACAACCAAACCGAATCGTCGTGCACCTTTTCTCGACTCTTTATAAGTGCCCATGTAGGCCTATGTGAATTAAAAAATATTTTGATTTTGAGACAAAACAATTGACAGTCTTTTGATCGCTCTTCTTCTAGCAGACTTACTGACCGAACAAAAACTTAAACGTACTTCAAACTACCCTACATAACTTAGGAACTACCTAGCGTGTTCTACCTACCTACCCATTAATGTAGGTACCACCTAAATAGCCTAGCCACAATCACCATGACTCATCCGAGGTATGTTTCCCATGTCAGTTTTCCCATAAATGAACCATGGCGTGGCATACATAGTTGAGACGCAGTAAGTCTATTTTAATTACTAGTATCGATATCGGTAGGTCCCCGTCTTGCCTACGCGGGAGCTGGGCTGTACCTGTAGTGATGGGACACGGTCGATGCCGCTGTCGATAAACTGTTGAATAAAGAAAAGTACGTGTTATTTTTATGTTTGCTGTTTCAAATGAAAAGGATACGGGATTAAAACGATAAAACTCGTAATTTTTTACATGGCATACGCAATAAGTGTTAAAAAAACGGAACTCGATATTTTGACAGCGATTTTTCAAAATTATTTTTTACTCAAATCATTATATGTTTCTATTATTTATAGAACAGAAAAACTAAACATTTTATTTAATTTGGCTAGTAAACCCATTTAAATATAAACGAGTTTAGTTAATAAAAGTGCCATACATGCTTCTAAAATTGTCGTTCACACAATAAATATCTTTCAACCGATAAATTCCAAATTCCCATGCTGAGGATTCATCGATAAGTATCTATCAACTGCCAATATTATACTATAAAATTAATGTATGTGAGAAAATTAAATAATCCGATTCACAAGGTTCCATAAAAAATCAACAGCCTTAAAATAATCTTAATCACTAACAAAATTCTAAAACAGTAAAATCACCATATTACTCATACATTAACATTGCTTAACAAACACAATTAATCACATCTTCCGAGATAAACTGCAAGAACATCGATACTCTGTTTCCCAACACTACTTCTAACACAAACAAGACGGGATAACGAGGTGAAATATTCACGTAGTAAGCGTTGTAATCAGCTGATAGCCGTCTCGCTCGCACCCGGGCACCCAAGCGCCACCTACCAGCCCGGGGAAAAAGACAGCACGCGACCGCGGCACCTACAAAGGGGTCGCATCTCTTTGATCTTGCCGACGCGCGTGCGTACGGCACTATGTCTATGTGTGTGTTACATGCAGATGAGAACGGCACCGAGAATTTGATAATTGCAAAGATTTATGTTGTTTCCTCAATGTGACGTTTTGCGTATTAGTTAATTAATAATGGATGCTATTTTTGGGGTATTATTAATTATTTTGAGACGTTTTGTTCTTGGTTTTGTGATTAATTTTGCAATAAAATAATATTCAGTTAACATTGATACTTATACAGTAATCTGGCCTTTGTGTTTTAGATTTGTAACTTGGCCGGTTGAACAAGTAACAATAATTGTAAATAAGTTAGAACTGCATTAGATTTTGCCTTATCTGGGAAAATACCATATTGAGAAATCTACTTTTAGAAGATAGTTTAATAAGCTGTGATATAAATCAGATAAATAGGTGCCCTATCCAAGAGAGTCTAGACAAAGATACTCTATCAGCGATAAATAAGTTACTATCAAGCTTGTAATCCCGGAGAGGTTAAGCAGAGGTATACCTAATAGTAAGACACATTTCGCCAGTTATGTTTTAGTTCCATTATGTTATGGATCGAAGCTACGACCATATCGCCAGGAAATTCCTGATGGAATAACTCAATAACACTTAGCTTGACCCGGGAATCGAAACTAGAAAGAACCTTATGCACAGCAATTGCGCTTATGACCACTAAGACCAACAACGCTGTCTTCTTACACTTAAGCAGCTTGGTAGAAATAGTTTTCCTCTTCCCTATTTCCACTTTCGCTGTCTAGTGTAGCCCATCTCTTTGAGCGTATCCCGCCATCTTCTTTTAGGTCAAATAAATAAGTATCACTTTGAAAACTGAAAACTTTGGTTTTTTTTAATATTCTTGCCTGCCCCCTGGTTAAAACATTTGAGCAAATAATATCCAAGACATGTCTGTTCAAATCAAAACAATTTACCAAACAATAGACAAGAATCAATAAATACTATTTTACAATCCTACTAATTAGCATAATAGACTATTAAAACACATGGCCACTTGATGAATAGATAATAATGACAGATAATAGTAAGACTATTGACCATAGACACGGATAATTTATTGGTTTTGCGTTATTTTATTGATCGAGCTGAATGTGGAATATGGGGCGGCGGTACTGGTATGGTAATATTAGTTACGTTTGTGTTATTTAATAGGTTTTTGAAGAAGTAGCAAATAGAAGTAAGTTTTTTTTTTATACGTGTTTTAAAGATCAAATACTATAAGATCAAATGCATTATAATTAACACTTGGAACGGGGTATTTACCATGTTTGTTATTTGTTTCGAGTTTCCGATATTTCGTTTCATGGTGTTTGCAACATCGCCAAACATGGTAAATATCCCATTTGGGGTATTAATTATAATGTTAGTAACCATGTTAGTTTAAAGACTTAACTGAGGCATCTGTACATCTGCTTAGTGATTCCAGGAAAAGCTTAAACCTTAATGCTTCTGACGCTGACCATTTTCCATTTACGATTGCCAGATTTAAAGCATACAGTTATAGTTTCATAGAAATAGATTTCTATCTATGTCTGATGAATTTGCCTATTGAGTAGGGAGACAACAGCCAATTTGTAACAATAAAATCTCCCTGTTGTCTCTACTACAGGGAGATTTTTGCCTATTCTGGAGATAGATTTGAGAGCCATTTGAGGATCAGTTTGAAAATAAGGAAAAAAAGAGGTAACTGGAGTTAAGTTACTTCAACTAGAATTCCATAAAACTCATAAATTTAAATCCGGAATTTTTCATTTAAATACTTTATTGTTTACACAAAATCCTGCTAATCACAAGAACAAGTGTACAACACAAGTTTATGTGTGTGTGTGTATGTTTGTTACTCCTTCACGCTCAAATTTCTGTACTGATTTGTATGGAATTTTGTACGTAATTTAGCTTTAACCCTGGATTTAACATGGGATACTTTTAATCCCGGTACTAAACCGCTCAACTTTAAGGATAAATTACGAGGTCCACGCGGGCGACGACACGGACAAGAACTATTTAAAATTATAAATTGTATTATGTACAAAAGCTAGTTTATCCTAGAGTTGGGTTCTGTAAGTTATATTTTATATTTATATTTATATTTTATATAAAGATCGACCCAAGCGACTGCTATTATTTAGCCAAGAGTTCCTTCTCCTTATCTCTGAGTAATTGTTCAACCAAAATTCTCTTAAAAAAAAAAATATATATTATACTCCAAAAACAGAACGTTGTGAAACTCATTTCAAAAACACAACACATTAACACTGCATAGGTACCTAATGCAGGTGTAATGATTCTGTCGGTACGTTGGATTAACTGATAACAACTGATAACAGGTAATCCGTCCGCTATGACTTGGAGTGGCACTCTCGCGCATATCAATGTTATTGAATGCGTGGTCTTCTAAGAATTGTGTTATGTTGGTCAAGTGTGGATATGATGTTAGGAAAATGGAAATTCGGTTAAAGAAAATAGAGTTGATGCAACTTCCTGCTGCCCTACCATGACGTCTTAAAGCAGAACTTATTCCACTGAGGGAAAGAGACAGAGCTATACAGGGTGTCTAGCACCATCTCTTTCCCTCAGCGGAATAAGTTCTTCTTTAAGACCTCATGGTAGGCCTACTGATCAATGCACCAGTTTCGTCTATGGAAGAATGCTCCACCCTAGGCTGCATCACCGCTTCACGTCAGGCGAGTAATGGCCAAAAGGAAGCCTTGTGGAAGGCCAACTTTTGAGGGCTATGGACGTTTTTGACATTCAAGAAATGAGGGAATGACTTCGTTTTGAAATGTGTGCCATTTCTCCGTGACAAGAAATGTATCACATTTGATACCTTGCCGTCTTAGCAATCATCTTCACCTGCCTAGCCTTTTCCCAATATAATTTCTTCCAGTCTTACCAGATTCAGCTCAATACCAGTATTTTACACGAAGCCGCCTAAATAACCTCCACCAACTAGTTAATGAGTGGGTAATACGATAATAACGATACTCCTTGGTAAGAAGGAGTAAAGGATGCCGTGAAATCTGACAGGAGAGAATGGAAGAAGAAAACTTTTTACGCCGGCCACAAATAGAATGGGACAAGGGCACGAACATGATGAGTAGCATATAGATAAGACAATCAGATAAATCATAATATACCACGATTATGATCTAAACATGAAATTTTAATTAACATTTGCTTCCTCCATTACGAATGTTTGATAATTACCGAATTAAAAGATAACACTAATGATGTAGGTAAACAGAAGGTTTATGAAGAAAATAGTTTATTATGTATTATCACTAGATAACACGATTTATATTTTTTTATTAAAATAATAACGATAGAGAATAAAATACATGGACAACTTTTTTGTAACTGCTCAATTAGTCACATAATGAAAATAAGTATTTATTTATTTTTATATCATAACATAACGCCTGTAATCCTTGAAAGATAAGGCAGAGGTGTGCCTTATATTACACCCACGTTCCCCCAGTTTAAAGTCCCATGTCATAGGGGGCGAACCTATCACCATCAACTGGGCACGAATCCATACTCAATGGCTGTTACAGAGAAATTCCTAGTTTGAAAACCCTAAAAACATTCCCTGAACTGGGAATCGAACCCAAGACCGCGTGCTCAACAGTCGCAGTTGCGATTACTCCACCAACTTTTCCCATATTTCGAAAAAGAAATCAGTGGTATTGTAATAGAAAAATTCAAATAAAAACTAGCTCAAATATATCGGCAATAATAGACCAGCATTTTCAAAAGGATCCGACCAATATAAAGGAAAAACAAAAGAATATAATAACGCCACTGTACTACAAAGTAAAAGTTACTTTGAGGATAGAAACATCGCCTTTAGAATTCCTAAAGCTCAGCTATCCAATTTAGTTTACAACGTTTGATGCAATAATATTCCAATATCAAAAAGGACATATAGCCTTTTTGATTTTTGATAAACAAAGGCATATCTTGTAAACATACCTCTTTTCATAACGCTGTGCCAGCAACTACCAAAACACGTGGTTCAATAACAAAGCTGAACTTTTCGTCGAATAACGGTAAATCAACGACAAAAGAATCGAAACAGCAAGCTCTGCACCAAACGCAATTCCGTCGAAAAACTAAAAGAAAAACGCGAAAATTCCCGAAAAGGCCCGATTTCCCTGTCCATTGTCGATTCTATGTATATATATATATTCTTTTTTTTTTCATCTTATTTAGCGCTTTGTCGGCGAGCCCTTTGAAGTCTCTCCCCCCTCCCCCCAGCTACAGGGTGTTACAAATTGCGTCACGTTCGTATTGTATAACGTAAACACGATTCGCTTACTAGTGTTCCTCGTTAGTAAAATAAATAACGATTTCGAGTTGAACGTAATTTCGACTTGAAAAGTGAAACGTAACATCTTTTCTCAATTTCTCCACAGCGGAGTGATTGGAACGAATGTTCCTTGTTGGTCGACACGGTTGGCGCAGTGGCTGAACGATCGACTGCTACCCTGCGTGTCGCGGGTTCAACTTCCGCACGGAACAAATTTTTGCATTGGCCTAGAGATAGTGGTCCGGATCTGGCTATTTGTGTAAGTATGCATCTACGATACAGGAGACATTCCTAGAGTAGGGCGTGTCTTTTTTTAAATGTATTATGTCTGTATCATCAGCATTATTTCTTTGGGCATAATCTAAT
Source organism: Ochropleura leucogaster (assembly GCA_958449745.1). NCBI lineage: Eukaryota > Metazoa > Arthropoda > Insecta > Lepidoptera > Noctuidae > Ochropleura > Ochropleura leucogaster. Next base: position 8,183,434 of record OY288225.1, read on the forward strand.
ACCACGACCTCATGTATCTATTATTGGTTTGATTTCTGATTTTCCTAACTATGTATGGGTCGACTTCCAGTCTAACTCTGCAGCTGAATATCAGTATATTACAATGAGCGACAGCTATCTACCCTCCACGACTTGGTTAGTACTGAATAATATGCTGCTCTTGGTAAAACTGGTTGTCAGACTTTAGGGCCACTGATAAGCTTTAACGATTGGCAAAGGTCAACAAATGACTAATTATCTTCAGTAATTTAATATTTTTTTACGGTATCTAACTTGACTGAAAATTTCCCCACTCGAAACAACTCCCGAAGGTCCAGACCGACTCACTGATTCCCAATACTTAGGAATTGGTCGACTCTAAATGTTGTTCCGTAAAGTCTAGACATCAGAAGTCCTAAACTAGGTCCTACATTTATCCTTCTAGAACAATAAGGTTTCTATTCTCTATGAATAAGGTTTCCCTACACATATCACAAGATGTCTACACTAATTTCTTGGTTGACTGAGTCAAAATAACGACGAGATTTTTTGCTTTGTAAAAGCACAATAAGTCATCGAAGTAGAAATATAATAGATTGGAACTGACATAGGGTTGACCCAAATAAGGAACAATGTGTGAGATTCGTCAGTAACATTATGAAGAAATGAGCAATCCAATTAATAACAAGACATTTCAATAGTAGATGCTAGAATGAATGAGTGAAAACAAAAGACAAACGTTTTTGAAGCCAACCAAAAAATCTCAATTGAAGATTTGTTAAGCACGGCAATGAAACAAAGAAGAGCTAAAAAGCCATATAATAAACACGACCGGGTACTAATAGAAGTATCGAGGAACTAACTGGAAAACCTGCTGACGCAGCTAATACGTACTGAAATCTCAAGTTTTGCAACTTAGTTATCATGTTTTTCCTCTTGTCCTATATTAATTGGGGTCAGCCCAAAAAAGGTGTTAGTAGAACTACTTCAATCGTCTCCTGTCAACCGTCACGCTATCATTGACTCCTTTTTCTTGCGTATCATTCCTCACACAATCTATCCATCTTTTCCTTGATCTTCATCTTTCTCTCCATCGATCACCGCATTTTCATCACTCTTTTAGTCACATGCGATTCGTTCCTTGATCGTCACATGCCCATACCAATACAATCGATTCCCGGTCAACTTTTTAGTAAAAAACCTAGGTAATGCTATCATCAAATAGGTTCATTTGACTGTTCTTCTTTTTATTCCAATATTTTTATTTCATTCTTTCTATCGTTTAAAATCATTAGTAATAGGACAAATCTTAACACGCCGTAGACTTCTTAAGTCGCTCGCTTTTGCCTCAACCCATACGCAATACATTCATGTTCTATTGTTCCAATATTGTTTACGAGAAATTAGATTTATAGCTAATGCGTCACCCAACTTGAGTATATCGCTTAAATCTATCATGATTACGTTAAACATGGTTTTGAGTAGTGCGTTGTAACTAGACCCTGTTGGCCTTATAGGGCACAAAGGGTCAGGTGAACGGGCTGACTCAGATATCTTGGGTCCTGGAGCAGCTAATATGGTACAGTCATATCATGATATTGTTGTTTGGGAAGCTGTCTTAGTTGGCAGGGGATTTGCGGGTCTTGTTTAGAACTAGCTTTTGAATGAAGATTATTTTGTCTAGATGACTTGCTACTGGCTGCTAATTTGCTAAACTTTTCTATCTCAACGTCATATTTCTGCCCTTGTCCCATATTACTTGGGAGTCGGTGCAGAACGTTTATTACTTTTATCGGTCTATATATTATCATAAATAGTCAATTTAATAACGCAGTCATTATATAGGTTTTTACGATTGATTTAGTGTTGAATAACAAGATGATGGTTTTATGGAAAATAATTTTATTATGCAAATATTAGAAATAATTGCGGGTACGTCATAGACATTGCAGCAATTATAATCCTAGAAAATTTATTTTAAAAGGGGAAATTTTCCTTCGTAGATCCAAAATCCAATAGATTATCTTCTATCTACTAAAGAAGTAAACCCTGACTAAGCGCTACGATAACCTCGATCAATTGGTTTGCACCTCAAAACGTATAATTTACAAAAAAGAGATAACGTCATGTTATACGAAGTAAAGAGAGAAACACTTTACGATTGATAGCACTACTTTGATACCGTTTTAGATATTGAGAAAGAAGATATTACAAGTTTTGAAGCTTGAACTAATCATGATGGATATTTTAATGAATTTAAAAATGTGAGTACTAAGGCAACACTTGACATCCCTAATTATCATTAGAAGTCAGCAAAAATAGATAGCTCGATAATAGTAGAATTAAGAAGAACAGACTACGAATAGCCAAGTATCCTTAATTTCATTCATTCAAGCCAGACACATTCTCGTCCAAGCGATAGCCGGCCATGTATCAACTTTAATGGCCGCCACAGAAAAAAGTCACAAAGAGAATATATTTGAATAAATCACAATTTCCACCGCTCAACCCACTATAACTTTCAAATAAATGTGATTATTAGAAAGAGCAAAAATAAGCTATTCACTCAACATTGCCAAATAGTGTCGCGTCTATACTAAATCATTGAGTTGTACAGAAGTTGTTTTGAGACATACAGTCGTTTTGGAGATCAAACAAATAGTTTAGAAGATAAAAGACTAATCGAAATATAACAGTTGTTTGAAATCTTTGACGTATTTTATCTAATACTTAGACTGGTTAACTAAGATTGACCTAAGACGCGTTCTATATAAAATACCATTATCAGCTAGTTACGGTAACAGTTACCTCACTAATCCGTCATCAGTTGAAAACCAGCGTCGGGCACTACTTGATTTTTTAAGTTTCCGTACCTCAGAAGAAATACCTCAATCGAAAAAACGGAACCTTTTTTGTCTGTCCGTGTGTCTACGCGATGAAAAGATATGGTCGTTTACGTCGCAAGTTTGTACGGAACTCTCGGTGTGCGACTCCGACTCGAACTTGTCCGGTTTTTGCTGAACTGGGCTTATAGGGTCATATCTCAAATAAATCTATTTTCTTTATTAATTCTTCTTTCCTAAGTTGCACCGCTGGAACACAGGTGACCCCTATTAGATGGTTTGTGTAATCCATTACACATGCCCTGAATGTGTTTGTGAATGTCACAAGCAGAGTTGATAGGTGCAGTAAGAGAGAAATAGAAAAGGTATATGCTATATCGTCACAGAAGTTCCAAGAAACATTTCAAAGCCATGTTTGTTATCACTAGGGCAGTGAGGCAACCAAAACTTACAAAGATCTACTTAAAATTCAAGATCCATCGCAATATAATAAAACTGAAGTGCCTATTGTATGTAGTTTAATATTTAAATATAATTCATGGTCGAGGCAGAGGAAATAAATTAAAAAAGACCAGGTTTCCGTCGAAACTGAGTGAATTATTACTGCTCTTGTAATGAACTTAAGTTTTTACGATTCCAAGTTTTTAATTTAAAAATATTTTTGGTCAAAAGAGGTTGACATCAAACTTTGTCTTTTTCTTTTATTGTGAGTCTTTTAATAAACTTATATTATTTATGAACTGGATGGTGGTAGTTATTCTATTAGATGAACGCTCTGTCTCTATGTCCCATGCCTAACATAAATCTAGAGCGATGCTCTTCAAAGCAAATTTTTAAATATGCATAAAAATGTCAAACTATGAAATTGATGGGCCACCGCTACGCAGCATGGAATGTGTTTCAACGAATGATATACACATAAATGATGCTGAAACCATTTGTAAAAATAAAATGTGTGAACAGAACCCATCGGTATTAGTTTTGATCCATTCCACTAAATTACTAAGAAATGAGAAGGATATTAAAAAGTTTTATGACGACAATACTAGCATTGATAATGTCTTTTTTAAATTATAGGTACTTTAAAATTCTGCTAATTAAAATAACGATAAGATCACTAAAGAAAACTAAGAAGCTAATAAGCTTGAATCAAGAATAAGGTAGGTACATGGAATTAATGATCGGTTGTTTTCCAAACAAAATCGATTTATAGGTATTAAATTACAAAAATTGAGCAATTCGACCCAGTTAGCAAAAGTTGAAAGTGAAATCGTTCTGGAGAACAAAGTCTCGTTTGAAACGAGACAAGATTACGAGCTCTCCGTTTTATAGGCGCATCATAAAAACGGGAAACCAGCCGCTTCTTTTAGTAACTGCTCGAGATTAATTTTATAGGTGATGGTGCCCACAGTAAAGAGATTGAAGTGTTTTTATTAGTAATAAGTACTTGATTGCTGTATAAGGATCGGTTGCAGAAAGATTCATCGAATTCATTTGAGATTGTTGACTGTACGAAATCATATTGCGCGTGCATTTATATCCACCTTTTCAAATACCATAATCAGTATTTTAAGTAAACAACGATCAATAATTCTACAAAAAGTTATTTTTTACTAAAAAAGTATTTCCAAAGCCACACAAAACATGGGTGTTCCTCAAGGATTACATCTCAGCCCACAACATTCTAAGCCAACAGTTCTCCCGAATAAATTAAAATCATTGTAACCTTGTTGTTTCGACCTCAACCGCCCGCTTAATTTACTAATTGGTCATTATTCTTCCACGTAACGACCCAATTAGGTCCAATCAATCCCTGATATAGCATTAACATTGTCGGTGAATAATATATTATCGTATATATGACAGTACTCCGGAATTTACGGCCGAACATGTTAATAGTAATATGATAGTCATAAAGTGATCGCATAGGAAATGTTTTTATTGCATCGATAAGGGAAATTAATTTTTGTCTGTTATTAGATATGGGGAAATGAATTGATTAAGTTCGAAAGGTTTGGGAACTTCATTAGATAACGCTTATTAGATATTGTATAGAGTAAAGGGGGCAAGGATTTCCGCGTTATTATTAGTAATGTTTACTTCTCTCAAACTTAATTCCAGTTTACCCAATGTTATTGTCATCATAATGAAGACCTTCGCCAATAGCTTGAATCAGCTTGATATAGACTTTTCTTTGTTTATGCCAAATCATCCTGTATCAGTCTCATCCAGATTCTCCCGCTCAATTTAGCACAAACAATCACAAACCATCAATCCAAGCGTTCTCGATAAATTTTAGCATTAGAAATGGAAAGTTCATCGATAGAATTCCGAGCACACAGCTCTCCCCAAAATGGCGATATGATAATAAAACACGACCAGCGCACGCGTCGACACTGGTATAAATCTCTTCTTTCACGACCATACTGTTTTCTGGCGGATTTGACTTAGGAATCGAATAGATGCGGTGGCTATTAGAAATGAGTACGGGCCAAAATCATTGTGAATAAATAATATTAATAAATGAGAAATAGAATATAAATAATTTTGTAGAATATTAAATTAAATTCGGCATTACATTATATTATGTCGGAATGTTATTTCGGCATAATATAATGTATATTGGCCCCAATGCTAGGAAAATCTTGTCTTAGGGGCTAATCATTCGTCCGTTGTGGTTATTTTACAAACTTTAATTACAAAAAAGAATCGTAAATTTAGATGTGAGAGGATATTATGAATAGTGCTCGAATAGTACAGTATGATTGTATAAGATATACGGAACAAAAAGAAGTGACACTTGCAGAAAGATGGTGGAAAAGTAATCTTTCAAGTTTTAGGAAAAAAAATATTATTACCTAAGTTTCGAAGTTAATAGGACTTCTGAAGTGTATAACGACAGATTTTCCAAAGAAGACTACATTAAGGAGAAGTAGATCACTTTGAAGGAGACCTTAATCCAGCTGTCAGACATAGATGGTACTCGGATACAGGTCAATAGAAGAAGTACCAACATATAGATTAAAACAGCAATCATCAAATGAATATACAAAATGTATTTTAGTGTGAAAAATGATAAACTACGCAAAAAGTTGTGTTATGCCGCACTTGCATGAAAATGGACCAATGTTTTAGATAACATCGTTTTTATTTTACATTCCTATGGCTTGTTGAAGCGGTATCAAAATATTCAGAATATGTTTTTCGTTGAACATTGTGAAATTTTGTCTCATATCCATTAGCTAAATTGCATCTAGTATAAATACAATAAATTGCCATAGAGGTGTTTTTACAGAATTGCAGGTCAGAAATATGTTTATGCCGTAAATATTTCAACTGTTGGATCATTTAAAAACTGGTGTGTTACATTTAATCTTTACTAACATTATAAATGTGAAAGTGACTCCGTTTTTTTGTTTGAGTCTTTTTTTGTATGACACCTTGGCTTGAAATTTGGCAAACAGATAGATTTCTTATATATTATCATACAACTTAGGGTGGTGAGCAATATTGCATGATGTCCATTTTCCTCAACTGTTTGACAACTGAGAACTGTCTTGACATATACTTATTAGAATATAACGGCTTTATGGCAGGTCGCGAATCTAAGTCGCGTACAAAGTCACGGGTAACAGCTAGTTTCTTATAATTTAGAGTTATTCTCACACTTCACAAATTACCAACATACGAATCCTAATTTACTTGAGCAAACACATCTAATTTTCATCAAATTAATTCTTTCACCGCTCAATTTCTGTCATCAAAGAAAATAGATGAAAAATTCCAGTTGTATGAGAAGCGTAGGTCTGTGGCAAGCGTATTTCGGACGCCTTTGATCTTGCCGCTGGCTTTAATGAGGCGAGGCATATAAACGGTAACTAGTTAGAATTGTTCCTAGCCCACTGTCCAACGGTAGAGGAATAACGATTTGTTAACTTTTCACATAGTGCTCTTTTAAATTTTCTCACTAAATTGTTTATGGTACGATAATGGGTGGCCGCGAAACTGTTTGTTTATTGTGCGTTCCGTATTGCTGTTTAAAAGGTTTGAGGTTTTACGTTAGTTTTGGGAATTTTATTCTGTATGTGAGCGTTTAGGATTATTCTATGTCAGAATTGTTCCCCTTAATTAATTAAGATGGCTACTGTAGTTCTGTTATTGTAAAGTGTTTTTGAAGGATCTACCGAAGAACGAAGCGAAATGGTAACGATTTCAGACCATACACAAAAAAAAAACATGCGTGAGAGGCGTGACAATATTTTTTTTTTTGGTGGCCACGTCGATCGACTGATATATTTGCACAAACATTCATTTGAAATAACGGCCTAACCTTTTCCAGTGTAATTCCTACACTCAATCCAGCCACGCACTATCAAAATTCAAATAAAAGTCAATAGCGAGAAACGAACACCCGCAGCAATACAAAAATAAACCGCGCTACATTGCTGGACCGTCGCATTTTTCAAAAAAAAAAAAAAAACTCGAAATGGAACGCGACTTTTCATTTTGTTGCGCGGTAAAAAGCGAACAATAGGCGGGAAAATTGCGCGTCACTCTGGCGTTCCAATTTGTCAAACGGGTGCCGCAAGATGGCCGTACGGATGCGCGGAAACATGGCGGCTTCCGGTGGCGTTTAATTAAAAATGCGTCTCACTTGAAGCTTGCGATGCGGTTTGGAAGGACGTGTGCTGTGAACGTTTTTTTTTTTAATTTCGTAATAATTAGGTCAAAACGACTAGGAAGAATAGCACAAAACGTAAAGCAACATATGGAATTTATTTTAGCTCTAACGAGAGTTTTCCCCTGGGTCTGAGAAGTATGTATTATTTGGATCCGTTCAAATATTTAAGGAACCAATAACGTTGTTCTCCCAAAAAGCCTAACGGGCCAAAAATTCCGGATTTAGAAAGGAAATGAGGGTGGAGTAATGGCGACATTGGCGGAAGTCGACCAGGGGTCAGATCTCAGAGCCTTTCCTTTCCACACTTGGTAAATAAAGAACGGAAACTGGGGGAAAACTGGGAAAATCGAAAAGATACTTTGAGAAGCAACTTTTAGGGTGCTGTTTAGTTTGTGTAGTAAGATTGTTTATACAAAACATAGGTGTTGGAGCGAGTTATTGGTTCTTTAGATAGTGTGGGGTCAAGACGTCGGTGTCTTATTAGATTTTATGAGAAAGCACGTATCAGTGTGATAGATTATATTATTCATAGAGTTCACATTAATTGACTCGTGGATCTATAACTGGATGATAAGAAGATACTTTAGCAATGTTTCCGAGATATTAGTGTGTTGCAAATTACTATCTTGTAATTTTCAATAGAAATTCAATGAAATAATAGTATTTTATATGGCTCCCAATGCTGGGAAACAGGTCGCCTCTCTTTTTATTGGGCCATAAAAATTTCCAACTGATCTCAGAAGGACACATGTTAGGAAATTATTGCTTCTAGAACTACTCATTCTCGACGGTGTTATCCTCTTCTCGTTTTAAAATTAAATTATAAAGAATCAAAAAAATACTTTCAACTGAAAACCTCCGCATTACCATAATAACTACTACAAACAAATCTGTTAACAAAAAACTAGTATATCATAATCACTTGACCCTCAGAAATGGCGAATTAATAATCCAAAATGTCCCATGATAGAACATTGACAAGCCACGAGCCACCGATCCCCATCCCCAATCACACAATGGCCAAGTGGATGTCATGGAACGAAAACACCAAGTGGGCACAATGGGGAATAATAGAAACTACCCTCGTATTAAAAAAACAAGTGGAGAATCACACAATAGGGAATCGAACCCAGGCCCCCCACTCGACAGGGCTGTGCGTGACCGGAATTCTGAATCTTTATTTATTTGTTCTGATGTTGACTTTGTCTTTTAGTTTTACGAATGGAATTTTAAATGATATTTTGAATATGTTTTTTTTAATGGATGTGTGAGACTATGAATCTGACAGAGTAAATGGTATGTGTCTTGTGTGCTTGTCTTGGAAACGTGAAAGTTTTACGTTTTAATTTTAAATGTTGTCCTAAAGAATTAAATTCAACGCTTTTGTGAAAGGGTACAGAACAGTCCCATGTTCCTTCAAGCTGAATTTATGAGAGTAGCCAATAGTAATATAATAACAATTTAATTAAAAAAAATAACTGTGCAATACCTGTAATTGTTTTACATGTTTTCTCAAATAAATTATATTCTATCAACAGTAGCAATATCACACTGACAACCCTATCATAAATCCGCGTCCCTTAGCATTGAGTGTATCAATAATACTCACGATTTGTTTGAATTTGGTCTTATTAATTAACTACATCAAGTACGAGTGTTGCGCACTATAAACTACCCTCATTTTGTGTTACAAATTGATTTTTCTTCGTTTTGCTTTTATTATGGCATCGTACTGTATTTTTGCAATAGGGGAATATAAAGAATAGTTTATTAAAGGTAACTCTGTTGAGAAAAACATTTTTGAAATCATGATTCTCTACGTATCCAAACACAATCTGAGTAAAAAAAAAGTTTGACTATGTATATTTGAATTTCCTTTCACACTGTATGAATTCAGCATGTAAAATTAATGAGTGCGTCTGCATTTTGTCCTGGGTTGTGGTTACAGGACCCGTCCGTTGCAATCTTCTATTACACTATGCTCGTCACCCACACATAGTATTTCTGTCTATCCTCATTTTTGAGTTTTATAAGAATATCTTTAAATCTTTTGCAAAAATAGGTAGACATTTTTTCAAACTACCCCTTGCATAACCACTGCGTTAATTAAAAAGGTTTCATGTCATTTGTCGTACCCTCTCATTTTAATTTGCTTTATGTCTCTCCATAGATATTGCTCCGGGAAAGGCTTTATTTCGATAAGAATAAATTAGTTGTGTGATCTATGTGAAAGTTTCTAAATAACTATTACAAAATATTCCAATTTCGTAGATTAGCAACAATAAACTCAAATTAACGAATGCACAAAAAAAAATCAGGGTAGGCGAACTCTGAACTTTCACAAAAATATTTAACAATACCCATTTTATTGTGAAAAGTTTCGCCTCATTAACCAAAAGGACGACCGCACGCGACGATTACTGTAATTCTTCTAACCGACTCGTCCAATTATGATGTAACCGACAATTATGGCGCCCAGCATGGGACCACGCGTGATATTGAATATGTCACACTAATTACCGTGAATTGGGGCATAATTGAGTGGTTTTACTTAAGACGGTATGGTAATTGGAGTTTCATATTTGTTCGAGTTTTAAGGAATTATGAAAACTAGAAAGAAAACTTGGCATCGTTTCGACTTCCTTAGATTACAGATCTGACAAACATATTGGGAACTTTTTTTATTTATAAGTAATAGTTTTACTTAATTTTATAAGAAACTTTCAAAACAAAATAATCTGATAGATAGAGGGCATTAAGTAATCTTTTATCAACAAAGGACACATCGAAAATCCAAAATATAAGTGTCTCTTAAAAATATTTCAAAATATATTTGCTGTTTAATATTTAAAAGTACTCATTGAGACAAACTTAGTATAATGAGACATATCAATATTAATAGATGTGACGGACACGTGTCATGCATAACGAGGGGTAGTTCAATATTTCTCTCTCTTGGTCGCACACACTTTATTTTTGAAGCGATCTCGTTAGTCTTGTCATGATTTTGCATGAGTATGCACGTTTCTTGCTCAGCTATTTAATATGTATAAAACTGAGATACGAGTTTGTGTTTTCCATTGGAAACAATTTTTATTTTTCACATTTCTGTTGTAAAATAAAATCTAGAATGAAAACTGTTAACGACATTCCACATTTTCCAGGAATAAAATACACCATAAAATACGAAATATCGCGAGATTAATATTAAAAAATAAAACAAAAATCCGCCTAGCTATACCGCCATAAGGAGAAATGTAAAAAGCCTGTCAAAAAATGTGATTACGTAAATTGTCACAAGCAACGCGCGGGTTTAAGGTTAACACACACTGATCCGTTTCCCAAATACATAGTGCCACCGCAATGAACAAACGCGGTCGTCAACAGCGCGCCTCGGGCACACGGGGTGGCGGGCGCGCGACAGGGGAGGGGGTGCGGTCGGGATCCCTTTGAAGTTGCCGCCGCCGGCGTCTGTAAGCGAAAGCTGGGTAACCGACGCTTAGCTTTGTTTTCTAGTTAAATGATAGACGTTTAGAAATTACTACTGTTCGAGACATCTTAATTTGCGAGCCGTGATCCGAGGGTAGGATATTTTTGTCGGGAAATTACTGAACGAAACTAAATTGGTTTTTAACTTAATTTTGAAAGTAATCTGAGCGACAAAAGTGTTACGCTAGGGTGTCCAGGTGGGCGAGGGTTTCGGGACGGTCCGGCCAATCGCGCCCTTTGACATGCTAATGCACACCTAATATGCTGTCTGTTTTTCTACTAAACACTGTTGACACAGTTGTGCACAGAGTTTGTTGGAGCTTTTTTATTTATTTCGAATAATTTAAAAGTACTCTACATCGTTAAGGTAACACTGGAATAAAATTATAGAAGTCCTGTAATTAATGTCAGAAGAATTTTTAAAGGTTTTTAATGAGTAATTATTAAAGGAATTAAGTAATTTTAGAATCACCACTCATTTGGTTCTTTTTACGTAAAAAGATAACTTAAGAATTTGTGTTTATAAGATCTGAATTTCTACGAGACGAAACGAATCATCGTTAAAATATCATAAGTTTTCAATTTATATATACTGGCGGAAACTTATCCAACCGTCGACGTCATTGGCGTTCCACAAAGTACGAAGTTTATTTGAAACAACGTGGTGTGTTATGGGACAGCGTCCTTCCATTCCTGAGGGTCATGTCATAATTCGCCCGTTTCCCCTCACAGTATAAATAAAACATCGCGGCGACCGCGTCATGTGAAACGACGTATTACGAGTTATTACATTATGACATTATCTAGCAATTTGCATTTTAGTAATCTATTCAAAGCAACGTTTTTCTTTGATGTTAACCTTTGACCCTTTTTCTGATATTTTTATTAAACCATATTATTTAACAAGACTTTGATATGAATATGTAAAAACAAGAAAAGTGACTATTGTTACTTTATGACCAAGTTTCCAACGGGTTTTCCCATTCGCTAACGGAGCCTAACCCATTACCACCAGTTTTATAGCAATTACGTTATAAAACAAGACATAACAAGAAAATAGCATGTAAAACACGCCCCGAAAACGTGGGCGTCGCAAAAACGCCAAGAAATAGAAAACACTCAAATTTTAACGACCATTTGAACATGTCATATCCTGTAAAACAAGACATAAGAAAGAAGCTAAGCCGCCTACAATAAGTGCGGCCAGCATTAGCAATTTGATTACATAGCCGAGATTGCACACAAACGCCCTCTGTGGGCGCGAAAACGTCACGTCTACTGGACGCGAGGGGCATCGCAATGCGGACGCATTAGTCGGTACATGGCTCTTTATGGGCGGACTTGTGGTCACACTACTTACAATTATGTTTGCATGTTTGTTTGCTTGTCGAATACGTACCTGAAACAAATAATAAACAATTTGTTAGTTATACGAATCAAATATAGGTGGCAAATAAAGTAGAAATGTTGCAATAGATGTTTCTGGAATTTTTGATGGATACATTTATCCTGTCTGTCATAAGTTTCAGCATTTCAATCATATGGGTTCGTAAAAAAACTGGTTTATTGAAATAGATTCAGAAAATTATAAAAATCCATCAAGTGTTCATGTTCCAATTATAATCGGAAGGATAAATTGAAAGGCGGCTTAAGAAAAACCAAATCTAACCAAAAATGTACAGTCGATACAGAAGGTGTTTCACTAACTGTCAAAAGTTGAGAAAATAGCTGTCATAATATTTTTTTCGTTTTAAATTAATTCCGCTGTCGCATAACTTATCAGTTTTTCAAGAAAAAAACGGATAGCAGTCAAATTACCGCTAATAAGTTAACTTGTACACTGGCTGCGATGAAACAGTTATCCGACAAATTACCGAAACGGAATTCAAGTATTTTATTCAATAAATTGTATAATTTACATTCAGTGACTTTACTTTCACTTTTATTGTTATGGAGAGTAAATATTTCGATAAATATGGAATTTTATACACACTATATTTACAGTTGTTTTCCAGCACTCATTCTGCCACATCTTTTTAGATAATTACGATGAAGGAAATTAGAGTACCAGGATGCTTAATTTTGCATACAAGTTTTTAAACCCTAGTGTAGAAAATTAGCATTTCAATGGCTAAGGCGATAAACAAGCTCCCTAACAATTTTGTACCACTGATGTCTTTAATTCTATACATTATTTCTATGCGTAGCTTTAACAACACGAGTCACTGCTTGAGTACCTCAAGATACCCCTAAGATAAGATAAGGACCTATTACATATTTTCCTAACAGGAAACGTTAATGTGAAAATATATTAGATCTGAACTATAGGAATTCTGTAAATACTATGCCAAGTTCATTGATTCTCGTCAAAACAATATTTCATTTTTTTTTATTAAATGATAATAAATGATGTTTATTTCGTCAGTAGGTTTTTACAAACACTTTTATAAGTCTTTTTTTAACTAGATGAGACCGGTGTTTCATACTCGACTACTCTTAGAAGAAGCCAAAATAAACTTCTGAGTTTTTTTTACCTCTGGATCATGGTGTTTTTAAAGGTCCAGACAAAAATCTTGGTCAACATACATGAGGACTATGTAGATTATTAATTTGTTTTTACCAAAAAATACGAAGACAAATTAAAATAAATGCCCAACTTAATGGTTTGTATACTGACATGTTTTATGATGCAAGCGAAATCGCTTAGTCACGGATACCGTTCAACGGACACGATAGGTAAAATAGAAACGACTGTCTTTTATCCAATAATTTCTATAAAAAATATGTATTCATTCAAATATATCTTATTCTCTACTAAAAAGTTTTGGAAAAAAGTCGGCAAAAAAAGAATTGCCGACTTTTCTCTCGATTTCAAAGTCATAATCTAGCTATTACATGATATGATACTATGATATCTTTTGGGAAACTGTTACGTAATTAAAAGCGCATAAAATATACTTTAAGAATATAATTTAAGTGCATATTTACCAATACCAATCCCACACTTCCTCACTCTCCTATTCTCTTTTTGTCAATTCTCTATTTAAAAACCTGAGTGGTGACTTATGTAATTAAAAGCGCATAAAATATACTTTAAGAATATAATTTAAGTGCATATTTACCAATACAGGTCTGACACTTCCTCACTCTCCTATTCTCTTTTTGTTAATTCTCTATTTAAAAACTTGAGTATTCGAACGTGGTCTTTTCAAACCAACCTGCACTGACAAGTTTGATCAATGTTATCAGACCTCTAAATGCTTTATATCATAGTATAATCAAATAGGTAAATTATGACTCGTTCCAAAGAGCGCAGAGGCAAAAGCACGATAACACAGCTAAGTCAATCTAAAAAGCCACAAAACTTGAAGTCACCACAGAATCTTAAAACAAAGATTGTTTATCTCACTAACTCAAGAGTTACATAAATGGCGTTTGTTTTTCAACAATGACTTTAAAAATCCGAGGTTTTATCTCGGATATAATCTCGGTTTTTTCTCGTGTCACTAAGCTGAGCTTAAAGCTCATCGTGTGATAAGAGACTCACCAGGTTTTTTGCTATCAGAGCCTTTATGTTCTGGCATTTAGATAAAATATTCCAGATGCTTCGACGGGTCAAATAAAAAGAAGACGAATGTGTTTTTTTAATCACATTTCTAAGTATATTCAAGTCATTATACGCTTTTAATATTAGTTTTAATGTGCATGCAGGTAAGCTCTGATTTATATCAAAATTAATAATGTAATAACTATGCAAAATTACTTCTGTATTCATTATTTCTTTTTAAGCGCATTATTAGTAGAGTTTTTGACAGAACACCACAGAAAAATAGGTGATAAATAATTTATAATGTTCTTTTAGACCAAACATTTACATAATAATTACATACATAATATTTTAATACATACTTAAAACTTTATACAGGCAGATACTACGGTCGGTCGTGAAAGATGCTATCATACTTGGGTGCAATAACTTTTAAAGCATTTGCTTCAAGCCGCTTTTTTTTAATAATACGATTCTAGATATTTTTGTTCTTTTTTAACGTAAATTTTGGCCACCCTAGTTCTAAACGGCCACAATAAGTTAATGTACAAAATAAAATTATACTTGAGAGAACTGATTTTCGATTAGAATGACTTTTATTGGACATTTAAATTTTACGATTATGACATTTATGACCAAACACAACTAAACTCGCCCGATAAACCTATAAATAAAATTAATGATAATCACTTTTCGATTCGTCTGTATTTTTTGCAAATTAAATGTCAGAGCGTCAACAGCTGTAAGCTTTTATGGTATCGAGGGGGCGTACAAGTACAATTTATAACTAGAAGTTTTGTGCAAAAACTACCATTTATTAATTTCTATTTACTCGTTTAAAAAGGCGATGATCGGTGTATGTTCAATTACCGTACAATCCATCCATTTTAAATTGATACTTTCATGTAATTTTATTGCTTAGAAAATAAAGGTTACAATTCATAAGCACGAAGATCTAGTGGCGCTGTTCGTGCCGCGAGTCCGTTAAGGCGTCGTTTCTTGCGAATTAAATTAATTCTAATATCAAAAGTGGGCGGGGCGATGCTACCGCGATACGCAATATGGCCGCCTGAATATTAATCGTTATTATTTATCGCATAATGAGCCGCTATAACAGTTAGCTAATGTAAGGCTATGTGTTGAATGTAAAGATAGCGATAATGGCGCGGCTTTTCGACGCACGAGTAACTTGCGATCGGTACAAAACTTTGTTGTAAGGGTGGGTGCACAATGGCAAGATAACGTTGGCTAATCGAGCGTTAAACTTTTTGTTAATAAATTATTAATTTTTCATTGTAATTCGCGATGAATTTTCATCAATGCTACTGGGTGGTGCAGAATGTTTTTATGCACACGTGTTACAATTAATTATACGTTTACATACAAGCCGGCAATATAAGTCTCAAATAATCATGGCGGAACATGCTTACTCACAAACGTGTGAAACATGTTAAGCAGATTTATCTGTCGTGTTAAACAGCAAATAACAGAGACAAAATAATCTCCTAGTCAGAACCCTCACAGAGCTTTAAAACCATCTAAAAAATTCTCGATACAGCCTTTACTCCATTCACAATTCACACGAAGCTTCGTACCTAAATCCCCAAGCTGAGTGCTTAAAGCCGTCGACGGCGCGTAGGCATCAAAAATTCAGCCTTTAGTCTAGACTGAGGTTCTTAAAATCTAGATGTAGGTAATAAGTCGCAAGGTAAAAAGAACTGGGTGACTCTTTGATGCGAATGTAGGTAACTGGGGAGAAACGCGGTTTCGTTTTACTGAAAATGTTTTTTGATGTTCAAAAAGAAAGATGGCTCCGTCTTTTGTTGAAGTGAGCGTTTTCTTCGTAATTAGCTCTTTTGCTATAAAGTTTATTTGTATTCGTACGTTGAGTTACACTTAATTAAGATTTTTATTCCGATAATAATTGCTACGGTAATAATTCAGACAGTGAGATACAGGCTTTATCGGAATAATTGCCATGCATAAAAAGATGGCAATTTGCAAATAATCAATACGTATATAAAAGTTGTAAAACCCGATCCGGCTGTGATTTTTATATGCATGGCGAAAATACACGAAACAAGAAAGAGAAAAAAAGTTTTTTTTTTGAAATTTATGTGTTTTTGTACTTTGTATGATGGCGACCGTGTGTCTGATATATTGAGTACTAGATAACATCGCCAATAGATTAATTAACAGATAAATTAATTTAACACGTTATTGCTTTTAATTGATATTATCTAAACATTTTAATTATTATCAGCGGTAGCGATTTATGCGAAGATTGTAAATGACAAACAGTAAACACTACTCACTACTCACTACTGGAGTATGGTTTATATTCCAATGCTTCTATATTTTTCCATTTGTTTTTTATTCCAATTAACAAAAAAAAATATGAAGACATGTCGTGCCGAAATCAAATAAATTGGGAAGTTGAAGTTTTAAAAGCGTATGTTTTTGTCATTCCACAGTCGATATGATAGGTTATTCATTCATACTATTAGGATAACAATTATCCACAACTCTGTGTCCTTTATTATCCAAATCCGTTCACGTGAAAGAGCAACAAAAACCAGCCACGTCCTTACGAACTTTTGCATTTATAATGTTAATTAGATGTTTGTGTGTGTTAAGTTTGTCATTATACTTCACGCGGTATTTCACTGCAAACTATCCGATATTTTTTCTGGCAATAAGTTAGTTTCCAGGGTCAAAGTATTTAGTCCGTCTTTAAGATTATTAAAAAATAAGGGACACGTTTTTTTTTATTTATAAATTAGAATAAAAATAACAAAGATATAGCCCATAATAGTTACGTGTGACGTCACGTGTTTCTGCATTTTTTCGCAGCGAGTGACGTCTTTTAAAATCTCTCTAAATTTAAAGACGGTCATTTTTTTTAAACTACCCTATTCTAAGTTAATCCCAAGTTCTTGCCACTAAATCCATCATAAGACCACACGTAAAGATTGTTCCGCTCAAAAAAATCTATAAATAAGTGCCGAACTTGAGACGGAAGTATTTAATATTCTGTCAACGAAAGTCTAGTTTTGGCCGAGCGGACGCGACTGTACTGTGACTGTGTATGTCCGTATGTCCGCCTAGACATTGTCTTATCTACTAAACTTCCGATGGAGCGAATAGATTAAAGCATGGGTTAACTGTTATGGCTTAGTGTTGTTTTCATGGATTCGATGATGGTAGAAAAATAGGGTCCAAAAGTGTTTTTAAAATTAACACACATTTTTTTAAAATAGTATTTGAGCTTACTTTTGTCAATGTTGAACTTCTGTAATATGCAATATAGTATGGTATTTTTTTGGGATGGGATTTCATCTTATTACTTCTCCTGCTCCGGGCGCAGCCGAAAGAAGTAAATATAGGAAGCGTTTTACTGACTAAAATAAAACCTATATATTATGTTCTTTCTTTTGCCTTTGTGTTCCGGGGCTAAGGTTTGCGGTAATATGGCACTTGACTATCATTATCAATCTTACATTATCAATTAATGCATTGATGTTAATCTCCTCGACTAATTCCAAAAGTTAAATCAACAGAATAGGTAAATATTTTCACATGTTTGTTTAGTAAATGAAGTGTTAAAGTAACTTGTAAGTAAACTTCCTTTAAACCGATTAGATATCATGTAGTTACAGTTTCGGTTTTACGTTTTTAATCGATTATCGCAACATTCTTCACGCTATCTACGCGATTTGATCAATTCGATTAATTGTTTGCGAGTTTAAGGTTTTATTTGATATATAAATTGCAATTTTTTTGAGAGAATGATTTCATGAAATATTCAGAGGTTATATTTTATTAATGTTAATTTTTAAACTTTAGGAAAACCTGAATTCGGATTTTAGGAAAACCTGCTCGAATCCTCATGTAATACGTAAATACGTCGATTTTAAAATAAATAATTATATTTTTGACATACTTACACCTAATATTTTCAAAATCTATGAGTGACACTGATTGCCTTAAAATGCTATAAAATAATTGAACTGTTAACTTAAAAAAATACGTTTTTCAGTAAACCCAATATTTATTTAAGTTAATCGCCTCCATTTCTATTTGATTGACATGTTTTGTAAAGCGAGCGATTCGGTCACGCCCATCGAACTTGTCTGGAACACACTGCTAAACGATTGTCGCTTTTAAGCTTCAAGTTTTTTTTTTTATTATTAATGGTTTTTTTTTTTAATGTTAAACTTACTTGGGAAATTACATAAAACGAAGCTAACATATTTAAACTGACGGCTGCGGGTTTGTTCGAAAGAAATACCGCGGCCTCGGAACACAAAGATCAGCACAAAGGTGAGACTTCCTTCCACTCCGCCCAGAGCGGAAGATTTCATGATGATTTCCCATACGAACAAAAAAATTCTGAAGTCTAACAAGAGGGAACAAAACGTAAATAATATTAAAGAGGACACTTCCTCACTTCTCAATAAATATGATAAATTTTTTTATAAATGTATCCTTACAAATTACCTTTTATTCAGACGACCAAACTGCGAATCCCAACATTAAAATGTGACCAACTGATCAAAACGGACAAGTGCGTTGTAGCGCGTGTCATGCGCGTTCATAACCAGCAATGCGCACACGCCGGTCGAGCCGTCACCGGCACGCGACTACCCAACATGGCGCTGAACTTTATACAGGTATTGGACGAGATTTTCTTGGATGAATGACGATTTAAAAGCGATGTAAAAAAAGTTTTGTTAATATGAAACGACTAGCATAATCTGGGGGTCTAAAATGGCCGGTTCTGCAGAATCATAACAGGTAATAATAATATGAAGCACCTTAAAATTTTGGATTGTCACTTTGAATGTGATCGTTTTACGAAAGGTACGTTACGAAAGGCTTAATTGATGAGTCTGTCCTGAAGTGTTTATGAGACGCAGTTTCCCTGATCTGGAACTTTATCAAGTCCTACGTGCCCTGATGTTTGTTCATAACAGGAAACGAATAAAGACTACTTACTGAAAGCGTCAAACTTGTGGCTCATATCTGGTCCGACACAATGTACATTATCGACAGCAATAATTGGAATCAGAAGGATAAAAATTTCGATCCTATGAGGGTTCCGTTTTATCTTCCTGAGGTACAGAACCCTAAAAAAAGCATCACAAAATACGCTGCTATCTAAAACGTATCAGGCTTATTAGACACGATGCGTTCACGCCCTTCGCGTCTGTCCGCGGCACGCGTCTGTAAGCGACGCGCTACGCAGTGTGCGTACGGCTTTATTTTTTGTATTGTCATATTCGTTTTTTTTTATATTTTTTACTAGCTTTTGCCCGCGGCTTCGCTCGCGTTAAATTCGGGGTAACGTCTTATTGATTTGTAATAGCAACGCTAAGTTTTCCCTTTTCTTCTCTCTTTCTCCCTCACATCCCACTTTTTTCAAAAAAATATTAGCCTATGTCAAAAAACAAGGTTTCCATGTCAAACTACATAAATGACTTAATTTGACATAATAATGCAACAAAATACCCGACGTCCAAAACGTAGGGTGGAAGGCACAGTTCATGTCACCTGAAGACGACAAACGCGTGGCGCTATGGAGTATCCGAAATATCCGAATCCGTTTTTATTATCCGCGCTACCCTCCTGTCTGACACTGACACATGAGTCGCTGAGTTTTCTGAATAAGACGTCAAAAAGGGCAATTTATTACCGCTTCAACGAAATGGTATATGCGGATTTTATTAAGCGTTTCATATTTAGGGTGTTATTATTGACTTGATAAGGGGTAACTTTATGAACATGAATTATATTTGAATATCAATTTTAATACAGCATATTAGTACGTAGGGTTGAGGACTGAGGTAGAAGAATGTCTTATTTAATATACTGACTGAAGTAAACTTAGATTGAGAGTGACATGAAAATAAATTTAGGATATCCAATCAACCCACCAGAATTCACGTTTAATTTTAAATCAAAACCCAGCTTTTCTAGCTAGGTGGACGATATTTCCAGCGGGATATTGTCTTTATCCATCCAATCAAGTGGCGCAGTGCCCTGCTCTCCCGTTTCTAATAGCACCAAATCGAATTGCGTATTGACTGACAGATGGGCTCAACCCGGCCCGACGAACCGATGACAAATTTGCGATATTACATGCGGATTAATGTCCATGCACCATTTTTTAGGGTTAAATTGTCTTTTCTGGATCACCCTTATAGATTTTTAACGACCACCCCACTTTAATTTCAACTGTATTGTCTTTAATTAGAGTTGAAAATAGGCTAGAGAGACAGCTTCGGTTAGTTCGTACTGTAATGTCGAGATCGCAAAGGGCGATTCCCCATGCTAGATGGCATCCGTACGATGGTTATCATAATCCCTGCATTGACATGATGTGATGACACATGTCGTGTCGTCGTGTTCTAAAATGTCGTTTTAAAAATCCGTCTAGCGCACGACGTGGGTGACAACATTTGCTTTCACCCTAATTTTGTGGGAGTTAGGGTTTATATTTGGTTATTTTAGATGCATTGGGTATTTTGTTGGGCATGGGAAGGTACAGTATGGACAGTTCACAATGTAGATTTTGTTTGTCTATGAAGATCAGTATTTGTATGTCTGGCCGTGTTTACTCATCTCTTGTCAAGAGCGAATTTTGTTTGCTTAGTAATCAATATTTTTTTTCTATTTGCGTTGTCAGCAATTTGGCGTTGAACTGTTTTATCAACTAAATTGGTAAAACGTGCGCGAATTTGACCAACATTTATTTTAGATTCGTTTGCGTTTTATTACTAAAATATGAAACCTAAATAAATATCGTAAAAACTACGCATGTTCTGAAATCTACTCATTATTATGTTAGAGGATATTGAATTTTTAAGAAAACTAATACACGTTACGTTAACATCCATAATCTAATTCCGAAAAATCTATTCTCAAATCCGACCGTAACTTTGCCCAGTGTACAAAAACAGTAATCAAGCCAGACACAAAAATATAAGTTCCAATTTCAAATAAAAACAAAGTCTATATGGTTGATCCATCGGTAATCATTTGTGCAATCAACGACTATATTAGCGAAGATTAAAAATCGCACACAAAGGGCTGCAAAGGGAGTAATTCAGAATTAATATCCTACCCTATACAATTACTGCAAACTGGGGCAAACTGCAGAATCATAGAAAATTACAGGATTCCAAACATGCAGGACAAAGGCAACCCTCGTATAGTTGAATGCTTTCTATAGAACTAGTAATGGGGACATTTTTTTAATATGGGGAATTGGGGAGCGAGTTTTAAACAATTAGATGTGAAATGTATGAAGTTATCAATTTTTGAGATGTAGGTTTTATCGTTTTGCTAACATAGAATTTTGGAGATTAAGTTTTATGTTTATGGGGATTAAGGATGAGAGATTTGTTTTGCGGTTTTGACATTTTTTATTCTTAAAATATTTACAAAATGCAATATTTTTAATTTAAATACATTCAGCCGATTGGTACTGCATTATGACAAATTACTTGCAATAAACAAACGTTTTACTCCATTATTTTAGATCGAATTATTGTCAATAGCAGTATCTTAAATATTTCCTTGCTGAAATTAATCATCAGAGAGCTATTTATTATTACTTTGGAAAGCATATTCCCCTGTTTTCTCGTACATAAAACAGCAACATTATTTGCTGCCAACGTTAGACGAAAAATTAAACTGAAATATATAATAATAATTCTAAGGACTCGAGTGCGTTCCACCACAGTGCTTCACTCTCCAATCGTTACGGGGTAAAAAAGAAAAAGTGAAATAATCGTACGCAAAAACCCTCGCGACAAATGAACATCGGGAACTCGAGAGGTCATTAAAACGAGGCTCGATCTAAAAATGAGAGGGGGAGGGTAAGAGGGGGGACTTTTGAGAACTCTGTAATTGGACCAGGGAGGGTCTTAAATCGTATTCGAACCAGCAGAAGCGGAAAGACGGCTCAACCGACTATAATTAACAACAAATATGGGTGAATCGATTTTTTTTCACTGCGTTCAAACTTAAAGTACGCCCATTAGATTATTTCGCGGGGCGAGCAATTGCTCAAACAATACACTTGAAATATTAACGCTAAACCCTCGTTTTGTGGGAAAACTTGGCTTGTTTAGCAACTGCGACGTACGTAATGGTGCGTTGTGTTTTCTTTCACTTTTACAGTATTGCCGGCACACAACACGGTGGTATTATTTTACTTGTATTTTTCTTTACCTTGTTTACGTAATTGAGTATTTTGTGGGCAAACGAAGGGAGTCCAATTGGTTTAATAATTTCGCTTTAAGTGGAAAACTATGTTTGCATCGTTTAGCCGAGCTTTGTGTTTTATTCATACAGTAATTTCAAGTTTCAACCTTTAATCGAGGGCTATGTTACGATTCAATATTGTTGGAAAAAATGACTTCACATTTTATCTCGCATGACGTAAAATAATGCCACAACACGCTAACGAAGCAACGCCTTCTCGGAATGAACGTACGTCAAAACATAATATCTAGGAGACCACACAGTGTGACAAGTGAGAAAAAAGTAACAAGACAAAAAACCTAAACAAGGGAATCACGTCACCACATTATGTTAATAGGTTGGAGATATAACAACATCGAAAATAATCCGCTTTGTCCAGAGAATGGGCACATTAGACCAGCGGGCTGTCCTCTGGGACGAGAGCGCCTTTGATTTCGGATTCGATGGAAATTAATATACGTCGCATACACAGGGTACATATTTAATGTACATAGAACAACATTGACTAGGCTGCCGGAGAGGACTCCATAAATATTCATGTGAAAAAAATGGCATTAAAGCGAAGTTAAAAATAATGTCAGTGTGTGAGTAAACTTAATTTAAATAAAAACATCCGACCGGTACGGGAACAACGTAAAGCGATTCCGTGAAACCATTTTACGATAACTAGCATAAATAAAACTGACGAATAAAAAGCCGCATCAAACAACGTGCGATCATTTAATCATCGCGTCGGTGATTATAATTCACCTGTCATGAAAACAAACATTTATAAAACCGCTATAGTGGTAAGATGGATCATAATTATGGGTTCTCTCGCGTTGAATGGCGCCCCGCGAACCGCACGCGATGCCAAAAGGCGTCAAATAGCTCGTTAAATGCCCCTTACAAATAGAAATATTACTCATAACTTAATCCCCCTTAAATAGATTTAACCTGCCATAAAATCATATTCACATTTTTTTGTCTGGGCAAATAAGCGGGGTGGCTCACTGTGCGTATTTATAACGAATTGGCGATTAATACCGCACAATGGTTTTTGGAGAGGTTATAATAGTCATAATTCATGTTTTTTTTTTGTGTGGATAATCGAGGGGGTAAGTGAAGGGTAAGTTTATAAATTGGATTTAATATTTACATCTTTAGTAACAGTCGGTGTGAAATTGGACGCTCGCTTAAGAGTTATTAAGGGTTGGTATAGGGTTAATCCGACATGAGTGGTTATTGATAATGGGGATAAGTATTATTGCGGTTTCTCTTGTTACTGTTAAATTGATAAAATTCGATTTCGTTATCGATTTGAGATTATATTTTTCGGACACATGATGTATTTAGTTTAAAATTGCAGTTTTTGAAATTGAACAACTAAAGACAGCAAGACATGGTAGGTATATCAACACAATGCAACAACACACAAGGCACAACGTACAATTACGCCAGGCTCTTAAAACAAGCCACAGAACCTACACAACAAAAGTACATTTCCTATGGTAATTTTAATTACTAATGAAAGTTTATGATACGTAGGCAGAGAACCAGAGACAAAGGGAGTGCCAATGAACCAACTTTGAAAAATCCATGAAACTGGTGTTAAAAAGATCATTTATCTTATTTTATAGCAAATTGTACTAGGAACCAATAAATAGTAAGTAGTACCTAGTTACTCGTTTATCATGTAACCTATCAACGGTTTAGTTCG
Organism: Ochropleura leucogaster; assembly: GCA_958449745.1. NCBI lineage: Eukaryota > Metazoa > Arthropoda > Insecta > Lepidoptera > Noctuidae > Ochropleura > Ochropleura leucogaster. Next base: position 8,207,943 of record OY288225.1, read on the forward strand.
GTTCTGTATTGCAGCCTTATCTGTTGTTCATACGTCGTAATTGTTAGGGGAAGTTTTCACTTTTCTTTTAAGCGAAATTCAACGCTAAAGTCAACTCTTAGAGTGACTTAAAATTGTAAAAATTGCTTTTAGTCACTACCTGAGTGACTTGCCTGAGTGAGAACCCAAGACATCACTATGAGACAATATATTCTATTGCTGATTCGATAAATGATAAATATTATAATAAAAAATGCAAGCAGGTTTCTACAACACAAACACTTTTACGTCTTTTTTTTTAAACTAGATAAGGCCGGTGTATCCTACTCGACTACTCTGAGAAGAAACAGCCGGAACAAACTCAGAGGTCTCCTTTAAGGTCCTGACGATGACCGAAAAGTCATACAGAAGATGCAGATTAGTGTCTGAAATATTAACATATTACTAATTTACAAAAGCTAATACCAACTCATTAAAACTACATTTTTAATCCCTCTTCCCTAAGCGCAATCCCATGCAACAAAACAAACTAAACAACGTAGCACCAAGTAATAATGAAAACGTACACATTCTCTCGCAATTCCATTGGCAACGAGATTAGGTCTCGAATCTAAAATCTAGACCAGACTGGGAGCTAGGGGGTGGTGCAGAGGGGGCGAACGAAACAGGTCGACGAAGGGGGCGAAGGGGATTGGAAATAGGACTTTCTAGGCAATTACCATCTACTGGGACTCGGATAGCTGGAATCTAGATCTTATTGAAAATATATTATATGCATCTCCTTTATACCGCTTTGTGAAAGGAAATGGTTTAATTGGTAGTTTCTTTTGTTCATTCATACATGTAAATTGTAAATATTCACAATATTCGTAATTGCAACAGAATTAGGTAAAAATAAATATTACAACTGTTCTACGATAAATTGAAGCAATTGAAATAGCCCAAAATACATTTACAAATCATTGCAACATTGCACGTTTTAATAAACGCTCGATATTTCAGATCTGATGACTCTAAAACACAGTAATTGTTTCACAAAATATCCATAAAATGCTAACAAGTTTTCATAAAAAAAAACAGCATCGAAATTGAAATATACACTGATTTATAAAAACAAAAAACCGTCAGTTGACTTTTGCGAATTGACAAATAATTCACGAGTAAAAAGTTGACACCATTTTTTTTCCACGAAAAAAGGCATCCAGCACACTGTGTTGTTACGAAGCGACTTTTCTGTGCGAGTGTACGCACAATGAGATATCCGACAAAGCTCTCAGAGAGGGTGCCGACGGGATGACGCTTTTAAAAGTATTACTGTCCACCCCCCTGCCCCCAGTCGCCGTGATGACACCCCAACCCTTGTAGTGTTTGATTATTTTATAGTGGGTAGTTGAATATTGAACTACCGGGGAGGATTCACAATGGGAACCTGTTTGTATGTGTTCTAATAGCGATCCCTTGGGTGGAAATTGTGGTGTACCTCTTCCTAGCTATCCACATTAAAGTTTTGAGAGTACTTGCTTCTTCCATAGTTTTCTATGGAAATGTTTAGCCTAACGAGTATCCGATATGTGTTGCCATAACATAGGCTTGAACTACCGAGTTTGTTAACTGGCAATACTTTACAAATTATTGCGAAGTCATTTAACCGCTTCTGCTTTGAAATAAACTACAGGACTTGTTTGCGTTAACAACTTCCCTTAAGGCGTAGGTCAGAATAATCGGTTGAAGTTAACGCCCTAAGCTAAAAAGTTGTTTCTAACTTAAGTCCTCCGTACTTAGTTCATGGACATGAACTTAAATCTATGCTCTTTTCAGTTACGGACTGAAATAATGTCTGTATTGGTCGTGATATTTTTTTTACGTTTAGTATGTATTAAGTTTTTGTTTCTTCTCACAAAAGCGTCTGTCAAGTTGGAAAAATTCATTATCATCTGCCTAGCCTTTTTCCACACTATGTTAGGGTCTGCAAATAGTTTTAGTTTTAAGTCGGGGAAATTCATTACTTGGCAATTGATCTAACAATTTAAATTGGCTGTATGTTTAAATCATTGTCAATCTTTGTCAATATGTAATTGTAATTTTGAGTAATATTGATTAATAGACAATTAATGTGACAATTTGATAAACATTAATTTCTCTGATCCGCCTGATGTAACTCTTTGCGCTATTTTAAGATACTATTGAATACCGAATTATTATAATATCTTACTTACTAAGAACACTTGATATTAGCTTATTTTGGCGTATGTATTTGGTATTAAACAAACACTAAACTATATTCAGTCGATTGATTATTATATATTCATCTCATACATACAACATATTCTCATACATATACATATTCATCTCATACATTAAATTGAATTGCCTGTGTGTATTATCAAGATATGAAACCGTTTTTTTGAGTGCATATGAAAGTGCAGTTTGTTGTTTTTGTCAGTAAGTACAACAAAAATTGTATATGTCTGTCCGTTTGTTACGACTGATCTCCCAAACGGCTGGACCAATTTTGATTTACAGATAGCTGGGGTTTTTATTTTTTTAAAAGGATTAAAGAGATCCGTGCAAAAAACATGAAACTGTTAACAAAATCCGATTCAAATAGGGAAGTATTATTTATTATACAATAATTTTACGCAGAAGGTCACGGACATCAGTCATCATAGTACATCCTTAACCTTGCAACCAATTTCAATACATCCATAACAATCATCCACATCAAGGTGTCGCCTTATCAATCAGCAGAAACAATAAACAATCATTGAATTGATAACGATCTTGGCGGCATTAGCAAAGGGACTCAACTCGTTGAATGTACCGACGATTATTTTAATCAGAATTGAGAATTATTTTTGAGTTTGTATGTGTGTGTGTGTGTGTAAATACAGAAGGAAAGGAAGGAAGTTTATGTAATATCCGGTTACGTGTTGGGAGGTGTGAGATGAAAAAATAAATGATGGGAGGAAAATTCTGTGAATTTTTGAATTTGGAGGAAAATTAAAACTGTTTGAAATGAGATTTTGCTTTTGATCAAATCCGTGTAAACAGAGTGTTTTCCTATTTGTTGCTTTAATTTTATAGTATAACATCATGCGTTGATGGCAAAAGAGGTAAGCAGAGGTACTGAAGTGTCGGTGTATTTTTTATTGTACCTTTTTTTAATCATTAAATTCGATTGTTTTGTTTTTTTTTCAATTTCTTATAATCGACTGAAACTCAAACCAAAGTTTCGTTTTCTAGAAACAATTTAACTATTATTCTAAAATCGCTTCGAGCTACATACAAAAACATGAGTTGTCAAATATCGAACTACATAGGTTCAAGGGCAGGCGGCGCCGGGGAATGCGTCCTAGCTTCCGGCTAGGAACGTCTGTGGACGGCATACGTATGAGACAGCTTGATCGATCGAAGGAGCGGTTAAAGAAGTAGGTAGAAAAAGTTGTCAAAGATTTTATCTTGTGTAACATTACGCTTGAACCCCCAAAAGGGTAGGCAGTAGTAAAGTACACTCACATTTTGCCAATAATGTTTAACTAGTTGGCGCCCGAGGCTTCGCCCGCGAGTTATCGTAAAAGAGTATCCTAATAATATGTGTTATTCCAGACTAGAATCTACCTCTATGCCAAATTTCATCAAGATCCGTTCAGCCGTTTTGACTTGAAAGACTAACAAACATCAATACATACATTGTATACATCCATCCATCCATCCTCAAAAACATTCGCATTTATGATATTAGTAGGAATTAAGATTAAGTTCAATGAAATAACTAATAGGTAAAGAGCGAGCCCATCGCTATCAATCACAAATCACACTTCTGAGAATGTATGGTAGAAGAATCCATTAACATTGGTAACACTGGTCGACCTGATAATCGAACCCAAGACCTAACACTCAGTAGCATCGCCTACGACCACTATACAATTGAAAACAGTCCGAGTAATTTTGATAAGATTTGATCGCAAAAATATTTTCATGAAAATGTAAACCTTTATAAGTGGCAAACCCGAACAATGGGCACAATACTGCGAGCCTCCACAAAATGGCCGAGGATAAAAAACTGCTAGAGTATATAAAGTGAAACGTCATTAAAGACACGACTCCGCTCCTCCAGCCATACAAAATACTTTAAGCGGAAACCCCATACGCATCAAGACTCACAACAAAAGCGACGTATCTCACAATCGCAAGTAATAAAAGCACGGAGCCCACATTAAAATCTTATCCCTTTCTTAAATAAAAAATTCACGAAAAAATAAGAGGAAATCTCCCCTCTATTATTCAGTGGAAAACGCTCCCCATCCCACCCCCGACCATCTGAGTCGAAAACCCGTACGCGCGCACCGAAGAAAACACAAAGAAATTCTAACTCTAGCCCCCAGTCAACAAAGTTACAATTGGCGTGACTACTTTGTGTTGTTAACTAAGGAAAATGCACTTTGAAAGTAAGATATAGAGTTTATATTCGTTCGGCTTGCAGCTGATCGGGTGTATAGAAATCGCGCCTTAGTATGGTATTTGAAAATGAGATGCAGTGTGGGTAGGGAAGATGGGGGTCGGGTGGTCTCTCGAAACCCGAATTAGCGGGGCGTGTGTAATGATTTTCCCGGTTGGAATTATGGACGGTATCGGAGACGGATTGGGGACCGGCAGGGATGTTCTTTTTAATGGTCTTACGGTATATTTGATAAAGGATATCCGATGGAACTACGGTTTATAAGCTCAAGATATTTCTTCGTTTCTTCTCATAGGAAGCACGAGCCACTATAATCATATAGACATATCTAATAGTATTGGTACAGATGTGTAGTTCACAATACATAATCAGACTTTGCAATACTTTACAAATTGCAATGTATAAGGATTCTTGACGAACCCACCAACCAAACATTCTAAGCATCAAAGTAACTAAACAAAAAATATTGCAGGCAAACTATTATTTGTAAAAACAAAAAAAGAATTGTATATACCTATAAATAAAAAAGGGATGTGTGTACTTATGTACACGCGTTAGAAGTTATACTTCTTTGGTGTAAAGAAAAAAAAGCTAGCCCCCTGGGGTAACCCATCCATTTCCAAACCTTGGCAACGGTTGCTTAACCTGGCTTCTGTGCTAACCCATCCATATCCAAACCTCGGCAAGGGTTGCTTAACCTGGCCCCCTGTAGTAACCCATCCATTTCCAAACCTCGCCAAGAATTGCTTAACCTGGCCCCCTGTGATAACCCATCCATTTCCAAACCTTGGCAAGGGTTGCTTAACCTGGCCCCCTGTGGTAACCCATCCATTTCCAAACCTTGGTGAGGGTTGCTTAACCTGGCCCACTGTGGTAACCCATCCATTTCCAAACCTCGGCAAGGGTTGCTTAACCTGCCCCCGTGTGGTAACCCATCCATTTCCAAACCTCGGCTATGCAATAGCTTAATAAAAACACCAAAAGAATATTTATTTATTATGAAACACGTATTCTAAATATAAAAATACTAGAATATACAACATGAACATAGTTGCTAGAACACCTATAACTAACTTCACGATGTCGCTGTGCGCGCGCAAATCACTCTCATCATTTTTCTCCATCGCGCCAAAAGAAGTATAACTTCAAAAAGTTAGAACTTTGACTCTCACTATCTTCGTAACTTAAAGTTACCCAGGCATGGTATAAATAAAAAACAATGCAATGGCGGGTTTTAATATCCTTTTTTTAATGATAGAGATGGTACGTAATAAATATTTGTGTCTTTATAATGGTTGCCTCCGATTTCTCAACGACAGTATGCTTGACTTTTCTGTAATACGCTGAATCTGATTGAATCATCTTTAACTAAGTCACTTAATATCCAAATACTATAAAATCGGAACTGAAAGATATGCTATGCTATAGATAAGCTATGCTATGTATGCTATGCCACTCAATCTTTTATAATTCTCTTTTTAAACAACCCGAATATTCAAACGTAATTGCAAACCATACTGCATTCTTTAAGATTTGCTTCCTTCAGGGGGTACATATAAATTGAAAAAGAACAAAAATAAACTTTAATAAAATCATCGACAAATAAATTGAAAGCCACATGAATATGATATCACGAATCAGTTATCACTAATCAATATCAATCGCATCACATTATTGAACTGACCGATTGAACGAATGATTGAATGGTGCCATTTAACCCTGTAACGTGGACAAGTGGGAGCAGCCTTTATGAATGGTGTAGAAGCCATTCATAGTATTCATACTATCTGTTTGAGCGGTCAGTATTGGAATAGGTTCAAACGTTAAATTGACCACGAATCACACAAAGAACTTCGCGTCTGTAACATTTAATAGGGATCCCCCAGTACTCCTCAAGTGTGGTGCAAAACCTGCCGGGGTTGCGGGTTGTTCGAAAGAGATACCGCGGAAACGTAAAGGGCAATAGAAGTAACATGGGTGAGTTTTAGTCAGTAAGTCTGACATGCCCCCCGCTCCGCCCAGAGCGGGAGAAGTTATTTGATAATTTCCCGAAAAAAAAAGTGTGGTGTAAAAGACAAGGTTATGAAGTTGTGTATGTGTAGTGAGTTATGGGGCCTAAACGAGACTCCATGGAGATGCTTTGCTCATTTTTCTCCGCTTTGGAATGAGCAACTTCAGTACTTCCACAAGTTCTTGTGACATGTGACTGGAACCGTAGCTTCAAAGTGGTTGGTTGTAACGGTCTATTAGAAATATAATCTTTGGGATTAAGTTTGGAGATAATATTAACTGAAGAAATAAGGGATTTTGCAATAACTTTTCTGTGCTTAGGGCTCCCGTAACACGGGTTCCGAACAAACTTGCGCCATAAACAGCCATAACTTTTGACTGAGTAGACTTAGAGGGTTGATTTTTTCACAAATCCAAAGGACCACAGACTTGGGTATATGGTTTTAATTTCAGCTCGATACCTCCAGGCGTTTCCGAGATAAAAGGTATTAACATGCAGACAGACGAACACCAAAGGGAATCTTAAGGATTCCCTTTTTCCCTTTTGAATAACGCAAGTCTAAAGTATTGAAGTATCCACTAACGTCATATTGGTGACTTTAGTGCCGAAGCCCCATGGTTTCAGCACCAAAAGCCTTTTTTTTTTCGGGCGGAGCGGGGCGGCATGTCAGACTTGTACTGACTAAAACCCACCCATGTTTCTTCTATTGCCCTTTACGTTCCGGGCCGCGGTATCTCTTTCGAACAACCCGCAACCCCGGGCAACCCGCAACCCCGGACAACCCGCAACCCCGGTCAACCCGCAACCCCGGAACCAAAAGCCTTGACCCTTCTCCCTGACGAGACAACATACCGTTACTACATACAGTACGTTTAACCAACGAATGCTGCTCAAATTGTAATCTGACTTAGGTGACCGCCTGCTCACGCCGCTAGGACGTGTCTGCGATACGTCGTGAAGATACACTCGTAAGACAAGAAAACGTACTGTAGCTTGTTTAGTTATGTTTAATGGAACTAGAAGTTTTCTTGTTCCAGATTTGTGTCTATTTCTCTCGTTTGTTTGAGTAATTTTATTAAAAACGTTGTAAATTTCTCCTGTTTTTAGAAACATTTAAACTCACATAAATATATTTGTTCCGTGCGGGAATCGAACCCGCGACACGTGACACAGCAGACGATCGCTGAGCCACTGCACCAACCGAGCCGTCGAAATTGGATTGAAAAACTTTGTGGTAATCGGCTAACGTGGTGTGGACTCATGATGCGTGAAAAATAAGGAAAATATGGTGAGAAAAAAAGAGGGTAGAGAAAGTACAAGGAAATGATGAATGGACTGTGTGAACGAAATATGAATGACTATTGATGATAGAGAAGTATAGATGAACAACATGCTGCCCGACCTCAAAACTGGGATAAGTTGTGAATAATAGATGAAAAGGCAGCGATGATGTGTGTCCCATTATATTTGGGGACGGCGCAACACGTTTTCGTTTTCCATTCTCCCCTATCAGACGTAACGGCATCATTTACTCCTTTCTCCTTCATATCATTCCTTACACAATACATCCATCTTATCTTTGGCCTTCCTCTCGCTCTCCGTCCATCAACTTGAGTTCATAAAATACCATAACCAAATCAGAAGCCCAACCTGTGTCACCAGATTGTTCACTAACCACACAATAAAGAATAAAAAACAACTAGCTGGCGCCCGCGGCTTCGAGACTATAATCTATCTCTGTGCCAAATTTCATCAAGATCCGTTCAGCCGTTTTGACGTGAAAGAGTAACAAACATACATTCATCCATCCTCACAAATATTCGCATTTATAATATAGGATACAATTACTTTACAGGTACGTCTTGGTTTCATTCTTTAGGCTATTTTTTTAAATTTTATAGGCTTTATCTTTATCCCCTGTAACTTTAAATAATTTCAAGAAGCTAAATTAAGTTACGATAAGGCATCACACAGACAACAACGCACAATAATTACTACAAACTGTTAATTAACTTTATCATACTGCTATTCAATCGTCACGGAAAATTACCGTATTAATTGCAATTGTTACAATTGTACCGCCATTAATAATAATATTCGTTGTTTATTTTATTGGTGGCGGAGTGGAAACACGCTGGGCATGCGGTCCCTTATTTTTGGAGATGGGATACCATTTTTATTTTTTCTTTGAAAAAGGTTGCCCCACACTAGGAATTTCTCCTGTATCGTGGGTGCATTTACAAACATTTAAACTCACATACACAAACAGTCAGACCCGGAACTGTTATCTGTCGGCCATACAATTATCTGTTCCGTGCGGGAATCGAACCCGCGCCACGCAGCGCAGCAGTCGATCGCACAGCCACTGCCACCTTAGATCAACATTAAATGGGTATTTTTTTGGTTTTGGCTTAGAAGAATGCTGAGGGTGTAGTTTCACAATAAGTCTTACCAAAGGATATCGTATTACTCAGTAACTGTGGTAACACGGGCAGACGTCGCTTCATGTAAATAAATGCTGGTATTTTCAAAATCAGCAACACAGCAAGCACATAACAAGGCTAGCCTGGATCAAGAGTGGACAAAGTAAAAATTAACTTTTATCTAACAATGAAACAGAAATCAAAAGTGAGTTGAATTGACATTTCTATAATATACTGGAAAAACCGGCCAAGAGCGTGTCGGGCCACGCTCAGTGTAGGGTTCCGTAGTTTCCCGTCCGTCACAATAAGTGTTCCCAGTTATGAGGCCAACCGAGCAATTCGGTAATACCCGATCCAATGTAATAAGTACCTACAGCGCCATCTCTCGGGGCATTGGGTTACTAATTAATACAAAGACGTGCAATTTCGGTGGTGGAGAACCGATTTCAATAATTCTTTTTTTGTTTGAAATAAGATACGTTCAGGATAATAAAATATGTAAACAAAGGTACAAAAAATGCTTGCATATACGATTATACTACAAACTTAGTCCAGAAATTATTTTGTACAACTTTTTTTTTTGTACAAAAACTGTTGTTTCAATCAAGTTCAAAATAATTTTCATAGAAAGTCCTTATAAAGTTCTACTTTTCAGATTTTTTTCATATTTTCTAAACTTATGGTTCAAAAGTTAGAGGGGGGGGGACACATTGTTTTTTACTTTTGGAGCGATTATTTCCGAAATTAATGACATTATCAAAAAATGATCTTAGTAAACCCCTATTCATTTTTAAATACCTTTCCAACAATATATCACACGTTAGGGTTAAAATTAAAAAAAAAAACACTTCCCACTTTACATATAGGGTGGCTACCCTAATAAAACATTTTTTTCAAATTTTTATTTTAACACTTTGTCGGCGTGATTGATATACATATTGGTACCAAATTTCAGCTTTCTAGTGCTAACGGTCACAGAGATTAAGCGAGGACGGACGGACGGACGGACGGACGGACGGACGGACGGACAGACAGACATGGCGAAACTATAAGGGTTCCTAGTTGACTACGGAACCCTAAAAAAATTGTATATCATATCATACGATATGCTTTCCATGACGATTCCAAAAGGCGGTTGGGTACCACTTCAGAGCTTTTAACTAAGAAAGTACTTAGATTACCAATCTGTTTGTTAATTGTCGTGATTATAGCAGAACCCCCATTGTTGTGGACTGTTAGGGACCCCATGTTCAGCAAGATGCCTACAGCCGGATAAGATGAAGATTAAAATGTTTTATTTTTAAAAGAAACGTGACAGTAATACTCAAATATAAGCGCATTTGTGTTATCTTAATAGGAGGACGGAAGAAGATGGACGCAAAGATTTAAAATAGCTTCATTTTTATTTTCCTCTTTTTTTATCGTTCCGTTTAAAATAACTTTGAGGAAAAACTCATTCATTCATTATTTCCTTCTATTCTAAATACCTCATTCAAACACGTCCAATAAAGGCACGCTTAAATTGAATTTAAAAAATAAAATATTCGATTTTCAAATCCCGAGACGGAACGAACGCAAGCGACCCCGAAATTGCCGGCCGCATTCACCCAGACAAAAGCCCTAAAATACACCCCGCGAGCAAAAAGAAAAGCATTTCCATCCCTACCCCTCCTTCATTTAAATTTCCCGCCCAGAGCGGGGGCGGCGACTGTAGGGGCGGCTTCCGTACAACAGAGACGAAACTTAAAATCTCATAGAAAAGAATGAGACGGTTGTATGTCCACCTGTTGCGTTTCGAGTTTCATATTTTCGCGGCGGATTCTTTTTTCGTTTCTTACCGCGTTCCATAGGATTTGAATGGCGCGCCCGTGCATGCGTACTAGACTTAGGTATTGAACGATATTGACGTACGACGCCCGACGTTCTACGTACGATTTTTAAAGCTTTTCATTCGGTCATTCTAGATTCAAATAAATTCTTTGGAAGATTACTTTTTTTTTTAATTTGCGTTTGCAATTTATGGTTGGCTGGGGTACGGGAATTTTGTCTAGTGCGGAGTTTTTGTAGATTGGATACTTTTAAAAGGACAAATAAATACTTGATTGTATTTGTCGGATAGTCAAAGCCTAAGAAGGAGTAAAGGGCCCAGCTGTGGGATGTGGGATGTAGGCTAGGGAAAAGAAAGTAAGTCTCTATCTGTAATCAATCTTTCGCGTAGATGACTATTTGAACTATTGTACATTTTACAACAAAAAGCTATCTATAAAACAAAAATCAAACAACACAAAGGAAACCAATAAAATATGAACATTTCATTAAGTTATATTCCCGATAGTACACACCGAAGCAGGATGGAGTCAGAAATAAAAACTGTTTGTGTTACCGTTTCCGGCGCGTCCCGGGTTCGATCCCGGGCTGAACACGTGGTGCGGTTATTACGGAGAAATAATCCAATAAAAATAGTATCACGGACGATTATATTACGATGTGGAAGACCATTTGGATGTTTGTTTGTGAGAAGATTAAGTAAATATACTGGGTTTATCTTATTTCCGCTTATGTAAGGTGCATTTGTGAATGGGGTGGTGTTGTAATGGTGTTTTATTACGGATTGTAGTATTTTAATTCTGTTGGTGTCTTATTTATTTGGATGACAGCTAGAAATATTTTAAAATTACGGACGTGATTAGGTTGCCTCGTTGGGCGGGTGGTTCGATTCCCCCGGTCGGGCAAAATGCTTTTGGGATTTTCAATTTTTTTTTAACGGACTTCAAAAGAAGGAGGAGCTTCTCAATTCGACTGTATTTTTTTTATGTTTGCTACCTCATAAGTTTCGACTGGGTAAATTTAATGATTCTTTATTGAAAAGCGGTCGCTTCCCATGTGGTCCAATTTTATTTATATTGGTTAAGTAGTTTATGAGTTATCGTCTTTGAGACATATTTTTTCTCTATGTCTATATCGATGATCTGCTAATCTTTTAGTAACAATGGAAAATGAATACTGGATAAAAAATAATATTCTTACCATCACTAAAAATGCTGAAATAAAAAACTTTTTTGTAAAATTTAACACCGACTTCCAAAAAAAAACCTAAAAAGTAGAAAATAACTTTATTTCCGGAAGTCGGTGACTTTTGTTGGTTTCGCTGACATTTTTGCCACCGACTTTAAAAAAAACGTTGCCGCACACTAGGAAATTTCTTTCTTCTGTATTGTGGATGCGTTTACAGAAATTTAAACTCACATACACAAACCGCGAGATCATCTTTCATTTTCACGGAGTCTGGCATTCGTGCCCAGTTGATGGCAGTAGGATCGAGCTACATGATACTTAAACAAAACTGGCGGAAAAAGGGTGTACTATACGGTACACCTCTGCCTAATCCTTCCCTATAACACGTGTGATGTTATGTTATATGATTAGACGAAAAAATATACAAGATTTACTACAAATCTATCTAATTCGCAAAGATAAATTACTCAATATTTTAAAATCACTTAACACGCTTTTTTTGCCACTGAAAAGGTCGTCCAATCAAACGACACGAAAGATGCTCTACTAAAAATAAAGCATCAATACCAAAGTTGCTCTACTTCATTTACATTAAAAAACATCCCTTTAAAAGTAATTACATATTATAAAACCAGCAGCATTACAAGCGAAATTATAGCACGATCACAAGCGTCGACAAGCGATAAAGTGAGCGATAAGCGAATTCTTACGATACGTATCTATAGACATATCTATTTCACTGGTGTCCTTTGCAATCTGGGAGTGATAACTTGATAAATAGAGTTTCTTAGCGATAAGGTTATGATTGTAATGCTTGGGTACTTAGTTTGGCTGTGGTTGAAGAAAATTTGTGTTGATTTGAAAGTTTTTGAAAAGGGTTACATGAAAATACAGAATGTTAAAATAAAAGTAATTGTGCCCAACGGTTGCAACCCCTGCTTAGCTCCTTTTCTTTAGAAAAGGATAAGGAAAAGGATAGGCTTTTCCGCCGATTCTTAGACCTACCCGATATGCACACAAAATTTCTTACAAATCCGTCCAGCTGTTTCGGAGGAGTTTTGTAATAAACACCGCGACACAAGAATTCTATTTATTAAATTACAAAGCTCATCCTTGATATTGTCACCTATGCATTCTGGCACTTCAAAACAGTAACACTGTAGTTTTTTTTTTTTTCTCAAAGAATCCACTTTAGTTTTGTTGTGTTACGGACCTGTGTTTTAAGTTTTGTAAAAAGATCAGCATGATATGGCTAGCTATGGAGGTGACTGAGGAATTGAGAAGTATGGAAGAAGACATACACAAATAAAATGGTATACTATTATGATGATGGATATAATGTCTCACATTTTTTCTCTCTTCGTAAAATTAAAACCTGGTAAAAGGTCATTATTGCAAAGTAAAATCCATATTAAAATCAAAATCATATCTTTTTCCAAAAGAAAAAAATAATAAAACTTAAAAGCCCTAAAAGCATTCGAATTTTTTTGCTAACAAAAAAGTATCAACCAACGAAGTCAAGGGGTGAGAGCACCAGTTCTCGTCACTCCGCTAAAACGATTTGGTTAATGCGAAATCGTACAAACTCACCATTGAGACAGGCAGGGGATGCGCCCCACCGTTGGGGTAGGGGTACGGCGCCATGAGGTATCCCATGTTGAAGCTGGCAGCAGGATGCGGCTCAAATTTACCTGGAAATATTAAATTATGGTGTTATATTTCGCAACTAAATAATTATACAGATATGTTCTATGAATGATATTTTATAGCAATACAGTAAAAGTCACAGATAATTTAATTGGAATTATAAAGGCAATGCATTTCCTGCAATTTCAATAAAACTGAAATAAAATAAGGTCTACTTTTATGCTTCATATTATATAGCAATTTACTCATTACCCGTGACTATCTTTGGACTAGTCGTACTAGTAGTAGTAGACTGTCTAGTGTAGAAAACATTTGATTTTAAAGAGTAAAAAGTGTAAGCACTCTTACAGTGCCATTAAGATTTACCTATAAAAAATCTAAGAATGTATCTTATTTTCCAAATAAAACCTTGATAAATTAAATAAATCAAAGAAACGACATAAAAAACATTCATACAATTTCTTGTCTTTCACATAAAACCGCAATTATTTTCTTTTTAGTTTACTGCAGTACCAGGAAACACCATAAACGGTCTAGTGGTTTTGATATGAAGCGATTGTTTAACATGAGCCGTCCCACACCCGTTTAATTAATACAGATAACCTTTTATTATAACACGCACAAATTAAAATGTTTTGCGTTATGCAAAGTGCTTATTGAATTCGACGCTATCAACGTGATTTATTTTAATTAAATTCCAGTTATTATTGCATTTTGTTTTAAGAATGCTGAGGGTATTTTAATGTTGTTTCTCTTTGCATAGATAGTAACTGGTGTATTTACCACAGAGGTTTTGCTTTTTTAAGTGTAAATGTTGGCTGGAAATAGATCAACAGCTGGGAGTTTCGATATAGAGACAATACTGTGATAGTGCATCATAGCTTTGATAGAAAATGTATCTCTCAGAATAATCTTTGACGGCACGGTTGGCGCAGTAGTTGAGTGATCGCCTGCTGCACTGCGTGTCGCGGGTTCGATCCCCGCACGGAACAAATATTTGTATGATCTACAGGTAGTTGTTCCGGGTTTGTGAACTAAAATGTTTGTTAAAGCACCTACGATACAGGAGAAATTCCTTTGTATGAAAAAAGGGCATGCTGGTTTCCTCACGATGTTTTCCTTCTCCAAAGCAAGTGATAATTATACAATACGCACAAGAATTTAATAATAAGTTTCTGTCGGTAGCTGGTATGAGAATTACTACAGTTGAAACTGACTTTTATGGATGGAGAGATGAGAGATGGTTATTATTGTTTAGAGGTTGTAAGATTTTTTGATAAAGCATGGCTACTTTCCGTATTTTTTTTTATTTCAAGCATCGCGCATCTTCGCACGGGCTAGCTTACTATGAAATGAAACGGAAGGAGTGTTGAGGAAATTTTTCGAAAAAATGTTTTTTTTTTTCAGAATAGTAGCCATGCATAAGAATTAAGCAAAGGTTGGTATCAATAGAAACAAGTTTTTTTCTGCAACATAATCTTCTAAATCGTCACATTTTGGAAATATAAGCTATTAAAGTTGTGCTGATTGAGGAGATTGTAACGTTAATGATTTATATCTTGGAAACGTGACGCTTTAAAAGATTTTGTCTCATACAAAACTTGTTTGTTTTTGACCCTTGATTTCCGTTCGTTGAACTTTGTTAAGGTTTCAAAGTTTCCAAAACTTTGAAAACTGAAAACTAAAGCTATCTTCTGTTTTTCTGTCTATATCAAGTTCTAAAGCTTTCCCAGTTCCATCATCTGCCTAGCCTTTTCCCAACTATGTCGGGGTCGTCTTCCAGTCTTACCGGATGCAGCTGAATACCAGTATTTTACATGATGCGACTGCCTATCTGACCTCCATAACCCAGTTAGTACTGGGTAATACGATACCCCTTGATAAGACTGGTTGTTAGACTTTCGGGACACTGACTATCTGTAACGACTGTCAAAGATCTACAAACGACAGCCGGGACCAATAGATTACCGTGCTTTCCGAGGCACGGAGGAAACTCGGTATGTAACGGGTGATCACCCCATCCACAGACCAACCTAGGCAAGCCGCTGCGGCCGCCGTATTATTTAGCCACGAGCTCCTCAAGCTTTGCCAGTTTAATCAATAAAAACCTACAGTCACACAAGGGACCTAAAGTACAGACAGACGAACAGAACGCTAGACGGCACGGGGCGTGGCAGACGAACAAATTACACCGCGACGAGAAGTAATTTACTAACGTAATTGCGCTTGCAGACGTCTACGACGCTGTACACGATTGACTTGATTTAGCTGCCAAATGTACGTTTTTATTGAAAGAAATTTGTAGTAAACAATATGAGGAATAACTTGATGAATGTCTTTTTAGGGTTCCGTAACTCAAAAGGAAAATACGAAACCCTTATACGATCACTTTGTTGTCCGTCTGTCTGTCTGTCAAGACCCTTTATCTCAGGAACGCGTGGAGGTATCGAGTTGAAATTAAAACCACACCATACTCAAACCTTAGACCCCTTTCTGCAGTGAAAAAATCAAACCTATGTCTATGCAGTCAAAAGATATATATAGCCGTTTATATCGTGTACGGTAGCCTCGATGATACAGGTTGACGATAGAAATGACAATCGAGACCACTTAATGTGATTTCCGAGACACGGAGGAAACTCGGTATGTAACCGGTGGACACCCATCCATTGACCAACCTAGGCAAGCGCAGCTTAACCTAAAGAACGACCCGAGGCATATTTAAGTATTTATTAACCACAAGTACCTCAAAAAACTAAATACCTTACAATAAAAGTGTTAAAACATTCTCATTTCCAAAGCCAGTGGAATTAAAAAAAGAATTTTCTTTCGAAAAAACATAAGTAAAATAAAATTCAAAGAATTCCATAATGGCCGACGAGCATGAATCTAACACCACACTGTTTACAATACACCATACTAAAACAATTATGTGGGCAATCAAAATTTTATTACTTTTATTGTGTCCATCATATTTCCACTGTGTTCCATGTCCATATTCGGATAAATACCAAAACTTTAACACTTTAGGTGCCAAGTTGTGAACCTTTTTAGTTTTTTTTTTTTTATTATAATAGATAAGATTCTATCTTTATGGCCGTTAAGGTATGTCCAGTTCGAAAATCAATTTCTCTTCTAAAGTTTCTTATGCTGAATTGTCAGATTATTTTGCTTTAGGCGGAATTCCAAAGAAATAGTATTGTTTATGTTAAATCAAGTAAATTCTCTATGTCTTGATAATATCTCTCTTGGTGATATCTCCTTGCCTCAATTGACGGCATGGTTGGCGCAGTGGCTGTGATTGACTGCTGCGCTGAATGTCGCGGGTTCGATTCCCGCACGAAACAAATATTTCTATGACCTACTGGTAGTTGGTTCGGGTCTGGCTGTTTGTGTATGTGAGTTTAAATGTTTATAGACAAAAATTGCACTTGGATTTTTATTCTCTTTACCGGACAACAAAGCCAAAAGGAACGGTTATTGTCATTATTATAGTACTTAATATTTATTATTTTTCTTTTTACACTACATTTAAAATTTTAAATTAACAAAAAAAAAAAACACAAACGAAAACTACAATTATTAAGTATATCAATCTCATACACAACTCACTATAAACTCACTCACACAATAAAGCTGTATTCACAGAATAAGGGCAGCCCACGCCTTTTCAATTTGTAGGCAATTTAGTTAGTAAGGGAATTATTTTGATGAGTGGCGTACTGGCGCGAGTGGCAGGATAGTTACTTGCGCCAGTAATAGTTTGCACTTGCTTGTTCTACTGATTATTTTATACGTCATCTTTGAGAGTGTTGGACGAAAGTGAATTGTGATGTTATTTTTTTTTTAAATAGTAAAATGTACAGTTTAGGGAATTGAATTGTATTTTTGAATCATGTTTGTGTAAATGTTAGTTTTTTTAGGGTCCCATACCTTAAAATAAAAAATAACGGAGCCCTTATAGGTTCGCCTTGTTGTATGTCTGCTGTCTGTCAAGACTATTTTTCTCGGGAACACGTCCACGTATTGAGTTGAAATTAAAACCATATATACTTAGGTATGTGGTCCCTTGGAGCTGTGATAAACCACATAACCAGATTTTCAGCTTACCTACATGAAATAAAGCAATGACGAAGAACTTATTCCACTGAGTGAAAGAGATGGGGCTAGACACCCTGTATAGCTCTGTCTCTTTCCCTCAGTGGAATAAGAACTGCTTTTAGACGTCAAGGTGGGGTAGCTGAACTATCTGAACGAAAAAGGTGGCATGTCCAAACTTAAGGTTTCTGCTTAGCTGAATCTGATTTAAAAACATTATAATGGTACTAATACTAAGATACAAATAAATAATTCGTTAAATGTGATGATATTTTATTCAGATGGGCCTGCCAGGTCGACTGCCTGGTTTCATTGAATGAGATTTGCAACCGCGTAACATAAAGGGCAAAGAAGGAACATGGATGGGTTTTATTCAGTAAAAGTCTGACACTCTCCTCCGCTCCGCCCAAAGCGGGAGAAGTTATCTAATATATAAAATTCTCGTGTCATAGTTTTCGTTCTCATACTCCTCTGAAACGGCTAGACCGATTTAAACGAAATTTTGTGTACATAAGTATCGGGTAGGTCTGAGAATTGGACAACATGTATTTTTCAGACCCCTAAATGAGCAGCGGGTGAAACCGCTGGGCACAGCTAGTATTATTATAATGATGTCTAATCCGGATCAAAATGTATTGTCTACTTTAGTAATAACTTAAACAAACAAGCGAAATATGGGTTCAATATTAATAGCTACATCTCTGCCTTACCCTTTGGGGATTCCAGGCGTTATGGTGTAGAATGAGGATGCGCTAGCTGCTTTATTACGTCTCAGAACATCTGAAATCTTAGCTAAGCATTCTTTTCCTTAAAAAACTTTAAACAAAAACTAAATATGACGTTACTACGAAACGGTGCATTACTCATAAACTAATTATAAAACGTGATCCTTCTTTTTTACCAAATCGGTTAAAAAACAAAATGGTTTCCCAATTAAACAAATGTCAATCAAGTTACGTCATTATTTTGTTTTAAAAAGTGGTTTTTATCTATCGGATTCAATATTTATTTCATTCCGTTGATTCTGCGAAATAATCAGATCGTTTTGAATATGGTTTTGGTTAATTATTATGCAGCGGTATTTGATAATTATTTAATGTTAAGTTATAAGTGTCAAATTAATACATTTACAGCTTTGACAAAATTATTTGATTGCAAAATTATTTTACGTAACCAATTTTTGGGGAATTCCTAAAGTGTTAATCTATGAAATAAAATCACTTTTGATTGTGATAAGCAAAACAGATAAAAATATTGTTTGTTTATTGATTTACAGATTACTAACAGCAGTAAGAAACCTCTACATATTTATCACAACGACACCTCAAAAAATAAAACAAAAAAAAAACGACACTAAAGTAATAAATTATACCTCAATTAATCTGCCACAAAATACTTCTCGATTTAAACGATCAACTATCGAAATTCGAGAAATAAAATAGAATACGTCTCCCGTAACCTCACCCCGATTATATTAAGTGTGTGAGCACGTTTCCTGGAATCTCATGGTACCGCGGTGGGTCCCGCCTATACAAATATTGTCAGTGGGATGCATGGCCGTGTAATGCGTAGTAACGACAACAGTACACAGAATACACATGCTTTTTTATGTTTTCATGTTAGTGAAAGTATTTGGGATCTTGGAGCTACTGGTTTTTGGCCTAGGTGTGATGATTTTCAGGGAAAAATCCATGCGTTCAATTATACAGAGTCAGCCAGACACGTCGCTTGTCTAAAACTGTCGTTTAGCTAACATCTTGCTGGCTGGTTAATAGTTGTACTAAGAGGCGGTTCAGAGAAGAGGATGGAGAAAAAAACCCACTGAACATGGGCATAAAGTAAGATCAAGGCATAAGCTCTCCTGCCGGAGTTGCAAGTGGCTCAAAAGCAATACCGCGGCCCGGGAAAATAAAGAGTAAACGAACGAACATGGCTGGGTTTTAGTCAGTAAAAGTCTGACACTCCCCCCAGAGCGGGGGAAGTTATTTGATGATTTCCCATACGCAAAAAGAGGCAAAAGCTATTCTTGATGCACCGATTCAAATGAATTGTATAAAAAAATAAAATGATGATTGATTGAAGCTCCAAGATAATGTTTTTTTTTTATTAAATACTAAGTGGGTTTGCGTTTGGCCGCAACTCTGCTAACATGTAGCGATGCGCTTGGCTAGAAGAAACCGATAGACTCGAACTTTAAAGTTATTATTATTTATTTATTATTTATTTATTCTGAACAAAAATACATTTGTGTCGAATACAGGATTAATCACTTAACATAACTAATAAATCAATTAAATTTACAATCAATAATATATATGATAATCAATTAAATTTACAATAATAATAAATGGATAAAATGCAAATAAAAGTCAAAATTAAAATTAATAATAATAAATAGGTAATAAAGTTACAATCAATTAAAATATTAAATTATATTATATATTTAACTTAATCAAAAATAACGACATCCATATTTGGAACTAGGCTATTTGACAAGTTACACTGTGGCATTATTTTTGTCACTAAAAAAATCCTCTTAGTTATTCATATATAGTCCCAAAGATTAAATTAGGAAAGGTTTCTCTTCAGTAGTTAACCGCATAGGCTTATTTGATTGATGTCTAAGAAAGCTTCAAAAATTCTCGGAACATATCAGTGATCTTATGGTTCTAAGAACAAGAGGACGATAATGTTGAGCTCAAAATTAAAGAGCAGAAGACGGGGTTGAATATAACTTGAACATATTTGCAGGCTTTTTGATACCGTCACTAACTGAGGTAGAAAATGATGATAAAATCGTTACTAATATAAAGAATAATTAAACACAATTAAATAAGCTTATCACTGCACAGTAACTGGAAGTTAATAAAGCCTGACCTAGAAATAATCATATCAAACGAAGTGGCAATGCAAGGGTATGCAAAAGGGGGGAACAGATACCAATACTGCCACCTGAAATGTCACTTATTTTCGGGGTTTTTATCGCAAAAGATCTCATCGATACCGATACGGACCATGTTTATGTAAATGGCATCGATAAAGTCCTGATCGAACAATCGATTTCTGAAAATAATGATAAATATCGTTCATATCCATTCATGATAATCGAAGGAATCTTATCTCTGGTTATAATTTTATTCATAGCTGATTTGGCTACAATGACGTTTGCGTCAGTTGTTACAGTTATTATTGTATCTTTAATTGGAGAAATAGAATTTGTTTGTGATATCTCGTTAAGGTTTGACGTTGTCTGTTACGGTGACTTCATCAAGAGTATGAACAGCACTCTTGTCGCTGATATTTGATCTATTTCCTTCTATATAACCTCTTACAAGGTTTCATTAAAGGGCCCTTGGAATTTATGATCCAACACAATAGAATATTTCATAGTCTCTTATGCCTCTACGGATGCCATGGGTGAAGCTAAAATCAATTAAATTAGAAAAACAAATGAAAGAACACGTACATGTCACTGTACATCCCATCCTATACAAATACTACAATAAAAACTTCATACCAATATATCCCAGGCTCAATTTTAAAACCTACACAGCAGACCCCTATGATAAATCCATTCATCCATCACACACTCATACACACCCATCCAAAATGATTCACGGACTTAGACAAGTGTAAAAAAACTCGGCTACCTGCCCATAAGAGGGTCTGCGGCCACAAATTATAAGGTGCTGTATTTATTTTACCTCCAACGTACAATATAATAAACTGGCATAACTAGGGACCTGTAATTGTGGTCATTTTTGACGTTGGCTATATGAATCACTCGGTTTAAGGATGTGTTTAACTTTACACATGATTGTTGAGAATTTTATGCTTTTTTGCATTGTGTACTTTTTCTTCAATAATGAGACAGTTTGTAGCAGCTTCACTTTGATAATTTCAGCTGTTAGCAAATTGACTGATACAGTCGATATTTAGAAGACAATGTCTCTTTCGTCGAAACGAAAATTTCTTTTGCCTAATTGTTGGCACGTTTATTAGTCTTCTGTGCTGTTTTTACAAGGTGTCAACTCTCTGTTTTCCTTGATATAAGAGATTCAGAATAGTACAAATCTGAAAGTTTTCCCACTCATCTTTTAGCGTCTGAAAGCATTAAGCCCGTAGCAAAATACAAATGGCGGAATTTGTTTAGGAATTAAGCTCAAAAACATGAAATATGTAAATAATTATTTGTTATTAAATTGTTATTATGCTTTAAAATGAATTTAATACGTACCACTAATTCTCAGTTCAGCTGGCAGCAAAAGAGATTAATACAATTATTACTTTTTGGTCAAAATACTGTTTTATGAAAACAGGAATCACAATTATCACTATTTTAAAATTAAGTACTGCGAATATGAAAGCTTTCATGTAAATATTTGCTTTGATAAGGTTGGTTTTAAGTAGTTCATTGACACTTCTTGCAGCTTTACTAAACTTGTTAGGGGATCATTAAGTGTAGCTATTTATACACCAACTCCTTTTCCTACTACGTACACAGGTTCTTTATCGGATCAGTTCCATATTTAAACAAAAATGTAGAGCAGCTCACTCCAGCTATGTGATAATTGGTTATATATTAAGTTGTACTAGCACCAGATCACCAGGTCCATATCAACAACTCACAAAAGAAACTAAAATTAATATCTCACTTTTTAAGTCATAATTTAAAACAAAAGCGAACTTTTTCTTCAGTGTGATGACATCTGGGGCGCTTACCTCCTCACCAATTACCGGATTGGTTGAAAAAAAAACGGGAGGAAAATAAAGCATGTTTTGTTTATAATATACGTAGGTGTTAATGTGTCCTGGGTTCAGTATAAATATGGTATGATATTAAGTTATGTTTCCAATAAGGACATCTTGTCTTCTGTTGTTGATAATTTTGAACGAGACATATTGGACTGATAAAAGTAAGCGAGGTCAGGGGAGGTAAGTAAATCACGGGTAAAATACATTATGATCGTTAATGCATGCCAGTTTTGACATATATCATTTATTGGCGTTAACAAAATGAGAAAGTGAACCCTCGTTATATGGAAATGCTGTAAAAGAGATTATATATGATAATCTTTATTATGTTAAAAACCTGACAAACATTTTGATCCATGATGCTAAATAAATTACGTTGATTGGGTCGCGTCAACCTTGTTTTTATCGAATTATTTTGATTGAGTGCCAAGCTTGCAAATATAGGTTATCAAAATACTGTTTTTACTCTACCGACTACAAAATATTGTGGATTATGAAATGCCTACTATGAACATCAACATTGTTGAATCATAAATAGTAAACTTTACACTTTATACCAGTTTGTTTACAAAAAGGAAAATGGCGACTGTTAATGTGATATAGAATAAAAAAAACGGCTGAACATCGAAGCACAAACACGGTCATAATAAGTATGAAGTGTCGGCAAAACAAATTATAATTTTGTAGCGCTGCTAAGGAACTCTAAATGTATTTTAATATCATCAACACTGATGTACAAAGCAAAGGAGAGAGCGATTTCGGTTATTATCAAATGCAGATACATACTCTGACCTATCCTATTTTTTTATCAGAACTAGTAACATTTTATTTTTAGATTTAATAAAGCTTTATCTACCTTATGACCAGATGTTTTAAAGATTTTATATACACCGAACTCTTAGACTCAGGTGTTAAAGTTTTGATATGTCTACATAGATGATATAGTTATTGTTGTGCGTAGTTATCTATGTCTAAAAGTGAAGTGCATGTGTTGATCAACTTCATATCACGTCTTACAACACCCAAGGAAAAATCTGGAATTGCAAGTTATCTAAAAATCGATCGATCGATCATCAATTCTTTTTCCCAAATCCTTCTTAACATCATACTTAGTAATTTATCAGATAATAAGGTTGATAAATCGACGGATTACATCAATCACGTCCTTTCTTCATTTCCTTCGTTTTCGGTACAGTGTTTGTACATATTACAAGTATTGAGTCCGCTTCAGTTCTTGTCTCATACCGTAGTCAGTAAGTGTAAAAAGCTCGTTAATCCGACGAGACTCTAATTGTGTACGCATATCAAGTTCCAATTAGATCTTGGATATAATGACACAAAATACTGGTACTAACATGAGGACTCTAAGGGTACTCGCAAATTGAGTGTGTGAAAGGGATGTAGTATGGGATATAGGGTGAAAGAGAGAGATGGAGTATCAAGGGTAGTGATAAGTAGTAAAAGAACTGGCTTGGTTAGTTTTAGGTTTTGAATGTGTTACGATGTGATACGACGTTTTTATTTTAGTATTTTTTTGTTTTTATTTTTATGTGGGAAGATACCGATATTGTGTCTATATAATACTGGCTTTTGCCCAAGGCTTCGCTCGCGTTAAATTCGGGGTAACACCGTTCCCCTTGCGCCCTATTGATTTGTATTTATTTTCCCTTTTCTTCCCTCTTCCTCACATCCCACTTTAAAAAAAAATTGCCTATGTCGATCTCCTGGTTCCAAACTATCTCTGTACCAAAATTCATCAAAATCGGTTTAGCCATTAATGCGTGAAGAGGTAACAAATAAACAAACTCACCTTCGCTTTTATAATATTAGTAAGGTAATGCAAACGTAATCTAGTTCAATAATTTCTTATCAGTTTAATGCTAATTCCAATAAGATTTTTGTTTGAAAATTCTTTGACAGTTTTGTTGGGATTTCGCTATTCAGCAACTTTTTCTAGAAGAGAAAAAAAGTTATGCAATCGAAGAGGGAAATTTAGTTACTAGCTATGCGATGTAGATCTTAATAGTAGCAAATGCCATAAGCTACGCCCAGAAGTCCGTAAGTGCCAAGTATGCCACGGTTAGACCAATAAAAAGCGTAACATAATACATTCAACCAAGATCCTCTATTTTACTACGCATTAAAGTATTTCCTATAATTTGCTTACACTAGCGTTTGCTGAAACCCTTTAAACCGTCCACTTTACGAGAGACCCGAGGACAGACTGACAAACAAGACTGCATGCATGTTTTCACCTGTTTTGAATATGGAACACGAGTGTATTGGAGCGGATGTGACGTATTTACTGGCAAGTTGAACCTCTGTGGTGTTGCCATTTAATTAAATATCTGAAGCATATTTTTGGGTTAATTTATGATCTGAATTGGAGCTATAAATTAGATTTGGACAAGGTGTGTTTGAAGATGACTTTGTAGTTTAAATGTCATGGATTCCGTATGTTTTATTTTTGTTTATTTAAACAGTGAATCTTTCTTAATGTATTTAGAATGATATGATGATGAATGTTGATAGGTATCGATGAATTAGACTTAACATTTTTTTTGTATAGTTTGACTTAAAAATAATAATAAATTAAATAATAAATTTATTTATTGCTTACAAGGACCAGATTATAGTACAAATAGATTGGGACATGAGAGTAATTCACAATCTGGTAAGCGGGTGAAGCGCTGTACTCCTATATAGGCTACTGAGTAGCCTGTGTTTAGGAGAGACAGGACTGATCCCGTTTAACTGTAATTTGCTAGGATACGAAATAACGGACGATATTCTATTTACTTAGGACTACATACAAACGAACTCCTAGCGCCCGTTTTCACCAACATAAGGTGCCACCTAAACGAACGCCTAACGCCCGTTTTCACCAGCATACCCGTGGAACCATATATATTATATTACTTAAGAATATATAACCATTATACTGCCAATTTTAACGACTTAGCCAGCCCGTTAACCCATCAGTAAGCCTATAATTCTTTTCAGCGTGTCACCCTGGCAGTAAGCCTAGCTTACATTGGGCTGAAGATGATTTAATCGGCGCCAGAGCGTGGCGTATGCGCAGCTTGCGAGGTATGGATGTCGGGTATGCAGTTCATTCTTCATGTAATAGTTGGCTGCGTATTGCTATTCTCAACTTTGACATTATTGTGGGTGATAGTTGTATGATGCGGCGATGGTTGGGTATTTATTTATGTTTTTTTTTTTTAAATGTTGCCCTTCACTAGGAATTTCTCCTGTATCGTGGGTGCGTTTACAAACATTTAAACTCACATACACAAACAGCCAGACCCGAAACAACTATTTGCAGGTCATACAAGCATTTGTTCCGTGCGGTAGTCGAACCCGCGACATCAGCACTCGATCGCTCAGCCACTGAGCCAACCGTGCTGTCAATTTGATCGTGGGTAACTAGTATTTAGTGCGTATGAAGAAGTTTCTAGTTATTTTGATTAGCAATATTGACCCCCCCCCCCCCGTTCTGGACGGTGCGGAGGGGAGTGTGACTTGACTAAAACCCACCCATGTTCCTTCTTTACCTTTTAAGATACGAAGCCGCGATATCTCTTTCGAATAACCCACAACCTGATTAGCAAGCTTATCTCCAAAGTCAAACCATTTCTTTCATTTTTTAACGTTATACTTTACAAAGATTTATAAATATTATGGAAGGTCTTATAAAATGTTTGTCATATTTTTGACTTAGAAAATGGATCTACCTATACACAATATCTGACTGCGATATGCTGAGTAGATCTATCAATCAATGCTAAGTATTCAAATATCGACAGTTACCCGTGAAAACCTCCGAACTGAAAATTTCAAAATTTTTACATCAGGAGAAATACGCGCGTGCAAATGGCTGACAATGGCTGCGTACTTTACGCAGCCATTGTCAGCCATTATCGAAAAATATATCTTTCTCTCCCCTTTTCTTGCCTCTTTCTCTCCCTTATGTCACTTTTTTATGTCCGTCTCCAGGTTCCCAACTATCTGTGTACCAAAATTCATCAAAATCGGTTGGGACATTTAGACGTGAAGACGTAACAAACAGACATACTTAGTAAACTATTAAATCTTCATATATAACAATATAATCACTTGTTGACGCTATCAATAAACAGACAGCGTCATTATTTAATTGCCAATTATTTCTATGAGAGCCAAAAAGTATTTTTTTATTATAATTACAAAGTGATGATTGACAACAATATGTTTTGGCTCTAGACGTTTTAGCTAATATAATCTTCGACGAACTTCTAAACATTATTTCCACGTTTAGTTTTTATTCGTAGCTTACGGATCTCTAAATGGTCAGCCGTATTTTAAATTCAAAACCTAATTTATCGGAACATTAACTTCATTACTAAGTCTAGTATTATTTTCCTATTTTACATAATTTTTAAGTCTTATATTAATATGCATAGACGTGATAACGCCGTGTTTGTTACCGTTATGCTCAATTAAAGTGACTTAAAGATGGGATTCTGATAATAAATTACGATTTACTAATTTATTACTCATTTATAAGGTACTTAGCTTCCGCCAGCGACTTCGTCCGCGTGGTAAGTTACTTTGGGCTAACGCTAACCTTAACCCGTGTAATGACCGGAAAAAGAAATATCTTTCTCTCCCCTTGCCTTCCCCCTTTCTCACTTGTTTTAGCCTATGTCCGTCTCCATGGTCCCAACTATCTCTGTACGAAAATTCATCAAAATTAGTTGGGCCATTTAGGTGTGAAGACGTAACAAACATACAAACTCACTTCTGCTTTTATATTTGTAAAGATTTTTTTGTGTTTAAATTGTTTCATAAACTTGAAACCATGTCTCTTTAATCATGCAATAGTCTGTTGATTTCTTTAATTTGACTAAACTTATCATTAGAACTGATGTTCTAACTAGCTGGTTGAATATGATAGGCTCAATCAAAATAGTCTTGGATAGACTTTGATATGCCTTTCTGCTCTAGTTAACAAATATTGAGCGGGCATAGCGTTTAAAATAATTGAATTTTACGCATGAAAATCCGTTGGCCCATCTCTTTATTACGTTACACGAGCGAATAATCTAATATTTGAAAATCTACAACATCTACTTGGATTTTTTACAACTCTGTGGGGTCGGCTTCCAGTCTAACCGGATGCAGGTGAATACCAGTATCTACAACACTATAACTGGTTACAAATATGTAAGACCGTTTGAAAGATAAAATATTTTCTAAATAGTAATAAAACTAAATCTCATTTCATCGAACTCACAAAGTCCCAACACTAAACTTAAAACCTAAGGCCACAAAATAGGCAGTAAACTCAAAAAACACTATAACAATTCAACATTTTTTATTGTAAGTCATTTCATTATGCTCTTTTTTCTGGCTTCGACGGCAGGGTCGTGGCGAGTTGATCAGATTAGGACCTGTAACCGGTTTCTCGAAAACATCCCGAAGAAAAAATAACGATAAAAACAACACTAATAACAACAAATAACGAGGTACGGCTAGTGATGGACGGGTGTCGATATGCACGTGAGAAAAGTTATCGATAAACCTGAGTTTGTCCAGAGATTATGCTTGGATGATTGATGGTAATGTGCTGTTATCTTCCGATGAGAGACAAGATATAGTACGTCAAGTAGTTGAGACATCTTTATGTTTGTATGTTACAATGGATGTTAACAAGTTTTAAATTGAAGTGTGGTCCTCTAGAGTGCGTGTATTAATCTTCGCAGACAAGTTGAAAGACATACATCGGCGCCGTCATTAAATTGTTAGTTAAACCGTTATGATATTACGGACAGGTACAAAGCGTAGGTTTTGCCAATTATGTTGGTCTCGTCATTCATTCAAACTTTACGTTTACATCCGAATATAAACCTTATTTGTCGGACCATTAATTTGTTTATTCACGTTTAATGTCCCGCTATCAACATAAATCAGAATCTAATTTACGTCCATCATTAGGTCACTATACCACATCAATCGATCATTATCGATAAAATCCCATCCCTACAGAGGTGGGGCAAGATGAAATTATACAAAAATATTGTAACGATAGTGACAGATGATTATAAGCTGGCGATAAAACATACATAATTCCGAGTTAATGGCCGCAGGCGAGATACAGCATTAAGTCCACGTAATACCAGCCTTATAGTTGGTACGAAATCAATTTCACATCACTAGTCGTTACGATTTATGGATAAGATCGATTATCGTGTACATGGGAGAGTTTTGGGTGTAATATGGACTTGTTTATGGTAGAGGAAAAAGTGTTTAATGAAGATAATTTAACGGTTAAAAGAGAATTTGAGTTAATCTGAAAAGTCTTTTGTAATCTTTTCAAATAATTTTGAACTTTAGGAACAGATACGGAGCCTAGAATCTGCTGTCACATTATCGAACGCCAATCAAAGTCTAAGGCGACTATATAGTATGATCTCCTCTCCTCCTGAAATGTTTGACAGATGCGCTTTGCCTCTGATTTCAAGACAAAGCTTACTACTATTAACTAAATAATAAAGCCTACTATAAACTTTCAACAAGCACCCACTATTTAAGTTAAGATGCCATATTTAAGAAATGAGCTATGCCATGGTCTACAGGACAAAGACTTTCCAAGAGAAGATATTCTGGCCAAAGAAATCTCACGTAGAATTTACTATTGATTTGTAAGGA
The DNA here is from genome assembly GCA_958449745.1 of Ochropleura leucogaster. Taxonomy (NCBI): domain Eukaryota; kingdom Metazoa; phylum Arthropoda; class Insecta; order Lepidoptera; family Noctuidae; genus Ochropleura; species Ochropleura leucogaster. The sequence goes on from OY288225.1 coordinate 8,237,023, forward strand.
AGTTGACTTAAGTTTAATAAGTAAAGTAAACTGATGGGCTATGCAGCTGGCAGTTGGACAAACGGCCATCTTCATTTCTTCTTCCATATGAGAAAGGAATATGCATTTGTAAACCAGGTTTATTTCATTTGGCTAGAGCATTGTTTTTCAAACGTTTATATTCTTCGTAGTTACTGTATTTAAATAACTTGATATTATGGTGAAGCCTTAAATCATTCTTAAACAAAAATTTCCGAGGATATACAATTGCTTTAGCCGCTGCCGTCAGACATACGTTAAAAATAGACAAGAAATCAGGTTTTGCCTAAAACTAAAAGTGTTTTGACTACTAATGTGGACAAAAAACCTCTTGTTCCAAGACTCGGTTCTCATCGTAAATCATGGTCAACGGAGATTCTAATAATATTAATGATATTCTGATTTATCGAGTTAGAACTGTATGGTGATAAAACTTATAATTATATAACTTATAATTATATATATATATATATCTGTTACAGATTACTGGTAAAGCTGGAGAGGCGTGATCAATTTGATATGCTTATAGTACGTCGATATGGTGTGAAACATTGAAGTTTCCTTTACGGAGGCTTTTTATGTGTTTATTAAAAAAAAAAACAGGAAGGCACAATACTACATTATTGTAATACCAGCTTCTACCCTCGAATTTGACCGCGTCAAGTTTCTTGTTTTGAACATGACTTGTGAGACTCCATGCTAGTTTTCAATCAATGATAGAAATATTTCTATTGTCTTTTTAGAAATGCCAAACTATGTCTCTCTCTCTCGTTTTTTTTTTTCTAAATAGTTCTCTTAATTGGTTTCAAAATGTTTAAATTAATGTTGTTGAATTAAATTATGAGAAGGTTTTAATTTGAAAGAAATCGTCCCTCTTTCTACTACAACAACATACTGTGATTATCTATCTGACAACGAAGACGACAAAAGCCAAAATAAAGCTATATTTTGAACTTTTGTCAACTTCTTAAACGGACGGCAGGTCAACCTATTCTAAACTATTATAACCTGATCCCTCTACTACGGATTGCACACCATAGTAGAGATCAGGTTAAAATGGTTTTGGAAAGGTTGATGTGCCATCGTGTGTACAGACGCCTGCAGGTCAAGCTACCCGAAACTGTCAATTTTTCTCAATGAACCTTGAACCTTAACACTTTAGAAATAAAGTCGAAAATCTATCAAAGAAATCTGACAGATTGTAGTAGCTTGATGTGCAGGCGTCTGTACATAAGACGTATTTATTTGACGTCTAAAGATTTTGTCATTATACGTTATGAATTGTCATTGGTTTGAGTGAAACTGTCTACGATACTAATTATATGAGAAGAATCTAGAATCTATAAAATAGTAGATAAATATTTGTACTCACCAAATACAGGACTTAGGTCCGACTTTACCGATAGTTTACCGGGGTAATGCTCACCGGACTTCTCCTGGAACAAATACAAACACACTGTTATACCCCATTTTAATCTATCTATACTTAATATTATAAAGCTGAAGAGTTTGTTTGTTTGTTTGAACGCGTTAATCTCAGGGACTACTGGTTGGAATTGGAAAATTCTTTTAGTGTTGGATAGTCTATTTCTTGAGGAAGGCTATAGGCTATATAACATCACGCTACGACCAACAGGTGCTGAGCAGCGCGGGTGAAACCGCGTGGAACAGCTAGTAACTAAATAAAGTAAAAAAAAAACTTTTGTCTAATGGTCGCATACGTGACTGCTGAAGATGAGGTCTTGGGTTCGATTCCCGGGTAGAACGAAGTATTATCGGGTTTGCCACAAGGAGTTTCTTGAGAACAAGAACACGTCTATCCCAACGGTCTTCGTCGTCTGGAATCTACAGCTAATATGACCGGGCCATTGCCATTTACTTGTCCAATAAAGAACGAAATACTTTATAAGGAATTTCCACACGTCTAGAAACCCATTTAATCACATCTTCCAAACCACACTCCTACAGTCTAATAAAAAAACGTGTTCACGAATAACAACACAAAAAACTATCAAACGATAATCAAAATATCTAAAAAGATCCAATCATGTGATAGAATCCCACGTTTTCCTAATAAAACAGGAGGTATTTCCGCTTGCATTGCTAGGAATGCTATGATCCTCTCTCCGTCGTTTGGGAACCAGTAGACCGTTTAAATCACTACACCTTGGATTATTGAAGGTGTATTCTGGGAGTGCGAGACTTGGGCAAATGTCGAATGATAGACATGTCTAAGAATTGGTATACATGCCAAACTTGTAGGTTCTAGAACTAGAATAGGTTGACCTGCCGTCAACCTATTCTAAACTATTATAACCTGATCTCTCTACTACGGATCGCACACCGTGGTAGTGAGATCAGGTTAAAATGGTTTTGTTTAGGTTGATGTGCTGCCGTGTGTACATGGTTTACCACGTCTGTTAGTAATGTTCTAAATAGCTGTTGTATCAGACGTCTTTTGATCAAAGATCATTGAATTTGCGACGCCTAGTTGATGACTGTGTTGCCACTATCTGTAAGTAATACTTTCAGCGCGCAGCCAGCAAACAATATAAACAGTAAGTTTGTAGAATACAAGAACACTTAAAATTGGTGAAGCTTATTACCTACAAGTTGCAAGATGAGTTTATTTCGGGTTGAATTCTTGTGGTACTTCGATTCAAAGAATGTTTTACACTGTTAGCTATGCTAAGCTCATATAATGCTAATCTTAAATACCCCAATTCCAAAACTCGTGTCATTGATACTAACACATCACTCGATATACAAATTATCTCACAATCACCAGAATACGACCCATTCAATAACTACGTCTGTTAACGGAGGGTCGTAATTGGATAAGTCGAAATCAGTTTACCCCACTAGTACGTGTTTACCCCGAATCAAGGGTAATAGATTTCCCCAATTCCCCGGTAATTTTTACGTGAAATTAAACATGTTTGTGTTGAACTATTTGTCTGTTTGACGTAAGAATGATTGTTTAATGTTGAAGGGCTTTTGGGGTGAAGGTATTGATTTCATTCATTCATTCTCGGTCAGTAATGGGGATGTTTAAATGGGTAGGCAGTTATTGATAGTGGGATAACTTTATTGTGTGATATATTTACTTAAACAGTTACTCCTATGTCGTGTCAAGTGGCCCGAAAATCTGACAACAAATCTTACTAAGGGGTACCGTATTACTCAAAGTGCTAACTGGGTTTGTGAAGGTCAAATAGGCGACTGCTCCTTGTAAAATACTAGCATTCAGATGCATGCGGTAAGACTGAAACCCGACAAAGAAAAATTTGGGAAAAGGCTAGGCACATGATGACTGTGAGTAACTCCTATGGAATAAAGGAAGGTACGCCTTTGTTCTGAAATAGGCTTGATTATACGTCCTTTATTTTGTCAAGTTTTCTGCGAATTCTGTGGATTCATTTACATTTAACTTAAAGAAGAAACTAGGTTTCAACCTTAAAGTAACTTAGGGTAGGACCTAAATCGTTTGTAACAAAATGAGAACCAGCAAATCAAATTAATAGTCTAATAAGTATTACAGTAATAGAACAATTGTCTCAAATCAATATCTAATCTGGAAGACCGTTCAAAGCTAATTGAAGATGGCGTGACCATAATTAAGTCTTTATCTGACCAATGAGGCGAACTATTTTGAAATAGCCAACCAATAACAACGGTTGGAACTAACTATACGCCCCATTACTTTCACAGTTTGCTGTTCGCTTCTTCTATGCCCTCACCTCGATGAGCCGGCTTTCTTAAACCTTTTTTTTAGAGAAATTATCAAATAACTTTCCCGACGGAGACATTTACGGACTAATACCCACGCAGGCTCCTTCTTTTGCCCTTTATGTTCCAGGGCCACGGTATCTCTTTCGAACAACCAGGAACCCTGGGAGGTTGTGGCCCTGGCTGGCCAATCTGCTTTGGTGGCATCTTTTTGAGGCGATCTACGGTGGCCGGAAGTCGTCTCCCGTCCATTGGTTTGGTTAGAGGGCCTTACCCTCGCCCTCAGACGCCCGGCCACCTTCGCTAGCTACCTATTCACTCTCGCTCCGGACCATGCCGCCGCCGGCTTTCTTAATCTTTCAACGCCATTCAGGTCACTGTTAAGGATCCTCTTCAGAAAGGCCAAGCTCTTGTATGTCCTCCAGGACCCAATTTCCAACCTGACTGACATTATTTTGAAATCACTTCGCAAACTGTTAACTGAAAAAACTTTCACAGCCACAAAAATCGTCCGATATGGTTTCCACGTACAGACTAATATTATTTAGGCAATAAATGGCCCCTCGTTGTCTACCATCGGTATTAACCAGGAATGCTTCAGTTAAATATTTTGTTGAATATTTTGTGCGTACCTTTTGTTCAGGCATTTTAATAAAAACTACATATTTTGATATTATGAGTGTCATGTGGTAGCAGTGGATCTGTCTGCGGTGGCAGAGAAAGACAGGTAGATAAACTATTCAAATATTATAAAATGTATTGAAGTCAACTGGTAATTTTCTCGGAGGAGGCCCATTTCTGTTTTGCTAATGGGAAATCATCAAATATTATAAGACCTAAAATGTTGATTAAATTTTTGTTACAAACCAGTTTTTGGGACATGTCAAATAAGTGCCAAAACAAGTTTAATTATTGATATAAAAGTTGTTGTGTGTGGTTTGTTTAGGCTCGTTTATACTTAGTTGGTAATATGTGTCATTACCATTTTTTTTGCTGATGGGATATCATCAAATAACTTCCTCCTTCTTCTTCAGTACTCTTCTATTACTTGTCATATCATCGGAAACCTCGTTTCATGCCATATCATCCACACTGTCCATCCATCGTTTCTTTAGCCTTCCTCTTCTACTGTACCCATCCACATTCATACTCAAAACTTTCCTCACCTCATTTTCCTCTTTCTTCCGTATCCTCATTTGACCCACTGAACAAAATTAATGAGTGACGAACACGTTATAAACGGTGTTCAAGAAATAAGGGTCACTAAGTGTGAAGATCTGACAACCGATGAATCTCTCGATTTCTGTACAACGTTGGCTGTTCACCACCCTTGTGTTCTTAGTACTAAGGTTGAAAGTGCGTAGATTGCTGGTTGTGTTCTCGGACACCGGATGGTTGCGCGGTAGTTATGGTTGTCAAGGCAACTGAGAGAATATAAGACAATTGTTGGTGAAAGAATTATTGAATAATTGGTAAGGGAACTGATTTTTAGGGCTGAACGTGTTCTTTTTTTTAAATTATAATATGTATGGTGAAAATAAAAACGAGTATTCAATTTTGACTGTACTTTGATTTGTGTTCTTTTTAAAAAAAACAGTTGCAGTTTATTTAATTTCTAATTGATAGTAATTAACTACGTAATTAATGTAATGACAGTGTATTAATAAACACTAATCAGCACTTCATTAATTACTCCAACTAATAGGCTTCCAATTAACTCTAAATAATAACTAAACAGTTGCCACACGCTACATAATTATGAAAATTTCAGCAAAAAATAATCACCCTCAATTCTTGCCGGCATTTGTATTATTGGCAGTCGTTATGTCAGCTGAAAGTTTGACATCCAGTCATACCGTATTACCCAGTATTCACACCGTTGGGGATGTCAGATAGACATTACCATGTAAATTACTGGTGTTCTAGTTCTACATCCGGTAAGAGTGGAGACCGACTCCAATAAATTTGAGAAAAGGCTAGGCAGATGATGATGATATTATTAGATGCTATTCCATTACAGAGTTTATTGCTGATTAACAGGAATATGAAGATCCGATTTGTAATTAATAATAGTAATTTATAATTAACTAGCTGTGCCCAGCGGTTTCACCCGCTGCCCACTTAGGGGTATGAAAAATAGATGTTGGCCGATTCTCAGACCTACCCGATATGTAGGTACACAAAATTTCGTTTAAATCGGTCCAGCCGTTTCGGAGGAGTATGGGAACGAAAACTGTAACACGAAAATTTTATATATTAGATTGATCAGTAATATTATCTAAATGATGTGCTTATTATAATTTGATTTAATTTTTAATAATGATACTGACAACATTTTACGTGATTGACATAATATTTATTTTTAAATTACACATATTACATTTAAAGCTATTTGACTAACTTCTTAATTTTATTTTATTTATACTATGTTATATTTGATTGTTTTATTTTATACCCTTAACTTTGTACGCCATCTATTGGCGAAACATAGTGAAACTATCTTTTATGTACTACCTGTAAACACTTATGTACAACAAAATAAATGATTGAATGATTGTTTTTTTTTATTTTAAAAATAATTAATGACTTCTTGTTGTAAATAAACAAGATAAGTTTAACGCGTGTTTGACAACCTTACACTTTAAACGACCGATGGGCCGTCTTGCCCGGGGCGACCAATTACGACTGACCCTACAAAGAATTTCCCTTATATCAATTACTTAGGCGTGCCAACCCTGAATAGGGTTCCCAGATTTGTAGAAATCGAGATCTCCGGGTTTTTAAAGTTCAATCAATTCGGGACCTGTCTTTCATTTGAATCGCGTTTTATAATTTTATCTACTTAATATATAAAATTCTCGTGTCACAATTTTCGTTCCCATACTCCTCCGAAACGGCTCGACCGATTCTGAGGAAATTTTATATGCATATTCAGTAGGTCTGTAGTAGGTAGAATCGGCCAAGGTCTATTATTCATGCCACTAAGTGAGCAGCGGGTGAAACCGGTGGGCACAGCTAGTTCTACTATATTATTTTATTAGTTAACTCGTTTGGTTTTGAAACAATTAATCAAGCGATAAAAGTTTTTGATAGTAGTCGCATATCTTAAAAAAGCTATTTTCAAAAAACTATTATATTTTTTTTTTTGTTTTTAACGTCTTCCGTCTAATTTTGATTTTAATACAGATTGTGTATTAATAATTTCTAATTTTTTGAATTCTCTATAAGTTTTTAAATTCCTCTCCGAATTCCGAACACTGACCTAAAATTTCGGACGTATGACAACCCTAACTTCGACTCCAGTTTGGACGAACGCTCGAACTTTTTATAAGACCCAAAGTGTTGATTAAATTCTTGTTACAAACCAGTTTTTGGGACATGTCAAAGAAGTGTCAAAACAAGTTTAATTATTGATATAAAAATTGTTGTGTGTGGTTTGTTTAGGCTCGTTTACACTAAGTTGGTAATATGTGTCATTACCATTAACGATATTTATTGATTCGAAACATCCATCATAACATCGCGCTTGTTATACCAAAAGGGTAAGGCAGAGGTGAACATAATAGTACAACCACATTTCGCACGTTAGGTATGTTTTTTAAGTAAATAAAATAAAAATAAAAAAATATTGCCAGAAAGAGATTTGTACAAAACCAGTTACAAACTAACAACGTCTTTAAAATTTTAACATACATCATTTGGTTAGTACTGAAATGAACCCGGGCACCCAAGGTAAGAAGTCTAATGTAATTAGAAGTGAGCCTACTGGCATCAAATAGGCAAAAATTGGAATACAACCCAATAACACTGCGAGACCTGGGAATCGAACCCAGGACCTCATGCTACCACTACACCAACGAGACAGATGCTAAACATTGAAACCTTTACTTCTAATTTTAAACTTAAAACAATCACAAACAGCCGTTTCCATATTCAAACCTCTAAGCGCCCCACGTAAGTCCATAATCAAAGACAGATAGTCTTTAAAAAAAAAACAATTGGCGTTATTAAATAAAATTGTAATAGAATAATAAACTTGTTATAATAATAGGACATCACATAAAACCTGTTTGGAGTTCCGCTCACGCACCGAGAAAACCCATCACTGGACACGTTACAAGCTATATTTTACGACATTTAATACCACCATTACAGGTAACACCAACTTCGTTAGAAACACAGCCTTATTCAGCGAAAAAGCAAGAATAATAACAGTCCCATTGAAACTATTTCACAATACCAATAAATATTACTTATATTACTTTGAAAAAGAAGAAAAAACACGAAACGATTCAGGTTCGTTTGACATTCGTCTTGAGAGCGACATCTAGATGCAATGATAAAAGCAATTAAGGCCCTTTAAAGGCAAGTAATTGATGGTCACCGTATTATACAGCCAGCCGTAAGGGGTAGGTTCGATGACTCGAGAAAAAATAGTTCAATATACAACTACCCTTTATTAATTATGTTTGACATACCACCGATATATGTAACATACATATTTAAGCATCCTGTTGATTAATTAATATCGAGAAGTCTCAATTTGGTATGACAGCATTAATTTTCACATTCATGTCAACGGAAAATCGGAATTTCGGAATGTTGTACTTGCAATGAATTTTGTCGATAGATGATACGTAAAAAGGTGCAAGCCCTATTTGTAGCTTGTTAACATCATATTTGGTTTAAAAAAAAGGTTGTAAGTCGAAATAGTAATGAGTTTTATAATGTTAATGAAACTGTTCGATGATTAAAAAAAAAAGTTTAAACATGCGACGGTACCTTAACTGTCAACATTTTTTTTTTAAGTTTTACAGTCACATGTCGTGTCTTTATGTTAGATAATATGCAATTAAGGGCTTTTAAGAGTCACTTTTAATTACTACTATCAAATGACATTTGTGTACAGTGTACATTGCAAAAAATAAGCACCTTTGCTTCTCATGCAACCTACCTGGACATTGAAAAAAGGTCGGAGTTTCGATTTTGCCGTAAATTAATAAAGAGACTTATTCATGGTATGTATTTAATATTCAATGGGTGTTGGCTACTATGTTTTATGGGTAACCTTTATAGCTAGTTAGTGTGGCTGTAAAGGGTTATAATGACAATAGATAGTACTTCTTGTAAAAGTACCAGATACAGTTTATAATATTGTCCAACCGTTGAATGAAACATCAACTCAAATATCAGGGAGTTACTTCTAGAATCTAGAAGAAGAAGAATGCGAGAACCATTGTCAACGTCATAGAAATGGTGAAGTTTTCGTCAAGATGATTTGTATATACTAAAAACGAAAAACTTACAATTATTAAATAAAATATATTTTATTTCGGACAAGCAACAACCATAGGAGTTTAACAAAGGAAACTCATAAAAGATGTTAGACTTAAAAATGTCGAAATTGGTGATATAAAAAGCGAATGTGATATCATTTGAGGGGACAACAGGTAAAGCTGGCCAAGGATAAACGCGCAGCTACAAATAAAACAATTCCTGAATCATTCTCAACAACATTCAAAAGTCTAAAGCTCCAGCATTTGTATTACCCATTTAAAAGAATTATCTGATATCCTAAAACCAATTCGAATCCGTATTTAATCAGGACTTGTGCAAGTAAATCAGTTTGTCGACCCACCATATCGAGAGACTGCATCTAACTCGTTAGGCACCAATTAATTGAGCAGCAAATCTGGCACCGAACCAGGATCTCAGGGCCTTAAAGACCTAAATGGGACAAAGCTATGTTACATGTAGATAAAGAGGACAACACTACAAAGCTATGTTATGTAGAAATAACTCAAGAAGCAGAAATAAAACCCCAATGAAAGTAGCTTAAGAAACATAACGCGCTTGTAATCCTCGAAGGGTTGGGCAGAAGTGAGCTTATAGAACACCCACATTTCGCCAGTTATCTTTAAGTCCAATGTAATAAGGGGCGAGCCTAATGCCATTAATGGCCGGTTAACCGGTTAGCTCCGTGACAGCTACTATGAAATACCTAATGGAAAAACCCAATAACACTTTGCCAGATCCGAGAATCAAACCCAGGACCTCATCAAACAATCCAAATAAAACCAAAGGTCCAAAATTTAAAGAAAAAGTGTTGATGAGAAGGAATTTGACATTAATTTACATAAAAAACAAAAGCCAAAACAAAAACTATCAATCATAAACAAAATAAATCATCGACATTTTGTCAGCCACACGTAAATCAAATCAGCATCATCGACAAGTTTTTGTCATTAGTGAATCACAAAAATATATTCAACTTTGCTACTGTTAGTGAAGGGCATCGTCTAAAATAGATACCTGATACCGATACCAGGTTCTAGAATATCGATTTTCACATGAATTTCAAAACGATTAAGATCTATCGATCATAATCTAACATGTCATACGGCCTATCAGATTGAAAATAAAAATCATTTTCTTGTAATTCATTTTTAATCTTTTAGCGAAATCGTATTCGCTACCTGGAGCAAGGTAGATTTTTATTAATATTTTCTTGAGTTATATTGTTGGACTAATCTTTAAACGTCAATATCTTAATCCCTGGACGGCAGTGATCGATGCTATAGCAAATGGGGAGTTATCTAGTTATATGCCACAACACAAATCCATTGACTCTGATAACTTTGCTTATCACAACATATAGGCGTCATAATCTAGTGCATCGTGGAAAACCAATACAGATTACGTAAGTCCATTTATTCCGTTTTCATCAAAAACTGTAGTTTTACTCGGATAGGAAACCTTGATACAAACAGTCACAAATCATACAGACATGCTAAATTAAAATAAAACATTAACGCATATTATCAATGGCCATTTATATCTAAAATATTAGACGTAATTCAAATCAAAGATAAAAAGATAGTCCATAAGAGAAGTCTCATAAAAATGAAAACGATTCCGATTTAAATTTATCTGATCACGATATCGATTTTATATCAAATCGTGTAACAAGTATTTAAAAATAAAACGAAACGTAAATAACACGAGCTATTTCTCGTTATGAAATTAAAATGCTTCGAACAAGTGGTGTTTATCTCTTATGTTAATTGGGTACCGAAATGTGGTATCGGTAAATTTTCGGTACCAATTACACGTACGAATGAAGACAACAGTAATCACCGTCAGTGATCTGATACCAAAAATACGTGCGTTTCTCAGCTGAAAACCACCTGTCAACCTGTCATCACTGACTGTGTAATTAGTAATTATATAATAACTTGTCACAATAACGTGCTCCATTGAAATACAAGCTGATTCATTGACCAACGACGTTGACCGATCGGACTAATTTTTTATTTCCTTTTTTGAATGCTCAATATTTTTGGTATCTCCGATACCGGATGCGAGAATTTCATTGACGAGACCACTAAATTTTTACCATATTAGACTGTTACGCTATAACAATAATATTTTATTGATGATAAATATAAATTGGCGACACCAGAAGGACATGATACGAACGGATATCCAATTCAGACCAACGGTTGTTTTACGGGCGTATAATAATTAATATTCTTATTACAAATTCAGATGCGTTTTATAATGGTAACCAAATAATTGACTTTTCAATTTCGTACCATTTAATATCGTTGTATTGGTACCCGTGGTGTAATAAATGGTGATACTAACAAGCCCACTTCTTGGAACGAAGGCTTTGCCTTTTCTTTTTTTTTTTCTCATCGCATCCTCCGTTTTCGGTCACGAATATCTGTTCGAAAGATAAATAGTGGAAGTAGCGTTTATGATGACGTCACTGCTCAAATATTTTTAGATACCAGTTTTCTTGTACTTGTTAATCCCATCATTATTGTATGAGTAACAAGCGTTATTAAAAGAGTGTCACTAAAAGAGATCCAAGCAGCTTTAAAACGTAATACAAAGTAGGTATTATCACATCGTTTGTTTGTTCACACGCAATTAGAACCCCTCCCGTATCATTAGCACCGGTATACGAGGCCGTGCTGAGTAAACGTCATCTGTCTCGCTCACACCTATGGAATCAGCAACGCCGTCTCCCTCTAGCTGTTTGATTGAGGATCTCGATTGTCTAGCTGCCGTTTGATTCCGGATTTCTATCAAACGATTGGTGTTGAAAGTTTACTCTGTCTGTTTGTCCATTGGGGCTTGCTACTAATATATCGTTTAGCTATAGACAAGTATCTAATAAAGGTTCGTGTTGTGTACTTTAGTATTTGATTTTCTGAGAATTGGAAGAAATATCGGTTTACGTCGTTATTACGAACCTTTCGCAAATCTTGTGGTTTCATTGGTTGTCAGGTAGAAATCTTGAGGTCCAAGTTTTGAGTCATCGTTTTTTTTTCTCCTGTCATATTTTGGCTTGGATCTCCAGACAGATAAAACCAAGGCGAACCGTGTTACTGCCAAGTATTTAATGATGTCTGAACAGTTCAGAAGTGGACACTTCGGACTGATATGAATTGCAGTATCCGAAGATTGAAAGATAAAAAATGTTTTGGCAAGCGTGTTTTCTAAACGCGTTTGCATTTTTGAGGTGATTTTGATGGATTTTCGGTCCACAATAAATACACTGAAGACATTTTTCATTGGAATCTATAGCTACAGCATATGTAACTAAAAGAGTGAGATCTGAATGTTGATGGGCGAAGAGCGAGAGGAAGGCCAAAGAAAAGACGGACGGATTGTTGTAAAGAATGATATTAAGGAGTAAATGATGCCGTGACGTCTGATATGGGAGAATGGAAGAACAAAACGTGTTGCGCCGACCCCAAATAGAGTGGGACGAGGGCAGGAAAATGATGGTCTTTAGCTACAGCATGATCTTATTACCCAGTTTTAAGACTAAGTCCTCATATATGTGAGAAGATAAGGATGTCATAAACAGAAAGCAATATTTATGTCTCTTTGATGTAAATTAATTCTCCTTCCAAATAAGGGTCAATCTTCAACGCACTGTATGAAATATTTAATTCTATATTCAAGTATTTCGTTATAAAACCTTAAACTACACATATGACCTTTATCCGAGAGATACCGCGGCCCCGGAACATAAAGGGCAAAAGAAGGAAAGTGGGTGGGTTTTAGTTTTAGCAAAAGCGTGACTCTCCTCTCCGCTCCGTCCGAAGTTATTTGATGATTTTCCATCTGCTAAAAAGACCTAGAGATTACATATAAATCCGATTCACAGTTGCCTTCCTCATTGGTTTGTTTTATTATCTATCAATATTATATCCTATTACTCCCTAATCCCCTGGCTTCGATGCGTAGGCTGGGCAAAGTATAATCGTTCAGTCGGGTCGTTCCATCCCAAATTTTGCAGTATAAGCCAAGGAGTCAGGATTTCTGCGTAGTAGCAATAAGCTTGTCCCCCAATACCTGGCACTTGACATCCCAAATCTTGGAACCCTTCGGGAATAGCACAGACCCTCTCTAATATTATCCAGGTCTTGATCTACAAGACACTCAAAGAGCTTAACCACTAATTACCAAATGCACATCATCTACGCAACGCCATCTTTCTCCATATATACCTTTAGCTACAAGTCTGCTTACACCCGTTTGAGACTGTCTGTTTATACCCAGATCTGAGCACCATTTCATTACGTGCTACCGGATATCCGTTAGTGTTTGTGTTGCTAATCCTAATGACTGCAATTTGAGGTGTTAGGCCGTTGATGTCAGACGGTAGGGCTTCCGTTTGTGGTCCCCTGCTGGCCTTAGAGCTAGTGGATTGTTAATGTTGCTGTTGTGTACCAGGTAGACTGTGTAGTTATATATTTAAGTGTTGCACAGACAGAGATATAGTTGAGGTTGTCTTAGAGACCGAGAGACGTATTCAACTCAAATTTTATTTGTAAATGGAACTGTTCATTTTCAATTTTTTTTTTTTATTCGAGATATTTTTTTTTTATTTTACTGTATCTGACTAAACTAGTTACTAATCTTTTTTGGTGTCTTTACAAAGTTATATTTGTGTTATAAAAGCTTATGGACGATGCTGTTAAATGCTGTAAATTCAGATGTTTTAAGTAATTTAAAACGTTTCGTTATATGTTTTAAAAAAGAAACGGATCAACACTAAGCGCAGATTGGTTTATCTTACGTTCAGTATCTATGGTCTTTCTAAGAATGAAGCTCACTTTCCAATTAACTTTACAATACAACTAAATTTTTTCCCATTAGAAAACGTCCGGACGAATTTCAATAAAGCAAAAGACGATAATTTACAGTTATTATCCTCGGTGACCCCGCAAAACACCCACCGTAGCGCGCCCGTTCCTCTCGCGCTGTCACAAAAAACAACCTAAAACAACCAAAATCTTGTATGGCGAGAAAAAACCTTGCCCAGCCTTCCAACCAAAAAACGACCTTACTCCCACCTAATTAGAATCCATAACGCATCCGATAATATCGAAATAGTTTCCAACGCACACTCCCAAAAAGGAGCTTTATTTCAGAAGCGAGAAAGCCCAAAGTGAATTATGAAAATGACTTCGGACGTCCCACACACAAAAAGCAACATTGAAGCGTTAAAAATTAGGTTGAAAATACAATGGTGAAGGTGTCGTTTTTTTAAAAAAGGAACGATCTTGTTTGGCGGGCGTACCTGCGTCCGCGCAGACGAGGCCTGTATTTATGGCGCCTGGCTCGTGCACCGTTCGGGAACCGATACCACGTGGTACATGGTTTCGGTATTAAAAACCTCGTTAGGATAACTGTTAGTTTCCTCTCATTATGGTCGGTTGAATTTGCTGCGTGTCCGTGACCAGTAAAACCTTAAAATATAGTGATAAGCAGTCATTTTGAGGCTTTACTTCAGCTTTTTCTGGTAGACTAAAGAACGTGGGATAAGTTTTAGTAATCGTAACCACAAACGGGTAAAAAGCTCGACTTAAGATCATACAACATTCGAAATACTTTTCCATTTTCCATTCTTAATCGAAATACCTTGAGAAAAGTAAAGAATCAAAACTAATACTTCCCACAAAACTTGATCGGACTAACTTACCAGTTTCAATTCTTAACAGACCCGCCATTTAAGCCAACAAAAAGTAAAATAAACGAACACCCAGACCAAAGCATTCGTAGCAAAAAACAGAAGGACAGGAAACTTGGTCAATTTGTAAATGATTTATTGACTCAGCCGACCACACGGTTCTAAGTAAATTACCTCGCTAATTGTCTGTTAATATATCTTTTTTTAATGATCTAGGCTAGCTGGTTGGTCTCTAGATTATTGACCTTAACGTTTCTGCTGGGACGTGTTAAAGTGTGTCTAATAGCAGAAAAGTAAAACGTGCTTCTAGAAGCACTTAAAAATCTTGTTGATGATTTTGGAGATGTCTGACAGTCTTACCAAAGGGTGTCATAACATACTATCCAAAATTTGTAAGTGAGATAAGGGAGTCGTTTAATATAACGTACAATTGGAGGGCTATCCCAGCATAGGTGAAAATAGAATTGGTTGATAATGATGATGAGTTCAAAAGGAAGATATCCGTAAATCTAAAGATTTGGTGAAATTAAAGCTGAAGCGCATGTAACTCTGAGACACTGCTAATAAAAAAAGAAACACATTTACTAGATTCCAAGATGTGCTGCTCTCTATTAGCGAAGTAGAAAATAATGACGATGACAAGACAATTTTGCCTCACTTGAACATAGCATTTCGTAAAAAGGGTATCCTTCAAGGAAATAAATTAAACATCAACAAGAACCTTACCAAAATAAAGACATTCTAGTCCCCAACTAATGACCCCCACTTGTCTTCAAACATACCAACAATAGAATCAGAATCAATGCCCACATCTCAACAGGAGATTTCCCGTGATTTGCCCACAATAGTGAAATAATACCACAAAGACACCGGATGGCCACACTTCGTTTTGTTTACCTTTATTTGTGACAAAATAATGCACAAAAAATAAGATGGGAAGATAAGAAGCGTAAAATTTTAAGGATGAAGTGATTTTGATCCGTATCAAACAGTCTTGGAGGTGAGTGAATTTAAGGTCCGGTTTGGATTGAGTATATCTGTGAGCAGGTGTTGTAACATACTAGAATAACCAAACAACCAAAGAAGGAAAATAACAGGCTCAAAAAATATGGTAATTGACTATCATTTGGTAACTAAAAGGAGACATGAATCAGCTCCTAAAAACTTCCCACATTCAAACAATACATGGAGAATGGAAGAAGAAAACGTACCAAACGCAAAATAGAAAGGTACAAGGACGGGAAGAAGATGATGATTCAAACAACGAAACTGAATACCACCAATCTTAATAACCCTACCGAAAAGCTTAGCAAAACTTGTCACAACCCAAAGCCGAAAACGCAGGTAAAATAAATCAAAACAATATTTCATAAGAATTTGACAAAACCCACTATCAGTATCAACCGCCCGAAATCCCAAGTGCCCAAATATTATGCTTTTGAAAAGATACAGGATGGGCAGACGTGTAGATAACGCTTATTGCACACAGATTGTCGCCGGCGCACACTGGCGCTATCTTAATCCTGACTTAAGACTTGGGAACCATCAGATATGGCCACAAAAAGTTTTTGGGAAACATGATAAAGGAATGACTTGAGGTGAATTGAAGTATTCTTATGATTTGGGTTTTTTGGATTATGAAATTCGAGACGAGAAGGATGTAGATGGACAAGTGATAGAAGATGAGAATGTAAATTTTGAAATGAGGATGGCATATGGAATATGTTCCTTCTGAAATGAAAGATGTTTTGTAAGTGAATGGGGATCATAAAGTAATGTTAGCAGTCGTCATAAACAAAATATCTCAGAATATAAACCCAGAGTCACGACTCATAAAAAACAATGTTCAAGTATTGAATCCAGCCCTCAGTCGCTGAGTGCTTCAAGTGGCAGTTTCAGTAATTTCACTAACAGCACACTCCAAGCCACTTGTGGTTTTGCTCAGAGTAGAGAACAAAAAAACTAACCCCTTGAAGACGTGGAAATTAATCTTTAAAAACCTTAAGGAATAAAGAGTTGCATTTACAAACTGGGGCCTGAGTGAGTGGGTGTAGTTTCAACTGCAGCTTTTGATTCTGTCGCATTGCAGTTGTTGGATGGTTTCATATAAGTCCGAGAAAGAAATCTTTGTAAAGCAATGTGTTTTGTATTAAGGAAAGACGATTCCAGAAATTAAAGGGTCATTTTAGTGGGCAATTCTGTTTGTAATACTGTAGATGCTTAGGGTGGGTCTAGCAGTGGAAGCTTTGGCGGTGTTTGTCCCTGAAGCTAATTATTGGATCGATTGAAAAAGAAATAAAAGTAACCCAAAGAAAGAAAAAGAAATTAACATTGGACAGAGCAAGATGGGAATTGTTACACCGACATGTATTTACACTTAAGCCTTATAAGGGATACATTCAAGGACTACTAACACATGATAATCAGGCATTATCCTTTCGGCCTTCGTCTCCAGACCACCATAACTCGATTATTCTGTAACCTGATAGACTATCAATCATCAGGATCCGTGTGATGCATTCCTGGTGTCCATTGCATCAAAATTACGTCGGCAACCGGCGAGGTGGCGCCACTTGCGCCCTAAAAGCATTTATTAAAGCATGTTCAGAATTTATTATAATATTATGTAAGGACTAATATGTGGGATGCATATTGTACACGATTTTGGTATGTGCTTATACGGATTTAAATGCAGTTGTAACCTTATATGGATGGTTGTAAATGTTAACATGTGAAATTAATTAAATGTGATAAACAGTCGTAAGTAGGTGTTATGTCCAGGGGCTTCGTAAATATATTGAATATTGATAAAATTTACTTTTGAAGAAATTATTAATGTCTTAACACTGCATTTTAATGCTAAACGCATTCACCATTCACACGTTATTTTTTCGACTGTAATAAAAAGCAGAGAGCTTATCAAGATCTAAAGTTAAGTACTCGCTTCTAAATAGTTTCGAGTTCAATGACCTCGTATTTTATTGCAACAGTCGATAAAGCAACTGCTTTAAACAGATGTTAATTATATTTTTATACGAAGCTTTTGAAATCAGAGGAAAATTTAATAAAAACCTTTGAAAAACCGTTTTTCAGCATAATCATTAAAACAAACGTACAACTCAAAGATGAAAAAAAACAATATTGAATTTCCAACTCCAAGCCACTTTTATTCTACGAACAATAAAAACTTTGACACAAAACGGTTCGCGCCAAAACAATTAACAGAAAAAACCATAGAAGCGTCCCTTGTCCAATTATTGTAAGGAAAACTTTGTCAATAAAAGGGAAACCTATAAATTCCTACCAAAACAGTGTTGCCAGCGGACAAAACAAACAGAATATACGTACATATGCTGTGTATATAAAAAGAGGGACTGTTGTCTGTTCGTTAGGGTGCATGACTTGAGCGGATACCATAGACAAGGACTGAGTTTAACTTTTGGATATGGCACTTGGAGAATTGATGGACAGACGTGATAATGTAATTATAGAAATGAGCCACGAGGAAAATGGGCAACGATGAAATAAAACAAAAAAGTAGAAGATGTTGAAGTAACATACATGATGATGCAAAAAAGATAGAAGAAAACGAAATGCGAGATGATTTCATTGATTTAACAAGGAAAAGGATTAATATCAAACGGAGTTGCATTTTGGAAAACTTGAATTAATCAAAGGACATATTAGACTTGTTTTTTGTAATGGTCTTTTTTGCGGATGGGAAATTATCAAATACCTTCACCCCTTTCCATGGAGCGGGGGGAGTGACAGACTTGTACTGACTAAAACCCACCCTTGTTGTAGTAGTCCGTCAACCCGCAACCCGGACAGGTTGCCATGATCTAGAACTCTTGACTTCGTCTCAGGATATAATCAAAGCAGCATCGCATATAACCACAGCATTCCAACATGTCACCTTGTCACTATTTTCATCGAAACATCCGAAACACTTATTGGAATTTAAATATAATCAATAACCAAAATTCAATAACTTATAGTAAAAAATGAAACATGGCTTTTAATAAATACCACATCCAAATTGTTTATTAGATTATACATCCATAGAATGACTGACTATTATAACATAAGTAAATACATAGACAAGTTGTGCAAGTCACAGCCAACCTGTATCTTTAATGTGTCAGGAATTCGGTTCATCTGCTTGATGGTACAGCTCTGCTATGGGTGAATTAGGACCCGGCTTGGTGTGTTTCGATGACATCATTATTGCTACGAAGAATTTTGATTTTGTATTGAATGACATGACGATGAAAATTATAGGTAGCTTGAATTTGAAGTCTGCAGGAAATATTTCAATTAACAGCGGTTTTTAATAAATGTTAGGGATGATAGTGATATAAAAGTTGAAAGAATGCCTTTAAAATCAATTTGTATTTATTAACATTCAATCCAATTTACAAAAAATATTAGTCAGAGTGACTCATTAGTCACCCTGACCTGTATCATTAGAATCATTACCAATATATCCTTAAATCAACGCCAAATCTCATCTGCTTTTTCTAAACAATGTTGGAGTCTGCTTCCACTCCAAAAAACTGCAGCCGAATCACAGTATTTAACATGGAACGATTAACTATATAACCAAGTTGGGACTGGGGAATACCATATCTATTGTTAGGACTGGTTGGCAGACTTAGACTTCTGATTACTTGTAAGTACTGCCAAAGATCAGAAAATGAAACCCGGGACCAGCCGCTTCAAGTATTTTCCGATGGAAGGGGTAACACGGTATGTAATGATCACCCATCCACGGACCAACCTAGACAAGAACGGCGTTAAATCACGATCAACCCTAGCTGTTATTTGGTCACGAGGTCTTCCAATCAACACAAAAATCAGCCACTGTTATTTTAAGCCCACTTCTGATCCCAACAATTTTGTAAGACCGGAAATATCATAGAAGAGTCCTCGTTCCATGTCGTCCGATCTATTACAGGTAGCCAGTGCCTTACGTAGCTCAAACAGTGGAAATTCCTCCACAATGTACAAGTCAACAGCGTTGTTTGCTGACGCTACCGGTGTTGCCCACACGCATGTTTGCGCCGTCACCCGCCGCCTGTGAGCAAATATTCTTTTCTCTGGATTTTTGGGGTAGGGTCAGCCTACAAATTTATTGGTTGATTTGTGTGGGTAAGATATTGTTGGTCCGCGGGGATTTGAGATCAGAAATTGATTATTTGTTTATCAAGTACAAATAAATGACTATTCGAAAAAGTATTAGACAGACATATTTCAGCTGGTTATTTTAATGATTAGAGGTGACAGAAACCAGAAATGTATCAAATTATCTTCTGTTTTTCATCATAAATCAATCCATCACATATTTTTATATTCTAACGACAGACAATGGCATACTTTACATCTTGCATCGCAAGCCCTGAGCGATCTTTTGACTGCATTAGCAGGCTGTCTTTGCGAATTTATATTTTTAATTTTTTTTTTAATGATTATTTAGTTGTTGATTATTTATATATTGTGTTAAAACATAAGCATATAAATCAGTTGAACAATTTAACTATTGGCTTGAAATAAATGATAAAAAAAGAGGTTTATTTAGATACTGCGGCTATTCTGGTAAAACATATTTGACATTTTTTACAAACTTTTACTGAGAAGACGTTTTATTGACATACAAGAATTAAAATCTTTTGAATTAATAAAACTATGATTAAAAACAATGACGTTTATTTAGCTACTGCGGCTGCTGTCGGTCCGTGCGCGTGCGCCGACCGTGTGTGCATCACGCATAGCTTTTATTTTCCATGTTAGTCGACTTGTTAGTCCCGACTGTCCGTACGGAGTTTCTTGTTATTAGATGTTCGACCTCCTCTTAGAAATACGATTAATTAGTATTAATTACTGAGTAATGTAAGATGATACGTTTAAAATATTTGTTCCTACGGATATTTTTTGTTGTTGTAAGAAGTTCTGTTGGTTTTTCTGTTACTATAATGAGGGTTTTGTTTAAGTTTCTCAAAAAAAAGGGTAGTTTCATATTTTGTAAATACTATTACGGAATTTCTTTTGACATGCGATGACTCATACATTTTTAAGTGACTTAAGCAATTTTTGACAGTTTACTTTATAAAACTAAAGGAACATATTTTTTATTTTTATATTAAGAAAAGTTTTGTTTCTCACAAGAAAACAAAACCACAACACTTAAATATAAAATTAAAAATATATTTAACCACAACCCTACTAAGGACGACGTACTCACACCAAACGCACTTAAGTGATAATTTTTCACGTCTGTATAAAATCACAAGTTTCGTTCATACATTACTAAAGCAAGGATGTGTGTAAATAAATAGTGAGTTTCGAGTTCCTGTGGTAGCCCCGATCGTGGGTGGTCTTTTCACAGAGAACCTACTATATGGGAGCGATAACTAACCACGGGATTCCCTCGTACAATAGGGGAGTCAGCAGAGATGAAAAAATCCTTAAATTGGACGTAAAATATGATACGAGACACTTTTGAGTTGTAAATTATGTATTTTAAGGTGTTATTTTGAACAAGATAGTTTTAGAATTCTTGTTCCAAGAATTAAGTCCAATAAAAAATATAAAACTAAAAATTGTACACCATTTTTTTACCCTATACTCATCATAAATTTTAAATCGTCACGTACGAATACACTAATAAGTATGTCAACACGCGCCTTACCCCAAAAAATATCAATACTCAAATCATCCCTAATATTTCTAACCCTCAAACGCACGCCCCAACTATTAGTGCGGTATTATCCGCAACTGGCAGTACTAATCGCTCATTAACAGGTTCCGGCCACGCTCCAAATGGGGTCCACTTATATCCCATGTCAAATTTTTTCCCAGCGGTTAGTTCGAACGAGTATGAGCGTCGTACTGTTTCTGTAGTGTGCGAGATTGTATTTTCTTGTCATCATAAATGTTCAAAATTATGTAGAATAGAGAAATTAAAGATTTTACTCGTAAAAAATTAACATTCTCAAAACTTTGTTTCCATTAAATGTTAGACAAATCTATTTCAGGTTAATGATTATCATAAAGAACAAAGATTTTTTTTTTTCAAATTGGAACATAAAACCAGCTCAAATCGTTACAAAACACTGGCCGCAATGGCATAAAATTCATCCGAAACAATTAAAAATCGAACTTACGTTCCATTTTCGAATTCCTCACGACGATTGGCCGAACAGTGATTCTCGGGGTTGTAATGGGTTATATTATATGGAACGAGCTTTTTTACAACTAAACCGATGGTACGCCAGAACTGGTTTCGATTCCTTTTACGTCCGTTTCATTTTTATTGTGCTTAGTTCGGGTTTTATTTTATATTACTTATTATATTACGACACGTTTTTTCAAAACTTTTGTTTTATTTGTAAAGTATTTCTTAAGTTTTTTATTACAAGCTGAACGAAAAAGAAGAGCGTTATGGTACTTACTGTGTTAACGACTGAACTTTACACAGCCGCAGGAACAAAACTAAGGTTACAAGTTTTTAAATTACACATATGTATGTAGTTCGTTCCCGAGCAAGGCTATAGAAACAATAAGTCATAAAAGAATTTCCACAGCAAAAGAGTGGTCGTAATGAGTTCCCCAATACGCAGCCTCTCGACCTAATGGACCTGACCGAGGTCGAGTAGAAAGAAAAAAATATATATTTAAAAGCTATGGCAGTCCGCCGTAAAATTAAAAAGACAAATTATTGGACGTCTTCGTGGAAGCCAGCCTTTGTTATCTCACAAGTGTTTTTCAAGAGTTCTGTTTATCTTCCACCCCGCTCGCTCTCACAAAAACCACATCGATTCATCTCTGTCCGTCTTGTTAGTGCGAAGGGCGTTTTAACAGGGCGTAACAGACGCTTCCACCGTTACGTAATTCTGACACTTTCAGCTTTCATAACAAGGTCCTTTATTGTTTAAATACAATTCGGTGTACAGTTTATCGAGACGAATCCTTTAAGGGCGTAACTGTTACTCGGAGTATAGCGTGATATCGATTTATGGTGCACGGAATAAGCGCTCATTTGGCATAATTGGCGCCTGTTTGATACCTTGTTCGTTTCGACACGGTTAATTTTTTCTGTAGCTTGACTGCGCATCGTCTAAACGAGTATGGATCAAATTGCGCTACGGTTAAGGTTTCTTTTGCGTTTGTAAGATAATTTTGAATTTTAGGAGCATTAACATAATGATCATCGTTCGTGTTTGATGGAGCAGGTGTTGTGTATATCGGTTTATTCTCGGTTTTTATTATAAAAATCTCGTTTATATTATAAAAACCAATCGTATCTCGTATGTTTATGAGAATACGTTCGGTTTCGGATAAAGGTTGTTAATTAATACAGAATTCTGAGTTAACATATTCGATTTGTTTACTTTTAGTTTTATCGTAGTAGGTTAGCGGATATGTAGCGAAGTGTTAAGTAGTGTTCGTGGATAAGAAAAAAATGAGCAATGAATTGAACTAAAATATATTTTTAAACGAACATCAGTCAATCAAATATCTCGGCTTCGACACGTACATCTGTGAAAGTGCTTGTTTAACTCATAGACATGTATTAATCGGTCCAATCAATCTTCGTTGCCCAAACTTTGACTGTTAAAAGAACTACAAACGACCATTTGAACCCCACTTTTAATAAATAAAAATCACATTTGTTACATATCGAGAATGTGAGTTCACAAGATGACATCTTGAATGTTCACAAATAATTTAAACACAATAATGTAGAAAGTTGGGACCCTGCTGAGAATTTTGATATAATAAACTTCGATGGCCATTTTAAGCTGTTTTATCGGAATTTTAGCTAGTATTTTAAAGGCTTTTATTTTTATTTAAATCAGTATAAATATTCAGGTACGATAGAAAAGAAAAACAAAATTTGAAAGAAAAATAATTTTATTTTATCATCCGCAAAAATGCAAACACATCTCAAAACATTAGGTTAATAGTAAAATGAAGTGCAAAAGTGCCCTTTGCGAAGTATTTACATAGTAAATTAATTCATTTTCAATTTATGCACAACAGAACGGGCCAGCTGGTAATGGCATGTGATTGTCATTGGCTATTAAATGTTAAGTGCGTCAGGCAGTCAGTGCGTCAGCCTCACAGTTGTAAAAAATCGCTTGATAACAAGAAGCAGCTTTCAATTTTAAATGTTTACTAGCAAGCGCGCACGGCTTTGTCCGCTAATATTGAAAAAAAAGCATTCTATGTGTTATTCCAGACCATAATGTCCCGCTGTGCCAAATTTCATCAAGATTTGTTCAGCCGTTTTGACATGAAAGAGTAACAAACAAACATTCGTACATTCGCATTTATAATATTATTAGTAGGATTTGCAGATAGTGGCAGTTCTCTTTATTAGGGTTACTGAGCAGTCTGCTAGCTGCTACTCAGAAATTCCCTGTAGATAAACCTAGTAACGCTATGCTCGACCTGGATATCGACCAGGACCACATGCTCAACATTCACGCTTGCGACCACTACACCAACGAGATAGCCATTGTCTTTGTAAATAGTTTTAAAAACTTTATCGTTTCACTAATCAAATATCGTAAACATTTCGTTAAAAGGAAAAGTTGACGTATTTCTATTCATAAATTATCTTACTATTCAATGAATGCGTTGTTTGTTTGTATTCATACTATCTCGTTCTCATAAAAATGTGAAAAAGAACGATAATATTGAATGGGTTCATGGGTGACATTTTTAAAGAGCCCTTGTATAGAATAACGATTCTTTTGACATTACCGAACGCCCTCTCCATACTTAGCTCTCTTTCGATATGTCATTAATTTTAATTGTATTTTTTATCACGGTTTGATGATTCATTTTTATTGACTATAGCTATTTAAAAGTGCAAATGCCTGTCATTTTTGCCTGTTTTTTTTTTATTTTATTCCTAATCGATCTATAAAAATATAAGTTCGTTTTGTAAAGAAATTAAAGGAGCTAAGACACAGATATGATAGAATTTTTTTACGTTTATGTCCAAAAATGGACGTTATTGATGTTCTAACTATATGTTTACTTTCAGCAAAGAACATGATCATAATTGGCTGGTTTACCTGAAGCGATTAAAAATTTCTGCAACATAATTTCAACACTCATCAGCATTCGCGCTTATGTTACAGGTTAGGTAATTACCTAGTTAAGCCAAGATTTATAGCCTAGAAGACGAGTGTTATCACAAATGAGCACCCATCCAATTATTAGATAAACGCTTCACCTGCGATTAGACTGAAAATTTACGCGATCCCATTAGCTAGACTAGTTTAAGTCTAGAATAAAAATAGCACCTAAGTATCTAGTTTGTTCAACGTGTTACATTTACAAATAAAAAAAAACTTAAGACCGTCTTATGGGAGTTGATCGCACATTTTATTAAAGAAAATACTCTTATAAATATTCGGATAAGACATGGTGACTACAGTAAGCAGTTGTAAGACGCTTTAATAACTAAGAACCCTCGCTGGAAAGGTTAAAAACGGCTACAATACAAGCTATAAAAACATGACGAAAAGAATCATTCCATTTCTAAACCACGAGACGTAATACTAATAACAACAGAAATAAATGATCCAATTTAAAAAGATCCCTGTTAACTTAAAGAGACATCCCTTGAACGGTACAATAGCGCAGGGATACAGCGGGGCGGGGGAGGTCGAACTGACTGGCCAGTACGAGTATGATATTCGAGAAACAAACAAAAGAAGACAGATAACATTTGTTCGAGACCATGAGTCAACGGGTCGGGTCGACTGTTTACACGGCGGGAAATTCATGTTCGAAATTTGAAATTGTTTCGAACAAATGGCCAGTGAATACGGGATCCGGAGTCCGTCGCGTTCCATTCCGCGAATTTATAAAAAAAAATGCAAAAAACGCGCGACCGATATTGAACGTGTTTTTTATTGACTTCGATTTTCTTGCACGCTTTTTCGACCACCAATATTAAATTCGTTAGTGTGCATTAACGTTAATTTAGTCATTGATATTATCACAACCCACACCAGCTCGAGTATCTCATTGACTGCCTCGCAATAAAATGCTTATAGGTTTTCTAACTAACATACGAGACCTATATTTATACCGCAAATAAAACATGACACTTTATGAAGTGTTATAAAAGCTGATAAGTAGGCAACCGTGCATATCTTCGACATACTTTTAACTTAAAATTCCTTTTAAATGCGTTTAAAGAAACATTTCGTAACTTTGGACCAACTCAGGGCGCCATTTTGAGCTGACAAAAATATGATAACGTCGGCATTTGAACGTAAAAATGCCACTGTTGGTTCTGGCGACACCCAAAATGTGTAAGTTTGAAGATTACTCACAGAAGCTAATATTTGAGGAATTCTTGCTCCGCTAAGCCGGATTGCTCATAAACGTATTTAGATAAAACCTTTGTTTTGCCACATTAAATGAGCTTTCGTTTTTTTTTTCTAATTTCACTGGCAACTTTAGGCACGAATAGAAATTATAAAAACATTCATTATTACATCGCAGAATCGATTTCTTGGTATTCCAAATTCGAATACTAAATACCGTGTGGAGATAAATTAATTAAATAAATCGACATTCTGTAATCGATTCGACACGTTATCGATAATGGATGTATCAAATGAGAATCGAGATATAATAATGATGCAGCAGCTCTAGATCTTTTATCCTTGAATTTAAAATAGAGAAAGCTGACTAGCCAAGTTCCTTCCGTCTATCAGACATAAATCAAGTCTGATTTATGCTGCGTTTTAGATGGCGTGATGATTCGAGCTGTAAACAACGGGAATTTCGTTAGCAGCATCGATATTGTTGATCACCTTTGACATTCCGCATCCGAATTATCGTTCAGTGATGTATTATGAGTCTTTATTCCATCAAATAAATTAATCAAAATGTATTTGAAGTAACACGATCATTACCATAAGTAACTTAAGCAAGATAAAAAAAATCTTCTTAAATTACCAACACAAAAAATCATTCCTGCTTTACTTAAAAACCTTTATGAATATACATGACCAAATCCATTGTTCCCATGAATATTCAATCGCACAATAATCTTAAATTAGCTGTCAAATAAATTTCAAATAGTAGGAAACATAGTAATTAAACGGATTTAGTTTTCATTGTAAAATAAACAGTAATTGGTGTGGGTATTTAAAAATCCCTACGGCCGGCGTGGTTCGTGAAGCGACGACTGCGCATGGGCAATGGTAATTAAACATCCCGAAATAACTATAGTACGCATAATTGACTAGCCCGGGCGATTTATGTGAGCGTAAAGTAACACCGACTAATGCTCCCGACTCCCGCGCATACGGTAAAGAAGATAAGGAACTTGGCTATGGTTACCAGTTCGAAATTTGAAAAACCAAACATAAAACCAGAACTTAAAAAAAAAAATAACATTTAACTTTTTTTTCGGTAGATTTCAACTAACTTTTTAATTTAAAAAAAATCCGGAGTGTTGAAAAGTCCGCACAAATAACAAGGCTGGATTGAGGGCCGAAAAGCCGGACATGCCCGAACAAATCCGAATGGACGGTAACCCTACACTTGGCCACATATTAGGCAGACGACGAAACGTTACAATTTCTCGGAATGATGAATTGAAATTGCTGAGAAAGATCTAGTGATAGTCCGAGGAATTATACAGCTGAGTGATGTCGAGAGAATTTAATTCTGTCTGGTGTCTGTTTATGAGATATTTAGGTTGTGATTGCTCTTTTCTGGGCATGAATGGACTGAGAACATGTTACATTCATTAAAATTTGAAAAAAGCCACGGGAAAATTTTACCTTCCAAAATTTTCGACAAAGGTAATTCTGCAACAGATTTCAGATATTTTTTGTTTCGTTACAAACTCCTTGGTTCATTCCAGAGATATAACAGCCGGTATCCTTAAATACCATCTCAAATGATCCATATGTACACACTT
Source organism: Ochropleura leucogaster (assembly GCA_958449745.1). Classification (NCBI taxonomy): domain Eukaryota; kingdom Metazoa; phylum Arthropoda; class Insecta; order Lepidoptera; family Noctuidae; genus Ochropleura; species Ochropleura leucogaster. Next base: position 8,264,724 of record OY288225.1, read on the forward strand.
GGAATGATTTTATGGAGCGTGATGTTTTATTACTTTGTTTTTTCCAAGCAGGGGGCGCTTTTGTACGCCCATATACGGTTCTTAAATGACTTCCATATACAGCTTCTTAGATTTATTAGCGCGAATTAGACCTATCTGAGTCTAGATCTGGTTTTTAAGACTAGAAAGTGAACTTTGACATTTTGAGCCGTGGTAGTGATGTTAACAAAAGTAAAAATGCTTTCGGAGAAATAGAAAAAAATAAAAGACGTCTAATTTTGTCAGATTTATGTTCAATGATTTTTCTCTCTGAATCACCCAGCAAGTTAATCCTAGAAAATGACGTACAAACAGACAAAAAAAAAGTACGCAATCACAATAAATACATTCACAAAACAGTATCGTATCGTTAAACTTTATAACGATTGTAAAACTAAATTAACAGTGTACAGTTTATTTACATTAATCGGATGTTTTTCGGAACTAAGCGTTGACTTGATTATCTGTCTAACAAATCGATTTTACGTCTTAATCGAAGGAAAATTTGTTTTTTTTTTCACGGTTTTATAGTCTGTGCGCGGTGCTAATGGCTGCCGGGGATTTTTTTTAAATAGAATTTGGCGCCTAAAGTTTCAGTTTTTTTTTTAGAATATTTTTTCCGTTTTATTTCTCTCTCTATCCCTTTCTATTCTCAGGTCAAATATAAAGGAAGAACCGTTAATTTTGTGACTGATGCCAGAACGTCGACATTCAATTGCCGTCAGTTTTATGGTTTCAGCCTAAAACTATGTATTATACGAGCTTGAGAATACAGTAATTCATAGAATATTCACAGGATTATATCTATCTGAAGAAGTAAAGTCAATAAATTGGATAGTTTTCAAAGCATTTCAAATAGGCTCAACTATTTTTAAAGAACAATGCCCGAGCTTCATTAGACAATATAAAACATCTTTTAGAGAACAATAAAAGTGTTTTTACGCGTTAGTAAAACAATGTACCGAATTTTATGACTACCGTCGAACAAAGAATGGTTAAAAATAACCGAATAATGATTATAGACACAACAGTTAACTGTGAAAACACTATGATTTGGGATAGCGTTAAGAAAATTCTTTAATCGTTATTATTTTTGGTATTTACGATGGCTGAGCATTAAAAAAGAAGGATCAAAGGAGCCTTTGTTTTCGAGGATCTAGATGAGCTAAGCCTGGCAGACTGGGACGCGCCATTTACACCTACGCCATCTTTATTTACGCATGAGCTAGTTTCCAGAAGCTTCGATTCCTACGTCGGTACTTGTACCTAAGCTAAGCCTCCTAATCTGCACGGTCCCATGACTCATAAGAATATTTTAGGGAATCGACGATCCCAATTTTACCATGAACTTAACCAAATTTAAAAGTCTCTATGAAAGAATTCTCGAATATTCTACGAACAATGAAAAGTAACTTAAGATCTAAGATCCAATCGGTTCCTAAGCAGAAGGTGTCGCGAGGTGAGCACATGATTGATTATATCAGAAACAGGATCTGATCTGATCAAATGTGTGCCGGTGCGGTCAGAAGGTAAAGCTAATGCTGCATTTACATTGTAATGGATGTGGAACATGGTGGTCAAATCTGCCAGGAGCATAGGAACAGGTTTGGTCGAAAGTGCATATATTACGGACATTTATGAATACGATCGGGCGGAAACACCACTGAAAACCGTTGCCGAACAGCACGCATAATTCAAATGTACCGTGCAGTTCTACTGAATACCCACAACACGACAAAGGATTTCTCAAAACTACCGTCCCAAAAATAAACTCTTTTAAGTACTGTATTACAGCTTAGCTGACCAAGATTGATTTCAGTGACGATTTCCCTGCCTCATACGTCCGTATTTGTACTATCTACTATCAATATATTAACATCGGAGCCATTATCCCCAATAATCCGAGCAAGGCTGACAACCCGTGTTCTGATAACGCGACAGCCCAAACATTTGTGGACGCCACAGATAAGGAAAAGTCCACACGTCCCGTGGACGTTCGCCCAGTACGCACAATCGAAGCTACTGTAACATTTTATTCTGTGGTCTTTGTTCAGGGTTGTACGAACGCAGCTGATACGTTATCACGGATATTGGGCAGTACATTATTGATTCGTTGATAACGATGGTTACTTTCTAAGCGCAGATTTTTATTTGAATATTATGGTCTTTTTTCTGATGTTTTATTGGGTGTTGTAAATAATAATCTAATCAAAGTTAACGTTATTTTTGTATAGTTCACACTTCACATAAACATAGCTGCATAAGCAGATATAGGAGACGTAGACCCCACAGAGGCGTCATTACCATATTGAATGTTAGAAGCAGGCGGAAACACGGCGCGATCGTAAATAGCAACAAATGGTTGAGCACAAATGCACAAAACTCGCTTAACTAATGCATTCGCGAAGGTGATGTTGTGTGGAGCGGACGTGCTCAAACTAGATGTGTCTTAGGATTATTGGCGTTTTGTTGACCTTTCGATGATCTTTTTTAAATTCCTTGCTTGTTGGGAGATACTACATTGTAGTTTCACGCACATGAAAAAGTTACGGAGCGTAAGATATGAAAATTAACTTTGCGACATTGTTTTTCAGTTATTTAGCTATATGTCATTTTATCTGATATTTTTCGAGCATTCTTTTACACAAGATAAGCACCTAATATTGAAATCACGTGTTATTGCTTTTCTTAGCTTCCCCGATTATGCCAAAAAGTATTTAAGAAGAGCATCCCAAACACAGAATGGCTTTGAAAGTGTCCTCATTATATTTCCCAATAGTTCAGCAACATTTTAGCCGTAGAATTATTCCCGCTCGGTTCAAGTCAAGTTATGGGTTCAAAGTGCTAAACACTTGAATATCTTAGTAGTTTGTGGAACTAGTTTCAAAGTCGACTCACAATCAACGCGAAACTAAAAGTTAGAACTAAGCTTACATATTTTCTTCCTGAATAGACCAAATACGCAGCAGGAGATTTGTAAAACGAATTTTCGTGCATTTTTAGCAATACTAAAATTCGTTTAGCATTTAGCTAAGCTGAAAATGTGGGTAAAAATAAAGACTAACAGCGAAAACGATGATAGAAAAGTCAAAATGTATTTCCGAATATGTATGTCAATTCTGTTGAAAGTAGTAAGAGACTTTGATAGCAATTGGCACTTGTCTAAGTAAAACAGTAATATTCCAAACAGTTAGCAACACATTTGCGCAAATGCCAATGAATCAATCAGACACAGTAAAAGTTTTCCCTATTACTTATGAATCAAGGCAGCATACCCTCACGGCTGCAGCAGCTATGCAGGCCAATGCAACTGCCCACGTGCCCAACACCTATCATCAGATCGTAATTAGGAAGTAGGCAAGTTTAAAACCCACGCTTACTACAGATATGGCCTGGGAAATTAATAACTTGTAAGGCTTTATACATGATGGAAAAATTTTACTTTGATTAGGTCAAAGTTGGTAGTTAAAGTAATTCGGAAGGTGGTGATATTAATGTAAAAAGATAAGGAGCTCATGATTATAAATGAAAAGGTAAAAAAGATAGGAAAGCAAAAAAGAGAGGTTATTTTCTTTACGTCAAGTACCGTACAGATAATTCCGTTTACTGAACCGCTAATGGCTACATGACAGATAAGCTAGACCCGTCTTAGAAGTCAGGAGATGTGTCTCAACTACTCACCCAGGTAGTTAACATTTCAAAGATGTCCCCAACTTAAGATAATGAAAGAAACAGCAAAACTGATTATAATTCAAAACAAACTTCCTAAATTATACCAATTTCATATTATATGATAATAATTAGATCATGATAAATTACGTAAACTGAACGATACGGTTCGCGCGGTTGACCGTTGTAAATTGATACGTCAATCATGCATCTGTAAATTTTGCTGAATTTGAAACAATTATCATCGAAAACTTTATGCATAATGAATGAATGAAGTTATATAATAATGCTACTAGTGTACAAAACAAGAAAAAAATCGAAGAATCTAACATCGAAACAGGCATTGGCTTTGTCTAACGTAATTACGAATATATGTAGTAACTTAATAATATCTTATAAACAAGCCTTACTTACAAAGATAGATTGTCATTGAATTGTAGATGAGTTTCAATCATAATATTGTGACGGTATCCATCATAAAGGTTTTATTTGTCTTATCTCTCGATTATTGCTGGCAGGTGACCGCACGCTGCATCGTTAATTCAATAAACTTGCTCCCTGAGGCTTCTTTCATGGTTATTCATTTATGCTGTCATATGGGAGTTAAAAGTCGCAGATCGTTAAATGCTTTGAGATACAAGTTCAATGTGAGTTTTATTGTTTTATAGTTAGAATCTGATTTTGAGCATACATAACTTTTTGAAAGCTCCTTTTTTAGGATTCTTTGAAATTTTCAAGAAATTTGCTCAGACCCACTTTGCTGCAGCATTTTAAAGAGTTCTAAATATTTAAATTCTAATAAGATTATGTTTTTAATAGTTTTAGACTCGATACTTTAAATGATGCCAAGGAATGACTTCTAAATAAACTAAGATCTAGTACGATCAAAAATTCAGATGGCGACTTCATACGTATTAATGAACACTAATCATCTAAATATACCAACAAGGCCGAATTAATATAAGGATTTGTTGAGTTAAGGAGTCATTAAAACTGTAGAGTGGTTTATAGTGTTATAAATTTTAATTTGCCGGCACATGTGCTGTATGCCATCGGCAATACGTTGATTAAATTATTTATAATGGACTCGTTATTAAAACAGGGACTGAAAATTCAGTTTTACGTACGTGTAGGTATCCCTTTAATGGAAAAGCCGGCTGTACTGTTTACAGTATCTGGATTATTAAATGTTATATTCATTTCGGCGATGAATTTCGCAACTTTCCTTTATTTATCAATCCCATTTATTTTAACTGTGCCACCAGATGTTACATATTCACACACATTCGTGTCTCTTTCATCAAAATCACGTCTTTTATCATCAAATTCTCACTCATCATGGTCTCCAGACATATCTTTAGCCCGGTCATATTTAAATCTTCACCTCACACTGCAACCATCAACTTTGAAACTACGTCCTACCTTTGCCAGCAAAACGTGTTTGGCGACAAGTGTGGCCATAAAATGTGGAATATTCACAGGAACACTATTCTGGCCGAGAGTAAGGAGCAGGCATGCCGGCCGGAAGCGGACAGCGGGACAAGAACGCGTTGTTTGCTATATTTAGACTGGATACTATGTAGCGAATGAAGCGATAGCTATCTCATTTTGAGGGTAGGTTGGGCTTGGTATACATTGATTTATTAGTGGTCTTTGGTTTATTAATGTACTTACTATATCTTCGAAAGAAAACTTTTGGAAGCATTGAATTCTTATTAGATTCAACGGAAGTCTATAAATTCTTGAGTGAAGTGTTGAAATGCAGCTTAAATATTATTTGTGGTAGATTAGATATAATTTCATCGTAAACTTCATTTTAATGGCGTTTGGTTACTGTGTATTTTTTTCAAAGTAATCCATTGCTATAATTCGTCCACTTTCTCTAGTCCAATTGTTTGACAAAAGAAATCAGATCGTCAGGTTATCACACTTTTAATTTTTATTCCACCAATTATCTTCCTGGCTTACAACAATATTTAAAGCCACAATAAATCTAGATACGTGAATAAATCTCGACGGAAGCTTAACATCTCTACATGGGCAGCTATGTTGCCCAGACCATTTGATACAAGCCCCAACCACAACGGAAATCGCTAAGCCATTGACTTTTTCTAGACCCTAGTGAAAGGCATCTCGATGTACAGCCTCATCAACTTACATACTCTTTAAAAGGGCTAAAAAGTGGTTAAATGGTCAATTTAAGATATTGGATGTCGTTAAAAGGTAGCAATTTTCTGGAATGGATTAGTCTGCCTCTTATAGGTAAATATCTGAGAACTTTTACATGTGTAAGCGTATGTTGAAGCAATCTTGTTTATACTGCCACAAAGTTTTCTACATTAAATGATCTTTGTACTATCAACTCTATGGTTTTGTTAACATGCACTTAACCAACAATACTTAACAAATAAATATAACAACGAAATCATCAAAAGAAACATCTCAAAAGGCAAGCAGGCGTAAAAAATCTCGCATCAAATCCAATTCACCAACAGACACTGTAATCTAAAAGAAATCGAAATGTCGAACGAAAATTGTTCGTACAATGTGTATTGTAATGGCATCACGTACTATAATCGATGCTATTATGACATACACGAGAATTGCACCTAAGTATAATCCAATATTTATACCAAGCGTGATTGTAAGGCGTTGGGAATTCTGTACAAATCATTCTTCCATCTCGCTTCCGCTTGCTCTTTATTGAATGACAAAGAAAGGGACGACGCATCAAGTATTTCGTCTGTTCGTAGGTGTTCGGTCATGTTTGCACACCCTCGCCTCACCGCCCGACAGGTAAATTCGACAAAAGCAGTGGGAGTTTGTGTTTATTATAAGAAATACCTGAATGCAGGTAGAAGTCATTGTACGGGTCCCGTCTAGCGAATAATAGAGTTTTCGGAAATAATACAATGAATAAAGTAATTTATGTCAGCTTGGAATACAATATTTTATGATTTTCGGAAACGTTCGGTACCTGTATGGGTTTTGAAGGCGCCCCAACAATTGTTGTTTTGGATGTTGTTTCGTCTCGGTTCTCCACCTTGTTTTTGTTTGTTTTACGGGCAATTTGCGATTATAAAGACGTGTCTATCTGTAGATCTCGACGTTATCCTACATTATTTGTGGTAGCGGTACAGATAATTGAGTGGTTGACTCATTACGACCGCCGATGTTAATCTACGCATCGAATTGTACAATAATGAGTTCATTTACCGCCGTCAACTTATGAATATTTAAGAATCCCACATTTTCGTAGGTGTAAAAAGTCGTGCTTTACGATCCTATTTAATAGCGTGAAGCGGACCTTATCGTGAGTGATACTACCATCGTTAAGGGAGAAGCGTGCAACAGTGTTTAAAATATTTAATCGTTTCATTGAAACATTAATAAATGGACTCAACGTTGCACAATACACAGATCCGAGTATCAATAAAATCGGAAATATTGGGAGGTGTGAAATCGTGTAAAAGCACAAATAGTGCAGAATGTATCGCTTCAATCGAACATAACTTTACAGGTTTCATTGAGCCATAATAAACTTTGAACGTGCACAATAAGATCGATATTTCATTGTGAATTAATAGTGGTAGCAGTGGCAGTGTTTGCGTGAATAGAATTCAGTGCAGTTGAATATATTGTGATGCTATTTGAATGCATTGTGGTACTAATACGAGGAATAAGTTCAATAGAGATCTACCTGAGTTTGGCACCTGCTGCTTACGTGTATGACAATGTTTGGCCCAATGTAAGGGGACAAGTTGGAGAATCCGAAGCGCCGCGTGAAGTCGGCATTTCAAGACAAACTATTAATTCAAAACGACACCTCTTTGGTCAATGATTGTATTAGTAAGACCACCTAATAGACAATCGTTTGTTCAAACAAATATATTCCATGATAAACGAATAACGTCTTGAATAGGAGTCATGTTCTGCATATTTTAATTTGAAATTAGTTTGAGAATATTATTGGTAGTAAAGAATAAAGGTAATGGGAAACATAAACCTGTAGTTAAATTAAATCTAAATGAGTTCTCATTTGAAATAGAAACAGATACGGAGTTGGAAGAGACAGATAGAGACTAGATTAATTTCATGTCTTTGGAACTGACAGAATTGAAAGATGACATAAGTAGAAATGACAAACTGTCAACTGCGATGAATTCGTTCAGAAAGATGTACATAGGTAAAAAAACCTGTCGAGGAAGAAGCCAAAACAGAGTTCGTAATATCAGAATTTGTCGTCGAAAGAAAGTTTAATCAAATCAACACAGACATGCCAAATGTAAGAATGAAAACAAAAACAAATGACATAAGAGTAACAGTAGGCCTACTATGACATCTTAAAGCAGAACTTATTCCACTGAGTGAAAGAGATGTTGCTAGACACCCTGTATAGCTCTGTCCCTTTCCCTCAGCGGAATAAGTTCTGCTTTAACACATCATGGTAGGGTAGCAGGTCGAAAAACAACAGATCAGGATTTAAAAAATGTTTCTAAACTATCTTTCAGCCTTTGACGTTGTATCTGTTGTCATTCACTGACGGAACTCCACACGGTACATAAAAAAAGATAAATATTCCGAAGTAAATAGTAACACAATAAGCTTATCTTGATCACTATCTTTATATGAAGTAATACGAATAAGATTTGATTACATTACCAAATTCTTGGTATTAGTTGACGTAACGTTGTAAACCGGTTTCTTTTGTCACGTAAGAAGAAATGAAAGAGTCAATATTTAGCTATTGTTGGCACGGTTCTAATTAATATCGGATAAGCAGAGATTGGTAACAGACATGGCTGCTATTTAGGTTGTAACGTGGATGAGATTAGCAGATCCAAAGCTAAGAGATCTTCGCCCAGAAATGGAAGAAGTTGGGTTATGGATGATGACGATAAAGCAAAGAGAGAATCATAGACAATACACTGCTTTAAATAAATTTAGTGTTTATCGTAAAAGAGGACTTACTAGAAAAGATAATGAAGCTAGAAAATAAATGTATTTCTAGTCTTTCTGACTGTTTTCAGCCACGGCGGCCAATCATAGCGGATATTAGCCATCGGCGCGGGAGATATAAAATAGTGCACAAGTGTGTGCGCAGGCACAGGTGGACGCTCTGTTCCCTCACTCTCATAGTCTGATGGAACTGCAATCCGACACGACTGGTGAGAGATCAGGGGCCTAAGTCTGCTATTACAATGGTGTCAGAATGGTCGATCACTGATCGCATAATGGTTGATTTTGACAAGTTTAGTATGTAGTAGATTACCAAACTTGTCAAAATTAACCATTACGCGATCAGTGATCGACCATTCTGACACTATTGTAATAGCAGACTAAGGCCCCAAGGCTTAACGTGCTTTCCGAGGCATGTTTGTATCTTACCGCAAACTTCCAAAGTCCGAGCTGCTACTGTAAAATTCTTTAAGGAAAAACCTAATATCGCTTTTTGTCCGACCCGGGAATCGAACCCAGGACTCCGTGCTCAATAACCGCGTTTGAGACCTCAAGACAGTCGGAGCAAACAGGAAAATACATAGCAGGCGAAGACGAAAAAATAAACGAAGCTATAATTGGTTAGTTCTTAGCTATTTAAAGATAACATATTGGCTTAGTAGATTACCAGCCAGTTTGTTAATAAGTAGGAAACACGTAAATGAGGAAAAATTAAAATTTGAACAGGTAAAAGAGTTTATCCCTGATTTGTAATGCTGTCAGCCGGAAAAATCGTCAAATCCTGATTTGACATAATTGGTACGTACGAAACGAAACATGCTTCTATTTGAAACAGCCATGAAAATACAGCTTACCTATCAAAAGTGTCAGTTAACAATATATATTGTAATACTATTCTTGTAATTGTACGCTATGACGGTTACAAATGGCTCAGCGATGGCGATATCGTCGAATAAATGCCTCGTGTGCATCCATAATGAAGTGCTAGGACCGAATTACGTGTCTACCGCATGTTACCCAATCAGTGGGCTTATGACGTGATTGTCCAATCAAATCTGTTAGTTAGGTCTAAATTCAAATTTCCTCGATTTCGTATTTAGAGTTTTTGGGCTTCAAAATTCGAATCACCTATTCGAATCTGGGCCCTGAGAATAGTCAAGCGTATGTAAGGGTCAATAAACTATGATGTAGTTTTAAGGATTGAAGTTCAAAGTCACTCACCTCACTTTCAGTCCAATCTATTAGACTGGACTTTTCTTCAAGTAAATTCTCCGAGCTCCGCTTCTCGTCTTCTCCGTCGCCTTCGTCTTTGAAGACCTTGACCTCATCAGTGGAGCCCAGGTCGTCACCGCCCGAGCTCGCCGCCGAACTCGAATGAGCATGCGGCATCTTCACGAACCCAACGCCCCAACTTCCATTATCTCATCCTCTAACACCACAACCTATCCACTATCTGTCATCCATGACCACTCACTGAACCGCCATTTTGTCTGTTTCCAAATTCAAACTTCACGGTCCTTCGCGCCCGATTTTGACATTTGTTTGTTCAGTCTATTGTTTTTTTTTCTTTTTTTGCTGCACTTAATACGTAACTAATTTAGGCGATTGTTTTTTTTACTAAACTAAAATGAGATCACAGATAACTTTTGTCAGGTTGAACTTAAAATGCCTAAGGTTTAGGTGTTCCGTTATATTTTGTGTTGGATTGCATCTGTAAAGAAGAAAATACATCATTAGTGACATGTGAATGAATAGCTTGAGTTTGGTTTTGTAATCAAGGTCTAGTTTGACTTTAGAAACAGTAAGGCACTAATTAGGACTAAATCAAGCTGAAGAACCAACATCTATAGTACAGTAAATCTTCTCTTATTTGTATCTAGTTAAGTTTGATATTGTTGTTGGCCGGACAAGCGATAGGCTGGCAAGAATTGTGGCTGTATCGTCGTGTGACGCATCTTTTGGGTCAAGCTCCTTGTCAAGTGCTCGTCAACAAGCACTCTTGGCTGTGAGCCAAGTGACGCTAAGAAAACTCTCGGAAAATATTGAGTGAGGGAACAATTCACGTAAATATAATGTTTTATATGTATATTTTACCATGGTCAGGTACGGTATAAGTGTATAATAATGATGACAGTAACTTGACTTTTGCATTTATGGACTTGTGATTTTCTTCCAAAAAATAAAATAAAGCTGAACGAATGAAATCAGATAGTCTTTTTAATATCAAACCTAGACCATCTCATACTAGCTAACCAACTAGCCTGGCCGAGCTGTTCTTAGCCCTCCTAAGACTAAACAAATTATCTTTTCAAAATTCGTGAATGTAAACAACTTATTTCAATTAACTTAAATATTGATAAAACAAAGAAAAATGGCAGCTGTTCATGCAATCTGGCAAAACCTCATTTGAATATAGACACATTTTCCTAGTTCTTAATAAGAGTCCAAACAAGAATTAGACTGTCCATAAAAATTACACACAAAAACATGTTTGATCAGACTTAAGTGACAAGATTTGATTATAATCCCTTTATCGCCTTTATATCTGAATATATAAAGTAATATATTTATAGTTCTATTTAATACATAGTATACTCTATAGGTGACCTCGGAAGTACCTACGTGATATTATCAACTGCGATCAGTCTGTCACGTTCGTGATTATAATATAAATCACCCTAACTAGTACCAGGAATGTATGTATTTAAATGCATATAAAATAACCGACGTTGTTTTAAAAGGTTTCTAGTATTTTTGAGAAATAGACCACCCATTAATGGACGTGGAGGAAGAAGACGAAGAAAACGATGGATGGATTATGTGAGGAATGATAGGAAAGAAAGAGGAGTTGAGATGATAGCGTCACGGTTTATAGAGCAGAATGGAAGAAGAGCCGAACCCACATGGATAAAGGCAGGGAAATAGGACTACCTATAAATAGGCAAATTATAGGATTTTAACTCCTTAAGCTACTTCAGAGTAGATGAGAATTGAATTAGAAGACATGTTGAAAAAGATACGCTGCTTTGACCCCTATTAAATTGGGGTAAGAGAATGATGATGATTCAATCCTAGAAACCAGTTAGCTAAAGAAAGTCGAAAGGAGTTCCTAAATAACAAGTCCTCAAGAATGCTATTTAAATAAACTGAATACTACTTGAGCCATCAAACTTGCTAATGATATGCATTGTGTAAGTTTCGAGAATTGGAAAATATCAAAAGAAAGATGGATGGATGAAAACAGACTCCTAATATACAGAAATGATGACTGTTTTCATTTATTGGTACGTTAGTGTAATACATTTCATCATTCTCCTGCCCTTACTGTTTATTTGGTGACGCCTCCGGGCAAAACGTAGAGGATCTTCCTATCTATCTGTAACATCTCACACTTTGTTGCTTAACCTATGTTTACAAATAAAGCATTCTGATTCTGATACTGACGGCACAGCATGTATTCTTCTTCCATAATTCTCTATTACATTTACTTGTCATCTCAAAAGAACACTTTCTTGACATAATATCATCCTTCACACAGTCGATTCAACATTTCTTTTGTCTTCTTCTACTCTTAAAACCATACACATTCATACTCAAAACTTATGACTTATTCCTTATTTCTCTGCATCACATGCCTATACCGTGCCAACCTGATTGATTACAGTTTAACCTGAACACGCTATAGTAAATAGGAAAGGTCAATTATTGGAAAGCAAAATGTCTCCCTCAAAATCATCCAACATTTAACTTCAATTAGGATAACTAATAGAAAGTAACTTATTAAAAACTAAAAAATAGCAATGGCAATGTCCCCAAGAGACTGACCGCGTTGCCACGTTGTATGGCAACGTTTATTCTCTGGCTAACTAAATGTTTTGAAATAACCTTAAAGCTGTGAGCGCAAGGACCCCACGGTCCCAGAGTTTCAATCCCAAACGGCTCGAAAATATAGTTACCAATATGATTACTATATTACAAATGATTGATTCAGAAGAAATGAATTTTCGTTCTCAATAATGATGTGTAGCTGAAGTAACACGATCTTTTGACCTGATAGGTTATCTCTTACGTGACTCAAACGTGTGTACCAGCCTATCAGGTCTAGTCTATGATAAAAATGGCGGTTATTGTCCATTAAGAAGCATCTAGCGATTTATATGGCTGACTTGTAAATATAGTTGTTATAGCGTAGGTTTTTATTGTTCAACTGCATTGGTACCATAACATTACGGTTTTTAACTCAGGGTTAAGCCAAGCTATAAGAAAGGTATATCGGCTTTTCTCCAGTCATAGATATAATGTTAATAAGGCCAGCCTTGGAAAATCAAGTTAAATGAAGTTTTCTGATAGATTCCTTTGAGCATGCATTTTCTTTGACTCTGAAGATTCATCAGTGCACAGGGTTCAAGTAAGAAAATAAGAAAGGGATGGTGCTAGACATCCTGATAGCTATCTCATTCCCCTCACTAGAATATGTACTTTAACATGTCATGGTAACCCTCTCTTCACCGCTTTAAGAGTTTATGCTGCCGAGAAGACAACAAGCTATCATTTCATCAAGCTATTGGGGGCTGCCCTTTGCCTGACTTGGATGCTCTAAATACACAATGCCATCATCGACATAGACTTTTATGCCAACTGCATTGTCGTTTGTTTCCCTAAGCCTAGCCTAGCCTAGCCTAACCAAAGGAGCTGACTGAGCGACTAACTATCTGACCTCCACAATCCAGTTTGTACTGGGCAGGTAATATGATACCCCTTCGTAACACTGGTTGTCAAACTTTCGAGCAACCGACTAACTGTAACGACTGTCAAATATGTACAAATGACAACCGCGACCCGTGGTTCAACGGGTAATCTAGAACAGCTGAATTCATGAGGACAGGGAATTGGGAACAAGTGTCAAATAGTCTTTGAGTAAACCTTTATAAGAGGGACCTTAGTTCAGCAAAAAAAAAAGATTAACGGCAACGGCGGAACCACTGATAATGTGAGGTAAAGCTGCGAATTATTGGATACCCCTAATGATCCCTACAATGCATTTGTCAGAGGTTTTAACTTGAATTAATTGCCAAGTAAATCACCTTTATAGTATGGTAATAAGTTCATAGTTAGGACCTATTGTTGTTTCTGTTCTAGACTCAATTTCTATGGAAGAGATTATCATTAATTTTACATTGTACAGTTTTGGATCAATGGCGTCAATATCTAGGTTATCCAAAGGATCTATAAATTAAGGATAGTCACTTGACTCTATATTATTTTTCCATTTCCTTAACGTCATTTTTTACTTTTCCATCATCTTTATCGATAGCGGAATGTCCCTTTAATAAGTTAGGTTTCGTAAAGTGGACCTCAAGTTCAAATTTGTACTTTATTCACTTCGGAGCAGTTTTTTTCTTCACGCGTTACACACCACACAATAACTGTAATTCTTAGTGAGTTTACACTCATAACTTCGCAAGAAACCAAGTTATAATCAAAATCTTTAAAACCAGGATGCAGTAATGACAATGCGCATGCGTTCCTATGCGGCCGCATTTGTCAGGTATGTAAGGTGTGAAGCGTTATGAATAATGGCGGCGGACACGCCTCGCCTGAGCTATGCATGACAATAAACGGATAGGGTTACAGACCAAATAGAAGGAATATATCGTATAATATGACTGGCAAGAATACGATGACAGCTCTACTAAGTACTTTATTTGTTTATGGATTATGTTATGGTAATTGGAGCAGTGTAGCAGTATCTTTTTTCGAATTCAAAACCGTAATTTTGAATTTCGAACACCTTTTCCAGTGGTGTTCCACGGCTCCCCACACGTTTATTTTATCGCTAGCCATTGAAATTGGTTAACCTGATTTTAGTGTGATGTAAATTTATGTTTTACAAAGGAATCTTTCAAACCTCGGGTTTCGTTGCTGGAAACCTTGTAGAAGATGGCGGAAGGAGTTTGATAAACTAACAAACAGTGAAACAAGACTAAAAAAAGTGTGGGTAAAATTGTTCTAAAAATGGCAGGACCTGTAGTATATTGGCCCTGGATTGAAATAACTTGAAATCATGGGGAGAGAACTTTGCCTAGGCACGGGATGATGTAAGCTGTAACAATTTGGTCAGAAGTCTTTATTGTCCTTTTCAGTAAAATCAACGAAAATCTGATAAAAAATAATCCTTAAATTACACTCATTAACCGGAACATTAATTTTACACGAGAGGAACGTTAGATAAGATGCGAATATTGAGCAGTTTATTGACTCGAAGGTCACGGCAATATTATCTATTGGCTGATCTAATTTAATTACATTGTAAACTTGTAATTTATGTTATTTTTGTCCTGTTTGTGACAGCTGAATAAACTTACATAGTAAGAATACAATATATTATGCGTCCACAACTACACATTTTATTTTTTCGGATGGAACATCATCAATTAACTTTTCCCGTTCTCGGCGGAGCAGAAGGAGGAGTGTTTGACTTTTACTGACTAAAAACTATCCATGTTCCTACTTTTTCCCTGTGTTGGACGGCGACTTTCGAAAAACCCGCAATCCCGGCAGATAGGCCCTGGCCGGCCCCTCTGCTTTGCTGACATCTCTTAAAGGCGCGCGTGAAACACGAAAGCGCCGACATGGCCTGTCGTCATTAGACCGTCGGACGGTGAGCTACCCATTGCTCACCGTCCACAAACCCGCGTCTATGGTGGCCGGCAGTCATCTGCCATATATATTTATCCACTTGTCTTAGTTTAAATCAATCATCAAATCAGACAACCTGTTTGTATGTGATTTTTTTACGAGTATGATCGCACAGTTAATTAAGAGTCAAACTAATCTTCCTGCCCTTATCCCATTCTATGTCATATGAGGTCAACACAACTAGTTTTCTTCCTCCATTCTCCCCTGACAGACATCACTGCATCATTTTCTTTCTCGTTCAAATCATTCCTCACATGATCCTCCTCCACTTTCTTTGGCTGCCCTCTCCCTCACTATCCATTATTCTTTTAGTTTAGTCACATGCGTTTCATTCTTCCTCATCACAGTTCATAATAAGATGGACGATTTCCCTAATTTTATTGTAAGAGGTGTGCCACTTTCATACTTAAGATATAATATTGTAGTAAAAATTGTAGAGATTTATCATTATCATCAGCACTAGAAGTCTTGTTCTACCATCAGTTGAGGTATTCTTCTCTTTTTGGCGTTCTTTACTACTCTTCATTAATCACATCAATTTTTATAAATGATATTGTGATCATTTTCGTAGCCTTTAAATACTACATGGGTACAACATTATTAAAAAATAGCAAGCGGCTATTGTTTATTTTTACTTTATCAGTAAGTACCTGAACCCATTTTTTATCGCTTCACATGACATTCGCAAAGATAATGGCAGATTTCATGTTATCGTGATATTTCTATATTTTTTTCAAATCCAGTACTAAAATGTGTGATCTAGATTTGTAAAAATCTTAGTGTACTGTCAAAGATAGCCTGCGGTTTCACAGTGACATTTATTCTGAATCAAGCTAATCTCTGACATGCCCAGGACATGTAAACTGCGTTCAAAATTTGGCAGAGTTGTCATTGCTATGAAAAATTGACTCAAAGATTTGAACGCGACTTAAGGTGCTGTAAAAGTAAAATTCGTATTTAATAGAATTAATTTAGGTGGTAGGTACTGGTAATCGTGAAAAAATATCTATATATATAAATTATGAGTACAAATGTCGATGGCTATAAGAGTAGAGGAAACAAAGAAAAGGTGGATAAACTGTGTGAAGCATAATATGACTAGACAAGTAGGTAATAGTATAAAAAGACAAAAACATTCTCCACCGACCCTACAAAAAGTGGTATAAGGGCAAGCGAATTTTGATTAATTCAGATGATACAGCTCAAGGACTAGTTGTCAAAACAGCATTTGACTAAATTCCACAATTTAAAGAAAACTCACGCGATTATGGAAAGACTCTTTTAACTATAGCAGGCAACAGATGTGTGTTTTTTTTCGAAACATATTAATGAACTGTATCATTTATATTCCACAATTAGCTACACATGAGGAGTGGAAGATAAAAATAACCAGAAAAATATGAGCGATCTCCGTGTGACTAAGATGTATGGCGATTTAAAAATATCACTGACAGTTTTGCTTGCGGATTCCCTCGAAATTCCCATTTTACTGTACATGTTTGTTGGCTTCCTGATTCGTTGGTAAGCTAGAAAGTTTAGTCAAATCTATTCAGAACATCTCAGGATTTCAGATCAAATAAGCAAACACTGTTTATCATTCAATTCAATTCAAATTCGCTACATTTTATCGTAGAATTTAAATGCTACTACATTTTAGAAGGTAAATCTATGAAGGAGAAGACCAAAGTGGTTAGAAATTAGGTGACTACTAAGACGACGGATAATAGACAAGTATGAAAGAAGGAGACATGCTTGCAGACTTCTGAAGCGTAAAAGCAAAAAAAAGCGCAAAATTCCTGATGCTGGTATCAATAAAAACAAGTTAAAATCTATACGTTACTGAGATATAGCTATCAAATTGTAGAAGATATAATTTCCGCCCATTCCAAAAAATTGGGACAACGCCAGGAGAATGGTGATGATAAATAACAGTATGAGAATGGTGAGACCAAAGAAACAATGGATGATCTGTAGTGCGATTTTATGGCTAGAAAGGAGGTGACTAATAAACTCTGAAACCCATAGCGGAAGAAGGAACCCTAAATAAATTAGGACAAGGGCACCTTTAGATGACGAATGATGGCGAAACTTCAACGGTAGTACTTTATCTGAAAATTCTAATAGTACTACATTCATTTAAAGACGGTGTAAGGTCGAGTTGTCAAAAATATTTTAGTGACTTTTTTTATTTTATCTTTGGAACCACTTCAAAGACTTTTTTAGACATTTAAATGTATTTTAATGCTAATTATGATAAGTTATCTTTGTCTCTTGGCAACCCGATTAATTAATTAGTGCTCTGATAAGTAAATTAAACTATTTAAAAATATTTTTGTTTTAATTGTTATCGTTTTGCTGTTTTTTTTTTCGTGATGTTTTTGTTATTGTAATTATTATAAATGACTAAGAAGTAGAACTTTGTGGACCGGAATATTATTCTTGAACTTTACTAAAACATTTGATTTAAATGATGCGATATAAAACATACCTATATTAAGAAAATAATATATAATTTGGCTTTTTTTCTGTCTAATATTTTTAGATACACAGAAAAAGATTTAGTTGCCATTTGTCGCGAAATACCTATAATGTCGATATGGAGTTGCCTAAGTACCTACATCAAGATTTTTTATTTATATGTTTTGCTCCATTATATTGTACGAGTACTAAACGAATTATGTTTACACACGTAATGACTAGTTTTTCTAGCGGTTTCGTCATTATTCAATTTACTTCATCAATGCCGAACGCAGAACTAATCAAATAGTCCCAAACTGACGCATGACGTCCTTATTGCAAGCGTGATAGAGTTCAAAATTGATGGAATTATCAGTGTGTGCAAAACAGGTCTTTTCTTATCTGATGAACGATCATGATTAATTAAATCACGAAGAAGTGTTTTTAGAAATTATTTCTTGGAAAGAAAAAGTTAATTCGCTGAGATAGGAGGAATTATAATCAATGTATCGTATAAATTGTATTTTATATTGTTTGTAAAAAAATTAACAAACTAGAATCTGTCAAATTATTGTTATTTCGTTTCTTACGTACAATTAAGATTGTTGAAAATTATCAAACTATTTGTTTTCTTTATTTAATTACTAATACTTATAGATAATTTTTTTTTATTTTTAAAGATAAAATTTATAAAAATATAAAATAGTCGCCTACTGGTATTGGAACCAGGGTTAGGTTAGTTAGTAAGTTATTTGAATGCGGGTAATTTAAAATTTATTTTTCTCCTTTGAGATTACTCATAGGATAATTAAAATTAAATACCCATCGTTTTTAGATTTCCGTACCTCAAAAAGGTAAAAACGAAACCCTTATTAGGATCACTTTGTTGGCTGCATGTCTGTCAAAACCCTTTATCTCGGGAACGTGTGGAGGTGTTCAATTTAAATTAAAACCATATAGGTACTCAAGTCTGTGATCCCATTTTGCTGTGAAAAATCAACTCTCTATGATGTTTATGGCCGTTTATGTCGCAAGTTTGTACGGAACCCTCGATGCACGAGTCTGATCAGCTCTTGGCAGGTTTTTACATTTGATTTATTTTGATCCTATAAGGTTACTCATAGGATAAAAATAAACATAAATACAATGGGTATTTGATTTATTTTTATCCCCGTTGTCGATATTAGTTAGTCAAGAACAAAAAAAATACAGAGGCCATGGACAAACAAAAAAGATGACTAAGATATAAATAACTAGGCATTCTGTCCTGAACAAGAAAAAAAAATACACTGAGCAGTCTGAAAGCAAAATTAACAACTAGGCTGTGGTTTTAGAATTAAAGGAGAAATAGAGTTCTGTAGATTAACGAATAGTTTTGCTAGTTCACGTTTATTCATTTCTCAAATTCCGTAATTTTATGTTGGAAGATCAAAAAAGTCAAATTTTTCACCCTCATTTTGTTTTTAACTCACTTATTTCTTTTATGAAGCATATAAATTGCTAACCTGCTAATTTCAAGTTAAAATAATTTCTACACAATCTCATTTTACAATCGGAAAAGTTATTGATTTATTCCCCTAAGGAACTGTTTGCAAGTTAAATAAAACCTTTTTTGCCAACCAATCAATCTACCGTCACCGATACATTTACACAAACGTGTTTTACTTTTAACCAATTACTCGATACTTTATGAAAAATTCATATATTCCGTAGCGATTCTAATCGATTCTCGGCCGGTATAGCTCGCTTCGATAATCGTCATCGGACTCGCATTCATTAGCACGGCACTACGGCGGTACACAATGCAAACATTATGGCTTATGTAGATGTGGTCTGATTGTTGACAATCTTTTATGTGTGTGTGTGTACAACAATGCGTATAAGGAAATATTTTAATATGTACTTTCTTGAGTCATGCAAATTCATTTTGTGTTCCCGCAGCTGGTACACACGCCTCTTCTGTATAAGAGGGAATGGCTGAAAGATGGTGCTGCCGACTGCTTCGTCTCCCTGCTAGGTGCAATATATCATTCCCGCAACAGAAGAGGACAGGAGCATGAGAAGAGAAAGGTCTTCGCTTTTTTGTTTCTAGGACATGCCAGTTTCCTCACTATGCTATAATTTTTAAGTTGGGGTTATCACTGGGTCACCATTGCTGTGTTCTCATTGTTGCTTCAGCGAAATACCTCATAGAGCCTGCGAAAAATGTAACTGGTCTGTTCTTGGGTCATGTCATGCAAATTATTTTGCTAACAGTGAAGTTGATCAAATTCAATTTTCAAAAGTGGTTTGTTGACGTCATTATTTGAAACAGATGTGCAATGTTCCGAATTTAAAAAGTTTTGATCTTGGTCGCCAGTTGTTCTTTTTTGTTTTTATTATTTTGTATTCGATTTTTTTTTTCTTTTATGAGTTGAAGCGCCAGCCGGCCACACACGAATTTGCGCTTTAATTGCATGTTGTAGGTTTTATTATTGTAAATGATTGAAATCAACTTAGATCATCATTTTCGAAAAAAGTTTCGATTGCTTAATACCTAAAACAAATGTAAATAAAAAAAAACTCTTTTCACACTTTCCCTGAAAACTTTAAACCTTTTCCAATAAGAATTAACAACACCGAAGGAATATTAAGAAATATAAATAGCATGGCTATAAAGCATTACAAATGTAATTCCAACAAAAGTCTGTCAGTAAATAGGATATAACTTGGGTAGTAAACTGATAGAACAGTTAAACTGAGAATGGCAACTCGGTTTTTGTAATGGGATCCTGTTTAGGTATCGTTTTTATGACGCATTTTACGATTTCGCTATGTGAAACCATCTTACTGTCGAGGTGCGGCTGCATTTTCTGTTAGTATTTTTTGAAAGCATGTAAAATCATGTGTTTGTCATTTTAAGCTTAGGAGGGTTTATGTTGTCCTTCCTTGTGCATCCTGGGCATAGAAGTAGGCTTGTAAAGAATAAAGATATAAAAAAGGCAACGGATGATACTTGTACATAAACCTACGTTCTTAAGTAATACCACTTAAATCACTAATTTATATACAAATCGCTAATTTTTTTAACTGAAAAAAATTCAATAAAACCTTCAAAAGGAAAAAAGTGCCCTGAGTTTTCTTTAGCAATGTTTCACACCATTTGTAGACATTAGTTTAGTTTAATAATTTTAGTTTAATTTAGTAATTGTTTGTTTCTTCAAATAATAAGTCATTGTTTCCTTTCGCATCTCGATTTCTATATGATAAATATTTGTAGACCAAAAAATAAATGACATTCTGTGGTGAGAATAGTGTCTTTATTAATAATTCTATAATACAATTAATTCTAGCGCTAATTGTTTAAGCAAACGTGTAAACAACACTAAATGATAAAATAATGGGAGAACTAATTAAGAAAAAACTTCTGTATTAAAAATATAATCTAATAAATGACGTTTTAGTTTATAAAATAATAAGCTATTAAGTCATAAAATCCCACAATTTAATGACATCAAAGAAAACTGGTTTGGTTACAAACGGGTGATTTTATAACCACTTATGTGCCAGGTATTGTATTATGTACATAAGCACACGTCATAAAAGAATAATATTTTTTTAAACAAGGTAGGTATAATGTTTTTGTTAATAGAGAACGAAGTATTTTTTGTTTGAAAATGGACCAGTACCTGAATTAAATTGTGAGCGTAAATAACATTTTATTTCAATTCGAATTATTATAATATTTAAGTCAATAATAATGGTAATATTCGATGCTTTTTTTGTAAATACGAAAAAGCCATTTAAAGGGGTCTTTCTTCTATATATATATATATATGTTGACGTTTAAAAAGTGTTGATTTATCAGCGTATTTTGAATATTAAAATGGCTTTTGATTTAAGAATAATTTTTAAAATACTAGCTGTGCCCAGCGGTTTTACCCGCTACCCACTTAGGGGTATGGAAAATAGATGTTGGCCGATTCTCAGACCTACCCGATATGTACACAAATTTTAATTTCGTTTAAATCGGTCCAGCCGTTTCGGAGGAGTATGGGAACGAAAACTGTGACAAGAGAATTTTATATTGTATTAGATAATACATACATTTATGTCTCTCTTATGAACATTTTTGCCTGTTTCTACAATTAACAACTTTTGTTTTTGTCAACTTATAAACCACCAACCCGTAATAATTTCAGTATATCCACGATCATGGCTTTCACGACTGCGCCGAAATATCGAAAAATCAAAGATAAATTTCCCAAATTTCAAATGTTATATTAATTAATGAAAACGTGTGCTAGTTAACATATTTCTCAAGTGTCAAAAGCATCAGATAACAAAAATTAACATACCATACTCTGTATTAACAAATATTCATGCTTATCTTATAGGATCAAACAACTTGAAACTACCCTTACAAGTTTTTAATATGTGCTAAGTTAACACTGTTTCAAGTGTATGAAAACTTTACCACATGAGTAAGTAACGTACAGAAGCCAAACTTTACAAAATTCTTCTTCTTCTTCTTTGTGCAAAGACTTGCACTTGGCTGTATTCACGTACACTTACCTAAATTAAATAACAATTTTGGATATTTAAACTTTCCCTTGAAGCAGAGAACTTTGTTTCTACAACTAATCTAATTGATAGATTCACCATTAACGACAGACCTAGTTGGTCGAATTTATTCGCATAGATAATATCTACCTATGGCATTAGATTAGTCATCATCATCGGTCTAGCCTTTTCCCACACACACACACTCGATAACACAATAACCCTTGCTACGCCTGGCAGCAATACTTTCAGACTCACACGCACTGACAGTCCGTAACGACTGTCAATGACCTACAAAGTGCCAGGATCAGCGCTTTGCATTTGTATAAATATTGGTCTCTGTTTTTCTATCTACTCTATGGCTAACTGCATAAGTTCAAGACGTGTTTCTTAGTAGTTAATATGCTAATATTGCAACGCATACTAACATTGTGCTCGAGCATTGAAACTGAGCAGTGTTTATGATTATTTCTTTTGAAATTATTGTGATTACTTTCTAGGTAATGTGTTGAAAATTTCTGTTAGCTATGTTGGAAGTTTGAATAAGAAATACTATTATAAATGAGGCTAGGTGTGAAAGAAAATGTTGACGAAAAAACCTGAAAAATGTTTACAAAAATAATGTTTTTTGTAACTCTAGTTTCTTTTTAACGTTCTTGTAATAAGATCAAATATTCCTTATTTATACCGTTTCCTTTTTCATGTAACATTGAAACTAATTCCTAAGATCTATCTCGGAATTTCGTCAAAGTTTGAAGTCTGCTTTTAAATCGTCTAATATTAGCATAGACTATTTTAAATATTTCGTCTGTGAAGTATTACTAATACTCTTAAAACATGCAGGTTTATTATTAGTGCGTTTGTCACTAATACGTCAGACAACAAATTAATGAGTCGCAGAGACGCACACGTCCCGCAGATGCGATCTTGCGATTTGTTGAGTAATTGTACGACTAATCGCATTCATATGTCTTTCATACGTTCAATTAGTCGCAGACTATTTTATGCAGATGACCGTATTTTTCAATAGAAGCTGTGAAACGCCTACACAATGCAACATTGCATAAGATAAACGTATTTTTTAATTTAGGTATGAAGTAAATAAATCAATAAATTTATTGACACTCACATGTTAGGTTACATACAAAATTTTACAGATTTATAAAATTACTTAAAATTATTAAATACAATACTGCAATATAAATAACAAAGATAAAATCTTATGTCAATCAAAACTCCAAAATAAGCCCGTGGTCCGAAGAGAACATGTGTTTTTTTTTAAAAGAAAGCATAGACACAGGCATGCGTTTAGTATCGCGTTACAAATTCGTCACATTCTTTGCCCCTTGTCTCTGCACGACGCCATTTTGGTTTGACCCCTATTCTTTACGGATGCGTTCTTTGACAGATGTTAGTTTAAAATGGTCGTATGCAGCCCTCATTTCATATGAATACGGTAGCATGTGGCAGTTTCAAGTTACAACGATGGGTCACGTACAAACGATTATTAAAAAATAGTGGGCGGTGAATAGAAGATGGTTGACTTGAAGAATCATCGCTGGACACTCGAAGAATTATCCATGCGATGGACAACCTCAGACTACTAACGTTCTTATTACATAAAGAAACGGTGGGAACAGAAATAATTCCTTTGAACTTTTTTATTAAATAAAATCATAAAACAACAGGAAATGTTATCTTTGATTCTGTCAGTGCGCAATAAAAAGTGATATTTGATATACGGGTGGTCGTAAAAATCCACACAAGTTAATAGTAAAGTAACTTGGAACTAATCACTGTGTGTGACGGCGACGATAGTAAAAAACTTATAAATTACTAGTAGCAAAACAATTTGTTCTTAAATGCTAGTAATCTAATAATTTCTGCAATAATCTTTTTCCAAATTCAATCTTACTTTACGATATTCCAATACAAGACTTCATGGATCAATGATCACGATAATTTTATGACGTAAAAGCTGTCAAGCTACTGTCATCGAATACTTTTTTTTAAACCACAGAGTAGTCAAAACCACAGTTAACAAAAAAAAGTCAGCATCCCAACTTTTCACACACTTGGTACACCCGTGTAGAAAATTTTAAGTACATATTTTAAAAGTGTTGTTTTTAAATAATTCCTTAGTGCGAAGTCGAACCGGTCACACATTTTTATTTACATACCTCAGTGTGGGTTTACTATAGCGATTATTTAATTAGGCATACGCGTTGTGGTCGTCACGGTACAGCACACACCTAGGGTTACCAACCGTGCGAACTAATTGTCCGGGATTTTTAGCGAACCGTCTGGATTTTTCCTCCATGTTCATTTATCCGGAATTTTCTACATTATACACAGTGGTGATTTGTAAATCAGTACTTTGTTCAGTAATATTACTATTTAAAAAAGTTCTTAATGAATGTCCAGAGTTTAAGTGAGCACAGCTTTCTGTCTTTTTATACTTATAAATGGTAACCCTATAAACACCTACCATTTTGTGCTTGTAATGATTTACTTGTAATGAATAACCGTGTTAGTTCTAATGTTGCGTTCAGAACTAATTTGAGTTGTAATCGCATAATTGGGTTATTAAAAGTAACGAGATCATGTTACTTTGGCTTTATTTGTTCACCATGGATCATTTAAATTCTGATAAAAAATGTTTTTATTTAAATTACTAAATAAATTTTGAACCAAAAAAAAGTATAACGAGTTTAAATCTAGCCATTCCATATTCATAAATATAATCAGAAAGCAATAATATGCTTTCGTTTAAATTAAATCTAGTTTATTTTTATGAGCCTTCTCCCAATCCTGCGCAACGGATTCCTACCACTGCCATGTTGCGCTTCATCCCACCAATTAACGAGAAAGCCGACAAGGTGTCTCCCCATCTTATCCTCCGGCTCCAATTTTGCAACATGCTGCAAGTTGACATGATCGACAGAAAAATCATTAACAAAAAATAAATGGAAATTGTAAATTTTGTCCGGTTATATATAACTAGAAGAAAACTTTCATAAAAAATAACCTACCAAAAGTAAATAAATACCTACACTTTTCCCACCCATACCTACAGTATCGCTACCGCCTACAACGGTTTAACCTAGCATCGGCTTTAACCAATGGTGGATTCGGTCGGTCAGAGGTCTGAACTACGTTTAAAATTAACAATTTTTTTTCATCAGACTGAATACAAAGTGTGATTAGCGGCTGTTTAATTATTTAAAGAATACTTGTGAATGATTTTATTTAAAACTAGCTTTTGCCCGCGGCTTCGCTCGCGTTAAATTCGGGGTAATACAGTTCCCCTTGCGCCTTATTGATTTGTAATAACAAAGCTTAGTTTTCCTTATACTTCCCTCTTTCTCCCTCAAATTCCACTTTTTTTTAAAGCATAGCCTATGTACGTCTCCTGGTTCCCAACTATCTTTGTACTAAAATTCATCAAAATCAGTTTAGCCATTAAAGCGTGAAGATGTAACTAACAAACTGACTTTCGCTTTTATAATATTAGTAAGGATAGCAGATGCGATGACGAGACTTGAACGCGGTGTTGATTACATTTAGTTTCAATGGTGGAATTAGTCTCTGTTGTTTAGATTGCGTGTAGAAAAATTAAGTATCTATCAAGAATATTATATATTATTTTTTTCGAAAAGTTAATATTCTAAAAGCAATTTATTACTTAAGCCCTTTAATTGCAATTGCAGCTTAAGTTAATAAAATAATATAAATAACGACTAAGTACTTACTTTTTAGTATGTACTAAAATAACCCTGTAAAACGCTGTAAGTATTATTATTTTAATAAAAATTATAATTTAATGACTTACAAGTTTTTACTGCATTACACTCGAGAAATTAATAACAGGATTCTCTTTAAATATTAAAAACTTAATTGAGCCTATTCATAATTATATCATTTGGTAATAAATTAATGAACCATTACCATCAAAGATTGATTTCGAATTTAAGTCGTTAATTAAACTAATGTGACAAAACAAGCGAATTTTTAATTTCAAAATAGCTTTAAGTGTCACAGAAACATAAAAATAATAGGATACAAAAATAATCGCATGCTTGGTAAGTAAATCTCGGAAAAGGGCTGATATAATGAATATGAAAACTTCAGTAAATTGCCTAGCATGAGCACGTTGAATATGGTAACAGGGAATAATATAACAACGTTGTAAGAAAACTTATTTTGTATTTTAACCCTGCAATAACTAAGAAAATATTTACTACCAGCTTTTGCCCGCGGCTTCGCTCGCGTTGAATTCGAGGTGACACAGTTCCCCTTTCCTGATTTGCTGCTACCTGCAGTTTTTGCCCTTGCACCTTATTGATTTATAATAGCAAAGCTAAGTCTTCCCTTTTCTTCCCTCTTTCTCCCTCATATCCCACTTTTGCCGTCTCTTGGGTCCCAACTATATCTGTACCAAAATTTATCAAAATCGGTTTAGCCATTAAGGCGTGAAGAGGTAACAAATAAACAAACTCACTCAGAGGTAACAAACAAACAAACAAACTCACTCACGCTTTTATAATAAATTAGTAAGGATAATAGAAATAGTAAACCCCTGTTTAATTCCAGCTACAGTGGAAGCGGGCTAGCCACGCAGCGCGAGAGATGAGCCAAGATTGCCACACACTGATAGTGGAAATCGCCGTTCCGGTAGATCACGGCGAAGTTGATGTGACATCTGGAGGGATTTGGGGACCTTGGCCCAGCATTGGGACAAAACAGAGCCTAGATAAAAAAAACCCGTTTATTTTTAAACTGATTCATAGTCAAAAATATTTTTTTTATAAACAAAAACTAAACATTAGAACAAAGGGCAATAAATAATAACACATAAAATTTAATGGTGTCCCAAGAAACAATGGCTGCCATTTTCACTTTTTTTGTTCCGTCCTTGTAGTCCGTTAAGTCATAGTTAAGTCAGGTAGGACTTGCCTTGAATCAAGCCTTGTTTGGACTCTTTAGTGCCCTCACTACATAAATGTAAGTGGAATTATCATTTTATACATTGCAACATTTAATGACGATCGTGAGGACCAATTTTTGAAATAAGAATTTGTAATAATTGCATCGCATTGGACGGTTAACTTTTTTTATTTAGAAGAGTAAGAAAAACTAACTGGTTTATTTTTGTTTTCGTAAACCCACTACTTGGCAAAGTAGTGTATCAGTCTTTGGTAAGAAAATTTTTTGATCGTATCCTGTCTCGATCTAGGACTTTTTTTTCATTATTTTTGTAAATCAGTAACTACTAAGCAAATAGGCCACCCCCAAGTTGCACCAAGACACCCTCCTGCGCTTGCGCATAATACCGGATATGTAAGGGTGGTAACCTATCCACGGACCGACCTAGGCAAGCGCGGCTTAACCTGAAGATCGACCCGAGCAGCTCTTATTATTATCATAATAAAAAAAACTTTAAGCACAATTCCCAAATCCGTCCAGAATTCGCATTCCCCAACAATTCACACCACATTTGTTAGCGGCCTATTAAACCCAGTAGCGGTGGCCAATTACCAAGCTCTTCAGGCCTGGACCCTCGCAGACACCCAGGGGTAACCCGACCGAATGTAAAACACTTTTATTATACCCTTTTCGGTCGAAAGAACACGACTCTTAAAATTGGCTGTCGTAAAAACGCTAAACAGAATTTCGCCCGCGGCAATGCTCATGTAGTTTCGTTTTTGTTTTGTTTGATGAATCGTTTTGTAATTAAATAATTTATTTGGAGTATTGTTTTATAGTGTTTTATACTACTGTTGAGTTTTTTTTTCTAGCTTATAATAAGAGACAGAGAGAGTGTTGTTACTATTTTGCTTGTGATTTTTCTCTGATCACAAGACCCGAAAATTCGGAGACATGTGACATCTACCTACGCGCACTGACCTCGTGTTGAGGATAACTGTCCCCGACCTGGGTACCACCCAACAGTAGGAACATAATAAGTGGACTCTGCTAAGCTAATTTCTATCGCTGATTAAAACGCACGTTTATTTGACTAAAAACTTAAAAGGCAAAGATAATCCGTATTTTATTTCTCACCGGGCGCCGCTTACCGCTATAATTACATGTAATTACACATTTTGATACGGCCTTATCTAAAACGGTACGCTCCTTGCATTTTGGACACATACATTAATACCGTAAGAGATAACTCAAAATAACCCAAAAAAGTCAATGGACATACAGTCCAAACAGTATTTTTCGGAGATAAGTTTTTAGAGTACGATTTAGGAAAATGATCCCTTTGAAGATAAAGTTAAGGTTTACTTTTATATAGTAGTTTTGTTGGTTATAGAACCGGTTTGAAAAGGAGATGTGCGTGAGCTTGTTGGGAAAAACGATTATTATTGTACTCGTACGAGAATATAATGCGTCGGAATTCAGAGGGTTGACTGCGCCTAAGTAATTGGGAAGTCAAAAGGAACTTTTTTCTTTGGCAGGACAAAACTTTGCCAATACTTGTTGAAAAGTTGAAAAAAGTTTGCGTGTGGTTTGTGAAATTATTAATTTTATGGAATAGATACGTGTAGCTAATGTTTTAAATAAACAAACATGACTGGCCATTATACTTCTAACTTTTTTCTCTAAACATTCCGGTATGGCTAAGCCGTATAAAAAAGAATACGTCATCCAATAAAAAAGATAAATTCTATTTAAAACATTTAAATTAAATGAAATGCGCATTCTGCGTTTGAATTCTTGTGAAAAATATGATGCGACCGGATTTCATACCTGCATGCATCCGTTAGAGACCTGACATCGTATTATATCAAGTTACTTTTTTTTTTCAAAACACTATTTGAAACGGTAAGGACACCTCTCAAAATGATCTAATAACTTTCTATTTCCTTCTCATTCATCCTACATTTATGCAAGAGTGAGACAAAAACTCGTCTGAACTACAAAATTAATTCAGTGTGTTGACATTGAAAGTGGTAGGTATATGAACACGTGTAATTAGCGACAAAAAATGTGTAAGTGAGAGGTCCCATTCGAGCGACTGAAAGAGATGAGAGAAAAGCTTGATTATTAGTTTTAGGATAAAGTTGAATAGTACCCATGATAGTTTTGATAAAAAAAAACATCAGTTTTTTTTTACCAGACGTCCAGAGACAATAAAAAGAACATGTGCAACGGGAAAAGTTTCAGTATTTAATACCAAAGGCATTCATTGTAGATGGATGCTTTAAGGATGAAAAATATCCAGCGCCCATTAGGTATACTTTTCGCCGGATATGGTCATCAAAATAGAATATCTTAATAGCTAAAAAAATACTGCAAGTTATTTGATACGTCACCGGGTTTTCCCTATCAAAGTCCGCATATTTGGTCTATCTTTTAATCTACTAGTCCGATCTAAACTATCGATAAAGAAACTTTTCTGGAAATTTCTAAAACAAACAAAGTTAGTTGTTTTTGGAGTCTGGAGATTTAACCTGGCAAAGGAAAGGTTATGATTACATGACTACAAGTTTACAACCCAGGCTTCACTTGATTTTTGCACTATTTTCAAATTATCCGATACCGAATCGTCACGCCAGCGGCGTTTCTTCGACTTTGCCTCGATGATGAATGTGAAGACTGCCCAGCAGTGGAACAGATTTTTGTTTATTTAATTATTTTCAAGCTTTTGTCTTAAACCGTTTCAATGGCGCGTTAATTGAGAATAAGTTACATCTGACAATATTGTAGGCATGCGTGGCATTTCTTTTTTTTGAAAATCCTATAGTAATCCGTATGCCATCTTGTTTGTTTAGCTGGGAGACTGCAAATAACAGTCTATCGTAGCTTTAAGCCCATTTAATGTCCGTTTCCAGTTTTTTTTTTTGGTTTGGTCGCTTATAATTTGTAACACTTACTAATGCCATACTTCACCCTTTGCGTACTTAATTTAACGATATGAATGAAGTTATTTTAATCAGAATTTTATTGTCATATTTAATATTCACCGTATTTTTAGCGTGGTTAATGTTTTAACTTGTTTGTTCGCATTAACCAGTGGCATTTTTGCCAAAAACTTTTATTACCAAGTAGGATTATTTATAAACACAACATTGTTATGTCTATGTACATAATCACTTCTTAATAACTTACATGTAAAGTACCTAAAAGATTACGAAAGGAAATTATTTGCAGATAGGTACTATTTTTAGATTACCGACGGATTAAAAAATAATTTACCCGGCTTTGCAACGGATCTTACACTTAATTCCTAGTTCTTTAGATAAGGTCTGATCAAAATCAACAATTGAGTGCTTACTTTTTGACAAGTCTTGATGATTTGTTCGTAAATTAAAATCTGTAAATATTAGAAAGCAGCAAAGGCTACAGGTTCGCCCTTGACGAAAAAAAATTGGCGCGGACTTTCGTCAACACAACTTTGTATAAAGTCTTCAAAAATAATTTTAAACTAATTTGAACTTTGAGTCCTTGAAATAAGAACCAGCAGGCAATTTTTGAAATGCACTTGTTTTAAGTTTTTTGCGTCGCTTTTTTGGACGTATCGTAGAATCTGTCGGTTCTAGGAAATGCTCATTACAGGCGTCGGGAGACAGAATTTATATCTTTACGGTTGATATCGCATGTATGCTTTATTTTTATTGCCTTTTTCTTCCTTAATTGCAGTCATTAAAGCAGGAATTATTATAAAAACAAGCTATCTTTACGATTTATCCTGTGATTTGGTAGTTTTACACCGGTTTCTGGAAAGAAAATTATCAACGCGTCAAATTAAACTAAAATCATGTAATGACTGGCTGTTGATAATTCATTTAACCAATCACAGATTTACGTTTTGGTTATAAATACTTTTGTGATGATTTTCGCTCTAGAAGTCAACGTCACTGTAGTTGGCTGAGAAAGTCAAATCGACTTTAAAACATCTTGCTATGACAATACATGCAAATGAATTTTCACTATGAATAGAGGCTACAATCAGAACCTATATACTTAGACAGACATTACATGGCCTAACCTACGGGCAGGGTTACAAAGAACGAATACGTGGTCCGTATTCCGTATGGTAATCATAAAGCGAGATTAACAGCCTACCATGAAATCTCACTCGATGACAGATCGAAATCAATTTGAATTCCAATGACAAACTATCCGAACGCGACGATTTGAATTCCGAAGAATGGAAATGTAGAAGACCCGCGCTTCTAAAGGCCGTTAACGTTTTGTAGGTACTAAGTTTGTGAGGTTGGTACAACTGTGACGTTGACGGTTTTGTTTTAGGGTGAAAAGACATGTTTTGGTCATAAATCAAAACTTCAAAAGTTTAACATGTAAGTAGGTACGTTATTTTACTGAAATTTAAGTTAACTTTTAACTGACTATATCTTGAAAGTAAAAAGCATCCAAAAATCGTATAGGAATGCTTCGAGGCTTGGAGAACATTGCTATTATCGGAAATTCCTACGTTTCATTTAGATCATAACTTGTCAAACCATGACTTCGTAGAACTTGCGTTTAAAACTGTGGACACGTCTCGGTCATGATTATTAGAACTGCTGCAAACGTCATTGAAAATTTTATTTTATGGTGGGTGATATTAGTTGCACAGTATATTTGTAAACGCATTCAGTATTCCGCGTGTGCTCAACGAACAACACGAGCGCATTAACATTCTCAACTCTCGCGCAGGTTCTCATAGCAAGCCGCACGCGTTTAATAGCTGTCTCTGTAATGCGACTGGCTTTTGTTATAAATATACAGCTTTTTTTATTCCATTGAGGAAAATCCAAAATGTGACATGTTATTTTTGTGAAAACCGGATTTTGTTGGTACTTAACATTAAAAAAATATTAAACATTTTCTTCCGCACCGTTGAAAATTTGATCTATAATTTCAAATTAGTTCTTTTCAAGATTTAGTCTACTAATATGATCAAATGAGTCCTGAATCAAATACTTGTCGATAATTGAATTACTGCTACTACCCAATAATTATTTATCAGTCGTTAAATAAACTATTAACTACTAAATCAAAGATTTTACAGCCACAAAACGGACATTCTGAATGTAACAACAAATAAAAATAATCAGATCCAATAGTACTCGCCGAGCGTAGGAAATGCGATTATATGAATAATTCATTTGAGATAACGACCAAAATAAGACGATTGTTCGTTTCTGAGAATCAGTGTTTAGATCTCTTTCCCGCCCAGAACTTTAAGAACACCGACGCGACAGTCTGCTTATATGTTACTATACTGTATAAAAACAACGTAATTTAAAAATAATCCTCACAGATATTTATTTTGTTTTTTTTTTATCAAAAATATTAACTAGCAAAGCACCAACGATGAAATATGCATAAAAGAGCTTTTAAAACTTAAAAAGTTACAAAATTTCGTTTTCGAAGTGGTCGCTCGTAACCCAGAGTTGTCGCATTTAACTGTGCGCCATAAAAGAAGAAAAATAATAAAATATATTTTTTCTTTAAAAGAATAAAGGGGTTATAAATAATATTCTTTTTTGCTCGCAACGCGCGGTCACCGCGCTGAGAAATGGGTTGCAGCGTCGAAGATTTCGTCTGAATGAGACAAGGATTTGGTGTAAAATATTTTTGGACCCTTCAAAACCAGTTTAGGATTGATAAAGTATTAGGTTCTTAAGCTAGTGAGAGGGATGTCTTAAAAAAAAACAGTTTTAGGCATTTGTGAAAAAAATAAAGCAAGGCTACCAACGTTTGTCCATTAATACGAAACCAAAAAACTTTAATAACGTCGTAATGTGTATAATTTCGTTACAATAAACTATATTTTTATTAAGGACATCCCAAGTTTTTCATTAAGCAGGTGCGTTTGCGCACATTTGTTGGGCTATTTTGTTATTTATTGGGGTCCCGCTGATCATAAAAAATAAATGGCATTACAATTATCAACTTTGTTCCTCATGAGTTGTCATTTTAGTACTGCAATGAACATTTCAATAATTCCGCCGGACATAGTCAAGTTAATTAATAGTTTCTGTAGAAGCAAGTTTATCGTGAGTTGGTAGGTGTATCATGCCATTTACTAAAGGGTGAAATGTATTGGAGTTAACAAGCTTTTACTAACTTGTCGCGTAGAACAAAAACTTTTTGTACAGACATAAGTATTATGTAAGAGCTATTTTACATGTATTACCTATTTACTCAATGTGTTTCTTTTATTTAATCTACAATTAATCAACTTCGATTAATTTCTGAATTAACAGTTGACTTTAATAGATAGGCAGAATTTGCGCGATTCACAATTTCTGCCTAACTATTCTCCTTGTTTTTTTCATAACCTTAAAACTTTTACTTCATTCTTAACCTTTATTGTGAGCGTTCCAATGAAGATTGCTTTTAAACGTTATAGTGGATGATTATTGTTACATTTACCCTATTAATAGCTAAAGAGTTTATTTTATCAGGTTGGTACTTAAAGCGTACCGTCTTTCTCTAAGACTTAAACCTATCCAGAAAGAAATTTTATATTGTATTTGTGTAAATAATATGAATGTAATTTTTCCCAAATGAAAACCAGTGAGTTCTAAATTTATTTGTGTAACATTTTTATCTTTAACAACTGGAGGTGATTAGATGGGCATCGTACTTTATCAACTGTGTTTTTATTGCTTTTTTTATGACACAGGGCATTTGCATGTTCAACCAATGGCTGGTGCTATGCAGTAAGTTACGTTTACGACCGACAAACGCAAGTTTTGAAAAGCGTGTAAGCAGCATGGCATGTGTCCAGTTCAGAACGGTCTCAAATGGATGCAAAGTTCACATTTCACGCGGCTACATCGGTTCACCGTCACCGATAACGTATTAATTACGTTATAAATTACTCGACACACTTCCCGACAACTGATAACACACCGACGGCGCCAAATGCACATAAAACACCACAAGAAACGACGGATGTGACTAGAAAACGTTGACGCCAGCCAGTTCTGTATATGTAAACGAAAACAGAGACGTGTAAATAGCACGACCCGCCACCCGCCGTGGTCGCACCGTACCGTCGCGAAATCTGTCACCGATTATAAAAATACACTAAACGATCTCAGTGGCGAAATTGCAGGCCAGCGACCCCTCACTGATGGGCCATAATTAATCGGTCGGCACATACCTAAACACGACGTGCATTGCGCTGTCCACGCGCCTTCAAACTCCAAAACACGTCGAAAAACGCACACCGTTTGACACAACACGCACGTTACATACTTGTTATCACACACTGTTGTCGCTTGTTGCACTCGCGATGCACGTAATGTGGTACACTGGTCATTATTTTGTTTATCGCCGGCAGTTTTAGTAGTTGTCGGCGAGCGCGTGATACGGTCCGCGGCCGGCCGAGAGTCGCGAGTATACTGCACACAACAATGGAGCGCGGCGCGCGCGAGAACGAGCCGCCACGCACACTGGCGCACTCCCACTCACACAGTGGGCCAAGGCGTGCACCGACGCGCGCTTATAAAAAACCAACGATCGGTATGCAGACGTTCGGTTTGAGCAGGTCCTCGGCTTGACGCTGTTTTCGTCTGCGGTCCAGGGTTCCCGAAATACTTACAACACTCTCCACATATTTAAATTTTATAGGGATAAGTTTTAAAAAAAAGATATAAATAACGAGTGTTTCTTCGTTATTATGATCTAGAAATACCACGTTTTTAATTTATCGATTTAAGTAGAAGTAAAGGCATTTTTTATTATTTTTTTTAAGCAGGTGCATTTTTACATTATTTGATTAAAAGATTTTGTACCTATTTGGAAGTAAGTTTTATTTTAGTTCTTTTTAGTTTCATTTTAGTATGAACCTACAAAGAGAAATGTTAATAATTTAAAATTAGAATGAGATTTGTGTTTAAATAAATTTATTTGTTATTCCGTGATTTAATTTCCATAGATAACAATAAAATAATATGCTGATACTACCTTTTCGACAATACAATCAACTGTACCATCTCAAAACTTATTAATAAACTATTTCAAAATAAACAATTACCTGCACAACAAAATCGAAAACAATTTTCTTAAAAAAATAATACTTATAAAACTACACGAGTCTGGGGAGAAATTCCCACATGGCAACATTAAAAACAAAAGAACGGCAGTCAGCGAACCTTGAGTGGGCAGGCGATACGATTCGAGCCTGCGCCCGAGTCAGCGCGCCATGTTGCCGGCGGGAGGAGCGGGACGCCGCTATACAGCGCTGTTTCCTTCTTGCTCGCACGCTTGTTAGCGTTATTGCGTGCCGTAACTATACTCGTCAGCGACTGTACCACACACCCACACGTACGCATTGTTATCTTACACAAAATTTATAACGAGCAAGTCGTATTCGGTCGGTCCCGGTCGCGGGCACTCCTAAATTCTTTGCGGAAGGGGTTCATTTTTTTCTCATCTCGAATCCTTACGCCTCAGTTTCGCCAGAGGCTAAATAAAATTATAATGATCGCTAATGTTGATAGTTTGTTTTGTGTGATTCGGCTTGTTATTTTGGCAACACTGATAGTTTTGGCGGGCTCCGCGTTGTGAATGGTTACTATGAATGGCGTGCGTTTAGTTTTAGCGTGTTTTACTTTGGAGATTTTGTATGTGTTGCGAAGTACTTTATTGTATGTATGTTTGTTTAGGTATATTGGTATGCGTGGGCCGGTTGTTGCCTACTGTTTTCGATACCTACATTATCCTTTCGTGTGGTGTAGGTAGACGGGTGGCAAACGAGTTGGTAGGTATTTTATTTGCTATACTTTTGGATGTGTGAACGGACTGTCACCTTTTTACTGCAATGGCGTCTTCGAAACACGAGATGGCTGCTGTATTGCAGATTAGGAGGATTGAGGACGGTTCACCGGTTGGCTGTGTTGAATATAAGAAAAATAAAATGTAGGTAATAATATCAGGAACGTCGAGCTGTGGCGTTTATTAAATTATATCTTTGATAAATAAATATCATGCTTGGTCGAATGTCGGAGAGTTTTCTAAAACAAAACTACACGCCGGTAATCTCTGAAGGATTATTCAGAAGTGCTCTATTAGAAATAAGGCGCTCTGGGTCATAAGCCCATTGGGCCCTATTGCCATCAACTGGGTTCAATTCCATAATCCGGGTTGAAGGCCAGAAAGTAAAAACAATCACATAAAAATAGGTTCCTAATTAAAATATTTAGTAAGTAGGTACTTTGAAAACCGCACTTCTCCGTTCTGTTTGACCGGGAAATCGAATCTTGTCCAACAAACATGACGTCCCGAACGAGTCAATGCCGTCGCGGATGGACGCAGTAATTATTAGCTAATTAGTAATTAATTAACCACACAAATTATGTCTCAATAATAAGCACTTTCTACGGTACGTACTTACGTAGGTTATAATATAACCTACGTAGGTACGTACCGTAGAAAGTCCGTAAACCGTCACGTTATAATATTATTATAACGTGACTATAAAGGACTTTTTAGGATTCCGTAGCCAAAGTGTAAAACGGACCCTATTACTAAGACCGCTGTCTCTCCGTTTGTCACCAGCCTGTTTCTCATGAACCGTGATAGTGAGACAGTTGAAAAATTCACAGATGATGTATCTCTGTTGCCGCTATAACAACAAATACAAAAAAAAACGGAATTAAAGAAATATTTAAGGGTGATTCTTTTGCCGTTTTTAAATATGGAAACATTTGTGCGCGAGTCCAACTCGCACTTGGCGTATTTTTTTTTTTTAATTTACCGTAATTTCAAGTCATCATCATCTAGCCTAGCCCTTTTTTATTATCTTTCTAACCGGATGCAGCTGAATACCAGTGTTTTCAACGTGACATGAGAGATAGACTTAGTAGTTTGTGGAGGTCAGATAGGACGTCCACAACCTACTGAGCAGTTGAGGATAACCTTCGGAGTTCATTTGCCAGTGAATTTTCATTAAATAGTGAATATAAAAAATAAGTATTATAAAAGCCTTTAATTTCATGCATTTTTTTATTATTGATAGGCTCGCGTTTGACCACTATCTCACCTGATGGTAAGTGATGATGTGGTCGACGATGAAGCACGCTTACCTAGAAATAACCTATTCACTCTTGACTTGAAGACCCCCAGGTTATAGCTGTCAGGAAATACAGACTCCGGCAGGGAATTCCACAAAACTAAAAACTAATAATACTAATACTAATTTATAATACTAATTTACAAAACGTTTTCACTATATTAGTTTCTAAATAATAGTTTAATATGAAGTAAGTAATCATGAATTTTATTACAATAAGTATAAGTTACTTAATTGAAAAAAGAATTATAAGTAAAGAAATAATTAAAAGTTTTTTTTTATAATATAATATCCCTGTATAAAAACCACACGGCATTGTTTGGCTAGGGAATCGAACAGAACGACCAGCAGTTGCGGGTGGGTGCCGCAGGAGGACTAATTACCAACGTAGGTGAAGTTATATTAAATTAAAAAACCGGCCAAGAGCGTGTCGGGCCACGCTCAGCGTAGGGTTCCGTAGTTTCCCGTCCGTCACAATAAGTGTTCCCAGTTATGAGGCCAACCGAACAATTCGGTAATACCCGATCCAATGAAATAAGTACCTACAGCGCCATCTTGGGGAATTGGGTTACTAATTAATACAAAGACGTGCAATTTCGGTGGTAATTTTGGATTGCGAGAACCGATTTCAATAATTCTTTTTTTGTTTGAAAAAAGATACGTTCAGGATAATAAAATATGTAAACAAAGTTACAAAAAATGCTTGCATATACGATTATACTACAAACTTAGTCCAGAAATTATTTTGTACAACTTTTTGTCTTTTTTGTACAAAAACTGTTGTGTCAATCAAGTTCAAAATTATTTTCATAGAAAGTCCTTATAAAGTTCTACTTTTCAGATTTTTTTCATATTTTCTAAACTTATGGTTCAAAAGTTAAAGGGACAAGGGACACACACATTGTTTTTTTACTTTAAGAGCGATTATTTCCGAAATTAATGACATTATCAAAAAATGATCTTAGTAAACCCCTATTCATTTCTAAATACCTTTCCAACAATATATTACACGTTAGGGTTGATATAAAAAAAAAATCACTTCCCACTTTACATATAGGGTGGCTACCCTAATAAAACATTTTTTTCAAATTTTTATTTTACCACTTTGTCGGCGTGATTGATATACATATTGGTACCAAATTTCAGCTTTCTAGTGTTAACGGTCACAGAGATTAAGCGAGGACGGACGGACGGACGGACAGACAGACATGGCGAAACTATAAGGGTTCCTAGTTGACTACGGAACCCTAAAAAGCCTCTAAATATAATTATTCCAACAATACGGTACAGTTGACAATAGCAGTCTGTTTATAAAATTATAAACTATTATTTACGTACCGTCCGGGAATAATAATTGTTAATAATTGACACCATACGTCAATATTCAGCCTACAGCTGTCCACTTAGGACAGACATCTTGAATGGCACGTCACTTACTCTTGGTATCTCTTATCCAGTTCCTACCAGCCACCAATGCAAGCAGTGCAGCAAATGCAGCCGCCAAACAATGCAAAAATGCCAACAAAATATTGAATTAGATGAAATAAATAAATTATGCCGTGTTAAAGTTAATACGACAATTTTTTTTTATGAATGGCATCTCGCAATTCAAGCAAGGAGGTTCATCGGCCGCGTTGCGGCCAAATGTGAGCTTGTTATACATATACTATTAATATGAATGCAAAGGATGTATTGGAGGTTTGTTACCCTTTCACGCAAAAATCACAGAACGGATTTTGATAGTGTATAACGTATATAAATAATAAATATCTAGGGACAACTCACACACGGCTATCTGATCCCAAGCTAAGCAGAGCTTGTGTTATGGTAACCAGACAACTGATATACGTACTTATATAATTTATAAATACATACATATTATAGATAAATCACACCCAGACACAGAACAAACAATCACGCTCACCACACAAAGTTTGGGTGGGAATCGAACCCACGACCTCCGGCTCAGCAGTCAGGGCCACTAACCACTAGACCAACAGGCCCGTCAAATATATGTTCTCTTGGGATAATATCGACGTTCATCGGCGAAGCCTCGAGCAATAGCTTGTAAGAATTAATTTCCCTAACTTTAAAGGAGATCACCCAAATATTGCTTTGCATAACAACACTACTCCGTGGCTGCACTGAGAAATTCATGATATAAAAACCCAATAACACTGCACTAGCCAGGAATCGAATCCAAGTCCTCATACTCGGCAGTCGCTATTGTAACCACTGGACCAACTAGGCAGAATTGTATATAGACAAACAGGAACCAATCCGCAAATTATGCCAGAGTTGAGATAGAAATACAGAAAGCTTCAAAAATGTTTTTTCTACCAACCATGTAGAGGCATCTGACAATTTATACAAACCCTGTAAGGGTTAAAGGCAACTGATTTTCAGAGACTAAAACATTAAATTGTCAGATGATTTTGATCTCTGAACTCTGGCAGGTATGAAGATTGATTCCTATTTGTATAAATAGGTCCATATGTCATTCATAACTTCATAAGTCAGTTCCTAATCCTCTTGATAAATTCTGTGGCCTTTTAAGAGCCTAGAAACGAAGGAGTGGTCTTCAAATAAGAGGAATGACCACTAAAGAGAATATAATTGAAAGTCACGCAGTAAATACGCACCAGGCAGGCTATAAATCGAATCCAGAGGTACCTAATGTCAAACGTCATAAGTTTCTACCCAAACACGTAGGTGTCACAATAGGTCCCTTTTAGGCTTGCTACAAACGGGGAGACCATTCGTATTTCGGTTGTGGATTCTGATAATTCTGGAGGAGCTCGAGGCTAAATAATAGCAGCCGCTCGGGTCGATCTTTAAGTTAAGCCACGCTTGCCTGTCTGTGAATGGGTGACCACCCGTTACATACCAGTTTCCTTCGTGCCTCGGAAAGCACGTTAAACCGTTGGTCCCGGCTGTCATTTGTAGATCTTTGACAGTCGTTACAGTGTTCTGAAAGTCTGACAACCAGTCTTACCAAGGGGTATCGTATTACCTAGTACTAACTGGGTTGTGGAGGTCAGATAGGCAGTCGCTCCATGTAAAATACTGATATTCAGCTGCATACGGTTAGACTGGAAGCCGATCCCAACATAGTTGGGAAAAGGCTAGGCAGATGATGATTCTGATAATTTTTAAATTTGTTTTAAGCTTCGTTTCCTTAAAAGGAAAAAACGATCTCGATCTGTCTGTCTGTCAAGACCCTTTATATTACGCAGTGGCTGAGCGATCGACTGCTGCGCTGCGTGTCGCGGGTTTAATTCCCGCACGGAACAAATATTTGTATGACCTGCAGATAGTTGTTTCGGATCTGGCTGTTTGTGTATGTGAGTTTAAATGTTTGTAAAGACACCCACGATACAGGAGACATTCATAAATTCTAAATACATACATACATTCATAAATTGAACAGTATATTTCTTTTAGTAAATTTCATAGATTCTGTTCTACAGAACTTTAATTTACTGCTAGATATTTCTTAAAAATCTTTTGTTTTCCTGGTCAACTACATTTGTTATAGTTTCCAATATCCTGCCAACAAAAGAAACTTCGCTGCTATGTTTAGATATTTAGTTTTTATTTGTTGTCACAGTCATGGACAAATAAACTGGCAAAAACTGTTAAGTAAGTAATATTAAGTTACAACAAAAATTGTTAGTTGCCAAACTAGTTTAGTAGTGATTACATTTACAATAAATAGATCGCTAGCTGAAGATAATACATACACATACTAGGTATTTAGGCTTAGAAAGGAGGATTTATTGGATAACTTTGTTGCTGTCTGTCTGTCTGTCAAGACCCTTTATCTCGGGAACGCGTGGAGGTATTGACGGCACGGTTGGCGTAGTGTCCGCAAGTTCGATCCCCGCACCGAAAAAGTATTTGTTTGACCTACAGATAGTTGTTTCGGGTCTAGTTGTTTGTGTATGTGAGTTTAATTTTTTGTAAACGCACCCATGAAACAGGAGAAATTAATAGTGTGGGGCAACGTTTTTTAAAAAAGAAATAAAGAAATGTAACATTTTTAAGTAATATGAATGCGTCAATTTTGGATCGAAAACAGAGTTATTCTGTAGCATTTTAGTTAAATTGTGTGCAATAAGTCCAACCAGTATCATCTATCGATATGAATCCTTACTTCCTTACTAATATTATAAAAGCGAAAGTGAATTTGTTTGTTTGTTACGTCTTCACGCCTAAATGGCTAAACCGATTTTGAATTTTAGTGCAGAATACAGAAAGATAGATGGGTCCCTGGAGAAGACATAGGCTATTTTTTTTTTAAAAAAAGGTTGACATAAGTATGAGGGAGAGAGAGGAAGAAAAGGGAAACTTAGTACAATAAATAAGGCGCAAGGGCAAAAACTAAATCAGGAAAGCGGAACTGTTTGTTACCCCGAATTTAGCGCGAGCAAAGCCTTAGGCAAAAGCTAGTAAATTATTAAACTGGTGCCTATGTAAAACGTGTCTTTTACATTTTAAAAACGACGTAGTTACATTATTTACGTAATGTTGCACTTAAACAAAATGTCGGTCAAACACAGTAGGTTAGCAACTTCAGTTAAGTATTTTTAAGCTTTTTGATCGCGATTGGACGTTGCTACCCCTTAAAAAATGATAACTTAATACGAAAAATTAAGACAAATTCTTAAAACCTTTCATTCACCAAACACCCTTAAAAATAAAACCGTAGCGACAAGTCGCTAAGTCGCAACGCGTGCAGACAGCCTACGGCAGTAACTCGACAATGATTTCATTAATACGTCGGCGGGCGGGTCGCATTACCGCCGATTACGATCTGTCGCAAGTCGCAGCGACCACGTGACGACTCGTTACGATAACTAGTAACAATAGTATTAACTGTTGCTGAAGAATTTGTTGACGGTTGTGTTATTTGCAGTGATACTTGTGTACCTAGTTTCTTTTTATTTTTGGGGTTGGGAAATCATCAAAAACTTCCCTTCTTCGGTGCGGAGGGGAGGGTCAGACTTCTACTGGCTAAGGCGCAAGCATGTTTTTTCTTTTGCCCTTTATGTTCCGGGCCTCTATCTCTCGCCTATCTCT
This sequence comes from Ochropleura leucogaster, assembly GCA_958449745.1. Lineage (NCBI taxonomy): Eukaryota > Metazoa > Arthropoda > Insecta > Lepidoptera > Noctuidae > Ochropleura > Ochropleura leucogaster. The sequence goes on from OY288225.1 coordinate 8,307,193, forward strand.
TTCGAACCACGGCAGGCCCCACCTAGCACCAAAACTTTGGTCCAGTCACTCGTGCTTCCCACTGTTCACTACACTAGCAGGTACAGGTCTGGCATTGTGCCTAATGGCTGGCAATAGGCCCACCCCCTATTACATAGTACTTAAACATCCTACTAATATTATAAATGCGAATGTTTGTGAGGATGGATGTTACTCTTTCACGTCACAACGGTAGAACAGATCTTGATGAAATTTGGCACAGAAGTAGATTATGGTCTCAAATAACACATAGACTACTATTTTTTTCGATATGACGCGGGCGAAACCGCGGGCGCTAGCTAGTAACTAATATGGCTGTACTATTACTCACACCTTCATTCGGAAGGGAAATAATCATATAACTTCTCCCGCTCTAGGTAGTGCGCCGGGAGTGTCAGACTTTTACCTACTAAAACACATCCATGTTCCTTCTTTTGCCCTTTGTGTTACGGGGTAGCGGTATCTCTTTTGAACAACCCGCAAGCTCAGCAGGATTACTCACATCTCTGCCCAACTCTTCGAGAAATGCAGGACTGATGTTATCCGAAGAACTTTTGAATAAATTGGTTTGTCTTCTCAACAACTGCATGTGGTTTAGATTATTTGTAAATATTGTATCGAGAAGTTATTTGTAGAATTCTCGTCAATAAGGTAATGAAATGCTTGACTGAGAGAAGAATATCAAACGGATTAAGCGCTCTTTGAGGTTCAGTTTTTGATCAGAGGCAACGACTTCTTTCGATCTTTGGAGCCATGTAGACTATGGAGGCATACTAAGTAAAGCAAATAACATAAAAATATATGACTCATAATATGATCATTTACATCCATAATTGCTTAATTCCTGCATGATTAAGTGTGTTGAAAAATAAACTGTAAATGGCTGAATGAATTAGGTGCCAGTTTGCCCTAAGCAATAGTAATAAAGGGCCCTAAGTGAAAATGTTTAGATATCGTTAACAACATTGTAACAACATTTAGCAAAGTTTTATCAACATAACAATTTTACAAATGGATATTCCATTCCACACAGGTGTATATTTTACGACACATTGACAAGACAACGCATATTTATTACTTTTAATTGTCCAATCGTTTAAATTAACTATCTAAAGGACAGCCAGACATTTAATTTAAAACACACAAGCGAATTTAATTAGTATTCTTGAAAAAATAACGTCTTTAACAGCTCCATAATTCTCGACGCTCTCGATTCGCGCGAAATCGTCAGGCTCCATATTTATGGTAAGATATTCTCGTGAGGCAAAGACACGCAAGCATTCTGCCACCGTCCCACCGATCAATGAGTGAATTTTGACTGAATAATTGCCCGCCACGCAAAACCAGTCTTGGGCCATCATTCGTAATTTAAAATGGGAATTATTCAATGCTGCACGTGAATTTCTTCGTTTTATGGCTTATAGATGGCCAGTTGTGTCTTTCTTATGTTTTTTTTTTTTTATTATTATTTTAATCGCGCGTGCTGTGTGAAAAGAATGATTGATTGATAATAAATTATTGTTTGAGCGTGTACTTCATATTGCATTTCGTTAATTTGCGCATTTTAATGCAAAAATAACACCAGCTGGTATTGCGAAATAAATGGGGGTAGATTAGTATTTTTGTTTGTGATTCATTTCACTTACTTTGGATAAATACCGTTTGGAAGAAATGTAAAGTTTAATATGTAATTTGTTAAATTCTTTTTCGTTCCAAACTACTAAGAAACGACTGGACCGATTTGTATAAAATTTTGCGTGCATGCATATCGTATAGGTCTGAGAATTGGCCAATATCTATTCCTCACACCCCTAAGTGAGAAGAAGACATGAGCAGCGGGTGCAACCGCTGGGCACAGTTAGTTATTCTGTAAAAGTTCATATTGTCTAAATACCTTGCACACGTCTGATCAATAATATAGCACCTTGAGGCCTATCTTCTGAAGAACAATTTTTTTCATTAAAACCGGTCTAAAAGTATTGAATGAGAACCTTATTTTAATAAATACTTTTAGTGCATCAAAGAACATCATTAGTTGGAACACCGTGTGAACTCAATCGTCTGCAGCTCAATAATTTCAACCGATTATCGTGATTGGTAGGTTTTCAAGATCTGAGCCCGAAGCAATTTGCCATGACTGATCAGATTTTACGCATCGAGGTTTGACGCCACGCTTGTTTGGTGACATGCAACCAAATGATTGATTAAAAAAAAACACAAAAAACGTCTAAAAAAATTTATTTATTTTACTTACTTCATTCAAAACTTAAAAGTAAATCTTTCAGATCAAACGACACACAGCGCCATCTATTATCAAATGGCAAACTTATAAATGTTGGTAACAGCGCCATCCAAAGTGCTCATGCAAGTTGTACAATTTAAAGCTAGATGTCACTTTCACTAAAACCAAAACAAAAACGCCATCTAGTATGACAACTTAAAGATTGTTGGTCCGAATTCATGTTTAAGCGCCATCTATACTTTACTATTAGAACTACGATGTGCTCTAGCTTTGTTCATTTCACTTGCCCTTTAAATCCTAGATGGCATTGCTCGCAAGACTGGTTAAATTGTGTTCTGTGAGCTTTCGGAGATGCGTGCAACGATTGTGCTCATTTAAACAAAACCAAAGCATTTCGTGACCATAATATCATGACTTTGGCATTTCTATTACGCAAATATTAGATTAAACAGCTAATATGCATATCTTGGTGTTCTATTTTCAAATTGGAAGAACCGAGCATGTTTTTTTGATAAAACCAAGATTATTGTTAGGCTTTGTTCTAAACTACGCGCCAAACCGCACTTGACCGGTATTTATATACCTTTTCAGTATTTTTTATCCTATGTATGATGTTATGTTGACAGCTTTGGTTCTCTGCGAAAAGACCTGGTTTCAAATCCGATCCCCCAGAGAGACTGCTGCAAGGAAACTTAACCCGTTCTGCTAATATCCTGAATTCTTGCTTATAGTTGGCCCGTCGACGTACTCAATATACCATCAATCTTGCTACTAGCCATCATCAATCTTATTGACATTTTCCGGTCAGCTACCGAAGCAGGCGCAACTACAGCATCTAGAACGGCACAGGAACTGAACCCGGAACTTTGTGGCCGGACGGAAAACTCATAACAGCAGTACATAGGTATATATATTACCTGACCATAATAATTGGTAAAATTGAATTGAAATTAATACAAGGTGTTATATAACAAACGCAAGACTTCCCCTGCGCCTCAAAAAGATGTCAGCAAAGTAGAGGGACCTGCCGGGGTTTCGGGTTGATCGAAAGAGATACCGAGGCTCCGGAACATAAAGGGCAAAAGAAGGAACAGGTGGGTTTTAGTCAGTAAAAGTCTGACAAAAAAATATTTCAAAAACCTTCCCCTTCGCTCTAGGAGGAGCGGGGGAAGATTTTTGAAATTTTTTCATCCGCAAAAAAAGAACTAACATCTGCAAAATCGTCAGTAACACTGTGCCCGACCCGGGAATGAATATCAAAACCTGGAGATCTCTTGACGCTACTCTAAAGACATAAATTTACTCACTCTGTAGTGGGGTAACTGACAAATAATTACATGGTTAGATAAATTCGGAAAAGAAATTCTAAAAAGTGCTGATTATCAGCCTAATTTGAATAAATGACTTTTAATTTTGATTCCTCAGGAGAAGTTATTTGAAGATGTCCCATCTGCAAAAAAATATCTTCCCTGGTGGTCTCTTAGACCATGAGACTGTGCTCTGTGGCTACTGTGTATGTTCTATAAGTTCTTCTAAAGGCCTTTCTAAAGCAACTGCTGCGATCAGCTGATCAAAATGTGTAGTAACACTGAAAAAACGAAAAAAGAATTTCTCTTGCATCGTTGGTGCGTTTAGAAACATTTAAACTCACATACACAAACAGCCAGACGCAACCACTATAAGTCCACACAAATATTTGTTTCATGCGGGGGTTGAACCAGGGAGACGTAGCACAGAGGTCAAACTCTTAGCCACTACGCCAGCCATGTCGTCATTTTCAATAGTCATTAAGTTCCTGCGTGAATTATGTTACATTCTGTTTTATATCTAAGTATGTTTACATAAGACTGCACGGTGAGAAACCTTAATATCAAGATTCTTCCAATTTGGGGGTTCCGTACTTCAAAAGAAAAAGCCGTCTATCAGTCTAGACCTTTTATCACCGGAACGCGTATAGGTATCGCTTGTAATTGATACAAAATACTGAAGTCTACAACCCCTTGAAGCTGTGAAAAAATCAACCCTCTGAGTCTTCGCGATCAAAAAAATATGACCGTTTGTGTCACATTTTCAATACCTTCACATAAGGGGATTAAAACCTAGTTTCTTCTTGTTGACCTAGAAACATGAAATTTGGCAAGAAGCTATATTATAGATAGCTATTCCCCACGGTTTCACCAGCGCTGCTCAGCACCTGTTGGTCGTAGCGTGATGTTATATAGCCTATAGCCTTCCTCAAGAAATGGATTATCCAACACTAAAAGAATTTTCCAATTCCAACCAGTAGTCCCTGACATTAGCGCGTTCAAACAAACAAACTCTTCAGCTTTATAATATTAGTATAGATCACGAGTAAAGTATTAAAAAAAAACTTTTATTTACAGACTACATTGCTACCGCGCTAACTAAAAGTGGAAGGAGCTTCTTTGTAATAACCTCCTTACTGCACTTTTAGTTAGCGCGGCAGATTGGCCTACATTATGTAATTATTATCGTTAAAACTTATGTTAGTAGGTACTTATAGAAAAAAGAAATAGTGTGGCCAAACTTAGCCCCGGGTAGATTCATCAAGGCCCATGTAAGACATGTAGCTTGATAAACCTACCCAAGGTAGGCTCATCCAGCCTTTCGGCAAACATCCTCAAAATGCTGTTGGTGCTTAGTCCCACTCTGCACATCACTGACGCCACCTTCATACGCATAATTGCAAAATAGTTGTCAAACGTGAATTCTAAGATACATCACAAAAAATCTATGATTACAAACTTGATTGCAGTTGGTAAAGTAACCGCGTCAATGTATGGGGGAACGGTTTTCCAAGCGGCAAAGTTAATTTTGTCCTTCAATACAGAAAATCTTTGAAACTACGCCACGGATTTTGATGCGGTTTTTTTTTAATAGATAGAGTGATTCAAGAGGAAGGTTTTTATGTATAATACATACATATTATAGTAGAGAAAAGTGGGGATTTTCAAAGATTTGTAACACCCGTGCGAAGCTGGGACGGGTCGCTAGTAGCACATATTTTGAGAAAAAGTTGAGGTTAAGGTTTGAAATCTAGGTATGGCTTGTCTACTTTTTTAGAATTATGGTCAAAAATCACTACCTCTCTCCTTAAACAACAACATTAAATATTTCTTTGCTCTTCATGATTATTATTTATATATAAGTATTTGTTTTTATAAATGTAGCTATTCGTTTTGTAAAATGAAATACCTTTGACTACCTACAGTACTGTTTCTCCTTTAAATCCATCAAAAGGTTGCCTTGAAAAGATCGCTTTTAGCGATAAGACCGCCCATTGTGTCACCCTTTTCATAAGTTGTATATTGTGATTCTTGTAATTTGTATGGTGTAAAGTAAAGCATATTCTATCTATCTATGGCTGAGAATCTAGTTTTTTACTTTTTCTAGAATTTATCTTTGCTATTCATACCACGTTTGTGGCAATCTGTTTCTTAAACTCGATTTGATAAAAAATAAAATACTACCGAATAATTCTTACGTTCAATAAAGTTCCTTGTAAGGTTCGTTTACTTCAATTCTTGTTTATTTTTAAAGCTAGGTTAACCTCTTTGGTTTGCTTGATGTTTTCAGCATCCGCATTGCAAAACACAAGATGTAAGAGCCGAAAATCTTATTCAAATTCCTTGAGTTTTCTATGAGACATGAGAATATATAATATACAATTAGTGGTGTTTTGCAGAGGAGAGGAGCTCGTGGCTAAATAATAGCAGCCGCTCGAGTCGATCTTTAGGTTAAGCCGCCCTTGCCTAGGTTGGTCTGTGGATGGGTGACCACCCGTTACATACCATGTTTCCTCCGTGACTCGGAAAGCACGTTAAGCCGTTGGTCTGATGTCATTTGTAGATCTTTGACAGTCGTTACAGGTAGTCAGAGTTCCGAAAGTCTGACAATCAGTCTTACCAGGGGATATCGCATTACCCAGTAGTAACTGGGTTGTGGAGGTCAGATAGGCAGTCGCTCCATGTAAAATACTGATATTCAGCTGCATCCGGTTAGATTGGAAGCCGACCCCAACATAGTTGGGAAAAGGCTAGGCAGATGATGAGTGGTATTTTGCTGGGGAGTTTGTTCCGACACTTCTCTTTCCCAGCTAAAACATTAGGAAAAAGCGATGGGGAGGCGTTTCGGAAGACTGTCTCTTGTAAACTTTGACAATCAAAAAGTGTTGATAACTTTAAAAATGCTTTTGTTTTATAGAAACAGATAAAAGTCAGAAATTAAGTATGAAAATATTTTGCCGGGGTAGTTAAAAGCACAACCCACTGTTTAATTACGATATTAACTATAGTAAGTCTATGCTTGCCAAGGTTACTTGACTCGTTAAGATGTTGGTCCCAGCTGTCATTTGTAGAACTTTGACCGTCGTTACAGGTCTTACCAAAAAGGCTCCATGTAAAATGCTAATATCCGGTTAGACTGGAAGTCAAACCCAACATACACATATGTACATGTACTGTATTGTCCCAAGGGCATACAACTATGCTTTTTCTGTTCGTCATGCATGGAAGGTGTAATATTTATTTTCAAAACTTCGTTCTTTATTATTTTTAATCCAAAAGTAGCTAACCTCAAAAAATATCACATCAGTCTTTCACAAGTACAAGTCACGGGCGTTCACAAGTAACCAATAGGGAGTCGAACCCGGAACCTGTGGTGCGGAAAGCTCGTAGTGTGTCCATTTGGGTGATACTTACGCGCCACGTCCGCGAGACACGACCGAGTTTGAAAGTGAAGTGGGTTCGGCCCCAGTTGTTGACAACCTTTTGGCCGTACAACTTCGTGTATTAAATTAATGCATTTTTTTTAGAAGATTTTGTTTGTCACTTTTTTGTAAACCAACGTGACATTGAAAAAGACGATTTAGGTAGTTAAGGTATGGAATGAATGAGAAAAGCTTATTGGGGCTCTCACACTGAAGGTTCCGTGCAAACTTGCGACATAAACAGCCATATCTTTTGACTGCGGAACTACTAATTTAAGTAGGTATATGGTTAAATTTTAACTCGATACCTACATGTGTTCCCGAGATAAAGGGACTTGACTGACGTTATAGAGGGACAAAAAAGTGATTCAATAAGGGTGCGGTTTTTTCCTTTTAAGGTACGGAACCCTAAAAACAATGCTGGAACGAAAACAGTGTTATTATTTGCAAAGTTTTTTATGGGACATATCGTAGTTTTTTTTTCTTCTTCTTTGGCAACTGAGCTGATGTCGACTATTCTGCCGGGGTCCATATCGTAGTTGAGGATCTAACACCACGTAAGTCACTTTTTGGCTGTATTGACATTTTGATGTCATTCGTTAGAGAATCGGAAGACGCATCGTTTTAGCCAAGTGTTTCTACATTAGGTAAAACTATAATAAAGTATACAATAACAGTTAATTGGTATTATTAAATTATCTATACTAAATTATGCCATTTCTTCTCTCTCTTCTAAAAAGTTACTATTTTTGACTTAGGTACGAGGTGTTAGAACTTCAACGACGATATATCACTTAATTAACATAAACCACATTAGTAGGTCCTTAAATAGACTCTTATTCCTTCTTCTGAATGGTTTGTTGTGCTGATTCTCAAAAGCCTGGCAAAAAAAAAAACATTTTTGGCAGAAGGGTCCGAAGAAAAAAGGTTGCAAACCACTGAACACCTCGAGGCAAGAAGTTAACAGAGAAGAAACCGTCGGTAGCGGTGCGTGCGCGCAGGCCCGTCAGTCTAGCGCCGACAGCGCCACCTAACGGACGACCCGACACCTCCTCACTTTCACATCACAACGGTATCGCGCCCGCGCATATCATGGCGCTCTGATTACGAAAACCTAAGTGACGAAAAAATAAATAAAAAAATCAGTGAAGTGAAAATTTTTTGAACAAAAAAAATTTTTTTTATCGATGAATTTATAGTGCTGTGAAAATGCTGCAGCCCAGGTTAAATTGTGAAGGAAACTGCAACAGGATGCCTTTCAGGAGTATTGTCTTGTTCGTCGCGATATTGTTGAGCTCGACTCTAGTAATATGTCAAGGTGAGTTTTTTTTTAAAGTTCATAATGTCGAAGTGTGAATCGAATTATCGAACACGATTTCGTGTAGTTTTTGTTGCGATGTATACAGGTTACACTCCACTTAATTCGTTGTTGCGTAAATATCTAACAATAGTTCCGAAAGTGCACTTTATAATTTAATTCTTATTAATAGAAATCGTTATAAGTTTTTCTAAAAAAATCGGTCACGTTTTTTTGCGGCTGAAATGAAATTAAAATCATTATAATTTCTGAGAAATATATTAAGAATACAATGTAGAGTTAATTTCAATATCTGTAAGCGTAAAAATATAGCTACAAAAGTTAATTTTGTACGAAAATTACATTTAAAAAGCTCCAGTACAAAAGACATCAACGCGCTCACAGCGTGTACAGTCAACTTTTTTAAGCGTTACAGCTCAGATTTCCGCTTTATTTCGTTGTTCTAGAACTGGTATCTTATTCTTATTATAATCACTACAAAATAAAGGTCAAATATATTTAGGTATTTAATTATACTGAGCCAAGACTGTGAATGTCAAGAATATTGAGTGGAAAAGTTGAATTACAAGAATTCTGTTGTCAGATAACTTGTAATCCTGGTGTTTTCGCCTTCATGATATAAAAGCTAAGTCATAAGGCACGTTTAATAATATTTGGATACCTTCATAAAATACGGAATATGAACATACGGACTTTCTTAAGACTTATAAACCACGGTCCTTCTTACACAAGACTGTCTGACGACAGAAATTCCTTAACGATGACTACCACATTTTCATCAAGTATTGGTATAGAGAAGGTTGCATTAAAATGGCTTACAGCTGAATAAAAACTGGTGCTTCAAAGGCAACCTTACATCTGACATACTGGCACCTTTTTAAAAAAAGAATTGTCATGTTATTGATAAAAAAAAAGAAAAAACCATGTGTTCCGACATAAACGGCCATATCTTTTGACTGCGTGAACTTAGAGCCTTGATTTTTTGCCGGTTCTAAGGGATCACAAACTTCAGTATATGGGTTAATTGTGGTGGTATTTCAACTTTACTTACCTTCACGCGTTTCCGAGATACAGGGTCATGACAAACAGATGGTCAATAAAGTGATCCTATCAAGGTTCCGTTTGTTTCTACCCTAGCAAAGAAATCTATCACTGTTTGTCTCTGCATCATGGAAATATAGACTAGTACACTAAGGCCAACTAGCAGCGATACGAAAAGTCATTAACCTAAAGAACAACTGTGGCGTTGACAATCTAATATTTAGCTCTTTCCATCTTGTGCCTTTGTCGTAATGTCTCGTTCTCCCGGCAAAAACATGACAACGTTAAGACGGGTTCGCCAACATTCGGGCGGCCATTTTAGATGGGGTTTTAGCATGGGTTTTACATTTGGTATCGCTTCTCGTTGGCCGTACTATAGAAAATGTTAATATGGTTAAAAAATAAATGAAAAGGTTACAGAGCAAATTTTTTAAAGTAAATATTGCCAACACGACCACGTTACCGTACATTCAAATATGTTAATCCAGTACGCTTAACGGCCTAAAGAAACCATGTCACGGCGATTGCCCAAAAGATGATCATATACTTAAGTTAGAATTAAGTTATTAACTAATGCTACGTTATATAAGCATTACAGATAAATTTGTAATGGAGACTTAATAATGCCAAGGTTTTTAGGTAAAGTTGAGATGGTAAATATAATTTGTAACTTTGACTGAAAGGTGATTTAAAATGTATTTAAATTAAGAACAGTTTTACAGAATGGTTACTCTGAACGGAATGTTCGTTCACGCAAATGTCATAAAAGATTTTTTTATTAAAATATTCAGTTAAGACCGGTATAGAGAAATTGCGCACTCGCAAGATAAATTTAATTAATTATTTCAGAAACAAACATAAGATCTTGACTAATATTGGTTATTTAAAAAAAAACAAATTGGTTATGCTTTTTTTTCTTTTAATTTGTTAACTTTAATTTAGCCCTGTTAACGTTTAGTAACAGTTTGCATTATGTCATAAAGTAATCTGTGGAAAATGTCGTGGGTAATTATGATGATAGATTTTTGTTATTCTTTCACGCAAAAACTACTAAATGGATTTTAACGAAACTTTACAATAATATAACTTACATATCAGAATAACATATAGGCAAATTCTATCACCACGCAAGTAAAACCGTGGGGCGCAGTTAGTATTACATCATTTAAATACTTCAAGTGCAAAGTATTTATAATTGTTTAAAAGTAATAATAATTATAAGTTATTAATTACATTTCCGGTAGATTTTTATTTTTAATTTTACCGAAAGCCTTTTAAGCTTAATTGCGCAACTAATTTGTCTATTTTGGGAATTATTGTTTTGAAATGTTTTGAGTGATAATTTTAACGCTTTTACTTTCATCTTCACCAGATATTATTAATAAATCTTAGATTTAACTTCTACGATTTATTTAATAGTTAATTTGACCCACTTACCGGTATCAAATTCAGCAGAATTTTTAATACATCTTTAGTTTGTATGACACTGCACGGTTAGCTAAGTGACAGCACTCTAAATCCAATATGGTGGATTCTTAACGATAGCAAAATGGTAATTTTTAAGCATTACTATGATGATCAAATGAAAGGGTATTCTGAAGGTTTTCACAAAAGAGAACCAACTGCTAATATAGCTATACCAGATAAATTAACAATTTTAAAAGTAACACAGAAACCATTATTACATACACTGTTATATATAATATTATACAATACTACTACTTTTTACGTTCAAGTAAATAAATAATTTATTCACCAACGTAGACTGACCTGACACATATAAACCTTCTTCTTCTTTAAATTACTCTATTTATTGCTGAAAACCACATTTCAAAACGCTGAGCATTTTCATAGATGTAAGCGAACAGACAGAGGAAGTGACTTCATTTTATTCTATGTAAAGAAGATATATACAGATATGTACGATAAATTGACCATGTGGCAACAACTTGCATAACTTCGTAGGTGAATGGTCAGGTAACTAGTTAAATGTCATAGGAGACTGTAGACGCCATTTTTATAACTTACCAGTTAAGAGTTAAGTAACAAATTCTAACGTCTAACATTTGAAAGTTGTTCAAATGTAGGTACACCATTTGAAAAATGCTTTTTATTTAAATAAATTATTTGCAAAATAATTAAATAGTATTTTTGATCTGTATCCTGATAACTAGTTTCGCCCGCGTTTTTAGCTGCCACGCCCCGGGGGTAGTAGCGCGATGTTCTATAGCCTATGTTACTTCCTGATAATGTAGCTTCCTATCAGTGAAAAAATGGTTAAAATCGGTCCAGTAGTTTCGGAGCTTATTCGATACAAACAAACAAACAATTTTTTCCTCTTTATAATATTAATAAAATAAAATATAGATAAATAGTTATTATAGATTATATATAAAGAAAAATAGTAAGGAAGTAAAAAAAACTATTATTTTCAAGATCAAAGTTAACATATAACAGTTATATCGCCTGACCATTGAAATATTTCACAAATAATAAAAAAATATTTATAGTTTTAATAATAATTCATATTACATGTAATAATAACAGTTATCACTTGAGAAATAATTAATAAAAATTACAATAGTATTGTTTTGTTGTTGTAAGTTTCCTTGATATTTTATTAGAAAAAAATAGATTTTAGACTAGTGTTAGGGGAAACGTGAAATTTCAGATTTTAATGCTTTTAGAACCATCTGTGTCGATCGATTTCTAGATAACATAGAATTAGAGTAACAAAACCTGTATAAACAGACTTCGTGATTTATAGAAACTTGGTAGGTACAATGCTAGACCAGACTAGGCTAGACCAGCTCAAGGTCAAAGTAATACGTAGACGTGAAGTCTTTGGAATCAAATTGTTTTCATTTATATATATGAAATAAAGTAAGCTGAGTGATTTTCTATCTACCCAACTAAACGCATCCATCTCTCCCATCCATTCATCCATCCATCCATCCATCCATCAGCTGCCTACCATTACCCAACTATTTTAAAATTTTGTCCTCTTTATAATATTAATAAAATATAGATAAATAGGTATTATAGATTATATTTAAAGACAAATAGTGAGGACTTCTAGTCTTACCGGGGCCAATTGAATCAAATCAAATCCAAAGCATTTATTTCAAGTAGACCAATTACAGGCACTTTTGAATTGTCAATACTATGATGACAATGAAAATGAAGCTACAGTCCCAGTCACAAGGCATAATAACTGTGAAAGTACTGTAGTTGTTAAATACCAGTATTTCACATGGATCGACTGCTTAACCGACCTCTTCAAAAAAGAGGTTAGGTTAATTGTACGCAAACATTTAAAAACGTGCAAATCATTACCTACTAATTATTAAGTTTACTAGACCATGAGTTAGTTAACCAGTCTTTTTATAGTAGAAAATAAAACAGTTATCTATATTTGACTGTCTACGTTATCTGTTCAAATATTAGTGACCAATTTCTAAAGTATTAACGACTTAGCGAAGTGGCACACAAAACCACTTTTTTATTTTTAGCATATAAATATAAATTATTTTTATTATATTGGCAGACCTAAATGTTAGAAGACGTTCCAAACTTGAATTTTTGACATTCAAACTGTTTTAAATCAACATAGAATATTACAGTTTTTTTTTAAATTCAAATTGTGAAAAGGCTAGTTTTCGAAACCGATGACATTCTTCCTTGTATTAGATTGTCCCAAAACTTAGAAATTATATTATTATTCAAGGGTATTTATTTCTCTTCGTACAGTCTCCTTTTAAGGTGCTTTTTTTTAACTTGCCTTGTTAGTTTGTTAGTTGTAGCGAATTGGGTAGTTAGAGTATTCAAAAATAAGGGACACATATTTTTTTTAATTTGTAAATTACAATAAAAATTACAAAGATATAGCCCATTAAAGTTACGTGTGACGTCACGCGTTTCTGTATTTATTTCGGAAGGATATTTTGGTGACGGTGACAATATATTTTATGACAGCCATGACTTAATCCCGTAGTTAGGATGGTCTCATCTGCCTAACCTTTTCCCAACTATATTGCTTTCAGTCTTACTGGATCTGCTGCTCCTAGACTAGGTCGCCTTTATGACAATTCTTCAGAAATCCCCCTTGTATCTTTAAGAATTTTGCGTACTTGTTAAATTTTTGATAAAAAAAAACAAATTTTATTATTTTCATTTTAAATAAAAGCTCGATATCATAAGTTTTATTTCATCTTGTTGCAAAACCACCTTTTCTTGAGCCAATGCCCGTTTACAAGGACTTAAATTTTAATTCACTGCAAGCTCAGAACATAGCCAGTTGTCAACGAATGTTACTAAAGATAAACTTGCCACATAACACCAAAGGTTAAATCAGCTGTTAATCCTAGTAAAGGTTAATTGAGGTCAAACTAGACCTGGGCAGACGGCTAACTTCGGTTCAATGTAGAAACTTGTTATTCGTTGTTTAGAACTAGAAATTTAAAGTTAAATATTAGAAGTTTTCATTGAATACCTTGTAGTCTTAGTGGTCGTTAGTAGCGCTGCTGTAAGGGGTGTGTCCTAGGTGCCATTTCACAGTAAAGCAGTACTTTAGGTTTCTACAAAAAAATCAAGATTTTATATTTTACTAGCTATTGCACGCGGCTTCGCTCGTTAAATTCGGGATAGCAGTTCCTCTTGCGCCTTATTGATTTGTAATAGCAACGCTAAGTTTTCCCTTTTCTTCCCTCTTTCTCCCTCACATCCCACTTTTAATAATAAAAAAATCCGTGCTGCCAGCCTATGTCCGTCTCCTGGTTCCCAACTATCTCTGTACCAAAATTCATCAAAATCGGTGTAGCCATTAAAGCGTGAAGAGGTAACTAACAAACAAACTCACTTTCGCTTTTATGATATTAGTAAGGAAGTAAGGATTTTATTTTGATTAAATAAATTTAAAAACCTTTGACGGCACTGTTTGTGCAGTGGCTGAGCGATCGACACGTGAGCTACTTGTCGCGGGTACGATCCGCGAATAAATATTTCTACGGTCTTATCGGAGTTATTCTCGTTTGCGTCCCTTAAAAAAGTAGTGTGCGAAATGGCTAAGCAGATGATGATGGATCAGTATTCTCTCAGCGACCGTATTTGTGGCTTAAGCCTAGCTTCTTTACGGATTGTCCGAAAGAGATACCGTGGCCTCCGCCGGAGGAACATGGATAGGTTTTAGTCAGTAAAAGTCCGATACTCCCCCCGCTCCGCCCAGAGCGGGAGAAGTTGTTTGATGATTTCCCATCCCTTAGAAACATTCGCTTTTATTATATTTGATGTGAAAAAATAACATGTTATATGTTACTTATTATTGCGAAGTTTTAATAGCAGGTTGTAATTATCGTTAAAAGACTTTCTTCAAGTAATTAAGAAACTTGTTTCAAAATATCAAAGAGCGTGAGACTTCTTATGAACTTCACTGATTGGTTAATATTTCTATTGAATGTTCTTTGAATAGTTCTGGTTATTTTATAAATCCTTACTAATATTATAAAAGCGAAAGTGAGTTTGTTTGTTACCTCTTTACGCTTTAATGGCTAAATCGATTTTGATGAATTTTGGTACAAAGATAGCTGGTAACCAGGAGACGGACATAGGCTATTTTTTAATTGAGTGGGATATGAGGGAGAAAGTAGGACGAAACGGGAAAACTTTGCGTTGCCATTACAAATCAATAAGGCGCTACCGTATTTAACGGGAGCGAAGCCGCGGGCAAAAGCAAGTCGAAATATAAATTTAATATTAAGAATTCGATGTGTCCTATTTCAAATCATAATAATAAAAATAGCCCTTTCTTCACGTTTTCCATTAACGTTCCCCACGTCAATCTTTATCTTTTATCTTTCTTAACAAAAGATATCAATATCAAATGGTTACGGTACATTTCTATTCTCATATCTTTGGCGCGAAATAATAGGTTTGTGCTACTTTATGTACAATAGTTATAATTATTTAAGTTTACGGTCACGTCTAATAATTCATATTTTTTTATGAAAAAGACTAATTATTGTAGTAACATATTCAAATGGATGATATTGACTCACATACCTTTTTTAATAACTGTAATTCCTGGGGACCGTAGCTAGAGGTAAAACGGGACCCTATTTGTAAGATTTCGCTGGCCGTCCGTCTCTCCGTCTGTCACCAGGCTGTATCTCATGAAACGTGATAGTTAGACAATTGAAATTTGCACAGATGATGTAAAGACATTTCAACTGACAACACACAAAATTTCAACTTTCTAACTATAAGCATAACTACAACTACAAGCGGTAACTGAATGCAGTTACTGCTATAACAACAAGTACTAAAAACAGAATAAAATAAATATACAAATATTTGTTCCGTGCGGGAATCGAACCTGCGACATGCAGCGCAGCAGTCGATCGCTCAGCCACTGCGTCACCCGAGTCGTTAAATTGAAATAAATTTGACCTGTAGGCCTACTATGACATCTTAAAGCAGAACTTATTCCACTGAGTGAAAGAGATGGTGCTAGACACCCTGTATAGCTCTGTCCCTTTCCCTCAGCGGAATAAGTTCTGCTTTAACACGTCATGGTAGGGTAGCTGAACTTGGAATACAAACCAGGATTGGCTCTTATACACCTCTATAGCCATATCATCCATCACAGAGTTCATCCAACGTTTCTTTGGTCTTCCTGTACTCCTATACCCATCCATATTCATACTCAAAACTTTCCTCACGACCTTTTCCTCATTTTTCCTCATCACGTACCCACACTGGACCAAGCCAAAGATCAAACATAGTTAATTTTATTATTTCCGCCACCAAGTAGGTTCCTACAAAATTTAGCTAATAATAATTGCAATTTAATGATGTCGACCACACACAAAATGCGCATTGCAACTTAACTTCTTAATACACTCCATTACCACTTAACAAGTGATTAAGTAAGAGTTAAGTTAATCTACATTTTAATTGATTGACAGCCAGATCGATCGTGAAGGTTTTATATCACAATAGTCTAGGCAGAATGATCGTGTTCCTTAGTCACGCCGAAAGTATTTAAAAAAGTGAAATTATTTGTTACGTCACAATTTTTTTAGCACTGTATTAGTAGGTTTTGGTATTCGTGTCCATTTGTTATGTAAATGTAAGTACATAGGTAGGAAACGGAAGTTTAAAATTGTTTGTTGAAAGTGTGTGGGGCCTTTCAAAGGTCATTGATAATCGGCTGAGAATTTGCAGAAATACACGAAGTAGAATTGCTTTGATCAAGTGTTCATAGATTCCTGTCTCCTTAAACACCGTTATTGGTTTATTTATTATCCTTACTTCCTTACTTAATATTATAAAAGCGAAAGTGAGTTTGTTTGTTTGTTACCTCTTCACGCTTTAATGGCTAAACCGATTTTGATGAATTTTGGTACAGAGATATTTGGGAACCAGGAGACGAACATAGGCTAATATTTTATTGAAAAAAGTGGGATGTGAGGGAGAAAGAGGGAAGAAAAGGGAAAACTTAGCGTTGATTACAAATCAATAAGGCGCAAGGGGAACTGTGTTACCTCGAATTTAACGCGAGCGAAGCCGCGGGCAAAAGCTAGTAAGTTATAACTGACAAACGTGCGCAATAAGTAAGTTTAGTTTTTAATTTTTCTTAATGTTTCATATTATAATATAATCAAAATCGAAATTTGTAATTAATTGTGAAACGAGAACGACTGCCGACAAACTGTTTTGCAGTTTGGCAGACTTTTTATACTGTATCTACTGTTGTACAAATTTGGAATAAATAAATAAAAAAAAAAATAAACAGCCATATCCTTTGATTGCGTAGACTTAGAGGGTTGATTTTTTCGCAGCTCCGACGGACCACAGTAATATGGTATACTAGCTAGCGCCCGCGGCTTGACCGCTTGATATCGAAAAAGAAAATATCTTATGTGTTATTCCAGACCATAATCTATCTCTGGCCTAAATGTGTGTGCTAATCTACATCCATAGAACCTTCCATCATCACAAACATTCGCATTTATAGTATTAGTAGTATGAGATATCAGAGTATATAGTTTTAATTTATTTCAACTCGATTTCTCCAAGCTGATCCGCGTTCAATTAATTTATAAAAGACGTTTCTCATGTGTGATTGCAATAAGACAAACAACTATTATTCTCATAGGCATATGTATTTACGAACTGGGCGTTTATTAATAGTTGAAACAACTGTCCCTCAAAACTAAAATTATAATGATCGCCGGAAATCGATTCGCGTGCGTGTTTTCGTGCACATTTCGTGGTTAACACGGAAATATATTATATGAAAAGACACGAAAACCAATTATGGAAAATATACCAAACCTACGTACTTGTATTATTAATGTTCGTTTCTGGTCACATAGATAGTAGTCATGTGATCTTAATTAATTTGTGAAATATTTATTAGACTGGAGGATTTATTTATGCTTCGGTATATTTTTATTTAATTTGTGTTAGCTAGATGACATGTGACAATACATTAATTATTTCTTAAACTTTTTGATAAATGATATGGTATAAAATCTGGTTCTTCTAACCTGACAGACAGATGTGTTGCTGGGGAGTTAGTTCCGCCACTTTTTCTTTTTCCAGCTAAAATATTTGGAAGTGGCGAAGGGCAGTCGTTTTTGGGGTCTGACTCTTGTAATTTGACATTCAAAAAGGCCGCGGTAACTCTTCCGAACAACCCGCAACCCTGGATTATTAATAACCCTGCCTTATCAATAGGGTAAAAAACCACAACCAGAAAATCACTTCAGATATCATCTAATGTTCATTGCTTACAAGTAGTCTATGTGTTAATCCAGGGTATAAGCTATCTACATATTTATAATAAAAAAAAAATCTAAATCGGTCCGACCGTTTGCACGTAAAGGAGTAACAAACATACAAACGTTCGCCTTTCAGATATTAGCGTGATTAAAATTAATCGCCCAGCTGTAAGCAATACCATTTTGTATGTCACACAACCGTCCTCCGTAACTCACTAAATAGTCCCGTCCCTTAGTTTCGTCATCTCAAATAGTTAAACACCGTTTTACTGAATTCCTATGGCTAAAGGTTCTAAATATAATTAAGTTTTTGCTACAACCAAAATATTATGTTAATTTGGCACTCGTCTTTGGTATTTAGGTTATCCTTAAACCTTATTCAAGATAGTATTTCTCAGATTGCACGTAAATTCACAAGTTTACAACGAAATAATCTCATTGGCGATTTAAGAAAAAAGTGTAAAATAACTTTACATCCGGAAGTCAATGGCAAAAAAGTCAACGGAACAAATAAAAGTTGTTTTTTTTTTTTGCAAAAAAATATTAGTTCAGTGATGATAATATCTTCACCTCTATAGAGTAGTCCTTTTCTATTGTTACTAAAAGTTATTTGCAGATCATCTATATGGAAAGAAGAAAAATATGCATTATAGACGATAAACACATAAACTACCCAAGTAATATAAATAAAATTGCTATGGCTATATATAAATTCATAAAAAAATACAGTCAAACATGGAACTTCTTATTTTTTTTTAAACCAGTTAAAGAAAGGGTCGAACATAGAACCTCCTCTTTTTTTGGAAGTTGGTTAAAAAGTCAGCAATTTTCGGTTTTATAAATACTTATAGATTAATAGTTTTTAACCAAGATTCAGGAGATTCATTTAACCCAAGTGCCAGCCAGCCTTAAAATAGTATAGATATGTGTGTCTGTTTTATGACCGCAAGGCAACACGTTAAATGTGGAACATCGGCTTAGATATTTGATGCGATATGTGGGGTCTAAGTGATAGCGGGAATTGAGCAATTGGAGATTAAATGCGCTGCGTTTCGCGGGTTCGATCCCCGCACGGAACAAATATTTGTATGACCTCCAGATAGTTGTTAGGGTCTGGTTGGTTGTGTATGTGAGTTTAAATATTTGTGAACGCACCCACGATACAGGAGAAATACCTAATATGGGGAAAAATCCTTTAAAAAAAATGAAGAATCAGGTAACAGACCGTCTAGGTAGTTTTTTCTTAGACACTTAAGTACAAAGGAAATTAAAATTCATCAGTGCTAATTAAAGAGTAGTTTGTGTTGTATTTTCAAGGTTCCGTGCCTTATAAAGAAAAATGGAACCCTTTTAGGATCATTTTGTTGTCCATCTGTCCATCTGCCAAGGCCGAACACAAGGAGGTATCGAGTTGACATTAAAACCAAATACTCTAGTCTATGGTCTCTGAACTAATGAACCTTCTTAGTCTAGGCAGTTAAAAGATATGGTCGTTTATGTCGCAACTCTCGGTGCGCGAGCCCGACGCGCCCTTGGTCGGTTTTTTCACCACATTTCTTCTATAAATTTTAAAAGAAATCATACAATTTAAATATCTGTGTTACACCGTTCACAAATTGATAAAGTGGTCTAATTCCTTCTGCTGCTTCTTGGTAGGGGTCAAAATAGCGTTACCTTGGCTAATATAAGCACCTAGTTTGCGCTGTCTTATAAATAAATCTATTTTCATATTAAAAACAAATTCAGTTCAAGCTTGTTTAAAACTGAAATACCAAATAAAAACTAGACTAAGCTTTTATTGATTCGACACTCAAAATATTAACATAATTCTGAAATTCGCAGCGAAACATTATTGTAAATCAGTTTAGCAATAATTTATTTTCGCTCACACCGTTGCTCCACCTTACGAGCTATCGAAACCTGTCTCTCACTAGGTCACCGGACTGGGCGAGCCGTAGTGATGTGCGGATGCCGACATATCGATAAATGGACATGTTGTATGTGAGAGTTTTTTTATCGAACTCGTTTGAAGCCCTTGATTTCTCTAAAATGGTTAAAGGGGATATGGAGTCGGTTTGATCTGATGTTGTGGTCTTCGTTTTTTACGATAATGGGATACTTGCTTTTAATAATGTTGCTTCATAAAATATACTCCAGGATGTTAGGTATTTGAAAAGAATGACCTAGAATCCTAGATGGTTGAAAGTCTATGAAGACTTAATAAAATGCTATAAAATTCTGAGCTCCTTAAATATAGCTAGTAAGGAGCTATTATATATAACTATATGAGCTTCTAAGTAATCTTGAATAAACTTTGTTGGCTGTGGTTTTGAGTATACCATAATTATCTCTGTTATTACATGACTGCTTACCCTCTTAGTAATATCAAGATTGTACTTAATTTGTTTCCGCAAACACGTAATACAATTAGACGAACTTTATCGATTAAAATTACAAAACCCCATTCACTTTCAGCGAATTTTGAATGCAAAAATAATCGTGTGTTACGGTTTTAATAACCGATATTATTGTTTCATTTTTCACTTCCTTATTATTTTGTGTTTTCAATAAGTATTGTTTTGTTTTTGTTGAAGAAAGTTAAAATTACGTATGTATTGAGATTGTTGATAAAGTATTTGTGCTAATATAGAAAGATGAAAGTTGTTGGTTATTTAAATGGTAATCAATGCTTCTAGATCAAGTCATTTCTAGCATTTCTTTGTCTAATTTGCAGATGATAATTTTCTGAAAACTAGATTGTCATTGATTTTACTGTTGCTGACCTGGTTAGCTCAAATTATATTTGTATAAGTTTTAAAGTTATTTCTTTTAATTAAACGCGTGTTCATAGAGTGTTATGTGTATACACGCGTCTACCTATCTCTTGATCCTGTTTACAGGTTTGACTTTATATTCTAAGCAAGAATGACGTTAGTTTAGCAAAATTTATTGTGACAGTGATTTGTGTTAACCTTTAAATAATATTGTAGTTTAAAACACCCTTTATCATATTCTTCTAACTTAACTCTTTTATTTGCTATGCAATGACACGGGAATGCATAAAAAACAACTAACCCGCCATCTTTGGTAGTCCGCCATGTTGGATTAAGAATGACGTCACTTAGCTGCTTGTGATTTGTCATCTAAACTTAATATGAATGCAAAATTTCAGCTCAATCGAAATCCGGGCAATGTGTCATATTTAACTTTTAAAGTTTTTTATATACCAGTAGTTTGTAGCCAACAAAAGCGTGTGCCAGCAAAAATAATACATGCCTATTTTTAACCGACTTCAAAAAAGGAGGAAGTTCTCAATTTGTCGAAAGCATTTTTTTGTGTATGTTCATCGATTACTCAAAGACGCCTGGACCGATTCGCAAAATTCTTTTTTGTTTGATAGGGTAAACTTCGAAGTTGGTCCCATATTAAATTTATTTAAAAAACTTATGTAGTTTTTGTCAAGTAATTAAAATAATACATTTCCTCTTCAGTTAAAGTTGGGCTGCGTTAAGGGATAATTCGCGGAAAATAACTTTGTCTTCACATAGCTATGCTACTCAAGTTTCGCCATTAGTATTAAAATAAACTAGAATAGCAGTAGTTTAACAGGCATTTGAGTAGCGTGAACTCTCTTTCCAAAGGTCGCCGGTTCAAATCCAGTCCGAAACAACATGGGACTTTCATTGTGAAATTGAATGGTGCAATAGAAACTTGCTAATACCAAACTGATTGTGAGCATAATTTTTTTGAAATAGGTTGGTTTTAAAGACCAATATTTTGAAAGATTAGATTAGAAAGGTGAATACTAAATGATACTTAGCTTAGATGTCATCTTGTAGGAGATTCATTTTGTTTCTTGACATTCAAAAGTGCCTGTGATGGTCTAATTGAAATAAATGATTTGATTTGATTTGATACATCATCATCACCTACCTAGCCTTTTCCAACGTTTTTGGGGTTGTCTTCTTATCTAACCGGATTCAGCTGAATACCAGTATTTTATAACGAGTGACTAGGTAACACGATAAGCCTTTGTTAAGGGGTCAGACCTTCGAGCAAATGACTACTTTAATAACTGTCAAAGATTTTATTAGACGGCACGATTGGCGCAGTGGCTGAGCGATCGACTTCTGCACTGCGTTGCGGGTTTAATCCTCGCACGGAACAAATATTTGTATGGCCTAGAGGTAGTTGTTTCGGGGCTGGTTGTTTGTGTATGTGAGTTTATTTAGATTGTAAACGCAAATACGATACAGGAGAAATTCATAGTGCGGGGCGAAGTTAAAAAAACATACAAATGATAGCGGGGATTCACAGCTTTAACTTGCAAAGAAGAAGATATACTGACCGCCATATTAATTGAGAATGGGTTTTGATTGAACACATTTTAATCATTGGCAACTTTTCCTTTCAAATATCGTGTTACAAATTATTGTAAAGGCATTTTTATTACTTTTACAACTATGTAAGCTTTCGTTTCAAATTACTCGATCAATAAAGTTATAAATAGAGATAGTAAAACTTAATTATAAGCTTCAATAACTCTTCGGTTAGTAATTAGTAGAAAATCTATACGATCAAGTTTTTTATGAGGCAGGAAGGCATGTTTGAGGGTAAGACGGACGGATTGAAAAATTTAAGGTACACATCTTTTAGTGACCAATGTGGTGTACCAAGCGGGCCTGTGGACGGTGAGCAATGGGTAGTTCACCGTCCATCCATTTTTTATGTTGATGGGAAATAAATAAATATCTTGGGACAATTACTCACACGGCTATCTGATCCCAAGCTAAGCAGAGCTTGTGTTATGGTAACCATACAACTGATATACATACTTATATAATTTATAAATACATACATATTCTAGATAAATCACACCCAGACACAGAACAAACAATCATGCTCATTACACAAAGTTTGTCCTGGGTGGGAATCGAACCCACGACCTCCGGCTCAGCAGTCAGGGCCACTAACCACTAGACCAACAGGCCCGTCATTAAATAACTTTCCCCGCTCTAAGTAGAGCGGGAGGAATGTCAGTCTTTTACTGACTAAAATTCACCCATGTTTCTTCTTTTGCCTTTAATGTTCCGGGGTCGCAGTATCTCTTTCGAAAAACCCGCAACCCCGGAATCTGTCTGTTAATTTTTCACACACAAACCATTCAGTACCGAAGATACTTCATCCTTGATCACAGAAGCTGTCGTAGGCAGCAGTGGCGTAACTATACCAACTGGGGCCCGTGGCTAATTCATTTATTGGGGCCCTATCAGTTAAAATCGTCACGCTGTACTTAGTTTAATGTTAATAAACCACTTAGTAATGACAATAAGAAAATAAAAAAATATTTCTCTTGGGCCGGGGCCCTTTTTGGTCGGGGGCCCGTGGCATTTTGCCAGTCCTGCCACCGTATAGTTACGCCACTGGTAGGCAGTGTGTGAACGGTATGGACAGTCTTTTCTGTAGAAGTAAAGGACAGTTATAGAATTTAACGGAAGCGGAAATAGATTATAATTATTGACAGTATATTGAACCTTCAAAATTGAATGATAAGGTTATTGAAATGAGCCTTGGTGATAAGGTTTTTATAGGAGATAGTCGTTGTGTACAACACCTACGTTTTTGGCGTCCTACTAGCTTTTGCTCGCGGCTTCACTTGCGTTACGATTGGTGATTATCTCACCAGAAATATAGTGTAAGAATTTTCCAAATCGGCTTATTAGTTTCGCAGATTACCCCGATCATCCAAACTCACACACTTCAAGTCTTTGTAATATTACACTGTTTATATTAAAAATTAATTAAAATAACTTACAGAAACTAACTTATAAATAACCTAAAAAATTGCGTCAAAAATAGTAATAGAGTAACAGGGTACCCGTACACCTCTGCCTAACATTTTGAGGATTGATGCCGTGATGTTATGTTATTACTATACTAGTAGGCGCCAGCGGCTTCGCCCGCGTGATATCGGAGTAAATCCTATGTGTTATTCCGGACTATAATCTACCTCTGTGCCAAATTTCATCAAATCCGTTCAAACGTTTTGACGTGAAAGAGCAATAAATATCCATACATCCATCCTCACAAACATTCGCATTTATAATATTATAAGTAAGATAAAACATCGCTATTTCTGTCACTTCTAGCTAATATGCCATGAGAAATAACCATTTTACAATTTGATGTTAATGTCCAAATAAGCTTAAAAGGCTATTAATAAATTGTCCAACCACGTCAGTTTCACATCACATGACATTATATTCAAAGCGGTCCAAGGCCTAAGTAATAAATAAAATGGATGCGCATGCGCATGTGTGTAGGCTTCTTGCCCTTTAACTTCATATTTTAGAAGATCACGCATTATTTGCTGGTTTCAGTGGTTTTATAACGTAAACCAGTTTTTTTTAAAAAAAATTGCAGTCACGTACTTTATATGTCCATACCTACTACCTTATACTCTGTCTGTCTCTATATTCAAAGTCCATTTAATAGGAGGTGAGCCTATTACCCTTTTTTTAAACATAACTAGCTGGCACTCGCGGCTTCGCCCGCGTGATATCGATAAAAAAATATCCAGACTATTATTTACCTCCCTGCCAAAATTCATTCAGTTCAGCCGTTTTGACGTGAAAGACTAACAAACATCCATACAACCATCCATCCTCACAAACATTCGATTTATAATATTATTAGTTAAAATAAAAAATATGCTGTAGAATAGAATAGAATATACTTTATTGCACACCCAAATTGAAACACAACTATTTAACAGATATTGCTAATTTTATTGTTAAAATGGCGGTCTTTAGCGATATCTTCCATACAACCTTTGCATGGAATACAAATATTTTTTTATTAAATACTAGCTGTGCCCAGCGGTTTCACCCGCTGCCCACTTAGGGGTATGAATAATAGATGTTGGCCGATTCTCAGACCTACCCAATATGTACACAAAATTTCGTTTAAATCGGTTCAGCCGTTTCGGAGGAGTATGGGAACGAAAACTGTGACACGAGAATTTTATATATTAGATGTTGTTTATTTTTTCTTTGTTTAATGTTGTGGCATGTGCCAAAAAAACTTATCTTCTTTCTTACACTCTGTGACAGATATTGAGAAGTCCTTATAAAAAAGCCCATTAACACTTTGTCAAACCCGGGAATCAAACTCACATGCTCAGCAGTCATCAAAAACTCATTCATTAAAAAAGATTCAACGTTAGTTTAAAGTCTTTTCCTCTCGTGGCTTCCAAATGTTTGCACTGCACTAATATTGGTTTGGTCTACAAATGTAAAGTTGTTCCGGGTTGATTGCTTGTATATGAGAGATCTGTGTCTTGAGAATTCATTAGGCATTATTTGTTTATAAAAATAGTCTTTTACGATAGTCACTAAAATAACTATGCTCAGAAACACAACTGAAACGGCAATGTTTTTAAATGATGTGATCATCTTCTCAATTTATTTGGGGTCGAAGATTTTTCATTTTTTTGGAACGATCTTCCTCATCGCGCGTTGCGAAAGGGGTCTGGACTGAAAAAAATAAGACCAAAAGTTGTAACGACACTTTTTGCTATCGTTGTAAGCCATGCGGCGTGCGCGTGTTTCTCTGTCTCTCTCTCGTTCTCTCTCTTCCATAGAAAGCAAGCCAGTTATTTTCGTTTCGTCTTTCTATTTAGCATTGAACAGTGTGGTGTCGCGACGATTATTTTTGAGTGTATACAGTTTTTTTGCACATAATAAATAATAACTTCGTTCCATCCCTCGTCATCTTATCAGTAACCTCATTTTTATGGTTTCGTACCTCAAAAGGAGGTACCTCCTGTTCTATGTGGGGTCGGCGCAATACGTTTTCTTCTTCCATTCTCCCCCTGTCAGACGTCACGGCATCATTTACTCCATTCTCTTTCATATCGTTCCTTACACAATCCATCCATCTTTTCTTTGACCTTCCCTCTACATCTATCAATATCATCATAAACGAAAAACAATATAAAAGACGTTCGCATAAAAGTTCATTTCGCGTCACAATTTCTCGGCCCTAAACACAAAAACCGTTTGTAACCCACTTCGAATTTATTTAATTACATGTTCGTTAATTGTTGCAATTATCTTATGTATTATTTAACACGCAACTTTTTACTTCCTTACTTGGTAACAATAGTGCCATCTTTAAAATGTTGCAAGAGGTTATAATTATGTACAACTAGCTGGAGCCCGTGTGATGATCAAAAAGTATACTATGTTTTATTCCAGACTATAATCTACCTCTGTGTCAAATTTCACCTAGATCCGATTAGCCGTTTAGACATGAAAGAGTAACAAACTTCCATACATCACTCCATCCATTTATCCTCACAAACATTAGCATTTATAATATTATTAGTAGTATTATAAGGTAGATGGAAAGTATCACTGCGGTGATTATATGGCTGATTATTCTTTTGTTATATGATCATCATCTGCTGCTTAGCCTTTTTCAAACTGTTTAGGGTTGGCTTCCAGTGTCACCTCAAAAGTATTTGACATGAAACGACTGCGTATCTGACCTCCACAACTCGGTTAGTACTAGGTAATACCCCTTGGTAAGACTGGTTGTCAGACTTTCGGGTCACTGACTATCTGTAAAAACCACAAATGACGACAGATCCACAATGGTACGGAGGAATCTCGGTATGTAACGGGTGGTCACCCATCCACAGATCAACCTAGGCAAGCGCGGCTGGCTTAAACTAAAGATTGACCTAAACGGCTGTTATTATTTAGAATAGCATATATTATGATTAGTTTTCTTTGATGGTTGTCGCCACACTGCCACAGATTTATTTAAGCTTTTCGTGTTGACTGGTTAGAAACATCCTTTTTGAAGATCCAGGGAGTCGGTTGGTTTGAAATAGATACTGCTGCCCCGGAGCATAAAGGGCAAAAGAAGGAATATGGGTGGGTTTAAGTCAGTACAAGTCTGACACTCCCTTTCACTGCACCCAGAGAGGAAGGAATCTTTTCATGATTTAGCATTCCAAAAAAGACATAGTTATTTTTTTTACAAAAACTTTCAAGGACACAAACTTTTAAACCCTAATTTGTATAAAACCGATTCTTTTTTTGACTTTTCATCACTATTATCGCTAAATGCCCTCTGTCCAAGTCAAGTCTTCATATTTTGATAAATTTTTCTTCTGGCTTCATTATAAATGTTGTTTATAAGCAAGAAGATCTAACCTCACAATTAAAGTTATCCAATACCACATGTTGGCAGGCTCCCAAAGCACAGATTGTGCTTTCACAATCTCCAATGAAAGGTCAAACGTTTATCTGTGTGTGTTTGTTTGTCCGTGTGTGAGTCGATGCGTATGCGCACCTAATAAACCAATGTTATCGACTTTCTAATTTTTCGTCGTCTTATTTGAATATTTCTTGACACACCTGTGGTTTGGTTTTGACAAGTGTATTTAATATCTTTGCAGATGCGTAGGAGTCGTTTGTCGAAGAATTTTGTTTGTGTTTCTCACGGAAAGGATTTTTTGGAATGCGTCAGTCGTTTGTTATTAGTATAATAATCCTGGCTTAGGCATTGGTGGCCGGAGCTGTGGTTTGGTTCAAAACAGACACCTTTGTCACAAAACAGTAAAGGAAAAAGAAGGAACATGGATGGGTTTTAGTCAGTTTTAGTGGGTTTTAGCAAGTCTATTAAATTTGATGAATCCTAAAGAAATAAGAAAAAAGGCATTGAGTGTAAGTCCCTTAATATCGGTTTATGAGACTTTAATTGAGGATTTTATATTAACTATATTATATTGTTTATAGTTTTTATAAAACTTAATAGTGAGAATTTCACAAGATAAAGCTTTTTAAAAGCTTTTAAAAAAATGTGTCACTATGCTTGGCATAGTTACGTTGGGCTAATGCTAACTTTAACCCGCGTGATGATCGAAAAAAACACCCACCTTTCTCACTTAATAAAAAATTGCCTATGTCCGTTTCCAGGGTCCCAATTTTCTTTGTACCAAAACGGTTTGGCCACTTAGGCGTGAAGACGTAACAAACATACTCACTTTCGCTTTTATAATATTAAAGGAAGGATTTCATGTCTGTTTTTGTACATTTGTCATCTGTCTTATGTTTTATGAATCTTGTGTGTTTCGTAATAAATTTATTATTTTGTTTTCCTCCACTCTAATACTACTTGAGGAGTGGTATACATGGACGGTGAGCAATGGGTAGCTCATCGTCCGTCCGTCTATTGATGACAGGCCGTGTCGACGCCGACGGCGCGTTCGTGTTTCACGCGCGCCTCAAAGAGATGTCAGCAAAGCAGAGGGGCTTGGCAGTGCCTCCGCCTGCCGGGGTTGCGGGTTGTTCGTAAGAGATACCGCGGCCCCGGAACGTAAAGGGCAACAGAAGGAACTGAAGTCTGACATGTCCCCCCGCTCCGCCCAGAACGGGGGAAGTTATTTGATGATATCGCACCCAAAAAAAAGGAGTGGTATTCATACTTATAATATTCCTCATTCCTCCAAGCCTACCATAGAAGTATGACTGTTCAATACAGCTATCTCTTTTCAACAAAGTTGGCAAATACATTCATATGTGACTTCATCCGCGATGTGTGTGTGTGTGTGTTGACCTCAATGGTATTCTTTGTTTGTTTAACAACTTTCTTTACCAATTGTAATGACTATGAGTTAATTATGTCCGGTTATTCTGAGAATTGATTGGCAATCTTTGATGTACCGCGGCCGGTTGAAAGAGATTGATCTGGGCGTTTTGTTTTACGATAGTCGAAATATGAGGTGTTTGCAACGAAATCCTCTTTTAAAAATCCTCATTTTCCTTTAGTTTACTGGCTTTTGGTACTTTTCATAGAGAAAACGAAAATCTTCCATCTATAATATTATGGGACTCACACCTGACCAAAAATTATGTCGAATTACCGTTGATTTTTCCAAATAATTTGCTTATTAGAAAGCTTCTACTATCAGTTGTATTATCAATTGTAAAATCATATTTCCCTAATTTGTTTCAGTAAAAAAATACTATAAAATACCAAAAAAAAAAAACAAATGCCACTAACTACTGCTTATAGATAGCTAACACTTGTACAATAGCCAAGACCGACACATCTTAGCATGCGCAAGCGCAAGTGACGCTTGTTCGCTGACAAAAGCTCCGTCACACATTTATTTGACAATCGCATTGTCATCCGTAATGAGCACATTACTATTTTGTCGACTGTACCATTGTGACGTCATTTATATATTATATCACAATATTATCTCTCTATAATATTATGTATTGTGTGTAATTTCATACCTAAAATTGGATTGCATGATATAATGTGAGATGATTTTCTGAAAGAGAGATCTAAAATATGATGCTGTATAGTTAGTCAAATTACTGAAATTATTGTGCGTGCAAACGTCACGGTATTTTGTTACTAATGATAAACCCATCTTTCTTAAAAGAGCAACACACATATTTTTCAACATGTACAGACGCCTGCAGGTCAAGCTACCCGAAACTGTCAATTTTTCCCAATGAAACTTGAACCTAATACTTTAGAAATAAAGTCGAAAATCTATCAAAGAAATCTGACAGATTGAAGTAGCTTGATGTGCAGGCGTCTGTACCTATATGATTTTTAACAGATGGAACTTTTCTATGTCGGCAAAAACATTTGACCAAGTAGAATATAGTCATCGTTAATACTTTTTTCAATACATGATACGTCTTTTCAATCTTCGTTAATTATCTAATTATTTCTAACTTATACCTCACTACCGTGATATTATAGTGTCGTTCATAATTAACGTATCCTGGCTGTTTTAAAAAATATACCCTTACTAATATAATACAAGCTAATTATAACATATTAATATTAAAATCTAAGCGAAAGTGAGTTTGTTTGTTACGTCTTCACGCCTAAAAGGTTAAACCGATTTTGATGAATTTTGGTACAGAGATAGTTGGGAACCAGGAGACGGACATATGCTATTATATATTTTTTTAAAGTAGGATATGATGGAGAACGAGGGAAGAAAAGGTAAAACTTAGTTTTACTATTACAAATCAATAAGGCGCAAGGGCGACAACTGCAGGTTTTACGAATTTAACGCAAGCGAAGCCGCGGGCAAAAGCTAGTATTAAAATAAAACTGTAACCTCACACAATATATTACAAAGAACAACGGACGATATATACCTACTTATATTTTCTCACATAACTTCTCTCTCACTAGCCTAACCAAAGAACAAATACTGGCCACTTTCACTTCTGTGTCGACCAATCACAGAGGACTTTAATTGACATCCTTTGTAAGAGATTTTGAGATAGACGTTATTGTGAAATTAACACGTACTTAATAGTAGTTAGAGACTTTTGCAGTACTTAAGCTTTCTGTTCTATATTTCTTTTTGTGTGTTTAGTGCCTAACTTGGTGACAGAGTTTTCATGCCGCTCATGGGTCTCTAACTTGACTTTACATGCCGTCGAGAAATATCTCTAAAGCATGTTGGTTTGGTTTTCACGATGTTTTTCTTCTCTGAAGCAAGAGATTATTTTACAATATGCACCTAATACACGTATCCTCACATAACCAAATTGGCGGTATAATTGTTGGCATAAGTTTTCAAATAAAAAGCAGATTTCCAACCCGCCACCAACCAGGAATCATGGCACTTGCAACAATGTCGAAATATGATTACGAAATTAAATAAAATTAATATTATTACTGAGCATTCGAATACAGAGATAACCAAAAATTCACGTTTTTTGAGTTGTGTCAGTTCAGATCTAAATTACTTCTTACACACATATTGCAATGTGTGTGAGAAGTAACTTTAAAGTTATGTAAGCATAGTAGAATCTTCACAGAGAGAAAGCTTTCTCCTAAGGAATTTATCTAAACCTGTAATTATTTGTCAGTTACCTCACTAAAGAGTAAGTATAGGTTGAGTAAATGTTTTAGAGTAGTTTCAACAGATCTCCAGGTTCTGTTATCCATTCCCGGGTCGAGCACAGTGTTACTGAGGATTTTGCAGATTTGAGTTGTTTTTTCGGGACGGCAAATCATTAAAAAACTTCCCCGATCTGGGCAAAGTGGGGGGAGTGTCAGACGTGTACTGACTAAAATTCACCTATGTTCTTTTTTATGTCCTAGTTTTAATTATAACTTGCATGACTGACACAACAAAATCTAGATTTTTTACCCAAACCAATCAAATGAAATAAATTTTAAATACAAAGGTCACAAAAAATATTCAAATCCCCTTCATACACATTCGTGAGAATTTTTTATTTAACCTTTAAAATACTGGCTGAAATATCTTGACAGACGGCAAAAAGAGGAACTAAATTGAAAAAATGTACTAAATTTGACATAAGTTTGACGTTTATCACAGCAAGCAGCGCCACCCTAAAATGTCAAGTTACATAAAATGTTAAATAGCCTTCTCTTTTCGAGACATTTTCTCAAGGATGTCGGGAAGTGCATTCCTTAAAAAAACTCAATTTGTCTGAACGAATTTTTAATTGATGTGTACCATTTCGTAAGTGAAGGTCAATTGAAGGTTGATAAATAGTTCAATTGCTTACATATAAGCTTAAATAGGAAGTTATTTAGACACGAAACGCGTTTGTGGCTTAGTTATTTCAATTTGAAAATTATTAGTTGGACAAGGTTTGTCAAATTGGTTATTATTATTGGAAAATGAAATGGTTATTGCTGTAAAAACATGGCACTTTAATATTAGTTATTTTTAACCTCTAGAGACCCAGCGGCATAAAAACGTGGCAGTAAACAGGTATTACCGTTGAGCCCCGCTGGCACAAAGTTGAGCCACCAACACCCGACCGATTTGAAACTGTATTTGTAGTAAAGATAAGTCTTAAAATCAGATTACGCTTACGATAAGAGCCCGCCTGGCGGTGCTTGACGGATAGTTGAGTTTACCTTTTGCCGTCAGCCAGGCACAAATCCAGACTTAAGATTCATATCCAGATTTTTAAGCTAGAGAAAATATTTTCAGTTAATATAATTCTTGGTTTGTTTTCGTATCCTTTTGGGGAGGGAGATATAGCGAAAATATTCTGAATCACGTTGTTGACGTACAAATGCTAACCATATTTTTATAGAAAGCAAGAGTCGGTAAAAATAAACATATATTCGTTTCCTTGTCATT
The DNA here is from genome assembly GCA_958449745.1 of Ochropleura leucogaster. Classification (NCBI taxonomy): domain Eukaryota; kingdom Metazoa; phylum Arthropoda; class Insecta; order Lepidoptera; family Noctuidae; genus Ochropleura; species Ochropleura leucogaster. The sequence goes on from OY288225.1 coordinate 8,339,506, forward strand.
TGACTAGCCTTGCATTTACTAGGAAATATTTTTGCGATTTGGTATAAAAAATCACGCATAAATTATTGAAAACCCGCCCATACTTTCGTTTTTTTTTTCAAGTTGCTAAAGAGATCAATTTTCAAGGATAGTTTTTATTATTTTACATTTTACACATTCCTGTTTCAGTGTTTTTTTTTTGTTTTTATAGAGAGGGAAAACAGTTTTTCCAGCCAATCCTTACTAATATTATAAAAGCGAAAGTGAGTTTGTTACCTCTTCACGCTTTAATGGCTAAACCGATTTTGATGAATTTTGGTACAGAGATAGTTGGGAACCAGTAGACGGACATAGGCTAATATATTTTTGAAAAAAGTGGGATGAGAGGGAGAAAGAGGGAAGCAAAGGGAAAACTTAGCGTTGCTATTACAAATCAATAAGGCCAAGGGGGACTGTGTTACCCCGAATTTAACGCGAGCGAAGCCGCGGGCAAAAGCTAGTCATAAATAATTTTAAGTAAGTATTCGTTTTTATCACCAGAACAGATTTTTACTCGTTTGTCAAAAGTACCCAATTACTGAATTTAGTTGGTGTTTTGAAGTCATTCGCATAAATTATAAAAGTTTTTTTCTAGAATAGCTAATGCCCCCCACTTTTAATAGTTCGGCTATTGCTTCTCAGGATGGTACCAACTACCGGGATAAAAAGTATCCTATGTGGCAACCCAGGTTATAAGCTATCTGTGTGCAAATTTCACCTAAATCCGCTCAGCAAATTTTGCGTGAAGGATGTTTGTTAAACATCCATAATGCTCACAAACTTTAGCAACAATATAATTCGTGGTTGTCAATCAAACTATATTTTAGCCTTCGGTTCCATTTGCCGAAAGTTATAATATAAATATATCTCATAAATTTCCAAAGACGTAATTATAAGTTGCGTATAATAAATGTCGTCTTTTGAGAAAATATTTTTATAAAGAAAGAGAAAAAGCGTGACCAACAAATTCTAATAGTTACCTAACTATCGTTATGTTTATTCAAAGACTTACTTATCATAAAAAAATATTTTCTTTGCAAATTATTCTACTCTTACCGTTTCATAAGTACATGTTAACGTTGTGTTAAAATTGTTTGTGAAATGTTTAAAATATTTTTTGTGATACCAGTAGGCCTACTATGACATCTTAAAGCAGAACTTATTCCACTGAGTGAAAGAGATGGTGCTTGACACCCTGTATAGCTCTGTCCCTTTCCATCAGCGGAATAAGTTCTGCTTTAACACGTCATGGTAGGGTAGCTGAACTTAGGTTAATAATGTATATCGACTACTTTCCTCCGTACCACGAAAGTATGATAAGACAATAGTCCCGGTTTTAAATTGTAGATTCGTTATGGGACTCAGTCAAACATTCTTATCCAGGTATCCCATCATATTATCCAGTACTATCTGAGTCGTGGAGGTCAGATAGGCAGTCGCTCCATGTAAAATACTGGTATTCAGCTGCATTCGGTTAGACTGGAAGCTGACCACAACAAAGTTGGGTAAGGCAGATGATGAGCTAAAGTTAGGTTAAGTTAACCATGTTTAACAAAACAGATATAGTTATCTTCAATTTAAGTCGGCTTATAACTGGCTATTAGATTGACTACTTCAGTATCTCCCATCAGTTCCTTTTTTCCCCAGCTCTGGGCGGAGTGTCAGACTTTTACTGGCTAAAACCCACCCATGGTCCTTCTTTTGCCCTTTACGTTTCGAGGCCGCGGTATTGTTTTCAAAGAATCTGCATCCGTCAGGTCGTATCAGTTCCTGTAACGAGAAAATAGATAAAAATATAGATACATAAGTAAAAATATAACCTTAGTTTCTACATAGTTAAATGTCTAGTACAATATTTCAACAGATTAACAATCCATTAAACCTTCAATATTTATCAAAGTTACGTCAACTATATCGCCTTCGACCTTGCTCGTGTTATTTTAGTTTTCAATTATAATTACAGTGTAACCAGTCATTATGTCGTTTGGTTGTTGACATACATACATAAGCTTAGTACCGGTTAAGTTATTATTTAGTAGTTTAAGGTTCTGTACAAAAAAGAAAATTCTTAGTTTTAACTCTCAAAGGTATCTCCATCCCTCAATAAGTATTAAGTTATTCATTTCATCAATATGTGAATAAGCATTTATTTTATCTATAGCAACTATTATTTACAAACTTCACATAAACTTATAGAAGAAATATTAAAAAAATGTGAGTTTTTTTTAAGAAATATTAAAAAATGTAAACTTATATGTGTGCATAAATCAATTAATAAACGAACAATGTGCAAAATATGTACCTACAAGTATAAAAATGGTAAAATAATTCAGCGTCAAAAAATTCGTCCGCATTGCTGTCAACAGGAAAAGTGCCCTGGCTGGCAGCATTACCGCGTTAGATGGCAATGCAATTAACATTGCTTACATTATCTTAAAATGTTTATTCAAATCTAAGTGTTTTTTCAAAAACCATCTAATTTACTGCATACCATTCTATGACATTTTCTTAATCAGCTATTGTAAAGTATAACATTAAAAAATCATTCCTTAATTTTGTGCTGTTAAGTAGATTTAGTTTAAATTGCGTCAACGTAATCGTCGATTATAACAGTCCCATCAGAAACTTCCTTTTCCTTACTTTTACTGCCATCATTATCTTCATCTCCTGCCCTTTTCTCAACCCATTTAGGATTGTCCTAACATATCTTCTTGTTGCATACATCTCTATCACCAGTTTTATTTTCATACACCTGTCTTCTCCTTACAACTTGCAATCAACCTCAAAAACTCAATCAACGTTACTTCGAATCCCTAAATTAATCAACTTTATCAGTGATTGCAGCATTATCAAGCAGTTTACCGACCACAGTCGACCTTGCTGTCATTTAACCGTTTTTTACCAGCTCTACTCTACAATTAACTTGCCAATTTGCTGGCTTAACTGTAACTGGACGCATAATTACTATATTATTTATTACTTGGTCTATTTGTTGTGGTTTACTGGCTTTTAATTCGTGTAAAATGCGTAAACTTTTAGGAATTTCAAGGACAGGATCGATACAGTGTTTATTGTAAAAGGTGATATTACAAATTACTTAAAATAGGTCTAAAATTAGATATGTTAGTTTATAACTGACTTGAACTGAAATGAAGCACATGTGACTAAATGAGTGATGGATCTGAATGTTGATGGACGGAGAGCGAGAGGAAGGCCAAAGAAAAGATGGATGGATTGTGTAAGGAATGATATGAAAGAGAAAGGAGTATATGATGCCGTGACGTATGATAGGGGAGAATGGAAGAAGAAAACCTGTTGTGCCGACCCCAAAGAGAATGGGACAATTATGTAATGAAGTCAGCTAAAATCTCATTATTTCCCTAGAAATAATGAGTTTTTAGCTGACTTCATTACATAATTCTTCTGGCGTTATCCCAAAGCAGGGTTAACTACAACGGCGAAGCATATCCTCTTCTTCCAGACTTGTCTAATATATATACTCTACTATAGGAGTAGACAACTTATCCACAGTCATTCTCAGAACTTTCCTCTTCCGACTTCATTTAACAACAGATAAATTCTAAAGATGAGTTTATCAAATCTAGAACTAGTAAATGGAACAAAATCAAAAAGTTACAAGCCTTTCCCTTTTTAACCTTAATAAAATCAAATCAACCAAGATTTAATACCCCAAACCAAATCGATTACAGCTCATTGAGCAATAACCAAATAAAATCTCCAGCAATGAGCCATCAAAATAAATCATTAAAATCTAATAATAATTTGTCAGTCAGTTCAAATCGTGTCGTTGCATGTCATTGGTCGCTACGGTCCCTGGTTCGATTCCCACGGCGTAGACTAGTCTACACGCGCGGCTGCGCTTAACTAAGTGAACGGTATGCCATTTTGCAAGATGATATTTAATTACATATCGTGTTGTCTCTTGTTTGGCTGTTGCGACGGTTCTATTTAATGTAACTCTACAAATTTTATGACTTGATCGTCAATTCTGATTAAATCTTCTGTACTGTGATATGATTTTGTGACTGTCTCGTTAATCTCGTGGTCGACCTGTCTATTGTCAGTCGACTGTTGTTATATTCCCTGGCCTTGAAAAGTGCTATTGTGTGTTTTCATCTAGAGTCTCTCAGTATCCACAGTGGCTGAGTTTGTGTTCATTGTCAGTCAATTCATGTCAAAATAAGCTTGCCCCCTTACAACTGGTGAAATGTGTACACCTCCGCATAAGCCTTCGGGGATGTTTGTAGTGGTTTTGAGTACATCTTTCTCTTTTGTACCTAGTTCCTAGGAAACTTAACTTCTTAAGTGAGTCTGAATTATCCAGGAAACGAAAAGTTTAAGACGTGTCATGTCATGTTTACCAACCCGCACTGTATCTGTGTGCAAAATTACGTCCCACTTCCTCTTTTTAGAAGGTGGTATGTATGCCAGCAGTGGGAATAGTATTTACTGATTATACAAAGTCCCTGCTTCGAATGGTTCAATGGGTGGGCAAGTCAGCAGTCAGTGATATTTACTATGCGTGGGAATTCCACGATTGTGCCTGGTCATCATTGTCTTTACCAACACTTTCACTGTCCGATAAGCAGAAACTATGGTCTACAATTGCCATTTATCAAAAGTTAGTAAGTGTTTGATGAAGATGAATGGATGGTGTGAAAGCTGATAAGGGTAGCAGGAAGTGACTTTGGAGACAAAAACTGATAGAAATGTATTAACAAAAAAAACGGCTGCGACCAAACCCAAATAAAGTTTTCATGAAGGATGAGGATAACGATATGGTCACGGTAAAGGAAAGGGGAACAAAATAGAATACTAAGAAGGTTGATTTTACTCATTTAGGTGAGAGAATTGAACGTGAGAAGTCGGGGCATAATGCTTGGGCGAGCGTGACTCAGCACCGGAATTGCTCAATTATTGTATTTGGTTTAGGTCAACCCAGTTTCAAGTTAAATAATCTTTTGTTCCATTCACTTGCAAGTACTTGAATATCAATTTGCAGTTCCAGAATTTGTTTTATTATTATTATTTAAACAATAGGATACTTAAACGGTAGTAAGTATATGAAGATGTATCTTTAGATTCTGACTTTTATATACAAACTAGCTTTTGCCCGCGGCTTCGCTCGCGTTAAATTCGGTAGCGCCTTATTGATTTGTAATGGCAACGCTAAGTTTTCCCGTTTCTTCCCTCTTTCTCCGTCACATCCCACTTTTTCAAAAAAATATTAGCCTATGTCCTTCTCCTGGTTCCCAACTATCTCTGTACCAAAATTCATCGAAATCGGTTTAGCCTTTAATGGCTTAACCGATTTTGATGAATTTGCGTGAAGAGGTAACAAACAAACAAACTCACTTTCATAATATTAGTAAGGAAGTAAGGATTCAACAAAGATAGTGTATATTAAAAATATATATCAGGCAGATATTAATTAAGGCTTTGAAGTTCCAAAAATTTCACTAGAATCTTCTTGAAAATCGGTGAAACAAGAAAAAGTTGCTACAACAATATGACTACTAGTACTTAAGTCCGTTACGTCAAATCGAATACATCTTACCCATAGATCAATAAACAGATAAACATAATTATCTACAATAAAATCTAGCGAGAAATGCGTGAATAAAGAACTCGGTATTGGGAGCGCCAGTGAAAGTGAATTCCACTTGACTTGGCAGGTGAAACGGCCCTACGCGAATATCTTCTACAGTAACTTATAGTAGTGATAATTGCTCTTCGCTTTCGTTCGTTGTAACGTTATGATGACAGTTATCTTTATTCGGTTTTGGTGAATTATTGTCTTTGTCTGAATTACTATTTTCTTCTCTTGCTATAGTTTTGTAGTTGGTTATTCACTTTCGTCCGTTATAGTGCAACTGTTATTTTATTTTCTTACAAGTACATTAAATGTCCTTACATAAATGGCTGTATATTTTCTTCGTCAACATCATTAGTTTTAGGGTTGTCATCTAAGTTATTTTTATTTCTTAGTATTTCTTTTCATTATGATTTCACAGATTTATTCTCTAAGTGGCTTTTATTTTCCTAATTTAGTTATTTTTCATTTCGTCATGTCTTAAACTCTTTACACGCCTTTCATTTTTAATAGCTTTGCCTTCTAATGTCCGTAAACTAAATACTTTTCCTTATAGCCAAACTTGTGGTTTTAATAACAGTGTAGGAATACCAAAAATAAATACTAGTAATCAGTATAAACCGTTATGTGCAAAATCATTTCTGTTGTGTTTATTATTTCCGCTCTACTACAGTTTTTAATTCGCACACATTTGTTAATTCGAACAATTATTCGGATTCTAGTGTTATTTTATACTCTACTAGCCTTTGCCCGCGGTTTCGCTCGCTTTAAATTTGGGGTAATACAGTTCCCCTTTCCTGATTTGCAGATACCTGCTACCTGTAGTGTTTGCCCTTGCACCTTATTGATTGTAATAGCAAAGCTAAGTTTCCCCTTTTCTTCCTCATTTCTCACTTTATAAAAAAATTGCCTGTGTCCGTCTCCAGGGTCCCAACTATCTCTGTACTTACCAAAATTCATCAAAATCAGTTTTGTCAAACAAACTCACTTTCGCTTTTATAATATTAGTAAGGATGGGTATTCTTAACTAAATTTTTATGATTTGTCTCTTAACTTTCTCCACTTGACTAGGGTTTTGAAAAGCATCTCTGTATTATTTATATTTTATCTTACGTACGCCAGAGATGAAAGTTCTTGTGACAATATCCTATGATGCTTTCATATTTGGGAAACTGTCTTTTTCTCTGGGTTTTGAGCTATCACATTGGCCTTGTTGCCTTTTTTTTTTCAATTTGACTTATAATTAGTTCTACTTATAATAGATAAATATTTTAGTTACCAATCCGAAAGCTCTCTAGCCAAAAATTCACTCCTGCGATTTTAAAGCCACGATATACAAAACGTAAATTGCAAGTTAAATGAAGTAGAAAAAGATGATTCATTACAAAATCATTCGTGGATGTGTATGCAATTACCATTACGTAATATAGATATTAATTCATAAGCAGTAATGGGTGAAAGTTTGTCCGTTTGTTCATCGTGTGTAACCTAATGGTTTATGCACGTGTGTATTAATATATTATGTGTTGAGACAAAGCTGAGGAGGTACAAATATTTGATTTGTATAGTGAAAATGTTACTTCATTTCTTGTTAGGCTTAAAATATTTAAACACAAATGCCTGTACTTGCAGAAAGTATTTAAATTTATTAAAATATTAGAATATATAGATTTTTCAATTCCATTGATTTTTAGGGTTCCGTACCCCAAAAGGAAAAAACTAAGCCCTTATAGGATCAGTTAGGTTAGTCAGGTTAGAAGAACCAGCTTTTATACAATTTCGTTTATCGCAAGGTAAATTTAAGAAATAATTCATTCATCGTCATGTCAGCTTGCAAACACCAATCATATACATAAAAATATAAAAAACTAGCTCTGCCCAGCGGTTTCACCCGCTGCTCACTTAGGAGTATGAAAAATAGATGTTGGCCGATTCTCAGACCTACCCGATATTTACACAAAATTTCGTTTAAATCGGTCCAGCCGTTTCGGAGGAGTATGGGAACGAAAACTGTGACACGAGAATTTTATATATTAGATACATTTAAAGGTAAAAGAGAGACTTACCGGAAAAAAATACAGTAGCATTTTTTTCATATTCTAGATGTTTAAATCCTATGTAGAACTAAAAACCGCTATAACAAAGTAATTTCACTAAAGCAAATATTGCACTTACAGTTAAAACGTTAACAAAGTTACTCGGAAGCGAATATGCAACAAATATTTGTCAGTAATGGTGAAACTACTAAAGAAACTGTATAGCACCATAAACTTTTATGTTTAATACTTTAACAACTATGTTTATAGTATATGGGTTTATTAGAAGTGTGCCGCAAAATTCTTGGTTATAACTGTGCGGTTGAGGGGAATTTTGTATGTTGGTGAAGTCAGAAGCTTTGGCTAACTTATTTCAGAATAGTACATTTTGATTCAAGTGAAGAAATTTTGTCATTGCAGCCGAGGTGAAATTAACGCACGAGCCGTCAGGCTAGGGTGTTATGGAGCAGAGAACAGTAGTGATAAATTCTCACGTGAATTCAAACGATGCTTTTCAATACACTTCAAAGAAATTAAATAACATAACAAAAAGTACTTTTGTCAGAAACTACAAAAAAAAATGTTATTATTTCAGAAGTACATTTTTTTGTGATCTTTAATTATAGGTTTAAAGGTAATTCAAGGTCATTCAAGGTGTTTTAATCTATTAAAATAGCTTAAATTGTGCCTATCAATTGACCATTTACACTTAGGAAAACTCTTTTAATTTACTAAGGTCTATTATAATATTAACAAAACCATTTTTCTCTTTTTCCAGGTAAGCAAAGCACACGTGCCTTCAAATACTTCAAATACCCAGGTACCTAAAAACGCCTAGTTAACAATAACGATACACAATTTCATGTCGCGATTGCATAGCTGCGTTCTTTCTTAAGATAGAGCGAGTCATCCGCTGTCGCCACGCAATGGACCTTGAGGATTATATTCACTCGATTGTATCAACTTGTTAATGTGTGTTTTATACATGTAATCTTTGTTTTAAGTCTTTCCTTTTGTGGCGTAAACATATTTCTGTGAGAATGTAGAAATTTTCGTATTTTTCCACATTTTATTTGGCATTGGAATGGATTTGTAATTTTAGTTTATGAATTTATCTAAATTTAATTGGGTTGAGATACGATCATCTTAAATAGAAAAATTTTGTGTTTTCCAATAAGTCGCGGCCCGGGAACATAAAGGGCAAAAGAGTGAACATTTTGCGTTTTAAGCAGTAAAAGTCTGACACTCCCCCCTGCTCCGCCCAGAGCGGGGAAAGCTAAATCACATTTCCCGCCCCAGATAAAAGTAAATGTATGTATATACCGTTATATGTACATTCGGAAGTACGGAGGAAACTCGGTATGTAATAAATGGGTGGTCACCCACGGGTCAATTCACGGACCAACCAAGTGCGGATTAACCTAAATATCGACTGTTGTTAACTAGACATGAGTTCCTCAATACTGTTTGTTTAAAACTAATAAGTTTAAAGTGTAGCAACGTATTGCGCACGAGTGCAGTGAAAGGACATAATTAGTGCATCACCCGAATATGCCAGTTCAATGATAAGTTATAATCACTAATTGGTTCACACCTACATTTCTAGGATTTGCGTAAAACATGAAAATTATTTGCTTCTGTGAATTTTAAGGTCGTTGGATTCAAATAGTTGAAATCAATGCAATGTGTTTGTAACTAGTTGTTTTGTCTGTGAATTTACTCGTTTTTTTTTTTTTTTTTTTTTTTATTATTGATAGGCTCGCGTTTGACCACTATCTCACCTGATGGTAAGTGATGATGTGGTCGACGATGAAGCACGCTTACCTAGAAATAACCTATTCACTCTTGACTTGAAGACCCCCAGGTTATAGCTGTCAGGAAATACAGACTCCGGCAGGGAATTCCACTCCTTAGCAGTACGCACAATGAAGGTATTCCCAAACCGTTTAGTGCGTGTGGGTGGGATGTCTACCATATAACGGTGGCGCATATATATCATGTAGTTTTAATTATACGAGCGCAAGCAGCAAAACAAACTAGTTTATATTATCATACGGTAGAATATTTTTTACAAAGGTTGTAGGCGCTATCTTATCAAAATTGGTTCAATAGTTTAGCAGTATAATGTAAAATGCAGACAATTTAGGGGATTATTACGAGCCAGGCTTCACAATTCAGAACAGCCAACGCCTGCTGGGGTTGCGGGTTGTTCGAAAGAGATACCGCGGCCCCGGAACATAAAGGGTAATAGAAAAAACATGGGTGGGTTTTAGTCAGTCAAATCTGGCAGATCCGGAAGAACTATCTTTAGGTGTTACAAATATTTGTTCCGTGCGGGGATCGAACCCGCGACACGCAGCGCAGCAGTCAATCGCTTAGCAATTGCACCAACCGTGCCGTCAATAAATGACTATCAAGAAGTCATATTTCACAAATATTATAATTGTACATTAGTCTCCATATTTTCTAATCTTTGTTGCAAATCCGAAAGATAATTCTAGTAAATCTGAATATAATCATTTACCAACGAAAAGGATTTCAAGGAATCTAGGTTAATAAAATGTCAGACTTGCAAACAGAGCTTAAAATATTCTAGAATTTATTAGCATAGTCGTTATCCGTTGTGCTAGCTTGTCAACGGGTTTTTTTTACTGAAATCTATGTTTTTGTCTAAAATTTGTAGGTTAAAGATTCTTTAAGTGAGCTGTATTTTGATTTTAATTGGTTCTGCTTGAATGTTAAGTGGGTAGAGATTTAATTTGAATACCAATATAGTGTTCAAGCAATTGTTTGTAAGATTTATGATTGCCTTCTAGGTCTATTGGTTACAAGTTAGACTGCGGAGTGTGGTGTTCTAAGTTCAATCAGCGGGTTAGGTACTGATTCCCCTTTTATATCGCAAAGGACGGCACGGTTGGCGCAGTGGCTGAGGGATCGACTGCTGCACTGCATGTCGCGGGTTCGATTCCCGCACCAAACAAATATTTGTATGACCTGCAGATAGTTGTTGCGGGTCTAGCTGTTTGTGTATGTGAGTTTATATGTTTGTAAACGCAACCATGACACAAGATAAATTCCTAGCGTGGGGCAACGGTTTTTTTTTAAGAAAAATATCATCTATAGTAGTCTATACTTAATATTATAAAGCTGAAGAGTTTGTTTGTTTGTTTGTTCGCGCTAATCTCAGGGACTAATGGTTGGAATTGGAAAATTCTTTTAGTGTTGGATAGTCCATTTCTTGAGGAAGGCTATAGGCTATATAACATCACGCTACGACCAACAGGTGCTGAGCAGCGCGGGTGAAACCGTGGGGAACAGCTAGTCTTAGATATTTCTTTAACCATCGTAGACGCGGGTCTGTAGATGATGAATGACGAGCAATTGGTATCTCATTGGATGGACAGGCGCGTTCGTGTTCTACGCTAATAGAGATGTCAGCAAAGCAAGAGCCTGTCAGGGCCTCTGCCTGCCTGGAACACAAAGAGTAAAAGAAGTAACATAAACAGGTTTTTGTCAGTAAAAGTCTGAAACACCCTTCCGCTCCGCCTGGGCCGGGAAAAGTTATTTGCTTCGCTTTAATGATTTCCTCCCTGTAAAAAAGAAATAAGTTATTTCTTTAAAGTCAGTTTCAGAGATTAACTATTGACAGTCAAGTAACACGTGTCTAAACCCACATTTAAATACTAGAATCTCGATATTACCTAAGTTAAGTAATTTTAGGTTTAGTAATAGTGAAAGGCAGTTAGCTTGTTAGTTAGGCCCTTTTAGTTTATTACTGTACACGTTAATTGGTTAGAGTTTGTGGTTTTAGAGTAAGTAGGTATGTAGCGACGCCATGGTTGGCAAAGTGACTACCCAGGTTCGTTCCTCGCCCGGGATATATCTTCTATCGCCTACATGTAGTAGTTTTGGCTGTTTTTGACGAAATATCCAAATTTCATCAAGATCCGTTCAGCCATATTGACGTGAAAGAGTAACAAACATACATACAACCATCGTCACAAACATTCGCATCCTTACTAATATTATAAAAGCGAAAGTGAGTTTGTTTGTTACGTCTTCACGCCTACATGGCTAAACTCATTTTGATGAATTTTGGTAGAGAGATAGTTGGGACCCTGGAGACGGACATAGGCTAACTTTTATTAAAAAATGAGTGAGAAATGAGGGAGAAAGAGTGAAGAAAAGGTAAAACTTAGCTTTTGTATTACAATAAATAAGGCGCTAGGGCAAAAACTACAAGTAGCAGGTACCTGCAAATCAGGAAAGGGGAACTGTGTTACCCCGAATTAAACGCGAGCAAAGCTAATTCATAATATTAGTAGGACAAATAAAATGATGAATAATACGCGGGAGAATTAAATTCCTTACTAGATGCAGTCTATTTGTGACAATCACAAACATTAAGTCCTTTCATAACCCACTTGACGCACGACAATTACTCAACCTTCACACAATACAAAGTCTATCAAAAACAAGTGCAACAACCTTTATAATGACAAACAAGTGACGCTCGATCTGCTATAGTGACGAAATGGTACTTTCTCCAGCCTCTATAGAGAAAGTGATCGAGTTCTTGTAGTACCTACCTTTTATCTTTAATGTTTTTTATTGGTGGTATGTTTTGGATTCGTTGCGTGTGATTGGCTGTGTTTTAATGGTTTTTTTTTATTGTGTAAAGGTTTGTGTGATGGTAAGGAATTATTAAGGTATCAGTAGTTGTGTTTGCAGAAGGGCCTACCAGGGCTACAGCCTGCCAGGGTGGGTGGTTGCAGGTTGTTTAAAAGAACTACCGACCTCTCCCCCGGAACATAGTGTTCAAAAGAAAGAACATGGGTGGGATTTTATCAGTAAAAGTCTGAAACTCCCCCCCGATCCACCCAGAACGGGGAAGTTATTTGATTATTTCCCATCCGCAAAAGAAAAAAGTAGTTGCGTTTATAAAGCTTTTATATGTATAGTAATATAACACAATTACGTATTGAAAAGTTCAGCGTGAGTGTTGTAATGACAAAAATTGAATAATTTATCGATTGAAATAAGAGCGAATGAGTAATTGACAAATTGGTAATATGAAAAGTACAGTCATAAACTTAAGATCTTTAATAAAGTTTCATATCTCTAAGAACTACTTAAAAACAAGTTTATCTATGTCCACTATGTTTAGAAGATAACTAAATCAACATTAAAGAATTAATAAATTTCTCTTCAAAGTACGTGTGCATCGGTTTGTTCTAGACAAGCGTGTTCCACCCTAGGCCACATCATAGCTTCACATCAGGCGAGTTGAGGCCTAGCGAAGCCTATTTAGTCGAAAAAAATAACTAAGAAAATCTTTGCTTTTAAAAAGGGTTACAGTGAACGACTGTCATGCAGACTACATTTTCAAAAAATACCTCTGATTCTCATAGATTGTTCCATTTCATTTGATGAGAATTTGAAATGTAAGACAATTACTTTTAACTTCCATAGCATATCAAAACCATGTCGAATTCATGGTACTTATAATAAAAATAAAAACCTGCCATTAAACAGCGAAAGTAGAATTGTTTAAAAACATAAAAAAAGATGGGAACAAAAAAACAATGTTTTATTTTTGTTAACAACAATCTCTAATTAAACTTTAATGCACTTAAGTAGTTATGTTTTTTTGGAAAAAGCGCCAAATTCCCACAAAATGGATTCATACTCAACGTAATCTGTAGTATTCTTTTGTTTTTTGTATACAATAAAGTCATTTACGAGAAACTGACGTATGAGATCTGCGCCGGCGCAACATAACAGTACATTAAACTGGTCAGGATAGGTCTTGCCTTTAGAAATATTAGGCAACACGATATAGGTAAGCCTCGTCTTGGGTTATGAAATTTTCGGCCATTAAAAACAAGAGTTCCTTCGAAGGTTGGCCAAAGCTTTATTTAGGTTTACCATCAGAATGTTCTCAGCAACAACCCTTTTTTGGAATCGGATGGGAAATCATCCAATAACTTCCCCCACTCTGGCCGGAGCGGGGGAGGGGGGTCAGACTCTTAGAAACTAAAACCCACCCATGTTCCTTCTTTAGTCCCTTATGTTCCGGGACCGCGGTATCCCTTTTCTAACAACTCGCAATCACGGCAGTAATAAATTGGGACAATGAAAGAATAATGCTGATGGTAATGACTGTAAGAGCAACGAATCAATTGTTCCATAACTCGAAATATTATTATTGGCCCAGAAAAATAATAACTATAACACAACAAAAACCAATAATGGAATAACAGTATTTGATAACAATCACAATAATTCACTAAACAAACATAAATCAAGGCTAAAAACAAATCTGTACTAAATCGATTAGTTACTATCAAACCATCATTTCTCACTCCACTTCGATGACTCGATTCTGAATCGATTAATCGCTTTTACCTCAACCTGCTTACTTACTTTTTTAACCTTATTATTATAAAGCTTTTATTAATACAGAAAAAAAAACGAAATAACTTCGATTTTCTTGGTATATCGTGTTGTGAGCAAGAGAGAAGCTCGTGGCGAAATATTAACAGTCGCTCATATCGATGTTTACGTTAAGCCGCGGTTATCTTGGTTGATCTATGGATGGGTGACCATCCATTACATATTGACTTTTCTTTGTTCTTTGGTGAGCACGTTAAAGCGTCGGTCCCAACTGTCATTTGTATATCTTTTGAAAATCGTAACAGGTAGTCTATGGCGCGATATTTTTTTTTTTCGTTTGGGATCTCGTCACGTGACTTCTCCCGCTCTGGGCAGAGCTGACAGTAGTCAAACTCAAACTCAAAGCATTTATTTCAACCAGACCATTACAGGCACTTTTGAATGTCAAGAAACAAAAGATTGAAGCTCTTCCCAGACACAATGCATAATAACTTGTGAAAGTACTGTAGTTGTCCATTCCAAAGCGTTGATCTGAGAAGAATGGGCAAGAAACTTCACGGACACTCTTATAAAGTGACTTTCAGGCTTGTACTGACAAAAAAAACTCACCAATGTTTCTTCTTTTGCTATTTGCAGTCTAATATAATCACAACATTATGTTATCACTGCTCCACACGTTCTGATAAGACAAGATTTTTTATTTGTATGAATTATGGTACATTGTATTCAGATACGGGTCAGAATGATGGGCTGTATAAAAGGTGGATGAAAAATGATTGCATGTAGCGGCGATGAGAATGTTGAGATGGATGTGTGAAGTGACAAGAATGGATATAGTAAGGAATGGGTATATTAGAGGAAGTTTGAAAGTTTCGCCTGTTATAAAAAATTGAAAGGGAGTCTTTTGTCTTGGTATGTGACATGTGACTAAAAGAGTGATGAGCCGAATGTTGATGGACGGAGAGCGAGAGGAAGGCCAAAGAAAAGATGGATGGATTCTGTAAGGAGAAAGGAGTAAATGATGCCGTGACGTCTGATAGGGGAGAATGGAAGAAGAAAACGTGTTGCGCCGACCCCAAATAGAACGGCACGAATGCAGAAAAAGGATGATATGGTACATTGTATTATATAACGGGCTGGTGTCCGCAGCTCCACAACCAAGGCAAGTGTTTACCTAGATCTAGATGGTAGGTGCCAAATAGGTATTAAATAAACCGGCATATCTATACTATGCTATCTTATCATAAAGCCGATATAATAAAGTGCAACTACATCATAGAACACCTAATCTAATCTTCCATGCTTTTGCCATGATTCACGGAGCCAATGGGGCTACTTTCTCTTGGCTAGCTTTCAAACCCTTTCTACGAAGATGCTGTTTCTCTTAGAAATACTTAGATAGACTGTTATTGTACCTTATGTGATCATATCCTACTATATCCTTACTAATATTATAAAAGCGAAAGTGTGTTTGTTTGTTACCTCTTTACGCCTAAACCGATTTTGATGAATTTTGGTGGAGAGAGAGACGGACAAAGGCAATTTTTAAAATAAAATTTATAAATGAGGGAGAAAGAGGGAAGAAAAGGGAAAACTTAGCTTTGCTATTACAACAAATAAAGCGCAAGGGTAAAAACTACTAGTAGCAGGTACCTGCAAATCAGGAAAGAGGAACTGTGTTACCCCGAATTTAACGCGAGTGAAGCCGCGGGCAAAAGCTAGTTCCGTATAATAGGACAATAGCAATTGCTCTTCCCGATACTACAGGACACCTCTCCCTAGCCCATCACCATAATAGGCTTGATGTTGTGTGTGTGTTTCAGTATTTTTATATCTTACGTGCAATAGAAATATATAGAAATGTGATACTTGTAAACTTTATACAACTCCCTGTACAATCGATACGAAGTGAGGGGTACAGGAAATAGGTAGAAATCATACCAGTGATGCTAGATTCTTCATGCTTGCGCCTGCGCACCTTATAGGGTGTTTAATGTAAGTGTGTAATTATGTATGCAATGTGTATGTTCGTAGTGTGACGGTAGGTTTCTTTCCGGAGGTGGGTAGGGAGATGGTTTTCCATCTTTCGGTCGGTTCGAAAGGTCGACACGTGCGGCTGTTAGTATTCAGCCTCCTATGAACGATGGTAATATATACTATATACTATATATATATATTATATATAATTATATATCTATACTTAATATTATAAAGCTGAAGAGTTTGTTTGTTTGTTTGAACGCGCTAATCTCAGGGACTGGTTGGAATTGGAAAATTCTTTTAGTGTTGGATAGTCCATTTCTTGAGGAAGGCTATAGGCTATATAACATCACGCTAGCAGCTAGCAGCGCAGGTGAAACCGTGGGGAACAGCTAGTTTAGTAAAATAAATGACTTAGACGGATATTATAAACACCATCGTGTAAAGTACAGACGGATAACTTCACTCTCGCTTGACCGGAAGAATATTTATGGTAAAGAGTTTTCTTTCCAATACAAGTTTAGCCTTCCTGATTCACTGGCTCCCTTCCTGCATTACGAGATAAACTAAGTAAGGCTTGGTGCACACGGTTAGTCCGGCGTCCCTTACCTAAGTGCAATAAAATTTAACTGTGAAAGCTATCATTGGTAGAATTGGCACAGTTGGTGTAGTGGCCGAGCGATCGACTGCTGCGCTGCGTGTCGCGGGTTCGATCCCCTCACGGAACAAGTTTTTGTATGGTCTACATATAGTTGTTTCGGGTCTGACTGTTTGTGTATATGAGTTTGAATATTTGTAAACACACCCACGATACAGGAGAAACTCCTAGTAAGAGTAGTTAAAAGTAAATCTTTGACAGTCGTTACAGGTAGTTAAGGTCCGAAACTCTGACAACCAATTTCACTAAGATGTATCCGTGACTCGGATAGCACCATAAACTGTTGGGCTTGGCCGTCATTTGTTTTCCTTTGACAGTCATCACAGGTAGAACTTGCTCGAAAGTCTGACAACCAGTCTCACCAAGGGGTATCGCCTGGCCTGTGGACGGTGAGCAATGGGTAGCTCACCGTCCGTCCGTCTATTGACGACAGGCCGTCTCGACGGCGCGTTCGTGTTTCACGCGCGCCTCATAGAGATGTCAGCAAAGCAGAGGGGCCTGCCAGAGTCTCCGCCTGCCGGGGTTGCGGGTTGTTCAAAAGAGATACCGCGGCCCCGGAACATAAAGGGCAATAGAAGGAACATGGGTGGGTTTTAGTCAGTAAAAGTCTGAAACGTCCCTCCCGCTCCGCCCATAGCGGGGAAAGTTATTTGATGATTTCCCACCCCAAAAAAAAGGGGGTATCGCCTTACTAACTGGGTTGTGAAGATCAAATAGGAAGCTCCATGTTAAATAGGTACTAGTATTTAGCTGCCTCATGTTAGATAATTAAGCCATTATGAATTGATTGGTAAATAATTCACTGTTTAATTATTTAGGGTGAGTTAACTGTTGAATGTGGCAACAAACAAAAAATCTACGAATTTATGAGTAACGTTTTAAGAGGTAGGTCTTCAGACCGATAGCTACACAATATAAAGTTCCCCCGTGGATACTTAAGAACCTTGTGGCATTTTGTCTTATGTTCCCCCGTAGGAACGTAACGACATTCAACGGGTTAAAAACGGAATTCAGGTGCGTTCGTTTAGACTGGAAGCCGAACTAAGATTTGTTGGGAAAAGGTTAAGCAGAAGACTGACTGTCTCCTTTGGTTGTAAGAGCAATTTTTAAGGCCGTGTGTATACAGCTTTACAGTGAAACCGTCTGAACCCAAGTTAATGGCAACTTAATGTTTGTAGTTAAGACAGGCAACTACGTGTAGTTACTGTTATTTTAACCCAGATTTTTGCTGCGAATTTGACTGGGATTTTTGTTATGTGTGTTATTGACCTCGATTGTTTTGTTTACATTGTTTTTTGTTAGATAATCGTTTTTGCGATCATCTTCAGATTTCATGAACTCGTTTTGTTGTTGCTGGTTTTGACAAATCTTAGCTTATTTGACGTGGGTAAAGGCTTCTTTAACTGTACGATATGTATTTCTTACTTAATCTTAGACAACGGTTGAGAAGAACTGAAATGATTGTGGTGATCAATGCCGGTTCGTTTGCAGCATGAGTCTTTCTTCTGTAACTCTTATTTGTGCCATGCGTTCCTCATGTATCCGTTTTCCTTGATTCTGAGGACATCCATTAATAACTATGAAGGTAATAAGACATTTGGTACATAACGTCATATGTTATTAACATATGACGTTATGTATGTACCTATCCTACTAATATTATATATGCGAATGATTGTGAGGATGGATGGATGTATGGAAGTATGGATGTATGGAAGTATGGATGTTTGTTACTCTTTCACGTCAAAACGACTGAATGGATCCTGATAAAATTTCGCACAGAGAAAGATTATAGTCTGGAGTAATAAATAGGACTTTTATTTCGATATCACGCTGCCGAAGTCGCGGGCGCCAGCTAGTAAAACATAATTTCTGCCTAGAGGGTGGCAAAGAAAAAAAAGTAAAAAACAAACTCATCATTATCGTCTCGCCTAGCTTTTACCCAACTATTTTTGGTTCGGCTTCCAGTCTAACCAAATGCTGAATCTAGCTGCATCCGGGCAAAATGCTCTTCAACTCACCCGAAGCAATTTAACAACGAATTATTTACCAACAAATTCCTAATCATTTAACCATTTAAATAGTTATTTAACAACTGGTCCACCGAACACCAAACTTGTTTCTAGATCCTTATAGGTATACTCTAATTGTCCAGTAAACTAGGTACAAATCAGTGACACCTCGTGAAGGCCAAATTTAAGCTCGAATGGACTTTCAAGGCAAACAAACAAGACAGGTGGATTATTAGTTGTATTATTACTGCATACAAAATCAATTGATTGTGTCAAACTAGATTCTGGTTAATTTGATTCAATAGGTGTGGTTCTTCAATTGAGAGCAGTGTTTAAGATCCTGATTGAGAGATTGGAGGAGCTCGTGGCTAAATAATAGCAGCCACTCGGGTCGATCTTTAGGTTAAGCCGCGCTTGCCTAGGTTGGTCTGTGGAAGGGTGACCACCCGTTACATACCGAGTTTCCTCCGTGTGTCGGAAAGCACGTTAAGCCGTTGGTCCCGGCTGTTAATTATAAATCTTTGACAGTCGTAACAGGTAGTCAGTGTCCCTAAAGTCTGACAACCAGTCTACCAAGGGGTAAAGTATTACCCCGTACTAACTGGGTTGTCGAGGTCAGATAGGCAGTCGCTCCATGTAAAATACTGATATTCAGCTGCATCCGGTAAGACTGGAAGCCGACCCCAATATGGTTGGGAAAAGGCTAGGCAGATGACGTTTAAGATCCTGATTCTGCATCATGCATATTATTTGATAAGTGTTTTAAATTAAACGTAAATATTATAGCTGTAAAAACGGTGGAGGAAAGGGAGATGAGAATGTTGAAATGAATGTGTGGATAAAGTAAGGAATAAGTATATATTTGTGAGAGTGTCGATCTAAAACTAGACAAATCTGGCTGTTTAGTACCTACTAAACAGCCAGATTTGTCTAGTTTTAAAGTCAAGCCCTATTTAGGAGCACGCGCGCCCCAAAAAGATGTCACGAAAACAGAGGGGCCTGCTATAGTTGCTGGTTTTTCGAAAGAGGTACAATGGCCCCAAAACATAAGGGGCAAAAAAGGAACACATTTAGGAAAATGCTAAAGAAGACGCAGATTCACATATTAATTGTATTAGTAACTAGCTTTTGCCCGCGACTTCATACGCGTGGATTAATAGTTCCCGTTCCCGGGGAGATTTCCGGGATGAAAACTATCCTATGTCCTTTCTCGGGTCCCAGACTATATCTGTACCAAATTTCATTAAAATCGGTTCAGTGGTTTAGGCGTGAAGAGGAGACAGACAGACAGAGTTACTTTCGCATTTATAATATTATAGTTTAGATTGCGTTTCAATAAGTTATTACTGTGCGCCTGTTGCCTAATTTGCATAGTTTCATAATGTTTCTTGTTTTCATCATGAGGTGTTGATATTTATGCAGAAATATAGCTTGTGTTACCAATAATTTCTATATAGGAAAATTTGCAACAGTGCATAATTTTACGCGGTTGTTGACATATTTTTTTTTACAGAGTATTTTAAAGACATCTTTAATATTCTTCTGCCGTTATCCCCATTCATGTGGGGTAACTGCTGCATGTTTTTAACTTCCATACTTCTCTATTCCTCATCATATCAGCAAAAACACCCTAACTTGCCATATCATATTTCACATAATCCATCCTTCTTTCTTTCGTGAATCTTTAGAATATTATAGACAATCAAGCCAAATTACGCTAAACCCCAATAGCTTTCAAAATCTTTATGTCATGTTAGGGCCTTATCATACTAGCGAATTGCGAGCGTCTTCAAAGCGAAGCGGGCGCGCAATGTTGCCTTTGATTGCTGAAACTGTCAGTATGACATTTTATTTTACTTTTTTTTTTTGTTGTTAAAATACTTCTAATCGTTTCCAATGATGCCAAAATGAGCCTTCAAGCTTTCGAGTCGAATCTAAATTCCCTGAAAAATTGTCGCTTAAGAGGCGTCAGTAAATAATTGGGTGAACACTGTTTTAATCTTAATGTCTAAATAAATTTACACTGTCACTTATGGAATATCATCCGTCATCCTTACTAATATTATAAAAGCGAAAGTGAGTTTGTTTGTTTGTTACATCTTCACGCCTAAATCTCTAAACCGATTTTGATGAATTTTAGAACAGAGATAGTTGGGACCCTGAACACGGACATAGGCATTTAAAAAAAAATTGAGATATGAGGGAGAAAGAGGGAAGAAAAGGGAAAACTTCGCAAGGGCAAAAACTACAGGTAGCAGGTACCTGTAAATCAAGAAACGGGAACTGTGTTACCCCGAATTAAACGCAAGGGAAGCCGCGGGAAAAAGCTAGTTTCCTATAATTCAGAGCTCCTGATTTTTCCACATTCTCCAATCCTCTAACTATTATGGAGCTTGCAACAGCGTCGACATATCAGGAGATTAAGAAAGATATCCCGCAATTGATGGTATAAATCTAATATTTGGGTATTTTAATTAATTTATCCTCCTTTCTTTTCTTTACCAAAATTGCAATAAAAACATTTTCTAACTACCGTCCTACGGTTCAATAATTATCAGTGGTTAATGAAGTTAGTCCAACGAGGTCAGTGAGCGGCTTTCTACCAAGTGGTGCGTGTTCAGTTCCGTTTGGCAACCGATCATGATGCTTCGGTGACTCTGTCACTTGATGTGTGTTTTTCACGCGTTGCTATTAAAAAAAATAAGGTTAAAAGACAGCTTTTAAGGTAGCTTTTCGTCTGCGTACCCGGTACCAGCGCCCACAATCAAAATCAAAGGCTGGTAATGAGTTTTTTCTGACGTTCAACCGTGTGTAACAAAGTTCACATCAACATAAATATTAAAAAACAACAAACGTTTAAGCAAGGGCTGGCTTTCACTTTGGTCTGAAGCTAAGTGTTGCCATACAACGTGGTTAAGCCAGCCAGTCTCTAGGGGACCAACTGACAGCGTTGAGGACTAATTTTTGAGGCAATTTTTTTTTTTTTTAGATATTTTAATTTATTATTGAAATACGAATAATCTATTTAAAACGGATCATTCTCAAGATCTGAACGTAAGTGAGAAACAAAAATCTTCAACTATTAACTGAGTAAAAAACTTTAATGCTTAACAAAATGTCCAATGGTTCCCGTTGTAGGTACTGATTCCGATTACCAATAAACACGGAATGTTACAAAATTATCATTATTTTATTGTAATGGAGGGATTTAAATACAGCGCTCTTTAAGAGTAGACTGCGTTTTTTTTTTCACAAAACGGACTACAGTATTGCTAAATTCCTAACGGAGAAAAAACAAATTTATTATTGATATTTAATTTAATCAAAAGTATTAATGTTTAATTATATTTTATGAATGTTATTAGACATGTTTTAAAACTAATGTAGTTGTTTGCATGTCGAATGTTAAAATGTGGCAGGGCTTTGATTTCTTATAAGAACTATTGTTATAGCTAGGATGGATGGATGTATGGATGTTTGTTACTCTTTCACGTCAAAACGGCTGAACGGATCTTGATGAAATTTGGCACAGAGGTAGATCGTGGTCTGGAATAACATATAGGATACTAACTTTTTTTTCGGTATCACGCGGGCGATGCCGTGGGTGCCAACTAGTTATATTTGCAAACTAAAATTTTATTCTACCATTACGTGATTCATGGCTGAACTGTGTTAAGAAGAAAGTAATACAACCATCACCTACCCTGGAACATGCAACGTCTCGCCACTTAATCTCAAGATACCATCTGATATTAATGCAATTGAATCTGAAAATGAAAGTACACGTTATGGCATAATCAGTTTGTAATTTCCCACTGCTGGGAAGCATGCCTTCTGGGTGTGAGATGGAGTGGGCTGATGTATGGGAACGTCATTCGTATTATTTACGTCATATGTCTTCGAATAACTTGAACCTTGAGCTAATTATAAACGTCATGAGTCTGATGACTACAACGAGCTGTAAGATCATACATACTACTTGTACACTTATATTCTGGATTTCTGGCCAAAGGATATTCTTATTTTATGTTTTACGGCCATGTAGCAAGAATCAAGGCCCAGAGATGGACTAAAATAATAACATTCTGAAGTGGCCCACAAGGCAAAAGGACTAGGGGCATACTCATCACACGATGTGAAGATGAAATAACTAAAGTGAGTTTGTGTGTTTGTTTGTCACGCCCTAATGGCTTTGGTACAGAGATATTTGGGACCCTGGAGACGGACATAAGCTAACTTTTTGTTTTAAAAAGTGAGAAATGAGGGAGAAAGAGGGAAGAAAAGGGAAAACTTAGCATTGCTATTACAATAAATAAGGCGCAAGGGCAAAAACTACAGTTAGCAGGTACCTGCAAATCAGGAATGGGGAACTGTCTTACCCCGAATCTAACGCGAGCAAAGCCGTGGGCAAAAGCTAATAAAAATAATAAAACTTAATTCTAAACACTAATCAAAGGAGAGGAGGCTTTCACCCAAAAGGGGGTTCTTACAGAAGTTTTACTACGAATGTAGTCGGACCCGGTGCCATTTCAGCTTACATATTCTGTGAGCCAATAATTATTTCATGAAATGACGTGAGGCATACAAGTGAAGTTTTGTAACGAAGTTTTTAATGGAGGAAATAATGTAATATGGACTGTAATGATGTGTTAATACATTGCTTTTTACTGTTTTTCTTTCAGTAACATTCACTTAGATATGATTCTTACGAAAGCTGTTTTTGTCTGAAATCTTGTTCTGTAATGCGATGAAATTTTGTGAATCATGTTACAGATATGGGGTTTATTGAAATAAATGTTTTGATATTTCTCTATTAGTTAAATCACGAACGAATCACTTTAAAAACATACACAAAACCGTATTGGGGTCCACTCGTGATAAAGTTCCCGTTTTATGCAGTTTTCTTATTGGAAATCGTCATCATCATCTGCCTAGCCTTTCCCCAACTATGTTGGGGTCGGCTTCCAGTCTTACCGGATGCAGCTGAATACCAGTATTTTACACGGAGTGACTGCCTGTCTGACCTCCATAACCCAGTTAGTACTGAGTAATATGATACCCCTTGGTAAGACTGGTTGTCAGACTTTCAGGACACTGACTAGCTGTAACGACTGTCAAACATCTACAAATGACAGCCGAGACCAACGGCTTAACGTGCTTTCCGAGGCACGGAGGAAACTCGGTATGTACCGGGTGGTCACCCATCCACAAACCAACCTAGGCAAGCGCAGCTTAACCTAAAGATTGACCCGAGCGGCTGTTATTATTTCGACACGAGCTCCTCCAATTGGAAATCGTTATATAACTTCATTAATGTAGTCAAACACGACATTTGTAAAGAAAATCTCACATCAGAGTCACGCCGCAGCGAGATTTTCTTTACAAATGTCGTGTGGGCGACACGACTAACGCGCCCGCGCCGCGACTGCGCCTCGACTCTGGGTCCTGTGGGCGACGCGCCTTACTGACTAAAACCCATCCATGTTTCTTCTTTATGCAGCTTGAATTTATTCTATTTCCAGGCTAAGTTTGGTATTCATTCCAAGTATTTGTGCGTACTAGGAAACTCAGCGTGGAACAGCCACCCACCAGGTGGAATGGCGCGTAGAGTCGCTGGATAAAGGTGTAATTTCCAGCAGTGGACCCATAACCTGAAATGACGATGTTGACAGTAGTTGATGGTCATAACTTATGCACGAGGCAACAATGACAGGCCGTTTAGCATCTGTCTTCTATCCAAGCAGTACTTACATTTTATGGTAAAATACAGTAAATACCATTAAAGTGATTACAAAGCTCCATGAATAAGCATAAACGTATACATTGACAGCGTCCGTTAGCTGATCCGTTAGCAAGTTGCAGTTACGATCGGCTCAGTAGCTTGTCGCCAGACGTCTCGAGTCGTCTCTGATTGATATGTCCGCTAGGTTTATTTATTTATTTACTAGCTTTCGCCCGCGACTTCTCCCGCGTAGCATAGTTACTTTGGGATAACGCTAATTTTAACCCGTGTGATGATCGAAAAAAAACATATATTTCTCTCCCCTTTTTCGCCCTTATCTTGGTTTTTTCTATGTCCGTCTCGATTTTGATGAATTTTTGTACAGAGAACCTGGAGAAGGACATTAAAAAAAAAACGATTGAGATATGAAGGAGAAAGAGGGAAGAAAAGGAAACACTTAGCTTTGCTATCAAAATAAATAAGGTGCAAGGGCAAAAACTACAGGTAGCAGGTACCTGCAAATGAGAAAAAGGGGAACTGTGTTACCCCGAATTTGACGCGATCGAAGCCGCCGGCAAAAGCCAGTTATATATATATATATTAAAACATCTGTATTTTTTTACAAATGTTTGCATTTTATTTTAAAAATAAACCCCCTTAATAGAAAGTCCTCCCGAAAGTTATCCTGAAAAAGATCACTCTTAGAGATAAGACCACCCAGGGGCCTAAGTTTGCACTATTGTAATACCAATAGTGTCAGGATGGTCGATCCCTGATCGCATAATGGTTGATTTCGATAATTTTGGTAATCTAATACATACTAAACTTGTCAAAATCAACCATTATGCGATCAGTGATCGACCATTCTGACACTATTGTAATAGCAGACTAGGCCCCCAGGTCTTATCGCTAAAAGCGATCTTTTTCAATTGAAAACAACATCTTTTTCAGTGTGTCAATTTCTTTCGAACTTTCATAGTAGGTATGTATTTAAAAAACCCAGTTCAGGTCAACTTGTCTTCAAGTATTCCTTACATTGGAGGTGTCATACTTACTTGAATTAATGCAAATATGTAAGTTAAGGTTACAATTGTGTCAATGAGCTTGTGAAGCTCACGATTGTGCATAGTTAAATAGCTTACACTTAACACAGTAACCTAATTATTTGCCTTTAGACCTTTGATTCCTCTTTTGTGATTGAAAACTGTGGTAAGGTTTTTTTTTTCATAAAGATTTTTTCAGTTGCTGTTACGGAGTCTGGATTTAGGCCCAGTTGTTGGTAATAGGTTAGTTCTCTATAACATGGCTCTTAAACATGTAATGTTGTTGACGTTGGTTACTATTAGGTACAGTTCTGCCTAACCCTTCTGGGATTATTAGCGTGAAGTAATGTTTTTCCTATTTTTTTGGCTCGAAGTTCCTTATCGCTCGTTGCGAAATGGGGCTAGACGGAAAAAATTAAGACTAAAAGTTGTAACGACACTTTTTGCTATAGTTGTAACCCGGCGTGCGCGTTTTGTCTCTCTATTTCTGTCTCTTTCATAGAAAGCAAGCCAGTTATTTTCGTTTTGTTTTTCAATTTCGCATTGAACAGTGTGGTGTCGCGACGATTATTTTTGTTGAGTGTATACAGGTTTTTTGTACATTATCTATACTAATATTATAAAGCTGAAGAGTTTGTTTGTTTGTTTGTTTGAACGCGCTAATCTCAGGGACTACTGGTTGGAATTGGAAAATTCTTTTAGTGTTGGATAGTCCATTTCTTGAGGAAGGCTATAGGCTATATAACATCACGTTACGACCAACAGGTGCTGAGCAGCGCGGGTGAAACCGCGGGGAACAGCTAGTAAATAATAACTTCGTTCCATCCGGGTGTCCCATGACACCTATAAAGTTAAAAAAAAAAATAATGGTCGCTTTCCTCAGTTATGGTAGCTTTTTATTTTCCTTGAGGTTATATAGATATTTATAAATCTCTTCTAGAACATTACCCAGTTCTCAAAATATATTAAATACTTGTTCACACAACATAATGTAAATTTCTACCCCGCGGCCTTGATTCACGAATCGAAAGTAGTCACAACCGGACACTGACCACGTGCCGTAAAACCTCATACTATTATAAACCATGTCACTTTAACATAAGATTTAATTTCCTATGACTTTAGACCCGGACAAGTGACATAACATCACATGGGAAAATGTACCATATCACTTCAATGCAAGGTTAAATTTCCTATGACATTTAGAGCCGGACTAGTGACGTGACATCACAAGGGAATTTACACCTAGTAGCTTCTGTGGTAAGGTTGTTTTTTAGGTGACTTGGAAACACAGTGACACTTCTGTTTGCACCATGGATCATGGGAAGCGTCATTGGGTCAGAATCAGCTGACTTACTTTTTATGTCATTTGTTGATGATCCGTGTTGATTAAAGTGGATTTGTCAGAATGGGGACAGCAATTTATATTAAAAAAAAAAAACTTTGCCCCACACTAGGAATTGCTCCTCTATCGTGGGTGCGTTTTACAAACATTTAAACTCACATTCACAAACAGCCAGACCCGAAACAACTATCTACAGGTCATACAAATATTTGTTCCGAGCGGGAATCGAACTCGCGACACGCAGCGCAGCAGTCGATCACTCAGTCACTGCGCCAAGACACGTTATATCTTGTTGAGTTGGTTTAAGGGTAGTTTATTTTACGTGCAAGAAAAAAACACTACAAAATGTGTATCAAAAATATAATTAAGTTTTGGAAGTTATCAGATGCAATTAGTTTGTGTCCTGTTGATTTGGATCATCAGCAATTAGTGGATCCGAGTTGTTTATTCAAAGATTCAAATTACCAGCAAGAATTTAAATATGTAAAAAAAAATAAAGAAAACATGTTTATTTGGCAATCGCCATAAGTGCACACAACACAACATTAAACAAAAAAACTTAAATCTTAACACAAAATATTTAATTTTCAAACAAACTCAATTAGTCAATATAAACTAATTAGCGTACTAGATTAAATTACTAACGTTATTCTCCTAAATAACTAGCGAATCTAATTTTTAAAGTGTGACCAATTAATTAGTTTCGCATCAATTTAAATTGACCATAGTAATTACAACAAATATACACGTAATTAGAAAACGAAGAGGTCGTTTTAAATGTCATTGAATTCATATTTAACTATATTTTCACTGTTGTTTTGTTATTGTGACCATACCACATAACATTTTTTACACTAACATTGTAAATATAGATTGAAATTGAGTTTCCTTCGTGATTCGGAATGCACCTTAAGCCGTTGGTACCTCACGCGCGCCTCAAAAAGAAGATGGCAGCAAAGCAGAGGGGCCTGCCAGGGCTACCGCCTGCTGGGGTTGCGGGTTGTTCGAAATAGCTACCGCACCCCCGAAACATAAAGGTCAAAAATAGCAATATGGGTGGGTTTTAGTCAGTACAAGTCTGACACTCCCTCCCGCTCCACACTTTAGGACGTTTACCACATTTTAGGAGTAATGACTTGCTTTATTTTGAATTCAATTAATCCAATTCAGGCCTTGTTCAACACTGGTATTTATTTATCAAAGTAGTTAAAGAATTGATTACCCTAACAACGCAGATTGTTGTATAAATATTTGATTTTAAATTCAATTGATATTTAGCGGCCTAGATTTGTTTGTAATGGATTATTTCTGCTTTAGTTATGATATAAAGCTTAATTAATCTTAAATCGCCAATTGAATTGGTCGTTCCTCGTCGTTTTATCTCGGTAGGGTGCCCTAATCTTCATATATTCATTTATTAATCTATACTAATATTATAAAAGCGAAAGTGAGTTTGTTTGTTGCCTCCTCACGCCTTATTGTATTGTATTGTATAACTTAATGGCTAAACCGATTTTGATGAATTTTGGTACAGAGATAGTTGGAGACGGAGACAGACATTTTTTTTAAAACGTGGGATATGAGGGAGAAAGAGGGAAGTATAGGGAAAACTCAGCTTTGCTATTACAAATCAATAAGGTGCAAGGGCAAAGGTTGCAGGTAGCTGCAAATCAGGAAAAGGGAACTGTGTTACCTCAAAAATAACGCGTGCGAAGCCGCGGACAAAAGCTAGTGAATTATAAGCTAACAGTCTTAAAACAATCTTGAATATAGTTTTTTCAATCTAAGTTTATATCTATACTATACTAATATACTATACTATACTAATATTATAAAGCTGAAAAGTTTGTTTGTTTGTTTGAACGCGCTAATCTCAGGGACTACTGGTCGGAATTGGAAAATTCTTTTAGTGTTGGATAGTCCATTTCTTGAGGAAGGCTATAGGCTATATAACATTACGCTACGACCAACAGGTGCTGGGCAGCGCGGGTAAAACCATGGGGAACAGCTAGTAGTATATATGTATGTAATATAAGTTTATATAGTAGTATAGTGTCGGATTGCCATTTTATCGGACTATGAGATTGAAGGGAACAGAGAGTGGGGGGCGATGGTTTTGACCTATGCAATGCGTCATTGTAAACGTAGAGTATAAACTGAGCTATGAGACACCTCAAAAACATGTTACAGGTAGAGATAATTGTTCTGAACTGTTGCAATCAGCCAGTTACATCATTAATTAATGAAAAAAACAGCAAATATATATATATATATATATATTGGCTGTTTTTATATATATATCTTAATATATATAAATCTCGTGTCACAATGTTTGTCCTCAATGGACTCCTAAACCACTTAACCGATTATAATAAAATTCGCACACTATGTGCAGTTCGATCCAACTTAAAAGATAGGGTAGGTAGGGTAGGTAGGGTATGTAGGGTAGGTAGGGTATGTAGGGTATGTAGGGTAGGTAGGGTATGAAGGGTAGGTAGGGTATGTAGGGTAGGTAGGGTATGTAGGGTAGGTAGGGTATGTAGGGTAGGTAGGGTATGTAGGGTATGTAGGGTAGGTAGGTTATATAGGGTATGTAGGGTAGGTAGGTTATGTAGGGTAGGCAGGTAGGTAGAAAGGTAGAAAATTGCATTGCAACGCATGCCGGGGCACAGCTAGTATATATATAGATATCCGTACAAACTTGCAACATAAACGGCCATATATTTTGACTGCGTAGACTTAGATCGTTGATTTTTAAGCTGTTCTAAGAGATCACAGATTTGAATATATAGTTTTAATTTCAACTCAATCTCTTCACGCGTTCCCGAGTTAAAGGGTTTTGACAGACTGACGGAAAACAAAGTGATACTATAAAGGTTCCGTATTTATCTTTTGGGGTACGGAACTCTAAAAAAGAAATGCCGAACAGCTGCCATGACGTCTTAAAACAGAATTAATTACAGTGAGGGAAAGAGACAGAGCTATACAGAGTGTCTAGCACCATCTCTTTCTCACACAGGAATAAGTACTGCTATAAGATGTCATGGTAACCCTACAGGTCACCATAAAAGGACATACATTGACCTTCATGGTGATGTTTTTTTATAAGGTCAGGGGTCTCGACCAGTATTTTAAATAAACGAGATCGTAAATAAAATAAGAATATCACAGTTGAATTAATATGTCAGTCTGAATGTTTGGTTTGACCCTAACTCACGTGTGGTCGTGGACTCCAACCAAGGCAGGTTGTTTATATGACCGAATTCATGACAACTGCCCCAAAAATGGTGAAGGAAAACAACTGTGGAAACCAAAGGGTTGCAACTATATTATTATACTTCGAATTTTGCGAAAATCAACCACTTAGAGGTTGAAACATAGCTCATCCGCCCGTCCGTCTATTCACGACAGGCCGTGTTGACGGTGCGTTAGTGTTCCACGCGCACCTCACAGAGGGTCGTACCGGGATCACCGGATTGCGGGTTGTTCTAAAGAGATACCGCGGCCTCGGAACATAAAGGGCAATAAAAGTATGACACTCAAAACTAGAAATAACTATACTAAGTTATTTGGTGCAAAAAGAAGAGGTTGAAATAGAGTTTCAACGTTTGTATGAGGGAAAGCGTTTTCTTGGTCGGTTTGATTTAAGATGTTGCATAGGTATTCTTTCAGAAAATTAAAAGACTATGCAAATATCATCACGCTATGACACTTAGAAGGTGAGCAGCGGGTGAAACAACTGGGTAAAGCTAGTCCTTACTTAAT
This sequence comes from Ochropleura leucogaster, assembly GCA_958449745.1. Lineage (NCBI taxonomy): Eukaryota > Metazoa > Arthropoda > Insecta > Lepidoptera > Noctuidae > Ochropleura > Ochropleura leucogaster. Next base: position 8,370,095 of record OY288225.1, read on the forward strand.
ATTATAAAAGCGAAAGTGAGTTTGTTTGTTACGTCTTCACGCCTAAACGAACCGATTTTGATGAATTTTGGTACAGAGATAGTTGGGAACTTGGAGAGGACATACGCAATAAAAAAAAAATGCAAATTAGGGAGGAGAAAATAAAAGGGGAGAGAAAGATACATTTATTTCGATCATCACGGGCCTTACGGGCCTGTTGGTCTACTGGTTAGTGGCCCTGACTGCTGAGCCGGAGGTCGTGGGTTCGATTCCTACGCAGGACAAACTTTGTGTGATGAGCATGATTGTTTGTTCTGTGTCTGGGTGTGATTTATCTATAATATGTATGTTTTTATAAATTATATATTTTTATATTATATATATGCATATCAGTTGTCTGGTTACCATAACACAAGCTCTGCTTAGCTTGGGATCAGATAGCCGTGTGTGAGTTGTCCCAATATTTTTATTTATTTATTTTTATCACGCGGGTTAAAGTTAGCGTTAGCCCAAAGTAACTATGCCACGCGGACGAAGTCGCGGGCGGAAGCTAGTATTTTATAAGCCCCGGTCCTGATATACAATTTCCTAACAAAAATATCAATTTGAAAGAAAACGTTCTCAATTTTATTTCCAAACTTGATAAAGATTAAACACCAACTTTAAATAACGAAGGTCAAAAATTTCACCGTTGACCTTGAAGATTTCTTCTTAATTTGTTAAACAAATCTGCCTGGCCTCTGACACATGACATTTTATATAAAAACCGGATTTTCAAGTCGAAGTTAAATATAAGTGGTGATTAATTATTATGTTCTTCTCAATGAGTGAGAAAATAAAATGATGTGTTAAAGGCAGGTATGTTTTTGGTAAAATGAAGGTCAATTGGATCAGGCGTAGTAAAACAGGATTTTCCCAATATGAAAAGCGATACTGTGAAGGTCAAATTAACAACAGAGTAAATTTTTTTTCTAAAATATTGTATTGCTAGCTTTTGCCCGCGGCTTCGCTCGCATTACATTTGGGGTAACACAGTTCCCCTTTCCTGATTTGCAGGTACTTGCTACCTGTAGTTTTTGCCCTTGTGCCTTATTTATTGTGATTGCAAAGCTAAGTTTTCCCTCTTTCTCCCTCATTTCTCACTCAGCCTATGTCCGTCTCCAGGGTCCCAATTATCTCTGTACCAAAATTCATCAAAATCGGTTCAACCATTTAGGCGTGAAGACGTAACAAACAAACAATAAACACACACAACCCTGTGAGTACTGAGTAATACGATAGACCCTATTAAGACTGACAATAAAAAATCTTGAGTAAATCATTTACATCCGCATTTCCTTAATAACATCCATTTCAATCACCCAAATCCATTTCAACAAGCATAGTCCTTAGAATTTCAATGACGCAAAACGGTAAGTCATCAAAATTGGTCACAAGAATGGTGTCCACGTCCATTTGTGACCATAAATCGCGCTTAATAAACAATAGAAAGTTCGTATCATCTATTAACATTAGTAATGTGCGTCCGTCTTCGCCGCGCCGTCTCGGAAACTAGTTTTGCAACTAACTAAAAAGGATTTAGAAAGTGCCATCAGCTTACATCCGTTTCCTATGATTTTCTATTGAATTTTTTAAATGATTTTGCTGCATTTCTTTTAAACGGTATTTTAAGATGTGATATTGATCGGATAGATGTTGATTTTAGATTATTATTGGAGTCAAAGTTTAGTGTGTCAAAAACGGTATTATTGCTCTGTAAATGATGTTATATTTTCTATAGGCATTTTCTGAAAGTCAAGGTTTAAGAGCAAAAATACTATTTAACAGACTTAAAAAAAAGGAGGAGGTTATTAGTTCGACGGTATTTCTAGGGTTCCGCATATCAAAAGAAAATACGGAACCCATATAGGATCATTTCCGTCTATCTGTCAAGATCTCGGGAACGCGAAGAGGTATCGAGTTAAAATTTTGTTGAAACTACATCCTCAAGTCTGCGGTCGCTTAAAGTTGTAAATAAAATCATCCTTCTAATTCTACATAGTCATAAAAACCTGACCGTTTATCTCAAGTATGTTCGGAACCCTTGGTGCGCGAGTCCAACTCGAGCTTGGCCGTCTTTTGACAATTTAAGCTTAAGTAAAACTTTATTCGCTAGGAAAGGAAAGCTGTATCCTTAAATTTGAAGCCCACAAATTACAGTTCTAAAAGATTTTTCTATAGAGAAGGCAATAAAAACTTTCAGTTTCAATAACTAAAGCAACTTTTACAAACGGGTAATGTTTTCATTAAAATGTAAGACCCAAGCTTAGCGATTATGCTTTTTTTTTGTGTTGGGAAATCATCAAATAACTTTCCCCGGTCTGGGCGGAGCAGGGGGGCATGTCAGACTTGTACGAGCTAAAACCCACTCATGTTCCTTCTATTGCCCTTCACGTTCTGGGGCCGCGGTATCTCTTTCGAACAACCCACAACCCTGGCAGGCGGAGGCCCTGGCAGGCCCCTCTGGTGCGATTATGCTTACAACAACAAGTTACCGGACACAAGACAATCCTAGATCTAGGTCCACCCAGCTCTCTATAAGGCTAGCTTGAGACCTATACCGGGAACTGGATGTCCTACTAATTACGATTCCTCAGACGTTCCGAATATCTGTCTTGGTCTTTAGTCTGGATAAGTTTTTCTCTTCTGATAAACTTACTTGGTAGTAAAAGAGTTTTGAGTATGAAGTTAATTTAAACTATTCAGTTAGCTTATACACCATTTTATTAAAAACTAGCTTTTGCCCGTGGATTCGCTCGCGTTAAATTCGGGGTAACATAGTTTCCCTTTCCTGATTTGCAGTTACCTGCTACCCGTTATTTTTGCCTTTGCGCCTTATATATTGTAATGGCGAAGCTATGTTTTCCTTTTTCTTCCCTCTTTCTCCCTCATTTCTAACTTAAAAAAATAGCTGATGTCCGTCTCCAAGGCCCCAACTATCTCGCTACCAAAATCGATTCAGCCATTTAGGTGTGAAGACGTAACAAACAAACAAACTCTCTTTCGCTTTTATAGTATTAGTAACGATGTTATGTTTTCTATCTTTGCCTGTTATTGTGTGCACTTGTGGCATGTGCAAAATAATACGGTTATTTTGCACATGCCACAAGCTTGCTTTCTTTTTTTCTTGCTTTCTTTTCTTTCAACACCACTAAAGCGCCCATAAAATCAGGTTGTGCTGTGAAGGTAAGTGAAGGTTTGGTTGTATTTGGTACGCTAATATTTCGACGGTCCCTACGTACATAAGGTTAAGTCAAAAACCGAGGTTTACAGGAGAGCGTAATTTGTGTTCAACACGCCCTAGAAATAGTTCTATGAGCAATAATAAATATTTTCTAAAACAAGGTGAATAAATTAAATAAAAATCGTATGTCAGCATGTGCGCATAGATAATCTAAAGCCAATGACACAATAAAAAAAACCATTTTTGACATGTCTTTATGTACGTATACGTAGGGACCGTCAATTTATTGCATAAAGAGGTTTAGGCCGAATATCAAAAAGTATTTTTTTTAAAAGCAAATCGTTGCCCCACACCAAATTTCTTCAGTATCGTGGGTACGTTTACAATGACTGTCAAATATTTTCACAAGTCATTTGAAAGACAAACCTCTTTGAAAGTCAACCTTTTATGGAAAGATGATCAGACGGTCAGATGATCAAGATAAAAGAACATCAGTCTATAAACATTGTATAGGTTTTTAGAAGATCTTTCTTCATTGGATTTTATTGTTTCTTAATGGTTATATAATGCAATAGGTATTATATGAATACTGTGTGCAAATTGATGCGATGAATGCTTTATGTCGATGTGTTAGTTGATATTTCTCAATTATGTTGTGGATTTTTATCTCGATTACAAATGATGTTGATTCAACTATAATTATGGACTTACACATACATAATCTCACGCCATTTTCAATATTTTTTTAATCGTGGTTATAGGTAATAACAATGACTAATCTATACTAATATTATAAAGCTGAAGAGTTTGTTTGTTTGTTTGAACGCGCTAATCTCAGGGACTACTGGTTGGAATTGGAAAATTCTTTTAGTGTTGGATAGTCCATTTCTTGAGGAAGGCTATAAGCTATATAACAACACGCTACGACCAACAGATGCTGAGCAGCGTGGGTGAAACCGCGTGGAACAGCTAGTAATATAATAATAATCTAATAAATAATTTAGGAATTTCTGAATCTAGTAAAAAATACGGAATTTGGATTTAAATACTGGAGGTTCAATAGAACTCACAATGTCAATTTGGTTCATATTATAAATTTTTGATGCCATACCAAAGAAGCGTTTGTCAAATAGGGTCGTTTTATGGTACGTTAGATATTTTTAACATATTATGTCTTTTTGATTTCAAATCATGGGGGAAGGCAGAATGCCACCTATGCACATACTCCTTTTCCCGTGTGCTCCTTGTCACTTTTTTTTTGCGGACGGGATATCATCAAATAACTTGCAGGAGTGTCAGACTTGTGGTGGCTAAAATCCACCCATCATGATGCCTTGTATATCGAATGATTTGTTTTATAAGAAATAAGTAAAATAACGTTTAAAAATGAATTAACGATCATAATATGTTTGAAGTAGCTGGCACCTACGACATCGCCCGCGTGATGATCGAAAAAAAGTCCCATGTGTTATTAAAGACTATAATCTACCTTTGTGCCAAATATCATCAAGATCCGTTCAGCCGTTTTGTCGGGAAAGAGTAACAAACACCCATACATCCTCACAAACATTCGTATTTATAATATTAGTAGGATAGTATTGCCCTAATGTATATTAATGATACCATTATTTTTGTTGCAGGTAACTAACAATTTTTCATTCCCGTTTTTACGTTAAAAACGCCAGCTTCTTCCAAAAACGTACACAAATTACAAAAGGTAAGTACAATAATTATTTCGCGTTTAATTAACATATACCATCAACTTGTGCGGTGAGGTGTACAAACAAATGTAACGGTGGAACACTTTTGAACATCTTATGCTTCTTTGTGACTTACAAATAGGGAGGGGACGGTTGTATCGAGAGATTATCGATAAATATGAAGTTTCTTTCCAGGAATAGGAGTATTTTTTGGTCATGAAAATTATCCAATAAAACTCCTAGGTTAATTGATTGCTAAAATAATATGGTTAGTTACTATAAAGACAACTCAAGAGTGCCTGAAAATGGTATATTTGAAATGCTGCGTATACCTGTAAAAGGCATACATACCAGCACTTTTGTATTATTGCATAGTTCCTTTTAAGGTTTAGTATGTATTGCTGTTGGTGTACCAAATAACTAAATACTTTCACTTTCTGGTTAAAAGTTACTCATAATGCATTAATTCATAACTCAAAACTACGTGAAATCGAAGTTTCATTCAATTTAGCCCAACTTTACTCAGTAAAAAAACTCCTACGGTATTGTTAACCTTATCAGATTACGTTTATATATTTTTTTCACGAACCTATTTTCTAACATAACAATGGTAAGAACTTCAGATCAATGTCGAATAAAAAAGTCCTTGTAACATTTCTTGACAATACACACTTTCGATCATATTTTTTGTCCTTTTTCTAACAATACAAGATATCTGTTATTGCTATTTTGAGTGCCACGAATCTATTAATTATATTTATTGTTGTGTCAATACATATTATAGTTAAAACTGCAGCAGTTTGAACTTGGTTGTTTAATTGCTAATTAGCTTTTGGGTTTAACTTTAAAAATAGACTGTAATATAATGTATACCAAAGTACTTTTTGGAAGATTACATAAAATCAAATAAATTGTGGCTTCATTTGGCCCGTTATGTTTTATATCAAAAATGGGGCGAAAGATGAATGTTTTTACATGTTATAAATGTAAGTAATTTATCGATAATTACGTGAAAGTACAGTCACATCACTAGCTCCTAGAACAATAGATGATCGTAGGCGCCGTAACGTGCGCCTGAGCATCCAAACTTGACACGCTTTGGCAACCATTATTTAGTTTATTCTAGGATAATTCTTACAAACAAAAAGCCTTGATATTTAACAATTTTAATAAATGCAACGTTGCAACCACTTTTGTTTTGAATACGAATATGCATATCGATAAAATATGCAATATGTGAAAATGTTGCCATTTGTAAGCAATAACGGTTTCCTAAAAGAATAAAAAGATGTCACATTATGAAATTATTTAGTTTAATGGCATTTAGCTGTGTTATATTTCGGCATTTTGAAAACGTGAAATAATTTAGTTTTATTTGCGTCTTATGTAATTGACTATTAATATATTTTTACGTCACTAAACAGTCTAAAATACTAATTAATTAAATGTCTTGTTTTATCATATAGAGCTTTGACTCTTTCTCAACTTTGGGTCCGGACCCAATAATAGCTTAAGACAAACACCATTTTTGCAATAACTTGGGGATTCACAAAAGAAAACCTGCCAAGAATGAGTCAGACTCGCGCACCAAGGATTCCGTACAAAATTGCAACATAAACAGCCATATCTTTTGACTGCGTAGACTTAGAGGGTTGATCACAGCACAAAGGGACCACGGAGTTAAAAATATTGTTTTAATTTCAACTGGATACCCGTTACGCGTTCCCGAGATAAAGGGTCTTGGTAGACAGACAGACAGACGGACAACAAAGTGATCCATTAAGGGTTCCGTTTACACCTTTTGAGGTACGAATTCCTAAAAACCAAGGTACGGTAATGCTTGGTTATATGGTTGCTGCATATAATTCATTATTTGTATTTACAAGATACACTTATTTTTTTTTATTAGTCAATCTTGCAATTTACTTATAAATAACCATTTGCCCCCCAACCGATTGAGCTAAAACTTTGCGCACACCTGTGGTTCTGGTGACAATACATTTTTATGACAGACATGGCGTGTTCCTGTCATCAGGAGGCGCCTCGCGAGGGAACTCTTCAACAGGTTATAAGCATAGACATATTGGACATAACAAATACACTTTGAACACATTAAATTCATCACATTACATTTCCAAAGCTCGTTTTTTAAGTAAACAAACATCACGACATTTCCAGTCAACATTATCCTACATTCACCGGCGACATCGTCACCCTACACTTAGTCTGTGTCACGCGGTCGCTCCCATGACCTAAAGCGGTGGCCACAAAAAGGGTAATGCCACCATGTGCATTGATCTTCCACCTGTATACAGAACGAGTAGATACGGTTAATGAATGTTGGAAATATTCTTATTAAAATGGATGGGAATGGTGGTAGACAGATTTTATATATTAGTAGCTTATACCCGCGGCTTCGTTTGCGTTAAATTCGGGGTCACAGTTCCCCTTTCCTGATTTACAGGTACCTGCTACCTGTAGTTTTTGCCATTGCGTCTTATTTATTGTAATAGCAAAGCTAAGTTTTCCTTTTTCTTCCTTCTTTCTCCCTCATGTCTCAATCTTTTTTTTAAAAAATAGCTTATGTCCGTCTCCAGAGTCCCAACTATCTTTGTACCAAAATTCATCAAAATCAGTTAAGCCATTTAGGCGTGAAGACGTAACAAACAAACAAACTCACTTTTATAATATTAGTAAGGACTAGCTGGCGCTCGCGGATTCGCCCGCGTGATATCGAAAAAAAAGTATCCTATTAATTTCATCAATATCCGTTCAGCCGGTATCAGGTGACAGTATACAAAATGAAAGGTTGATATTCACTATTAATTGAGTAGTAATCTGTAACAAACCCACGATACAGGAGAAATCCCTAGAATGGAGCAACGTTTTAATAAGTGAAAAGAAATTAAGATTCTTATCGCTTTACGACAAAGTCCCTTTTTCTTTAAACGTTACTTACTTAGTTAATGGTTAACGCCCGGTTTCAATAAACAAAAGACGACTCGTTTTGCTTACGAATAGTTTTCTTTTCTACGAGGCGTATGTCAAAATTCAACTATCCGTAAGCAAAACGAGTCGTTAGTGTTTATAACCGGGCGTTAACCATTAACTAAGTAAGTCTTTTCACTGGAATCTGGTATCATAACCGATAGTTTCTCGAAGCTTACGGTAGGTGCAAACTGCAAATTATTGCAGTTTCGTTGCATAATATAATTTGTAAGCGAGTACCGTTATGTAACGAGGTGACAGACGACCGGACCGATTCTGCATACTGTGGCCTGTTATTTAAAGTTATTAACTTATAAATTATACATTTGTGATAATAATATATTTGTTGGGCGATTGATTAATTTAAATATTTACGAAATAATAAGTAAAGATTTTAATGAAGTAAATGAAAAGAAAATAGGGTTTAAAATTAATTAAGTAATTGAAAAAAACCTAACAATTTGCATTTATGTGTGTCAGATATTCAAATTAAACTGTGCTTAACTTAACATCGTCCATCATCGTTACTTAGTTTAACATCATCAAAAACCATACGTTATCTACCTTTTAGAAACCTGGTCCTGCTTCCCCAAAAGGACCAACACCAGCAATAAAACTACAGTTACGCTTCAAACGTCTTTGGACCTGCGTAGGCGCAGCAAGGACGGTCAAACCCACAAAGAACTGTTAGTCGATCTACATTCCGATATTATATTGTATTTATGGATTTTTTTACGGAAACTTGTTTTCTTTATTAATTTGTGTTTAACCAATGACTATGATAAAATTCAAAGCGTTTATTCCAGACGATTTACAGGAAATTTTAAACCGTCTGAGAATTGGCCATTCTAAAAAGAAAAGGTGAAGTCACAATGCCATTTCATTCCTGAAAGTAGCGGCACAACAGTAACATAATCGTGTCTAAAAAAACCTAAAAATGGCGAAAAATAACTTTACTTCTGGATGTTGGTGGCAAAAAGTCAAAATAAGTCACAGACTTCAATCAAATTTCAAACAAAAAAAGAATTACGAAAATGTTGGAAAATGGTGAAAACTAAATAAATACGAAATGATGGCGAACGAATGGAGGCTTAGTTTATTTGTGATAGCAGAATCGACACTTATTATACAAACTGAAAATAGTGCGCAGCTTAGCCTTAAGCTGCTGCAGTGCACGTCCTTTATGCTTGTAAGCCTTTTTTAGCACGGCAAATAGTTGCGAAGTTTTGTGCTAAAATAATTCTCATGTTTTCCTTATAGGTATTGATTAAATAATAAAACAAAAACAAGACTAAAAGTATTATTATTTCGCGAAAAGTAAAAGTAGACTGCGGAAACTGGTTAGTTACAATAACTTGTATTTAAGATTGTAAATAGGTAGCCGAGCAATTTAATAGCGTGTCGTATGTCACGTAGCTTAAAAGTACATTTTAGCAGATAAATAAATAATAAATAAATATCTTGAGACAACCCACACACGGCTATCTGATCCCAAGCTATGCAGAGCTTGTTTTATGGTAACCAGACAACTGATATACATACTTATATAATTTATAAATACATACATATTATAGATAAATCACACCCAGACACAGAACAAACAATCATGCTCATCACACAAAGTTTGTCCTGGGTGGGAATCGAACCCATGACCTTCGGCTCAGCAGTCAGATTTTTCATCATCAGAATATTTAGCAGAAGTTTTTAGTTCCATGTAATTATTGAATGGAGTAAAGACCGCGGTTAGGCAAGCATACCTTAAAATGCGGGGGGCATTTCACCTAGATGGACCCACGATTTGAAGAAGTGGGCTGGGTCAGACTGGAAAGGTCAGGGCGTTGTGGGGCGTCTTACGTCTAAAACGTTACAGCCTTAGCCTTATAGGTTTCAAAAACAACTCAAAAGACAGTCGTTAAGCTTAACCAAAATTTCAAAATAATTACCTAACAATTTCTCGAAAATTCTGAGAAATTACGTACACGCCAGCCTTGAAGAATTTTCTCGAAGATTATGAAATCAAAGTACTGTTGGACATACAACAACCGAGGCTTTTAACAGTAACACTGTTATTAACACTCAATTGATATATATATGTTTATTTAAAGGGTATGATGCCATTATTGGTACACAACATTTGAAGGCAAGTGCCTTTTATGTCCATAGGAATGACGAAGGTTCAGAAAAGGGAAAGGGGCAGTCTTGATGGAAAATCTCAAATACGCTTAGTGGGCTAAGCATTATTGAGTTTTTCATCACCTGGAAATCGAACCCAGAACCTCATGCTTAATAGTCGATTACGACCACAAGACCAACAAGACAGTCGCAAAGCCATTATTGCCTCTATTGCTTAACCTAGGTATTAATTAAAATAATGTAAAACAAATATAAAATAAATAATCTTCATCTTAAGAAACGAATACCTAGAAAATACTGCGCAAAACCACAAAATGGCAATCAGATACACGACCTACATTTAAATCGCGTCGCATCAAAAATAACTCCAAGAAAACCCAAGAATATAAACAATTAAAGTTTTAACAATTGTCAGTAAATAATAACCTACGCAGAAGTAGTCACTGTTTTAAAGAGGACACAGAATATAGAAACCACAGAAGGCTTCCTTCACACAACGAGTGAAAACAGGCTCACGCACATATAGACACGTATGTACAGCGATGACATGACAGTCGCTAGTGCACTTGCACTCCCTTTTCGTGACGGTTGTGTGCGTGGAGATCTCAAACAAATGCCGGTTGCAAGTGCGCATGTACTCACTGTAAGCTATGTTAATCCTCACATTATTGTCCAAAGTATTTTAAAATGTAGACTTATAGATTACCCAGAATCTATTGAACTTTTCTTTTTTACAGTTTGGTTTAGACCAGGCAAATCTACTGATCTGGTTGTCCATAATTTCACCACCTTTGTAGTGTAGGAACATGGTCGCAAATTAGAAATGTATAACCATTTACCTTGACCTTGCTAAGGCTTTTGACACTGTTTATATCTCCATCCTCTTAAAGAATCTGAATAAGAATAGAATATTGGAATTCGGGGAAAACAGCTGGATCTTTTATCTGATTACTTATCGGGAAGATATCAGTGGTTGAGTATTGGTGACTATACCAGCGAAGATCTTAAAATGAGTTGGAGTCCCTCAAGGATTTATTCTTGGACGCACTTTATATTTTTATGTGCATTTTACTAAATTAAGAGTTTTTCTTCTGCATTTATCTGATTTGTGAAAAAGATCTTGACATACTTACAAACATGTACTTACAAATTAATGTCGCTACAGAATACCAAGTTATATATATATTTTAAACCGGTAAGTAGGCAAAGTGAGGCCATGCTATTTGACATTTTAAAGTTCATTAAATTCCATAATTATCGTCGTCTAAGTTCGAATGAGTTAATGTGACATGTGATGGATTTTAATGGCTTCATTAAACACACAATTTCAACAAGTAATAGTGACATATCTACCCATGTTACTATGTCACATAAAAAAAAATAGTAAAGGAATCATAATAAACTCGGTCAGGCTAAGGCTCATTTGCGACTTCAAAGCCTCAGATGGTGATGAATAATTTGTATCCATGTCTGGTATTTTCAGAAAATATGTTTTCCGTGTCCAAAGCAGCGCTCGCAATTTGTACGTGGTGACTTTTACTAAACTTTTCTCAAGTAGACTACCTCGTTGGTCCAGTGGTTACAACCGCGACTAGTGAGTATGAAGAACTGGGTTCGATCTTTGAGTTGGACAAATTGTTATTGAAGTTTTCCATTAGGATTTTTTGGTATCATATTAGGCGTAGTAGTATGGGCTTGCCCCTAATAATATTAGCATTACTGGGTGTACTAGTAAGTATATCTCTGCTTAACTTTTAGAGGTTTGCAGAACTGATGTTATACTTTCGTAATTATAACGTTACGTAGATTTATTTGTTCTATCGAAAAAAATTGCGAAACTTAATGAGTGTTCAAAAAATTACTCAAGCGTTATATCTGGTCTAGTAACTAAGAATTGATAGGTTGACAGTGGGTAGGCAGACATTTTAATAATAAATAATAATTTATGCAACAAGCCCAATCAACTATTACTCTACCTTGAACCTGTTTTAAAATACTAGCCATTATAATAATACATTATTAATTTCACTCGACATAAAATGAATTGATTTACATTCTGCTTAAATTGTATGGAGGTCACAACAAACATTTAATTTTGAGTGCTTTTTAAAAAAATATACATTCTGTCTGAAGTGCTACTTAACCTTGATTTTGAGAATTTTGTTGATTATTTTATCGGAAATGAAGATATAAATAGTCATAAATAAATACATAAACACACATCATCATACCCAGATACACTTCCAGACACCTACATCGTAGAAAACACACGCATATACTATAAATTTTAATGCCAATCAAATAGAGTTTACTAATCTTAATGTTCTTAATAATGATAATATTCATCTCCGTGTACTTCGTAATTGGTGTAATGTTTATTTTAATAATTTTATGATATGTCCTGTAAGCTGTAAAGCTCTTTTCTTTCGAGACATTGACTTAAAGATTTATTTTCGCTTACTAATCTGAGTCCCACTACCGTTTCGGTTTAATTTAACTTAAAATAGCAAGACAAGTTTAATATAATTAATTCCGTTTCACACACCAACTATAATTCAGTGTCGCTTTCTGTAATACTTATTTGGGACCGGCCGATATATCAAATGTTAATGAGTGACCTTACCATTTGTTAGTTTTAATGTAAATTAATTCAATTTCATAAAAAATAATTAGGTGTTTTAAAAAAAGTGGTTAGCAAAAGACCAATAACCGATTTAAAATTTCTGTTGGAAGATACAAATTTGTTGGTTCTTTTTTAATTAAATTGAGATTTTACATAGTTTCCTATTGTTTTGTTGCTAGCTGGTTTGACACACGCGACCCTATATTAATAGACCTTTTTAGGGTACCGCACACCAAAAGGCAAAATGGAACCGTTATGGAAATACTTAGTTGTCTGTCTGTATATCTGACTGTCTGTCAAGACCCTTTATCTCAAGAACGCGTGGAGGCATCGAGTGGAAATTTAAACCATATATATTTAACTCTGTGTTCCCTTTCTGCTGTGAAAATTAACCTTCTAAGTCTACGCAATCAAAAGATATGGCTGTTTATTACGCAAGATTGTTCGGTACGCGAGTCTGTTTCTCTCTTTTCTGTTTTTCTTTCAAAATTGGAAATCATTCTTCTTCTCCCGCTTCTCCCGCTCTGGGCGGAGTGTCAGACTTGTACTGACTAAAACGCATCCATGTCCCTTCTTTAGCCCTTTGTGTTCTGGGTGGTATCTCTTTTGAACAAACTCCGGCAGGCGGTGACCCTGGTCTTCTGAGTCACTTATACTGAGATTTATCTTTCGTGTCTCGTTTCCGTGTCTTTAGGTACCTTTGTAATGCGGGTGTTATCTATTTTGAACCAACCCGCAGCCCTGGCAAATTTGAAGTCCTGTGCTCCAAAAGAATTTTCACTACGTATACCTACATACAGCATCTAAACTTGCGAGTTTTATTCAAAGACACGAATGTGTTTTTTTTTACTGAAATAATATCAAATTGATTTTATCTCGATAAGTGTGCACACAAATATAGCTGGTGATCAAACTTGAGGTCAAATGCATTTAAATTATGTTTGTTTGATTTTTAATTAGGTAATTGAATCTTTAAATTTATTCATTCTCACGATTTATGTCTGTGTCAAGTAATTATTACTACGATAGATCTCTCTTCTGATTGGACGATTCTAATTATCAATGGATGACATTTTTCCGGTTTTTGAATTAAGAATGCAATTCAGGTTCAGGGCTTTTAGGCAACGTAAAACTCCGAGTGAGTTAGAATGAATGGGAGGAGGCCTTTGCCTAGCAGTGGAACAGTACAGTCTATTTGTTTTTATTTGATTTTTGCGATGTCTTCTTTCTTTCAGAATACACAATAAGAAGTTCAAAGCTTTCTTTGCGTTTTTGTGATTCAAGTCCATAAAGATCCCTGTTAGCTATGTTCTTGTACTGATCATAGACAAAAATGTAGACTTTAAATTAAAACTGTTTATCTTTGATACCTCAAACATAAACAGTGTTGAATAGTGTACAAATAATTGAGACAATTAAATAATAACAAACCGTTCTAGTAAATTAATTATCCGTGGAATCATTAACCGGTGAGTTTGCAAGTTTAAGATAAGGCGCGGTCCCACTGCGAGCGCGACATTCAAGAAGTTTAAATGTTTATTTGTTAAAAAAAAATTTTTGCTCAACCGAGGGTTTATGAGATTGGTTTGGTTGATTGTTGGTAGACATAGTAGTCTGTAGATTAAGTCTTCCTGTGATGATATTTATTGTATTTTTTTTAAGTTACGATACGACTCATTTTAAGTAACATCAACCACAAAAATTCAAATTTTAATTAAATAAAATGATGTCACAAAAATACAATAAAATTAGGTACATCACAAATTATAAGTATAATATGTCCCAAAAAAAATAATTAAAAGTTGTACTGTAAAATGACATCTACTTTTTATGTATAAAATTTCTCTATGAAATTTTCGATGTAAATTTGGTGAGTCTGAGAATCGGTTGTGATCTATGTACTTTTTATTTTAACTGAGCACCGGGTGAAACCGTTGGGCACAGCTAGTAAATCAATAAATGTAGGTATCATTTTAAGAGGACTCAACACAGGTCAATGACTTACTACCTACGCTATGTGTGTTGTGAAAGCTATGATGGTCGTCATTGAAGTTGTATCAAAAACAATAATATCCTTTCATTACAAAACATTAAAGGTTACATTAGCTTGCAACACTTATGTTTCACATTATGTAAAGACGGAAGATAAATCCAACATTTGATGAAAACATGCAACAGTATTAGATATTGAAACGTTTGACATTTGCACTTTTACTTTGTAAACTTTGTATTCTGCAATACATAAGTGCATATGTCCGGTTTATCGTGATGAATCTTTTTGTGTGAATGTTCGATCTTTTGGAACTGCACTTTAAGTTGGTGTAGAAAAGGTCAGTGAACCTTTTAGTAGTGACTGAAAGGCAAATGTTATCAATGCTTGACGTGACATTAGCGGGTGTTCGATTACCCGGTAACTATATTTGTATTGCTTATATTTAAAGAGTTGAGGTTGGTTATGCTATTAAGATGTATGTTGAACAGAACTATTAAAACAGAATTTTGTTTAGTAGATTAAAATTTTATATTTTTTGTCAGTCTCTGATTTAAATTTTTTTGTTGGTCTCTCAATTGTCCCACTGCTAGGCAAAAGCCTCCCCTTTCTCCTCCCAATCCTCTCAATTCTATGCAATATCTGCCTATATTGGCCCCGTATTTAAGACAAAAAAAATACTAACTTAGTAACTATTTATATATTTACACAAATATTTTAGTACTTAGGTTAAGCTTTTTATAACGAGAATGTATATTTAAGTTATTTTTATTTATCTATGGGTTTTGTAACCTGAAATATATGTTTGATAATACAATCTATGGTCACTTATCAAACGTTAGGTTCACAGTTCCATTCCATGATGGAATGGAATACGATAGCTATAGATTACCAAATTTGTCTAATGGCATTGCAATATGTAGTTATCAGAAGTCAGAAAGTCGTCAGTAACAATTTATTAGTCGCCAATTAAAATCCTTTTATTTAATATCTATTATTTTCAAACAGAGTTATCTAAAAGATACTAAACACATTTTGCAAGACCACTCACAAAAGTAGCATGTACGCATTGATCTTTAACCTAACTTATTGCAGCATGTTAACTTAAGAGGTATTGAATTTACTTTATATTACTTAAACGCTGTAATGGCTATTTGTTGAAGATTGCTATTATAAGAATGAAAACACAGAACCAAGAGTCAAGTGAGGTCATACACCTCACTTGACTCCTTGACCTCTGAGGTACTTATAGCTATTGCATTAATTTATTATTATTAATTACTAACTTGTGACCAGACTCGGCTTCGCATTTGTGAGATGAAACAAAGATGGCATATAATCATCATCGAAATTATCTGAAACCAATCTCTGTGTTATGTGTGTTGAGGAGTATATGCCTTGAGGAGTAACCAGTGATGCCAATAAAGTTGTTTACCCACCACCATTTAAAAAAATTGAAGTACGCTTTGGCAATATAATGTTTTTTTTTAATGCCAATGCCTTCTTCAAATATATCTTAAAGATTGAATTTTTTTAATATTTTTGTCCAAATATACGTAACGACAAAATCAAAAGATGTCATTGAAATATATAGATTTTCATATTTTACTTTTTAATACCTATTTATTGTCGTTTATTTATTTTTATACATATTTTTTTATATTTTTACATAGGTACTTCCTATTTTACAAAGTGAAAGAAAACAAAAACCTTTAAAAATGCAAAATAAAAACAGCCCACCGGTATCGGGAACAGGGTCCAAGCTACCGGCAGTCAGGTTTCCAGAGAGAGGAACTTCCTAACGATAAGAGCCGTGTCCAGGAGTTCCCTTGATCCAGCAGTCTTACGAGAGCCTCCTCAGGTGTTGGTCGAGGCTCTTGGCAATCAAGCCAATTGTCAGATACATTTAATAATTAAAGCAGGCTAGACATTTTTCTTGAAAAATCGCTAACAGTAGGACCACAGCTCTTAAGACAAAAATCATCTGGGTATCAATTATATAATACGAAGTGTTCATGTGATGTGGTGTCGCAAATGTGTGGGTTATTAGGTCATTTCTGTTAGATCACTGTACGCATTATGTACTCTAGTTGCTTTTATTATATACTGGGGAAGTATTGCGATATTTTTTTGTAGTTATTTGGTCTGTTTGTTATGTTTTTGGCACAATCTCTTCATAGTTTTATTAATTTCCTGATAGGACTAGGTTCTAATTAAAAATATTTTTAAGTTGTTCTTTTTTAGTGTCAATAAAACATACTAATTTAAGCCTTAACTTAAATCAAAACAGACGTCATATGATATATGCTGGTTGGGTTGTTTATGAATGTGAGTTTAAATGTTTGTAAACGCTTCCAAAATACAGGAAAATGATCATAGTAACAACGTTTTAAAACAAGTGACCATAATTTTTATTCGACTGCCATGTAGTCCAAAATGAGAATTATTGTACGACGGGCGGGCCTGTTGGTCTAGTGATTAGTGGCCCTGACTGCTGAGCCGGAGGTCGTGGGTTCGATTCCCACCCAGAACAAACTTTGTGTGATGAGCATGATTGTTTGTTCTGTGTCTGGGTGTGATTTATCTATAATATGTATGTATTTATAAATTATATAAGTTTGTTTATCAGTTGTCTGGTTACCATAACACAAGCTCTGCTTAGCTTGGGATCAGATAGCCGTGTGTGAGTTGTCCCAAGATATTTATTTATTTATTATTATTATTTTATTGTAAATAGAAATGGCGTTTTTATAATAATCGAAAGTCATTGGCCTCAGAAATTTAGTAAAAAAGTTGTGTAAATTTCGGTGTTCAGTCTTTACTGTACCTACACCATTTCTTTTTGCTGGGCATAGGCTAATAAATAATAAAGACAATCAAATATGGTTGTTTGTTTATGTGAGTTAAAATGTTTGTAAATGCACCCGCGCTAAAGGTGAAACTCCCGGTGAATGGCAACGTTTCAAAAAAAAACTTTGCAATTCTATAAAGTGCTTTCAATTCTCAATTGTAAGCATAGAATCAATTCTTTTTAAATTTCAAAATAACTATAAAGACAGTCCCCTAAAATCCATCGCCACTTGATTAAAAAGCTGTAAAAAGAAATTTCAGAGCAAACTTTCCAACAACATAATTATATCTCTCAGTGGAATTAAAATATCTAATAAACATTTAAAAAATACACAGTTACTTCTAAAAATACAACCTTATTCTAGCCTACAAAAATAGCAACTCCGTTACTTAGAAAAGTGAAACTTAAGATCATAATCATTGAATAATGCTGTTAATTTCGTAAACTACTACTTTTCATGAGAGGTCATTAACCTGCCGGTTAGCCAATAACTCTAAATATGGTAACAAGTAAGTATTGCTGACAAAAACAAGCCTTTTCTTCAGTAAAAGTAAGGCTGTCAAGTTGTAAGGTTTTTTAAAGTTTTTTGACCCCTTTTGCAGTTTCGAGACACTCTTGCGCATACCTGAACATAATGCTGTTGTCATGTCAGGTTTTTTTTTTTTTTTTTTAAGAAATAAATAAAAATTAAACGACCCAAGGAAACGAAATTGCCATATTCAAAAAGTCATAACACGCATGCTTGCATATCTATACACGCACGAACGATGCGGACACGCATGTAACAGCTCGTTTTGACCTTGGAATATAACATAGCATCACGCCTATAATACCCGAAATGTTAGGCAGATGTGTATCTAATAGTGCACCTACATTTCGCCAGTTATGTTTTATGCTTAACTAGCTGGCGGCCGCGGCTTCGCCTGCGTATAATTAGTGTCATTTGTACTTATGGATACAAACAATAATATTTTCTCCAGCCTAGGAATCAAACCTAAGACCTTATGCTTGAGGGATTGCAGGTTGTTCGAAACAGATACCGCGGCCCCGGAACATAAAGGGCAAAAGAAGGAACAAGTCAGTACAAGTTTGCCACTCCTAACCGTTCCGCCCAGATGTTTCCACCATTAAACGAGCGTAAGAGTCGTTGTTCTTTTGAAAAATAAAATAAAACGGTAAGATGTTTCCAGACCCGAGAATTAAACCCAGGACCTCAAGCTCAGCGGTCGCGCTTGCAACCACTGAACCAATGCGACAGTTAACCTTGAAAACAGTCACAAAACTAGTGTAGTAACAGCTAACTCGTTCTTGTTGTCACGGGTAGTTAGTCACTAACAGTGTTATTATGTTTGTTAATTCTTATGTAAATTATGCACAGTTTTCATTGTTATTGAAAGTGGGTTGATTTTTGTTTATATTGTCATTTTAGTGTAGTTGCTACTGTACTGTGGTTATTTAGCAGGATAAGGAGGCTTTCTGTCTTCTTCACCCGACATATTTTGTCAAAATGCAATTTTACTTATTAAAAATAAAAACAATAAAATAGGGCATGCGTCCGTCGATGACACGTATAACCCAGTAAGGTCTAAAGTTTTTAATAAAGTTCAAGAAATAAGAACAAGTGGTTATACAGGGGACCCCTTGTAACTGACTTCCATTTCCACCGCCAGAGCTTTGATGACAATCATACTAGCAAGGCATCAACAGTTCTCATCGAGGTACAGACGCCTGCACATCAAGCTACTACAATCTGTCAGATTTCTTTGATAGATTTTCGACTTTATTTCAAAAGTATTAGGTTCAAGATTCATTGGGAAAAATTGACAGTTTCGGGTAGCTTGACCTGCTGGCGTCTGTACATGAAATGCACACAATACGATGATAACCTTCGAAAGAAAATTCGTAATATTTCGGGTATTTTTTGTTACATAGTTCAATGGAAAAAACGGAACTCTTTTAAGATCAATTTGTTGTCCGTCTGTCTGTCTGTCAGGCTCCTTTACCTCGGGAATGCGTAGAGGTATCGAGTTGTCTGTGCTTCTTCAATCACTCTATGTCTATTGCGATGAAAGCTGCATTATCCGTTGAGCAGTTAAAAACATTTTAAACTATGTAAAGATTTAGGTTTCTTTCATCATCATTTTCGTCCTCTTGTCCCATTATATTTGGGGTCGGCGCAACATGTTTTCTTCTTCCATTGTCCCCTATCAGACGTCACGGCATCATTTACTCCTTTCTCCTTCATATTACTCCTAACCCAATCCATCAATTTCAAATATTTAGATTTCTATGAAGTCATTTTTACTAACTTTGTCAACTAAAATCATACATAGTCACGTTCAAATAATATAAAAATAAAATTAAATACAACTACAGCTTTTTGAGACCCATCTTAAAAAAGGCTAAAATCTGCAAATTAAGTATTAATTAACGTCTTTTCTTGTTTATTTTGGGTTAAAACCAATATAACAACATTATTTTAGAAAAAACAAAACACACTGGAGTCAGGCTTAAACGCTTATTTGAGAACGTGACTAGTATGAAGACCCAGCCTTAAATTTATTTTTAAAGAATGATGCCATTTGGTGATTCTTTGTGTGTTCTTACGCTAGTTTATTCGATGCGGTTTCGTTTGGTATTTGGGACAAAAAAATATGTTTTTAGAGCCTTTGATTTGACCTCTAGATTGTTTTAGATTATATGGTAAATTGTTTGGCTTTTGTTTAATAATAATAACGTTGTCTTGTACTGTTGGGTAAATTTTCATAGTTTTTTTTTTTTTTTGCCCGCGACTACGCTCGCCTTAAATTCGTATTAACATGAACTGATTTGCAGGTATTTTTCGTTGGTAACGAAGAGTGCGTGTACCGATTTTCGTCCGTTTCCAGGGTCCCAACCATCCCTATACCACAATTCATCAAAATCGGTTTTGCCATTTAGGCGTAAAGACGTAACAAACAGACTTTCGCTTTTAAAATATTAAAGTAAGGATAATTAAATTAAAGACTTCCACAGCAAAAAGTATGATAAATAAAAAATAATAATAGAGGTACGGTCAAAGTCAAGTTATTTTTTACTCGTTAACACCTAAATCCTATTGATTCTTAGAAACGTTAAAATTGTCTTTTTTGGTCACGTTTTTAAGATTAATTAAAAAGGCGCATCGAAACATGATATCATAAGTCATAACGTCTTTTTATTGTGGACCACATTTTTTTTATCAATGGTTATAATTAAGTTTTTTTTTGTTAATGATAATAATTATGTTAAAGTTAATAAATAAATAAGAAATAAATATTTTGGGACAACTTACACACGGCTATCTGATCCCAAGCTAAGCAGAGCTTGTGTCATGGTAACCAGACAACTGATATACATACTTATATAATTTATAAATACAAACATATTATAGATAAAACCACACCCAGACACAGAACAAACAATCATGCTCATCACACAAAGTTTGTCCTGGGTGGGAATCGAACCCACGACCTCCGGCTCAGCAGTCAGGGCCACTAACCACTAGACCAAGAGACCCGTTAAGTTTGATGTTACGTGAATAGATAAAGTAAGAAACAAGAACATAAGAACTAAATGACCCTACACAACCACCATCAGCGAGACATTTAAATGAGTATGAGCATATCTTGTAATAGGTTAGAGACTCATTCCATTAATCAAATTTCCAGCTGTTTACAGAAGAAATTTTAGATGCAATAACAAAGTTACTTAAACGTCAGTTTTTACGTAAATCTTCGTTCGTGATCGTTCCCAATAGAAGTTTTTTGTATTCGTTCATTGAGCAACGCGTTTATGTATCAAATATCTTTATGTTTTTACTTGTGGTTTTGAAATCTTCCGGTCTTTTGTTGGTCCGTTGCGACAGTTTAATTTAGTTGGATAAATTCTTTTAGGAGTAATTGTTATTTGGTAACTCTTCAGCAGCGTCTGATGGATCACGTTCAGAGGCTGAAATGGTGAAATGGGCTAGGTCTTTTTGACCAATGAATCATTAAACCCATCCAACGCGAATCCAACAATTATTGCCAGCCTTCTGGGCACTTTTTCTGTAGACAGAAATGCGGACGAATTTAAACGCACGTTAAATTCGGTATAACACAGTACCTGCTACCTGCAGTTTATGCCCCTGCGCCTTATTGATTTGTAATAGAAGCGCTTAGTTTTCCCTTTTCTTCCCTCGTTTTCCCTCATATGTATAGAGGTAACAAAAAAACTCACTTTCGCTTTTATAATATTAGTAAAGATTTTACATGGAGCACACCCAGTTAATCCTGGGTAATTCGATACCCCTTGGTACGACTGGTTGTCAAACTTTGGAGACACTGACAACCGGTACCAACAGCTTAACGACCTTTCTGAGGCACGGAGGAAACTCTGTATATAACGGGTGGGCACCCATGTAAAGACCTAACTAGGCAAGCGCGGCTTAACCTAAAAATCGACCTGAGCCGCTGCTATTATCTATACTAATATTATAAAGCTGAAAAGTTTGTTTGTTTGTTTGTTTGAAAGCGCTAATCTCAGGAAGTACTGGTTCGAATTGAAAAATTCTTTTAGTGTTGGATAGTCCATTTCTTGAGGAAGGCTATAGTCTATATAACATCACGCTACGACCAACAGGTGCTGAGCAGCGTGGGTGAAACCGCGAGGAACAGCTAGTTTAGTTATAAGCTCGTCACACTAAATAGAAAAGCCGATCAATTCCAAGTTACAAATCATTACCTAACATAACTTACCGCTCCCATCCTAACTAAGTAAAAGTTGCGCTAACTTCGATGCCATACCTTGCGAAAGGAAATACTCTACGTACATAAAACAACTTTGCATATTACATATGTATAGAGATGTATGGCAAGAGAAAGTACTAACTGTTTGCCCTACAGGTTGAGAAGAAAGTACGAGTGAATCATTGTTGACCAAGTCTGTTTGTTATGGAAGATATTTTTGACCTTTGTTTTGTTGGAGATATTATGTTAGAGGGATTTGGTCACTATGAATGGCGGTTTTATTTTTTTTTATCAAGATTTCTAAGATTTGTCTGTTGATTTGAGTTATTTAATAAACGGCGATGCTTTCGGATTTTAGGGTTCTGTATCTCAAAAGGAAAAAAAATATCGGAACCATTACTGGGTTACTTTGTTGTCCGTCTGTCTGTAAGACTTTATTCTATCTATCCTTCTCTTTGCGCTGAGAGAAAAATTAACCCTCTAGTCTAAGCCTAGTTTAGGCAGTCAAACGATATGGCTGTTTTTATCGCAAGTTTGTACGGAACCCTCGGCACGCGAGTCTGACTAGCTCTTGTCCATTGGCTTTGTTCGGCTTCCAGTCTAACCGGATGCAGTTTGCGCCTGGGTTAGTGCCCTGGAGGATTGGAAAAAAATAGCACAGAATCGTGACCGTTGTATGTAAGGAATCGAGGAAGGCGTTTGTCCAGCAGTGGGACACTGCCTTTATAGTATCTTTACTGTTCTTTATTATCTGTTCCATAAGAGGTTCCAACTTGTAATAATATCGTTCGTTGTCAAGTCTAGAAGCTGTAATAAGGTAGATAGAATTTTCTAAGCTTCGTTTAAACATTTTTACAACATAATATCTTAACCGATTACGTCGGAAAAAAGATGATAACGTCATTTTCACGGTTGGCGATGCGCGAGAGTGGTGCCAATGTACTATCTGCGCATGCGTCGCTGATACAACTCTATGATTAGCGTTGCTTATGGTATAAGTGAGGAGTTTTTAGAGAGTCAGATTTTTTTCCGTACATTATAATTTGGTGAAATATATATTGTTGCCAGTTAAATTATAGGCATAGCACCTTTTGGGATTTAAATAAAGCTACCCCTTTAAACATGAAAATCATCAATAACTGCCCCCGATCTGGGATGAGTGGGTGGAGTGGTCAGACCGAACTAACAAAACGACGGCACGGTTGGCTCAGTGGCTGAGAGATCGACTACTGCGCCGCGTGTCGCGGGTTCGATCCCCGCACGGAACAAATATTTGTATGACCTACAGGTAGTTGTTCCGAGTCTGGCTGTTTGTGTATGTTAGTTTAAATGTTTGTAAACGCACCCACGATACAGGAGAAATTCCTAGAGTAGAGCAACGTCTTTAAAAAAAATTGCAATAAATACTTTTACTGACTAAAACCCATGTTCCTTCTTTAGCCCTTTATTTTGGCTTATTGGACGATTCGCACGAATTTAACTCGCACAAAACGTGCGAATCGACTCCTTTAAAACATATTATTTTTTCTGTAGTCGATTCGCACGAATTTCATTTATTGGCGTGCGAATCGACACCCTCACAAATATGTAGTAGGCTATTCGCACACATTTCATTTTAAGGTTTAAAAAAATTAAAGTACAGTCGTATTCAGCCATCACTGAAATAAAAACAAAAATAATCGAAGTTTAAGCAGCAAATAAATATTTACTTAAAAGTAAGAAAGATCCGTATGGAATAAGTGATAATTATAATTACTTAAAACGTGGCATATCTACATTTTTACTTATACAAAACAATATAAACATGTCCGCAAAATTCGCCTATTACGTTTACTTTTTAGTGGAGTAGTAGTTTGTTAGTGACACTTATTTATTATTCTGTGATCGATATTTGCTCATTTGTAATCCTCAAACCACGAGCTTAGAAGATGTTTAGTACTTAGTTTTAATTTTAATACAGATATTGTTGATTATAGATTCTGCTTTTATTTTCTATCTATTACGAGTAAAACATATTTGACCTTACTACTTCTGTGCTCAAGTGTACTTTATCTTAACTGCATTTCATAAAAAAACAATATGTGTGCGAATAGCCTACTACATATTTGTGAGGGTGTCGATTCGCACGCCAATAAATGAAATTCGTGCGAATCGACTACAGAAAAAATAATATGTTTTAAAGGAGTCGATTCGCACGTTTTGTGCGAGTTAAATTCGTGCGAATCGTCCAATAAGCCTTTATTTTCTGGGGCAGCGGTTTCTCTTTTGATCAACCCGTAACTCCGGCTGACGGTAGCCATGGCCTTCTGAGTCATTTATACTGAGATTTATCTTTGTCTCTGTGTCTTGAGATTCGGCAAAGTATGTATTAGGGTTTTCCCAGACAATTCATGCAATTGAAGTCCGCTTTCGAATTAGCTTTTAACTAGTCTATCTACTGGCATGCAGTCTATACTAGTTTCTTATCTATTGCAAACAAGTTCTTGTTATTATGTAGGGCAAATACCATATGACTTCCGTAAGTAAACAAGGATCTAGCAGCAATATGGATAGTCTGTAAATTATATCCCACTTATAATAATATCCTTACTAATCTTATAAATGCGAATGTTTGTGTGTGGTAGGTGTTAAACAGAAAAAAATATTTATAATAATGTATACTATACGGATATATATCAAAGTAACACTAAATAAAAATACAAACAATGGGGAAAACATTAACGATGTTACGAGACTGCCGACTTTTTACAAAGAAACTCACGAACTTTAAGTTAAAAAGAGCCGTTTAGTTTTGACAGAAGATAGAATTAAGGTCTCCCGGGATCCATATACATCCTCGCTACATCGCAAATAATAAAAAAAAATACGGATGGGTAACCATCAAATGATTCCTCACGCTCTAGGTGGAGCGAACGGAGTGTGAGACTTGTATGTCACATCGCCGAAATATCGGAAACTCAATTTAGATAATAAACATGGTAAATATCCCGTTTCAAGTGAATATTAGTAACCATGTCAGTTTAAAGACTTATATTGTGAGACTTGTATTGACCAAACCGATCCATACTCCTTATTTTGCCCTTAGGGCCCTTTTCCAGGACTGCAGTATCTCTTACAAACCAACCCACAGTCCCTGCAGGCAGTTGCCCTGACGGGTTGCTCAGATACATCTCATACCTTGGACCACACACAAACTACGTGGCGTCGATTGATGCGCATGCGATTGCCGTACTGTGCGAACAAATCCACTTCGTGTATTGCAGCATCTCACATGAACTCATTATTTGCCACACTTGTATAATAAAAGTGTTAGTTTTACGCTTGGAATCACTCATGAGTGTGTGATAATTAGTAGCAGGTGATAATGCTAATTAATATTTATAGTGTTTCTTATGGTCTTGTTAATAACGTGATTAGTTTAGAAAAATACTTACCATCATAAATTTAATGGATATACGGAAGGAATAATATCTTGGGGATAGCTATCCCCAAGTTTGAGTCTATTTTCTGCCACTTGATAATAAGCTTATTATCAAGTGGCAGAAAATAGACTCAAAAGTTTTGAAAACGCTAACTTTAAGCCGCGTCATGATCGAAAAAAAAATATCTTTCTTTCCCCTTTTCTTCCCTCCTTCTCCTACTTTTCTTTCCTCTTTCTCCTCCATTTTTTCCCTCTTTGTCCCCCTTTTCTTACCTCTTACTCCCCCTTTTCTCACTTTTTTATCCTATGTGCGTCTCCAGTGTCCCACAAGGGTGAAGACGTAGCAAACAAAGAAACTCACTTTCGCTTTTATAATATTAGTAAGGATGTAATTACTATGTAATGGGGAGCTTATCTATACTAATATTATAAAGCTGAAGAGTTTGTTTGTTTGTTTGAACGCGCTAATCTCAGGGACTACTGGTTGGAATTGGAAAATTCTTTTAGTGTTGGATAGTCCATTTCTTGAGGAAGGCTATAGGCTATATAACATCACGCTACGACCAACAGCTGCTGAGCAGCGTGGGTGAAACCGCGTGGAACAGCTAGTGACTAAATAATAACCGACAATCTTTAGGTTAAGCCGCGCTTGGCTAGGTTGGTCCGTGGGTGGATAACCCATTACATAGTGAGATCACCCGTGTCTCGGAAAGCTAAGCTGTTGGACCCGGCTGTTACATAATTTTATCTTGAATACCTAGATAATTGAAAATAACTTTGACGGTTGTGGCTGAACCATCTAAAGCTGCGCTGCGTGTCGCGGGTTCGATCCCCGCTCGGTGCAAATATTTGTATGGCCTACAGATAGTTGTTCTGGGTCTGGCTGTTTGTGTATGTGAGTTTAATGTTTGTAAACACACCTACGATTCAGGAGTAATCCTAGTGTGGGGCAAAGAGCATCTATTTTTGCATGCAATATGAAGTACGTTAAAATTCTTCAAATGGTCACAGACGCAATAAAGATATTGACTTTGACATTGGCTTTGACGCAGTTAATATGTGAATTATGACTTTGTGACAATTTCACGAATGTTAACTTAATTAATGTTATTAATCTACTAGCTTTTGCCCGAGGCTTCGCTCGCGTTAAATTCGGGGTTACACAGTTCCCCTTGCGCCTGATTGATTTGTAATAGCAACGCTAAGTTTTCCCTTTTCATCCCTTTTTCTCCCTCACATCCCACTTTTTTCAAAAAAATATTAGCCTATGTCCGTATCCTGGTTCCCAACTATCTCTGTAAATCATCAAAATCGGTTTAGCCATTAAAGCGTGAAGAGGTAACAAACAAACTCACTTTCGCTTTTATAATATTAGTAAGGATTATGATTCGGCTTATACGGACATTTTAGACCCCCAGGAATCACACATACTGTTTTTGAACAGGATCATAACTGTTCTTAAACCTAAGCTTTAAGGCTCCTGTAACATCCTTTCACATTCTAAAATGCAAATATATATGAATATGGGTATAAATATGCACTGATCAAATAACTTCCCCCGCTCTGGGCGGAGCAGCGAGGAGTGCCAGAATTTTACTGACTAAAACCCACCCACGTTCCTTCTTACGTTCCGGGGTCGCGGTATCTCTTTCGAACAACCCGCAACCCTGGCAGGTTGTGGCCCTGGTAGGACCCTCAAGTGCAAAGCTTGCCTTTATTGTTATGTAAATCTTAACATTTTGTAGTGAATCAAATATTAACAAAGTGTATACGGAAACAAGCGATTAACTAGACGTTTTATTTTTTAGCGTTGGATAAATTAATATTTGCATACTGTTATTATTTCAAATTGATATGATTTTAATTACTATGTTCATCTTTGTTTTAATTGCTTAAGATTATTTGATCGTGAGCTAGTTTTATTTATTTATTGCAAAGCCAAGTTTATTAACATTTTGAGAGGTCAAAAATCTTTTAGTTTTCTATGTCAATAATGTCTATAATGTCAATGCATTGTAGGCTTATATAAAAAAATCTTCGCTTTTACATCATCTCTTTCTACCAACCAATGAGGTTGTCGTCAGCATAACTGGTCAAATCTGGGTGTGCCCTGAGAGTGAGGTCTCCAGCCAGAGCAAAAAACTTAAAAACTAGGCAACTACACGCTTAGGTCATCTGTTTGTAGCTTCGCCTTATGGCGTCATTAGGCTCACCTAAAAATCCTATCTAATGAACCAAATGAACCTAGCTCACAGCTGTCTGAGGACAAAGGGAGGTGGAGTTGAGTAATGTGGATCTCATCGGCCAAAATTGACAAACTTTTAAACAACTTTCATACTCTTTAAAGGACATTATTTATCTCCACTATTCTTCTCTCATTAAGATATTTATGAAAGAGAGTTGCCATAAAGGCAAACTACACTAGTTTTAAGGAAACATCCAATATTTTTTTTTGGTTTGCACTATGTCCCACACTAGGAATTTCTCCTGTATCGTGGGTGCGTTTACAAACATTTAAACTCACATACACAAACAGCCAGACCCGAAGCAACTATCTGCAGGTCATAAAAATATTTGTTCCGTGCGGGAATCGAATCGAATTTGACTCACAGGTCAAACCTTAACATATAAATTCCTCAAGATCAAAAAACTTTCTATCTATGCCAACTTAAGGATTCGTCTGATAGTTAATATTCTAAAAACGTAACTATAGACATTGGGGTTATTGCCTTTTGGTCACCTTCGTTGAATATTTATAAACTTTTACTATCACTGGACAAGAAAACACTGTGACACTTTTATAAGGAATTTTGAGGACAACGTGACATTTTATTTAATCACAAGCTTTTGCCCGCGGCTTCGCTCGCGTTAAATTCGGGGCAACACAGTTCCCCTTGCGCCTTATTGATTTCTAATAGCAACGCTAAGTTTTCCCTTTTCTTCCCTCTTCATCACTCACACCACACTTTAAAAAAAATTTGCCTGTGTCCGTCTCCAGGGTCCCAACTATCTCTGTACCAAAATTCATGAAAATTGGTTGGGCCATTTAGGTGTGAAGACGGTTACGTCTTAAACAAACAAGCTTTTATAATAAAAAGTAATAGTAAGGATTGTCGGCAGGATTCAACATTAAATTGTAGTGTGATTCATACGATTACTGCAGGATGATGTCATCTCAAATATCACTTTACCAATAAACTATTATATTATCAAATGTTTCTTTAAATTTTGCATTTATTATTTTTGTCGCAGCTATTTTTATATAGAAAAAAAAAACTTATTCGTAGATTCAAGTATATTTTACTAATGGTAATCTTTCTTTTTTGTTGCAGGTAATGAACGAGATCTTCTACGTTAAGATGCAATCTGAAGAACACAAATTGATCTTCATCATAATTTATAAGGAAGTACTTCCTTAGTTATTTTTGGGACATATCGTAACTATAATCATATATATATCTAATATATAAAATTCTCGTGTCACAGTTTTCGTTCCCATACTCCCCCGAAACGGCTGGACCGATTTAAACGAAATTTTGTGTAGGTACATATCGGGTAGGTCTGAGAATCGGCCAACATCTATTTTTCATAACCCTAACTGATCAGCAGCGGGTGAAACCGCTGGGCACAGCTAGTATTACATAAAAGTAGTAGAAAGGTATTGCCAC
The DNA here is from genome assembly GCA_958449745.1 of Ochropleura leucogaster. NCBI lineage: Eukaryota > Metazoa > Arthropoda > Insecta > Lepidoptera > Noctuidae > Ochropleura > Ochropleura leucogaster. Next base: position 8,399,419 of record OY288225.1, read on the forward strand.
TCATGAATGCAGCCGGGCCTGAGTCATTGATCTGGCCTGGCAGTTGGTTAACTAATAGGTTAGTTTTAAAAAAAATACGTGTCCCTTATTTTTGAATAATCTAAAATTTAGATTATTCAAAAATAAGGGACACGTATTTTTTTATTTGTAAATTAGACCAAACATTACAAAGATAAAAGCTACGTGTCTATAAAAGTTACGTGTGACGTCAGTCGTGGTCTAATTTACAAACATGCCTAAACCACTGAACCGATTTCAATAAAATTTGGTACAGATATAGTTTGGGACCCGAGAAAGGACATAGGATAGTTTTCATCCCGGAAATCCCCCGGGATGAAAACTACGGACTAAGGACTAAATTGAACTTTGACCCTGGAAACTTACCCCTATTGCGACGTATATTTCAATGTTTGGTACACCAGTTTTTTGACGGTAAAGTTAAGTATATCCTTCAATACCTTCGATCATTATTGATCGAAGTTCACTACAGTTAATCTTTTCATTTGATCGGTAATTAATATTATTTCGACACTAACACTTTTGCTTATGCTTGTACCTTCTCGTTTTGATACTGGCGTGGGACGAATTTCAGACTCAAAATATGATTTATTTTGATTTTCTGCACGTTGTTCTAACTGGGCCGTAGGCCTCTGGGACGAGTTGATGAATTACTCGCCGAAACTAGTCCTACTTTCTTTCATTGATTATAATCAGTGATACCCTTTTTTGCGAAAATAACTCCTCTTTCATTCTGATTCATGTGCGTATCGTATAATTATCACTTAAAGGTAAACACCTCAGCAAGGCTCACCAGGGTCACCGCCTGGGTTTGCGGGGTGTTGGAAAGAGATATCGCGACCCCGGAACATAAAGGCCAAAAGAAGGAACATGGGTTTTGGTTATTAAAATCACGCCCCCCCCCCGCTCCAGCCAGAGCTTGATGATGAACCATAAAAAAAAGGAATAAACCTCTATAATTTCCTTGTTCTACTACAACTTAATCAGCCCAACACGGATAACATATTTTAAATATCTTATAAGCGAGTGCATTGTGCAAAATATTCCGCATAGCAGCCTTGTACTCCGATCTGAGGTCGTCTGGCCTTGGTATTTGATGCTTCGAGAACGTTCCACGTGAGGGAGTGATGCGAAGGGAAAGGCGTATTGTTGATCTTGTATGTTTAAGACTGAGAATCATAAAGGATAGGTAGGTGTATATAAAAAATATACCCAAATTTAAAAAATGTAAAAAAAAAACTAGTCCGTCATCTTTGGAAATCCGCCATTTTGGATTACTTAAAACATTTGAATTGTCATCTAAACTAAGAATGTGTGCAAAATTTCAGTTCAATGGGATATCGGGGAATATCTAAGGTTTTTTTACATAGCTATTTAGTGATAGATGAAGCTAATATTATAACAATAATAATAACGTATGCCCAGAAATGACGGCATGGTTGGCAAAGTGGCTGAGCGATCGACTGCTGCGGTGCGTGTCGCGGGTTTGATCCCGCACGGATCAAATAGTTGTATGACCTACAGTTACTTGTTTCGGGTCTGGCTGATTGTGTGTGCGAGTTTAAATGTTTGAGAACCCACGAATTCCTAGCTTGCGACTATATTTTTTTTTTGAAGAGTTTCGTCTCAAACGATCATGACATTTTTGATATTAGCAGTTCAGCTCTTACATAAATTCCAACATTAAGTATAAAAAATCCAGAAAATCCATTGCAATTGCTGTCATTAAAATATCTCCGCATACCGATGTATTGCAGCTAAAAGGAAACGCTTATATACAAAATGTTCCACATATCTGTGGTATCGGTTACCTACATGACTCTTCCATTTCCGTCTGTTACACCGTCGTGTAACAGGTTCTGTATGTTATATTGTATGGTATTTAGAATTTCCAACAAAGGATGTATATTCGTTGCATCATTCAAAAGACATACCGCGGTCCCGGAACGTAAAGGGTAAAACAAAGGAAGATGAGTGGGGTTCAGTTAGTAAAATTATGACATCCTTGACATGACTAAGTTTTTTTAATGATTTCCTATCCACAAAAAAAGGATGTACAATCGGACAAAAAGTAAACTTAAGTATGTATATCTTTTAAAACGTTTCTTATAATAGACATTTTCGGCTTATTGGACGATTCGCACGAATTTAACTCGCACAAAACGTGCGAAAAACATATTTGAAATAATCGTAATCGTCTTTGTCTTAGAAAAAACTGATTAGTGAAAGTGAGACCAATACAAGCTTAATCTATAGAAACACACATACATTAGAAAATACAACAACAAAATGACCGTATCATTAAACAGCCTACACTACTATATCAAGCCTATTGTTCGCCGAATCAATTCCCAACGCTTTAGTTACGGTTCGGTGTGACAGGCGGTCACTAATGTCCACGTTAGGCAGCTGCGCACGCGTCGATCAACGGGACAATTGACGATCATCATTACTGTTTTATAGATAGATCGATGTAGGTGAAGTTATGTGGAAAGTTTCAATAGAAAATGAGCGAGGAAAAGCTTTGAAAAATGATGGATGAAGATTCAGAAATTTTAGTTTGAACTAAGAAATGTTTTAGCATTAAAAACTGGTTGATAATGTATTTGTACTATTATTATATTTTTCCGTCATAGCGTTTGTTTTTTTTATAAAACATTAGGGATCATAGTTACAACTCTTTCTTAAGTATTTAATACAAGTTGTAATGCTATAATTTTATCTTAAATACCAGTACGGTCTCAGTACTATTAAATGCATCCATCAGCATAGTGTTTGAAGTACAATTTACGTTAATGACTTCTTGAGGAGTCAGTTTTGTATTGTTGCATAGTTCCTTGTAAGTATTAATGTGTATTGCTGTTGGTGTACCAAATAAATAAACACCAGTCGTTTATCAACTTACCCTTCACAGCAAAAGCTCAAAAAACAATCGCCCATCTTACCTCATCTCAGCTCATTTCTCCACGCAATCTGTACAGACGCCTGCAGGTCAAGCTACCCGAAACTGTCAATTTTTCCCAATGAACCTTGAACCTAATACTTCAGAAATAAAATCGAAAATATATTAAAGAAATCTGACAGATTGTAGTAGCTTGATGTGCAGGCGTCTGTACATTCTTTATATCTTATCTAGACTGGATATTTCTGCGTGAAATCACAAACATTATTGTCCATAGTATACAAAGAATGTCTTCATTGCTTATGGCATTCATCCGTTATGGTATTGTATAGCTATAGATTGTTTTAGAAAACTGCCTGATGGAGTTTTAATGGTCTCAGAGAGAGTATTATAGCTTGGTATGTGGAATGTAGTGGAAGGTATCAAGTATATATTCTTAATGGAATCAATGTCAATGACAACACGGTTGGCGCAGTGGCTGAGACTTTTGACTACTGCGCTGCGTGTCGCTGGTTCGATTCCCTCCCGGAACAAATATTTGTATCGCCTACATATAGTTGTGTCGGGTCTGGCTGTTTTTGTATGTGAGTTTAAATGTTTGTAAACGCACCCACGATACATTTTTTTTGTAAATGACAATGTTATAATGTGTATGGGTTTTTTTATGGGTGAACTTGAAGGACAAGTGTAATTTTGTTTTATTACGTCAATCCCTTTTTCTTCTTTGCCAACCTGGTGTCAGAGTATTTATCCCACCCATTGACCTCTGTTTTGATTTACCTAGTTATCGAGAAATATTTCTTAGTAATGCGGTTTTCACACGATGTTTTCCTTCACCGAAGCAAGTGATTATTATACAATAAGTACTTACATAAATCCGAATTAGCAAATACTACCTATATCATTTAAAACCAAATGGAAAGAAAACATCAAGTAGGAATCTAATCACACCGTTATCTATCGGAAATAAAAATATATAGGAAAATTATAAATATGTTACTTACTCTTTCTAAACCATAATTTCTTTGAAGAAACATTGGCAAGATTCAAGTTCATGGAACTCGTTCGGGTAGGCTCATTCGATTCGACGCGACAGTAACGTAAGATCATCTACGAATAAAAAATATTAAAAAAAAAAAAATTTGAGGTGTCAAGGGACACCCGGATGGAAAGAAGTTCCTATAGAAATGAAAATATCTGGCTTGCTTTCTATAAGAAAGAGAGAGACATACAGACAGACAGAGAAACATGCGACGCCACACAGCTTACAATAGCTTACTATAGCAAAAAGTGTCGTGACAACTTTTCGTAAGAATTTTTTCCGTCTAGCCCCCTTTCACAACGCGCGATAAGGAACTTCGTTCCAAAAAAAACACGTAAAAGGGACACACCAAGTCCCTTTAGACTACGAATAAGACAAATCAGATCAGACCAGTTCTTGTGACCTCGTCGCGGCCTTACTTTCATCTCAGTATAACTGGGTTTCCTGTACTGACTGCTCACCTACTCGCACTCGTTAGAACTACATTGTAAAGCTGTTCATAAAGCTTGTTAAATGTCTGTTTAAGTGTTACTGTTATAATCATTCAAGGATATATTGATTTTAACAAAAACCTTCATGATGAAAATTTAGCTATAAAAAGTTATGGAAAGACTTCTATAGTTCATTTGGAATCTCAGTCCAGTGAGCGTAGACAATTCGAAATTAGAATGCATTTGTTTTTAAAGAACGTCATGGCGGATTTTCATCGTTCGAAATTTGAATTCATTTTTGGAATACCCGAAGTAGGTACTGTTTATCAGTCTTAGAAGTGATGGTCTTGTGGCGTTAAGGTGCTAAGGTGCGGTTGTTCGTACATTAAAGTTGCAATTACTAATAATTCCAATTACCTAAAACAAGATCAATGTTCATTGTAGGAATACCAAATAATTTTGGTAGAGAAAATACTCGAAATATCATTGAACAGATGATTAATAAAATGCTTCTCTTGGCAACATTCACAAGGATGAGGAATGCACGTCAAGGGAAAAGTTACCATAAATACTTGCAAATTATTTTAAATCCGTGAAGTAAAGTGTTGCAATAAAAATAAACACGTAATTGTTAGCTTTAAGAGTTGCGTTGCGAGTATGATGATGTACCTTGACTTTTAAGAAGATTATTTAGGGTTCCGTACGGATTCCTGTTTTTAGTTAACCTTGGCATTCTTTGCAGTCCGGAAATCTCGGTATCGTATTTAAACTTCGTACAAATACTATGAATAAAAAAACCAAAAAATAGGCATTATTCACTACTGCTCTCACTCACTCACTCCTGCGCGGCTAAGAGGGAAGCGAATGTTCAAAGTTATTTGAGTAGGGTACGGCCTTAATATAGTAATCCATATTCCTGAAGTGTATTTAAAAAAAAAAACATCCAACTGTATGAAGTTTTTGTAAATCAGTCCAAAAATAATTGATGGAAATATTAAAAGAAAACATATAGAGTCAGTGACCGAACGGAACCGAATTCCTTCGCACAATTTACAAAGCAGCTGATTAAATTACTGTCACCCAGTGAAAACAATGAAATAAATAAACTCTTCACTCTTTGCCAAGCTCGTGCTTGGCATCTCGATCAGCCAGCTGCGGTGAAGCCTCGGGGCAAGAGAAAACAACCTGTCACGAACCCAAATTCGAATCAAAACCTGTTTCGCGCTTTTCGCTTTTACTATGGCCTCGATTGTTCAGGGTTGCCAGATGATTCATTTTTATTTCCCATAAATGTTGGTGTATTTGCCAGAAGAGACTTTGTTTTTGTATGAAATTGGGAAAAAGCATTAGGTAATATGAGTAAAATCCGGGTGAAAATAATGTCAATCATTGGTAAAGAAAATCTTGGTATAACACTGTTACAGCGGTTAGTCTCAGATTTTCAACATCACTTGCTGAATCGATAACGTTATGACAATTTCTTTTCACCATAAAAAAATGCATTGTACAAATTGAACGCATAAAAAAAACTCGCCTCTTCCTATCAAAAATGGGCTTACTTACTTTCTTCATTTTTCAACTATTGGTCGGACCCAAACTTCAAGTCAATATTGACCTCTTATAATTTGGCATAGTTGCATCAGATGTGATCATTAGGCCAAAATTGAGCAATTTACAATGGATAATGGCCGTGTGGGCGATCATTTGTGTAATTATCATACCTATTATGTTTAATATGGCGCTGTTATTGTGAAGGTTATTGATAATAGAACCGGGCTTAGGACAAAAAGTAGGCTAACTTGTTGGTTTAACAGACTTATCTAGAAGCTCACACAAACAAAACGATCCACACTTATCTTTAACATTGTGAGTCTATCCATTTAAAAATAAAGTAAGAAAATATAAATCCAATTTTACCTTTTATGAGATGTTAATTATTATAAAACAAACAAAATGCCATAAAAAATCTCATATATGTGGGTACTAATAGTCATGGTGTCTGTGTATTACCCAATTTTCTGGGAAAGATTACCATTACAAATTCTAGCAACCCTGACCGTAGGTCGAAAATTGCCAGCGCAGACGCAAAGTTTTTTCCCAATTCACACTTTTCAAACACTTTCGATTTTGGTGAGTTGTGAAAGAATGTTTGTTGTAGCATTTTTTTATTTACAAATGAAAGGTATAATAGAACGTGTCAGACGTCACTATTTAGTGGTTTTCTATAGTAAACCGTTAGTATTACAGCACTGCATAGTAACTTGAGTGGAACATTTGTACGAAAGATTTTGTCGAAAGTAAATTTCGCGTTAACCGTCTCATTCAAGTTTAGCAAACCCGTTTTCTTTCAGTGCTGCTTATACAGTTAACGAATTATGAGTCTTGAATGAGGCTTTCTTTTTTTAAACAGCATACCAGATGTCATACATGAACTTGGCAAAAGGTTAAGGCAACTTTTGTTACTTGATTGGTCTCCGTGGTAGGCTGTAGAGAAAAAAAAACTTTCTTAACAGGTGTTAAACTCTCAAGTTGCAGAGTTAAAGTTGTCTTAATCTACTTCTCTAAAGAATAATGACTGCGCCTTCTACACTGGTGCCTGTTCCCCTCGTATACATTCAGCAAGGTATAACTTGGGGGCAGCTGGGACACGGATTCTTCTTTCCATATGAAAATGGCTTGTAATCCAACTCAACGGCTTGCACCCGGTCGCGACTTTAGATCATGCAAATTTACTCAATATGTGTAATCGTCTCATATCGAGAATGATCAGTCCAAAAGATTTCCTTATCTCAAATCAGTTACCAACTACCACCACCATTTTCAATCAAGATCACGGTTTCCAAAGTACCAGGTTTGCCTGTTATCAGTCTCTATTATCCATAGATAACCAGTTCAAAATGATCACGTTTGGCTTTAGACATCTGATCAGCCACATTGACCCAGAATGCCGGGTACGCCTATAATTTTATGGTTAGTACTCTGTAATTAACTCGACTACGTAACTGGTAACGCACACGGGGGTATTTGGCGTTTGTTTGTGGACAAAGTAATTGATTAGTTTGTGTTTTTTATTGAAAGTGTTATGTGAAAATGGTGTTTTTCAAGGTGTAATATAACTCTTAAGTCATTGTTTTTACTGTTTATAGAATAAAAACTAAGTTAGAAACTTAAACTTACAAAATTAGTACTAAAATGAATTTGAAAATATTGACACAATTTAAAAGATCCAAGGTGAAGTTTAACCTTATATAAAACACTAAAGACAAATTTTTAGCGTAAAAAACACTATTACGCACTAAAATTCGCAATATCTCGAGAAAATCGTTAAAAAACTATGTTAAGTACACGATGTGTGATCAAATATTTTGTCCAAAAGCAAAGTTTGAAGCACTGTGCGGCGCTATCTGTGGGTATACATAGGTAGTCAAAAATGCAGTTTCACTCTCAACTCGGCGCTGTGACCCGATTACGTTGAACGATTACTTTAAAAAAAAACTTATGACTACACATTTTTTTTTCATTAAGGCGTTCTTATAGATTGTCATACTTTTTAACAAACTGATACATATGATTATAATGTATGTGACACGGGCAGTAAACTCGTTAAATAAAATGCAAATGGTCGTTCGCCGATGCCATTAACCGCGACTTGAAAGTGACCGAAAATTAGCGAACCACTATAATCGATTTCTTGTACTTGACATTCACGTCGCCTTCTATAAGTAGTAGGAAAACACAAGCGATACTATCCTTTATTGCTTTTGCAACACAGTTCAACATAATAAATGTTAAAATAATTTGCTATGCGGCACCAATCGTAGGCGCATGGGTTAAGTTCGATCTGTTTTTTCCTCATTTTGAATTTCGAAGGCGTGGAAGGAATGTGTTTCGATTTATAAAATTTAACGAACTTTCTTCTTTCTCTGATTGGCTTTCCAGAAAAGGAATTAATCATTATTTCAATAGTTTGCACGATTTATTCTTTATTTTTATCGGAATTGACCCTTTTCTTCTCTAAAACCGTAAAAATTAGACCAGCGTAACAAGTAACACATCACATAACAGTATACAATGGTTATAAAATCAGTTATGACTTGAATTCATACATTTAAAGGTAAACGACCTCTGTCCGCCAAACCTCAAACTTACACAATAAAACTTCATAGCTTACCATCAACAATTTATTTGCAGATAAACCAACAATAGAAATCATAGTAATTGTGCAAGCAAATATGTGCAATAAAGTTTTTTTTTGTGATTTCAACATCGGTCCGTCTTCGCGTTAAAGTCCAAAATGGCGGCAACAAAAGTGCGCCAAATTGATGTTGTATATTTCAATTTACTATGACAACATGTTTAGTAACAAGATTTCGTGGTTGTTAGACCATGAACACAAGATTATAACATTACGCGTGTGAACGAAATGTTTTAGGAATGTGAAATTTTAAATAAAATATTTCTTCTTTCTACTTTCACTTGGATGTCGCTTTCTGACCACTATGGTCTGTGGCGCGAATAGAATAAAATAAAGATTTGAATTTGGAATGCCAATGATTTTGCCTTTTTTTTATTGAATTTGGGGTAATCGTTTTTTGGAATTGGCAATACCTACAGAGTCTACACAAATACATATTTTATTTTTTAATATTGCAACTTGATATCTTGACATAGTTTTTAGTATGTAAATATATTTAATCGTTTTTTCTTTTGCTAATTAATTAGTTTACCTTATTTTAAATGTCTGCGAACAGATTATCTTAACTAGACGATTACCAAAGCAAACACTTTCGATTTAATTCTATAAGTTATTAAAATTTGAGTGGTTTTACGTGACTATTAGTCTCGCGATTTTGTCTACAGTTTAGTAAAAGTTTAATGACTTCTCAATGTAATAAATCACTTTTAAGTGGAACACACATAATTTAAAAATATCGATGGATGCTCACCCGTTCTTCTATGAAACAGTTTTAAATATTCAACTGAAATAAGGAACATATTTTATTTTTTTATTTTTCTAAGAATAAAAAGAGAACAGACGTCTGTCTGTACGGACATCAAACGGGACGAATGTATAGGATTTCCGTTTTTGCCATTTGCCAACAGAACCCTAAAGAGCGGCCTACTTGGATCAGTTTCCTAGAGCAGTGGGAATATCACAGATTGATCATATATAATGATCAAGAAGACCTTACAATACATTCGCTGCATATTTTCCCTCCAATACTGCACTACACCATAGACAAGGTCAAATACAAACAATTGTTTCTGGGTCACTGTTCCCCTGTACACAGTGGCGAACGATGGCGAACAATGGCCCACCATGGGAAGCGCTCTGTTACATTAGCATATAATGGTATTGATTATTTAATAGGGATCATTATTTTATCTCCCGGAGCGCTAAGCCTGATGTTAGGGTTCCTTGGTTCATGAAGACAGATCTGATTTATTACCTGAGATTTTTGGTAAATACATATTAAAACGCGTGGGTGTCTACGAAAGGTAAAGTAGATGAATAACTAATACTAGACTAGTAATGTTTAAGTCTGAAGTAATCCAGGGTTGCGAGTTATTCGAAGAGAGACCGCGGCCCCGGAACATAACGGCCAATAGAAGGAACAGCTACCCTACTATGGTCTCTTAAAGCAATTCTTATTCCACTGAGGGAAAGAGACAGAGCTATACAGGGTGTCTAGCACCATCTCTTTCCTTCAGTGGAATAAGAATTGCTATAAGATGTCATAGTAGCCCTTTAGGAGTGGGTTTTAGTACTTACAGTACAAGTCTGACACTCCCTCCCGCTCCGCACATTGATTTGCCATCCGCCAAAAAAAGTCTCGCGCGAGCCTATCAGATCAGGCACAAATCTAGCCTGCGTAGCTGCTAGTAATTCCTAACAGAAAAACCCAGTCACACTTTTCACGACCTGGGAAACGAACATAAGATTATCATCATACTAGCTTTCGCCCGCGTTAAATTTGGGGTAACATAGTTCCCCTTGCGCCTTATTGATTTGTAATAGCAACGCTAAGTTTTCCCTTTTCTTCCCTCTTTCTCCCTCACATCCCACTTTTTTAAAAGTCCGTCTCCTGGTCCCCAGCTATCTATGCACCAAAATTCATCACAATCGGTTTAGCCATTAAAGCGTGAAGAGGTAACAAACAAACAAACAAACTCACTTTCGCTTTTACAATATTAAGTAAGGATTCAGCAATCTGGATTTTGACCACTACACCAATTTTCTACAAGTTAATCTGTTTAAGCTTGCTTGTTAATTTGTTTGCATTTGGTACTGGAGAAAACACTATCGTATCCCATCGCTAATAGAAGTTAAGCAAGCTAACCTCTATCACCTTTGCGTTATCTGCAAAAACATGGAGCTCTCTAATTACCTACATGCCTTACTGCCTTATAGAAGGTATCCAATATCACAAGTCACGTACACTTGTCATTTAATTTTATAACACCTATTCTATATCATAAAATTTATGACATAAAAGGTGTATACGGACCCTGCATGAACCAACCAACCAAGCACTTTATACATCAAACTAAGTCTACGCAAAACTGATTGCTTTGAAACGATTTTTTTCTTGGTGTTAAAAATCTTGATATCGTTCAATTGAACGCACTCAAAACATTGCATTGATGAATGCATTGAATAGTGAAGATGACATAAACTTGTATTTGAAAAAAGAATGCGAAGAAGTCAGCATTTTCCTGCCCCTGTCCCATTCTATTTGGGGTGCGCGCAACACGTTTTCTTCGTCCATTCTGTATGACGTCACGACATGATTTACTCCTTTCTCCATCATATCATTCCTTACATCCCATCATCATCATATAATCCCTCCATCTTTGCTTTGGCCTTCCTCTCCCCCATCCATCAAAATTACAAAGTTTATTCGTAGCTCATACCGTGGTTAAAGGGTAACTAATCAGGAAGGACGTTAGCGGGTTTGATTGCTCAGACTACAATGAATGTAGATACGTTATTAAGTGCCGTCAATCTTGATGAGGAAGGAAATCCTGCGCATCTCTTCACATTTACTTTAGACGAAAAATAAATAGTTATAAAGTCTTGTTTGGATCATAATATTAGCTCTCAAAAGGGATGAATGAAAGGCATTTGCACATGACTTAAATGAGGATGACAAAGGTGTGTATTATGCAAATGGAAATATAATATAAAAAAGAACGAGGTGGTTATCTGTTGACTCTTGAATGAGGAAAATGTCACGCACTCGTCCCTTGCTAGAGCCAGCTCGCGTTGCTGAGCCATTAACTTCGAATCAGTCCCCAAATTATATCACTCAGCTTGATCCTTTGCTGTCCACCCCCAGTGAAGCCGAAGCTCGTACCCCACAGGGCGTGCCCTTAGCGTGTAGCCACTTAAGTTTTTGCCCTGGATGGAGGACTCAATTTCAAGGCATCCACAGTAATCACCCAGTTAAGCAGACGATAATCTCTTAGGTTGAACTGCGAGATGCCATTTCGAAAAAAAAAGAAAATGTCGTGAGGGAAGTTATGAGTGAAAATGTGGGTATAAGAGATGAGCTAGACCAAAATGATGGATAGACGGCGTGAAGAATGATATGGGAAGAAAGGTGGTGTCTGATAAACTGATGAGAGGCATAGAGACGTATGGAAGAAAACATGAAACGCCGACCCCAAAAAAATGGGATAAGGGTAGAAGATGAAATGGCCTTACCAAGGGATCGCTAACCCAAGTAGTGGATGTCACTCCTTGTTAAATATTCAGGTGCATCCGGCTAGCCTGACCACGCTATACTTAAAAAAAGGCTAAGCAGAAAATATAACGATGAATGTCATGCACAACTAGCTTCTACTTTAGGAATCCATCCATTTAAATTACAACACTTTTTTACGTGAGGGAAATCATCTGGGAGAGCAAAAGGAAAAAGATCTACTGACTAAAACCCACTCATGTTCCTTTTGCCCTTTATGTTCTTGTGTATCTCTTTCAAACAACTCGCAACCTAGGAAATTACAAACCTTACAACATCATACATTGAGCCATTCAACCATAGATACATATCCATCTTCCATCATCTTAATAACTATTTTGAAACCCCCAAACAATAGTTACAACTCTCATGGCAGACCAACGTAAGACCTTATATCACACCGTTGCGTAACATCGTAACATTTTCCAAGAGATTCGCTAGTGTAGGAAGTATTTACTTCCGACCATTCAATGGAGCTTGGCGGGTTGGTCATAATTTTGTAATAGCACGCGTGAATGAGCTAGTTGCGGTGTGAACGACGCCGTTTTTTATTGTTGTGTTTGAGTAACTTAGACATCCTATAAATAATAATTAAGATACAGAATAATATGAAATGTTAAATCCTTACTAATCAAATTATAAAAACGAAAGTGAGTTTGTTTGTTATGTCTTCATGCCTAAATTACCAAGAAATTACAAAGATAGTAGGGATCCTGGAGACGGACAGAGGCTATTTATTAAAAAAAAATGAGAAAAGGGGGAGAAAGAGGGAAGAGAGAAAGATTTTTTTATAACTTGTTTCGGGTCTAGCTGTTTGTGTATGCCAGTTTAAATTTTTGTAAACGCACCCACCATACAGAAGAAATTCCTAGAGTGGGGCAACGTTTTCTGTTTTTTATATTAAAAAAATCAAACCCCTTCGTGGATTACAGTCGTGATATTATGTATGTTTATGTTATCATCTTAAAAAACCACACCAAAACGAATCAACTCAACTATTCATCTTCTAGTACTGCAATTTAAGTAGCTATTTAAATTCAGTGGATTGCAACACACTGATTAACATTACTTAACTCGGTAAGAGTATAACGACATTTGTGCGTGTGATTGCGACCAGTTTATCCTGACCCACGACAAAATTGTGCAGTACACACGTCTTTTTAGAGTTCAGTACCTCAAAAGAAAAAACAAATCCCTTATTGGATCACTTTGTTTTGTGTCTATGAGTCTGTGAAGGCCCTTTATCTCGGAATTCCGTGGAGGTATCAAATTGAAATTATAACTATATACTGGAGTTGATAGTCTCTTTACGTTGTGAAGAAAACAAACCCTTTAAGTTTGGCCAGTCAAAAGATATGGCAGTTTATATCGCAGGTTTGTACGGAACACCCGGTGCGCGAGTCTGTCTCGCTCTTGTTTTTTCAGATAGAAAATCCTCAAATGCCTCACCCGCTCTAAAAGCTGGGAGTATCAGACTTGTTCTGACGAAAACCCAACCATGTTTCTTCTTTTGCCCTGCCCGGTCGCGGTATCTCTTTCGAACAACCCGCAGCCCCGGTAGGCAGGTAGGTTAGTCCGTAGATGGGTGCCCACCCCTTACATATCGAGTTTCTTTTGGGCCTTGAAAAGTAAGCAAAGCTTTTGGTTCCAGATGTCATTTGTAGATCTTTGGCAGTCGTTATAGGTATATTACAGGTGAATTATCCCTTTGTAACCATTTTACGAATGGTAACGTTATTCATATTATTAACCTATTGTATTTTTACATAAGCGGCCATTTTAGATACCCATATAGACTGTCACATCATATGAAATAATGCTATTCAGTTGAATCCGGTTAGACTGAATTCTAACTTTGACAAAGTTCGGATAAGGCTAGGCTTGTTTTCATGGGATATCACCAAATAACTTCCCCTGCTCTGTGTCAGACTTTTGAAGACTAAAACCCACACATGTTCCTTCTTTTGCCCTTTATATTCTCGGGGCGCAGTATCTCTTTCGAACAACCCATAACCCGGTAAGCTAAGGAGTACTTTCAACAGTCCTCTGTCTGACCCTTTGCGGAGAACAAGAGCGCTATTACAGAGTACAAGCAGTGCTATGCAGGGCCAAGAAAATCTGGACTCGTCCATAACTCAGCTACATGTGTCGACAGACTTTGATGACCTCATGTTTGGTCATCAAAACCAAATTCAGTCAAGGACGAAACGAATTCGCTATAATATTCATCTTATGTGAAATATGCCATTATGTGTTTAGCAGTTCCGTGTTGGTTTGGTGCGATCATACTTGTTTTTTTCTGCTTTGTTCGTAATGATTAAAGAGGTTGTGCTTGAGGGCATAGACAAGTGGAAATTTTGAAGAGATCATTATCTTTGTTACTAGTTGTTCCACGCGGTTTCACCCACGCTGCTTAGCACCTGTTGGTCGTAGCGTGATGTTATAGCCTATAGCCTTCCTCAAGAAATGGACTATCCAACACTAAAAGAATTTTCCAATTCCAACCAGTAGTCCCTGAGATTAGCGCGTTCAAACAAACAAACAAACAAACTCTTCAGCTCTATAATATTAGTATAGAAGTATAGATTATCTTATGTAGGTACACTTCTACTAAAAATTAAAAACATAACGTGTTATCTTATTATTGATTGTGCATGTAAATTGTAAAACCAGTTTCACATACCGCCATTTTTGCAATGAACTGAAGAGGCAACTTACAAAAAGATGATTGTTGCAAAAACTTCATCAGGTCAACATTTCCTGGTTAGACGTCTTTTTTTTTTCTAAAAAACTAGGTACTAGAATGGGCACAATTAGTCATTTAAGGTGTGGTAGACTTGATCGATTATAAATATGTATTCCAAAACGTCAATTATTTAGGAAATAAAATATTTCGTTAAGAAATAAACTTGATGTTAGACGAAAATCGTGATTGAAACTAAAACGTAGATATTAATATAAAAAAAAAGTGAATCAAAGTGATTGGGAAGTTTGGCCAAATGAATGAGTGAAAGCATGAAGAGTGAATGAATGATGTTAGAGTGAATGAATAATGGTTGAGGGAAGGTAGTTTAAGAGAATATTGATATACATTGCCATTAATCGTGGCAATGCTGCCAGTATTCTGGGCACATTTCCTATTGACAGCGATATGGACTTTTTTTGACGCCCTGGTTCCAAAACGGCTTGACCGATTTTTATGAAATTTTGTACGTATTTTCGGTAGGTCTGAGAATCGGTCGTTATCTATTTTTCATACCTCTAGGAAAAGTGCTGAAACGCGTGAAACCATATACCTACAACCTTTTCTTTTTTAAAAACCTTGCTCTACACACAACATACATATTATATGATAAAGTTCAAATAATGATAAAAAGTGTGCTATTTTTCTAGTTATTCTAATTAAATTAATGATTTTGACATTGGTCGGTCACGGTAGCGCCGAATATGTAAATATCGAAAATATAAATATCGAGTTTCTGCGATATTTCAAGATGTTTTCATAATATTATAATTAGGAACCAGAAAATCTACTAGTAATTAAATAAGCATGTTTTCAATATCAACGGCTTTGACAAATGACACTACTGGTTTTTATTTTTTACGGATGGGAAAAAATATAATTAAATCAAATCAAAGCATTTATTTTAATTAGACCATTACAGGCACTTTTGAATTTAAACAAACAAAATGAAGCTACAATCCCGGTCACAATGCATAATAACTTGTGAAAGGTACTGTAGTTGCCCATTTCAAAGCGTTGATCTCTATGGAGAAGAATGGGCAAGAAACTCCATGGACACTCTTTTAAATTATATTTGATTACAAAATCGTATTTACATCATTCATGTTGAGATTTTACAAATATGTAATTTTGCCCTTTATGTTCCGGGGCCTCGGTATCTTTGTCGAACTACCCGCAAACCGGGCAGGCGGTGGCCATGGCAGGCCCCTCTGCTTGCTGACATCTCTTTGAGGCACACTAAAGGCTTGGTACAAACATAGATTAATTTAAAGTTACCTAAGAACGTAATTTTTTGTGAAGTTCAAAGAGTGGTCACGATTATTTGCAGTTTGCTTAATGTTCCGTAACTAACTATGGTTAAGTTAAACGAAACTATTTGATTCGTTTTAAATTAGATTTAAGAAACGACAGTTTTTTTACTTGATGTTAGGAGCATAGTTAAAAATAGTCACTTCACGTGCTTGTAATTTCGATATTTAATTTATGTCTTCAAAGGAATTCAAGTACGAAAAGCTTATAATATCTATAAATAATAATAAATAAAACGGGAAGATCTGTTTGTATGGTAAAACAACCGCTTTTTACTACATGCATATGGATGTATATATACAAAACCTAATTTGTTTCACTTTTTATCTGTCTATCCGGCAAACCTCAGAAATAGCTGAACCGATTTTGACGGGACTTTGGCATGCAATGGCAATGGCATCAAGCTTTGTTTTAAAATAAACCCGGAGAAAAATGTGTTGATACGAGTAAAATAAAAAAATAATATCTTTTCAAGACCACATTCTCACCATTATTACAGAATATAATGAATAGGTGATTATCATTTTACGCTCTCTACTTTACAAGATGATACCAGAACTAATGGTATTAATATAATGATCGGAATCAAACGTATTTTGTCTTTTTTGGTGTCAATTGTCAAAATATCGTGTTGTGATTGATGTTTTATTAAAGATTATGATGGATGTAGAGGTTCCCAAGAGTTATACCGAAAAAAAGATAGTAAAACATTAAAAAAACGCTTCCACAGTTAGGAATTTCTACTATATCGTGAGTGCGTTTACAAACATTAAAATTCACTCAAACAAACAGCCAGTTACTACTTACTACCTGCTGCCCTACCATGACGTCTTAAAACAGAACTTATTCCACTGAGGGAAAGAGACAGAGCTATGCAGGGTGTCTAGCACCATCTCTCTCACACAGGAATAAGAACTTCTATAAGATGTCATGGTAACCCTTCTGTATGGCATACAAACATTAGTTCCGTTCGGGGATTGAACCCGGGACACGCAGCGCAGCAGTCAATCGCTCAGCCACTGCGCAGACCGTGCCGACAAAAAATAAAAATTTACAAAAGAGTTAAGTAGCAAGTTTTGGAGTGAGACAGGCAGTGGGTTAAAATTCTCAGGTTGGGAATAAACTAATGTAATTATCACTTCTTATCTTTTTAGACAATTGACTTTCAAGTTACTTACATCAAGAACAAGATTATTATCTTTTGACAACACTAATATTCAAACAAGGTCATTTCTCAATACTGCGTGAAATATTACAGCAGTAGTGACGTGAAACGAAAGCCTATCTATCTGAAACCGGTACCGATACCGGTTGTTTCAACAATCTGGTATCGATTTTGCAACACTAGTGTGGAATTGGGTCAGAATATTATTTAGTTATTATATTTGTTTTAGAGATAAGAAATGTTTTGATATTGTGTTTTAATTGATTTTGAAAGGCTGTTCGTCTAAATACCAAATAAAAAGTAGAACTGTTGTGTGGTAATGTTTCGAGTTGGATTTCTAAATTATATTTTTATTTATTAAATGTAGACATCTAGACTAGATCGTGATTTGCTCATAGACAACTTAGAAATAACAATAATTGGTGTATTATTTTTTTGCTAAAAACTTTTTAGTTTTACTTAGTTCAAGTTATGCTTTATTTTGTTTTGTGGAAATCACACAGTTACAACATATAAATAACCTAAAATAAGTAATTTCAAAAATAATGTTGTCTACAGATTAACAATGTTATAAACACAAGGTGCGACTAAACGAACAATAACAAGCTCAGTTCAAATAGAGGTTTTATAATGGGGCTTTCAAGAAAACCAAGTATTTTTCCCATATCCTATTTATTTTTCAAAGACTGGGATATTGCTTTCCCATAGCCTTCCACTCTTCCCTCTGCGGGGTTTAAAAACGCCCCCCCCATAAGACCCATAACCTTCCACTTGTCTCTTCAAAGAGCTTCCTGCGGTCAATATCACTCGTACTCTCCAACATTTCAAATAACTTAGTAAAATATTGGTACATAAAACAATGTATAACAAATTTTTAGCCCGAAAACTTACTTCACAGCACCAATTAAAATTGCCCCAACTTAGAACTAAAACATCTCAAGAACATGTCGGCTAAAACAATCAAAACTTTCGTTAATGACATGTGAATGGGGCAGTATGTCGCAAGCAGTGTCATCAACGGAGTTCTGTTGTGTAAATAATATTTTAGAACAGCGGCTCTCAACATTTTTTGAGCATAGACAAAGCGACATTTTATCTGCGATCATGAAAAACGATTGACAAGTCAAATCTGTATTGGATTTTAGGCTTTAGGTTTAGCTCTAAATCATAAAGCTAAAGCTTATTAATTCTGTCGTTAAACATCGCTATAGAAATATGAGAAGTGTCACTTCTCTCCGGGTCTGCGGGTTGTTCGAAAGAGATAACACGACCTCGGAACATTAATTATTATTGCAAAAAAAAACATGGGCGGGTTTTAGTCAGTAAAAATGTGACCCTTCACTTCTCTAGGGTCTAAAAAACCAAATGATTTTCTTTGTTGCTTTCAAGACCTTAAAGAAACTTCAATTTTGCCTCGGAAATTGTGTTAAGGCGTTGGTCCCGGTTGTCATTTGTAGATGTTAGTGTCCTGGCAGTCTGAACCAAGGGGTATAATGTTACCCAGTACTACTTGGGTGGTGGCTTTAAGGATATTTCATGGATAAGTTTTTTATTCAGCTGCATACGATAAGACTGGATGTGCGCGTTTTCGGAACCAAGTTGGGGTCACAACTTGGTTCCGAAAACGCTAAACAAATGATAATTTAAAATTAGCAAACATTATCAACCTAGGTACTTCATAAAAACAGATTTTTTATATACATTCGGTTTGTGTTACTAGAGTTTAATCTTAGTTCTTGAAAAGTAAAAAGTACGATTTCTTTTTCGAGTTTAGCTCTAGCGATTCACTGTTTGAGAACCAATGTCTTAACTAGCCCATTATAATATATTTGGATAAACGTGAGAAAACACTTTACGAAACGATATAGGCAAATAGAATGACGGTGATGATGATGGTTTATGATGATTTTGTGTATTTAAATGATGGTTTAAATATAGGGTTTTTTCCAGATGACAAATCATCAAAAGACTTCGGACGGAGATGACGGAGTGTCAGACTTGTACTGACTAAAACCCATTTATGTTTGTTTGTTTTTTACGCCTTCACGCCTAAATGGCTTAACCGATTTTGATGAATTTTGCCACAGAGATAGTTGGAACTCTGGAAACAGACATAAGGTAATTAAAAAAAAAACAGATATGAGGAAGAAAGAGGGAAGAAGAGGGAAAACTTAGCTTTGCTATTACAATAAATAAGGCGCAAGGGCAAAAGTTACGGGTTGCAGGGACCTGCAAATCAGGAAAGAGGAAACTGTGTTACCCCGAATTTAACGCGAGCAAAGCCGCGGGCAAAAGCTAGTGAATAATAAAAATTAAGTGCAATATTAACAATAATTCTATTGATTGATTGGTTTGATTAGCTAGCCAACTAAAAGCAAAATGTATATTAGAAAGCCATTTCGTAAGTATATATATATGTATATTATACTATATTTACGACATATTTCTTGTTAAAAGTGGCTTAATAGTTTTAATAATATCTATCATTAATGTCATGATCGTATATGATTAAATGTTTGATATGATGATAGTTATCAATACCTTCAGGCTAATGACTGGTAGTTTTTTAACCGACTCCAATAAAAGAAGGAGGTTTTAGAATTTACTGTGTTTTTAATGTTTGTTACGCTATTAATCCGTCAATTGTAGGCCTATTTTTAATATCGCCTAGTATTCCATACAAAATTTAATAGGCCACATCTATACGAATGCTTAAGTTCAAATTGCAACTTTGAACACAGTGCCAATAGTTGAAAATATTCCACACCATAATCTACTTCTGTGCCAAATTTGATCAAGATCCGTTCAGCCGTTAAAAAATAAATTTAATTTAATTTTCTATGAATTTAACAAAAGTCGCCGCCTTCCGGGAGCAAATTTAATTTTACTTCATTATTAAACATTACTGGCAAAATATAGGATAACTACCTAAATCATTATTTTATACACTTCTATCGATCTGTTTGAGGAAAAAAGACTTTATTTTAAATAACATAAAGTCCGAATTTCAACAGAATGTTTTGCCTCTATCTTTTTCTCTATCCAATGATTTCCCACTGCTGGACAAAGGCCTCTATTTCTTTTCCTGCTACCCTACCATGACGTGTTAAAGCAGAACTTATTTCACTGAGGGAAAGTGACAGAGCTATACAGGGTGTCTAGCACCATCTCCTTCACTCAGTGGAATAAGTTCTGCTTTAAGCTGTCATAGTAGGCCTACTGATCTCTTGTCGCTCAATAAAGTCATAAAAATCTTGGCTATATGTTCAAGGCAAAGCATGACTTAAAAATAATAGCGAAGTCGTGTTTTGAACTTCCTTCCATGTTCAATTAAATGAGTTTGTCGAACTTCGTTTCAAAACAGTAATTACTAATCTTAACTCACCCATTCGTATGGTATTCAGGTCAATTGAAGGATTAAGAAGAGGACCCATTACTCAAATGCTTATTATACATACAAACTAGCCTTTTTTTGAGGTGGTAACATTTTTAAGTATTCACGAGGACTATTTGGTAATTGGTGTTTTTTTAGGGTTATGTACCTTAAAAAAAAACGGCACCCTTATAGGATTACTCTGTTCTCCTTCTGTCTCTCAGGCTGTCTGTTAAGATCCTTTATTTTAGGAACGCGAGAAGGAATTAAGTTGAAACTAAAAACATATACTCAAGTCTGTGGTTCCTTGGAGCTGTGAAAAAAACAACCGTCCAACAATCAAATCAAATCTAAAAATGAAATCAACCGTCAATCAAAAGAAATGGGCGTTTATCTCGCAAGTTTGTACAGAACCTTCGGTGCACGAGCCCGGCTCACACTTGGCCGGTTTTTTATTACACTTTGAGTGCTATAGTCAAAAGCTCATCTTTCATTTCAGTAAAATATCAAAACACATTGATTAAATTTATATATCAACTAGCTGTTCCTCGCGGTTTCACCCACGCTGCTCAGCACCTGTTGGTCGTAGCGTGATGTTATATAGCCTCCTTCCTCAAGAAATAGACTATCCAACACTAAAAGAATTTTTCAATTCGAACCAGTACTTCCTGAGATTAGCGCGTTCAAACAAACAAACAAACTCTTCAGCTTTATAATATTAGTATAGTATAGATTTGAACCTACCGATCGAATTAGAAACACCACAGTGCGCTCAAAAACTCAAAATGCTGACGTAGCTCATAAAGCTGCGAAGCTTAAATGGGACTGGGTAGGCCATGTCTGCAGGATGCCAATCTGTAAGCCCACATCGCAAAACTGGAGCCCTGAGACAGCTATACAAGGTCGGGCTAGACCGAGGAGGAGATGGTGGGACACCTTAAATGACTTTCTCGTCACAGAATAAATAATAGTAGACTTCTTTCTCATTATTTGGCGGGAAGGGACGCAACACCGCGACATTTGTAAGGAATGGGAAGCCCTTTGCCTAGGAAAGGGAAAGACCTAGCTAACAAAAAAAATAACGAAACCACGACTCTGAATTATGATGTAAGTGAAATTCGAAGTCGGCCATACCCTTAGTTTATGTGCCTTTCAATCAATTTTGTTAAATCATGATTTCATACGATTATGTCACATTAAATTACATTTTACATAAATACGTTAATCATTCTGAAAGTCACCACAACAAAATAATTAAGAACTCATATCCCACAAGTTGTTTTTGCACCACAACCACCGCAAATGCACAAGTGCATTGACTCAGGGCTCGTTCACCCACTGACACACATTCCCTCTCTCTCGCACACACATAAATCACTATTGCCATCTCGCTCCCTCCTGCAAGTTTTTACTCGACACTTTTCCCGCCATTAACCATAAAAGTTGAGGACTCATTTCGAAACGCTAAGCTACTTAGGAAGCGGTAGTGCACTACAAAATGGCGGATTCGTTTTGAAACCTATTTTGTTTTATTGCTTGTACGTTTTGAGCTTTTCATCCATTTTTTTTTCATATCCTTAACAGAATAGTGTTGTACTTTATCGGAATCGATACCATGACGTAGAACTTTCGTATATAGTTCATTCAAACTTGTAAAATGCCTTTGCGATCAGTTTAGTCATTGTACGTATATTGAAAACAATGAAAAATATGAATAACTAAAGCGTGCAAAACGAGTAAGGAAAAATATATAGATCTAAGAGGTTAAGTCAATGCAATTAAGTTTTTTTCAACTAAGTTTTTTTAACTGCTGAAGAAATGCACATTTCTTGTTACAAATTAATGTTTTATCTTTTCACAATGTGCTTTAAAAGGTAAGGTCAAGAAACATCGTTTCGAAAGCTGATAAAAACAAGAAACAGCGTACTTTCTTTGGGAACAGAAAAAGTGAAATTTCATAAAAAGTAAAAATGGAAGTCGATTGAAATCCACTGACTAACTTTTTCTCGAGTATAACTTCACCGTATTAAATGATTTTGAAGACTTGTTTTTGTGTCATAATGTCTATAAAACTATCTGTAATGGATTAAAATACTTTCACTGAATTTAATTGGCGCATTTTACGGCTAAGACGGTCAAGGTAAAAGCAATTAAGAATGAAAAAAAAAACTCATAATTTCGCGGGAAAATGTTTGCAAACCAATCATCATCAATGAATGAGTGAGTGAACTATATGTTCCTAAGTTTACAACATTCACATCACTATTCCCATTTTGAATTTAGAACTTCACATTATTTTGCCGTTAGCAAATCATTTGCCATTCAACTATGAACTTTATCTCCTTAAAATTAAAGTCTGTATACATAAATCAGGCGTGAAATATCAAACTTTTTAGAAAGGAGACCGTGCGAAATAATTAATGTTTTGACAGTTCTATGCGTAATTAGTTCTTTTGTAGTGTACACCTGTTCACACAAGTTTATAGTACTACGAGTTTTTTGTGAGAGAATACTCGTCTCTATTTCATAACTGTTTAATGTCGAATTGGCTTGTCACAATTTTTGGTAGAGTGTAATTGGTGTATTGTAAGAAATGATTGCCGTACGAATTGATGTTGTACGGAAGTCGTTTTGAAATGGGAAACGCCATTTTGTTTGTGTAAAGAAGATTTTTTGACGTTCTTATTTTCATGGTTGTGCACTTATGCAATTGACAAATAAAGTTAGGTTAAAAAATCTAGTGATTGCACGGTTATTAACTTGTTATGTAAAATTGTTTGAATTTTTAAAGAAATTCCGATGACTAATAGTTTATTCAGTAGGTCAGTTTTTCAGTTAAAATGACGTTGTATCACTGCCTTAATGACTATTTTTTTATTTATTACCAAGTACTTTATTTTTTATTCACACATTTTGTATTTTTAAACAGTTATGTCTGCATGCTTCTGATGAACTTTCGTCTTTTTAAACACGACCAAAAAAAAATGTGACAGTGTAGATGTCACATTTTTTTTGCTGTCTCTAGAAATGTGACATCTACGATTTAGAACTAGCTCAACAGCCTATCTACACCTTCTTATAGAGGAGGCCTACTGTGTCCCAGCTATGGGGACGCTATATACTGTTTATTATTTCCCAATCGACTATATCTTTCAATGTACAGTGAGCGAAAGTGATAAGTAACGAGGCTCGTCAGATAAACATGAATTTTCTTAGAAAAAGGTGGACTATCCAAATCTAAATAAATTTGATTAATGAACTGTTTGATTTATAAACTTATCTAAATGAAAAAATGTTCATGGATTTTTAAGATAATTTCTACCATATCTAACGAGCCGGGTTGGTTATCTCTTTTTGCTGACTGTACCTATGTATGCGACTAACACTTACTAAAGTGACCTGTTTCCCTCAAAAACAATGCAAGAGATAAGCTCCCAATATATCGTTTTTCTTCAATATCTTGATCAGCGTGGTAACCAATACACAATCAATAACCTTGGAAAAAAAACCAGGTGATTATGTAGAGAGTTTAACTGTTCAAACTTCTCTTTTGTTTTTAGTGTTCTGTACCTCATAGGGAAAACACGGAACCCTTTTAAGATCACTTTTTTGTCTGTCTGTCTGTCTGACAAGATCTCAGGCACGCGTGGAGGTATCGAGTTGAAATTATGTCTTATTAAATAAATAAAATAAATAAATATCTTGGGAAAACTCACACACGGCGATCTGATCCCAAGCTAAGCAGAGCTTGTGTTATGGTAACAGACAACTGATATACATACTTATATCTAATATATAAAATTCTCGTGTCACAGTTTTCGTTCCCATACTCCTCCGAAACGGCTGGACCGATTTAAACGAAACTTTGTGTACATATCGGATAGGTCTGAGAATCGGCCAACATCTATTTTTCATACCCCTACGTGAGCAGCGGGTGAAACCGCTGGGCACAGCTAGTAATTTATAAATACATACATATTTTAGATAAATCACACAGACAAACAATCATGCACATCACACAAAGTTTGTCCTGGGTGGGAATCGAACCCACGACCTCCAGCTCAGCAGTCAGGGCCACTAACCACTAGAGCAGCAGGCCCGTCATTTGTATTGTAGTTTACTTTAGTTCACAGCTCCAAGAGACCACCGATTTGAGTATATGGTTTTAAATTGAACTTGTTGCTTCCAGGTTTTCTTGAGATAAAGGGTCTTGACAGACAGACACACGAACAACAAAGTCAAAAGGGTTCCGTTCTTTTCCTTTTGAGTTACGGATCCTTAAAACCTACCATGTCCCCATAAAAGTACAACGTAACGTGACAGTATTTCCACATTACAACCTAAATAACCAGAAATCCTTCGTCCTCATTACCTAAACAATACACCACGTACTACGTTCGGTCTGTGGGTCACCCGTACATCAATCCAGTGACCCAGAGACGTCAGGTCGATCGTTATGCGTGATGCGTGCTTCCGCGCTGACATCCTGACTGAGTGTGCCAGTGAAAACGTGTGCTGATAGGAATGTGGGTGGTTGTGGGATAGTCAGGTCGATTCAATGGTCAAGTGTGATCGTGACATAGATTGTGTAGATGACGAATATACTTGCATGGTTAGTGGCAGTGTGTGTGATTGAAAAGATCATATCGGCAGAAAAGTACTACTAGAAGTATTAAATAATAATAATATCTTGGGACAACTCACACACGGCTATCTGATCCCAAGCTAAGCAGAGCTTGTGTTATGGTAACCAGACAACTGATATACATACTTATATAATTTATAAATACATACATATTATAGATAAATCACACCCAGACCCAGAACAAACAATCATGCTCATCACACAAAGTTTGTCCTGGGTGGGAATCGAACCCACGACCTCCGGCTCAGCAGTCAGGGCCACTAACCACTAGACCAACAGGCCCGTCAATTGAAAGCATAGACATGCTATGCAAACCCCAAATAAATGAAACTTATGACCACGAGCAAGTTAGACGAACACATAAACAGTGTAAACTTGGAGGGTTGATTTTTACACAGCACAAAGATACATGGTTTAATTTAAACTTGATACCTCTACGCGTTCTTGAGATAATGTCAGACAGACAGACAGACAACAAAGTGATCCAATAAGGGTTCCGTTTTTGTCTTTTGAGGTACGGAACTCTAAAACCATAAATGATGATGATTTTTCGAGTACTCATGTCCTAGATTCGTTATTCAAAATGGTGGCTGGTCAAAATCTTTAGGACAGGGGTTTCACCGAATCTGAGGAGCCTGAAAAATACTCTACCTGCCGGGATTGCGGGTTGGTTTGAAATAGATTCCGTTAATCGAAAGACTAAACCCCAATTATGTTACTTCTTTTGCCCTCTGTGTTCCGGGGCCGCGGTATCTATATCGAACATCCTGTCACCCCGGCACTGGCCCTGGTAAACCCTTCAGTTTTGCTGACTCTTTGAGGCGCGCGTGGAACATGAACAAAGAAGGTTTTTTTTTATATTTATTTATAAAACCAGCGGCGATACATATAATGCATTACAAATAAATATAAAATAGTTTAGTAAGACTAATAATAGGTTTCCCTTTATAACTTAAATAATGTTTACCATGAAATAAAAATCAACTAATTGTTTCTTCCTTTTTCTTATAAATCAGCAAAACTAACCGTATTCGCCAGGAGATCATCATCAGCGGAATTAAAAGACATTTCATTAATTGCAAAATCTCTTCAGAAAATCTTATTTCTAAAGAATGGGATAAAAACTATCCATGTCTAATCTACGAGACATACCGGAGATAACATAAACGTCTAAACGTACGGTAATTGTGTGAAAAAACCATTTGTAACCGTTTTTTTCTTCTGTGATGGTGAATAGTTGGTTGCCCGCAGCAACCATTGTGCGGTTTTGCGCAACTGTTTTTTTTTCCCAAAGGGCGCTTGCGATGTGCACTTTCGCAAGTGAAATTCTTAGGCAAATTGTTGTTAGATAATTTAATTAAAAACATAATCAACCTCTTAACATACATACACAATTTCACGACTTTTCTCGTGGGAGTGAGTTACACAAAGCCACGTACGGTCATTACATGCAACTTTTTTATCTACGTTCATAATTATCATCTCTCCAGGAGAAGGGAAGGGGTGTCAGATTTGAACTGACTAAAACCCACCCATGTTTCTTCTTATGCCCTTTATGTTCCGGCGCCGTGGTATCTCTTTCCAACAACCCGCATCATCTTTCTACCCATGTGCTTTTTAGTTTTCAACGGCATCTGGTAAGACTGCAAGCTGACTTCAACATGTTCAGGAAGAGGCTAGAAGATGATCCATGTATTTAAACTTTACTGCTTTTATTGTTCATGAATCAACATAATTGTCTCCATTACCATGTTAATAAAGCCATTTATTACCATTCTATTGTCTCCGCGTAAGTTTAACACCGTCTTTATTTATGAGGGTACTAATTTCCTCAACGCGTGAGAGACTTTATTGAACAATATGGGTTAGTGTTGTGTGTCTTTAATTGAGTATTTGCTGACCTTAATTTATTTTCTTAAGCCTTTTTTAAACTACTTGAAAAAAGGAGGAGGTTCTCAATTCGACTGAATGTTTTTTTTTTTTCATTGAGTTCTTATTGGATCGTTTTGTTATCTGTCTGCCTGTCTGTCTGACAATACCCTTTATTTACAAACTTTAAATAGACATAAACTAATCATAAAAATATGTACAATATTATAGAGCCAATTAAAATAGAAAATTTAACAATGTTTGCGATAAAATAACTGTTTATCAGATGTCAACACGTCCTTGTTTACGAAGAAGAATAAATCATATGATTACATTCTATTTAGTCCGTCTTTTAGATTATTATTATTTTAGGACACGTATTTTCTAGCAATGCGTGACGTCACACGTAACTATAATGGGCTATATCTTTGTCATTTTTATTCTAATTTACAAATCTATACTAATATTATAAAGCTGAAGAGTTTGTTTGTTTCAACGCGCTAATCTCAGGGACTACTGGTTGGAATTGGAAAATTCTTTTAGTGTTGGATAGTCCATTTCCTGAGGAAGGCTATAGGCTATATAACATCACGCTACGACCAACGGGTGCTGAGCAGCGTGGGTGAAACCGCGTGGAACAGCTAGTAAAAAAATACATGTCCCTTATTTTTTAATTATCTTTAAAACGGTTTTTTTTTGGAAACGACCTTATTACAGGCGTGATTAAAACAATAATTTATTCCTTTTGGACCATATTTACTAACTCGCTGTCTTCTTAGAGTTTTGCGTGTCATCTGAAAACCTTAACAGAAAAAGCGCTTTCCATCCTATTCCAAAAATTTACTTTCTCTGTTTCACAGAAACAATTGACCTTGTCAATGTGGACATTACCCATTAAGAGCAGACTAAACACGAAACTCATAAACGTGACATAGCACGTCCTGTGATTAAACATTTTTTTTGTAATTACCACGAAACTGACCTACTAAAAATGTCAGAAAGAAATGCGATTAAAAACAGTCATAGCCTTAGAATTCCGGGTTTGCGGGTTGTTCGAAAGAGATACCGCGTCCCCGGAACATAGAGGGCAATATAAGGAACATGGGTGGGTTTTCATCAGTAAAAGTCTCCCGATCCGCCCAGAGCGGGGGAAATTATTTGATGAATGCTTAAACGCAAGAAATCGGCCTTAGATTTTTCTGACGATATTTTATATGAAGGTAGGAATCTCTTTGACCATATTGACTAGTCCCAAAAATGCAGTGATATAACACATTTTATTTACAACACAATAATTTACGAGTTTGCTCCGATCGACCTTGCTTTACTTCGCCACTTTCTACAATGCATCTAGGTTATCGTACGAATCGTTATGAAACCGAACCAAGTCGGATTATGGAACTAGTGCATTTAGTACTTATTATATGCAGTTGCTTAAGGCGTTAAGTGGTTCTAATAATTTGGTTTAGGAGACGGTTAAATGTTTGGGAGGTAACGAGACGCTGGTTTTAGAAAATTCGTCCTTAACGCTACTAACAAACAATAACTAATGTCTAAATAATAATAAATCTGATTGTGTTATGATACCTACAAAAAAAATCGAAACTAGCTTTTAACGAAAAATGATGTTTATTTTGCAAGTATTTTTTCACAAACACTTTTACACGTCTTTTTTTTTTAAAACTAGATGAGGCCGGTGTTTCGTACCTGACTACTCTGAGAAGAAACAGCCGAAACAAACTCAGAGGTCATAGTCTCTATTAACGTCCAGACCAAAAAAAAACTTGGTCAACTTACATGAGGACTATGCTGATTAGTGTCTGAAACGGTCTTTTTATTTCATGTGACGTCATAGTTTTTATAGTAAACTAGCTGTGCCCGGTGGTGTTGCCCGCTACTCGGCTCCTTAGTGATATAGCGTGATGTTATATAGCCAATAGCCATCCTCGATAAATGGGCTATCCAACAATAAAATATTTTTTCATTTCGAACAAGCGAGTTTTAGAAGCGTACACAAACCAACTTAACATTTTATTAGATGTTTTTTTTAATAATTATGTTTTTATTGTTACAGAAATAAACACCGATGATCAAATAGAATCCTCAAGAATAAAACGGGAAGGAGTTCCCGAAAACAGGGGTAAGCTTTCGTCCTTTACTTTCTTTCTAAAAAACTTCTGTAAAAATATGCTATGCTTGAATGATTTCTTTGAACGCAAAAGTAAATAAAATCTTCCCTTAATATAAAAACGACAGTAATTTTGCAATTCTATTGTCTTTTTTTTCTTTTCTAATTTTAACCCATTTTCAAATTCTATTTAACCTAAAACTGTGACGTGTACATTTTGAGGAGGTTTCTGATGTTTGTGGCAATATTAAAATTAAATTAAAACTCATCGGTTTAAGTATTGAGACTCGGAAGATTATAATTTTACAGTTAACTGCACTTATATGTCACTAATGAATATTAATAACCGTTTAAAATATACGAACAAACCATTTATTTCTTCTTCACAAAATCTATTAAAACTATATTAGAACATCATAAACCTCAATCTGAAATTCCGTTAAGCTGTATAAAATTAGTGCTAACTGTATGCAAAGTGTTTCTATTAGCATCTTTATCCTATTCTAATTAAATTGCATTATTAATTGTATGTTTTTCTTTCTCTTTCAAATCTAATCCTGTTGGTCGTGGAACAACTCAAATGGAATTTGTACAAATATAACGCACCTCCATCGATCCTACCTATGACGCTGACCCTGACTTTTGACCGCAGACTTGACCGTCCTCCTCGTTAACCAGAAGAGGAATGACTATAACACGAAGATCGGAAGGTACCACAGTGTCAAACCACTCATCGGCCTACTGACATCGACAGCGAGGACGTTCATCCAAGATGGTGTGACCACGGAGTACGCCACCCAGATCTTGGGCACCACCTTAGATAACGGCCGCATTTACGCTCAGCTCCTCACGAAGTCTTCACTTGTACTTTACAATAAGCCGTCAAATGTAGAAGACACAGTTATTGTTAAACCAACTCGTATCCATTCCGCTTTCGATGGAGAATGGAACGTCAAGCAAGATTTTGGCTTCATTGACCCTGAAAAGTTTGTCCTTAAAAATACCGATTATTTGGCTCCTAGCAGCAAAATGGAAATAGTTTACGCTAGCAAGCCCGCTCAAGAAAGTTTCAAATTCTGGAGTCTTTCTGCTCCTGAAAATCAGGCTGATAATAATCAAATATTTGAGGAACCTGTTGGGCGTAGAGTACAACCTTTTAACGAGATTCCGCGATACGTTCAAAATGAAGCTTTAAACTTCCTTGACGGTCCAACCATCGATAACGATAAAAAGTTCGAATTCGTTGTAGAGCCATCCGTAGTTGACAATGTAAATACGCACCATAGACAAAGCAAGGCATACGAACCGGTCACTGAACCAATTGTAGAGGAACCACGACCTAAGCCGGACGTTTTAGACGAAGCAAATGTAGTTAAGGTTAAGCCTAATTACGATTTACCGACGTTCACTATTAAGAACGAATTCTCTCCGATATTTTATTATATAGATAACGTTGAGTCTCGTCGACCTCTGCAGCAGGCGGCGCAGCAAACGAAAACACCCAAAAAGTTGTTTGGGCAAAAAAGCGAACCCAGAGCAAAGAAAACATTCACTTATGGTGGCTTTGCTGACTTCACAACCGTTGTTGGGGATACCGTCATTATATTTACTCCTAATACCGAAACTAGTAGACCCCAAAATCCTGACGAAGTTAATGTTTTCCCATCCGCCAATCGCATTGACAAGCTTTCCACTAAAATCACTTTCCTTGCCGCTGATATTCCCGTTGCCTCATCCACTTTTAAGGCCCATGAAGCTCCAACACCTACAAGAATTACTGGACCTGCTGTTGTTAACGAGAATAGGTCTGAGAAAGCTCTTTACAACGATGAAGAAAGTCTGAAAAAGGTTTTATACGAAGTTGATGATAAGCTACCAGACTCTATTAGTGTTCAATACAACAACGGTTTTGATTTAAATGTGGACGTAATTCAACCATCAGAATCTCCTGTAATGACTACAGAAAGTACTCGTATCACGGATGATTTAGGCGTTATACCTATTAACGATTTCAATTCACAAGCCACTGAACCATTAGTTACTCTGTCTCCATCTTCGACAATCCTTGAAGCACCTAGGGAATCTGCTGTTACCGAGAGGGATATGACTGAAATGTTCACAAATTCAGAAGAAGAGTCAGAAAATACAGCTGCTGAAGTTACTGAGAAACCAGAAGATGACGAGGAGGAAGAAGAAGAAGTAACAACACAAATTCCGCAAGAATTCATGACTACCACTGAAAGTGGACATAGTGAAGAGTCATCTGAGGAATTGGAAACAACCACAGAGTCTAAATTTACTATCCCTGATACACTTGAAGATGAAAATACGGACGAGGAAACAAATGAAGATGGTGACGAAGATACGCAAGAAGTTGTGTGCACTGAAGGTCTAGAAACACAGTCTACTATGACGACTGCTTACAAGACATTGACTTATCTTACCACATACTTTATACCTCTTGAAAGCACAGAAACGACCACTTCAATCAAATCAGATGTTGTTGTAGAAAGTAATATTGGTTATCTTACAAATATCGTATGTAGAACGAACCTTAACATAGAGCCCACTGCCGTAGTAAATGTTGATGTGAACTATTCTACTGCGACCAGAGTGAAAACTCCTCCTGAACCAATTACAGAAGAACCTTACCAACCACCTGTTGAAGCCGAAGTTATTACTGAATCTCCTAAAACTACAACACAACAACAGGAACTACTCACCACGGTACAAGAAGAACAAAATACTTATAGTGAGGAAAATAACCAACAAGAAGTTGAAGAAACCGTAGAAGAGAAAGAACCTACGACCACGACAACTACAACTACTACTACTACTGAAAAAACAACAACAACTCAAAGTCACGTCGAAGTATCAGTAAGTACAGAACAAACGACCACGACAACAGAAAAAGCAACAACCCCACAACCAGAAGAAGAAGATCAAGAAAACGAAATCGACGTGATCTACAAAACGCTTTACACGACTTACACTTACTTCACAACATTCTTCGGTGATCAAACCTCAAGTGTTGCTAGTCACAAATCGGTTGTCACTAACATTATTACATCGACAATCGATCTTTCTAAATTAGACCCGTCACTATTAGGAGCGTTCAATGAGGATGAAATTGCACCAACCAGTGTGGGCATAGGCCGTCCAACGGAATCTTTTGCTATAAACAGTATCATCGATCTTGTTAAGAATAAAGATGTCATTGAGTCAGTTGAGATAGATGATATTTACAGCTCTCAGACACCCACACCGTCATTAGGTGACGATGTTGTCGCAAGTATCAAGCCTGATGCAGTAAAGACTTATTACACAACGTATACATTCTTTACAACCATTTACGTTGGTACGGACGCTAATGTATGCAGCAGAAATGAAGTGTACACCAATTATGTTGGGCCAGATGAACTGATTCCCACAAAGGCTAACCCGTTAGCAGTGGAGAATACACGAGCTCAATTTGACTTCAGACATTGCAAACAAGTGAAAATGGCACAACCACCCAATCAGGATGAAAGTTCTTCTATGGAATCCAGTGTTAGTATGGAAGAGGATAAGCAACAATCATCCGGAGAGATCAGCCCAGAGATCAAACAACAGGCAACACCGGATCCGAGCCCAATTGAAGTAGACATGTTATTCAGTGTTGAATCAAATCCTCTTGAATCTGAAAGCTCTTTCGTTACTGATGTAAAATCATCATCTTCGAAGGGAGAAAGGAAATTCCTTGACAACAACAATATTATATTAGATGATCAGATCAGTTCAGAGAGTAACATTGAAGAAATCTTACCATCACCCACTTTGTTATTGCAAACAAGTTACACTACATTCACATATTTCACAACCATGTATATAGGAAAGGATTCAAGTAAAGTTAAAAGTCGCTTGGAGACAATTACAAACGTAGTCACTGAAACAATCATGCCCAATAAAGAACCTGAAGAAGAGAGTAATCTACCTATTACTTACTACACAACATTTACTTATTGGACAACTCTTTACAAAGACAAGTCTACAACCATAACTAGTCGAGAAGAGATCGTTTCTAATGTAATAACACCAGTAGCTCAATCTGTAGCTACCATCAGTCCTATTGACACGACACCCATTGATGTTGATACTCCATTACCTCCTAAAGATCTAGAAGTTGAATTGAAACCATCTTTAGTCTCTGATAATCTCGAACCAGATGATGGTAAAGCCACTTTCTATACAACATACACATATTTCACCACATTCTACGCAGGCAACTCATCTCAAATCAGGAGTAGTTTGGAGACTGTTACTAATATTATTGATAACACAAAACTGGTTGAAGATAATCAAGTTGGTAGAAAAGTACCGCTAGGTGCTGCTGACCAGAACCTGATCCAAGATAATGGTGATAAGCCACACATAACTCCAACTGTGGTTAAAGAGGCAATCATTCCCACAAAACTACCCGATGCTTCTTCAGCTCCACCAACAGTTCTCCTAGGCACGTACATTGACAACTTATTCGCCGAAGTTAAACCCGAAGATAAACCATCCACACCAGCTCCTGAAGTAGAGAAGAAAATACTGTTTTCTCAGGTGGCTGTCATTTCTGGAGACTCAACTATTGTAACAAGTGACAACAAGTCATTGAACATTCAAGCTAGCGGAAATAATGCTACAAGCCCATCAACTACGACAACTGAAAGTAATATTATTAGTCCTACTCCCGATGTGATAGAGAGCTCAGAACCTGACCCTACGACAGAAGTTGCGAACGAATCAGAAGAAGAAGAAGAAGACGATAGTTCCAACACTAGGAAGAAATCTCGTCTTACGTTCACTCCCAAAAAGCCATCCACTACGCCTGTTATCATACCATTTGCTTCTCGCAACCGACCTACATTTATTCCCAAACGAGTGCCATTATCAAGTGGAGCCACAACTATCACTCGTGCAGACTTTACGCCACAGGTTATAACTGCTACTCCAAGCTTGAAATCTGTTAAGTCATCAGGAGGATACAATGGAGGCAGGAAACAGCAGACCGCTTATCCTGGTGCTGCAAACAGCGGTAAGAGATTCCCTGGACGTGGAAACAACAGTCCAAACAATCCGTCTGGCAATGTACCTGGTGCTTCAAGACCAGGAGGTTTCGCAGTACGTGGAAGCATCCAACCTACTACAAGAAGAACTGGTTTCAGATCTGGAAGCGCAGCCAGGCCTGCCAGCTTAGATTATATAAGCAGATCGGCGGCGGCTCCAAGAATAAGGGCGTCATCAAGGCTTCAACCAGGCAGAAATATTAAGCCAACTGCTTCCATAACTTTCCCTCCTGACCAAAATGATGAAACATTCGCAACTCAACAAGATGAAAACGCAACTGAAGCATTAGAAGAGGTTACCGAAACTCCCGCCAGAACCACGAACAACCCTCTTCTCAGGTTCAGAAGACCACTTGTTCCCAGGCAGCCTGGTACCGCTATTACTCCAAGGTCAACTACAGCCTCTTCAAGAAGAGCTGTTACCCCTCGTGGAAGACTGACCACCACTACTAAGAGATCTACAACCAGAGCTACATCGAGTCCACTTCTGTCTTTACGTAGACAAAGACCTAATAATGCACTGTTCCCAAGACGTAACTTATTCAGACAACCCGAACCGGAACCAGAAGAAGAAATTAAAGAAGACGAACAGAAGGTAGAAGACAGTGACGAAATCTTAGAAGAAGAAGATTTTGAGGAAGACAATGATTACGATTCCTCTGATAGGAAAGAACGTCAAGTTGCACAACCTCCTTCCACTTCACCACCTAAGAGAAATATAGTACAAATAAGGCCATTTGCTTTTAAAAGACGTACAAAACGTCAAGTTGATTACGGCAGCAGAAAATACACTAACTTCCGAAGGCCAGGCACTAAGACTTCAACGACTCGCCGTCCTGAACCAGAGCCTACTGAACCACCCACTACACAAAAAGTGAGACCTGGTAATCGTTACAATGGACGCACTTCTAACGTGGCTAGAACGAGTACAGTTGCTGCTCCTAAATCTGGTGGAAGACAACCTTTTATAGTTCGCGGAGAAACTAGAACTACTACAGCTGCTTCCACTCCAGCTTACAGAAGAGGAAAGTCATCTAGACCATCATCGAGAACCACTACTTCTGCATCCAGACCAAAGTCACCTAAAGTTCCCAAGGCACCCAGATTAAATAAGAACTCCTCAGGCTCTAGGACTAGTACCTCTCGGAGTTCAGGTAGTGGAAGGTCATCAAGAACACGCACCACCACCAGCAGAGCCTCGAGCAGGCAAAGGAGTTCCTTCGAAAACTTGAGTGGCGAACGTTTCAACGCCAAAAACATTCTAAACGATGGAAAGATCACAATCACACATCAAATACCCACTGAAGTAACAGTACCAGTTGTGAACGGAAAAATTACGGAGTACAAAAACTTGCTATCAGCAACACCTAGTCTAGAAACATTACTGCTTAACCAAGTATCTACGACATTTGGTCCTTTGGGTAATCAGCAACTTGTTCTCGCTGCAGAGTCTACTGAATTGGCCGAGAATGGAGCCACAAAACTAATCAAATATATCCTACATGAAACTCCTACCACTACCGTCATTTTCACACCTACCACCATCCGAGGTCGTAAGACTTCTTTCTCTCACATACTTCCAAGTACGGTTTATAATGTAGAGCCCGTCACACAGACTATTGCACCAGAAATCAATTCTAATGTCCCTCTTGCCAACTTATTACTGTCTCAACTGTTACTTGGTAACCAACAACCCGCGTTCAACCCATTGCTTGCCTTACAAGGACAAGGCTTCCCAGGCCTTCCTCAGCAGCAAATAGTACAAACTCCTGTTACTGAATACAAAACTCGCACTACCACGTATGTGACAACAGTTACTGATGCTAGGGAAACCGTTTTGCCTATTACGTTCAAAGGTCAAGCTATTTTGACAACTATTGTGGACCCTACTACTAATGTCATCACAGCTACTGAATTTGTTACTGACACAGTTGTTACTACACCTACTGCTTTAGCTCAAGCGCCTCAACAGCTGAACTCCTTGTTACTCCCTCTTCTTCTCCAGCAACAACAGCAGCAGCAACAGCAACCCTCACTTAATTTTCAAACCGCCAATCCTTTGCTTGGTCTAGGTCAAGCAGATCTTTCTGCTTTAGGAGGTCTCAACAACTTTAACAATTTAAATCTGTCACCAAATCTGAACCAACAACAAAATCTTAACAATGACATTTACAGTAACAGTCCAAAGCCAAACATTCTTTCCGATTTAAATAGTAACGAAGACTTTTCTGAAGATGCTCAGGATGATGAGGAAGATCTTCCACCCCCACCACCGCCAGCTGCTCCATCCCGTAGGAAATCTCGACCAAAGCCTGCAGCTGCAGCAGCCCCCGTTGGTCCTCCAAAGCAGACGAGTGTAGTAACACTTTACGTGTCTGGTAGACATCCCGGTGAATTCAGCACAGTACTGTCAACAGTCGTATCAGACGACACACAGACCGTCAGAAAACGTGAAGCCATATATTACGATCATGTTCAAGTACTGCCATCTATATTACCATCTATCAGCGAACTAACCGGATCTTATTCAGACAGTGGCATAGTTTCAGATACTGATAAGTATTATAACAATGCTTCAGTCGAAAATCAAGTCGAAACGCAAAGTCTGGAGAGTATAGTAGGGGAGGTAAGCAAGCATATTAGTTATGACGCTTCACCAACATTTGTTGTGACGGCAGCAAGCCCATCCGCGACTAGAGACCTAAGGCAAAGTTCAATTGATGATGTCTCGTGAAAGATACAAATGGTTAGGTGTATAGTAATGGTTTAGTTATTTATTTCGATTGTATCATAGTAAGTTAACTATGGAATAGTGCCTTATAGATTTAGTTTAGTTTTAAGGACGAAATACTCTTTTGTACTTGACTAGATATTAACAAGTTATTTCTAAGTTCACCAAAAATGTTATTTCCTATGTTACCATAATCGACGTGTTGGGGTATAAAATTGATGGGTATCGATTACTCACTGCCTAAGAATAAGCCTAGATTATGATTATCATAAAAGATTACCTTATAATACTCGTTCTTCCTTCGCTTACGACTGTACATTGCAAATACGACTTAAATTTAAAAACAATAAATAATCAAAAAAATAATTTGTTTTCTATTTCTTTTTACCTTTATGTCCTATAGAATATAAGACCATAAATATCTACCCAGAAAGTTCATTCACTAACTTAAAATTGCCAAAGACACTATATCAACAGACATATTTTACCATACTTACAACAGACCACCAACAGACAATCACACCACACATCCATCCTACCTTCTTACCTTCAAAAGACCATCTAGACGAGATTCTGCCACAATATGACTAAGAACATGACAAAAGACCTGATGATGATGACTGGACCACCAGAAACTCGGAGTTCCCGAAGGTTCCCCAATGAAAGATGGTTCCATACCCACATCCTGCGACTTCCAATTTGGAGGTGAGTGTAATTAGTGTTTAATCAATATATATTAAATTGTCCTTTAGTTGTTCTTGAATAAAAACTGAAGCTCGACAAATAGTTACAATGTTTTGGCAAAAGTAAAAATATTTGCAAGATGATCCACTTTCCTAGGTGAAAACTAAAATCCGAAAAAGTAAAAATGCATGAAATATATTCAAGAACAACTAAAAATAAACTTAACAAATTAGATGTAAATAAAATAACAATTAACATAACGGTATTAAACACTAAAACCGCACATAGAAATAGAAGTAAGTTGTATACACGATACCAAAATAACTGTAGATATAGTCATATAGAATAAACTAATCAAATTGATCCATGATAGAAATTACATAAGTATTACAGTAAAAAGTATAAACATTATGATGCAAAATATCTGAAACGACACCGGCTCACGCGCAAGCTAACACGCGATTCCGCATAATTGCAATAGTATCATGCTAAGCAATGTATTACAGTATGTGGCTGTAAATATAGCACGTCGACTTCAAGAATAAGACTGTGATATTAGAGATGGTGATATTTAGAAAACAGAAAACTTTTGTAATTTCTATACTGAGGGCTCAAACAAGCTAACATCACTTTAAAAGATTTTTGTTGTTATTCTTTAGGAGTTTGTAGAAATTGAACTCCTCCCTAGGAGGATCCCTTTTTCTTTGCATAGAAATATGCAAAGAAAAAGGGATCCTCCAAACTCACGGGAGTTGTGTCTGGCGAGAAACTGCCCGACAGAGCTCTTAAGTCGCGGAGAACTTTGTTATTGCAATTTTGATGTTAGTTCTTTTTTTATGTCACAGATAGCGCCTTAATACTATCTCGTAGTAATTTTTTTTTATTATCCACCTAGTCTTTTTCCTTAATAAGTTGGAGTTAGTTTCCAGTACATTTTGTATTATTTATTATGCTATACTTACTATTATATTGTTTCTTTTCAACGCTGCAACAATGTTATTTTTTCTTGGCCCTTTGTTAATTGTAGAATTAGTGAGATGATAGCATAATTATTACTAACCGCTTTGCACAAATATTGTTTGTTTTTCAGAAATGTTAACGCTGTAGAAAAAGCTTGTTGTGTATGAGCTGGATGCACAATTGTGATGTCTAATTTAATTGTTTTATTTTCAATTAATTCATCATTATTTAATTTTCATTACTACATTTAAAATCTTGCTTTAAATATATTTGGCTTTCCTAAATTCATTTTCATAAGTCATGAGCTGCACAAAAGATACATATATTGTATCTTTTTGTCACTCTTTATTTTCAAATCTACCAACTTTTGCTTAAAAGTTCTTTCACTCACTTTTCTATTAAAATTTTCAGCATTTAATACAAATGGTATAGTATACGATAACACACCATGGAGGCCTGGGAGAGACATGGATTTAGTTGAAAAAGAATCTGAGGAAGATGAGAGAAGACTGAAGAACCTTGCAACACGGATTATGTCTAATGGTGTGGAAGTCTTGGTCAAGGACAAAAATCCTGATGGAAAGCAGGAACAGGTAACCAAATCTCTATTTTTTTTTACAATATTTACATGCAAAAGAGTCAGTACTGCTTTAAAAATAAGTTTATTATAATTTATAGTTGTTGTAGAAATCATCTTTTTGATTCACTTATTATTAAAACTTAAAGTAGAACATTCTCATTCACTTTTATTTTACTCAAAGTAAGTTCTGGTATCATCACTCATTTCATCTTCATCTACGCTTTTTTCTCAGCGCAAACTAAAGCTCATTCACGCCACCACGTTACAACCGCACAGCTCATCTTCGGCAACAAAACAATTGCTATCGTCAGCAGTTGCTACTGTCGTCAGTCGCCAGCAAATAAGCGCACTCTTTCCTTTACACCAGCTAATGCAACATAACTATATAATCAAGACATGTATGACCACATACACATACTTAACAACTGTGGTTCAAAACAAAAGAAGTGCTATTTCAACGTTTGAGACTATCGTCTCAGTTGTCACAACTGAATCATTAACAAATCTTTATGATACTGATGTTTTGCCAGATTTAAAGCCAACAAAAGTAAGATTTGGGACCCCGGTTGGTCAAATCCTAAATGATTCCAAAAATTCCGAGTTATGGGAGCCTTTATTTTAGTAGATACTTGGTAGACCTCATACCTTTGTAGTTCTCATTTGTTTTTACTTAACTTTCTTCTCCTAGCATGCCTGGCTTCAATTTTAACTTTATTAGCCTTAACGACAGTTACTTGCATCGTACCGTAGTTAATCACCTATACTATTAACCCAGCCATCACCACTGACAGCAAACTGAATTTGTCCTAAGGGCCCAAATAAATATGTTCCTCACTTTAACCATTTTGGCAATTTACTTATCCACACGATACTAATTAGTTTTATTGAATGTTTCAGACTAAATACATGGAAGTTAAGACCATCCAACCTTCTGCGGCAACCAACATGTTCATGAGCAATTACCCAAAGATTGACAAACGGATCGACAGTGATGAGGACGAAAGTAACAGCTTTGATATTATCCAACCATCAGAAGTCAGTAATCCTCCATGCACAAGCTCCTGCTCATGCAGTAACACCCAAACTGAAGGTTTGCAGACTAAATACAGCAATATAGATTACTCTGGATCTTCGACCAAATTTGGAATTAAAACATCTTACGGTGCTACGAAACTAGAACTAAGACCAACGAACAAAGAATCTATGGATAAGAAAACGCAGTATGGACCCTACGAATATGAAAGTAACTCTCAACTAGCTCCAACCGATAAAGTCGTAGAAAAATATACTGAAGTTATCAATGATTATTCAGATGAAAAAGATTCGAACTCGGTTGAAGAAAGCGAGTTACTAACCAATGAGCAGGCTCCTGCGCCACCAAAAACTAATAAAGTAGGCACAAAAGCGACAGAAAAACCGAAACCCGAGAAACCACAGAAACCGAATAAAAACAAGTTTGTTGTTGCCGATCTTTTGAAATTAGGATCTCTTGGCATTAAAGGCCTGACGCAATTAGCACCAGTAATTGAGAAGATGACCGGCGGATTTATAAAACGTCAAGATACCGTCAATAAAACTACAACCACGACTATAAAACCTGCAGTTAAACTAACAGCTTATGCGGCAAATAAAAGAGTGGATAACGATCTAGAAGCAAAGCATAGTAACTTTCCGATTTATATTCCTGTAGATGAACTAGAAACATCCGAATCTCAACTAGTTTTCACTAATGCTACATTACATCAGAACTTGGCGTGGGCAGCGGAACATAAGCAGCCGAAAGCCCACATAGTGCCGCCTAAAATGGTGCATGAAAGTCCACTTGTCAATGGAGGTATACCCATTAGTCCTGGTGAAATAATAACGGCCAATTCCGATGTCATTGTTGGCAAACCAGCCGTGGGTGGACCGCTAACCTTGGCCGCAAGT
Source organism: Ochropleura leucogaster (assembly GCA_958449745.1). NCBI lineage: Eukaryota > Metazoa > Arthropoda > Insecta > Lepidoptera > Noctuidae > Ochropleura > Ochropleura leucogaster. The sequence goes on from OY288225.1 coordinate 8,440,768, forward strand.
GGAATCAAATTACAAAACTCGGTCAATCCGCCGCCCATCGACAGCTTCATATCAGCAAATGAACAATATTTCGTAAACGAGAAACCTCTTGGTGACCAACCTCATAGCGATGACTCTTATGATTTGAGGCCACCAGAGCCACCTCAACCAAAGTCTAAACCAAACCGACCTATGTCGAGACCGATGCAATCGTTTAATCTTCAAAATTCCGCGCCTAACGACAAATACCCGTATCGAATGCCAGCTAGCATTCATGACCATTTAATGAATACTGAGCAAATTAAAAACACTGGGCCCGTATTAGGTAATCATGGGCGACCAGCATTTTTAGACTACATTCCATCGCTAGCCAAACCTACAAATGCTCCTACGCAGCAACATATTGACTATAAACCTGTAAATGAGATGATAGATGCCGTCGCTGACAACAGTCCAAGTTCTTCTGAAGTAGTAAACACACAAATAAGAACTGAGCATGGGTACACAGTTGCAGGCAACACTGAGTCAAACAAGCCCTTCTTAGTTGACATTCAGCCTTCAAGAGTCGCAAATGTGTTAATTCCCCACGGCAGCTCTACAGCTTTGGTATTTGCTGGGTCTTCTGAACCTCACAAAACTGGAGATTACATAGATGATCCTCTTCCATACCCTGAACCTGGTTACTTTGGCAGCTTTAGTATAGATGCACCTCAGATGACTAATGTGCATAATGTAGCACCGAATAGTAACAAGCAGTATGCTGGAAAACCAAATGTTCATCCTCCTACAGACAATTACAAACCTAATCTACCAACTTACAAGGATCAGTCACATAGAAACGACCTCAAAATTAAATGGAAAGATAACAAGCGTCCAATTGACTACAACAAGTTACCTCCTCCTACAAGCAACCAAGAGACTCATGTCCAAGTTGGTCCGCAAATTACAGTTTATGATCCAGAAGTATACAAACCTAATGGCGCAAATGGTGACTTCGATAAATACAACCAAGTTAGAAACAAAGATAAACTCAAAGACGGAAAAGATGTTATCGATAAAGAGTATGAGAATTACTTAGCAGTGCCTCCGCCACCACAGCAAACACCGCAAAAATCATTCTTCGGTCAAGATGGTATTTATGATAAAAGCAAGCCGTATAGCTCCCGTCCTATTGTCCATACTAAACCAGTGCAAGATATGAAAGTATTTTTGAATATTCAGCATCCTGTGCCTGAGCAACTGCCTCCTAAAGTAACTTCCGAAATCTACTTCGCAGCTCAAATGCCAAATAGCAACCCTACCCCTACCTACACCATCCGCATTCCACCTGCATCCCCTAACTACAATAATTTCAATCAGTCTCCGAATAATATGCAGCCTCCTAAAGGAAATAATGCGGGTCAAACCCATAACACTTTCTCTATTATATCATCTCCAAATATGGCTAACAATTCGTTTGTGCCACAAGTAACAGATGATAAGGAAAATACTTATACAGTGACTTTGAACACAGCTACTAATGTAGCTAGTAACAATGAAGCTGGACAAGTGGTCGGTTCTAGCGTTGCTGTACCAGTTAGCACATCAACACATCATGTAAGCCAACTCAACACAGATATACCTATAGGTACAAACTTTGCCATCAGAGTAGAAGATAACACTACTCCTTTAGAGACGTATAATTTACAGGGTACTCGAAACCCTCCTGTTGTTTTCAATGAAAATGGTCCTGTAACACCAGTTTCTGTAGGTGACAATAGATGGAACAAGAGTTCTACGGACACAGCTGAATCTACAATAGTTGGACATAATTATTACAACAAGAACGGAAACTATGGTGATAAAAAACCAATATATGAAGACAAAAATCAGAAGTATGGTCAAAACCAACCAAGCAATAATCAAAACTATGACAACAAACAGCAAAGCTTTAGCAACCAACATCAGAACCAAGGAAACGTACATCAAAACTACGTAAATAAAAATCAGAACCAAGGAATATTAAGTCAGTATTTTGCGAACCAAAAACCAAACCAAGGAATACTAAACCAGAACTATGCAAATAAAAATCAAAACCAAGAAAATGTTAACCAAAATTACGCAAATAATAAACAAAATCAAGAAAACATTAACCAAAACTACGGTAACCAAAATAAGAAGAATCAAGGAATCCTGAGTCACAATCAAGGCATTCTCAATCAAAACCAAGGAATTCTTAATCAAAATCAAGGAATCTTGAATCAGAATCAAGGTATTATAAACAAGAACAACGAAAACAAAAAACAGAATCAAGGAAATGTAAATCAAAACCACGGAATCAACAATAAGAACTTTGATCATCAAAATCATGGAAGCGTACAACAGAACCAAAACCAAGGTAACACATATCAAAACTTCGCAAACAAGAATCAGAACCACGGAATTGTAAATCCGATCTATGAAAAGAATCAGAATCAAGGCTATGAAAAGAATCAGAATCAAGGCATTGTAAAGCCCAGTTATGAAAATAAACAGCCTACCTACGATATCAAACAGCAGAATTATGATATGAATAAATATCAAAACTACGGAGACAAAAACGTACAGAAACCTGTTAGTCCGTCAATACCACCGTCTTATAACAGTCACGCCAATTTCCCCATGATGAACGATCATTCAACACTTCCAACTGATATTGAAAATATAAAACCAGTGACTGAATATCCTGATAATATAAAATCTGGAGATGTGAAAAGACCCGCGAAATTAATACCAAATATCCCAACAAACTCTCACGGCTGGTACTCCAGTGTTTTAAAAGAAAACAATATTAATAATATTAAAGTAGAAGCTACAACTCGTAAGATTATTCCTTTAATTCATGATTACAATGAGAAAAATAATAATCCTCAGTTTGGGCAGAAAATCACAAGCGTTGGTAAACCACCGACTGAGTTTTGGTCCCAAAATGCTCAGCCATCAGGATTCAATATTGGAAAGCCTTTCACCAAACCTCAATCAACAGAGAAGCCATCTACTAACCCACCGTTTACAACTAAGCCTTTTAATATTAATTATATTCCTTCTAACTTTGGTGGTATGGGACAACCAGCATATGATATTCCAATTAGGGATAATAGTGATGAAACGACCACTACTAAATCACAGCACACAACAGAGAAAGTAAAACCTGTATACGAAAACTCCGAAGAAATATATGATGGTGAAGAAGAACCAGAAAACCCAGGTGAAATAGACGGAGAAGTTAGTTCGGAGTCTATGAAAGTTCCTGTTGTCAGTTCTTCGAGTGAAGTTGAGAGTAACTCCAAAACATCAACTGAATTAACTCTTTTACAAGACGAAGTGCTAAATCCTCCAAAAGGAAATGAGAAAGATGAAAACAGTAATAAAGTTTTTGTGAACTTTAACCCTGGAACACAAACGGAAAAACCATTCAGTTCTTATAACAAAACGACTTTCCAATCTAATACTATAAAACCAATATACGAAAATAACTCTTACAACAAGCCAAGACCTTTTACTATTAATACTGCGGTGGTACTTGATCATCAGTTGCAGCAACCTCATTGGCAAATCAATCACATGATGGAGAATGTTACTAACGTATCATATGAAGACAACATGGATTTAAATATTGGAGAAGAAATGGATAAACCATCTACGTACAGACCCAGTTCATCATCAAGGCCTGTTTATGTGACTGATTCAGATGTAAGATATCAAAGACCACCAAATAGACCAGTATTTGCAAATCGGTTCAATAACTCGCACGTGCATAACGAATCAATTATAACATCTACAGTTCATATTCAAGATAAAAAACCATTGATCGTTGAGAAGGCCACGGAAAAAGCACCTTTACCAACATTCACTTTATCAAACTTAGAATTGAATCGTTCTTCGAGCGAAATCATTGACCTTTCTCCGCCTCCTCCAACAATGGATTATAACTTTAAACCATCAACAAATGATGAGACGATTATGGGAATGAGTCCTCCTCCTCCAGGTAGGACCCCACCAGGTATTAGACTGCCAACGAGGGTACCTTTGACTCCACGCCCAGTTCTTCCAATTAGAACGCCACCGCCATACAGAACAAAGCCTCCAAGGCCTATCCCACCAAGAGTAACTACTCAGAGACCTGTTAGAAAACCAATTAACAGGGATGAAGTATCAACTTACAGGCCTGCATTTGATATCTTGAATAACATGAGAAGACCTGCTTACAACCGCGACCAACCTTCATCACAACTACTGCCGCCTCCAAGAGATTTACCATCAAGAGTCGTCAATCCTATTGACGTGCCCGCTCCTACAGTCAGCGTTCCAGAAGTACCTAACGTGGTCTTCCCAACTCCGATATCTTCGGGCTGGTTGACGTCATCTGGCATAGATTTCTCATCTAGCTTTAGTTTCAATCCAACATCCATACAATTCCCTGAGACATCAGAACCATCCAGGATACCTGATTCCGGAGAAGTATCTTCTTCTGAAAACTCGTATTCATATGAAACTGAGTCGTCTTCTGAACGTATTGATGAAATTAGTTACGACAAACCAGTTGAAGATAAGGAACCAGAGGAGGATAAGGAAGTTGTTTCTAAAGAATCGAGCACACAATCGACTTCAACAACTAAACCAACAGCTATAACCGAAACAAACGATTCTGAACCTGAATCAAGCCATGAAGAAGTAACGACTGACAAAATGAAGGTAATTCCGTTAGGCAATAAAAACAGAACTCGTAAGCCTTATCCTGTACGAATTGATGAAAAGAAAACTACTACGAGCAAATACAAGCTACCTCCGAAACCTACATCTATTATTAAGCCAACGAGGACAATTTCTCGTCCTGAAATATTATATCCTACACGACATACCTCAATTAGGAAGATTGTTCGACCAATTACAAGGGTTCCCCCTATAATACCATCGAGTGTCATTGAAAGTTCTGAATCATCAGTCGATGAAGAATTTATCAGACCAACAGAAGTTCTTAAGGAAAATATTGTACCAACAATATCTGACTTAGAGATCACTAGAGTGACAGAACCAGAAACATCTACCAATCCGGTCATAATACCTTCTAGTATGCCAACTCCTAGTATCGAAGAAGTACCAGTAATACAGCCTATTCACCATGCTGGAAATGAAGTTAAAATATCAGACGAAGTAATACCAACCAAGACTGAGTTCAGAACTACTGTGGTTACTCTTACTAAGACATTATCTGAGCCACCAAAAATAATATCAAGTATCGGATTCGTTAATATAACACATACTTTAACAGTAACGCATACTAAGACAAGCTTGGTCAGCCAATCAGAAGGGGCTGTGACACAGACTCTGGTATTAACGAATACGCAAACATCTACAATCGTTGATGTTGTAACAGAAGTACATACGCAAGTACAACCGACAACAATTATAGAAACTGTGACGAAACATATACCTATACAAGTTCAACCTACACCAGTTCAAGAAATTGTTCCAAAAACTAAAGTATCTCTTGATGATGTTACTATGTCATCTGAAGAGAATGACAATCTCATCATAAGAGATTCAGAAACAACAGATAATATTATTCAAAAGATTGAGAACGAGAATGAACCTGAAAATGAAAACGATACATTCTTCGTTGTCATGAATAAGTCCCAAAATGGCGGACCAGCACCACCCTTGAGCAATGATGTGGATACTGGAGATTATGATGTTACTAGGAACGAACAGGTGAATAATAATGGAGTTTCACAAGTTTTGTTTGGAGAAATATTATTGGCTGGAACTCCTTATTTGGAAACCACGAATGTAAATCCTAATGGTGAGTATCTAAAATAAATAACACAATTGAACTGTAAGTAGACCCATTCGAGATATAGAATAAAACATCTTTTGAAACATTGCAGGTGTAGCATACGGTAAGGAATGTCAGCCAGACTGCAAAGCCTCGAGGAATGAGCGCTGCCAGAGAATCGATGGACTTATGAAGTGTGTATGCAGACCTGGCTTCGCCCGAATGTTCCCTGATAGACCTTGTAAACGTAAGTATGGAAAGAGAAGACCGGAAAAGATGTAGTTTGTTTTCATAGAAAGTTAAGAAAATTTCGTCTATTGTATCAGTTTGTCAATCACAGCACCCTGATTTTGTTGCATAAAAGCTCTATGAGTTAGAATTGAACTTCTAGTGATCTGGTTGTCTCTTGATAAATTCAGTCGACAACTATTTGCTTGTTTGCCAATAGGTTTATTTTTATATTGATTTTCAAATTCGAAACGAGGGCAAATATGTTTTTTTTTTTAAACTAACAATATTTGAATTTTCTTTTTAGCAACGTATACCTATTCAGTGAAGTTAGCCCTTGGCTCTCAAGGAACAGAGCGCCTTGAATTCCAAGAAAATCTATCCGACAACTCAAGCAAGGAATACCATACACTCGCAATAGCTACCCACGAGGGTATCAACAGGATGATCATGCAGTCAGATCTGAGGGACGTGTACCATGGAGTTCACATTACTGGTTTCCATCCAGTCGAGCTGAAGAGTCCTGGAGGAGACTTGTATCAGGGTGTCATGAATGACTTCTATGTGCAGGTAACGGTATCAATAGATGAGGCAAGAGTCTTGTTCTTTTGTTAGAATTTATGTCATATTTTTAGCTCTTCGAGAATTTTCGGGTAAAGTTTTACAGAATACTTTTTCAAGACCTTGTTTGTTGTAGACCCGCTTTTGGCTGTTCATGAATATCCTGAGATAAAATTTTTTTGGCCAGTTTACAGAAAAATAGTGATGGCACAGTGTATGCTTGGTTTAACGTGCATTTGTGTATATAATATAGCAAGATGCATGCGTAGCTACGCCACGGGTTATTATTTTGCTTTCTACAATTCTGATTCTGTTTTCTGAATACCCAGATAAGCTTAGGCTTAGAGATATAAATCTAGCTATGAAAGCCAAGTGTGAATGGCAAAAACACCACTGCTCTCAAAACATTCTTCCAACGTTTTCAGCTCTCAGACAATGCGCATGAGAGCCGTCTCAAGGAAGTTATTGAGAAGTACCTGAGGAACAATAACTACAGTCTTGGAGGAACCGAGGTCCATGCTGCGAGTGAGCTCATGGAGAAACTGGATGTTAGCGGTAAGTGCCACGATATTCAGCAGAATTACATTGTTCTTGAGGAATTTAATTGTGATTTATAAGAAACCTATCAATCAAAACTGGCTTGAAATGAGAGTTGAATTGAAAATACGGTTCAAATAAAATTATGAGTAAATGATAGAGCACAGTAAAAAAATTTTTTTTTCTTTTAAACAAAATAAGGTTCCGTACCTCAATTAAATCACTTTGTTGTCCGTCTGTCTGTATGGAAAGACCAAAAATGTGTGTTTCTTGGAAACGCGTAAAGGTATCAAGTTAAAATTAAAACCATATTGAGTGACGACACGGTTGGCACAGAGGCTGAGCTATCGACTGCTGCGCTGCGTGTCGCGGGTTCGATCCCCGCAAATATTTGTATGGCCTACAGATAGTAGTTCCGGATCTGGTTATTTGTGTATGTGAGATTGAATGTTTGTAAACGCACCCACGATACAGGAGAAATTCCTAGTTTGGGGCAACGTTTTAAAAAATAAATAAATATATATATATATACTGACCACTTTAATCCCTTTGTGCTGTGAAACAATTAATGAACCTTCAAAGTCTACGCAGTCAAAAGATAAATCGCAAGTTTGTACGGAACCCTCGGTGCGTGACTCTGATTCGCTATTAGCCTTTTTCATTTTTCAATACGTTTTTCAGATTTCGACGAGTGTGTAAGCGGTTCGTTCCATGATTGTTCTGAACATGCTCAGTGTTTCAATCTACGAGGTACTTATACCTGCAGCTGTCTCGAAGGTTTTGCCGACCTTAGTGTCAATGCGCTATACCCCGGCAGGATTTGCTCTGGTAAATATTTTTACTATATTATTTATATGTTGGCTAGGTATCCTTACTAATCCTTACTAATATTATAAAAGCGAAAGTGAGTTTGTTTGTTTGTTTGTTACCTCTTCACGCTTTAATGGCTGCATCGATTTTGATGAATTTTGGTACAGAGATAGTTGGGAACCAGTAGAGGGACATAGGCCAATTTTTATTAAAAAAGTGGGTTATGAGGGAGAACGAGGGAAGAAAAGGGAAAACTTAGCGTTGCTATTACAAATCAATCAGGCGCAAGAGCAAAAATTGCAGGTCTGCTTCGTGTGGTATACCGAATTTAACGCGAGTGAAGCCGCGGGCGAAAGCTAGTATATATATAAATTGGTATTAAGTACCCGTTTTGCATATAATGATTCTGGTACTATAACTGAAAGAGATACGAAAATACGTTGTGACAACATAAATTTCTTCTAACTATGAATTTGGTGTTGAAAATCTCATGTAAATGTAAACCAGTAACTTCATAAAAAAAAATGAAGCCAGTAACTTCATAAATAAGATTCGTGCCTTTGCCCAGCGTTGGGACAAAATAGGCTCAAAAAAAATTAATTAAAGACCTATGAGGTTGAATTTCTATTGTACGAATATGTGTGATTAGTAATTTATAATACTACTAGCTTTTGCCCGCGGCTTGGCTCGCGTTAAATTCGGGGTAATACAGTTCCCCTTTCCTGATTTACAGGTACCTGCTACCTGTGCCTGTTTTTGCCCTTGCACCTTATTTATTGTAATAGCAAAGTTAAATTAAGTTTTCTTTTCTTACCTCTTTCTCCCTTATCTCTCTATTTAAAAAAAAAACCTGCCTATTTCCGTCTCTCAACTATTCATCAAAATCGGTTTAGCCACTCAGGCGTGAAGACGTAACAAATAAACAAACTCACTTTCGCTATTATAATATTAGTAAGGATTATAATTTATGACACATTCTTAATAAATTACTCGGGATAACACCTACAATACTTTTGTGGAGATATCTGACATATTATTTTAACCATTAACGTTTCAGCGGAACCCGTCGGATGTGAGAGATGTAACTACCACGGTGCATGCTACTCGCGTGACGATCGCAGGGTGCTATGCGAGTGCTTCCAATGGTACTCCGGTAGCTCCTGCCAGATCAATCTAAAGGGTAAGTTGTTTCTGCCTATTTTTGAGTTTCGAACTAATAAAAATAGGCATTCTCAGCGTTCCGTTCCTTAAAGGATCAATTTGTTAGAAAGTTGAAACACTTGGAGGTATCAAGTTGTGATAAAAACCATACTTAAGTCGATAAAGACTAAAGACTACGCAGTTTATAGATATGGGCGTTTATATCGCAAATTTGTACGGAACCCATTTTTAGCTTCTTCCCTTGAAAATTGCCGAATGCTCCATACAAACTTTCACCTTCTATTTAAGGGAAGTGGGGGGTTAGAAAGAGACAAAAGGTAGCCTATGTCCGTCTTCAGGGTCCCAACTATTTCCATACTAAAATTCATCAAAATCGGTTCGGCCACTTAGGCGTGAAGACGTAACAAACATACAAACTTACTTTCGCTTTTATAATTTTATAGTAAGGATAATGTAATAAGTTCGATATCGCCAACTTATTTTGAGCAAGCGTGGTGATCAATGCCGTTTGCCTGGAGTGTGACAGTGACTGTGAGACGAACTGTAGGGCACTTATGGTTGGTATTATCATAATATAATCAATCGGGTAGAAAGCCAGACTTCGTGGCTATTTCTGTATATTCTTGAAAGAAGTAAGAAAGAAAAAACATTTATTAGTCATAAATCACGACGATCACACAAAATAACAAAAAAAAAACATTAAACATGCAAAGCATCGCAAACATTTACAAATACATATATGAGAAGAAAAAATAGCTTGCACGTCGTGACTGCGACAGGTAGGTCACCACTCAGCATGATGCTGTGCTATGGGAGCCCACTGCACAGCGCTGGTTTTCAGTGGTCAACCCGTGAGTAAAACGTACTTTTACCTACGTTTTTGATGGACAAAACTTGCCACCACTATACCACAAAGCATTAATATTTTTCTAACATTTAATAATTTCAATTGCAGTGGTCCTCATATCCCTGGTCGTATGCGGCGCTCTTCTAACGGTGGTGCTAGCGGTGTGCGCAGTGCTGGCATGTTCGCGGCGCGCGCGCAGGGCTCCGCGACCGCAGCGTTCCATCGTCGCGTGTATACAGAGCATGCCTAGTTTACATCAGGTAGGTTTCTTTGCCAGTCGTTTGTATCCCACAGTTGGACATCATCAGGTGTGTAATCATAAATTTAGGATTACTTTGTTGGCTGGCTGTTTGTCAAGACCCTTTATTTCGGTAATGCGTGGAGGTATCCAGTTCAAATTAACTCCGTATACTGAAGTCTGTGGTCCCTTAAAACTGTGAAAAAATCAACTGGTTGGCGCAGTGGCTGAGCGATCGACTGCTGTGCTGCGTGGCGCGGTTTCGATCCCCGCACGGAGCAAATATTTGTATGGCCTACAAACTTGTTCCGGGTCTGGCTGTTTGTGTATGAGAGTGTAAATGTTTCTAAACGCACCCACGATACAGGAGAAATCCTAGTGTGAGGCAACGTTTTTTTTTCTAAAAGGCATTGCCGTTTATGTCGCAAGTTTGTGCAGTCCACCCTCGGTTTGATGGATGACGGACGACCAAGTGGGACGATGCATGCAACAGTAACTTGTCCAAGTCGTGGCAATAAATGACCTATGTTTAATGAATGGAAAAAACTCACTCATCATCAATTATCAGAATTTAGCTCTCATCTCAGATTATTTGATTCCAGGGTGCAATGCCAAAGCAGAGACAAGACAGAAGAGCGCTTATTAGTGAGCGGGGAGAATCGGGAGACAACTCTAGCGTACAGAATGCATCACTACCCTACATACCAGCAAAGGTGAGCACGTGCCTTGAAATGGTAAAACTATGTTTTTGGCAGGCTAGAGAAGAAAGAAGAAAGATCTTTAGCATTCACGTTTGATTTTCTTTTTAATTTAAGTTATTTTCTTGTTTGTAAATATATATTTAGATTTTTAATTCAACAAACTTAAAAACTACATCAATAAAGTCGGTAACTTTTGCTTATTTCATAAAGCGACTTCCAGAAGTCAATTGTGTTTTTGACAAAAAAAGTTTTTTATTTCAGACAATTTCAGTCTTAGTTGTGGTATGATGGTATCTTACAAAAACTCTTTTTGAGTATTCGTTTTTCATTGCTATTAATATAAGAGAGAGAAGCATATAATAAAAAATAAGTCATAAATTACTTAAGCAATATGGATCAAATTAATATGGGACCTCTTCGGAAATATACTCTATCGACAGGACAAACCCCAAAAAAAAGCGATACAGCAAAATTGAGAACCTCTTACTTTTTTGACGTCGGTTAAAAAGGACTATATTAAGGCTAAAACTTAGTAGCTACAATAGATACATATATATTATACATCGACGACAATAGGACTGAAAATCTGACAATGCTTGGAACCAGCTATGCTAACTCCATTAGTTCCACAGTTACCTTCAAGATTACAAGCAGTCTTAACAAATACGTCTGTATTCCAGAGAGTATCATCCAGCGGCAAGAAGTGCGTGATGTCTGACCCTCCATCACACGACCCTCCCCCGCCCCCCGCGCCCGCTGTCATGATCCCCAGAGCCAGGCTGCATCCGCATCATGCAGACAGGTATATTTGCAAATGACATATTTAAAGATCTGGTATCGAATGATTAACCAGAGTACTTTCCCAGGTTAGGTTAGTTATAGAGGGCAATTGAAGAAACATGGGTGATTAGTCAGTATAAGTCTGGCACTCCTCCCCGCTCCACCCAGAGCAGGGGAAGTTATTTGATGACTTTTCATCCGCGAAAATGCGGTAATACGAGTATAATACTTAGGCCTCATCGACTTTTGTTTATTCTTTCAGCCGTGAAAATATTGCAAGAAAGAGAAGTTTGGAGTTAAGCAGTGAAGCCAAACTGATTAGTTATTTGGAATCAGGAGCAACCAGTACCAATGATGAGGCAAGTGGAAAACTTGGCAAGAGGAAGTTTCTTAAATATTTTTTTTTAGCTTTGTAACACTTAAATCATTTTGATATTTCAGATGAGGAGAAAGCATAGCTTGGAATCTTCGTACAGTGCCAACAAAGATAGACATAACAAACAAGGTAATATGAGTTCTTAATAAAAAAAATAGGGTTATGAAAGAAATAAACATGTACCTATGTATGCATCCATATGCCACAAGTGATCTTAAAATTAAAGAAATTAAAACGCTGACCCTTGATGATTTGCAACTAGACCTAAATAACTATTCTCAACATCTCGATTGCAATCGTGCCGTGAGTATATACGAAAACGTCCTCCAAATTCACAGATCCGTAATCAGCCAATTTTGAAATGACTGCACAACCGTGTTACGATATGAAGACGTTAATCATATAGAAAAAAAAAAAACAAATGTAGTAGTGTGTGTAGTAGCAGTTTGTACCCTGTAAAACATGCTTTGCAATGTTTAAAAAAAATAGAATAGCCTTTTGTGACGATGAATTACGAGAACATTGACTAGAGTCGATTGTCGATTAAGGTAACGATTATAAATTGTTTGTGAATAGCTATACTAAGATGGCGAAGTGAAGCAGTTTTGTAACATTATTGTATTTTTGCTCAATCATGTTTATTAAAAATGCAACTTTTAGTTGTGTGACCCTTTCAAATAAACTTCTGTTCTGAATAGCCATCAATTAATCTATAATCATCAATTTTTCTTTACTTCTAGGAGCTTTAGTATCAGCAGGATTTAAGGTCTCAACCACAATCAGACCAGATGAGTCAGGGATGAAAGACGATAGAGATGATATGTCTTCTGTTACTAAAGGAGACTTGGAGGCCGAGCTAGCACGATTTGATACGCTAAGGAAGTCCTACAGGTAATATTTTGTTTATTTTTTTTAACACGCATAGTTGAAGATGTAAAAAGTCTTCAAAGTTAAAGTAGAGCCACTTTCTGGTTTCCGCGCTGAAATGTTTCGTGTTTGTTCAGTTTTTAAGACAATGCATGACAATGCTGAGAAAAATACGAAAAGACCCTTTATTTTTGTTTATAATTATTCAAATTTATTTTTGGTTATTTGTATTACCAAAAAATAAATTTGAATAAGAATAACTTAGAAGAAAGAACCCATTTCATTGAAGTTTTTAATATTTCAGTCAAGAAGATTTGTCAGAATGGACGGATGCTGAGAGAAGACTTGGAGAATTGTAAGTACATTTTGACCACGAGAAATCGTACTTGGTACATTTATTTTACAACTGTGTTTAAGTTGCTTGCACAGATAATTTGCCTCAAGTGTAATTATGTATTTTGTTGCTTTTCTACCAAACTGTAACTGCTTCATTTGGAATTGGTTCATAATCATAAAATTCCTATAGTACAAATTTGTTATCATTATCAGATTTTTTTGAATTATCATACATAACTCGGTAGAATTCAGTCATTTATTAATTACTCAGTCATTCTCGAACACTACTTTTTGCTTTATTTTTTTGGCTTTCCGTATTAGTCCGCTTTGATCTATGTCTTTGTTCTAGGACTTTGTCAGAAGCTAGATCAGTGGGTGGAACATTACCAGCGAGCACCGGGAGAGCAGCTTCTTCAACACGTCTGACCCACCAGGTATTACCTTGTTCTTATTAGTTGATATCTTGTAAGATTACAATTACAGCATCTACATCACCTTTCCTAGTAGTTGTATTTATGTTTAGAGCATTTTGTATTTTTTGTTTTTCATTAGCGTTTATTTTATCAAATGCTTCGTGTATAGCTACAGTAACATGATTAGCTCGAAAAAAAAATATATGTGTGAGAGAATTTCTTACTCTAACAAATTTACTTTTTTTTCGAGCAGTCGTGCTAATTATAATCGTTATCCTCAAGATTACCTCAATTATGCCGATTCTGACAGGATCAGCTAAATTATTTCTTAAACATATTACACGTAGAATTCCACAAGCTTCCTTAGCACTGTATAACCTTGGCACCACCTCCTCAGGAGCACACGATGGCCGAACGAGACCTGGGCTCAACCTTCCTCCTGCCACACGTGCACCTCTACAAACCAGACCTAGTGGGTATCCAGCACCATCTTCTATATCTATTTCTTGATGTTCCTCTTTTTCTGCTTTTTAGTTTTAGAATCCTTGCACTTTGTGTTTATAGATTTGTTCAATAGATTAGATTTAGGTTTATTTCTTTGTTCATTAGTGCCCTTAGGATAAACCTACTTGATAACCTAAAACTATAATGACTAATAATATAATATAACGAATCCTTACTAAAATTATAAAAGCGAAAGTGAGTTTGTTTGTTTGTTACCTCTTTACGCTTTAATGGCTAAACGGATTTTGATGAATTTTGGTACAGAGATAGTTAGGAACCAGGAGACGGACATAGGCTATTTTTTTTAAAGTGGGATGTAAGGGAGAAAGAGGGAAGATAAGGGAAAACTTAGCGTTGCTATTACAAATCAATAAGGCGCAAGGGGAACTTTATTACCCCAAATTTAACGCGGGCGAAAGCTAGTAATGTATATTTAAGTGCTTGTTTCTTTTGTTTCAGTTTTCATATAATATACACCCACAACGACTTCCATTAAAAACTCTTGTCTAACGTGTGTGATTTTTTAACTTAACTTCTTAACTAATGTTTGTATTATATAGCTTAACATGTTTTTTTTATGTTTTCAGACAAGTGACGTGTCGGAGTTCGACTCCCTGTGAGCATCAAGGCCCAGTCATATTATTTTAAACGAGTATTACTTTTGCTAATCGCATTAATTAGTCTATCACTTATACTTAACCCTTTTTAATTACAAATTAAAATTATTCAAGAAAATATTAAATTGAAAAGACTGAAGAAAACATTAAATTGCACGGTTTTTTTAAAACAAAACAATTGTAGCAATTTTTATTCAGTTTAAAACTACGTAGATATTAAAAATGGGTTCCATGAGGCTTCTATATTTTACCACCAAAGTAAAGACTTAATCTAATTTATTAACTTATTTATTCTATTATAATGTTTAATGCTTGTTTAAATTTCTAGAGTTGTTATATTTCATCTGTATTCAACAGAGCGATTAAATGAAATTATTTAAAAAATGCCATAGTAAATGTAAGCATTTTTAGATTATAAGTTTTACGAGAAAAGTGAAAATAATTTGAATGAGAAATCATGTAATATTTTTTTTAGTTTAGGGTATTTTTTTTTATAAAAACCGATTTCTTATTTGAAGAATTTTCACTTGTTAGTAAAAATTGTGCAACCAAAAGTGCCAATTTGATATAGTATAGAAAAATAATATTCTTGCAGAAAAAAACACATAGGGCTGTCTGGTCGCTGAAAGCGATCATTTCAAGACAACCGTTCCGATATTGTATTTCTTTTTAGAAAGTACGCCATGCTCTTTTGTTGAAGTATTTTAAAATATTCATAGGACTCAGTCTAGATTTTTTTCAGTAAAAACAATTACTACGTTCATCATCATTTTCCTGCCCTTATCCCATTATATTTGGGGTCGGCGCAACACGTCTTCTTCTTCCATTCTCCCCTATCAGACGTCACGGCATCATTTACTTCTTTCTCCTTCATATCATTCCTTACACAATCCATCCATCTTTTTTTTGGAGAAACAATTACTACGTTGTTTGATATTTAATACTACAAAAAAAGCATGGTAATAATTCAGAATGGGATAATGTTTTAAATTAATATGGATACTCATATCACAATATAGATAATGGTTTATATCTTTTCGTTAAGGTTTTTGTACGTTTTGTTAATAAACTGTAGTTATTTTTTAAATGCATTCGTTTTATTTTCAAAAACCCATCATAATCTTTCGCCAGTATTTCTCAAAAGGATAAAGCAGAGGAACACTCGGGGTTGCGGGTTTTCCGAAAGAGAAACCGTGGCCCCGGAACACAAAGGGCAAAATAAGGAACATGGATTTGCTTTAGTAAAAGTGTGACACTTCCTTCAGAGACGTGGAAGTAAAAGGTAGAAGAATAACATACCATAGTCCAAACACATTTCACCACTTGCATGCCATGGGCAACTATGGTACGTTCACAAGTTATTATACCTTTTGACCGGGACTTTAGCATGTGTGTGTATAAGTAAACGGTTTTTTTAAGTCCTTCGGCTGTCACCTTCGGAACTCGCTATTAAGGGATTAGGAACTTGAATAAAAAACAATAATATAAATATGAGACATAGCGTTTTATTTAATATTCAATAATTATTTAATCGATAGAATATTCAGCAATATTACAAATACAACGTGAAACAATTGAACATTGCAACTTAATTTCTTTTTTTTTTAAACTTAATACTATAGCATAGCAACTGTAGAGACACCAGCTTAAAATTCTTAACATCGACGTCTTAAGCACACAGACTTTAAAAAATAATAACTATTATTTATAAATAGTTACCTTTAAGCGAACCCTTACGACTAATCGCAAAGGGGATTTTCAGAGCTGATATGAAAAACAATTGCTTTGAATTGAATCAGCCTCGCGGTGTAATTAGCTAAGCAGGTCTTTTCTAACACGTTTATTCTTCTCAGTCTCATCCCATAACATGTCTATCAACGATAGATCTAGATTAATTATTCTATCAATTAGGACTTGTTTTTACCGTTCAACCGTACGACTATAGGGTAGTTGACACCACCAATCAATTGATATACTTTTTATGAGCTGTCAAAACGCGCTCCCCCCATAGATTTTGTATGTGACTCGCAACCGATGACGTCACTAAGTTGTAAACTAAAAATCGGATTTTAAAGTTATTTTGAAATGGAATTAATGGATAATAAAAAGGAATGGAAGTTCTCAAGTCTAGAATAAGGTGTTCTTTCAGAAAAATTGAGTTTTTAAATTATTGGTTAATGGTGTCAACTACCCAATTGGTTAAGCGTTACGACACTTGATTAACAGATTTACAACACAATATTTATAATAATTTAATAATACAGTGTCGTACTGTCGTTTAATACGCTATTCTGTCGCCTAACTTCATACAAAACGTGTTACTTTAGGTCCAAAACCTAACATTACCATCACATCAATAAATCATGATTCTTACGTACTCAATAATAATATTTTTTTTGGAAGTGAGCAAGCCCCGTTAAATTTTCTAACCTTGAAGTAATATCGTCTACGACCAACTGAAATATACAGACATTCTTAATATGAAAACACATTTGCGAAGTATGACAAACGATTATGACGCTATACTACATTTGATTACCAATATGTTTTCATATTAGTTGATATACAAATCTTAACTACGTACAATACAATTCTTAATCTAATAAATAATATGGAAATAACAACAAATATACACGGAAAAGATTCCTAAATTAATATCTAGAAATAAATAAAGATTAAACTAATGACTAGAATGACCTTAAAGAAAGTCATGTGTAGACTGGTGAACCTACTTCAAAAGTATTGACAGCGTAAAAAATAAATATCGCTACTTAAGATTTACGATAAATTAAATGTTTAACGTATAGTAGTATTCGCTACTACAAAAATATGAAAATACAAAAAGGAAAAAACCTTCCTAATATCATCCCGATTCCTTTCCATCGCTAAGCCGTTTAAGCTAACAAAATCCAGTTGGCCGCAGAAATAGCAATACTTAGCCTACATTGTATCTCTATCTACCTACTTAAGTAAGAAATTGTGCAAGAATCGGATATGGAGGTCCTATAGCTTGTCTATGTTCATGTGAACGGAATTCCAAATGTTACCAATGCGTTATCAAAATCCATTTCAGATACCTACTTAATTTACTTATAAAATAGTTAATAGTTCTACACTTTTAACACCATGAGTAAGCATAGGATGTTTAAAGCTAAGCTATGGGTTATAGGTCAAGTAAGATGGACCGTGTCGTTACCGACGGTACAGTACAAAAGTTGAGTACCAAAATAGTATCCAAAAATGTTCGGTATGTATGGCCAATATTTGGACCAACTTTAGCCATACTCACCGATGTTCTTTCAATTCGAGAAGTCGACTATTAAGATTGGACTTAATTGCGAGAGCTATAAGAGTCAGTTTAGTAGGAGATATCACATTAGATGCTTTATACAGAGTCATAGATTTGTCTACTTTGAGAGAAGTATTATTTAGTTTTTAATTAAAAACTTCAAATTGTTTTAGTCATTCCGAGTAATAGTAACAGCGGAATAATTTGTCAATTTTGTTTTGACTTATTCTTTGGCTACAAGATCTTCAAGTATGGGGTCATTTGAGCTTTGAGCTCATTACAAGTTTTATAATTGTTCTTCATTGTATTGTCGCTATTATTTTGTTTTTCTAGTCTCAGTCAGTATTTTGTCATATTAATTAAGGATAGGATTAAAAGTCTATCACACTTTGTCATAGTTGGGTTTTAGGTATAATTTTCATCTAAAGATCAATTAATTAAATCAATATAGTTTCAAAAGAAACTGCAAATAGAAAACTTATAAACGGATTTTAAATTCTGTTTAAATGATCAGCAATCAGTGCATCATTGCCTAAGCAAGAAATAGGAATTAGCTTACAAAATGTTAGGAACTTGAAAGAAAATGTAAGTGTTTAGCGTGAAAATCTAGACACAATAGTTAATCCCGATAACGTTTACTTCTTAGGATCTTCGAGACTGGATGGAGGAGACTTCGCGAGCATTGATAATGATCTGGAAATAATGCATAAAATTATTGAAATAAGGTAGGATATAAGACTAGTAATGAAATGATAAAGATACTAGTACACACTGTTGTTTCTCTACAAACCTACATACTAGACAATCTACTTAATTTTTTTGTTCAATTCGAAAAAAATCTGAGTCAATAATTAATTTTGTGTTCAGCCAATCATAGTACAAAGTTGTTATTCAAAAAGTGATCATCTAATATATGGTGATGTTAGAGTTTGTTTGATTCTAAAACCTTCAACAATTCATATATAAAAAGACACCCTTAACTACATGCCATTTACGTAATAATACAGCAATGACACACTTATTAAATGAATAACAAAATAAAGCAAAACCAACCATGAGACTATGGTTATAAAGATAATGGTCAAAACTGTGAAACAGCAAATGAAAATAAGAAGCAATACAATAATAAAGGATTGTACCTATTTGTCGAGATTATCTTGAGAGTGACTTAAGCAATAGCAGCTGCAATGATAATATTTTTATATTTAGTAGGTACAGTATTGGAAATTTTGTAACGAAATTTGATAACGATGATAATAACATCATAAATAATGAAGCACAAACTGTCAACGTAAATGAAAAAGCTGATGCTTAAATAAATTATGATATAGAAGAAAAGAAGAAGATAAAAGCTGTATGGATAGCATGTTTGATATAACCATTTGCTTGCAAAATAAAAATAGATGAAGATACTTAGAATTTTAATCATAATGCGGAGGCAAGTAATAAAGACTTCAATATTCACAGAAATAATGATTTGTTTTAAGATATATTTTCGGTGAATGAAGTAACTTTCAGACGCAAAGAATATTACCTTCTTTGAGCAGGTACAGGCGGTGATGGTTGAGTGGCAGGTGGTAATGAAGCTGGAGCGCTACCAGAGAGCATTGGTTGATCATCGTCATCCTCTCGTCGGTCTCCTGGGAAAACAAATGATTGAATGAAGAAAATTCGTAATTTTGGGAGATTAAGACATGATTATGTAGAATATGATAACTTTTGTTTAGCCGTGGGACAGTATATTCTAATAAAACGTTTGAAATAAGACTCAGGTTTGATATTAAATGACTTGAATGATTCATATTTTCCGGGGTTCTAAGTAATTTGAGACCGTTGTAGTATTTCTTTTTCTTCCATATTTCTCTATTATATGCCATCTTATCGCACAGCTTTCTCTTTTACTTACCGACTTGTATGTAAATCATGGTCATGGTCAACTACAATACTCAGTACATTATAGAATTCTATACCTCTCGTAATAGGAGTGTCTCCAATATAGAAGGTTGGTGCTGGTGTTTCTACTGCGGCTTCCTTGACGGAGCCATCGCCGCTGACAGCGCTGAGCGTGTCAGTGCTGTCAAACATGATGGTGCGCTCCTTAGCACGAGGTGTTCGGCTGTCTAATTCCTAGAAATAAACGTGACAGTATATGGTAATTAAAAGGATTTAGGCATTGTTGATATTGGCGGCGTTTCAAAAGGTTAAGCATAGTAAAACTGTGATGGCCAGATGATTAGTAGTAAGATTTTCCTGAGTTTTATTGTAAAATATAAATAAGGTCACACATAAGATTATTCAGGGTATCCCGATTTCTTCACGTTAATCGTCGGAGAAAAAAAAGGTAATATAGGCTACTTTTTTAATGGCAAAGTTTCAAGATAAAACCTTTTATTTATAGATAGACTGTACTTGTTGCAGCTCAACGATGAAAACACTTGAAAAAAAAATAATATAAATTTCCATCAAAATCTGAGAATTCTTCTTCGCCTTTCCCTCTTGTGTTAGATATTTTAATTTATTTTGAACTTACCAATCTCTCAGTGTCAGAATCCGGTTCCTGTACTTCATAATCATGTGAACAATGTTCACTAGTAGACTGGTGCTCTAGGCTCTCCATCTGGACGGCAGTGATGGGATCCAGGGTGTCCAGAGACGATACCATGGTATTTGATCCTGGAGGGGGCACCGCTGTTATCTTTCTGATTAGTATCAAGCTTGGCGGGGTAGCAATATGTAGGTATAAATTAAAATAATGCTAAATACTTAATTCTCTCAAAAATATTTTTCAAGAAACATTCCAAAAGAACGAACGAAGAAGAATGATGACAAGATATTATGGTTAAAAAGGAGATGAATACTAAAACGAGGAGTATTAGACGAGATTGGCAGATGGAAGAAGATAGTTATGCTGCGCCGGCCCCAAATAAATTGGAATGACGGCAAGAGAATGACCATGATGTCTTTGGATTAGAAATCAAATGTAAAATTTTCTATTTTGCTTTCGAAGCAGTTTTGTAAACAGAAAATGTCAACATTCGATTTTCAATTCGAGATTCTGTGAGAACATTTTTGAGAAAATTATTACTCTAATTAAATAAATTCATTCAAGATAAAAGCGGGGATGAGGGCAATGCTTTTCTGTAAAATACAAAGAGATGATTATATATGATAGCTCATGCTGTTAATAAATAAAGGTATGGTTAATATAATTCATACAAAGATTAAGTAAAATACGAAAGCTTGAGAAATGGATTTTATAGTATCATTCTCGGGGTAAATAGACATTGGCACATATATAAAGAATTAGATGTAAGCCAATGAAGAAGCCTTGCATGTTACAAAGTTTTCACAAAACAGCAGTAAAAGTAATGATTTGTATAACGTCAAGGACTAGACCGGGATTCCAAAGTTAAGCTAAAAATTGTTCCTAAATATTGGCTTTGATACATTTGCTTAAGTTATCTCGACTGTTGTAAAGACTTGACTGGCACTCAACCTAGTGTATTTTATTTTATTTCTTTTGTTCACCAATTAGTGTATTAATTTCTCTGATCTTATATACAAGTTCAATAATATTTCACTCGAAACATCCCTTTATATCGAAGGGAAATGCCCAAAGGGTATGGTCTAGCTGCTGTAATCGGACTGTTTGTAAACGCACCCACAATACAAGAGAAATACAAAAATACAGTTGTATCATTTTTATACCATTGATTTAATTCTTTAGGAATTTTCAGAACATGTAAAAATGGTTTGCTAAATCTTCAAAGCCCGGACTAGTCTTAAAGATCAGAAGTAAATGAACCATTTCCTCTCACTCACCTCCAGACGTGAGACTACCCGTCATAGGGGTATCAACTTCATAGTTGTAAGTAGCACGGGTCGCATTAGAACTGGTTGCTTCCAGACTGTCTGTACTTCCCAACATCAGGTCTGCCCGGGCACCCCTAGAGAAAGTCAATAAACTGTTAGAGGTTTGGTACCTGATTCTCATTTTGATGCCTCATTGGTCCAGTGGTCGCAAGCGTCACCGCTGTCGAGTAAAGTGCCATTTGGAGTGTTATGTCCCAAGTGAATGTTAGAGCTTTTTTTTTTAATAATGGCAACTCGCAGGTCAACTAATGACATTGTTTGCTGATTAACTGGTCTTTCTTTTGAGCGAGCAGTTGGTTTATACCCAGTCGTTTGAGTTCGAACAAAAAGTTCTGAAAGTTTCAGGTTCAAAGGTTCTAGGCCTGTTCTTTTGCTGCTGTAATATGTGTATGAAAAAAAGTTCCGTCCAACCGTTAACGACAAATTGTAGACGCAGATCCGGACAGCGGAATTTATCCTTTAATTGTAGTAGATTATTTGGCAGACCGATGTCCAGCACAAAGTTAGCAATTTGTCTGTAACAGTTTGCCTAAACCTTAATAATCTAACTCGACCAACCTGCTAAAACTTCCAGACGAGCTCAACTCCTCATCTTGTCCGCTCCAGGAACCACTAGCAGGATCTGTAAATTGTTTACCGGAAAACGAGATTACACTGTGAGCCACCGACCTCCCTGAAGAGGGCGAGAGCTCACGGAGTAGACTGCTCTCCCTGGAGAACTCCAAGTCCTCAGGTTTCTCAGTCATCGTTATCGTCTGTCTTGTAACAGTCACTACTTCTCCATCTGTATGTTTTTCAAGCACAGTCATTAAACTATCCATCTCTGAAGGTTGAGATGTTATAGATGAAGACATTTCCGAGCCATAGGACATAGCACTTTCTTCAAGCACTCTTGGTCTAGCAGGTATGTCAACGGCCCCTTCGCCATCAGTACTCATAACAGTCTCTGAAACTTTCTTTCCGTCTACAAATCTCTGCTGGATCACAGTTGTTGTTCTAACAACTTCTATCACACCACCGTCAGTAAAAGTCCTAGTGACTGCCTGACCTTCCTTTGTTTTCTCTTCCTGATCTAATAACTTCATCATTTCTTCGCAATCTCCTGGTATGGATTCAGCAGATCCATCACTGTGGTGGGGCGCTGCTGCTGCGCAAACAAAAGATGATGATTTCTTGCATTCTTCTGTGACTTCGACTGATGTTTCACCTTCTTTTTCGGATGGTCCAGGCTCAGGTTCAGGCACAAAGAAAGCCCCTCTGTCATCAAATTTCTTTACAGTAATAATTTTTGGTGTGACTTGTTGCTGTTGTAGTTTCTGTTCTATTGCCATTTGTTGGTCAATCAACTTTCTTATACTTGCAGATTCTGTGAGAATCTTTTGTGTTGGGCTGCCGTAACTACCCACTTTTTGTGATGGACTTCCACTTTTCTGAGATGGGCTTCCACTCTTTTGGCCTGGACTTCCGCCTTTTTGGGGTGGACTGCTTTCCGAACTGCCACTATAAGATCGTTTTTCTCGTTCCAAGAAACTACCGCTTACTTCTTTAGGATCAGCCATAAGAAGTGCTTCTTTTTGTTTAGCGAGTATTTCTGCTTTAAGTGCTTCTAAACACGCAGATTCGAGGCCTTCAAATTCTTTTAAGCTTGATACAGAAATATCATCGCCTTGACTCCTACTAAGAATGTAGCGTCTTGGCAATGAACCGTTTAGAGATTCTGCAGAAGACGAAGAATGCTGTTGGTACTGCTCCATTAACGCCCTTTCCAAATTTTCAAACTCTTGCAATGAGCTAATAGAAATATCATCATTGTCTCCTCGCACCCTAAATCTGATACGTGACGCCATTTCAGATTCAGAAAGGCTTCCATAAGAATTTCTAAAACTACCGTAACTTCCAATCGACTCCTTTTGCGATGTCAAACTGCCAATTCTGCTAGCATCAAAGTCTGTCATTTCTTCTTCCTTGATGTCTTCTAATGGTACTCTTTCATAGTCATATCGCGGATCTCCTTCAAATTGCATTTGAATCCAACGTCTTCCGGCCTCTATTTCTGCTAATTCTTGAGCTTGTTGTTTCTTTTGTTCTAATTCATATGCCATCAATTCCTCGTCAGATAAAGAGCCAGATGCACTGCTAGTACTATCTTGTTTCTTAGAAGTTTTAGACAAATATTCTTCAATCTCAGTATCGTGTCGTTTCTCAAACTTTTGTGTTTTTATTTGTACACTTTTGCCTTCAGTGTCAGTTTCTTGAGCTTCTTTAGCGACTTCTTCGATGACTACAAAGTCGTCCATCTCACTTGGTTTATCGACCATTTCAAATTCATCGCTTGTAGGGGACTCTTGTTCTTTTTCATAAGTATGCATTGTTCGTTCTTCGGTCGTTATCATAAGTTCTGATTTGCTGGTTTCTGCAAGATCTGATCTTAGTTCAGGGGTTTCAGAAATATCATACATGTCGTCAAGAACATACTCTCTGCCGTTATCAGTAGAAAGTGAACTTTGGCTGGGAGCTGACAATGGAGTATGTGGTGTGGACTGATGATCATGTGTCTGCAGACTAGATGTTGAAGTTTGTTTACTGTCAAGTTGAGAATCAGGAGTTTTGGCACCGGACAACTCGACCTTAGTTTTAGGAACTGATGAATCACTTTTGGATTTCAAAATTTCTTCGTACTGTTTTGACCCTACTGGAATAATATCAGCTTCTAGGTCAACAAATTCTCTTTGACTAGGCGGTACTGCGGTCTTAGGGAAAGGAATAACACTTACTTCTTTCACAATTTTCTTGTGACATTCTTCAAACACTTCACATACTTCCTCGCTTGATCCACTTTCTCCGCTTGGTCCACTTGGTGCACTTTCAGCATCATGAATAGTTGTCTTTGTTATTGTTATTTCTTCTTTTGAAAGTTTTCTAGGTTCAGGTGTAATACTTCCAAATCTCACTATATCTTCGTACTCTGAAGACCCTACAGGGATTATTTCGCTTTCAACATCAACGAATTCCCTTTGAGGTTTTTCAATTTTTGTAACAGAAAATGGTATGGCTTCTTGTGAATGAGTTGTTGTCTTTGTTACTACTTCTTTGATTTCTATTAGATCTAGGTCTGATTGCGACGATGGCATCTCCAATTTTGAAATTGATGAAGACAAAACTTCATCTGTTTTCAATTGACTTGAAATTGTAGTATCGGAACCATCTTTTTCTTTGGTGGAATCTTCATCAACGTCAGCACTTTCAGAAGCACTTTCGATCGGGAAATGTTCTGGTATTAAATCTTTGGGTTGGAATCTCATTTCATGGGATCTTTTCATTTTACCAACAGGCTCGGTATCATCAACTTTACCCTCTTCTTCATCAGCAGACACTTCTTCGTCACTCACATCTTTCACTTTCTGTTGCTCTTTTTCTGTTTCATGAAGAAATTGTTCTACGTAAGTGCTACTTTCCATTAGTTCTTCCTTTAACTCATTAGCGGAGGGTACTAGAGTCTCTGAAGCATCTGAGATATCAATACTGGCTACATGGCTAGAACCATCAGAATCTAAACTCTTCATGCTGTCTCGGGAAGCAAGTGAACTACCTGCTGTAAAATAGTCTTTGGATGTTCTCATCGACTGTGATGAAATGTCATGACTTGTCAATGCTGTCTCAAATTCTGTACCACTTTGCGCGGTCATCATTACTTCAACATCCGAAGATAAAGGCCTACCTTCTGAATGTTCGAAGCTATGGTAATGGCTTCCCCCTGAACTAGACCAACCTTCTACTTCAGATGCCGATCGCCTATCACCAATGCCCAGCTTTGATTTGATGTGTTTCTGTTCCCTAAGTTTCACTTCAAGACTGCTTATGGATTTATCTCTATCGTATAAAATGATTTCGCTGTCAGTTTCAATAATGGAGTGTGGGCCACTGTCTGACCGAATTGAGATGTCAGCACTGTCTAATGGAGGGCTAGATTCCTTAACGTGAACAGTGTCTTTTTCTTCATCAGATGTCGTCGTATCATCTTGTGAACTTATTTTTGTTGAACTGGAGCTGTCAAGTTTTTGATTATCAAAAACCTTTTCTTCTTTGTCAGTAGACACTAATGTCTTATCATGTTCATCATGTTGCTCTTCAGTTATAACCTCGGGTCTATCAGGACTTATCAACAGTTTGAACTGGAATTCGGATGGGGATTGCTTGTATTTGCTGCTTCCATCACTTTTTTCACTAATAATTTCACCTTGCGCTGCTTCAAGTGACTGTTTGACTTCATCTATAGTTTTTTCCAAAACTGACAAGTCGGTGAGTGGTTGAACAGACATAAGTGAATCGAAATCCACCCTTTCTGACTCGAGTTTCGTCCCGTGAAACTCGGCAGAGGAGAGATCAGTGTCATATCCACTACTGCAAATGTCTTCTAGGCTTTTTTCTTTTATTAGCTTCATTTCCTCTCTTCTGTGATCTGTTCCTGTCAAGTAAGCTGAATCAGCTTCTGTGGAAAACTCCGAAGCATGGAGAGTTTCAGCACTTACAGTAGAATCCATGGATTTCTGTAACACTTCCCCTTCATGTGACTCTAAAGACTTAATCATACATTCCGTATCAACACTTTCACCGGATTTTATCATAATGTCTTTGGATGTCGTACTCGTTTCATCCGATAGTTCAAATGTTATCGGGGACATGTCAGTTTTGGAAGTTTTAGATACTTCAGTTCTTGTTTCTACAACAGTTCTAATCTCCAGGATAGTATCACTGTCTGAACTCTTAGTGGTGGTACTAGACGTCTCCATAGTCGTTGATACTTTAGGTTTTGGTATCTCATCGGCTACTTCGAATGAATCAGCTTTCTGTAAAGAAACCTCCCAAACTTGATCTTGAATTTGTTGTTGTGGTAACTTAATGGGAGATTTTGTGGGTTTTTCTTTTTTCGGCGTGTCTCCAGTTTTGTCATCATGAGGTAAATCAGGTGCAGCTTCAGACTCTGATTGGGTATCTTGACTTCCAGTCCGACTAAACGTACTCTTAACTGGCGAAGTAGTTATTTTGATTTCCTTTATGAAATTCACTTCGTAGGTTTCATCATCTTTTTTGAATGACTTTGATTTGCTCTTGGGACTTGCCTCTGAAGAATCCCGTTTTTCTGTTGGTTCACTTTTAAAGCTAGGTGCATGAGAAGCATCTGAGCTCAGATCATCATGCTCCTTACTTTCTATAACGGACTCTTCTTTGTGGTGTTCAATTGTGGAACTAACAACTTTACCTTTTTCTGAAAGTTCTACACTTGAGACAATTTCATCTTTTTCAACAATCTTCAAAGTGGAATCCACAAATGCCACTCTAGCCTTACTATCATCATCTTCAACTATATTTTCCAACTCACCAGGTTCGGTGAAATATTCTTTACCCCATTGTTCGTGATATAGATCACGTTCAGATATTTTAACCTCATGTGTTTTCTTGATAGTTTCATCTTTTATTGCAGTCATCTTTTCTTCAGACTTAGTCTGTCGACCAGTGTAAAGTCCTTGTTCGGAGAACTCCCGTTCTATTTTTACTATTTCGTTATCGTCCGTACTTCTGACAGTCTTAGTTTCAGTATCAGATCTTTTAGCTGTAGCTTCATGAGCTTTTTCTAATTTTTTTTGCGATGTTTCAGTTTGATCACCTTCTTTACGAATTACAGTCTTTTCCTTCATTTCGTGTTCTTGTCCCCGTAGTTCATGTTTTGTTTCAGTTTTAATGACCACTGAATCGTCATCTGAAGATGACACTTGTTTAGTTTCAGAGAAGAATTCCTGGCCAGAAATCTTTCTTGTTTCTGTTTCTTTGTGTGTTAATATTGTGCTGTAATCATCCTTGGTGCCAAACTTGGCTACCATATCAGACATAACAGCTTCAGGGTCAATGGATTGGAACTTCAATTCACCACCTTCAAATGTTTTCTGGATTGATGAAGATGAAGTTTCAACTCTAGACTCAGTATAAAAAGTGTCAGTTGAAGTAGATTTCTGAATGTCTTCCAATTGAACAGCGAGTTGTTCTTTCTTAATTTGATCAATTACATCTATGCTTTTTTCTATTGTTCGATCAACAAGTTCTATAGCACCGCTAGTAATGGTTGGCTGGTCAACATTGACAAATGTCAAGTTATCGGCTACATGCTTAGTTGGAGATTTGGGCCTGGCGGCTTCAGTTAGTGCCTTAGACGCTTCCATCAGTACTTCTGTAAAGAGAAATGTTAATATGTATTAAATAGCTTCATTTCTACATTGTTATCTTTTGTGTGTTCCTTGTGCTAAACTTTAAAAAAGTGTTTTTAATAAAAATTTAATCCAATTGTTCATTTGGTTATGAAGTCTTTGTGCATATTGCGCAAAATTTTAAAAACATTGACAATTTACTTATATGCTCCTGAAGCACCTAAAGCGTGTATATGTTACAAGATTAATGTCGATGTAATGTCGATGAAGATATTTAGAAAATAGCGATGAAAGCTCATGATAGTAAAATGGTAAAAATAAATAAAGATTTAGAATCAAAGCGAAACGTTACCCAAATGTGAATGATAGTAGATGAAAAACTTGCGAATAAAATACGAAAAAACAAGTTGTCCGTCAGAAGAAGCGATAATAAAATAAAGTGATGTTTCGGTTGCTCGTGGGTCCACTTACCTATAGCAACGTAAGGGCTCCGCAAGAAAGAAAGTAAAATTTACTGTGCTGACGAATACTTGCATACATTATGTGACTGTTGCAACTGAACTAATTTTCTTTTATTTACGATGGGGTCGCTTTTAAGTCTATTTTATCTTGCTTAGTCCTAGTGCATTCTTTTATTTTAGTGCTGTCCGTTCACTGGCTTCGTTCCATAGTCTTTAGAAACAAAGTCAAGTCCTTAGTGTGAAAATTAACCACGACACATGCGATTGGCGTACAAATAAAGAGTGTGGCAAATAAGGCTTTCTAGAATGGTTGTTTACTACAAAATTAAGAGTAAGGTTTCGCTGTGACTCGGCTTTGCCACTACATTACTGCAAAAAGCTTGCAATAATTTGTCACAATCCATTTTAAGGGACATTAAACTCAGATAAGGAATCTCAAAATGCCAAAGACATTAGAACATTTTTAGATACAGTTATAGTATAAAGTTATGTAAATAGATAGAATATTGTTGTTTTAAACATGTTACTGACCACTCTGATGAGCTTCTGTTTCGCTGATCACACTGTCTCCGGCTGAAGAAGCTCGTGGTGACTGACGGCTAGCGTCCAGGAACGATGAATCGGAGCCTAGATTGAAGATTGAGTTAGCTCCTACTTCTAGCATAGGTACTGGCCACTACACGTTCTCTTTATTCGTTTCAAAGGAGTGACAAACTCTTTGCATTTCCACAGTATTACTGGGGTGAATACTTAAACGTAACACAATTTCTCATACAGTCTGAAGAAACCAATTACGAATGTTGTTTGTTAAATTGAGTGACGTTTAAGTATTCGGGGAGAATTGTTTATGGTTTTGTTTTCATGTCATGAAGTACTGAAATTGCTAATAGCGATTTAGTGATTGCTTGGGTCACTAGTGCAGTTTTGTGAGACTGTAGCATATTCTAACTACAATTTAATTGTTAAGTTATCAAAGATCACACTAGTTTTCCATTATAATACTAAAAGTTCCAACGGAGTGTGAATCCACCATCAAACTGTTAACGATTTTTTGAGATTCTCTTTTTAGCTCAAAAAAGTAACGAAACCATTATGTAATCTTTGACCACTTCATTTTGTTTTGTGGTATCCTGTTCTATTGTGAATTTAAATAAAACATTACCTTTGGGTTGTAGCCCGGCAGACTTTTCGCCAGTACCATCCTCCGTTTTGGATTTGTCTTTCTGGGTCAAATCGACTGGGGAAGGTGGTGGAGTTTTGGAGAATTTTGACACAAGATCTATAGAATGAATGGAAATAATGGTTATTAAATGTACAAGACATACGACAAAAGTGACAATAAGACACAGTTAAATAGAATAATTTTATAATCGAACCAAGTTATTTTTAACATGCTGTTGTGCGTAAAAAAGAAGTTTAAACTGAATTAAGTGCTAATACTCTACAGTAGTTGCAACTTACCATGTGTGACATGAGTTGAGTCAATTCTTATAAGAGCTCCTTGTGAAATATCTTCTAGAAGATTAGAACACCTTCTGTTTAATTCTTTCATGTCAGGCACTTCATCATCTGCTTCATTCTGTAGGTCTGCATCTTCAGTCTGATCACCTATAGTTTCTTCCTTGATTTT
Source organism: Ochropleura leucogaster (assembly GCA_958449745.1). Lineage (NCBI taxonomy): Eukaryota > Metazoa > Arthropoda > Insecta > Lepidoptera > Noctuidae > Ochropleura > Ochropleura leucogaster. The sequence goes on from OY288225.1 coordinate 8,470,970, forward strand.
GTCTTTTAATGCTTCCATCGTAACGCCTTTTGCACTGTCCATAAAATCGTTGACTTCTTTAACAATTTGGTGTACTGTTTCAGTGGTCACGTGAGTTTCTGTAATTATATGTTTTGTACCATCTTCGCCGATAACTTCTTTAGTGGTAACATGTTTTTCAATCTTTACTTCAGGCTCTCTATCAGCCATTTCTTCTTTTCTAAATTCTGACTGCAGTTGCGCAATCTTCTCTTCCATTTCACCAATAAAATCTTGTTCGGTTCTATCAGAAGGTTTCGTCTTATCATAAGATTTTTCATCTTGCTCGCTGAATAATTTGCTTTCTGTTAGCATAGATGTTTCTTGGGAAGAGCTAGTGGATACTTTCACTACTTTTGATGCTGATCTCTCGTCTTCAATAAATTCTTTGCTCACTGTGATTCCTTCAGAGGCATCTGATGCTAATGTCTTCGATGCGTCTAATGACGAATGATCTTCTGAGAAAGTTTTTTCATCAATGGATCTTGAAGTTTCCTTAACACTTTCTACGGAAGCTTTTGAGAAGTCTTTTGTAAGGTCAACAGTCGAGTCTTTTGACAACTCATTTGTTGCAAAATCTCTGGAAGTGTCTTTACTATCGATTGACGATTTAGAATAATCCTTTGTCAAGTCTATCGATTTCTTGGATAAGTCAGGAGTACCACGGTCTTCTAATTGCTCCTCCATTCTGTAATCGTCTTTTGCTTCCATAGATGTTTTAGACGGATCTTTTACTAAGTCAGCTCCACTGATTTTTGAAAAGTCGGCAGATGTTCCATCTTCGAGGACTGATTTCTGATCTTCATCCGAGGATTTTGTTAAAGTCGATACGACTGTTGTAACCGATGACTCAGTGGTAGACTTTGAGACTAGATCTGAGCGCATTAAACTGTCCACAAAATGTGTTTTCTTGACAAACTTCTCACTGAACTTGTCGTCATCTTCTCGATCATGGAAGGTACTTGTGCTGGGTCCAGCTCTGTCACGTTGTGCTGTGTCGTCGAATTTGACTGCTTGGAATGATTCAGGCGCGTCTTCCATATATTTTTCATCATCACCGAAGAATTCAGCCTGAAACATGACGCACCTTTTAAATTTGGTCCGAAGAAACAATTTTTTTAGGGTGTATAAGTTTATGAATGCATTTAATTCTAATTTGAGCTATGATTTACCTCTTTTTCTGGGAAGTCATCTGCGTCATCAAGAGAGTCGGTGCGGATTTTTCTCGCATCAAAACTAGACGCTGCAGTTTTTCCATCTAAATCTGAACTGGGTTCTATAATTTCTAGAACTTTCGCTTTGTCCATGTCTGTAAGCAATGAAAATACATCAATTGAATACCATGTTTATAACATGAAAGATAAGTTCATTATTATCATACATTATGTTCAATAAAGGTAAGTGAGTTTACTCACCAGATTCAGAATCAGTGTAAATCTGTTCTTCAACTTCTTCAGGAGAACTTTGAACCGAAAATGTTCTTGGGTGTTTTTTCTTAGGCATGATTACAATTTCTCCGCTATCCCTTGACAATGATTTAATTAGTCCTGGTCTCTCCTTTGCAAATTTCTTAGTTTCCTCAAATATCATTTCTTTTTTAGCTTCGATTTCCTGTTCTTTCAATTCTTTTGCGTCTTTTTCATCTAAATATCCTTCAACAGTAGTCACTGCTTCTTCAATTATAGAATCTACTGAGACTCGTCCCGCAATACCTTGCGTTTCATCTTCTACTTGATGTTCTTCTGAAGATACATCAATATCTTCAGATGCCTGTTTGATGATTATTTCAATATTATCAGCCATTTGTTTCATGGCTGAATCGGATTTTTTCATTTCAGTTGTCATTTCGGTAACTTTGTGTGTCTCGGCAGTTAAACTAGTTATTTTCTTAGGTGGTTCTTCTTCAGTTTCCACTTCAGATTCAGCTATCCTTTCGAGAGAGATAGCTGGACTGATACAGGAGTGTCTTCTTTCCTCTTTATGTGGAACTTTCGCATCATAGGATCTCTTTTCAATTTCTACAATATCTTTTGTTATAGTCTTGATATCTTTATCAAGTATTGGGCTTCTGGCTGCCGCAGCAATAGTGCCTTTATGTAAAATGTCATCAATCACAGGTTTCACTTGCTCTTTTGTGATCTCTGTAGTTTCTACAAGATCTAAGTCTTTAGGTACAAACTTCTTAATTTCGTCTATATCACCAACATCAAAATGACCAAGTGTGTCTGTCCTTATTTTAGAAACATCGAATTTGCTTCCTGAACTAACTATTACTTGTTTCTTTGTCTTAATTGTTTCTTCAACTGTCGAAGAAGTGCCATCTTTAGTAATAGTAGTAACTTCTGATATGATAGCTGGTTCATCTTTAAAAGATGAAGTTGAAGTGGTATATGATGTCTCTGTCTGTCTGGTTGTAAATACAATTTCTCTAGGTTGGTGATCATGATCTGATTGCACCATTTCAATAATCTTCACCTCCTTTACTGGTTGCACCTTTTCTGTCACAACAGTTGTTACAACTCGTTCGGGTTCACTAGACCCGGATATAGTACGTGTAATTACTGTTTCTGGTTGTACTGTTTCAGTCAAAATACTAGTAATTACTCTATCTGGTAGCACTGTTTCGGTTACAGTACTTGTGATTACTTTTTCTGGTTCCATAGATTCAGTAACAAGACTAGTGACCACTTTGTCTTGTGTCGTAGTTACAACCCTAGTAACCTCCTTTGGTAGTACAGTTTCTGTAACAACTGTAGTGACTACGCTTTCTGGTTCCACGGATTCAGTTACCACACTCGTGGTGACTTTGGGATCCATAGATTCGATTACAGCTCTAGTGATATCTTTTACTGGTTGTACAATCCTAGAAATACCGCTCGTTACTTCCTTTACTGGTTGAACAGTTTTAGTTGCTGTCTTTGGGACAACTGTTTCTCGTTTCATTTGTGCCTCTCTTTCTTTATTTAAGAAATCATGGGTAATGTCTTTCTCGGCCATAGAGCTGTAAAAAGTATATCTATTAATATCCTTTTTGAAGATAACATTTGTAATATATAAAGATAAAAATGTGTCTTACCCCATTTCAGCAATATGTGGAAGTTTGTGAACATAATCAGTAACATGATCTTCTGGAAAACCTTCAACGTCGTCTAATGAGTCTCCATGAGTTAGTTTGGCAAGTTTTAATATATCAGTTTTACCTGTAACAAGCAATTTTTTTTTTATCTCTATGGCAGAACATTTACAGAATATAAATTATACTTCATGTACATAAATGTACTAACCTGATGCAGTCTTGGTCTTAGAATCACTTTCAGGTTTAACTTCCACAATCTTATCCTTGGACATATCGACGTGGGTTCCTTGTGTTCCAATGTCATCTTCTGACTCCTCAAACGTATAATCCCTGGACTCAGTCAGACTGTGAGCATCTGATAAACGTTTTTCTTCTAACCGCAGCTCACTTATTGATCCAGAACCAGCTGATGTTACTGATTGACGTTTCACTGCATCAACTGGAAACAAATGTTTTTATAGAAATCTCATCGATAGCCATAAGATATCCATTTATCTTAAATTTAAAGAATTATCAAAATCTCAGTTGAGATCTTACCTGCAACATCATCTTTCACTATTTGAGGCCTGATTTCAACTGGCTCAGTTTCTCTAACAGTCTCAATTATAGCAGTCACTATTTCTTTGCCATGTTCCAATACTGGTTCACGTTCTCTTGTCTCATCCTCAGAAGAAGTCTTTTTTTCCGTTACAGCATCCTCACAGCTAATTCTATCTGAAATACCTTCTGATGATTTCCTATCAGACATTTCCACTTCCCGACTACTTTCAGAAGATATTTTGTCTGACAGCTCATCTTTGTCAGACCGATCGACTTCTTCAGCTTCCGTAACAATTATTTGGCATTCTGTAACAGGTTTAGCTTTAGGAAGGTCTAAGTCAAGTTGTAGATCACTTAACTTAGTTATTGAAATCGATTCGCTTCTTGAGTGTGATCGTTTTGGAGTCATTTTCTTAAAAACGGGTTCTGCTTCTTTGTCAGACCCAGAATCTTGTTTCTCAAGTGATAAAGGTTTAGGATCAATTCTCATTGAAGTAAAGCCGACGCTTTCTTCGAACTTTTCATCACCAAATCCACTTCCTGAGTCAATAGTTTCTTCATATTCTGCCCGTTCATCAAAATCAGACGATGATACTTTAGCTTTAACATCAGATTGATCTGATTTCAATGATTCAGCTTCTGAATGTCGGCGTGAGTCCGTGTGTTCCGAGTCTTCCAAAGAGTCTGAATAGATCCGTTTAGAGAAGAAACATTCTTGTACAGAGTCATCTTCTGGTACTGTCTCTATAAATTGGCGTGCTTTGGCGCTTATTACTGGTGATTCTTTAGGTGAAACCTACAAATATAAATTGTATAAATAAAAATGCTTAATTAAATTTTGGAAAAGCTATAGCATGGAAAAGCTATAAGATAATGCTAAGTCATATTAAGCTAGTAATCTACCACCGTCTAATAAGCACAAATTACCTTTTCTGCCTCTTTAGCCCCCAAAGCAGATTCAAGTACTTGTGAACTGTGTTCACTTTCATACTTCAGAAATTCTAATGTTTGGTTTCTAGTTTCTTTTCTATCTGATACAGTAGTAACAGTCTTAACATCAGTTTTAGCAACAGTTTGTTCTAAGTCTTTGTCATCATGTGGCTTATGTGCTGGACTTGTGCCGATCTGGTCATCCAAGTCTGAGAACTGTGAAGCCTCATCTAAAGAGTCACTGCGGTGTTTTGAGTCCTTTGAATACACCTGGTGATGGCAAAGATGAGGTGATAAAAAGACATTGAGCTCTAAGCAAATACATTTATAGAGCCACCATGAATGCTCCTATTTTTATTTCAATGTAAAAAGGTGTGTGATATTTTTATAATTTTTTCTTAACTATAATTTATTTTGTGGAATATGTATCCATGATGGGGATAAATATTTAGAATCACAAAAACATTTTATTAGACCCAAATTCTTAGTATTAAAAAACCAAAGAAATGAATTCTTACCAAAAGAAAACTTAACAATGAGAGAAACATACATACCTTCGATTCAGTTTGAGAAACAAAGCTGAAATCTTTCTCAGTACTCTGTTGTATGTCAGCTAACGAATCTGCTTTGTCAATAGCTGACTGTACTGGTGATTCCTGAGATGTCTTACTGATCATCTCTGTAGTTTCAGAACCGATGGAATCAGTCTTGGTATGTCTGCTAAGGTCTGATTTTATACTTGTCACTGATACTTGTGCTTCCATCTGAAATATATGTAAAGAAGTGTTGACACCTTGTACGTAAATAAAATATGTACTTTTTTATCACTTACGTCCAATTTCGCCAACTAAGGTTACTATTTAACTCAACTTATCCTGGAAAAAGCCCTTTTATAGTCTGTTATTTATTTTTATAATGTATATTTAGTTTAATTTAAAATAGGTTACTATTAAGGAGATAAATACCAAGCTCATCATATATTTATTATATTTCCCAAAAATTGAGTTCTTTATCATTATAATAGAACCCATAAACCAAAGCATTTGCAAAGATTACCTCGGCGTTAAGAAAAACCCTTGGTTGGCGCATTTGGGTCTGAATAATAAAAAAGTATGTATTTTAGCTAAAATAAAAATGACATAATTTACCTTATCTTTAGCTAACCTATCACTCAAAGAAACTTCTTTTTCTTCAAATGTTTCTGTAAGTTCCTCTTCACTAACTTTAGCTCGCAATTCTTCAGTTAATTGTTTCTCTAATTTCTGTTCTTTCAAGATCGCTGGTTGATCATCTTTCTTGTCATCATCACCTGGTTTTTTGTCTTGGTCAGCTTTTTTACCTTTAACATCCTTGGGTAAGTCTTTGCCATCAGCTTTCCTCTCAAATATATCTCTATCAATTTTAAATTTACTCTTTTGTTCTAATTTGTCTACTTTGACGGTAGTTTGAGATTCGGTTTCAGTCTCTGAGTCAGTAGACTTCTTCAAAAACTCGCTATCTTCCTCAGAAGAAACTTGTACTAATGTAGAGTCAGTTCTCATTGTTTTATGATATGGTTTAGATTTATCATCCATTTTAATTTTAGAATCGAAGTGCTGTATCGTTTCTTTAACCGATTTTACAGTCTCGACGTGTTTCTCCGTTTCTACAGATACTTTATGGGTAACGTGAGTTTCCATACTTGAAATCTGTTTTGATTGCTCTCTGACAAATTCCTGTGTATACTCAATCCCTTGGTCTTGTTCTAGCGTATGTTTCTTCAACGCTTCTTTGGTTAATTTAACAGTAGTCTTAGGCAATTCAATAGAAGATTCCTTCGACATTTTCGATTCAAACGAGCTAATTTTAGTTTTCAATGGCGCTTCAGCAATATCCTTTTCTTCTACAACCAAATCTGGTGACTTATCACCATCGTCATATTTCTCTTCTACTCTTGAGGTGACAATTTCCTTTTGAGAAATAGCTTCTTTGGTAAAAGCATCTTTAGTTTCAGTCACTTTTACTTCAGAAGTTTCAGCTGTCACTGACTTCCTTGGAGTAATAGTGACGTTGGAGAAGTCTCCTGATGGGAACCTCATTGATTCATTTCTCATATGTCTTTGTAGATGTTTAGGGGTAGGTTTAGCTGGCGATGAAGGGTCGAACTTTCTGAACTGTTCAACTGGTCGTTCTACTACCTTAGGCTCTTCTTTCTTTGGCTCGATGACTTCTTGAACTTCGGGCTCGTTTTCTTCTTCTACCGTGTCTGGAGAAGTTTTTGAACGTGTTCTTTCTAATTTAGGGTCTTTTTCCAGTACCTATAATACGTAAAAGATACGTTAGTAGTCATGTACCGTATTCCTATATTGAAATTTTTCATAAAATTTAAAGTGGCTTACTTGTTGTTCAATATCCTGGAATTTCTTAATGTCAGGTTTTATCTGAGTCCTAATCTCAATGATTTCTTCTCTGATTTCTTTCTTTTGTTTCGACGCCGGGATCTTACTTGAGCTTAATTTTCTCGTTATTTGTTCTTTTCGTTCTGCTACACTGCGTTTTACATCTGAATACAAAGGAATGACTTTAGTATCTATTCATAAGTAACTAGTTACAAATGAATTTTATTTGCTTTTTACCATACCTTCATCTTCCTCACTCTCTTCATGAGAACTAGGTGAAGGAGTTCTTTCTACTTCACTCTTTTCAACTATCGACTTCTCTTCGGGCGAGTACTTGGCCTCATCCTGATCATGTTCTGACTCTCTATGTTCAGGGATTTCACCTTCGTCGTAAATTCTGTCTTTGAGTTTATTGTCTTCTTCTGCTGTAATAATAGAAACACGTCATTGATCTAAGAAAACTACACTAAAAATAGATAAATATAGAATAAAAACTGTTGTCGTGCCTTCCTTATCATTGTGGTGATGAAGTATTATACAACGTGATATCAGACTGACTAATTCCGCGACGCGACTGCATGGCGGTTGATAATCGGACAATCTTTGGGCAGAATCCCACCATATGTAATACTCATCTGTGGGATATACTTAATGATGTCTTAAAGCAGTACTACCTCGTGTGAAAAAACAAATGGTGCTAGACATCCTGTACTTATAGCTTTGTCTCTTTCCCACACTACACTGACTTAAAACAATCCTGCTTTAAGAAATATCATGGTCACCGCTATATGATAAGAATCACCGGTCCACTTGGACGGAAGATAATAAAGGATAGAAAACTTTTCCAGGCTGTCCCATCAACATGAATCTTATGAGTAAATAACTGATACCTTTGTAAGCTTCAATTTCTTCTGAAGCTTGTCTCTCCTGATAGATGTTTCGTTGAATTCGTCTTTCGTTGGTCAACTCTGACTGCGGTGCGATGATGTCGTCCCTTCCGATACGACATAACGCCAGCTCCAAAGAGTTATCTGCAAATATGGTTCGGTTAGTTCTGCCATTTCATTATTAATACCAATAAATAATAAACTAGCTGGCGCCTGCGGCTTCGCCCACGTGATATCTAAAAAAAGCATACTATTTGTTATTCTAGACTATAATCTATCTATGTGCCAAATTTTCTCAAGATCCGTTCAGCCGTTTTGATGTGAAAGAGTAACAAACATCCATTACATACATCCTCACAAACATTCGTATTTATAATATTAAGTAGGATGTGAAAGTAACTCTGTTTGTTTGTAGTTTGTTTAGCTTTCACGATTAAACGTCTAACCGGATCGTAATTAAATTTGGTAAAGGGATAGACTCAGCTGGAACAAGAACTTAGTTTATATATTATCACTCTAATAACTTAGACGGTTGAGCAATATTGGATTAGACATATGTATTTTCCTCCACTTCAAATCCTTACCTAAAGCCTTGGTTCCAGACTGTGTCTTCCATAGCTTCAGCATAAGCTGCGCCTGCTCAGCTGCGGTTATTCTCTTCGCCTGGATCTGGTTGACGGTGGCTACGCTCACGCCAAGCTCGTAAGCCAACGCCACCCAGTCTTTGCCGAGAAGGTTGCAGATGTCTTCCAACCTGTGAGAAAAAAAGATTTTAGAACTTGAGACTAGACCGGTATGTAATATGTTATAAGAAATGCTTAATACGAAACTTAGAAATGGTATATGGTATCTCTATATCAACCAAGTATGGGATATTTTTTTCTAATGCTTTTAAAGAAGATCTTAAAGCAGATTCAGCAGCTGTTCATTGTTTGACATTTAAAGCTTTTCCAAATGCACTCCATTGAACTTGATTCTCGACACCTCTCAACTAGCTGTTACCCACCACCCAACGATTGCTCCACCCAGGCATCCCACCAAACGCTTGACGAAAAATAGATTGAAGCAACCCATCTTACGCTTGCCGATTCTAAAAACCATTAAGGTTGTGAAGATTCGGGTGGAAAGCTTCATACCCCATAGAAGAGGAAGGAAACTACGACCAGATGGTCCAGAATGTCGTGTCTGGTAGGCTACTGTTTCAGTTGTTGTCAAGTGGTTTTTCTACAGTCTTAACTCGCGGGTAACTTAGCTTGCGCGTTGTGTTAGTTCGTCATTGGTACGATAGATGGCGTTGTAGTACTCTTTCCTGTAGCGTTGTTTTGTAGTGCCGCTACAAACCATATGATTATAAATATACAAAATTATATAGAACCTATTTTTGTGGTAAAATGATGACCAAGTACTAATCGGGTGTTCAGCAATTTGTTTGTTTTAAAACCATAGTAGTAATTTAAAGTGTACCATCAGATGAATAGAATATTCTTTATTATATACACCATGCAAATTGCAAGAACTACAGTACAGAACTTGTAAATAGGGTGACATAATGGGTAGTCTTATCGCATCGATTCACAAATCCATCCATCCATCTATCCATTACCTTGGGTCACTGAGCCTCTGTCGCCAGATCAGCTCCTGCTCCTCAGTGCGCATCGGCACCGTTTCTGTCGGGATGGGAGACGTCCGCTCTTCATCCGGTACCATGATATTGAGGACTGCGATCTGTGTGTATTCGAATAAGATAGTGATGAAATCTGTTAGGATCTATTTTTAGGGTTCCATACCTCAAAAGGTAAAATCAGAACCTTTACAGGATCAGAGTTGTAAATCAGTCTGTCAAGGGACTTTATATCCGGAGTTGCGGGTTGTTCGAAAGAGATACCACGGCCCCGGAACGTAAAAAGCAATAGGAGGAACATGGGTGGGTTTTAGACAGTACAAGTCTGACACTCCCCCCCGCTCCGCCCAAAGCAGGGGGAATTATTTTGTGATTTACAACCTCAAAAAAGAGCCTTTATTTCGGGAACGCTTAGACATATCCAGTTGAAACTACCATTTATTTAAATCTGTAGTTCCTTAGAGATGTGAAAACCAACCGTCTAAGTCTACGCAGTCAGAAGGGCTACTATGACATCTTATAGCAATTCTTATTCCACTGAGTGAAAGAGATGGTGCTAGACACCCTGTATAGCTCTGTCTCTTTCCCTCAGTGGAATAAGAATTGCTTTAAGAGTTCATAGTAGGGTAGATGGTCGTTTATGTCGCAAGTTTGTTCGGAACCGCGAGTCAAACTCGCACTTGCTTTTGTAATGCAAGCTTAGCTATACTTTTGGAAAGTGTGTGTGAAGTGGTGAGATTTAAACTCACAATCACCAACAACATTATTTACGTCAAAGTTTGAGAAGATTTATTACTTTAAGTTTCAAGTAAAACCGCAAAAAACCACTTACAGGTGTCGGTGAAGGTTCTCCCTTCGGGACCTTAGGATCCCTCATGAACTGGCACCTGCATATCGGCTCCAGGTCCTGCGTCTTAATCATGACAGGGAAGGCCACCCGGTTCTCGCGGAAGGCACGGAAAGGTATCGATAGCTGTTCACCAGACTTCGCTACTGGTACCAAGTTGCCTCCAAATTCTAGGTATACTGGCTTGCCCTCGTGAACCTGTTGAATTTGACTTTATTTACTTATGCACACAAAAAATACTTGAAAGGTATAGAAGAGTACAAAGGTACTGCTTATTTAGCTAGAAATTTCTTCCAGTAGACCTGCGGGAGGTTCATTTTCTTTGAGTCTCATTTTTTACTGTTTGTATCTGGATTTTGTCATTCAATGAAAGTCTAATTTCATGAAAAAGTTTTCCATACACTGACAAAGTTACAGATATTTGGTGCTTAAAAGTTATCATCATCTGACTAGCCTTTTCTCAACTACATTGGGGTCGGCATCAAGTCTTACCAGATTTGGTAAGACTTTTTTCTGAGTCTCATTTTACTGTTTGTATCTGGATTTTGTCAATCAATGAAAGTCTAATTTCATGAAAAAGTTTTCCATACACTGACAAAGTTACAGATCTTTGGTGCTTAAAAGTCATCATCATCTGACTAGCCTTTTCTCAAATACATTGGGGTCGGCATCAAGTCTTACCGGATTCATTTGAATATCAGTATTTTATATGGAGCGACTACCTGGGCTGTGGAGGTCAGATACCTCAACAGCCCAGTTTAGAACGATGTGTGATGTGAATATAAGACTTATTTTTTTATGTTGTCATTTGGTTTAGTTTTTCCACCTACTATTGAAAGTATAACTACACTAGAAAATACTGCCTACTAATAATATTTGAAACCCTTAAAATATTGTAGAGTTTTAATTCCTTTCATTTTAATGAACTTATTTTCTGTGAAGATATATTCACCAGATTCTACTTACCTCAACGTCCCGACTCTTAGCCACTTGAATGAATCGCTCTATGCGCTCCAAAGTCTTATCCTCTTTATCATCAGTGACGCAGAACAGTCGCAGCTGTGCCTGACACTCATCTGTGCGTTTCGCATAGACCACGAAGCGAGCCATAAACGGTACGTGTATGGCTTCCCTGTTGGAATGTAATAGATTAATGAATTCTTGAAATACACTCACACAAACCGGGAATCAGATTTTGAGGTGGTTGAATAAAGCAAGCTTATACACAGTGTAGACGACAATCCATAACAATGTGAAAGTTTGTCTGTTTGTTTTGTTTCTTTTCTTTTCACGACCAAACGGCTGATCTGATTTTAATGAATTAAAACTTTCACGCTTATAACTTAGGTGGTAAGCAATATTGTATGATGCCCATATTCCTCAACAGAGCATAACAGAAATAGATTGGGATGATAGCCATCGCCACAGTTATTTAAGACATCATTTTTACCGAAAAAGCATCGTGTACCAAAAAAAGTTTTTTTTTAAGAGCTAGTAAGATTAAAGAGATTGTTGGCATTTTAGTCTAGTTTCTCAAATATATAAGATTTTACCTGTATAATTCTGTCGCCATTTTCGTGGCATCCTCTACGTGTCGGCAGTCAATCAACCAATATCTAGCCGATACAGTCGTAGTAAATGACACACAGTCGTTCACAAACGTTAGAGGAGTATTCTCAGTAACATCTTCCCAGTGCGCTCGATTCGTTCCACCTGCCACCACAAAAACCTCATTTTACACCTTGCAAGCTTCATGTTAACTAAATACATGCTCTGCAATTATTTACTTTGTACTGCTACATTTAAAATGCTCTTTTGTTTGCCTGTTCAGATGAAAGCTATGAGGCAGTATTTTGCGGCTAAAACGCTATTTGTCAACTGCCATGATGATGGGTCTACCCTATATTGCATGCCAAAGCAGGCTTCCAAATATTTATCTACACAGTACATGTATTGTTTTCATCATAATATCATACAATCTATTTTTTTTCTACGAAATTGACTAATTATACTTGTATTAAAAGATTTGAGTGTAGTTATAAATACAGATTTCAGAGAGCTCAAGTTAAGATAAATTTGTTAATATTAAACCTAAACATAAGAACACAGAAGTTTTATAAGTAATGTAAGTAACCGATGTAGAAGAAAGATCAGAAATAAGAAAGACAGGTCAGTAACAAATCAATAAAAAACTAAACATAAAATGTTTCCAAAACGGCCTATAGCAAACACACAACAAGCAAAGACAACACATCACACAAATAAATAAATAATAAAATAACGTACCATTTTAATACTTTTTGAAATGAAAAAGTGACTATAATGTGGCACACTGTGAACTGTCACCTGTTTCTTACAAATAGTGCTGTTGTCTCACAAAATGAAAATGAACTCTACTTTATCAAAAACGAATCATCAAAATTGCTGTTCAGGTTTTCGAAAAACAGATCTCTCGAAGGACATTCACTGAAATAAAATCCAAAAATCCAACCGAACTAAACCAAAATATGGAAATAAAAACGTGTCCAGTGAAACAATGACAAGAAAAAGGAACGAGACAAAATAAGAGAAGATGATGTGAACAGAACTGATAGGCCGTTTTGGAAATAAATCTCTGATTCTTACAAGCAAAGTAACAAAAAGGGAACATTGACGTCGAATGATCATGAGGATGAAGATGGCACCGATTCGGAATATTTTATCTTTTCGCTTAAACTAAACAAAAACAGGTAGGTATTTAACGTGTCTCAATCATATACAATGTGCCAAAACAGTTGCAGTTCCTTTATTTCTAGTAATGTTTGTACATTTTGTTCTAAATCGACATGTTTCTGTGAACGTATCGCTGTGCAAACTCTTGATGTCCCAAGATTCATTGAATGGTTATGATACAAAGTGAACGTGACTTAACAAAGCGTAAAAATTCAGCCCGTGCATAGAGGAAGAATGTATGAGAAGCAAGATATGGAAAAGCATTCAAAAAGTGAAAGAGGGAAAAAAACAATGTAACTGATATTTATACTCAAACAGCCACGACGCTGAAGACTATAAGTATCGTAAAAACAATGATTTATGAGAAATAAAAACACGATAAGTTTAAGAGTTACAGACAAATCAACGTTTGAAATAAAATAAACGAAACATAAACCGACATTTTGATTTTGTTTTTGTATAATATTTCTAATGTTTTTACCTTCGAGAGATCTTTTGCGAAATACCCCTGTTGGTGCGCGCCGATAGGTGGCAGCACATTATTTAGCGCCACACACGGTGAGCGTGCAACACACACAAACACACGAGAACAAAGACAATGTAGACACGCACATAACGGACACACAGGGACTTAGTCCCTCAGCTGCTTGTGTATTTGCTATAAGCGGTTTGCTTGTTTGCACTGTCTTAAATACTTTCTTTTTCCTTCCACTATCATGTATGTATCGTTTCGAATGAATTAATGATTTCAAACTACGCTATTTCTCAATAACATGCTCATCCTGCCGTCTATAAAATAGGGAGTCAGACTAAACCCGTAATTTTCTTTTCTACACTAACCAATATGATTTAAGATAAAAAGACTATAAAATTCCGATTAACTATCAATACTCTAGTAAAAAGTTGAAAATTTCAAAATCTATAGTCTACCGATCTCATGTAGAACTATATTCGTATACCTACAAATAGATTCGTAATAATTTTTCTTCGTCTATATCCTACTTTACCAATGTGTTGTAATGGAATATTGGTATTAGAATTGTATTTCCTGTTTGTTTATTTGTTAAGCGAACTTAAAAGCAAAGTCCACAGTACCCGTAAGTAGACCGTAATCTGTTTTTGAATTTACTGCAATTTATTCTATATTATTGCACCCCGAAGTTAAATATTTATTCTTGAATATCTACATACTTTCTTTTATAGGAAAGTAGAGCCATACAATTGCAATAAACATCAAAACACAAATTCCAGCCCATGCTTGAGTACTGTTTGTAAGCTGAATACCTAACTGTAGGCACACTTACCTTTCCATGGCAAAGCATATCATCGAGATAGCAAACATAAGCCATACTCCATTGCAACACATGGCGTCCATGTCTTTGTTACTGAAACACTTTTTGCCATATTTTCGTCCATAAATATCATCTCGAAATATATATCTCGAATCTTTTTATTTTATGTTGTAAACTAAGTGATTTAATTTAAACAGGTATCTGATGATACCCGTGATCTGCCTCCAAACAGTGTCTCAGTAACAAATCAGATTTGCTTTTTTAAATACAAGCGAACTATTTTAATTGTACCTGATATGGAACAGAGTAGTCTCAATGTTGGGGCTGACGATGTGCTGTACTGGTTAGTCATACCCTGGGTATGAGGTCGAGGGGCTGGCATACTCAGGGTTATGGCTTTGTGGAACTTCCTTCTTCTTGGTTCTACAGTAACTACGGGCGATACAGCTACTCCACGACCAAGTAACTTGGCAGTAAGCTCTGAATCAATAATTTGGGCCTGAAAAGATTACGGTTTGATTATGTTTAGTAAACGATACATCTTTTTAGTTTAAAATAACTCTTTATCTTGTTATTTTAATTGCTTCAAACACTGTTATCCTCATCGGTGTGTTGTTTTGTTATATTAACGAACCTTCTTTCATGTTTTAACCCTTAAGTATTTTTTACATTTAAATTCTAAAGACCAAACGTAATCGTCGCCAAAGTCATGCTTGTGTTGGTTTAAAAGTTAGTAAGCCAGTGTGTGGAAATAATAGATAAAACTCAGTACTTACCTCTTCATGGAACAATTAAAGCAAATTAGATTTTGCAAGTTTACGAAATTTATCATCGTTTTCTTAGTGGATTTGATTTTCTACATTGTATTAATAAAACCAGCTAAAATCTTACAAACGAAATGGTAGGAAGGTGGTGAAGAGCGGTCGGTGCAAAATTAAGCAAATATGAACATTATGAAATCACAAGAAAAGCATTTAAAAATAAAATTATACACATTTATTACAATTTCAACTCAGACTTTCATCTATTTCTCACACATGCGCAAACAAGATGCAACACACTCCGATAATAATCAAGCTCAAAAGAATACAGCAAAACAAAATATATGTACATCATGCAAGTCTCACGTTTGGTCTTTAGGAAATAAAGTACAAAGTCGCATAACAGTCAAGTAACAATTCAACATAAAAGCATAGAAAGACATTACCCAATAAATTTAGCAATCCTTAAAATACTACTTAACTAGTTAAATTACGTCACTCCAATTTTATATTAAATACATAATAATATCGCATATAACACACACAAAATGTATCACTAAATAATTAAAAATCACATAGTCATTCATATATTTTCCGTAGTTATAATTTCAATCATGCTTAAAATGTCGCCTAAAGACCAACAAGAGAAAATCCAGTATGAAATACCGCAGTGTGAGAAAAACCTATGATTTTGGATTCTTTTGTGATTTCATAGAATTCAATTTTGCTTAAATTGAAAACAAAAGTTTGTTGTCAATGGTTTATTGAAACTCCCTTCTACAATAAATAGTTAAGTGAATTTCTAAATTTATTGGGTATGACATAATCCCTAAAGGAGTAACGTAGAAACTTATTCTAATGGCTGGAGACTTGTCTCATCAAATCTTTTAAAATTCTCGTTATTATCTCAAAATTCTCCACATTTTGCAGCATTAATTGAACGCTATTCCAAAAAGATACTAAAATCTCTCCAACTTTGATGAAACAAGTCATGGCTACTATTGTTATTATTAATAATCACGTACATTGTTATTAAAATATAAATGAATTGTATGTATGTCTAAGATATGTGATGGATACATCATATTGTAAATCGCTAAACAAAAATACTTCACCAATAAACAGATACAAAAAAATTATCATCAAAAAAATTTGGCATTCACATTTGTACTTTTGTTTTAATATGGCAATGACTAGACTGTGTTTGGCAAAATATGATCCGGATATAAATTCCTTATTTCAAAATCCCTGTCACTCGACAGCTTTCGTTGACGTATACAAAATCACAACGCATTTGTTTTGCAACAAGCTTGAGCTTTTTTGGGACTCACAGTTCTACCATTATCAAGAAGATTGTACTAATTTCATCCCACAGTTCCTTTTTATAATGACGAGACGGTACTGTACAATAGTTGACAAGGTGAAAAGCTAGCGAGCTTGCAAATAAACACAACCGTTCCACATTAAAAACGTTTTTTATACCTAAACATTCTATAACATCAATCCTAGATGAAAAAGAACTGTCTAAAGCCTTTGACTGACTAAAACATAGACAAGAATTTTTAACTAGCTATAAAATCTCTCCGAAAATATTTTGCCAAACCTATCTCTAACGACTAACATTAAATGAGAACACAATTAGACTAAACAATAATAAATTAATGAACACAGTACCTAAATCTAACAGTGAAGAAAATAAAAATGGAATCAATATCGAAAATATTCGTTATATTTCATAAGCTTATCTGACTATGTCAGTTTATATGATTAAATTAATTCGGGTACATAGTAAGGTTACATTACTACCAAATAAGAGAGAAGCGTTTTTTCTTAGAGACGTTGTTAACGGTGATCTTTTTGAGGTTTTTGTCCTTAACACCTTTCCGTGGTTTGAATAGGTTTACCTGGAGGCCGACTTTGATCTTCTTGGTGAGAGCGCCTTGCGGGAAGACGGCTTGGACTTGTGGGACGACAGAGCTGGATACCATGCCACCTGGAGATAAGGAGATAGTGTTACTTCATTTTGTTATCGCTCTTTATTTGAAATTAATTATGCAAGATGCTTGTAATCAAAAATAAGGAAATCGTACAATTTTATACTAGCAATTGTTATGTGGTTTGGAGTATTTTTGTAAATCATAACCCGGCTACCTACAGGATTGCCCCTACAATAATTGTTTTTAAAATACGATTGTTTGTATTCTTTTTTCGCATTGCCATATCATGGCAATGCATAAAAAGGGAGTGTAACAAAATGGATTTAGAACACCGTCTCTTAGCTAATCGTTTAGTGTCATTTAAATGAAAACATTCCATTTTAGCTCAACCAAAAACCAAACAGTGAGTCAAATTACGGTGAGTTAAATTCGTGGTGAAAATCAAATAGACAGACAGACATACCCTCTAGTAGTTATCAGCTACATAAGTTTAATATGAGATCAACTGACCTTCAGGTCCAATAGCGTGGACCTCCTGTCGTATGCGCGATATAACCGCGAAGTACTGCGGGAAGTCGTGCGTCAAGATCCTGGTGACGCGTGGAGCGTCCCAACCTTTCTCGTCCGTCTCGTTTGTCTCTGTTGATAACATATCATAATATTAGTTGTATAAATATGCATAGATTGATTTTACTCATTCCATAGCGAGATCCTCAGTGCCATGGAAGACACGTTAAATAGTTGGTCCCGGATGTCATTTGCACAACTTTGATAGTCATTACAAGTAGTCGGTGTCCCGAAAGTCTGACAATCAGTCTTACCAAGTGGTATCGTATTTTCCAGTACTAAATGGGCTGTGGATGTCACATAATAGTTAGCTGTATCCAGTTAGGCTACAAGCTGACACTAACGTAGTTGGAGAAAGGCTTAACAGATCACGTATTAGTAAACCAAATATAAATATACATTGATGATTTGTTACTAGGCACCTTTTCAGCTACACTGAGCAGTTCGGAAGACAGTTTTGTGATTGGTCTTCTTCTTCTTTTTGTGGGGTCAGTCAGCCTAATGTGGTGTCAGAGTTATGAAAGAGCTCTTGAGATATACCTCCCAGTCAAACTGGTTTGGATTCTTCAAAATATATTTTTTTACAGTTCGCCCATGAATTCAAAAAATCTGAATTGCTTATTTCGATTTCAAACTTGAGACCTATGACTTGGCAGTCCGACGGTTACACCAATGGGCTCACTGCTGAGTGTATGATTAGTTGCATTATAATTCTGAATCGAAATTCAATCTGTCGACTTTCATATTTTTCATTGTTATATTATTATCTTAGTTCAAGAATATTCTTAGTGAACTCACCTTCAATCTCGAGAGTCTCATGCAGTATGTCCTGCACGACGTCATCAGTAGCATCAGCATTGTGTTCCCTCCAGCTGGTGCCGTTGTCAGAACGAAGGATCACGATCTCACGCTCTTTGCCCCGGAGTGACGCGTAGTGGGGTACTTCAAGGATCACTGGTCTTTATTGATAAAGAAAGAAATGGTTAATTTATTTATGATCTCCAACGAAGGATGTACATTGTACACAGATCACTAAACGTAATTTATGGACGACAATAGTATCGAGTAGGTGCACTCCTTCACTTAAAGGAAATCTACTTGTTTTTTTCCAAAAAAAAAACTTTACATAAGTCTGAGCAAAAATTCAAACAAAAAATGTGTGAATATAAAAGTTGTTTAATATTTTTTTGAATTAATCTGGAACAATAGCGTTAAAATAAAGAGGTAGTACTTATTTGATTTATGTCAACATGAAACTGTAATCTATACTAGTGCCGTCGCATATACTAGATTGTATCAGATCTAAGCAAACAAACAAGCTTTCCAAAAATCGATTATCAATAGTACTGTTTTGATTTCTAAATGAATATGTCAACGTCAACTGTGCATATTAAGAGCCGGCAACAATTTTTGAGTAGTACCCCAATTAGACAACACGTTTGGTCGGAAGATCCTGTCTTTTGAGGAAAGAAGTCTTTTACATCCTATTCTTAATGTTCTTTATTTCTTTATATCCAGACACCCTAAGTGTCTATACACTTAGGGTGTCTATAATTTTAAGGGAATCTTATAATTATAGATACTTTTTTTTTGCCTCATTGATTTTAATGCGTTCCATCTATCAGTTGAGGTACTTACCCTAAGAACTTGGCAGATACTGGGCCCATCTCGAGCACCCTGGCCGCGAGAGCTTCACCTTCCATCAGTGGCGGCATGTGGTTGATGCGGGATGGCTTCAGATACCTGTAAATCATCATTATAGTTATTATTACGACGGGCAATGCAGTGACGTCACTGACTAGTATAGAATTCTGTGTCCCACTATAAGAATGTTGTGTAATATTTAAATGAAGTAAAAAGTGGTTTGTAGACACATAGATAGATAAATCATTAATTATTTGATGCAGAAGACACAATACAGGAATCAACACAAAAAAATATCAAGCTGAGAAAAAAATACATAGATTTAACAAAAAAAAAAGATAGAAGTTAGATTGACTCATAGACAATTTGAGACATCACATACATTTATAATGGTCGCCCACTACTGGGCGGTGTGTGTCTCAAGATTGCACCAAATAGAAGTCCATGACGAGTTTGACTGATGGACGGCACCTCTTGACGCCTTTTTACTCGGAACTGTTTGGGAGTTCCTGTAACTCACCTGCAGGTAATTCTGGTAGGTTGCTGAGCGGATAGTGGAGGCACTATGACGCGCACACCACCTCCACGACAGCCTCGCATGGCACCTCCACGAGCATCCACCAGGAATGATACCAGGAAACTGAAATACACATTAACAATATTAAAATACCTATTAGATGCGGAAATATCTCCATTGCTGATGAAAGAGGCATTTTTTTTTTTAGAAATGGTCATGAAAATCTTACGGACAGATAGTACAAATTTCAGAAATTCAAATAGATTAGATGTCAATAATTAAGCTCGATTTTTATTAGTGAATGAATTTACCAGGACAATAATCGAAAGATGAAAATAATACTGTGGCAAAGAGAGCAAATTAGGAAGAAATGAAACTTGATTAAAGATAGTTTAAAATAACAAAATCGGTACTTCTCTTACTAAAATAAATTCATACAAAGGAAAAAAGAAAACAAACTGAATTAAATACTTAACGTAATTTTATTATCATAACCACAAAAGCCAACTTAAACAATACAACCGTTAAATAAAATAACAAAAAGAGCAATAAAAGAGAATACTTACTTTTTCCATTGCAACTTTTTCCTGAAGATCCAAGTAAGCATGCGTAACAATTTTGTAATAAATGTTTACATTCTGAAATAGATGTTACAACAATAACACATTAGCATTAAAACACAGTATTTCAACTAGAAATAAATGGTAGCAATAATCTTACACACACATACAGAACATTTAAATTACAAAATCGATGATTCTTTCTATTTTAGAGTTCAAACTTTATGACGCCTGGGAAGTTAGTTGCAACTGATATTTGGCGCATTATACGGCCAAAACGATGATTCTTTTGCGCATCGCTGATATTTAAAATTGTGTTTTGGGCAGTTTTACGTTAGACATACACAAGTTTGCACTGTTAAGCTTGCGCAAACCGTCACTCGCAGCAAACTTTCAAGTTGTTAATACAGCCTGTACAAAATTATAATAGGTTACTCGTCAGCAAGTCAGGGAAGATCGCATTGAAAGAACTGGTTACGTTTTATGTATGATGTGCAAGAAAAACGTTAGATTTCATAAAAAGGGTAGTAGTTGGTTTACTGGTTATCTCTGTATTGGGGCGTTACAATTATAAACTGTTTCATTGGAAACGATAATAACTTTTATAAAGCATCATTACAATTTCGTTTGTTATTTTGAAATTGTTTACATAATTCTGTTTACGTGAACGCTTCCGTATTATGAATCATTTGTATCTTGAAACTGTTATAGCATTTCGTAAATTATGGTTTATATCAACTATTGAACTTGGATAAGTCTTTGAATTCATCAATACATCCTTTACATGGAATTGATATAAATAAATAATTCCTTCAAGCTGCACAACATCAAATATGAAGTCATAAACAATAAGATCAACATTATTTGGAGCAGATTACTCATAAAATGGATTATTCTGACTTGAATTTACAATATTGAGTGGGGTACCACAAGGTACTATAATTAAACCTCTACTAATGTGAAGTGATGACGCATGCGATTGCAGCCAGTTAACCCGTCGCACGATTGTTTACAAAAATGTAGGGTAACAATGTATGTATCTTTGCACCCGTCTGCACACTTTGTTGCGCGAAGGATTAACATTACTAACACTATGAGCTCTTTTTTTACACCAAGGCAGGGCGAACCGATGGCAAGCATGCCATCAATTAAAACGTTTCGCTATTTGACTCAAAATAACTATGTTCACTAAGTATTACGAATGCACATAGTACTATTACTCAAGTGACTCTAATACGTTAGTATTTTTTGTGGCAAATAATGAGTTTTGAGTGGAAAATATTTCGTTTTATTATATTCCCAAAAATCCATTATTCGATCCGTTATTTAACACTACTATAGAAAAAATTACAATACGGTTCGCCAGCCCTGCCCCTGGGTAAGATTCTTGGTCCTCTATTATCGACGTATACAGGTCAATTAAATATGTATAGTAGTCCTCACTCTTCACGTCACAGACGTCAAGGCATAATTTTTGCATTATAGCAAGATATTTTCAATCTTAGTGAATTTTTGTCAAAGTCAAGAATCATTTGTTTGTAGAAGGCAATACTGACTTGGGTTGCGTGGGATCCACATTGTAGCAGTATCCTTCAGGCGCCTGCGCAGTACTGTAGCGACTGATACTCTTCACCACTACCTCCTGCTGAGGCTGGTACGGCATGCCATTCACTGAGCCTGGAGAAGACATAATGCATTTTATTATGCAAGAAATAGATCCAGACATAAATCTAGAACTTAGCTTCGGTCCCATTGTAATTGTCAAAAAACACTTGATAAACTTTGAGTTGCATTGGCAATAAAGAAAAAATTGATGCTGATTGTCAATTTGTGGATTAATACGATTTGACATATAACACGCTTGTACTTCAAAGGGTGTACCAGATAGTACAACCAAAACGAGCAAAGAGTCATCAATCCAGATTCGTAAACGAATAGCTTTTATCTCTATTATGATGTAGTATGTTCTTCAGTAGTGTGATTAAAGGATTCATATTCCTTTTTAACCTCGTAAAGGGCTGGTTATTCAATTTATGCCTCATTTTCTATTTTTTTTTCTTTTGCGTTACTGTTTTGTCCTGTGAGAGTCAAATAAATACTTTTCATATCTTTTTCAGTTTTGTTTTTACTCTGAACGCTCTTAATGTGCACGTTGTCCTACATCGTTTCACATTTGTATTATCTCAACATGAGTTGATCTTGTAAAAATATTATGATTTATAAGAATATCCCTGGAGTTTTCTGTCCATTATTCTTCATATCTATGCTATAATATCGGTAGAAGAAAAAAGAAAAGACATCAAAGTATTTATTTGACTTGCACAATCCTGTGCTAGTCAAAATAATCTTTTTCTTTTCTTTAAGTTGTTTTGTCAGGTCTTGCTTCACGATCTTACCTGTGGACATCTCCATAATATTCTTATGGCTCATAGCAGACTCAGTCCTCTCATCCTTGGTGACGTCAATGGGTAGAGAGTCATCTCCTAAGGACTTCATGTCATCTGCCGTCAAGTACCGGTATGGCTGGTCGTTCAGGATCGTGTCTTCACCTGGAGTGAAACAGAAAGTGGTTAGTTTATTTAATTCCCAGTTAAAGGATATGTCTTATGTCAGCAAAGCAGAGGAGCCTGCCAGGGCCAGGGGGTTGCGGGTTGTTCAAAAGAGATGGTATCTCTTTCCGGCCTAGAAAGTAAAGGGGAATAGAAGGAACATGGGTTGGTTTTAGTCAGTACAAGTCTGACACTATCCCCCGCTCCGTCCAGAGCTTGAGATGTTATTTGATGATTTCTCATCCCCAAAAAAGGTATGTCTTTTTTAAGGGTTTTGTACCTCAAAAGGAAAAAATGGGACACCCTTATAGGATCGCTTTGTTGACAGTCTATCTGTCAGTTAAGGACCTTTATCTCGAGAACGCGTGGAGGTATCGAGTTGAATTGAAAACTGTATACTCTGTGATTCCGTTATCAATTGTCTAAGTCCACGCAGTCAAAAGATATGTCTGTTTATGTTGCAAGTTTGTACGGAACTTCAGTGCGTGAGCCTGCCTCGCTCTTGGCCGGTTTTTTGATGCTGCAAAGCCATCAAAGAGAAGAAGAAATAAAAAGAAGCAGATGTTGTTCAAAAAATCAAATTCGAAACGAGCAAGAGCTTTGATTTAGCCACGAGTTCAGTAGTAAGATCTAATTTACTTGTTGAAGTAGAGTACCCACCTCCTTCCTCTTCAGAGTCCGACATGAATGTCTCAAGCATGGTCTCCGGAGCCACCACCTTGTACTTCTCTTGCGAGACCGGCGCGATGGAAGGCTCCGATACTTCCTTGAGGGTTTCCATCACGGTGACGTAGCCCAGCTTGGAGGCTATGTCAAGGGGTGTCTGGCCGTTCTGTTGGGAAGACAGGAGAAGAATTAAAGGAATTCAAGAAAGTTTTTATCCTGGTTGATGCTGTCAAACCGCAGATACTGTCAAACCGGTCCTCCTCGAATGTCGTTAAGTCCCACATAGGTACTTAATGTATGTGGGTATACAAAGAAAGAAAAACACACAGTCACTGAATTAAGCTGGAGTGGTGTAGCTACACTTACGAATAGCTAATTAAATTTATACACAAAAAAAATACAATTACGGAGTTTTTCGTTACATACGAGATTTCTTCTTTGGTATATTTATACTAAACAAAATGTAAAATAATAATTATAATAAATAAAAAATAATAATAAATAAAAAATAATAATTATTATAGTTTTCAATTTACTATTTTCGTTCAAACGTTAAACAATAAAGGACAACATCACTTTTAATAGTCATAAAGGTGTGTTAAAATACAGCAGGAAAAGTTGGTTTTGAAATCGAAAACGTATTTATAGACTCTATTGCGAGGATATATTTTTACCCACCCACCGCACCCACGATACAGTACCTACAAAATGTGTGGAGTATACAAATATAGACTCATAAGGTTGTTTGAAAATACCGTCACTAGTGTTAAATAAGTTTTGTTCTTACCGTAGTAGTAGCATTGGCATCCGACTTGTTCTCCAACAAGATGTTCACGATGTTAATGTGGCCCTGCTGAGCTGCGTGATGTAGTGCTGTATATCTGTTAAAACATAAATTGGACGTTTAAACATTACAAAATTTATTTCCAACAAGAATATAGTAATCCTCTCTGGAGCCCTAACCACCGGTAGCTTGGAATCTGCTTCCGATACCGGCGGATCACTATTTTTTATTTAAGTTTTTGTAATTTTATGAAATACTAGCTTTCGTCCGCGGCTTCGCTCGCGTTAAATTCGGTATAATACACCAAGCAAACCTGCAGTTTTTGCTTTTGCGCCTGATTGATTTGAAATAGCAACGCTAAGTTTTCCCTTTTCTTCCCTTGTTCTCCCTCGTATCCCTCTTTTTTTTTAATAAAAATTAGCCTATGTCCGTCTCCTGGTTCCCAACTATCTCTGTACCAAAATTCATGAAAATCGGTTGAGCCATTAAAGCGTTAAGAAGTAACAAACAAACAAACTCACTTTCGCTTTTATAATATTAAGTAAGGATAAGGATTTAATAGTGAAAATATAGAAGAATGAGAAAGGAGAATGATCAATTAATGATGAATCGATTAGTATAATTAATCGATTTATTTATAATATATGATTTATCGAGTTGTGAGTGACGGTGTTAATGGTAACAAACGCAAAAAAAAACGGACAAGAAAGAGGGTAAATCGTTTTGACTGCTCGTAAACATCCACCCGCTATAACTTCAGTTCATCCGTGATCATGACGTTTGCAACAAGGCCCGAAATATCGGAACCTCGATAAAAATAACAAACATGGTAAATATCCCGTTTCAAGTGTTAGTAACCATGTCAGTTTAAAGATTTAAATGGATTATGTACTGGTAATGTTGTTCTCACCCATGTGAAGTCTGAGCTTTGACAGAAGCGCCGCTCTCCAGCAGGAAGCGCACCATGTTGGCCTGCCCGTAGTGGCTCGCGATGTGCAGCGGTGTGTACCCGCCCTTAGTGCCGATGTCCACCTGAGAAATTCATAATATTAGAAGATGACTGCCTCCAGTCAAGCCGAATGCAGCTGCATGCCAGTATTTTACACGAAGCGACTGCCTGTCTGACCTCCACAACCCAGTTAAGACAGGGTAATACGATACCCCTAGGTAAGACTGGTTTTTACTTTCAAACCACTGAACAACTACTACGACTGTTAAAGATCTCCATAAGATCAGATCTCCAGCCGGGACCACCGTCTTAACGTGT
This sequence comes from Ochropleura leucogaster, assembly GCA_958449745.1. Classification (NCBI taxonomy): domain Eukaryota; kingdom Metazoa; phylum Arthropoda; class Insecta; order Lepidoptera; family Noctuidae; genus Ochropleura; species Ochropleura leucogaster. Next base: position 8,496,523 of record OY288225.1, read on the forward strand.
TTTTGAGGCATGGAGGAAACACGATATGGATTCGGGGGTCACCCATCCACAGTCTAACTTGACAAGCGCGGCTTAATCTAGAGATCAAGCGGCTGTTATTATTTAGCCGACGATTGGTTTTCTGATAACCATACATTATTATCGGAGGTCTCGTACAGAATGTCCTTTACAAGTTTAGTTTAGTTTTTTGTCTTTATAGTCCAGAGCTTAAGCGTTTCGCCTCTCGTGCATGAGGTCGTGAGTTCAAATCCGACCAAGTACCAATGTGATTTTTTCAACTCATATATACTTTCTAAATTTTCTCTTGGACATCACAGACATCAGTGCAGAAAAACATCGCGAGGAAAGCTAGACTTATAATTAATGTAAGTCTGAAATCGTCAACCCGTCTTGAGCAAGCGTGGTGATCAATGCTCGTGCCTTGAGAAAAGTCGTGTGATAGTTATAGGCTGACTGCTCTTGCCCACGGCTTCGCTCGCGTTAAATTCGGAGTAACACAGTTCCCCTTTCCTGAATTGCAGGTGCCCGCTACCTGTAGTTTATGCCATTGCGCCTTATTTATTGTAATAGCAGAGCTAAGTTTTGCCTTTTCTTCGCTCTTTCTCGCTCATTTCTCAATTTTTAAAAATAGCCTATGACCGTCTCCATGGTCTCAACTATATCTGTACCAAAATTCATCAAAATCAGTTTAGCCATTTAGGCGTGAAGACGTAACAAACAAACTCACTTTCGCTTTTATAATATTAGTAAGGATATTATTTATAACATTACCTCTGCTCCATTCTTGACAAGTAGTTGAGCGACAGGCACCCTGTCTTCTTGAGCAGCCAAATGCAGAGCAGCCAATCCGTTCTTGGACTGCTGGTCTACTTCAGCTCCATTCTCCAGGAGTAATGAGCACATTTCGGTGTGACCCTATTGACATCAAAATATGGCCATGTGGTAGAAGTAATAATGTATTAATTTTGCTTGTTTAGTAACACACTATGATAAAATTAGAAAATGCCGAGTTTTTTTTCTAATAAAACATAAGTAAGTAGGGTTTTTTTTTTAAAAAAAAACTCGGCATTTTCTAATTTTATTATAAAATGCCAAGGGCAAGCGCAATTAACTAATTTAGGTTAACCAAGACTGAACTGTGAAACAAAAAAACAGAAAATGCCCAAGGTATTAAGTCCGCTTTTGTACAGTTTTTAGTTTTGATTAATACATTTAAATTTCTAATGGACCAATTTATTTATTAATCCTGAAATGGAATTATGGATTTTTGGCCCCTTCAGAGAGTTTAAGAACAATTAAGGAGTCAAATACTTTTTCCTTGACACATTCCAAATTGCTTCAAAGACCTGCAAGATTGCACAAACCTGCTGAGCCGCAAGGTGTAGCGGCGTGAAGCCAGCCTTGGACTCTGCGTTGGTGAGGGCGCCGTACTCCAGCAGAGTGGCTGCCGTCTCCATCTGGTTCTTACGAGCCGCTATGTGGAGCGGAGTGTGTCCGTTCTTGGCTACAGCCTGCAAATATACAATAGTTAGAATAAACAAAATTAAAATGGAACTGGGCTGGCCATACTGAGTGGTGTAGAAAGAGATAACTGCGCTAACTCGCAGCTTACTTCTGAGACGCCATGAAGTTTGAATCCTTTTAACTGAGCTAACTTGTAGCTATCTTTCGAGATGCCATATTTGAAGAATGCATTTAGAGCTTAACATAATTCATAATATATAATTCGTTGGGGCAGTGACTAGGCATATCTCCTCACTAATCAATTGTTTGTATTACCTACAGGTAGTTGTTCCAGGTCTGGCTGTTTGTGTATGTGAGTTTAAATGTTTGTAGCCCACCTACGATACAGGAGAAATTCCTAGTGGAGACAACTTTTATGAACCGACGAGACAAAAAAAGGAGGTTCTCAATTCGACATGACCAAACAACTTGCCTTATATCTTCATTGGCAGCATTTGCTTTGATTACCCAAACAAACAAAAAAATTGAAATAGTTCAAACTCAAAGTATATATTTCAACAAGACCGTTACAGACATTTTTGAACGTCAATAACAAAAAATGAAGCTACAGTCCCAGTCACTAGCCATAATAACTTGTGAAAGTACTGTAGTTGCCCACTCCGGAGCGCAGATCGCTATGGAGAAGAATGGTTGAGAGTCCGACCTTAGCATCAGCGCCCTTCTCCAGCAGCGTGGTGGCGACGGCGTGCTGGTCGTACTGCGCGGCCACGTGCAGCGGCGTCATGCCGTTCTTGCCCGCCTGGTCGGCGCCCGCGCCGTGCGACAGCACCAGGTTGGCCACCTGCAGACAACGTGGAAGCATTCAATCATTGGGTTTTGATGGAACATACTAAATCTGGAGTGTTCTTAAAAATTATCCATTGATTCTCAATAATAAAAAAAAACCACTGCAGTTTCCCTTCCTTAGCTTGTGACATAATTTTAGTTTATCTTGGTGCTTAGTGCACTTACGATAATAAGGGATGTAAAAGTGTCCTTAACGAAACCCGAAAACCACTTAACAGATGAACATAGTTATAGCTAAAAATAAATTAACGGGTCTCAATCTGCCCCCTACCAATCCCTGAGGATTGACCGGACCTGAAGATCAGTCTTGATGTCCCCCGTTCTCCCTGTCATTGCAATTATTGTTTTTGTTCTTAGCTGTACATGGGATCCTTCTAGTTAGTCCTATCTTAAGCCGTTATTCGAAAGAAATACCGCGGCCCCAGAACATAGAGGAGAAAAGAAGGAACATAAGAGGGTTTTTAGTCAGTAAAAATCTGAGTCTCCCACCCGCTCCGCACTGAGCAAGTTATTTAATGATTTCCCGTCAGCATAAAAAAAGAAGATTCACGACAAAAAAGGGGTTCCCTAGCAATGTTTTTGCGTTAGTTATCTAATTTATTTTGTATTTACAGAATGCTGGCTGATAGTTCGATAAGGTCCCGTATAGTATACACCGTTTTCTATGGGGAGAGGGGAGAGGTCAGACTTGTACTGACTGAAATCCACCATGTTCCTTCTATTGCCCTTTATGTTCCGGAGCCGCGGTTTCTCTTTCCCCGGTCCCGTTTACACCTTGAATAGGTACTACTCATGAAAGGGCTTACCTTCTATAAAACTTAGCAACTTCGTAAGCTCTAAAATATTTACTTCACTGTCCAAATTGACAATTTAATCAAAATAATCCTTACTATCCTTACTTCTTTACTAATATTATAAAAGCGAAAGTGAGTTTGTTTGTTTGTTTGTTACCTCTTCACGCTTAATTGGCTAAACCGATTGTGATGAATTTTGGTACAGAGATAGTTGGGAACCAGGAGACGGACATAGACTAATTTTTATTTTAAAAAAGTGGGATGTGAGGGAGAAAGAGGGAAGAAAAGGGAAAACTTAGCGTTGCTATTACAAATTAATAAGGCGCAAGGGGAACTGTGTAACACCAAATTTAACGCGGGCGAAGCCGCGGGCGAAAGCTAGTTCAATATAATAAATTCTGTTATGATGAAGTTTCCTTACCTTTAAGTTTCCATATTTTGCAGCGAGATGCAAAGCCGTGAATCCTTTCTTAGTAGTTGCCGTCAGTGGAGCGTTGTGTTCAATCAAAGCTGCTGCAACCTGTTAATTAACTACTAATTAGAGAACATTTTCATAGGTTTTCTGAAATTCTATGATGTCATGTATAGCCCTGGATGAGAAGGCTTAGAAATTACATTCCCAGTGGCGGTTTGACGCAGTCTAACAGTATTAGTTGTGTTAACAAGTATATTCATGTATTATTTTTTTTCTAATAGGAATTAAAACTTTTTAAAAAGGAGATATTTTACTAACATTGCATTTTTATTTTTAAGGCATACGTGGTGTTAGCCCTTAAAAATTAAATACAAAACTTCACCAGTTTTTTTTTCATATTTTTTTTAAATTATATTTTTATTTCGATGATGTGGCCTAGGTTGGAGCACGCTTGCCTATAAGAAAGCAGGCAGTAAATTTCATAAACTCTTCTTTGATTTCTTTGTTTGACAAATCCAAAGAGAAAACACAAACGGGCAATATATTACCCAAATAGAACTGATGTTTTTGGTCAATACATCGTATTTAATATCGGCATTTGTAATTCTATTCTTGTTTTTCCAATGTCCGAGAAAGCAAAAAAGTATATTTAAGTTAGTAATAAGTAGATCATAAGTTAGTGTTAAATGGATATTAACTAACAGATAGCTTTTCCAACAAAGACCGATAATTAAAAAAAAACCAAAGAACACGACTCACATCATGATTATGTTGTTTAGCAGCAATATGCAGCGGGTTGTAATGGTCAGCAGTCATAGCCCTGACGTCAGCGCCATGTTGCAGCAACAGCACGGCGATGTCCACGTTGCCGAGACGCGACGCGATGTGCAGCGGAGTCTGGCGCTCGCGGGCTTTCGCCTCCACTGCCGCGCCGTTGCGGAGCAGGATACGGATTATGTCAGTCTGGAAGTTGACAATGGTTTAGTCAAAAGGAAACATTAGGAAGGAAACATTAAAATCCGGCACAAAGAATGTGTTACAGCAACATAGTACAAAAATTAATGCAGCGCCATCTATGACAAAACCAACGAACTAACATCAAAACCCTGAATAACATATTCTCAAAGATAAGTTTTTTTTTTAATCTTACTCATTTTAAGCATGTCAACTGTAAAATCAGTTTATCTAAATTATATTTTACTAGCTTTTGCCCGCGTTTTTACCTTCGCTTGCGATAAATTCTGGGTAACACAGTTCCCCTTCCTGATTTACTGTACCTGCTACCTGTAGTTTTGGCCCTTGCACCTTATTTATTGTTATAGCAAAGCTAAGCTTTCCCTTTTCTCCCCTCTTTCTCCCTCATATCTCACTTTAAAAAAAAATAGCCTATGTCTGTCTCCAGCGTCCCAACTATTTCTGTACCAAAATTCTTCAAAATCGATCTTGCCATTTAGGCGTGAAGACGTAACTAACAAACAAATAAACTCACTTTCGCTTTTATAATATTACCTCTTCCAATTTCATTTCTCAGCAAAGGCCCCTGCCTCTACCAGGATAAGCATAGTTACCTGGTTAGCTCTAGCCGCTAGATGCAGAGGTGTCTCTCCCCGGACAGTCGGCACGTCAGGGTTGGCCTCATGCTGCAGCAGGTAGATCACGATGTTCATGCATCCCATAAACGCTGCCACGTGAAGCGGAGTCAGGCCGGATTCTGTTGTGGCTTGTATACCTGGCGGAAAAAAAAGATTCTGATACTGATATTAAGAACACACCTTCCTATATCCAGACCGTGATTCCCTTTATAGTTGGAGTTTACTCCTTAAGAATCGATTTTCATATATAAGGCGCCCGGTATGAGAAAAATCCGAGGGGTAAAACCTACTAAAGTAACGAAAATGTGTCACGTTTTTGTGCGCACCTTTAGTGCGCAACATTCTAATTTGGCTGTGAGTGTATTAAGACGTACATATGGTATGCTGTATAGGCGACTATACCTATATACTATATGTTATTGGGCTTGTTTGTTTCTATCAGTGTCGATATATTTATATTGCTATTTTTTCTCATTAATTTGTGAATTTGCCCTTTCATATGATATTAATCTTTTTTCAGTTGAATAAACTCTTTTTGCGTATGGTTAGATACTCGTACTTAAGGAGTAAACTCCAGTCGTGCGTCGGAGCTGACACACACACTTTTTTTTGCTTAACTGATTTTTTATTTATATAACATATTGTTTTGCTAGCTGGGCACAATAACATAAAAAGCTTATATATTCGTATATCAAATCATTAAGGATATGGTCTAGTTTTTATTTTCTTTGAGAACAATTTTAAAATAACTTACTTGCACCATACTTTAGGAGTAGTTCCACAACCTTGATCCTGTTCTTCTTGCATGCGATATGCAAGGGAGTAAAACCATTTAGGGCACGAGCATTCGCGTCCGCATTTCTGTAAGAGAGGTCACATATTTTATTGCACGTAATTATTGGCATGAAATTGGCACTTTTTAGTTTTCACAGCTAGCAATCCGAGTCTCTAATGTGATGATGAAGAATTGATTCCAATTAACGTTTTTTATTTATTTTACAACTTATGTACTTGCAGTGAGAAATAATGTACTGCCGTATAAGAGGTAGGTTAGGTAGAGGGGAGTTCTACTCTATTTGTAAACCACTGCAACTATCTCTATCACCACTAGCGCCACCACAAGAAAAGCGCTGAGCTAAACTTTAGCGACTTTACCCCCGAATACTGAAACGTCACTCAAAATTTGAGGGCTGCTTAATATTTGAGCAGCTCTTAAACTTTAGATTTTGTATTGTCAAACGTCACTTTTGAGCAAATTTAAGTGGTACTTAAATTTTGAGTGACGTTTCAGTATTCGGGGGTTAGTATTCCAGTCCGCAGTGAGATAGTCCAAGAACGCGCGGATTCCGCGAGATCACCTTGTCACCAAGTATAAGAAAGCTAAAGTTACAAACCATGATACAAAGAGAAAGAAATAGTTTTTTTAACACTCACCTGTCCAATAAAAGCTTAGCAACTTTAGCATGTCCGCAATGTGCAGCAACGTGCAGAGCGGTGAGATAGTCGACGGTGACGTCATCAACGGGCGCGCGTCGCGACAACAACACGCGCGCGGCTTCCGCGTGGTCGCCTTGTGCCGCCATGTGCAGAGGGGCTAGACCATTCTAGAAGGGAATATAGTCATTCAGAAACAAGGAAATTAGTCTTGAAGTCTTAGATTTAAGATTCAAGCACTGGATGGGAGTAGCATCATAAGCTTTTACCTTATTAATCTTTTTTGCCACCGACTACCGTAAGTAAAGTTATTTTCTACCTTATTTTAGTTATGCTATGATGATATCTCACACAATTTTCAATCTAGTAATCATTTTCTATTGTTTTTAAAGATATTAGCAGATCATCCATACCAGAAAAATATGTATTACTAGCTTTTGCCCGCGGCTTCGCCCGCGTTAAATTTGGGGTAACACAGTTCCGCTTGCGCCTTATTGATTTGTAATAGCAACGCTAAGTTTTCCCTTTTCTTCTCTTTCTCCCTCACATCCCACTTTTTTTGAATAAAAATTAGTCGATGTCCGTCTCCTGGTTCCCAACTATATCTGTACCAAAATTCATCACAATCGGTTTAGCCATTAAAGCGTAAAGAGGTAACAAACAAACTCCCTTTCGCTTTTATAATATAAGTAAGGATAGACGTCAACTCATAAACTAACAAAAAAAAATTTAGAGGTGGTTTATTAAAATTATATTTATAGTACTGAATATAATTTATATAAACCACCTCGAAAATTTTCTAACAAAATCTAACAAAACCCTTTCTAACAAAAAAATAATTATGAAAATCCGTCTACAGTTTGCGGAGTAATCGGTGAACATACACAAAAAAGTGCGGTCGAACGTAGCACCCCCTCCTTTTTTGAGGTTGGTTAAAAAATGGAATGTCTCTTCGTCTTTATTAAATAGAGAAAGAAAAAAACAGAAAAAAATTTGATTAGCCGGAATGACGACAAGCACTCCAAAATAACAATAAAAAATATATAAAGGGGTATTTTCACGTGAAGTTTTTATAATCTTGTCAAAACAATTTTTCACATACCTTACTCTTACTGGTAATTGGTGCACCCCTATCCAGCAAGGCCTCCACGACTCTCTCGTGGCCTGACCTGGCGGCACAGTGCAGAGGAGTCAGTCCATCCCTTGTGCGGGCCTCCACGTTGGCCCCGTTGTCACATAGTAGGGAAACCATGTTGTCTTTGCCTGTTGATATTAAAGGCGGAGCATTAGATGTTAGCTAATTAAAAAAAAAAATCGGTGAAGTGCGAGTCGGACTTGCGGAAGGAGATTTCGGTACAAATTTGGGACATAAATAATTATATCTTTTGACTGCGTAGACTTAGAGGTTTCACAGCTCCAGAGGGACTACAAATTTGAGTCTATAGTGTACTTTTCGACTCGATACCTCCAAAGACCTTGACAGACAGGCATTTACACAGATAGGCAGACAGGAGGACAACAATGTCATTGTTTAAGAGTTCCGTATTTTCTTTTTGAAGTAAAGGTCCATAAAGGTCCAGAATATCTCGTGAACTTCTTCGCGTTTCAATTATTCCTTAAAAATATCCACAGTAGTTTATTCCGCTTGTCCACGCGAATATATTCAAGTACTCTCTCTTTGCTTGGATGGTTTATATTCACAGGACGAAAAAAAGATCTACGCGATATTGGTAATACTGTTCTATAAATGTATCGCGTTTTGCGAGTCCTTTTATTTGCGCGTGAAAAGAATTGGTAAACGATCAAAACTCGTAGCCAAATTCTGGGTCGATTCAATTTATATGACTATGCAACAAGTTCAGAAGATTTCCAACTTAGCCAGCTTCAGTTGGGAGCAGCCTGGAAACTTGGCAATTATGGCGGTGATAGTGACAATAGTGATAAAGTTTCTTACCCCATTTAGCAGCGACGTGCAGCGGGCAAATGTTGTGTTTAGCAGCACAATTAACATCAGCTCCTTTGGCTAGCAGTAGCCTGGCAACTGCCTCGTTGCCGTAGTGTGCAGCTATGTGCAGCGGTGTGAAGCCAGACTTTGAAGTCACGTCGGGGTTATGTTCATTCTGGTTGAGCAAAATTTGTGGTTACGGATGATATGGTTTAACATAAAGTACATATGACTAAAAGAGTGGTGGATCTGAATGTTCATGAACGGAGAGCGAAAGGAAGGCCAAAGAAAAGATAGATGGATTGTGTAAGGAATGATATGAAGGAGAAAGAAGTAAATGATGCCATGACGTCTGATAGAGCAGAATGCAAGAAGAAAATGTGTTGCCCCGACCCCAAATAGAATGGGACAAGGACAGGAAAATGATGATAGATGATACAGTTGGAAAGAAGAATATAACGGTTCTACTAATTGAGTTTATTAAATTTGTTGATACAATCAAGTAAGACAACAACTTTTAGTGTAGATTTTGGTGTTATCAAAATAATAATTTAAAAAAACTATGATTTTAGTGTATCGTCACAATATTCCAAATCAATTATTGAATATGAATTCAGTAAGAAGCTTCAAGTTAACATGAAAGATAACACACTACAATGCACATTAGAATTCAAAGATCCTATATAGGCATGTAGCTATTTCAAACATTACATTTTTCTGAAAAACATCACAAACCTCAAGTAATAAATTTGCAGCTTTGACATCATCCTTCTTGGCAGCGATGTGCAATGCAGGCAGACGGACCCTGCCACGGGTGTCAGCTTCTAGCAGAACTGCTACCACCTTCTCATGGCCTTGCTGCATAGCCACTGCTAAGGGGGTGAAGCCATCCTGGAAGATGAAGGTATTTTAAGTGAGAAAGGCCGAGATAGCTAGGAAAACAAATGGTTATTTAACTTTCAGATTTTAATAACTTGATGACGAATTTTCAGCTGCCGAGTCACGTATGGAAACCTACCACACTGTGTATCATGCCATCAGTCAGTTTGTACTTTGGTATTTCAGTGACAAAGTCAAAGGGCGTTATTGCCATATTAGCAAACATTTTAAAATTGTTTATTCAAATAAGACGACAGAGTATTTCGAAGTTCAACAATGCACCAGACGATACGCATTCATACCAACCTTTTTGACATAATATTTTGTTTTAAAATTCGTTTATAAAAACAAAACCCTCAGCAAAAATTAGATGCTGCGTTGCTTTTGATTAATGAGTGCAGTGAACAAGAACAGTCTATATGGACACAATTTTAACACTGCCCCGCACAAAATATTAAATTAATAAAAAAAACACGAGTTTACGACACGCTACCTCAGTAGCGGGTCCATGCTAAATTAGTATGCTAATATTATTTTGTAATAGATTATAATTATTTTATTTTTAATTATAAAAAAAAATATATCTTCTACATAAAAGTGATTACGATGAATTCAAGCAATTATGTAAATTTTTATTTCAAATGTTATAATTTTTGTTATTTATTATTGTTACAAATGCATGTATGTAGTTTAACGTAACTTTAAGTAACGAAATTCATTTAATCTAAAAAGCAATTTTTTTCACATATTTTATTTCAATGTCTGTTAATACTGTAACGTCTTTTGCATTTAATAAAAGGCTTTTTTATTTTATTTTATCTTATTTTACCTCAGTAGCAAGACTCTGGTTGGCTCCATTTGCAAGTAAGAACTTCACGACCCCATCGTGGTTCTCCTGCGCAGCCATATATAGTGGAGTGAAGCCATTTTGGGATTGGATGTTGACCTGAGAAAGAAAATCATTGTTAAAACAAATGAAGATGCAGCAGCGATGACGTAGGACATACTATCAGAGCGGTGGCGGTGGTGCTATAGCAATGTCGACTAAAATTTGTAGGTCTTTGGCAGTTCTGACGGCAAGTCTAAAAACCGGCCAAGTGCGAGTCGGACTCGCGCACCGAGAGTTCTGTACAAACTTGCGACATAAACGGCCATATCCTTTGACTTCGTAATCTTAGAGAGATTTTCACAGCTCCAATCGACCACAAAGAGTATATGGTTTACATTTCAACGCCATACCCCTACGCATTCCCATGATAAAGGGTCTTGACAGACAGACAGACGGACAAAAAAGTAGTTCTATAATGGCTCCGATTTTTCCTGTTAAAGTACAGAACCCTAAAAATCTGGCAACCAGTCTTACCAAAGGGTTATTACTCAACGACTGGGTTTTGGAGGTTAGAAGAGACACAGTTTACGCTGAAAGTCGACCCCAACATAATGGACAAGGCTAAGTAGATGGTGATCACGAAAACATAGATAAGTTAATAATATTTAGTTGCTACTACGATCACGATGCCTAGCCTTTTTCCTACCTAACTATGTTCACTTCCAGTTTTGTCGGTTGCAGCTGAATACTAGTATTTTACATGAAGCCACTGCCTATCTGACCATATTGTTTTCTGGACATCTATAAATTAAAAAAAATATATATGGAAATATAATGGTAAAAAAAACTTAAGAGGCGTCAAGGGACATCCGGATGGAACGAAGTTATTATTTACTATGTACAAAAAACCTGTATACACTCAACAAAAAAAATCGTCGCGACACCACACTGTTCAATGCGAAATAGAAAGACGAAATGTAAATAGCTGGCTTGCTATCTATGAGAGAGAGAGGCAGGCAGAGAAACACGCGCACGCCGCATGGCTTACAACTATAGCAAAAAACGTCGTTACAACTTTTGGTCTTATTTTTTCCGTCTAGCCCCCTCTCGCAACGTGCGATAAGGAACTTCGTTGGAAAAATCAGATCAAGAAAAACAATATATGAAATCATATTAAATCACCCTACCAACAAAGACAGCAGAAGTGCAGATGCTCATAAATATAAAATCCAAAATTAAAATGAGTGAATTATGACTTAAAGGAAAACGTTGCACTTAAACCCAAACAGATGAATACATTCAAATATTCACCAATATTTGTGCAACACATCCGTTCAAAATATTTTTGATCACGTTGATTGGTATAAAGTGTTTTCACATTTATTATTCTGCCTGTCAGACATTTCTTTTAAGACTTCTTACGGACAGACAGATTTCATTTCTGCGATTAATATAATATGTGCGAAAATACCCTTCACGAAGTTCAAAGGTATTTGTTGTCCAAGTCATGTCCGTCAGCTCATCGTCCGTCCGTCTATTGACGACAGGCCGTGTCGACGGCGCGTTCGTGTTTCACGCGCGTCTCAAAGAGATGTCAGCAAACCAGAGGGGCTTGCCAGGGCCTCCGCCTGCCAGGGTTGCGGGTTGTTCGATAGACATACCGCGGCCCCGGAACGTAAAGGGCAATAGAAGGAACATGGGTGGGTTTTAGTCAGTAAAAGTCTGACATGCCCCCCCCCTCCGCCCAGAGCGGGGAAAGTTATTTGATGATTTCCCACCCCAAAAAAAATAAAAATAAAGTCATGTCCGTCCATCAAAGGTCCGCACTTCAAAAGGAAAAAAACAGACCCCTTATTGGATCACTTTGTTGTCCACCTGTCTCTCTGTCTCAAGACCCTTTTTCTCAAACGCGTGAAGGTATCATTGAAATCGAAACGATGTATATACTCAAGTCGGCCCCTTGGAGTTGTGGAAAAATCATATCTCTAAGTCAAAAAATTTGGTCATTTATGTCGCAAATTTGTACGGAACTCTTGGCGCGCAACTCCAACTCACTCTTGGCCGGTTTTGTTACCTGGGGATCTTCAAGTTACTAAGATATTGGAGGTTCAAAGTTGCAAAGTTCCTGACAAATTAAAAAAAAATGTCATTACTTTAAATGTCTACACTTCCTCCTTATTATTTAATGCTAAACAATGTTTTGAGTGGGTTAAGTACATTAAGTCCTACAGTGGGACGTGAATTTTTACCAAAAAAAGCTAAAAAAATGCGAGATTAATCAAACTTTAAATTGAGTCATTAAGGCATTTGCATCATAAATACAAGTTGCTTTTTAAAGACGTTACTACCTAGAAACATTGCAAGAGCTGTAATTCCATTCTATTCAATTAAGCTAATAATAGTAAATAATCAATGACAAAGAAAATCAATGCACCATAAATTTAGATAGATATTTATCACAGCCATTAGCTTAAGCAGTAAATACACAAGGGGATGTCGTCCACTACCCTTCGTTCGATACAAGGCAACTCATTAGCCTTATCGAAGATCATTCATTACAAATGTGTTGCTCATGCATCCCCAGTGAATACACATATAGGTTTGAATCAATGTGTTGATGCGCGCTTTAAAGTGAATGATTGAAACGAGAAGCGTAATTAATTCAACCTCCTTTTCCAGCTTTAGGTACATCTGTTTTAATAAGGTGCAATACTGAAATGAGATTGGATAGCTGTTGGTGCCACGGACACCTAGGCAAGCAGATACCAAGACAACAAATTTGTTTTGTCGTCAGGGTATGCACCCCTGCATTCCCTGACGGGTTTCAGGTTGTTCGAAACAGATACCGCGGCCCCGGAAAGCAAAGGGCAAAAGAATAAACATGATTAGGTTTTAATCAATACAAGTCTGACACTACCCCATTCTGCAGAAGGACTCCTAGCCTTTCTAAAAACTATGTTGGGACCGGCTTACAGCTTAACCAGGATGCAGCCGACAAGAATTTTACATAAATCGACACTCTATTTGACCTCTACAACGCAGTTAGTACTGGATAATTCAATACCTGTTACGATTGACAAAGATCTATAATTGCCAAGACTAGCGAGCTTTCCTTTTCATATGAAATAAATATTATTTTTATGAACGGCATCTCGCAATTGAATTTATGAGTTTTTCGTCTGCTTAACTGGACAATTCTTGATGCCTTGTCAGTTAGGCCTCCAGCCAGGGCAAAAACCAAAATACAAATAGACTTTTCTTAAATATAAGCATCTAAGGTAGTACTTACGACAGTTTTCCTCATAAAATCATGTGTTAAACTTACACGAAAGTGGGGAAAAATAAGTGAAATGACTCACACAGGGAGAACACTCAACTCTCAAACTACTTCTTTCCTTAATGTATCACTGAACCCAATGATTCATTGAATTACTTTCGATATACAAATAACTTGCTTTTACCAGCGACTTGGTTTGCGACATGGTACTGGGGATAATAAAATTTTCCAAAATATTTTTTGAAATTGGATCAGTGGTTCCGAAGACTATGCCTACATTCAAACTAACAAAGTTGATCTCTTTGCAACATTAGTAGTGTCTAAAACTTCGTTCATATCCAAAAGCAATTTATTCTTCTGTAAATGAGGGGTCATTAATATCTGTTATCTGCGCAATATGATGAATTGCGCAAATAATATCCTTTCCCGAAGTTTGTTTGGGTTTCACAGTCTGACCAGATGTTGCTGACGACTAATATGCCTTTTCTCTTTCTTTTGATATATTTCTTTTCTTAACGTTTCATTCGTTCCAGTTTTTTAAATGACATGTTTGTTTATATTTTTCTTGTATGCTTACCCTTGAACTTTTGCTTCGATTTTCGTTATTTTGGCAATGCTCATGTTGTTGTTTGCTTTTATTGAATTTGTTTGGTCGTTACGGTGTAATAAAATGCCTTTCATCTTTCTATTCTCTTTTGTGTTTGGTCTTTTATGGTTTTAACTTACATGATTTCACTGAATTGTCTTTTTTAGTTTCATTTTTTGGCAGACCTTGAAGAATCATATTTTATACCTATTTTCTGCAGCAGAAAAATTACTTCACGATATTATTACACATTCAGAAAGTAATATGACAAATAGCCTGAGGGACAATACTTTGTCTATAAACTACAAATAGAGGCTGCTGTTACTCCTGGGAAATTATTAAGTAGCTCTACGACGCAAATATGCGGCATATTTTATTTTACCTATGTCATCCTGTTATATATTAACAACTGAAGTACTTATTGAGTGTAACAGTAAAAGAAAACTTTCTGTTTATTAGCTGTTTGTATCAACTATATTAGAGTTGTTTTCCAGCCCAACAGGATGCAGCTGAATACCAGTATTATGAATAGAGTGACTGCTTCTGCACACAAGGCAGGTGATGATGATCTTCCTAGCCCTTTTTTCAAGAGTAATAATATAACCAGAGGATGAGGCTGGCACAGGAGCTAGTAAATTGGCACTTCTTTAGTCAGTAGTGTAGTATAAAAGGCTGACATCTGTAAGTCCATGCCCAAGGCTCGTATTTTCTTGCGACTACTTTCGGTCACCCTAGACGCGGGTCTGTGGACGGTGAGATGGGTAGCTCACCGGCCGTCCGTCTAGTAACAACAAACCGTGTCGACGGCGCATTTGTGTTGCACGCGCGCCTCAAATAAATAAATAAATAACTTGGGACAACTCACACACTTCTATCTGATCCCAAGCCAAGCAGAGCTTGTGTTATGGTAACCAGACAACTGATATACATACTTATATAATTTAATATTATAGATAAATTACACCCAGACACAGAACAAACAATCATGCTCATCACACAAAGTTTATCTTGGGTGGGAATCGAACCCACGACATCCGGCTCAGCAGTCAGGGCCACTAACCACTAGACTAGACCAACAGGCCCGTCAAAGAGATGTCAGCAAAGCCAGGGCCACTGACTGCCGGGGTTGCGGGTTGTTTGAAAGAGATACCGCGGTCCCAGAACACAAAAAGCAAAAGAAGGAACATGGATGGGTCTTCGTTAGTAAAACTCTAGCACTCCCTCCCTTCAAAGCGGGATGATATGACAACCGAAAAAAAAGGCTTGTATTTTGCCAACGGGTGGGAATTTAATCCGATCCTCCTTAGCTCCCTGAGAAAGGCAGTAACTTCTTGTTGTTACTGATAATCTCGCGGAGAGTACCTTGATGGTAAATTGGCACATACAAAAGACCCTTAACAACGCAGTGCGTTAATCAGGCTGTGGTTGATGATGAATCTGTTGTAATTAAATGAAGTATCTGCCTATCTCTAATGGAGGTCCCTAATTCTTCACTGCAATTTCTGCACAGTGTCTATGAATTGTTTGTACTTCTTACCTGTGCTTGAGTTTGCACAAGCAGTTTGACTACTGCTTCCTGCCCCGCCAGAGAAGCGATGTGCAGTGCAGTGTTGCCTTTCTTGGTAGCTGCATCGATGGCAGCTCCTCGGTCCAGCAGCTCCCGGACGACCTCCACATGGCCATCCTTGGAGGCTAAGTGAATTGCGTTTAGACCGTTCTGTGGACAAAGAGTTACAGGTTATTCTGGAGACAAAGATTTACTGGTTCTATCTTACATATCCTGACACCTGCTTATTTGAAGACCTTATAACTGCGTCAGTACACTATGGATAGGCTAAAAAATATCATTCGAGTCCACTTGTTCTATGGATGTTTGTAGTTTTCATTTTAGCAAAGGGATCAAAACTTATTATTTTTCGATTAAATAGTTAAGAAAGTTTGTAATATTCCTTCTTTTTCTTATCCCAGTCGGTCATGATTATGAAAAATATACTTTTTATGTTTATATTATCCTTTAAGCTACTGTTTCTTTATTCAGTATGATAATGTCCTTGTTTATCATTCTTGACACGTACAAACCTAATCAGATTATGTAAATTATAATTATTATGTAAAACTGGCGAAAATACGAGCTCGGGGCACGTTGGGTGACAAAAAAAAAACAAAATAACTTTTTCTCGGAGACGAATTATCTCCGAGAAAAAGTTATGTTCAAAAGGCGCTGTATAGTACAATAAATGTAATTGAAAATTAACCACAAAAAGTGGAGAAAAGGAATACAAAGCAAATTTAATATTAAAAGTCTCTACTAAAAACAGACGAGGAATTAAGACATAAGGAAGAAAAAGCATGCTGTGCCGACCTCAAATATAAGCGCATTAGAATGATCATGATTCCTCGATAATGCTGACATGACAACTCTTATAAAAACTACTTTCTCAGATCCGCCAAGAAAATTGAAGAAATCTGGATAAAAGTTATTTTATAAGAACCACAAGAGGTTAAGCTGAAAAACGCTTTTTTTAACGCCGGAGATTAGGCAACTGGATCAGTTACCGGAGTTTCTCAGATAGAAGCTAGATTTCTGAAATCGTTTTGCACCTCAAAATTGTCTGTTCCTATGATAATAACAACAATTTTATTAATTTTCTTACAAATTATTATATTATGTATTTCATTGTTAGATACACACCCACAAAGGTCTTTGAAATTGAAAAAAAAAAAACATTCTTCGGCCAGAAGAATTAATAATTTTCTCTCAATTTATTTTGGGTTGGCGCAGCATGTTGTCGTCTTTCATACTTCCCATATTACTACTCTACTTATCATCTCTTCAGACACCCTTCCTTTCTTGCCAATCATCGTTTACATAATACATTTATCGTTTATTTGGTCTTCTTCTTCTTTTATACCAGTCAAAGCTGAAATCTGTGAATCAATTTTAATTATATTGTTGTATTTATTTAATTTCTATATCTTGTTTTTAATTGACATTATGTTTTCTTTTCCCGCTATGTTATAAAATTCAATCATTTTAAAATAGTTTACAATTTTGACTTCTATAAATATTTCTGTGTTAACACCTAGTTATATGTGCATGCTGTGGTCTCCTATAATTAAAGGAACACAGTTAAAACAACCTATTGTATTTTGTTTTATAATGTATCAGTGTATCCTTTGGTGGAGATCCAAATAAATAAAGCTTTGAGTCCTCAAAACTTCTCTTTACCATCCTCACGACATTTTCCTCATTCCTCCGCACCGCCTTTAGACTTCCTTTTACGATATTGAATTCATATTCCCGAAATAATTTTCATTTACGCCCGGTGCTCAACTACACACATGAATATCGAATGGAAAAAGCTACACGAGGCCTATATTCGGCCTTGAAGCCTATTACTAAAACACATGGAAAATAGGTCAGTAGGGTACACTGTATCCCGAGGTAAGGCCAAGGATATACAATTGGGTCAAGGGCTTCATCCAATGTATCTGTAGGTACTATTCAAGGATTTTGTTGAGATGAAAGAGGTTTATGAATAAATCGGGGATTAAAAAAGCTTACGAATAAATTCTTAACTACTCTTTTTAACTTTCCTCTCCACAGTTTTGGGTCACCGTTAAGTATTTTGCTCAAAGTGATACAGAATTAATGCGTTTTAGATTGAAAAAATTTAAGATCATCTCAAAAGGTGTGTCTTATAAAGATTGTGATTTGAATCTTAAATTAATAGTAGAGTCAAGTGTGTCTTGAGGAGAAGACGAGTTTAAGGTTAATTTAATTTAAAATATACAAAGATGGATTCTTCGAGAAAAACTAGCCAAGTGTGAGTCGGACTCACGCACGGTAAGTTCTCTGCGTAGACTTTGAGGGTAAATTTGTTGTTGACAGCTCTATTGGACCATGGACTAGAGTATATGATCCCTTGGAGTTCGATACCTGCACTCGTTCCTGAGATAAAGGGTCTTGACAGACAGACATACATATAGATAGACAGACGAACAACAAAGTGATCCTAAGTGATAAGAGTTAGGTTTTTTTTTTCATTTTTAGGTTCGACCTAATCCTCCTTAATATTATAAATGCGAATATTTGTGAGGATGGATGTATGGATGTTTGTTACTCTTTCACGTCATAACGGCTGAACGGATCTTAATGAAATTTGGCACAGCAGTAGATTATAGTCTGGAATAACACATAGGATACGTTTTTTAGATCATCAGTTACAATTATATTAACAACAAAATGGAGGAGTTCTGTTTTAGTGCTAGTGATCTATTTGTACGCTTACCAAAATAAGTATTCCTAGTGAAATAATATTTAAATTAAAGTCGCTTTGTAACTTAGGCGTAAGACCCTAAACCTAGCCTGAAAATTGTTACCTAACGTTCTTAATTAATAAACAGCATTGCCTAATCACACTTTTATTATAAAAAAATACGCTGTTGGTCTGTCGCATACAAAACATCACGCAATCACAGCTTCGTTGGCACGCCATCCCGGCTTGTCACGCTAGGTCCAAAGGCAGTAATAAAACTGACTTTATGTAGCGTTATTTTAGGTTATAATCAAGGAAATATAATAATAATAGCTTAAAAGAGAACTTAAGTTTGTTCATTAAGCTCTTGAAAAGAAAAGGTTTTTGAAGCAGACGTTTGCTTAACTCTCGAATTTCCTTTGAATGCCCGGGTATTTTTGGGCTCATAATTTGTATGAGTATGATTTTACTTTTAGTTACATAATGGATGAAAAATACCCTTAATTAATCTGAAAAGCATTATTTTCTTTTTGTTCAGGAACATACCAAGGAACTTTCTAGTTACAGAGTTATTGAGGGCCCTAACTTTCCACAAGTTATTAATCTTATTCTATCTTATAACTAAATACCTCTGTTAGATATGTATTTACATACTAGCTTTTGCCCGCGGCTTCGCTCGCGTTAAATTCGGTATAACACAGTACCCGCTACCTGCAGTTTATGCCTTTGCGCCTTATAGATTTATAATAGCAATGCTAAGTTTTCCCTTTCCTTCCCTCGTTCTCCCTCATTTCTCACTTTTTTTAATTAAAATTAAAAATTGCCTATGTCCATCTCTTCCAACTATCTCTGTACCAAAATTCATCAAAATCGGTTTAGCCGTTAAAGCGAGCAGAAGTAACAAACAAACAAACTCACTTTCGCTTTTATAATATTAGTAAGGATTTTTGCGAAAAGTAACTTAGATGTTTAGACGACACGGTTGGCGCAGTGGCTGTGCGATCGACTGCTGCGCTGTGGGTCGTAGGTTATTGGTAAGGTTGTTTGTATTTGTGAGTTTACGTGTCTGTAAACGCAAACACGTTACAGGAAAGAGGAAGATAAATTTCAAGTGTATAGCAACGTTTTAAAAAAAAAACCTACAGAATTCTTGGTGACATCTTTGTCCATTACAAAGGGTCCATTTACACCTTGTATTTTACTAGCAAATGTGCGCTCTAATATTTTCGGAATGAAAAGACAAAGGTTTTTATTTGTTAAACACGGGCGAAAGTAAAGTTTATTCAAGAGGTACTTAAAGCAGAGGTGCCTGCCAGGGCTACCGAAAATCGGGGTTATGGGTTGTTTGAAAGAGATACCGGCCCCGGAACATAAAGGGCAAAAGAGGGAACATGTGTGCGTTTTAGTCGGAAAAAGTCTGATACCCTAACCCGCTCGGGCCAAATTGGGGGAGAAGTTATTTGATGATTTCCCATCGGCAAAAATATCCTAACTTTTTTGTATGAGTATGCCATATCACATAGCGTGTGTTCAACAAAATAACTCTAGAAAACTCTTTCTTTCGCTGTAGAAGGTGAAAAACTAGAATAAAGAACTAAGCTGTTTCATAAGAATACTGACACAAATTCGCACACATTTATTTCGTGCATTTCATTCTTTAAAACAGTTTGATATCTGTATTCGTGACGAGATTGCGTGCCGTGTTCAAATGTACGGAAAACGACCATAAGTTAGTCGCACAGCCGCATTTAGTAAAAACAAACTTTATTTGTAAAACAGTAGAGTAGTTTTTTCTTTGGAAGGTGGAGCGTTGACTAGGCTGTTTTTTTTGCAAATTAATATACGATTATTAGTTATGTCTTTATAGGCAGTCATATCAGGAGGAAAAACGTTTTTTTCTTTGAATAATGTATATTGGTCTACGTATCATTTACTTGCGGATTAACATGGAAATAGTTTTAGCTACATTTTATACACTGAGAATACCTCTATTTAGATTTTGTTCTAATTTTTGTACTGAAAATACCTCTGACTTTAATTCATTAAGTTTAATTTATCAGTCTTTTATTTTGACAGCTCAACAGCATTCATCAGTGAGTAAAAGATTTTTTGACACATTGCCATCTGACGTGGCAGTGCTGCTAGCCCTCTGGGCACTATTTCTGCTGACAGCGATGTGGACGATTTATTTTACGGCCTATGATTCATTTTTCATTTTGGATACTATTGCATTTTAAATTTTGTTATGAAGTAACCGGTCGGAGGCGTATTTTCTGACATGCCGTAAGCCTTCGACTATGTGCATTATGATTCACTGTTAAATAAACTGAAAAAATATGTCTACAATCGTATCATATCTTACTTACTTAATAAAACTTAAAAAAGAAACATATTTAAACCAAAATAATATGAAAAGTAAACATGAAACTATATTTTAATAATCAGAACATTCATTTGGAACAACATTCGTTCGGTGTGCCACAGGGGAGTATTCTAAGATCTCCTTTATTTATATCATACATTAATGATCTACCAAAAGGCATCCCACAACCTCTGACACTCTTTGCCGTTGATACCAACATAAAAATCTCTTTTAAAAGTGTTGATACTTTTATAAATCTAATGGTAAAGTGGCTAGGTGATATTAATTTAAAAATTAACTTGACTTAAACTGACGTAATACATTTAAGCAGCGGATCAATATTAAGACTAATTTAAGGATATACTACGATGCCCAAGCCTATTGAAGAGGAAACAACAACATTTTTAGGGACATTGACAAAAAACTGAATTGGAAAACCCATGTGTAAAAGTAAACCTTCAAACATTGTCGTCTATAATAGGAATGGAGGCATTATCTACAATCTACTATGGTTTAACAAAATTCCATCTACGCTATAGAGTAAGTGTGTGTATCTGTAGGTGTGTGAGTGTATGTGTTGGTAGAGTGTAAGGGTATGTTAGATGTTTATTTTGGGCTTAGGCCTATGGGTTAGAGCAGAAGATTATTGTATTTTTAAAATGACTAAATGTTATTTATACCCACAAAATTTATTCGCCATTATTGGCAAAGCACAGATGCTCACAACATCTATTAACACCTTACATGTCTGATTGTCAATTTATGTAAACGCATGTTTGAGAAATAAAATATCATTCTTTCTTTCTGTCAAAGACTTCTTGTACTTAAATCAAATGGATGAGAAAAACCCACAAGGCACACGACATATTTGCCGGGAAATAAACAACGAAATAAAAAGGGACACTATCAGAAAATACATAAACTCACTGAAGTACCTAATCAGGGGAAAGGTCAAATATTTTTGTCAGTATTTTCCTTGGATTGTGTGAAAAGTATATCTTACTAGCTGTGCCCAGCGGTTTCACCCGCTGTTCAGACCACTCTTACCAGTTAGGGGTTTGAAAGAAAGATAGTAGCCGATTCTCAGACTTACTGAATATGCATTAAAAAAATCATAAGGATCGGTCGAGCCGTTTCGGAGGAGTATGGGAACGAACATTGTGACACAAGAATTTTATATATTAGAAGATATATACATACTTTTTATGAAATAAGTTCTCTGTATTTACAATGTCTATCTATATATATCTATCTTCCTTTACTCTCCGTAAGGTAAATATAAATACGACAGGGCGTCTAATGACGTCACCGCCCACGTCTCGAGTGCTGCTTATGTCAAAATGACGTCACAAACCGTAGCTAACGTAGATGTTCATGCTACGCCACTGTAGTTACACAAGCTCTCATTATGCGTAGGCATAAACGGGTTCATAATCTTTCTAGTGCTCCTTGGATGTAGATAGAGCAAGGAGCTATGTTGAATATGGTGGAAATGTTCAAGAAATTAGACGTGATTAAACGGACTCATAGCGAAAGATACATATTATATTCTATGCTGTAATAAATAAGTAAACCGCTTTGGAACACCTGAAGGGTGTCAGAAGCCTTGCCGGTGTGGCAGGTTATTCGAAAGAGATACCGCGGTCCCGGGGCATAAAGAGCAAAAGAAGGAACATGGGTTGGTTTTAGTCAGTACAAGTCAACCCATCGTAACATCCCTATAATACTAGTATTAAATATCGGTGTTGCTGGTATCGATATAGGTCGGTAATATATCGGTATAGACGGTTCCTCAGTGTCATGCATTCAAATATATTAACGAAATGTACTAACATTTCGGTTATTAGATTGGAGTCCTATGTTTACACCTCATACATATTCTTAGTTACCCTGCAGCGCATCTTAATTGCCACTCGTAGCGTCAAATGACGGCACGGTATATATTTACTTACAGCATTGCTGACGTTGATGTCGACGCCCTGCTCCAGAAGGCTTATGATCTTCTCAATCTGACCGGCGCGCGCAGCCCGCAGAAATGCGGTGCTGGCATCCGCCTGGTGACAAAGAAATTACAACTTTAAACACAAAAGACTAGGAATTAATTTAGCATACCGAAAGGTTAGAGGTTGTGTTTGAAGGTTGAGCAGGCAATAACGGCCTTAAGATTGAAGAGATAAGTCACAGTGTTGCTCGTTATGTTAAATACATAGTTGTAATAGGATAGGCTTTGTCTGACTGTTAATGCAAAAATAACATCCCTTTGTTTGAAGAAGCAAGATAAATAGGAAGTTGGCAAATATAATAATATAGAAAAATAAGTTATTTAGGTTGATGTAACTGCAAAATAAAAAAGTCTAACAGCAAGGTTCAATTCTGAGAATACTTCAAAATTGCGATTTTCCTTACAATAAAGTTCTTATGACTCCAGAACGAGGTACCAAAATTTTACACTTATGTTGCTAACTTTGTTCTATCCATCAATCTTTGAACAAGACGAAAAAATCGATCCAAACCGATAAGGTTAATTTTAAAACTAAATATAACTTTGAAATACTTACAAAGACTGATCCGTTTTCTAAATTCAATACTGCCAATCCAATTTACTTTGAGGAGAATACATAAAAAGTCACTACCCACGACCCTGACGTTAGAGACGTCGAAGGTACAAAAAGGATACCTCTAGGGACCAGTGGTTTATATTCACGGCTTTTGGAACTTTCTAGAAGATGAGAAAGGGTATCGATTGGACGTAAAGGATTTGGAAGTAGCAAAGGTTGTGGTGTTAAAAAAGATACAAATGAGCAGGGAGATGTAGAAGACACTGGTCGAAATAATGATGTAAAGGAAAACAAAACTAACGAAAGTTTAGCGTAGTACCTTACAGCAACTAATTACGATCTTTAACAGCGTGATGATTAACATTTTCCTGGATTGTGGGTGCGTTTACAAACATTTAAATTCACATTCACAAACATCCAGACCCGGAACAACTAACTGTAGGCCATACAAATATTTGTTCCGTGCGGGAATCGAAGCCGCGACACGCAGCAGTCGATCGCTCCGCCACTGCGCCAACCGTTTCGTTGAATTAATTGAGAAGTATTTAAGTGTTGGATAGCCTTTGTGTTGAAGATAGATATAGGCTGTAAAATATCACGTTTCAATCATAAAGAGCTGAGCAGCGGGTGAAACCGTTGGGCATAACTAGTGCAAATTTATAACATAACACAGGTTTTCCCTTCGGAAAACACCCACACACTTTTTAACAACTCACATAACATATTTTCTATTCTTTTAAGTAGCATAGTCGTCAAGATAAATTCGGCCTCTGTTATCTAGATCATTTCTTACAAGATTCCTCTTGAGATTTGAGACGAAACAAAAGAAGCTCTAACGTCTTGAAAAAGTATCAATTTGGTGTAGATACCGCAGTCTGCTGAGGCTAAGAATTCTTTAGAGCAGTTTATTCTATCTTGTCGCATTATCTACTATATAAAAATAAGTCGGGTTTTCCTTCCTGACGCTATAACTCCAGAACGCAAGAACCGATTTCCACGGTTTTGCATTCGTTGGAAAGGTCTCGGGCTCCGTGAGGTTTATAGCAAAGAAAAGGTAGGGTAGGTAGGATAGGTAGGGTAGGTAGAAAGGTAGAAAATTGCATAGCAACGCTTCGGGGCACAGCTAGTGATACATAGAAAGAGTATAACAAAACCTCTTTGTTTCATTGATCAAGCATGGAAAGAGTTGTGGAAATATTGTAAGTTTGTGCGGCGCCCGCGGCTTCGCCCGCGTCATATCGAAAAAAAAAGTATCCTATGTGTTATTCCAGACCATAATCTACCTCTGTGCCAAAAGTAACAGACATCTATACATCCATCCTTACCATCCTCACAAACATTCGCATTTAACATTAGTAGGATCTTAAAGCAAAGATTTGGAGATATTTCTCGACGGCATGTAAGAATAAAGTTGAAGACATAGCCGGCTTAAATAACCTGACACCAGGTAAGCCACTAACTACATGAGAAAAAAAAGAAGGAGCAGAGCTTCCATTACTAATCTCTAAAAGGGATTAGTCACCTAAATCCTTACTTTGTAGGTTTTATAAATGCGAAAGTGAGTCTGTCTGTTACTTCTTCACACATAAATGGCAAAACCAATTTCGATGAATTTTGGTACATAGATAGTGGGTACCCTGGAGACGGACATAAGGTTATTTTTTAAGTGAGAAAAGGGGGAGAAAGAGGAAAGAAGAAGGAGAGAAAGATAATTTCTTTTCGATCATCACGCGGTTTAAAGTTAGTGTTAGCCCAAAGTAACCAATCCACGCGGACGAAGTCGCGGGTGGAAGCTAGTTTATAATAAGTCGAGAGAAAGGAAACGCAAAGAATAGTCTACAGATAATTTTAAAGAAAGAAAAACTACACAAAGAAATTCTACAGCCCAGCTTACAGCTTTAAGCAAAGTATTAAACTTACCTAACACAACCTGAAGAAGGTATTTAAGATTTAACTGCAGTTATAAACTACGTTAAGGTCAGCTAGCCAGGCTGTCTGGCCTCGCCTAAAAGCGGCTGATATAAGCCTGGATCGATCCGGGGTTGGAGGTCAAAAGTATAAAGTCAAAGT
Source organism: Ochropleura leucogaster (assembly GCA_958449745.1). Classification (NCBI taxonomy): domain Eukaryota; kingdom Metazoa; phylum Arthropoda; class Insecta; order Lepidoptera; family Noctuidae; genus Ochropleura; species Ochropleura leucogaster. The sequence goes on from OY288225.1 coordinate 8,521,833, forward strand.
GTGCCTACAGACGAAAATATAGCAGCTACCTACCTAGGCAGAGAAATTTTAGGACCACACACAATTTTTTTAGGTTATGAATTTTTGATGGTTACTTTTACAAGCACCTGCTTGTGTAATTTTGTTTTTCTTTTTTAACATGTTTTTTTTAGCTTCACCGGTAACTTATTTATTAAAATTTTACCCACTTTTCGGGTTCCGGCGAAGCTGAAATTTATTAAACACATTTACACATTAGTTTGGATAACAAGGCGTGGCTAACTAAGTTCGTGATTCTAATAGCAAAATAGCGGACTCCAAAAAATGGTGGAGTATTTTTTTCTAGAGTACAAATTTGTAATAGCTAATTTAAACAGCATCTCTCTTATTATTATAACTTGAAACGAAATATTTAATATGTTTGTTATTTGTTTCGAGTTTACGAAATAACAAACATGGTAAAAATCCCGTTTAACGTTTTAAGAATAACTAGCTGTTCCTCGCGGTTTCACCCACGCTGCTCAGCACCTGTTGGTCGTAGCGTGATGTTATATAACCTATAGCCTTCCTCAAGAAATGGACTATCCAACACTAAAATAATTCTTCAATTCGAACCAGTACTTCCTGAGATTAGCGCGTTCAAACAAACAAACAAACTCTTCAGCTTTATAATATTAGTATAGATGTTAGTAACGATATCAGTTTAAAGACTTGTAGCTTCTCTCTGAGTCCCTACCGCAGTCTATTATCTGGATTGAGCAATCACAAAGGTTCCAGAATTTGTGGATTATTCAGCATATATCGCGTATAAAACATTTTTTGACCAACACAAAATGGCGCCTCGCTAAATTTTAAATTGCTTTTTAAACTACGTTTGTAAAGTGAAAATTCACCAAAGCGAAAAAAAAACTATTTTTAACAACAGAAATTGGCCAAATCCAGACAAAGTAGTTTTTCAGCTAACATGTTACAGGTAAAAGCTTTTCGAACAAATACACCACAAAAGTTTAAAAATAGAACGACATTTAAAAAAAAAATAAAACGATCGTTTTAAAAAAATAATGGCGCAGGAAAATCTACGGAAGGAAATTCAGAATCCAATTGAAAAGTAGCGGCTGCCTAAATCCGTCTGGTATAAATCTAGACTTGTATTGATCCGTGTCTAGATTCAGCCGTGAAATAGAAGGCTCTGAATTGTTTATATCCTTTGCTTTTTTATTCTTGACGGATCGGTTTTGGATTACAGTAGCCAGTCTTACAAAAATATTTTATCACTAGCTGGTGTCCGTGGCTTAGCCCGCGTGATATCAAAGTTATTCCAGACCATAATCTACATATATGCCAAATTTCAGCAAGATCCGTTCAGCCGTTCTGACGTGAAAGAGTTACATAATATTAGTAAGATAGCTGCGGATTCGCCCGCGTGATATCGAAAAAAAGTATCCTATGTGTTATTCCAGACTATAATCTACCTCTGTACCAAATTTCATCAAGATCCATTCAGCCATTTTGATAAGAAAGAGTAACAAACATCCATACATCCTCACAAACATTCGCATTTATAATATTAGTAACATTTTTTTCTTTTCTATTTTCCGTGTTGACAGAAAGGACATTCAAACTCAAACTCAAACTCAAATCATTTATTTCAATTAGACCATTACAGGCACTTTTGAATGTCATAAAAACAAGAACAAAAGAAATGATGCTGCTACAGTCCCAGTCACAAGACATAATAACTTGTGAAAGTACTGTAGTTGTTGCTGTTCATTTAAACTGACCTTTTTGCTAAGCGAAAATAATACCATGAAAATTTTTGTATTTTAGTTTATTTCCTGAAAACCCATCACAACATCACGCCTGTAATCTCTGAAGGGTTAGGCAGAGGCGTACCAAATAGTACACCCAAATATTAACAGTTGTTTTTAAGTCCCTTGTATTAGGGGGCGAGCCATAAACTCTAGATTCCGTTATTACTACTGAGAAATTCCTGCTGGAAAAACCCAATAACACTTTGCCCAACCCGGACGTCGAACCCAGGACCTTATGATCAGCAGTCTCGCTAGCCACCATTAAACCAACGAGACAGTCAGGAAAGCAAGTTTTCTATAATCCTATTTTATTACAGAATACATAATTTTAACGCTAAAAGCTATTCATGGGGATTCCCCGTAGTTAATGTCATTAGAAAGCGTTTACCTTTCTGAGAAAGCCATGGATGGGGTGGGCTGGCAACAGTGGAATAAAGTTTGTAACTTAGTGATATTTTAAAAGGCTTTGCTCAGTTTGATACTTTTTCGTTACATATAATCCAGTAAACACACGATTTTACAAAAATAAACTCTAGTTTCGTTTAGGGTAAGATTGATTTTCCACCATCTCAAATCTCTTTCAGTGGACAAAAGGAGCCTCTTAAATTTGTTTGCATGGTTTATCCACTTTTTAAGTATTGGCGCCCAAGTCGGCGCCAAATAAATGAGCCAAAAAATAATGTTTTAAATGTGCAATACCTTGATGACAGCCTTATAAAGAATAATTAAAGCAAAGCGACAGATTATGTAACTTCTAAAGATTTTTATCTGCATGTTATGATTTTGGCGCCCAACGTGGGACAAAACAAAACACAAACGTAAGTAAATCAAAAGAAAACGAGTACCTGAAATAACAACATATTTCAATTCAGGGGGCTTAGACAAAGTAACAATTTGAAAACGATAACGAAGTTCGAAAAGACTAAAATGTATGAGATTGACATAAGCCGCGCTAAGTCACGTGGTAAATCGACATCGTTATCGCAATTTGGTAGACAATGTTACATTTCATAACGAAACCATAAACATTATTATTATTCAAGTAAGACAAGTAGCACTTTCAGTGTTCGTCTTCGCCTCGATCGTGATCGTCAATAAAGATAACGAAACGAATGCTAAAACGTTGTAGTTATCGAAACGATATGTCGGGATATATGCTACTACAAGAACATTTAAGAAGTTATGCATGGATCTAAAAGCTCATGCAGGATTAAAAGGATCCCCTGAGATTCCCTTGGAAATAAAGGTAAGAAAATTTACATTAATAAAACAATATAAGTACTAGGTTTTGCAGGTAAGTAGGCACCTACTTAATGTTGTTGGTTGTTGTTCCTCATAACTTGAGTTAAAGCATATTCGTCTGGTTAATTATGTATATTATAGGTACCTACTATACAACAAAAATATTGTTGTACCACACAATACTTTATTTTAACTGCTGTATAGGTAAAGTCCCTAAATAATCGACCCAGCCACCCTTGTTGCCCTCCCTCAATGACGCCCTAAGGCGAGGTCCATCCAGGCGCCGGGCGCCGCGAGACGACTCCGGTCCACCGTAGATGCGGGCCTGTAAACGGTGAGCAATGGGTAGCTCACCGTCCGTCCGTCGATTGACGACAGGCCGTGTCGACGGCGCGTTCGTGTTTCACGCGCGCCTCAAAGAGATGTCAGCAAAGCAGAGGGGCTTGCCAGAGCCTCAACCTGCCGGGGTTGCGGGTTGTTCGAAAGAGATACCGCGGCCCCGGAACGTAAAGGGCAATAGAAGAACCATGGGTGGGTTTTAGTCAGTATAAGTCTGACATGACCCCCCGCGCCGCCCAGAGCGGGGAAAGTCATTGGATGATTTCTCACCCGAAAAAAAAAGGCTAGGTCCATACCCCACAGGGGGTGCCCTTAGCGAGCGGTCATTTAGTATATTGTAGTCTTTGTAGCCTTGGCTGGGTGCCTTAATTTATTGAGGTCACTACAGGCAAGTCCGGTTAAAAGCAGTATAACAACTCAAGAGAGTTGAACTGCGAATGGCCCAACATAAAATAAGGATAATAATATGCTTATGTGCAATAACAATACATTTATAACTTAAATTAAAAACAATATTGCAAACTATACAATAACGGTAATACATAAATAAATAAATAAGTACATATAATCATCAATCAACAGACAGGGAACCTTCCTTTATTCCTTTCTTGAACACTTCTAACGAAGGACTATCACGCAAAGAGTATGGAAGTGCATTCTACAGACGCACAGCATGAACAATAAAAGATCCATCATATCAATAGGTAAACTTATCAATGTATTATTATATTTTTCAGGAGCTGTGTGCTAAGAGCACACAGCTCCTGAAAAATATACTTTTTAGCTACTGGGTCACACCACAAAATTGTGGGTGTGGGCCAGCATTTGACAACAAGTCGCTGCATCAGGGAGGTTGTGAACGCCCTTAATCACAGTTGGATGGTCAGCAGGTGGATAGTGTTCCTATATTGAATGCAGAACCAGGATCCCAGGTAGAGGTGTACACACGACGTCATGTCCAAGCCAGGTCTTCTTAAGGCTCGTTGGAGGTGTATGCTTCGACACAGAGTTCTTCACTATCACCCTTACATAGCTAGCAAAATCACTAATGCATGTTGTGTGCTGCACAACATTGCATTAGATGCTAGAATACCACCTCCAAGTGATATGCCAGCTGCAGGGGTACAAGATAGTGAAGATCATGCTGTACAGTATAGCACCTCCAATGAAAACCAAAACGATGTAATTCGAGGCAGGGCTATGCGCAATCGTTTAGTTAGTAGGATGTAATCTAATATATAAAATTCTCGTGTCACAGTTTTCGTTCCCATACTCCTCCGAAACGGCTGGACCGATTTAAACGAAATTTTGTGTACATATCGGGTAGGTCTGAGAATCGGCCAACATCTATTTTTCAGACCCCTAAGTGAGCAGCGGGTGAAACCGCTGGGCACAGCTAGTATTTATATATATATTAATTATTATTTTATATCTACAATCAGCCTCTTGACTTTAATCAGATTTAATGTTACTTGGAATGTAAGTAGGATGTAATATAGGTGAATAAATAAAAATTACTATTAAATATTTTAATATTTTTATTAAGCCACTTGATAAACTCTATAACATTTTTTTTCTCTCTAATAACATAATAATTATATTAATCAGTCTTCATACGTCAACTGCTGCAAACTTAACATCTTAAACAGCTTTAGGAATTCCTCACCTCGCAAAAGTCTGAGATGCAGAATGCCTAAGGCTTCGGACATACATACTAAAAAACCTTTGATTACTATAGCAATAGGGACAAGACAATTGCTGAACTACTCATTGTACAGCTTTTCTGTATTGTCCCTACTGCGATAATAGTCAAGCCAAGCTTGAGCGACGTTTAGTAATGAGCTAAAACCTGGTTCCGTTCGTGCTAAATCTCCAATGCTCTTGGTGGAGCCTAATCCGGGCTTCCTCCAGCTCCAGGCGTCGTAACTCCACGGCCGTAAACTCGCTTACGGCGGACGCGCAAAAGAGGACGGTCGGGAGAGGCAGCTGTTGACTGCAGTGTCGCTGGCGCCCTCAACCGCGGACGACGCCTGGTAAATGGAGAAATAGCAGACGTGCAGGGGGCAGGTGGCCGCCTTCGCCTCGTAGACTTCCCCGGGGGCACTGCAGGGGTTGGCGGGGACTGGGCTGGCGGGGATGGCGCTGCCGGGGCTGATGTGGCTGGTGGGGCTGGCGCAACAGTCTGTCATCGTTGAGCCGAAGTCTGATTGAGCACGAGCGGAAGCCAATTATTTGAGGGCTGTGAAGTGGATAGTTCTGCAAAAGAAAATGAGTGTTATTTTGGACAGTTTACTGATCCTTTGTTTGTTAATTTTTTTTTCTTAAATCAAATCCTGCTTATATTATAAAATGTGGAGGTTTGGAAGTTTAATAGTTACTCAATCATACAAAAACGGCTGTACAGATTTCGATGAAAATTGGCACACATGTATAGAATATAAATAGTAAAACTGAGGTTCTCTACAAATTTTAGATAATTTTATATTCCACATAATACACAACAAATAAATAGTATACTAGCTGTTGCCAGCGGCTTCGCAAATAATCGGAATAAAAACTATCCTATGTGCTAATCTGGGTTTAAACTATCTGTGTACTAAATTTTATCCAAATTGGTTCAGTAGTTTTTGCGTGACAGAATAATAAAAATCCTTCCATCCAAACAAACTTCCATGTTTATAATATTAGTAAGAAGTAAGATTTTAAGTCTTTAGACTTACCATCTACAATTTCCAAATAATCTTGGGTGACGGGATCATCTTGGGCGGCAGGATCATCTTGTGAAGTATTTATGGATATCTGAAAAAAAATATCAGTGGTAGATTTAATAAAAATAAGTGGTAGATGTACGTCAAATTATTTATTACTGAACAAGTTTATTATTTTTAGTACGTTTTTATGTAAAAATTATAGCAAAGTTTTTTCAGTCATATATGTTTAACAAAGTTAAAACTAATTTAACAAAAAATAAAATGTTGTCTTTCATGTTAACTGAGTAAAGTTACTTGGTTGACCAATGTTTATAGGAATATTTTATAAAACATCTGCCTTGAAGGTGGTACTTACATTAAATCCTAGCTCTTCTACAGAGTTTTGTCCTGCTACTGCTAAAGGACCCATTATAGCCAGCACTCTTTCATCGCTAGCTGATAATGTTTGCCCGCTTGCTGGCCCACCTCTAGTCCCACTTGCATGATGCTTTATGGCCAATGCCTTTTTTTTTGTCTTCGACTTCCAATCCACCCAAACCTTTGTTGAAAAAAAATCAAACATTTTTATTATGACTTAAAATACTTTAGCGGCTCTTTAAATGTATGATTGCACTTAAATAAAACGATTTTAGTACGGCGATCGCCAACAACTCACTTACCTATTCTTATTAGTAAATAAAATTTGAAAACAGCATTAAGTAACTCGCGGGATTGATCCGATTTGATTTTCTTGACTGACACTGACAGCAAAATTTTCGATACCAAAACCAATATTTTTGCTTTTTAGCGCAAAAAGATATCGATGACGAACTTAGATATCGTTTCGATACGAAGCGATGTTACTTTGTCTAAGCCCCCAGTAACGAACACTTATTAACTCATCCCAACGATATAGTATTTATGACCATATAACAAAGACTAAGCTCAAATAAAATGTATCCCTACCGCGTGGTGACGTCATAAGCGCCTAGAAACGGTTTTATTATGATTATCGCCCTTTGTAATGGTCCCTTATTTTATATATTGCCTCATAGTTGTGAGACACGAGGAAAAACTGGAGTAGGGTAACACACATTTAATATAATACGCCAAACGTGGATTGAGAAAACAAGACATACATGTATTACTTTTTCTAAAAAAGACAGCATATTCTATTCTATCCTATTTTAAAAAGAAAGAAGAAATTAGCGACCTACTCAAGTAAAAAGCAAAGAAAAGAGACAGAACTTATCAAATACTTATGTTAAATTCAATTTAAAACAACATCAATATTGTTTATTGGGGCATAGAAGAACGCTGCTACCTACCTTATAATTACTAAGTCGCAATATTCAACACCCAAAGGTCAGTGACCTGTACGCGAAAGCCAATCTCAGTCGAATCATTGATCCAGAAACCAATTTAGAAGTAACGATCAATCTAGCTTGCGACAACTCCGGACGGATCAATTTACAAAGGAGAATGAGCAGATTTGCTCCATCCCCCAAAGGTGTACCTACTTGGGCAAGCCTCGCTTGGTGCAGTGACTTAAGGTAGCGGAAGCATTCCGTGCTCTCCGGCAGAAGCCAGACCACAGCATCACACGGCAGCTGCAGTTGTCCTAGGGCGTCAATTGTCGTACTACGACTTCCGTATACGACTGCCGTGCTGCTTTGTCTGGCTTCGCTTGTTAGCCAGCTACCATGCTGAGCAGAAGTATGAATATGGGTTATGTGCAAAGGACTTCAATCATTATTGTACACAGAAATATCGGCCAGAAAGGAAAAGTACTGGCCTCTACAGGATCGCAAATCGCGTGACAGTCACGCGGTATCCGCGCGATTACCTCAGAATGAATATGGTTATGTAGATATGAACGAGCGGAATCCGCGCGGTTCTTCCTTGTTTTCCTTTTTATATTTGAAAATTTACATTAATAAGTAACCTGGGGGTTAATCGTAAGCTTTCTTGGAAACACCAGAAAAGGTTTAATTCTTAAACGGTACTGATTCTACTTCTAGCCGCCACTGAAATATTAGAAAGTACAAAATGTTCGACACCTGAATGGTGTCTTCGAAAGAAAAGCAAGCCTTGCTTTCCTTCCTTTGGTATTTGATTCATTATTAGAAATAAATACAAATTAAATTAATCTTTTGAAAACAATCTATCTATACAGGGTGTATTATAATAACCGCATTACCTCTTGTCTCAGACCATGAAAATGAACAACTTTTTTATGAGTTGGTTAACTTTTTTTTAGTTTAACTATAATATCCATGTTTTTTAGCTGGGAAGAGGAAGTGGCGGTACAAACTCCCCAGCAACACATCTGCCTGTCAGGTATAAAATTTCGTTATCACAAGGTAAATATAATAGAATTAATTCATTGACACATGTCAACTAGCAAACATCAATTTTCAAAAAAAAAATACCTAAACATAAATAAATCCTGCAGTCTAACAGGGTGTGCTTACACGTGCAGTGAAGAAGTCACAGATGATAAACTTAAGGTATGTCTCTAATATATCGCCGCGCAACGAAATGTCTTTAGTAATTTTGTTTATAACCTTTGATAAATAAAACATCCCTTAACGAAATGTAAATTTTGTACCCTTCCCCGTTACTTTCTTTACACGCGAATTAACAAACATTCAAATCTCTCCCTCAAAACCTAAACCACAGTAATTACTCCCCACTTCAATCAGTTCGAGCCACTGCATGACACTCAATATTCTGAGTATTTCGGAGACTTCAAATACTGCCTACCCCACGAAATTAACAGGCGAGCGGTTTCTTATAGGAATCTCAACGAGCTGTAAAAAGGGGGGTGTAAGACCACCACAACCAATTATTTTAACCACTAAAAGCATGGCGTGAAGATTTTAATTACTATGTAAAACAAAAAGTTGGGGTCAGACATCTTTTGAGTGGACAAAATAATGATGTAAGAACATTGTATGGGGTGTAGGGGACTAACACTTTTCGCCAGATTTTTAAGAAGCGTTCTCTAAAATTGTAGATAACTTTTGTAAAGAAAATAGCTTCAACATTTAAAATAACCCCTTTTTTGCATCGGTAATAAAAAGTAGGGGTTAAACTTTGAGTTATACGTAAAGGATAGTGACCACCTTTCAAAATGGAGTCCCAAAAACAAACCCAACCTTATGCAGTAATACTCCAGAAAAAAACCTTAATTTCATAAAAACAACTTACAAACATTCAAGGTTTTGAATCTTTTTCTCCCCTAGGTTTGATTTTTCTAGTGTATTATAGTTTGACTGAGCTCTAAGACTTGTTATATCTGCCTGCCATCCTGACATGTTTTATTGTGTTGTGTAGCCCAGTTATTCTGTTTTTTTTATTCATCCACGCATACAAAGTAGCAATTTTAAGCAAGTAAGTTGCGTTATCCTTTATAATAAAACTAGCTATCGCCCGCGGCTTCACTCGCGTTAAATTTGGGGTAATACAGTTCCCCTTGCGCCTTATTGATTTGTAATAGCAACGCTAAGTTTTCCCTTTTCTTCCCTATTTCTCCCGCACATCCCACTTTTTTTTAATAAAAAGTTAGCCTACGTCCGTCTCCTGGTTCCCAACTATGTCTGTACCAAATTCATCAAAATCGGTTAAGCCATTAAAGCGTGAAGAGGTAACAAACAAACAAACTCACTTTCGCTTTTATAATATTAGTAAGGAAGTAAGGATAGTATTGTATTGTATACCGGGCTGGTGTCCGCAACTCCACATCTGAGGCGCGTATTTTGCGTATGGAGTAAGGATAGTAAGGATTCATAAAACAAAAAATAAATAAAAATGTGTTTATCAAAATAAAACATGACAGAAAGTGCATTGAATTTTATGACTTGTGCTGCTCACCCATGTTATTATCATGATGTTATCACACCATTCAGTTATGTGTGTGCATGACAAACATCCATTAGAACTTGAATTTTATATCAGTGTTAGAAAAAGTTTATTGATAAAAGTTTTATCAACAGGGCGGGTTTTAGTCCGTTAGATCCTGACAGATACCTCCACCCGCCCCAGGGCAGGGGGCATCCATGAGGATTTCCCCCCCCAGAACAAATAAAAGGTAGTGAAAAGTAATATGTACAGTCAGCAAAAAATAAAGTGACCAGGCTCGTCAGATATTGTCGATTTTTCTTATGCCGATGTACATATTAAACTCAAATTCGAGACATGTCATGAAATGTTTGTTTTCCATTAAACAAATTAAAAAAAAAAACAACTGCGTTTGACAAGTTTAGTCTGGTTACTAATCTTTTTTGTTGACGGTCCTATTCAACTTGTTGAAAAAAAGGAGAATGGCCAAAAAACCTAGTGTTAATTAAAAAAAGATAAACATAATAATATGACTGTGGGGTAAAAAGATCCGATTGATAACCTATACACATACATAAAATTTTTTATATTACATTACTGCAAGATCAAAAAAAAAATTGACCCTTATTAAGATTTGTTCACCGTATCGTGAGTGCGTTTACAAACGTTTAAACTGTATGTACATAAACAGCCATCTGTACAGAACATTGTACATTTACATTTAGAAGAAAATTCCTAATCCATTACAATATTTGTTTCAAAAACTTCTTTGCTCACCAACGTCAGTAAAGCAATTAATGTGGTTGAACTGTCAAAATAAATGTCATTGTTAAACTTGTTACGTAATAACCCTGCTAGTGTTATGGCAAAACTTGCCAGAGGCTCTCGTCCACAAGTAGACTGTTGATTGAAAGATTGATGTTGCTTCTTATCCTTGTTAAATATTAGTGTGTGAGATAGATGGATGGGGTGTGTATGAGAGATTATGGTAAAGAATAATGGCAAGGATGATGGAGATGTCTCAAAGATACAAAGGTGCTACGCTGAGTTTAAATAAATTATGTTATATGGTGTCATTATTTTATAGGCTGTCACTTGTAGATCTTTGACAGTCGTAACAGTAATTAGGAGTTGACAAAACTGACAACCAGTTATAGAAAGGGGTATCGTATTATCCAATGACTTGGTTGTGGAGGTCAGAGGCAGTAGAAAAATATAAATCATCGATTTGTCGTCGACTTTCTACTAACCTAAGTTCACCCCTATTTCGAGGGGTAGATGGTACAAAGAAAACTTTATACTTTCATTCATATTAATATCTATTGTACACCTATAAGGGACATTAAAGGTCTTACTAAGCGTAAAATTAGGGTCGCATAAAAACAAAAAAATACAAAAAATGTGAACTAAACATTTTTTTAAATCGTTTTAAGATTAACTTAGAATAAACAATGTTAATTATATATAAGGCTGGTTTTTCAATAGTCAGATAAGAGCAGGAGAATGAAAATGGCGGTTTGACAGCTCATCTTTAAAAAATATGTCAAACTGCTATTTTTATTTCTCAGATAAAAGTTATCTGACTATTGAAGAACCAGCCCATAGTGCACAAATAATATGGCAACAGAAAAACAATGCTCGAAATTATGAAATATATCCCAAAATAATTCAGCGGGCCTGAAAAGGTCATGGCACAATTCCTATGATGGTCATAAATTACAAACAAAATATATTTTACCGTTAAGTGACTATTCATAATATAAACTATGGTTGTATCCATTTTACGAATTGCTACACATTTATTATTCTATTATGATTCTGCCAAACCAGCCATTACAGGCCCTATTCTTTAGCAAATAGTGATTATTTTGCAATAGGATATTTCAACATAAATTGTTTTTCAATGGCTTGCCAAGCGATTCAAATGTTTTCAATATAATATGTTTTCGATACTTTAACAAATTCTCTGTGATAATAAAACTGAGTTTAATTTAAAACTAGTAATTATTTAAAGAGATCCATAACGTATTGGATAAAAAGGAATATGCGTCATAGACCTGAATATTACTTTGATCAAACCTGTGGAAAATTCTATGAATAAACATTTTGAATGAATTCAAACTCCCAATCCAAATTTATTAGTCTTGTTATACCTAGGTACCTACTACAACTTCTCTAATACTTAAAAACCGGCCAAGAGCGTGTCGGGCCACGCTCAGTGTAGGGTTCCGTAGTTTCCCGTCCGTCACAATAAGTGTTCCCAATTATGAGGCCAACCGAACAATTCGGTAATACCCGATCCAATGTAATAAGTACTTACAGCGCCATCTCTCGGGGAATTGGGTTACTAATTAATACAAAGACGTGCAATTTCGGTGGTAATTTTGGATTGCGAGAACCGATTTCAATAATTCTTTTTTTGTTTGAAAAAAGATACGTTCAGGGTAATAAAATATGTAAACAAAGTTACAAAAATGCTTGCATATACGATTATACTACAAACTTAGTCCAGAAATTATTTTGTACAACTTTTTGTCTTTTTTGTACAAAAACTGTTGTGTCAATCAAGTTCAAAATAATTTTCATAGAAAGTCCTTATAAAGTTCTACTTTTCAGATTTTTTTCATATTTTCTAAACTTATGGTTCAAAAGTTAGAGGGGGGGGGACACATTGTTTTTTACTTTTGGAGCGATTATTTCAGAAATTATTGACATTATCAAAAAATGATCTCAGTAAACCCCTATTAATTTTTAAATACCTTTCCAACAATATATCACACGTTAGGGTTGAAATTAAAAAAAAAATCACTTCCCACTTTACATATAGGGTGGCTACCCTAATAAAACATTTTTTTCCAATTTTTATTTTACCACTTTGTCGGCGTGATTGATATACATATTGGTACCAAATTTCAGCTTTCTAGTGCTAACGGTCACAGAGAATAAGCGAGGACGGACGGACGGACGGACGGACGGACGGACAGACAGACATGGCGAAACTATAAGGGTTCCTAGTTGACTACGGAACCCTAAAAAGGTTAAGTTATCCATAAATTAATTAAAATAAACAAATCGTTTTTTGCTTTTTAGTTTATACCAAAGGTCTCTTTACATAATATAACATCACGGTTTGTAATTCCCGAAAGGATAGGCAGGGATTTTTGAAGGTAGGTCAAAGAGAGAATCTTTTAAGTGATTACCTAGGCAAGTGACAGTTATTTTTAATTTTAGTCAATCTATAACACAAATACAATAATTTTGAATTGAATTTCTAATTACAAGCACGAACAGATAAATAAAAAAATATATCTTCTAAACTTACTCCTCCAAAGTAGGTAGAGTTGGTTTATTTGATTTAATCGTTAATCATTTAAGGCTTATTTACACAATTAACATTATTATACCTATCATCACTATATCATACCATAGAGATATCATACCATATACTATACCATACAGTTGTAGATTTTGTTGGTCATCACCAACAAAATCTACAACTTTTGCAAGATTGAGAAAGAATTTCGGTAGCTTTAATCAACTATCGATACCCCTATTATAAACTCACTTTGTCTATGCCTACGGGCACAAAGTCAAGTACCAAACACAAAACCAATTTATCCTTCTACCTTTAGAAATGGCACGTACATCAAATTGTATAAAAAAAAAACAAAAAGTTTCATAAAAAAATATCTCTTATTAATAAGTCAGTTAACCCTATTTGCCTGCACAGCACAGAATGCACGCGAACAATTATACACACACCCTAGTCAGGGGTGCAACCCTCTTACCCTCTGTATGCAAGAGGGTCCCCTTAGTCATTTGTGAATCAATAGAGGTGTTTGCTTTGGATTGTAGTCTGTTTTGGGTTGTGTCGATATTTTTTTGGAATTTGTGATTCGATAATTTTGGGTTCAATATTTTTTTCGATTACCAAATGTGTTTTCTTTCGTTTTTGAATCTAAACTGTCTTAAACATTAACCACTATTTTCGAACAAACTCTCTGATTTTATTTGGTGAATAAAACATATTAAGGGTGGGTCAAACAGATATGCTTGTAACTTTCTAAGAGACGATTTAAAAAGGTTATTAAAAAAATATTAGCATTAACAGTAGATTACAAAATAAAAATTGAGACTGATTATTCTACAAACAACAAACACGTGTGTTGCAAAACAAATAACCAATCAACTAACAGTATCACTTCAACAACAACATACAATAACATTTAGACACGATAGTATAAGAGAGGATATAAAAGTAGGGGAAGACCAAAGAAATGTTTGCCGAAATAACGAATCAATCATTTAACACCATCACTCCTACATATTAAAATAAAATATACAGCAATACTATTCTGAAATAAAATAAGTTCATTTGGCACACGCCACAACTGCACACAACTTTTTTTTTTAAAACGTTGCCCCGCACTAGGAATTATCTCCTGTATCGTAGGTGCGTTTACAAACATTTAAACTCACATACACAAACAACCAGACCCGAAACAACTATCTGCATGTCATACAAATGTATGATCCGTGCGGGAATCGAACCCGCGACACGCAGCACAGCAGTCGATCGCTCAGCCACTGCGCCAACCGTGCCGTCATAACGTAATATTAAACAAAGAAAGGTATTAATCAAAAGATTTATTTTTAAAGCAGATATCCCAAACACGAGAGCTATTCACAGGGGCCTCCATTATCCGACAAACCGAAATCGATAATGCCACAGGGGTCATGCTCGTAAATGTCAATGTGAGTACTCTGGACGAATGATTTATTTCGACCGTGTCTCTGCCCATTTATTAGGGAAAAGAAGTATCAAACAGAATATTTGACGGGCCTGTTGGTCTAGTGGTTAGTGGCCCTGACTGCTGAGCCGGAGGTCGTGGGTTCAATTCCCACCCAGGACAAACTTTGTGTGATGAGCATGATTGTTTGTTCTGTGTCTGGGTGTGTATTATCTATAATATGTATGTATTTATAAAAATATATAAGTATGTATATCAGTTGTCTGGTTACCATAACACAAGCTCTGCTTAGCTTGAAATCAGATAGCCGTGTGTGAGTTGTCCCAAGATAAAAAAAAAAAAACCGAATATGAAATAAAAATAAATAAAAATAAAAATAAAAATGTTTATTTCATCAACTTATACGTCTTACATAATATGTGTGTGGAAGCACCTTTTAAGCAATGATATGCTTGTGTTAGGTGGTTCCGCTCTTCCATTTTGCAATAACTGAGTATAAATGCTGTGAGATAAACAAAGATAATCTAAAATAATCTAAAATAAGCATGCAGTGGACGATGGGCGAAATAACAACGCGCGCGATGTAATAAGTGTGAGGTGTGTCTGCGTGTGTGCGTGTGTCTGCTCGTGTGCGTGTGTCTGCGTGTGAGTGTGTTTATGTGTGTGAGTGTGTGTGAGTTGGTGTGTGAGGATTTCAGGGGTGTGTGAGTCATTTTCTGTCTGTCTGTCTGTTTTGGGGTCAGTCCTACGACTATGTCTTGGGGTCGGAAGACACTGTAATCAGTATCTTCCACTGACTGTAGAGGTCCCTAGTGACCAGTCACGTAGCAGTATGTAATATTGATTCAATTTCTGTGTAGCTTTTGGTTGCTAACCACTGTGTGAGGGTCTTTCGACAGTCACGGTAATTCATTGGGTAAATGCCTAATTCTTTGTTTAGAAAGTTATATATGTGGGTCGACTGTCTATTATATTGTCTAGCAGCGAATTTGGTGTTAACAGGTGTAAGTGGAGCTACTCTGTTCTTCCTCCTAGCCACTGTCTTGGAAGAAACGAAAGAGAGTGACTTGTGCTTTTTCAGGGCTATCTGAAGGATGTATAATTTCCTGACTGATAGGAGGTTTGAGTTTAAATAGAGACTTTCTGTGGGGTATCTGAGTGGCTTGAAAAACATGACTTTAAGAAGGGCCCTTTGTGCTCTTTCAAGTTCGAGAAATTTGGTCTTGGTTGCTCCACCCCAGACTGGTAAACAATACATTAGGATTGATTGACCCAGAGATAAGTAAATTAGGTCGATCAGTTTTTTTGTCGCAACGTGCCGTAGTGTTTTGAAAGTCCAGATCAATTTCCGAACTCTATTCATTATAAGCTCTACGTGGAGGTGCCATGAAAGTCTTTGGTCCAACATTACTCCCAAGTATTTGGTGTGAGTTACTTTATTTATTGTTAGACAAGAGCAATCAGGGCAAGAAGGGTTGAGGCAGTTATGGATTTTGATCCGGAAATCCTGTGGCGGCTGGGTACGATTGGACTTGGTAAAGCAAATGAAATTTGTCTTTGAAATGTTCAATGTTAGAAGGTGATGGTCTAGCCAGGCAGCAACTAAAGTCAAGGCATGCTCAGCGGTTCGGCCAACGCTGTCCCAGGTTTCACCTGAGAAGACAATAGCAGTATCGTCAGCGTATGAGAAAAATTGAGCCCCGTCGATCTTCATACTGCAGAGGTTATTAATGTAAATGAGGAACAGCGTTGGCCCGAGCACACTACCCTGCCCGACCCCGTATGTGACAGATATCTCAGAACTGATGGCTTCCCCTATTTTCACCACATACTTGCGCTCACTCAGATAATTTTCGAATAGTTTGAGGGGGGTCCCTCTGACGCCGATGGCTTCGAGTCTGTGCAGAAGCGTGGGGACGGAGACTGTGTCGAAGGCTTTTTTGAGGTCGAGGAAAACAGCCAGGCACTTGCCACCACCGTCCACCTTGGCAGTGACAGTGGAGGCAAGCGCCAGGACTGCATCCTCGGTGCTCATTCCCTGCCTAAAACCGAACTGTGAGGGTGAGAGAATATTATTCTTATTTAGATAATTCGTTAAACGTTGATTTAATAATCTCTCGATGATTTTAGACAGGGACGGAAGGACAGAGATTGGTCGGTAGTTCGAGGGGTCAGCCTTGTCCCCACCCTTGTGCACAGGTGTAATTACAGCTTGTTTTAGTGCAGTAGGGAATGTACCCTGGTCAAAACAGAGATTTGCAAGACGGGAAATAATAGGGGCAACGATGGTCTGGGAAATTTTTAAAAAGCTGATAGGAATTTTGTCCCAGCCGGTAGCACTATCAGATTTCAGACTCCTAATTACGGTTCTCACTTCATCAGGGTCTGTGTCTAATAACATAAAAGATGAGACCAGCGGGTTTGCGGGAGTTAATATTTTAGGGTCGATTATTGATACCCTCTTGGGGTTGTTTAAGATGTCGTCAGCAAGAAGTTGACCTATAGTGCAAAAGTATTGGTTTACTCCATTTACCGAATCACCTGGTGTAGGGGTTAAATTTAGTAACTCCGAGTTCTGCGCTTTTGCTGGTTTTCGTAAAGTAATTTTGTTGATGGTGTGCCATAGCTTTTTAGGGTTTTTTTCGGCCTTTTGTAGCTGGTCTCGGTCGTATTTCCGTTTTTGTTTTTTGATTAAACCATTGCAGAAGTTACGATATCTTTTATAGGTGATTTTTAGAATGTCATTGAGTGGGTCCAAATTTAGCTTTTTTTGCATACTATTTCTGTTATGTATACATCGTAGTAAACCGATGGTCATCCAAGGTTTAATCAGTCTATTTTTTAACGGGATTCTTGTGACGAGGGTGTTGGCTATAAGACAATTTTGCAGTAGAGTTATTAGATTGTTTGCTAATATTTCAGGGTTAGTTTGCTTTAGTAATTCTTGGGTGTTACTGGTTTTTAAGAGATCTAGTGCGTTTTCTAAGTTTATGGTCGTTCTTGTTTTGGTAACTTTATATGTGTTTTTCAAATTGGATAATTTTAAGAATATCATTGAATGATCGGTGATAGTAGTGTTAATAATTGATATAATTGCGGATTTATTACCAGGTGTCAGTTTGAGTATGAAGTGGTCCAAGCAGCTTCTGCCTCTAGTGGGAAGTGAATGTCCGGGAAGTAGGCTATGCATAGCTAACATGTTTAAATAATTGAGCCTGTTTGATCGTTCGTAAGATTGTTCGTCTTGCTTATAGATTAAGTTTATATTAATGTCTCCCGTGATTATTATATTTTTACATGACGCTATGGTCATTAGGTGGAGGTTTAATGAATAAATGAAATCATCCGCATTAGTTCTTGATGGTGACCGATATATACCTAGGATTATGAGGTCGGGTATAACGTTAACCTGTAGGCAAGAAGCGTGAGTTAATTTGATTTCTTTTATTTTTGTTTTGTGTCTGTTATTTACAAAGGCGACGACTCCGTCGGCTTTGTTTACGTGGCGGGTGGTGTGGTGTGTCGAATAATTTGTCAATTGTGGAATATTTTTGTTTTGGTTCAGTCTACATTCACTTAAAATTATGAGGTCAGCGTTAAAATTTAGGTTTATTAGGTTTAATTGTAAGTCATTAAAGTTGGAATAAATACTTCTGATATTTTGTGAGATGATCGTAAAATCCGTGTTTTTAACTCTTGTTATTTTAGTAAAATCACTAAATGAACAGATTGAGGCTTGGGCTATTTCTGTTTTGTCTAGTTCGGATAAAACTGTCAGTGTGTCACTCATATTTAGGGGTTTTGTAAATACAGAAAGGCATAGTAACTGGACTAATATCAGTGTGTGTGGAATTGTGAGAGTGTGAGATATGTAAAATCCTTGTGAGTTTGGCATGTAAGAGTAGTTTGTTTGTGTATGTTATAAGGATGTGAGTGCGCGCTTGTTTAACAAATTTTTTAATCCTATTTCTAATTAATATTAAGTTATGATAGATACAAAGAAAATAATGCACAAACATAAAACAATAGAGTAAGTATGTTAAACTTGGAGAACAAAAACTAACAGAATTTAGTCATATTTGTTGCATAAGTTTGTTGACTTGTATTTCATTTTTGATAATTATTTTCGGCGAGTTATCGTCTTTTTTGACATAAACGCGGCCATTAGCAGTCCAACAGTATTTAAAAATTTTTGCCTTTGTAAGGTCACGGGCGAGAAAGTGTAAGCGCGCCCCCTTAGCGGTTAGTTGTTCTGATAAGTAGATTGGGGTATATTCATTTGTGGTGAAGCCTAGGTGTTTGGCGCATAACTTCTCTTTGTTTGTCTTGTTAAAGCTTCGCGCCGTTTTCAAGAAGTCCGTTTTCAGGATAGTTGACGACATTTCTATGACGATTGTGCTGTTGTTCGTGACACCTCGTTTGCTCGGGACTCGGAAAATGTCCGTTATGTCATTACGTTGGATAGTGCAGCTCGTCTCTTTTGACAGGTTTAAAACCATTTTTATTAAGTCGTCTCTGGTTTCCTTGTTGACTTTTGGTACGTTTTTTAACTCAAGATTGGACTTTCGGCTACCTCGCTGTAGGTCCTCGATTTTATCCTCTAATAGAACTATGTAGTCTTGGTCTCTCTTTGCATTAACTTCTAATTGATCAATTTTTTTCTTTAGTTCTTCGTTTTGTTTAGTCAGAGAGACCATCGAATTTTCTATGTTGTAATTTGTACTTTTGATTTCTAACAGTGTTGCAGATATATTTTTTATTTCATTGCTTTGAGAAGCCATCAGCTCCGATATCAACGTTTTGACTTCCTCTTTGAAGTCGTGGAAGTCAGCTTCATACTCGTTTTCTCTCGGACGCTTATTACGTAAGGATACGAAGTTGGGAGGCGTCTGCTGGTCAACACCGATGGATACGTTTGAGTCCGATAGTGATTTATTTAATGAATGCGCCATTTTTAGTACTAGGGTATTATAACCGCAGAGTGGCGTGTGAAGTATGTGCAGCGGTAGATATACGGCGTACGCCTTAAATCCTTAAAGTGCCAAACGTACTGAGTACGCGATCTGGTACCAGGAGCTTATGAGTCGGAGGTGTTAGTCACTGCGCCCGCGCACACGGTAGTAATTAGGTGCTGGTAGTAGGCGGAACTGCTTAGCCAATCATCACCAAAGGAGGCGGAGTCAGAAGCAAGTAGGCGGCGTCAGAAGTAAGTAGGCGGCGTCAGAAGCAAGTAGGACGAGCTCGTCCTAGTGGAGTCTCTCCTGCGTGTGCGTTGAGTTGTCAGTGATGTTATAAGAGATGCTCACAATACCTTGTAAGTGGCCAGGCGAATTGAAGTACCAGGATTTTATGAGTTCGCAGGAGTTCGAAAGTTCTTGCGCTGCTCACTCAAAGTAGACCTCCTTGTAGTTGATGCACTCCTATTTTTTTGTACTATTTGTTAGATTCTGAATTTACTTTAATTATTTATTAAACGTTTAAATACGGGCAGTGGGCACGTGTACACCTTACGGCGGTCCGGGGGAAGAGGAAAGAAATACTCTTTTATGTTGATCATGAAAACTGTAGTAGCCTGACCTGCTGCGTTATTATTTAAATCCAAAAAGGGAATCTGACAGATTCTATACCTGTCTATTTTTGGGGTTTCCATCTCCAAAAATGTTTAGAGCCTAACTGTCATCAGTAAAAGTACCAAACACATTTTTTAATCCTTACTATTAATATTATAAAAGCGAAAGTGAGTTTGTTTGTGACGACTAAATGGCTAAACCGATTTTGATGAACTTTGGTACAGCGATAGTTGAGACCCTGGAGACGGACATGGGTATTTTTTTTAAAGTGAGAATGAGGGGTGAAAAGGGAAAACTTAGCTTTCCTATTACAATAAATAAGGTGCAAAAACTACAGGTAGCAGGTACCTGCAAATCAGGAAAGGGGAACTGTGTTACCCCAAATTTAACGCGAGCAAAGCCGCGGGCAAAAACTAGTGCTCCTTGAAAAAAAACGTTCATAAGCACCACTATTTCTTGAATTATTGAACACGTGGCCACCCCAAGCGACTATTACCCAAAGTACATGACAAGAGCCCTACATCGGCCGTCGATATCGCTACTGGGGGTCGTAAAATGTCATTCTAACTGCCTCCTTGGCGATATCATCTACGTCATATCGCTCTAAGTTTAGGGTTGCCATTTCGAGAATACCTGGTTAAGTGGGACTATCTCAACGGAATAGCAGCGGGATGTAGACTTGTGTTGCAAACATTGCTCCGCCTTCGTAAAATTGGTGCATTTTTTGGCAATTAAATCCTTACTAATATTATAAAACCGACTTCTAAAAAAAACTAAAAACTGGAAAATAACTTTATTTCCGGAAGTCGATGGCTTTTGTTGGTTTCATTGACTTTATTGGCCACCGACTTCCGGAATAAAGTTATTTTCCAGTTTTTAGTTTTTTTTAGAAGTCGGTTTTATTTTTTTACTAAAAAGTTTTTATTTCAACATTTTTAGTTATAGTATTATGATATAATACGCAAACACGGTTAAAAAGTTTTTTTTTTTAGCTTTAGTCCCGTCTTAGATACAATTTTTAGTTCCACATCAAGCTATAGATTAAATACTAAGTATCTATATTATGCTTTAGTATTAAACCAATTCAGAAATCATATGCATCATCCCCTAGGGGATACAGCTGATACTTGATCTGATGTTTATGTTTCTTAATGACTAGGTGAGGGGTGGGGAGGGGATACGGTCACCCTGCTCCCACTCGCCTGCCTACCCTGGCGAAACCCATACTTATACATGTGATTGCAGCAATCACGGCAGATTTGCTGTCATTTATTAAAGAGTGCCGTTGTATATCACTGAAGATCTATCACCAAATTACTGCGATGACCTTCCAAACCATAGTAGTACATACCATTTTTTGATCATTTGTCTTCGACAACTTCTAAAATATAATCGACGAATGAGTATATCATCAACGTACACGAAGTCAATCTAATACGTATTATTAAAGATAACTCAAAAACTACTTGTCGGATCTTGATATTTTTTTTATGGGACCAAATGACAACCACCAGCTTTCGAATAAAAAAAGAATCATCAAAATCGGTTCACTCAGACCTGAGTTATGAGGTAACAAACACAAAAAAAAAAAAAAAAAAAAAAAAAAAAACATACAGTCGAATTGAGAACCTCCTCCTTTTTTTGAAGTCGGTTAAAAAGTGAAAGTGAGTTTTTTTTGTTACGTCTTCACACCTAAATGGCTAAACTGATTTTCATGAATTTTGGTGCAGATATAGTTGGGACTCTGGACACGGACATGGCTTATTTTTTTTTTAAAAGATTGTGATATGACGGAGGAAGAGGGAAGAAAAGGGAAAATTTAGCATTGCTATTACAATAAATAAGGCGCAAGGGCAAAAACTACGGGTAACAGGTACCTGCAATCAGGAAAGGGGAACTGTGTTACCCCGACTTTAACGCGAGCAAAGCCGCGGGCAACAGCTAGTATTAAATATATCGTACCAGCGACACAGAATAACACAATTTCGAAATTTGAAATCTCCTGACAAAAAGTCGAACATTAATTTATTTGCAAAACACGTCCAGGTATTTTTTTTTTAATATATTTCTTGTTCTTTTTTCAAAATGACTTTATGGTTAAAATCGAACATGTCCTAAAGGATGATCCCTACTCCACGATATCGCCTACGTCATATCGTGTGACGTCATGATTAGGGGTGGCTTGTGATTGATGACAAATAGTCTGAAGGGAGTTTTATTTAAAGTTAGTAGCCAATAGCCATGTCATTGGACGGTCGTTCATCAACGTTTCTGTTTTTTTGGTTGTTTATTGTATGTCGATTTAAGTGTGTGAAGACTGATTGTAATTTATTAGAACACACGTGTGTTAAAACTTAGGGATACTTAGGGATGTATGGATGCATTGGATGGATGAAGGGAAGATGCATTAAGCTGTATGACTTAACCGGATAACTAATATTCATGACACACTAGTGTCATCTACGTAGTGTTTTCCCTAACATATTGGGGTCGGTCTTCCAGTCTAACCGGATGCAGGTACCTGGACAATTTGCCTAAAATGTTTGCCTTAACTCATTGATTGTCAATTTTGGCTTATTTGTCAACTCGCGACTGCGCGCGAGTTAGCACCTATTTTCTGATTTTACCTATTTTTGTTGTAAGTAGTCAACTCGCGACTGAGTGAAAATCTGACGTATTTACAAAAAACAAAACACTTTTGTACGTCAGATTTTCACTCGCGCGCAGTCACGATTTTATGAGGCGCGAGTTGACGAATAAGCCTCGGTTTTTTTCTCTTTGAATACCTTATTTATCCTTTTGCAGGTCTGCTGGAAGAGATTTCTTTATAAAATAAGCAGTACCTTTGTGCTTTTTTGTCTATATATATTTTTTGATAATGTTCTGTGTGTATATAAATAAATAAAATACCTTAAGTTCTCCCGTAGAAACTCAAGACATTCAAAGGACTGCCAAGATGTAATAAATAAAATAAATAAAAAATAAAAAAGCCTTATATTTCCAGTTAACAATTTGGTAAATACATGTTGATTCCTACCTAAACTTAATAAAAGAGAAATTAAAAAACTATGTAACTTAAATTAACTAACTATAATACTAATAAAAAGAAATTAATACCTATCTACATAGATAGGTATTAATTTCTTTTTATGATGTATGTATAGTAAGTTAATTTAAGTCACATGACTTAAATTAACCCACTATACATACATCTTATTTAAATAATATAAAAAGCAAATCATAATTTTAAGTAGGTAGTATTTGAGTGTACTGGAACCCCCCTCAGGTAAAGGCCTCCTCCAAAGCTTTCCATTTTTCACGGTCTTGGGCTATCAGTTGCCATTTTGGACCAGCAATTTTTTTGATATCGTCGTCCCATCTGGTGTACGGTCTTCCTCTATTTCGTTTGCCCGGTGGACCTTTCCATGACGTAACTGTTTTTGTCCATCTATGGTCTTTCAGACGTGCTACGTGACCGGCCCATTTCCACTTTAACTCTTGGCTGTATTTGAGAGCATCTATTGCTTTTGTTTTTAACCGTATTTTATTGTGTCTTATTTTTTGTATTTTCTTAATATTTAACATACTGCGTTCCATTCCTCGCTGGCATGTGTTTATTTTATTCTTTACTTTGTTGGTATACTTCCATGTTTGACATGCATACGTCAGGCAAGGAATGAGACACGAGTCCATGACTTTTTTCTTCAATTTGATAGGAATATCGCTTTTAAATATTTCCTTATAACTCCAATACTTTTTCCACGTTTGTTTCACCCTTCTTTCTACTTCCAGTTCGTTGCTTTCTCTGTGGAATCCGATTTGTTTTCCTAAATAAATATACTGATCCACGTAATCTAATGGTTCATTAACGATTGTTACTCTTGATTTCTTGAAGTTGGTCATGATTTTGGTCTTAGTGATATTTATTTCTAATCCCACTTGTCTGCTTGCTGTATGTAGAGTATCTAACATATATTGCAACTGTGGGCTCGATTCTGATAGTAAAAAGATGTAATAGTTCACCACAATTACCAAAAACTACACACATTATAGTCATCCAACACAATATAAGAAAGGCAAAAAGCAGATTATTCATTGCTAACATGACATTTCCCAAATGTCCAAGTCGGATTTCAGAATGGATTCCATTCGCTGTATTTACGAACGGATTCCGAAACGTGGGATTGGCATTTGATTTCTGAAACCCAATTACTTGGGGATTTGTGGTCTGAGCTAAAACTGGTGGTCAGATTCAAAGAAGTTTTTATCATTTGTCTAGCCTTTTCTCAATTATGCTGGGGTCGGGCAGTATAACTGCATGCAGCTTTTTTAGCGGATGAGAAATGGAAATCATCAAATAACTTACCATGCTCTGGGCGGAGCGGGGGGGGGGGGGAGTGTCAAACTTGTACTGACTAAAATCAACCCATGTTCCATCTATAATTGCCCTTTATATTTTATATGGAGCGTCTGCCTATGCTGCCGTCTGCCTATGTTGTTGTCCGTCTGTGTGTCTGTCAAGAGCCTTTATATTAGGTACACATGAAAGTATCGAGTTGAAATAAAACCATATACTAAACTCTATGATCCCTTTGTGCTGTGAAATATTCAACCATCTAAGTCTACGCAGTCAAAAGATATTAATGTTTAAATGTCGCAAGTTTATACGTAACCCTCGGTGCGCTAGTCTAACTCACTCTTGACCTTTTTTTTCTAATTTTTTTTTTTTACATTTAACATCGTAATCGAGAAAAAAGTTCAGTCGTCCGATACAAAAATGGTCCTAATTACACCCTTAATGAACACACCTCTCTGATATTAGACTGAATTTGAATAAGTTAACAATTTGATTTCGAAGACGTACAAACATTAACAATTTGTGAACCATTTCTGTCGAGATGTTCTTATTTGAGACACGCTAATTAGTCTTGTCGACTTTCAACTTTCTTCCATTTACAAAGGAATGAGGAAACTTACGCAACGAATATTTAAAAGCTGGATTTTAGTCTAGATTTTACACGAGATTGTTCCTAAGTTGGGAAGTGAAAACTTTTGGTTGTTTCCTTTTTTAAACTGTTTCTTTTGACGTGACGGTGTCTTAACTTTTTGCAATTCTTCTAAAAGCCTGTGTTGTTTGAAAAGGGTTTTTTGGAAAAAATATGGAATACTTTATTACGTATGTTTAACGTTTATGTACAGACGCCAGCAGGTCAAGCTACCCGAAACTGTCAATTTTTCCCTATGAACCTTGAACCTTAAAACTTAAGAAATAAAGTCGAAAATCTATCAAAGAAATCTGTCAGATTGTAGTAGCTTGATGTACAGGCGTCTGTACGTTTACGTATGATTCAAATGTTTTTTGTCTTAGAAAACAAGCTACTGCTCACGGTTCCTTCCTGCTCCAGGATTTTTTTTACATGAATTTTGTGCGAGATTGTTTCTAGTGAATATTTCAGGGAGCACGTTTTGTTTTTTTTTTTTGAATGGGAAGTCTTCAAATAACTTCCCTTGCTCTGGGAGGAGCGGGGGAGAGTGTTACCCCCGAATACTGAACTCACTCAAAATTTAAGTCCCACTTACGTTCAACAGAGACTCAGAAGTGACGTTTGACCATACAAAATCTAAAGTTTAAGAGCTGCTCAAATGTTAAGCAGCCCTCACATTTTGAGTGAAGTTTCAGTATTCGGGGGTTAGACTTTTACTGGATGAAACTAATCCATGTTCCTATTCTTTTACCCTTTATGTTCAAGGGTGTTAAATACTGGTATTTAAAGGTATCCGGTTAGACTGGAAGCCGACTCTAACGTAGTTAGGAAAAGATTGGGCAGATGATGACGAAACGAAATCCACTATCATAGCTATGATAGTGGGTTTCGTTTCCATCACCTGCAAAGCTTTTTTCTGCGGATGACAACTGTTCAAATAACTTCCTCCTCTCTCTAGTGTCAGACTTTTACTGACTATGATCCTTGTTTTACCCTTCATGTTCAAAAGCGGCAGTATCCAAATAACCCGCAACCCCGTCAGGCGATGGCCCTGCCTGGCGTGTGGAACACGAACGAGCAGGCGATACGGTCAGCTGCAAAGCTTATCCAAGATTATCGGGTATTCATGAATATAATATACCAAATCTTGAAACGAATAAAACCCTAAGCTCGATATATTCTTACAACCACCCCATCCCTTGCTCATCTAACAAAACAAAGATGGGATATCAAAGAGCATCCGTCAACATTTCAAAATGGCGGCTAAGAAGGGATGTCGTTTTGATTGATTTCCTGTAGTCCCTACTTTGTCCTTTGTTGGTCTTTCATTTTGACGGATTGCGCATTATTATACAGGGTTTTGTTTGCAAACCAAAATAAATGGATAAACTTTAAAAAATGCTGTTTATATTTTCTTAACTTTTTGGACGCCATTGTCATATATGTCACAAGCAAGCGCGTGCCCTGGACGACAAAGACACAAAAATTTGGTAAAATGAGTGGCTTTTTTGTTCTGGCCTTCAAAAAGTGAATTATTGGACAAACGTTTTTTTGTTTCTAATCATCCTCATAAACTCTCGCCTTTTTACCAAGGGGGTAAGCAGGACCACATTGTGCCATCTGCTACGATTCTGGCACACTTCTTTTGTTTCGTCCACTTTCAAACATCTTTCTTTTCAAGGCACTGATTACTGCGATATAAATTTCCAAAAACCCCTTCTTAAATATTTTGAAAACCTTTCACCACCCGCCTTCAGTCCTGTTACAATAGACAAACTAAATAAAGCCTACAAAACTTTTTTAATCCCAACTCTATCTACTTTTACTTTCGCTCCACAAAATAATCCATATTATTAATCTAATCCAAGTTCTGTGTCTCTAGTACAGTTTTATTACTTTCACCCCGAAACAGGGTACTATCCTTTCATTTTTCTTTTACCTCAGATTTAACAGTACAATGACCTTTATTGTCGTTGTCATAAGGTTCATGTGACAGTAAAAATAACAGTGAAATGACTATAGTATGGACGTAAGAGGTGATAAAACCCAGGGACATTTTCTCCCTTTGACAGGAACACCCCAAACCCCCTTGACGTTACACAGACTATGGTTCAATTATGTTAGAAAACGTTACCCCTAGTTTTGGATAAGTTATCGAAATAAATGGTTTTGTTTGTGTGTCTTTGAAGCCTACTGTATTCTGCCGGGGTTGCGGGTTGTTCGAAAGAGATACCGCGGCCCTGAAACGTAAAGGGCAATAAAAGGGACATGGGTGGGTTTTAGTCAGTACAAGTCTGACAATCCCCTCCGCTCCGAGCGGGAGAAGTAATTTGATGATTTCCCACCTAAAAAAACCTACTATATATGTAGTTATGTCGGTGGTCATAGTATGGCGGAGTGAGGGATATGCCGTGAAAAAGTATTGAGTACGAATGGGCGATTGTACGCGTGCGTGTATTAGTGCGTCATTCTGTACACCATCACCCGTCATTTAAAAGTGCAATCCCTGCACGGTATAAATTGTTTTTTTAGTGTAACGTACTTCAAAACAAAAGCGGAGCCTTTTAGGATCACTTTGTCGTCTGTCCGTCTGTATGTCTGTCTGTCTGTCAAGACCTATCTCGGTAAGGCGTAAAGGTATCGGGTTGATATTAAAACCATATAGTTTTGGAAAAAAAACAATCCTCTAAGTCTACGCAGTCAAAGGTAGTTTATGTCGCAGGTTTTAAGGAAACTTCGGTGCGCGAATTGGACTCGCAATTTCCCGTTTTTTTTTATTTATTTACATATTATTTATTAGAGAAAACATGGTCAGAGCTATACAACAGCTGTAACAGTATTAGAAATTAATTTTAGTCATAAAATAGTTTAACAATTTATTAGATAAAACCTAGTATGGTATGAATGGAGATCCTTTAAAGGATCAAAATCGCAAAATTGAATTTTTAATTAGGGTAGTAATTTTATGAGAGTCAGACAGTGGTTCAATTTGATAGTATGTATCAAACCTTTAATCATAACCACAAACAACTTTCTGATACATCAAATAAAAGAACACGAAACGTAAAAAGTATGATCGACTATAAACCCAAAACATTCACCAAGAAAATCCCATTAAAACCGTCATACATATTCATAACGAGACAGATGGAAAAAAAGTTCCCATATAGGTACAGTCAGAAAGACAAATGAGAGCTAGTCCAAACAAAACTCCCTGTTACACAAGCCACAGACTTTAATACTTTTCTTTTCATTGTTATGTTCCCTCTAATTTTGACCTTTATTCTCGTTATCATAAGGTTTATGTCAGACGACCAACTGTGAAAGAATTGTACAAACAGTTGACGCTTGACAAATAGCACACTTGTCTATGGTACAGTAATGGCGGCTGTCATTGCGCGGTTTTGTAAGGGATTCCTTTTTTAAATGTTTTTTTTTTTAAACGGTGAAAGTATTGTTCTGTATTTTCCGGGCGCTGTTTGAAGGATTCTTTTTTGAATGTTTCAGAAGAATTCTTTTTTAATTTGGGTAGGAATTCATATTAAAGCCAGTATGATCTTTAAATTCTGTTCAAAAAGTAACGTTATTATTTTAGAAAACGTAGGTACTTACAAAGGTTCCTTTTTCAAATGAAAGTCAAACTGAACGCCTACATCAATTTTTTTTAAAATATTGTTTGTTTTTGGAACTGGGTATTTCACCAGGGTTGCCATACTATGAAATTAAAAAAATAGCTTTTTGACTACCTCGTTGTTCTAATGTTTGATTCCTATATCGGTAAACCTGATATAGCAGCTACGGAGCCTAGATTTGTGCTTAGTTGATAACAATAGGCTTGCCCTCTTATACTGACGAAATTCATATTATTTCCTAACCAGGTAACCTGTATGTCTTATCTTATAGAAATCAACATGAGTTGATTTCACTCCGTTACTGTAACGAAGTAAAATGGAAACAATACGGAGCCGCCGACAAACTGTTATGCAGTTTGGTGGATTTACTAAATGTGGGACCAATTCGGTTAAAAATGAATCTATACTTAATATTATAAAGCTGAAGAGTTTGTTTGTTTGAACGCGCTAATCTCAGGGACTCCTGGTTAGAATTGGAAAATTCTTTTAGTGTTGGATAGTCCATTTCTTGAGGAAGGCTATAGGCTATATAACATCACGCTACGACCAACAGGTGTTGAGCAGCGTGGGTGAAGCCGCGTGGAACAGCTAGTGATTTATAATTTAAAAAAATTAAGAAATTGTAATATGATAACCATGGTTTTTTGCGGATGGGAAATCATCAAATAACTTTCCCCACTCTGGGCGGAGCGGGGGGAGTATCAGACTTGTACTGACTAAAACCCACCCATGTTCCTTCTTTTGCCCTTCGTTTCGTGCAATTCCTGTAGGATATGACTAAGATTACACATGGCCTAAATCACAACCAGACTACAGAAACTTCTTAACCTAACAAAAACCGCAAAATTATTACTAAGGAGCCCACAGGACAAAGTTAGCACAATCTGGGTCACATGTTGTGGTGACGTACTTCACCGGACGCTCTCAGGATATTGATCTTGAGCTCACAGCCTCCGGCATCCTTTATCGACAGCTTGGGAGCAAAGAGGTTTTGTAAACGATGTCAAGATGCTTTCCGCTAATTGGTAGTGTGATTTATCTTGACGATCGGCTACGAAATTACGTAACAGCAATCAGCAGTTTTTTTAAGTTTATTCGAAATCCATTGCTTTTTGTGTTTGGAGAATCCGTCTACTTGAAATGTAAATAACGCAATGAATGTTGTTTAATTGTTAATATGGAAATGAATTCGGTTTGTTAGTGTGTTTCCAATTATCCAGCTAGTTTCCTTAAGGAGGATTTTAGAAAGTGAATTTGATATTAATTATTATACTTTAAGATCGGTTCGGATGTATCAAAAACATCCTGTCGTAGAACATTTTTGGTAAGTATTTTTAATTTAATTGGAGCAGTAATTCTAAAAGACCTGTAGGGTTACCATGACATCTTATTGCAATTCTTATTCCTGTGTGAGAAAGAGATGGCGCTATACACCCTTTATAGCTCTGTCTCTTTCCCTCAGTGGAATAAGTTCTGCTTTAAGACGTCATGGTAGGGTAGCTGTAGGCCTACTATGACATTTTAAAGCAGAACTTATTCCACTGAGTAAAAGAGATGGTGCTAGACACCCTGTATAGCTCTGTCTCTTTCCCTCAGCGGAATAAGTTCTGCTTTAACACGTCATGGTAGGGTAGCTGAACCAATCACTGTAAAAAAAAAACAATAATATAGTAATTTACATTCATATCTCATGAAATTTTAATAAAATGCATCGGGCATGTCATGGCTTGTTCATTATGCACCCCATTTCATCAGGGGTTGTCACTAACGTTTAATGGAGGGTAGTTTTGGTTAAAATTTTCTTAGGATTTTCTTTGCATTTCGAAACTGTGTCATGCAGGGGATGTTCCTATAAAATGTTTTTAGTATTTATTTGAAATTTTTGACATCGCTCATCTGTATAACTTTGTGCAACTTCTTTCCTGCACACCAACTCATTTGGTTTTTTTGTCTTCTGTTATACCACAAAGAAATAGTATTTTTTTTTCATTATAAATACATAATTATTATTGTTACTAGCTGTTCCACGCGGTTTCACCCACGCTGCTCAGCACCTGTTGGTCGTAGCGTGATGTTATATAGCCTATAGCCTTCCTCAAGAAATGGACTATCCAACACTTAAAGAATTTTCCAATTCCAACCAGTAGTCCCTAAATTAGCGCGTTCAAACAAACAAACAAACTCTTCAGCTTTATAATATTAGTATAGATTACTCATTATGTAACAATGTTGGTTAACCTGTAATTGGCAACTGTGTAAGTCCAATACTATAATTTTTATTTTTTAAGATATTTTTATACAGAAGCTGTTGGTGACCTTTTTAATAAATAAATAAACACCAATCTGACCGTCACTATTTTGTAAGTATTAGGAAACGTGTTTATTTGGCACATTGATAAGTGCACCCACAACATAAAATAAAACTAAAAGTGGAAAATAACTTTACTTCTCGAAGTCAGTGACTCTTGTTTGTTTCGTTGACTTTTTACCCACCGACTTCCGGAAGTCTCTTTTCTTGCTCACGTTCAGATTTAAGTTTTTTATTTATTTTAAAAAACTTAAAAATTTCATTCTTAGTTATGGTATATTATAATGATACAACAAACTTATTGAGTACTAGCTGTTCCACGCGGTTTCACCCACGCTGCTCAGCACCTGTTGCTCGTAGCGTGATGTTATATAGCCTATAGCCTTCCTCAAGAAATGGACTATCCAACACTAAAAGAATTTTCCAATTCCAACCAGTAGTCCCTGAGATTAGCGCGTTCAAACAAACAAACAAACTCTTCAGCTTTATAATATTAGTATAGATTAATTTTCCACTGTTACTAAAATATAAAAGCAGTTCATAAAAACATACGGTCAAACATTTACTTAAATTTTAGATATTTGATACGGGATATTTACCATGTTTACTATTTATAATGAGTTCCCGAGTTTGTCTAGCATAGTCATGTTCTAGCATTTGCTAACGGTAGATGCTTATTTTCAGTGCTTTTTATAAATATAAAAAGCACTGAAAATAAGCATCTACCGTTATATAAAACTAACCTCATGCAGCCGCAATATTGCTTTTAGACTTAATATTGTGGTCCAACAAACACATTAGTGACAAAGCCACAAATTGCACTTAATGGTTAAGTCATTAACTAAATCCTTACTAATATTATAAAAGCGTAAGTAAGTTTATTTGTTTGTTAAATGGCTAAACCGATTTTGATGAATTTTGGTACAGAGATAGTTGGGACCCAGGAGACGGACTATTTTTTTTTAAGTTGGATGGGATATGAGGGAGAAAGAGAGAAGAAAAGGGAAAACAAAGCATTGCTATTACAAATCAATAAGGTGCAAGGGTAAAAACTGCAAGTTGCAGGTACCTCCAAATCAGGAAAGGGGAACTGTGTAGTTAGATTTAAAAATTACATCTATCCATGGTCAAGAAAATATAAAAATAAAATTTAATGTGTGCATGTGTGTTATACATGTGTGTAATGGTACATATACCTTTTTAAATTTTATAAATGAATGGACGGACCTTTCTTACCAAAAACTGCTAAACGGTTTTTGATAAAATGGCTCATAGATTAACCATATAGTATACATTTATAGCCCGGTAGTATGTACCCGAGGGACGACCACTGAACTCAAAGCGGACAAAGCCGCAGGCATTAAAATATGCCTTCTATATGTATATATTCCAGTTCTATGGAGTTTGGAAATATTACTTCAAAACCCGCCAAGTGTCTTATGGGCTCGAGCACTGAGGGTTCCGTTCAAACTTGCGACAGCCATATCTTTTGACTGCTTAGACTTAGAGGGATGATATTTTCAAAGTCCTAAGGGACCATAGAATCGAGTACCTATTCAGTTTTAATTTGAAACCAAAAACTTTATGCGTTCCCGAGATAAACGGTGTAGACAGACTGACCGTTTCGTTTTTTTCCTTTTGATACACGGAACCCTAAACAGATCATATCATATTCAACAAAAAAAAAACATCACAAAATATCTGCAGTTTTTTTTCCTTCATATCAACCAATAACAATTCCCCATCGGTCATATTACAAAGGAAACTGTCCATTGTGTCCCAATTGAGTACAATGGCACATGTTTCATCCCCTGATGACGTCACAGGGCGGGCAGTGAAGTAAAAGTAGAGCAGCCGCCATATTGATACTTATTGTTACGGTTTTATTTGAAATAGAGCAATCATATATGTGAGTTAGGCGTGGAATGGATACGTTGAAATACTGCGAAAACACCAAAAAAGATTGAGGTAGATTATTTTGGTTGCGGTTTGTTCGAAAGAGATAACACAAAGAGCAAAAGAAAGAACATGGATGGGTTTTAGTCAGAACAAGTCTTACACTCCCGACTATTTACTTCTATATGTTTGTCGTATCGATAATCATGAAACCTTTGGCCTGAGTCTGCTATTACAATAGTGTCAGAATGGTCGATCACTGATCGCATAATGGTTGATTTTGATAATTTTGGTAATCTACAACACACTAAACTTGTCAAAATCAACCATTATATGCGATCAGTGATCGACCATTCTGACACTATTGTAATAGCAGACTAAGGCCCCTGGGATAATTTAATAAAATTAAAGAAACCCTACTATGCTGCATCGAGTGAAGTAATTTAGATTCATACAAAAATCACGCCTGTTAATCCAAAGGGTTAGGCAGAG
The DNA here is from genome assembly GCA_958449745.1 of Ochropleura leucogaster. Lineage (NCBI taxonomy): Eukaryota > Metazoa > Arthropoda > Insecta > Lepidoptera > Noctuidae > Ochropleura > Ochropleura leucogaster. Next base: position 8,555,371 of record OY288225.1, read on the forward strand.
GGTTACCAGTTATTTAAAGCCCATATTTAATAATCCATATTTCAATAACATTAAACCGACATAACACGACTTGAGAAAAAAATACAACTACAAATAAAAAACAAACTTAAAAGAGGAAAATGTAGTGGCAAAAAAATCGATGAAACAAAAAAAGACAATTGCTTCCACACGTTAAATTCTTTTCCTATAATTAGTGTTTTTTTGAAGTCGATATTTATCCAAAAACGTTTTTTATTCCAGCCTTTTTATAAGTGAGGTTATGGTAAGATAGTATCTGTCACAAATTCTTATCAAGTCTTTATTTTCCATTGCGACTTCTACTACTACTAATAAAGATATAAGCATATCATTAACATACATTCTTTTTTCAAACGTTTGGTTGCCACTTCCCGTGAGCCAATGGCCAGCATTACTTTGACTAGAGGCTGAGCGTTGCCATACAACGTGGCAACGCGGCCAGTCTCTTGGCAGAGTTGAGGACGAATTTTTAACGCATATTTTTAGTTTATTTAGGTTATTTTAATGTTTCCTAAAATATTATATTTCTTGCAAAACATTCATTAGAAGAAAAAAAAATATAAATTATAGAAGAAAACGGTTGAAATGTCTTTGGAAATAAACATAGCAACAACCAAAATAATGTTAAGCCATAATACTACATCTGTTGACCAAAATGTATCGCAAAATCAATATTTACGGTCCGAGATTGACACCGCGTCAATTTAATGGACTCACCCCCTCACGCTGGGGACATAAATCCACGTACGCTGAACAATACGATCCCCTGGGGATACTGCCCTATCTATATGTTCTGATATGATAACAGGCTTTCCAATTTACACTGAATAACATTTCCACTGATGGAAACCATCGTGAGGAAACCTGGACTTATCACACTAATATTCTAAAGGCGAAAGTTTATATGTATGTGTATGTTTATTGTTCATTCATGCTCAAACGGCTTATTGGATATGTATTAAACTTGGTATATAGATAGGTTATAAAGTACGGCCAACGAGAAGCGATACCAAATGTAAACAAAACCCACGCTAAAACCCCATCTAAAATGGCCGCCCGAATGTTGGCGAACCCGTCTTAACGTTGTCATGTTTTTGCCGGGAGAACGAGACATTACGACAAAGGGACAAGAAGGAAAGAGCTAAATATTAGATTGTCAACGCCACAGTTGTTCTTTAAGTTAATGACCTTTCGTATCGCTGCTAGTTGGCCTTAGTGTAGCCTGGATTAACATATAAGTCTACGGAGATGAAACCGCGGCGCGCAGCTATTATAGTAATTAATAGGGATTGTCTATTAAAGTTTGTCAAGCTATCATTGAGACTATAGCATCGTACTTAGCCTTTATATTTAATTTTTGTGTGGACCAAGGAGTCTTCCCGGACCTCATGAAATACAGCAAGGTAATACCACTTTTCAAATCTGGGGACAGTAAAGACACCAATAATTATAGACCCGTATCCGTTTTGCCGGTTTTCAGCAAGGTGTTTGAAAAGGTAATGCTTAACCAAATGCTTAACCACTTTAACACCAATAAAATATTACATGAAAAGCAGTATGGTTTCACCAAAGGACGTTGTACCACTGACGCCGGTGTCACCCTATTAAAACACATATTTACTGCGTGGGAAGAGGCACAGGATGCCATAGGGATCTTTTGTGACCTCTCAAAAGCATTTGATTGCGTGAACCACGAAACCCTTCTCTTAAAACTTGAACATTACGGCCTAGGGAAACTTGCCCTTAGTTTAGTTAAATCGTATTTAAATGATAGACAGCAGCAAGTACAAATAAATGGTGTCAATTCAATGGGTTTAAATGTAAAGATGGGTGTACCACAAGGATCGATATTAGGTCCCTTTTTCTTTTTAGTATATATAAATGATCTACCCCATGTGTTTAAAAACCAACCACAAATGGTGTTATTTGCTGACGATACCTCTTTAATATTTAAGATAAACAGACGTGCCACAAATCTTGACGACGTAAATAATGCCCTAATGCAGGTACATAATTGGTTTACGGCTAATAATTTAGTATTAAATGGGAAAAAAACGAAGTGTATAAGATTTGCTCTACCAAATGTCAAAAACAGTGAGTGTGTCATAGTATTGAATCAAGAGAAACTAGAATTCGTCGAAAAAACTGTTTTCTTGGGAATAACACTCGATTCAAAGCTACAATGGGGTCCGCATATAACATCTCTTGCAGGACGCCTTAGTTCAGCAGCATATGCTGTTAGAAAAATCCGTCAGTTTACTGATGTTGATACCGCGAGACTAGTCTATTTTAGTTATTTTCATAGTATAATGTCATACGGTATTTTACTTTGGGGACGGGCTGCAGACATCGAGTCTATATTTATTCTGCAGAAAAGAGCCATTAGAGCCATATATAACCTACGTAGGCGAGATTCTTTAAGGGAACAGTTTAAGGATATTAACATCATGACAGTACCTTGTCAATATATTTATGAAAACATCATGTATGTCAGGAAAAACTCGCATCTTTTTAGTAAAAGAGGTGACAGACACAATTATAATACTAGAAATAGGGACCAATTAGTTCAACCAGGTTTCAGGTTAGCTAAAGTAGACTCATCTTTCATGGGGTACTGTTTGAAATGCTACAATAAAATACCTCCCCACATTCTTCAACTGAATGAAACGAAATTTAAATCTTGTATTAAACGCACACTATGTAGGCAAGCATATTATAAGTTGGGGGATTATATTGATGATAAAAATGCTTGGCTCAATGCTGGTCCTGCTCCTCAAGCATAGGGGTAAACTCATTGATGGGTATCCGAAGCTATAGTGGAAGCTGCAGAAGATTGTAAGACTATCTTTGCAATGTATAGAATCAATTCTCTAGTATTGTATAATTATTAAGCCCATATGTGAGTGCAATGTATTATCATTGACTTGACGAAGCCCTGGTGGTTAATAGTGTCATCCTCACTTAAATGTCTCGCTGATGGTGGCGGGTGTGTCGGGTCATTTAGCTCCCTTCAAAATGGTCGAGCTGAATGGGGCTGATCCATACGTCATGTTCGTGAACGGGCGCTGTCAGTTGGGACTGGTCATTTTTTAACTACCACGGTCATTTTTAATTTATTTAGATTTAAATTGAATTTTGTTTTTTATTTACTCTGGACGCTCTTACTGTGCACGTCTTTCTACATCGTTCTCACATATTTGTATAATCTCAACACGAATGATGTAAATACTATTTTGTAAAAATATTAGAATTTAAAAGAGTGTCCATGGAGTTTCTTGCCCATTCTTCTCCATAGAGATCAACGCTTTGGAATGGCCAACTGCAGTACTTTCACAAGTTATTATGCCTTGTGACCGGGACTGTAGATTCATTTTGTTTCTTGACATTCAAAAGTGCCTGTAATGGTCTAATTGAAATAAATGATTTGATTTGATTTGAATATAAATCTGAAATCGCCAACCCGTCTTGACAAGCGTAGCGATGAATGCTCGTTCTCGTTCTTTTCTATTTGATAAAAAGCTTTTGCCAAGTAGTGGAACAATTATAGGATGGTATAATTTTATTATAATGTTTATGTTTACCTAGGTTTAAGCTTGCAAGCGGACCTATTTAAGTTGCGAGTTTATAGGCTTCTTTTGAGTTATCTCCTGTCTGGCACATGTCTGTCTTTTTGGACAAGAGTGAGATGCAGAGTAAACCAATGGAATGTTTAAAAATAAATATTCCGGTTTTCTTTTTGAAGTACGGAAACCTAAAACTTAAATAACGAAATAGAGACTCATGTGGAACTCCATACCACAACATAAACCGTTCGCCATTTTGAATTTTGCTGTGAGGTCATCTCGTCTGACAAAGCCAGATATGGATCAAGACTAATCCAATGAAACAGGATTTGCTCCAATCAGTTTAGTTTGTACGACTAACAAACATGGGAATACAAAAGAACGTGACCCTTTATTTTGGGTTAGTTAGATCGGTTTAAAAACTAATATATACAATCATCTACGTAGGTATACATAAATTCAGGCGTTTTTAGGATTCAGACCACCGCACAGTGTACCGCGTAGAACATGCTAGGTGGACAATATTATTTTATGATATTTAACGATGCTTTTATATGTAAATAGTCATATTGAGGCATTATTAATATTTTTCGGTATGATTTTGTAATAAAAAACAAAAAATATATATAAAAACAGAAAAAAATATTTAAAAATAATAAATAAACAACAGAATTGAATTAAATAAATAAATACCTAATATAAAAATTAACTTAACCTAAACCGAATCATCATCAAAGTCTTCTAGTGAATCGTCATCATTTTGTGGCAATGTGCGACAATATGATGACGTTACCGGTCTTGATATTACTATGGTCGGGCTTACAATTAAATTTAATACCTCTGCACATATTTTTTCCGGCTTTTTTTGGGGAATATCACGAAGGCTATTGAACAAAGGGCCAGATTTTATTATTAAAATGGACAGCAAGTCTCTATTCGTTCGTTCAACACGTGAACACTTGCGGGTGTTGTACTCTCTAAATCTGCGGCAATGTTTGTTACGTGCTTCTTGAGCCTCTTCGGAAAGCTGCCCAATTGGAAGCAATGCCGCTTTGATGACCTCAGTACTGTGTACTAATATTTTATGTACAGTAGCAGGCATATAGTACCACGAAAAGAGACTAAGGTAATGTCTTCTAGTTTCAAGACAAAATTTATTAAATTCAACAAAGTTTATTTCAAGCCCTGCTGAACGCATAGCAATTTCGGCAGCAGTCACTAATTCACTGGCACTTCGAGATTCTACGAGATCCACGACTCGACGTTTCTTCGTCTTAAACGACGATTCCTCGAATACTTTGCGAGGTAAGACTACCCACTGACCGGTCTTAGTGCAGATGTCACAGCCTCATTCGATGTCGAAGGTTGTGGGGCTAAAGAACTCATAGTAAACTGTATGTCTCCTTCATCCAGCCAAGTCTTATTTGTAATTAAAAAACGCTCCTTCGATTTTCCCGAAGCCAACCATTTGGCTCCAATCTTAGTAGCAAAGTTGGATATTTTCAACTTTATTTCTCTTTGGCTGCTTTCAGCAATGTCACCAAAGTGAAATTTTGAAGAAAGATAGTCATAAATACGCGACCTTTTATCATTCTTCGTGTCTTTCAACCACTCTTCAAAAAACGCTACCTTTGAAATAGAGTAAACGAGTTCTGAAAAAAAAAAGAAAAAAATATGTTGTACTGAAGTGTGCTGAACAATGTATGTATTTTTACAAACTACACAGTTATACCTACAATATATCTAAAAACTAGCACGAATAGAGGCAAATCAAAGTATTTCCTGAACGTTCAAAGTTTTCTTTATGCAAAAATTACGCTAAAATTTCTGCATCAAGTTAAAAAATTCCTATAAATTCATTTTAATAGATTCTGATAAAAATAATATATCAAAAAAATAGTACATACCCTCAATATTAATATCCATCACAAAAAGCTTTCACAATATCACTATAAACCACTATGAGATGTGCACAAAAGTATCGCTAAATTGCAACTGATTGACCGGAACGCTTGCATTAAACTCATTACCTGACTTCTGAACTCTATGACTCATCGGTTAAGCATTTGAAAAACAATTTTTTCTCGGAATTTGGAGTTTAGGGGTGTTGTTTGTGTTATGCAATTAAGATTTCCTGGAAATGAAAACTTGAATTTTGTCCACCTAGCATGTTCTAGGCGGTACATTGTGCACCGGTAGCTCGGACCATGTTCCCGATGCTGGTGGTTTTTTTTTTAAAAAAAAAAACGTTCCTCCACACTAGTAATGTCTCCTGTATCGTAGGTGTATTTACAAACATTAATCAACTCACTCACATACAAAAACAGCCAGATACGGAACAACTATCTGTAGGTCGTACAAATATTTGTTCCGTGCGGGGATCGAGCCCGCGACACGTAGCGCAGCAGTCAATCGCTTAGCCACTGCGCCAACCGTGCTATCAAATTATGAAATTATATTAAAAAAAATATTACTGCTTACGGATTAACTGCCAAGAGCCTCGACTAATACGTAAGGAGGCTCTCGTGGGGCTGGATCAAGGACTTGATACAGAAAGCGGTTGTCTTGGACACGGCTCGTATAGTTAGAAGGTTGCACTCTCAAGAGGTCTGACCACCGGCAGCTCGGATTTGGTTCCCGATGCTAGTAGACGAGCATTTCTTTTTTAAATATTTTTATTAAATGATTTTTATAAAAGTTATTTTGTTTATTCATGTACACACATATTTTTATATTATTTCTTATAAAAAAGAAATATTTAAAAATATATAAAATAAATATAATTATAAAAGTTTATTGTTAAAAATTGAATAGATATGTAAAGAAAATAATATATCACGAGTATACGATGGTAAAACCGATAACGGTTCCCCCACCGTTATTACCAAGATTGCGTTCCTAAATAACAGTGCAGCGAACTTCTAGTTAAAGGGAAACTCTATGGTTTATGCATGAGCTGTGCGGTTTTTTGAGAAAGTTTATTTTTAAATTGACTTTTTATTGTTATTGCTTGTAAGTTGGGGCTCTAAGGGTGCATTATAATATGAACTAGTTTTTTTTTAACGTGGGCAACGTTACAATACTACACACACTAGGATTTTTTTCTGTATCGTTTGCGCGTTTACAAACTTTTAAACACGCATACACTAACAGCCAGACAACTACCATGTATGTTAGGTATGTGTTTCTCTTTGTGCCCTGAACTTGGTATGTTTTTTTTTTAAATGTTTTTTGGAATTTTCAAACCACTGCCAAGCTTTACGTTAGAGAAGCGGAGCAAGCAAGCAAGCTTTACGGAGGAGCTCGTGGCTAAATAATAGCAGCCGCTCGGGTCGATCTTAAGGTTAAGCTGCGCTTGCCTAGGTTGGTCTGTGGATGGATGACCACCCGTTACATACCGATTTTCCTCCGTGCCGCGGAAAGCACGTTAAGCCGTTGGTCCCGGCTGTCATTTCCAGATCTTTGACAATCGTTACAGGTAGTCGGTGTTCCGAAAGTCTGACAACCAGTCTTACCAAGGGGTATCGTATTACCCAGTATTAACTGGGTTGTGGAGGCCAGATAGCCAGTCGCTCCATGTAAAATACTGCTATTCAGCTGGCAGCATCCGGTTAGACTGGAAGCCGACCCCAACATAGTTGGGAAAAGGCTAGGCAGATGATGATGCCAAGCTTTACGTTGAACAAAATATGACTCACGTATGTTTTTATAGTTTTTTTTTAAAGTTTGCTCCACACTAGGAATTTATCATGTATTGTGGGGTACAAACTTTTAAACTCACACAAACAGCCAGACCCGAAACTACTACCTGGAGCTACCCAACCGCTCAGCCACTGCGCTAACCGTGTCGTCAAATAATTAAAACCCTCCTATTAGAAATGATGGAAGTGGAACATAAAGGCTTTTTGGTTAAGCCTAATATTTACATAGTTCGTAAGCTAATTGCCCAGATCGTAACCAATACTTTTCCGGTTAATTGCCTAGTTCTACTTTTTCACTCAAGGGAAATTTAACCAGTAATTAGTCGGTTCAAAGTAACGTAATTACTGTCCAGGAGTCCGTCGTTCAACCCTGTGAGAGAACTTTGGTTCGGAAATGTATCTTTACAGAGAAAATTTACAAGAACTCATTAAACTCAAGTAAATTTTAATCTCTTTGGATCTATTTCTAATTATTTGTAAGAATCTAACGATGAACATTTGGTAAAATATATCATATAATTTTCTTTGTTTTTTTTTAGCTGACTGTTCTTTATATAAAACTAGCTTTTGTCCACAGCTTCGCTCGCGTTAAATTCGGGGTAACACAGTTCCCCTTTCCTGATTTGCAGGTACCTGCTACTTACCTGTAGTTTTCTCCCTTGCGCCTTATTGATTGTAATAGCAAAGCTAAGTTTTCCCTTTGCTTCCCTCATTCTCCCTCATTTCCTACTTTAAAAAATTGCCTATGTCCGTCTTCAGGGTCCCAATTATCTCTGTACCAAAATTCATCAAAATCCGCTTAGCCATGAAGGCTTGAAGACTTAACAAACAAACTCCCTTTGGCTATTATAATATTTAGTAAGGATTAGTGGTTTGCTTGTAAGAGGTAGTATATAAACTGTATTGCAGATCCAATCCCTGATAAAAAAAAAACCACACTATTGCGAAGAGAAGGTATTTTAATTCTCTTGGTCCTTAAGTCCTGTCTTCGTCAGTACCACAGTTGATAACATGAAACCCTTTCAACCTTTACATGGCTAATACTTTTACAAATACCCTTAAGTCGATTGTATGTTTAGCCAAAACAACCTAATAACTGATTAGTGTCATGTCCACCGATCGTTAACCCGCTACCCTGTGAACCTTGACAACACCCCGATGACGCCTGGTTATGAGTTCATATTATACATTAATTGAATTAAAACGCCCGTTAACGGCCATAGTTAACAGCCTGCTTACGTATGACGGTCGGTTAATAAAGGATTGGTTTAAGGGTAAGTTTTCTGTTTGCTCCGTTTGTTTTGGCTGTTGTCAAGGTTGGATCGAATTGCGTGCCTAGTTGTATCGAACTATGATCTAGAATGTCTAGTAATAATCCATCTTGAAGCTAGCCACTCTAATGCAAAAACAGCACATGGTAGATGGTCTAGTTTGTTCTAGAGGTTTAATTTTTTTTTTATTTTAGGTAATACACCCATAATAAATTACAAATAAATACCCATTGTGAAGTAAACAGAACAGCTTTGCAAAACATCTAACCTAGGTTACCATTTATCAATTTTTAATTATACTTGTCATTGTCATCCCAGAGACAAAAAAATATGTACTTGTTGGTTCCTTGGCACCAGAACACTTCTTGGTTGTAGGCAAGTGTAATTTCCTAAACCAATTGAACATTATCGGACAACAAACACAGCTGTATGACAATAAGACTAGGAGTGATCCGAGGCCTGCGAGTAGGTTCGAAAGAGATATCGTGGCCCCAGTAAAGAAAGGAACATGGATGGGTTTTAGTCTTTACAAGTCTAACACTCCTTTCCGCTCGTCCCAGAGTGGGAATAGTCATTGTGAGAGAGATGAAACGGAGAGACAGAGATAATTGAGATGAGAACTAATAGAGCTGTATCGAAGATATACTGATAGAGGAGATGGCAATGATTGTTACTCTTGGATGCCTGAAAGTGGAGGTCGCCGTCGAGTTCGACCACGGTGATTTGATCATGTTTGCGGAGCAAACGTGGCCAGTAACTAAACAAAAAGAAGATTTGGAAGGAAACGAGAGGCCTTTGCCCAGAAGTGGGGAACAGTGGAAGACAAGACAAAAGCAAAAAAAGCCGGCCAAGTGCGAGTCCGTACAAGCTTGCGACATAAACGGCCGTTTTTTTTCCTTCTGAATTAAAGAACTTCTGAAGAAACAAGCTGCTCTGACCCATAATAAACAAGAACAGCGCCAAAGGCTAAGATAATGACACGGATGATGACACACAGTTATAAAAATCTCAATAAAACCTTACAAGTGTCCACCTCTCTACATACAGCAAGCAACGTGCACTTTTATATCCAATCAGATCCGATCAAGCTGTAAAGCATATAAGTACTGAAGCCATAGGTATGTACTTACTGACGTAAGGCTACCGACGGAGTCAAGGCCGAACCTAATGGCTCGTCAAATTGTTTCAACGCACACCACACACCCCTAATCAGGTTACAATGCCTTTAGGGCCAGATTTATTAAAGGTCCATCATTTTATTTTTTGAACGACAAATTTTGCGATGTGAAAAGAAATTCTGTGTTTTATTTAACACGTTTTTATTAGTTCCACACATTATTAAATATGAGTTTCTTCCGTGCCTAGGAAAGCACGTTAAGCTGTTGGTCCCGGCTGTCATTTGCAGATCTTTGTCAGTCGTTACAGGTAGTCAGTGTCCAGTATTAACTAGCACTAACTGGGTTGTGGAGGTCAGATAGGCAGTCGCTCCATGTATAATAATACTGGTATTCTGCTGCATCTAGTTAGACTGGAAGTCAACCCCGACATAGTTGGGAAAAGGCTAGGCAGATGATGATGTAATAACTACGTAAACTGAACTATGTAATAAAATTTTAGAAGTAAATCTTGATCACATTTTCGGCTTTCGATTGAACTGAAACTTTGTACACATGTGTAGTTTGGTTGTAATTTTTAGGGTTCCGTACCTCAAAAGGAAAAAACTAAACCCTTGTAGGATCACTTTGTTGTCCGTCTGTCTGTCAAGACCCTTTATCTCGAGATACGCGCGGAGGTAGCGAGTTGAAATTAAAACCATATATTCATAATCTGTGGTCCCTTGGAGCTGTGAAAAAACAAACAACCCTCTTAGTCTACGCTGTCAAAAGTTATGAAAAAAATATTATTACTATTTATTCTTCATAACATTATGGTTTCTGTACAACCTGCTTGTAGAGCAAGCAGGTTGTGGGAATTTTTTTTGGATGGCAAATCAAATGACTTGTCCTTCTCTAGATGGAGCAGGAGGGAATGTCAGATTATACGTACTGACTAAAACCCAAGATGTTCCTTCTGTTAGCCTTTGTGTCTCTTTTGAGCAACCCGCAGCCCCGGTTGGTAGTGGTCCTGGCGCCCTCACTTTTACTGACATCTCTTTGAGGTGTCCGTGGAACACGAACGCGCCGCCGAAAGAGCCTGTCGTCACTAGATGGATGGACGGTGAGCTACTCATTGCTGACACAGTTCCCGACGCTTGGAGCTTCTCACGCGGCTGCTGTGTTGGTTTGAAGGACTTGCCATATTGTTGAAGCTAAGCGAATGTTGGAGTAACTGGTTTTCTAATAAGAAAACCAAACATCGCTGAGAAAATTCTTCATAATAAGCGGTTGGTCAATATAGGCGGAGTCATAATAAACAATCAATAACAATTTTTCCAATTATAATCCTTTATTCGGATCTTGACTCGATTTACAAATGAATGTATTTGCCAATGTGAAAAAAACAGGTTCTTGCTAACGTAGCAAAAATACTTACTTCAAATAAGACCTACATGGGCACTTATAAATCGTCGAGAAAAGATGCACGGTTCGGGTTGGTCGTTTCCTATGGAGAAGAACCGGCAAGAAACTCCATGGTTACTCTTTTAAAATCATTTGGTTTTACAATGTTGTTCTTAGTTGCTTCTTGTTATACTTTCAGGCTTCTTTATACGTTACGGCAAGTATTTTATCTACGTAGTATCATACGCAAATGCCTGTGAAATGTAAATGGCCACTCAGTTGACAACTTGCCAGTCGTAAGTTGACATTATGCATATGGGATGGCAATTTGCCATTGGCACTTAAGGTCGGCGTTATGTCAATCTTCTGCTGGTGTCATGGTTGTTTGCATAACGACTATTTTATTTTTAAGTTGCCCCACACTAGTAATTTCTCCTGTTTTGTTTATTTTAAAAGTGTAAACCCATAGTGCTAGGACATACGACTACTCTATACGAGGGAGTAGGCTGTACTGCACCACTCAGGCTGAGTGGGGCAAGTAAATGTTACATATCCTAATTTGTTTAGATCCAGGGAATGCCAGTTTTTTCTAGATGTTTTCCTACACAGTTTTGAGAGCAATAGTGATGTTATATTGACACGGTTGGCGAGGAGAGACTGAGCGATCGACTGCTGCGCTGCGTGTTGCGGGTTTGATCCCCGCATGGAATAAATATTTATATGATCTACAGATAGTTATTCCATGTCTGGCTGTTTGTGTATGTGACTTTAAATGTTTGTAAACGCACCCACGATACAGGAGAAATCCTAGTGTGGTGCAACGTTTTATTTAAAAAAAAATACACTACACTAAGTAATACGCCTTTCTGGGTGTGAACCTTCTTTTCTTCTTTTTAGATGTGAAATCATCAAACAACTCCTCCAGTTCGGGTGGAATGGAAGGGAATGTCAGACTTACTGACTAGAACTTATCCATGTTCCTTCTCTTGCCCATCGTGTTCTATTAGTTTTGTAGTATCTCTGTCAAACTAACCTGCAACCCCGGCAGGTGTTTAAACCCTACACAACTGCTGGTCACAACTGCCACTCCCAGAATCTGTATACTGTACTAGTGAAAACCTAGACCCGACGCCTGTACATCAAGCATAAGTGGTTTTTTTTTTCAGTTTTGGTTGGCGAATACCAGCATTTTACATGGAGCGACTGGCTATCTGACCTTTTCTGCCTAGTTAATATCAGTATTAACTGACGGAAAGAACTGACTGTCAGACATTCGAACCCCTGCCAGGGTTGCACCTGCCGGGGTTGCGGGTTGTTCGAAAGAGTTACTGCGGCCCCGGAACGTAAAGGGATATATAAGAAGGACCATGGGTCTGTTTTAGTCAGTACAAGTCTGACACTCAAGTTATTTGATGATTTCCCAACCGAAAAAAAGACTTTCAAACGACTGTCAAAGAACCATAAATCCATCAATGACAACAACCTGGACCAGTTTAACATACTTTCCGAAGGCATAGGTGGTCCCATCAACGGACCAAACTAGGCAACCGCGGCTTAACTTGAAGATCGATCGGCTGTTATAATTTAACCATACGCTCCTCTGGTTTTATGTGCATGTTTAATATCTAAGTTAATCTTGTTATATAAGTCATCTACCCTACTGGGGCTGTGTGGTGTTCAAAGAGCGGTCAGCGCCTTCGAACAGATGTACGCAGTAGATCCAATATTATGCATGAGAAGGCTTGTGTCTTACCAGTAGGAAACGCTAAGAAGTTTGCAAAAAGCAATGCAATAAGCCGATATTCTTCTGTTTTTGGAGTTTACTCCTTAAGAATCGATTTTCATATATGTATAAGGCGCCCGGTATAAGAAAAATCCGAAGGGTAAAACCTACTAAAGTAACGAAAATGTGTCTCGTTTTTGGGGCGCACCTTTAGTCCGCAACTTTATAATTTGGCTGTGAGTGTATTAAGATGTACATATGGTATGCTGTATAGGCGACTATACCTATATACTATATGTTATTGGGCTTGTTTGTTTCTATCAGTGTCGATGTATTTATATTGCTATTTTTTTTCATTAATTTGTGAATTTACCCTTTCATATGATATTAATCTTTTTTCAGTAGAATAAACTCTTTTTGCGTATGGTTAGATACTCGTACTTAAGGAGTATACTCCAACCGTACGTCAGAGCTGACACACACACTTTTTTTTTGCAGTATATGGCAATTATGCCACGAGAATCGGTATTTTCTTTTACGATCTCCAAACCAATGGGCTATCACGGCCTGTATTCGTGCTTCTAAATCACAATGTGTGTCTTCGTGGTTAAATACAGACCAAATACGACAAAGAAGTAGAATAAAATATTATTTATAAACACCTAAAATAAATACTTGTGTACAAGGGCCCGTTTTCCAATCGTCAGTTAAAAAATATCTCAGAAATAAAAATGGCACAATGACACAACTTTTGTGCTTTGTTGATTGAAAAGCCGATCCTTAAATAGTGTTAATAGCTTACTACCTATTAAGTAGTGTTTCTATAAACAAATCTGTGCATTCCTAATTAATAATAACGTAATATATTGAAATGTAAAAGTTTAAAACCAATCATTTCAAAAAGGTATTCGGCAATAAATTGTCACGCGTTCGTTTCAATAAAATTTTGAAAACAGCTTTTAAATAAATTATCCTGTACACTTAAAATAAAACACAGTTTATAATAAAATACGAAATAGTGAACTATTACATAACCCCCAGGTGGCCAAATTCTTAGAGGCCAATGTCCTTGACACGAGCTAGTGAAGCCAGCGCCTGCCGTAATATTGCGGCAAAATCACTTAAAGACTACATACCTGATTCGGCGTCGCAGTTTCCGTCGTCATGTCGACTTCCAGCGACGCCAATCTACTCCTCTTCTTTCTTTTGTGACATGAACAACAGTCTACGAACGAGGACAGCGTAAAACTACCCTTGAATCAAACCGACATCGCCGAAATATCGATTTTTATCGTCTCACACTCGCGTACAAAATAAGTCAATGCAAAGTCCTCACTAGCATTCTCGCTCCAAAAGAAGATTTAAAAAACGAATTATAATTAAGATATCGATTGAGTTCTATATTCGAAATGAAATGCGCGGCTCGCGCTCCGCCATTTTCCTTCCGTATTCGAATTCCGTGATTGGACGTTACACTGTTATTTTTTTTTTTTGGAAAATGGACGCTAATACTACAAAACACTAAGCGACAATTAAAGCTGAAATTATACACTGCTATATAGATATAAATAGAAACGTTTTAAACGGTTAAAATAATTGTTTTTCGTACAAGTTGTTGCGTTTGGTTGTTCACCACGGGGGTGTAGAAGAATTTTGCCGGTTCTGACGAGTGAGTTGGGTGGGGTGGTACGATTCTACTGCGACTGCGCGGGGGAGTGTCTGTGTGTGCGTGATTTGCGTGTAACGTTACCAGTATAACATGACACTTACCACCCCTTCTGTTGTAGAACAAGAGGGTGTTATTAGGGGCTTCGTTTCTTGGTACTAGAGGTCTGAGTAAACTGGTTTCGTTGTACGTATTAATACAATCGATAATGTTAGGCTCAGATGGTAGGAAATATCAGACAGAGAGGGGCCTACAAGCTTGGTACAGAATCGCAGTAGACAACGCCGTTTATAGTCAGAAAGACTATGCTAGACAAGGTGCAAAATAATCTGGACTTTGGACTTAGTTAGCTAAGCTTGGGTTTATCGGAATTCGTGTTAAAGAACGATTTTTACGAAAAACCTCTATTATGATACGCCGCGCCGCCGCCGACGTCTTGTCTGCTATTTAATAATACTGTCTGTATCGATATCATATTAAGGGAACGTACATGGAAAGGGTTAGTTGCTGTGCTATTCATCTCTTCATTGCTGTGGACCGTGGTGGCTACCACGATCCAGTATTCGTCTTTTGTCGCTTATATTATTCTGTTTTTACGCTTACGGTATCGTACCACAAAAGGAAAAAACGAAACCTTTATAGGATCACTTTCTTGTACGTCTGTCTGTCAAAACCCCTTATCTATAGGACGCGTGGAGTTATCGAGTTCAAATTAATACCATATACTAGTCTATGGTCCTTTAGAGGTGATCAATCCTCTAAATCCACGTAGTTACAAGATATGTATGTCTTTTTTTATCATTTTAAAGATAATTTCGGTAATTATTTTCTAATTATAGTATAGGTACTTACTTTTGTCTAGACTATTTTAATGGTAAAAACATGGACGAATAATTCAATTTTGATCTAATGAATGAGCTAGTTTGTTTTATCTAGTACTATGCGTCCTGCAGATTCACCTTCGTAGATCGGAATAAGAATTATGCTTTGTCTTAATGCAGATTATAAACTATCTGACTGCAAAAGTTTATGGAAATCTGTTCAGCATTTTTGCGTAAACGCTTAACAATTATCTATACAATACATCTCCACAAACCAGTAGGAAATATCTAGAGTCCATTTAAAATGGATTGTACAAGAGATAACAACACCGCATATAAAGTGAAACATGACAGTTACTGGCGCGAGTAGTGGAGGCAAGTGGAAGTTATGACCGTCCTCACTTCTCCTCACTGAATATTCAAGTAAGCATGTCTACACCGGACATGGGTGTTGTAACCCTAGCAACATTGTCGCAGTCACGAGGGTTTATTATTAGAATTTTCATAGTTTCTTGCCCGTTTTATAGAAAAAAAATATTCTTTTGAAGATTCCGTACCTCACAATAAAAAAACGGAACCCTTATTAGATCACTTTGTTGTTGTCCGTCTGTTTGTCTGTCAGGACCTTTTATCTCGGTGACACGTAAGGCTAGGTTCACATTGGGTCGCACCGACAGTTTTGCCGTTGGCCGACCATCGGATCTTACTGTTTACACAAGAAGCTATAGCCGCCCTATACAAAGCAGTATGTCTATATTCTCCACCATTGTCTCGTCAGAAATCGTGGCCGGGTCCTCTTTCAACACCGGTTATGCTTCCAACACCGGTTCCCATACAACTGCCGGGTACGACCTAATGTGAACTCGCTCTAAAGGTATCGAGTTGTATGTAAAATACCAAGAATATCGAGTTGTATGTAATATACAAATAATAGTGGCTATTTTATGATGTGAAAAAAATCAAACCTTTATGTCTACACAGACAAAAGATATGGACGTTTATGTCGCAAGTTTGTACGGAACCCTCAGTGCGTGAGTTTGGCAAAATTGCACAAAACTGAGAGGTATTATAGAAGAGAAATAGGATGCTTTCGCCGTACAATGGGAGACAGTATCATCATTCTCCTACCCTTATCCCGATTTTCTAGGGGGCACTTAATCTGTTTCTTCTATATTTCTCTATTCCTTCCATTCTCTATTCCATTACAAAACTTCTATACCTACTTGCCATAAATGTATTACTGTTTCTCCTCTTTTTAAATTCATCCAAAGGTTGTCATAAAAATATCGCTTTTAGTGTCACCCTATTTATAAGTTTGTCTAGTGTTATTATTGTTACTCGTATGGTGTACAGACGCCTGCAGGTCAAGCTACCCGAAACTTTCAATTTTTCCCAAGGAACCTTGAACCTAATACTTTAGATATAAAGTCGAAAATCCATCAAGAAATCTGACAGATTGAAGTAGCTTGATGTGCAGGCGTCTGTACATAATACAGAATATTCTATCTATCTATGTATCTTTTCGTACCACTTGCTCAAAAAAGTGACATTCTATGCCCCAAAAAGCGAACATAACGATAGTCATTTTTAATCTGTCAAAAACAGGGAAAGAAAATTGTACTGAATTTCATTCATCCCCTAGGGAGAGAATGTGATTTAAAATTGGAATACTTAATACTGAACTACATCTGTGTTTACACCATTGAGTTTGTATATAAAGCATTAAGCATCTTTTTTAAAAAGGAATACGCAATTAATTATATGCAGTTATGATTATTAAATAAAATTACCAAAACCGACGAGGTCGTATGGGCTTGATGCCTTTGCTTTTCCGACAAAACATATTAGTCTAGGAATTTGTCGCGATTTTGTTTTCTTCAAATAGGTACATAAACGTTAAGTTTATTTTTATAAATAAGTTAATGTTCTACAAATACATTGTTAAATCAAAGCGACAGTGACAGTGTATTGTCGGACTCCATCAGTGCAAATGCTGCCGCAATTATACTCATCAACAATAAATGTACCAAACAAAAGTGTAGCTCTCTCTATAGATAATTGGACCAATGTTCGAATGTTAACTTTTACTTTTAATGTCATTATTTTTAATAAATGCTTATCTCATATTATTACTGTGTTAATTTTTTCGCAAATGGTACGAAAAGTAGAGTATTTTCCTCGGTGATAAAGCTGTCTTAGTCTTGGGTAAACTTAAATCTCTCGCTACACTCAGGACTCGTCTTAAATCCCTCGCTTCGCTCGTGATTTAAGTTTTTAACACCCTCGCTACGCTCGGGAGTAAACCTCGAGTCCTTTGTTACGCTCGCGTTTTAAATCGTCACCCGCGACAGAAGACACTGCTTTATCCCCTTGGTTAATAATCTACTATTTTTAAGCTAAATGGGCTTTTTTGTGGATTGGAAATCGTCAAATAACTTCCCCCGCTCTTTGTGGAGCTTTGGAATTTTACTGACTCCCATCGATGTTCCTTCTTTTGCCTTTTATGTTGCGAGGTCACGGTATCTCTTTCGAACAACCCGCAACCCCGGTACTAAATAGGCTTGCGTTTGTTTGTAACTCGCCTTGTGTGAAGCAATGCCCCCCCCCCGCTCCACCCAGAGCGGGGGAAGTCATTGGATGATTTCCCACCCGAAAAAAAAAGCATTGCCTAGGGTGCAAGCTAACAGACTGCTGGTTCTCTTAATGTGGAAGTATTTTTTTTTCGGGTGGGAAATCATCAAATGACTTCCCCCGCTCTGGGCGAAGCGGGGGGGCATGTCAGACTTTTACTGACTAAAACCCACCCATGTTCCTTCTATTGCCCTTTACGTTCCGGGGCCGCGGTATCTCTTTCGAACAACCCGCAACCCCGGCAGGCGGAGGCTCTGGCAAGCCCCTCTGCTTTGCTGACATCTCTTTGAGGCGCGCGTGAAACACGAACGCGCCGCCGACACGGCCTGTCGTCAATAGATGGACGGCCGGTGAGCTACCCATTGCTCACCGTCCACAGGAAACGTGGGAGTATAGCGCTTTGTTCAAGTTCGTGGAACTCTAACCATGTAACGGTGACACTTCGCCTTAACTCTGCAACTCCGATGGTAGAATGGGGTAAGAGATTTTAGATTTAATTAGCCTAATTTTTTATTCGTGATTTGGTTGGTGTTCCCATAGATCGCTTGAGGTAATTACCGAACTCCACGCAGTCAAGTTAAGCTTGTAAGATTTCTGACTTTGTTTTCAATAAAAAATACTAAAAACTGGAAAATAACTTTATTTCCGGAAGTCGGTGGCTTTTGTTGGTTTCGTTGACTTTATTGGCCACCGACTTCCGGAAATAAAGTTATTTTCCAGTTTTTAGTATTTTTTAGAAGTCGGTTTTATTTTTTTACTAAAAAGTTTTTATTTCAACATTTTTAGTTATAGTATTATGATATAATACGCAAACACGGTTAAAAAGTTTTTATTTTTAGCTTTAGTCCCGTCTTAGATACAATTTTTAGTTCCACATCAAGCTATAGATTAAATACAAGTATCTATATTATGCTTTAGTATTAAACCAATTCAGAAATCATATGCATCATCCCCTAGGGGATACAGCTGATACTTGATCTGATGTTTATGTTTCTTAATGACTAGGTGAGGGGTGGGGAGGGGATACGGTCACCTTGCTCCCACTCGCCTGCCTACCCTGGCGAAACCCATACTTATACATGTGATTGCAGCAATCACGGCAGATTTGCTGTCATTTATTAAAGAGTGCCGTTGTATATCACTGAAGATCTATCACCAAATTATTGCGATGACCTTCCAAACCATAGTAGTACATACCATTTTTTTTGATCATTTGTCTTCGACAACTTCTAAAATATAATCGACGAATGAGTATATCATCAACGTACACGAAGTCAATCTAATACGTATTATTAAAGATAACTCAAAAACTACTAGTCGGATCTTGATATTTTTTTTATGGGACCAAACGACAACCACCAGCTTTCGAATAAAAAAAAATCATCAAAATCGGTTCACTCAAACCTGAGTTATGAGGTAACAAACACAAAAAAAAAAAAAAACATACAGTCGAATTGAGAACCTCCTCCTTTTTTTGAAGTCGGTTAAAAACCGATGAAATCAAAACCGGTACTCAGGTAATACTTATCTAGATGTACTAAAAACCCTGCCACTCGAAACGAAAGGGTTAAAGTGGGTACTTATAACCCTTCAAGATTGAAGATATCCATGGCTGGCCATGATGTAAACAGGCATTGTTACGTGTTGAATACCCCATGTAAATTTGTTTTTGAGTGAGATTAGTTGCATAATATTTAAAAGAAAGGAAAAAGAATTACTTGCATATGACAATACAAACAGAATTACTTAATTAAAAAGAGAACAAAACTAATGGGTAAGTATTTCATGTTATTGGCTGAAAGCTGGCGAAGAGAAAAGTGGTTATTACACTATTACTAGTACAGACTGGTCCTGGGTTCTCAACCAAGCAGACAATTTACTTTGTACCTCCTTTATAAAAAGTCCTCAAAATGGTGAATATTTATATTATATTTACATTTGAAGAACCAGGTATATCCTAGACCAAAAATATTGAAGATAGCACAGTGATGGTGGATGTCACAAACATACACCATCACTAGGCCCTTGTGGGTGTGGGATTATGCCTTAGAAGGCTTTCTAGCAAAAATGAAAAAGGTTTTTATTCACAGCTTGAAGGGACCATAAACTTAAGTAAGTGTCATTTAAATTTCGACTTGATTCCTTGACGCTATCCCGAGAAAAATGATCTTGACACACCTACAGACGGACAGAAGGGCAACGAAATAATTCTATAAAGGTTACGGTTTTTCCTTTTCAGGTACAAATCGCTAAAAATACTATTCACAATAAAATATCGAAACATAAATCGGCCAACACTGCAAAACTAGAAGCACACAAATATCGGGAAACACAATGTTTTTGTTCTTGCTTTGAAAACGAACAGCAAAACAAATCCTGGCCGTTATTCGGAAAACGTTGGAATACGTAAAAAGAAATTATATTTATGTATTCTGGCAATACTCCATAATCACTGGGCTTACATATTTTATGAATGAAGCAAAAATAGAACGTGATGGCAGTTTTCTCCATAGATTATTATTATAAAGAGGATCTTATCTAACTTATCCTCGGAAAAAAATCCCTCACAACAATTATGAATGGTACTTATTCTTTGAAATAAGAACAATGGAACGTAACAGCAGAATCTTTTCCCGCGCAAATAAATGTCAATTTAGGGTTAGTCTGTGGTATTTTGTTAGGAATCGTTTAGAAGGGTATCAGTAACGAAAAGTAATACGATATTTTGTTGAAAGCGATGGGGATGAAGAGACAACTATTTGTTTAGGGGGGGGGGGGCAATTTGTAATTAGCTGCAAATAAAGACATTGAGTAGGAAATAAGCGTTTAGCGAGCAAGTTAATGACAATAGTTTAGCTAAAGTAGATATTTATGGCTAAGGCAAACTCTAAATCTAGAAAATATGCTCGCACACACACATACAGTGTGATGCCTAAATACATAACAATAATAATAGAAACCCCCTCCGTACAATGTTGACGGCATTCCGAATGCATCACCTAGTTGTAGAGGTCGACACTTTTTAAACGCCAAGACTATCCGCAATCGTGAAATATGCAGTCTCAGGGAATCTTTCATAGAAGCCGACGTGGGGTTGCATCGAGATGTGGTTGCGGTGGACAAGAGCATCAACCCGCACTCATTGGCTAAAGAGAACTGACGCGAACCCGTAGTGCTTGACAAGGAGGTATAGCAGAGTAAGGAGCTTCACGGACGCTTTCTCCGGGCCCTACATGGACCCGATGTAGATCAATCAGTGTCCGTAGCCCAGCTACGTTCCGGCGACTTCTATTTAGAAACCGAAGGTTTTGTCTTGCAATCATGGATGAAGTTATGATGACGAATAACTACCGGAGATTTATTGTGAAGAATGGCACGGTTGACATATGTCGGGCATGCTACCGTCCGGGTGAATTAATTCACCATATTATCTCCGGTTGTTCTCGTCTTACTAACAAAGAGTACTTGCCACAAACTTGTAGCCAGGATTATCCATCAGCAACTTGCTCTAAAATACAGCCTTGTGTAATTGGAAGTACCGTACTAAATAAATATGTGCCCGACCCGATTCTCGAAAATGGTGATATCACATTTTTCTGGGATCGATCTATCATCACTGACAGGACTGTTGTAGCTAATAAACCTGATATAGTGTTATAGTTGTGGTGGATCGATCAGAGCGGTGCGCAATGATTGTTGACATAACGGTCCCGTATGACGAGAAACTCGTGAAAACGGAGGAACATCGCGTATGTATCACCAATTGCATGAACGTGGACCATACAAACAAAATGTATTGAATCTTTGTTAAGATATTTATCTTTAAACATTTGTGCAGCAGCTGGCATTCAGTTGTTTTCCTTAGCCGGAAAAAAGGCGCGTGTTTATGAATTTATTCAAAAACACGGTTACTCAATGATATCCTTAGGTACTCAAAGATATTGAAGTCTATCACTGAATTCGCCCACACATTTCTGTTGCCATCAGATCTACTGATTATATTATTCCATCCCACTTACCCCCAGTAAATACAATAACAATAACAGATTCAGTAAATAGTCAACATAATATTAATTTGCATACATTTAGCCTGTGGAGCCTAAACTTAATTTGGCAAAAAGCTACCATTATGCCTATACGAACTTCTTTATATATCCTCGCCCCCCCCACTACCCTAACCCCTACCTACCCCTACTCAGACATTCTTAGATACAACTACCTGTTACCCGGGACGTCACCCGCTTGGACGTCGAATTTTATCCCAAGGTAGCCTTTGTGTCCAGGTTATACTCGTTTAGTAGTTTTTGCGTGAAAGACTTACAAACATACATACATCTTTTCAATCACTCGTATTTGTAATAAAGTAGGATGTTATAATTCGGGGTCACGGATAGGTTTAATTACTTTTACTAGGTTTCACTCCAGTAGACCGAGATAAAAGTAGCCTAAGTGTTAATCCAGGGTAAAAATTAAGCTGTCCACTTAGCGAAATTCGTTCAGTGAAGGAGTAACAAACATACACAGACACTTACAAACATTTTCTTTTACAATATTAGTGTGATACGGCAGCAAAAGTTGTGAGCAATAGCTAAATATTTAAGGTATTTCTGAGGTCAACGACCGCAATATTGTCTGACGACAAACATGTCTTAGTAGAATCGTATAAAGTTCCGTAGACAAATGACAATCTGTCATGGCGTCTGTCTACCAACGCCGAAAGAACATTCATAACGTGATTTATACATAATCTACGCTTTGTCACGATTAAATCTAGATTAGATACTAACTACGTTAGAAACTGTCATTTCTAACTATTTTGTCGGAAAAGAAGCACAAAAGTAATTGGAAAAATGTGGGAGAGGGCTTTGCACAGCGACGGGACAAACAAAATTTGTTGGCAAGCGCTACTGTTGGGCACACCAAAATAGTGGCAAATGTCTACTATTTGAGGAGTGGTTGGAGAGACACCACGGCGTCCTCACCTACCGCCTGATACAGGTTCTCATTTGACACGGAAGTTTCGGGTACTACACATAATCGGACGGGAGGAAACGCCCTAATATCACCATTGTGACGGTCGCCCAGAGGACACAGGGGTACTCTGGGCTTGGGCTGAGCATCGCTGTGTCCTCGTAGAGGCGGAGAAGGAGGAAATCAAAAGCGCTCACCTCCTTCCTTTGAGGGAGAGAACCCCAATCCAAACCAGCTGCCGCGGGAGATCCTTCGGATGTCGGATGCCTCGAAACGACTCCCGAACACCGTAAACGCGGGTTTGTAGACGGTGAGCATTGGTACTTAGTTCACCATCCGTCCGTCTAATGACGACAGGCCATGTCAACGGCGAAGTTATTTGAAGATATCCCATTCAACAAAAAAATGAGTTGCAGTTAAGCATGGCTCATGGGGTGCTATGATTCCCATAACGGGCAAAATGTAATCAGTTGTGAGCAAGTTTTTTTCTTTCTATCTGTAGCGCATTATATTTTCATAGTAGTCACATTTTAATAGGCTTAATAAGGCATGTAATGAACTGCTAACCACGTAAGGGTATTTTGACGAAGACAATCGCTTGGATGATAACGTAGGTACCACGAGCTCACATAGTATAGGTACCCTATGACAATCCAAACAGTCGCTAAAGTTGCATCAACAACAAGTAACATGGGATGCTGACAAATAGCTGATAGTAATGGCCATGGTCATCAGTAGACTGCTAAGTAAGAATTTGTAACAGCTGTAATGAGAAAAAACTTCCATCGATTATCAAAAACTGTTGATGTAAGTGTAACAGCTTTTTACAGACAACAAACATAGATGATGCTGCATCACAAATTGATTCTCGTTACTCAACACTCGATGTTCAATTGTTTTTCGTCACAAGACACGCACGAAAAACAAAATAATGAATGAATCATCTTCACCGACTATTAAAATATCATAACAACACTGACCCAATACTATTTACGTTCAATCACCCATCCAAATGCCATACTGATTATATTTATCATTCAATCATAATTCATTATGTTTAATTCGTCATTCAATGACGGTGTGGTGCAACGCATGCTCGCATTCTCTCATTCAAATGAATGGAGATCCGCATTCCAAATTTAAAATAAAAAACCCTCAGCGTTTTCTGCAGAAATGAGTCGGTATATAAATAATTCTGAGTGTATCTGTTTGAAATGTGAAACAGAAATAATATCATAACAAAAATCAAAAAGTGGTCCATTCTGACAAACAAATGAGGCAACTCATTTGTAAACAAAACGTCAAAGATCTAAGCAATCTGTCAATGTTATGTCAAAATGGCATGATCATTAGCTACAACATTTGTCATAGTCTATGATCACTGCGTCTATTACTAACAAAGACAGCTCTCGAAGCCATCATTTGTCTTTATTTGTACGTAACACCGCCGAAGCTACATAATATAACTCATGGCAAAATCACAATATTGGGAAACATCAAATGTACAGGCATAATTTAAAAAAAAAGCCTCATAAAGATTTTTACTGATCGACAGGCTAACGACCTAAATTCCTCACTTACACAAAATCATGTTAGACACAAAAAGTCACAATAATAAAATATTGTATACAGAACCCTAAGAAAACATCTGCACAATATCGATCTCTCGATCCAACGATCGATCGCCGGCGCATCGCCGACCGACGCCGGCAATGGCCGAACGCTATGCACCAACACGCGTTAATTTTAGCCAGTCTTACACGCGATGTCAAACATATCGTACGATAAACGCGTACAAAAATCTCAACTAGGCTGAATGAAAAAAAACCTTGAGAAAAAAAAAGTGACAGTGATTTGCGCGCGCATTTGTCATGTGCCGATGACAGATTTAAAAGAAAATGGGCGCGCTTGAAAATATGTAAATAAAACTTTATTTAATCTGTGTTCAGTGATAAATATTGCTGCATAATTAACGTTTAAAGATAGCTATACTTAAATTAGAAACACACGAAAAAAAATGGAGCGTAAATTGGGAATGAACGGAAAGTGTGAAGTGATCGTTTTTAACACACGTTGATAAGCTTTACACGGAAAAGCGATGTTTTTCATCAACGTTTAGGTACTCTGAGTTATTTTTATGAGTGAAAATCCAACGTATTCTGTTGTACACGTTGCGAGTTCGTTCAGTAACGCTGCGGTCGCGGTTTCGAAAGTTTATCCCTATTGGTTTCCATCCGGTCTTTAAAACGATGTCTCCGAGTTCCATTCGACGTTTTATTTCATCGTCTGTTTAGTGGTTATCTGTGGTGAATTTTATTGTTGTTTTAAAAGTGTTCTTTTTTATTTACTTGGATTTTCTTCGGCTGTTCTTTGCCGAGTTTTTTTAAGATTCAGGTATGTACATATTTGTTTTTTTTTTAAGCTTTTTACAGAATCATATTTTACGATTGTTTACATTTTTGTGTGTTTACGCGCACGGCGAGATTACGATATTATAAAATAAACGTTGGAAAACGTGTTATGTGAAATCTACGTTGAAAACAAAACTATCCTCAAAATAATGTTACAATCTCCGAAGGTTACTGTGTGAATTTGAGAACAACATTATGGTCAAATACGGAGCCAATATTAAGATATCAATTTCTTTTTGCTTAAATAAATTATACGTAAACTGCAAGAAAAGATAGTACCTAACACCCCAACACAGAAAAAAAAGATAATTGAAAAGAAACCTTGTTCCCTAATGTCCAGATCATAAAATTCATACCAGATCGTTAATGGCTCAGTTCATGACTTTCCAAAGTATCAATATCATTGCTTTCCCATAACATTCAACTGCAGAACGAGACTAGTAATTAAACTCAATATTACTGGCACTTCAAATTTTAGGTACACCATTAAGAGAACGTAGCGATTTGTACTTCCAATAATTAATTAATCTTCTAACTATGAATTTAGGTAAGGAGGCTTAAGGTCTGCGTAATCCTTACTTTAATATTATAAAAGCGAACGTGAGTTTGTTTGTAACCTCTTCACGCTTTAATGGCTAAACCGATTTTGATGAATTTTGGTACAGAGATAGTTGGGAACCAAGAGACGGACATAGGCTAATTTAATTTAAAAAAAGTGGGATATGAGGGAGAACGAGGGAAGAAAAGGGAAAACTTAGCGTTGCTATTACAAATCAATCAGGCGCAAGAGCAAAAACTGCAGGTCAGCTTGGTGTGTTATACCGAATTTAACGCGAGCGAAGCCGCGGGCATAAGCTAGTATTACTATACGTTTTTGTAACAAACAAAATCCAGTAGTACCTACTGAACGAGAGAAATTCTCATCGCACGTTCAAAAGATTTAAAGTCAAGCATTTTGAATAGTCGTAGATGAGTCCTTTCTTTATCGTGTGGTTTTTTTTTAAACGTTGCCCCACACTAGGAATTTCTCCTGTATTGTGGGTGCGTTTACAAACAAGTAAACTCATATACACGAACAGCCAGACCCGGAACAACTATCTGTAGGTCATACAAATATTTGTTTCGTGCGTGAATCGAACCCGCGACACGCAGCGCAGCAGTCAATCGCTCAGCCACTGCGCCAACCGTGTCGCTAGATGGTTAGATGTCTAACCTCCGTTGCGGGAAACCTCCGGCCACCGTAGATGCGGGTCTGTGGACAGTGAGCAATGAGTAACTCACCGTCCGTCCGCCTATGACGACAGACCATGATTTTTCAGATTAATGTGCGTATCGATAATATGTGTGGCAGCTGAAGAAGATTGTAATACTATCTTTGCATTATATAGACTCAATTTCCTAATATTGTATAATTGTAATGCCCATGTGTGAGTTCTATGTAATTTTATTGACTCGACGGTTGCCCTGGTGGTTGAGAGATTGTCATGCTCACTTAAATGTCTCGCTGATGGTGGCGGGTGTGTCGGGTCATTTAGCTCCCTTCAAAATGGTCGAGCTGAATGGCGCTGATCCAAACGTCATGTTCGTGAACGGGCGCTGTCAGTTGGGACTGGTCATCTCTTAGCTACCACGGTTTGTTTTAATTCTTCTATTAAACTCGTGCTAATTATTGGTTTTACTCTGGACGCTCTAAATGTGCTCGTTTTTCTACATCGTTCTCACGTCTTGTGACTGGGACTGTAGCACTCTCAGTTCTTGTTTTTATGACATTCAAAAGTGCCTGTAATGGTCTAATTGAAATAAATGATTTGAGTTTGAGTTTTGAGTTTGATGACTTCTTTCAGTGTATTAAAACATCGTGAGGAGCATGTCTGAGAGATATTTCTCGACAGCCGTGTTTAACCCAGAGGCTCATGGGAGGCATAAAAACTCTGACCCTAGGTTAAAACTTTTTTTTCGCATGTGAAATCATCAAATGACTTCCCCTTCTCTAGAAGTGAGTGTCAGACTTGTACTGACTAAAATGTTCCCTCTTTGTGGGGCCGCGGTATCTCTTTCGAACAACCCGCAACCCCATTCTGACCCATACAGTACAACAGGTCTAATCACGGACTTGTAAATTTTCTCCTTTGACAAGAAATAACCAGAAATATCTTCTGAAGATACTTCATTTTATTTATTCTTAGACAGTATACTCTTTACAAAACGTTTCTTTTTCGATGTGTTAGCGTGTATATGTTAAAAGTGTAAGAAACTGAATAGTTTGCGGTGTTTGAATTACATTTGTAAACATACTGAAACGTGGCGGTTCGAATGTTTCTGCGCGTGCGTCACTCAGATCTGTATCATTGCTATCTTCCTGTTTAATTTTCTTTTTTAAAGTGAGACGTAGTTGGATTTAAAAGTTATGTGTACAACCTACAAGATTTTATCAGTAAGCTTATGTTGTCTGTCAGAACGTATAAACAGTAAGAGTCAAGATTACTACAAGATTTAACGATGGCCTAGTGGTGTGTCCGTTAGACTGACAAGAATAAATCTCGAGTTTGAACCCAAGACCTCTGATTTCTCGAATTCATATGCGTATTGTAGAATTATTGCTTGCTTGAAGGAAAACATCGTGAGGAAACCGAACCTAACCGTATTTCTTCGACGGTGAAAGCCAAGTCAGAGGCAACATAGCTGGCATGAAAATTCTGACACATACGAAAAAGAAAGTACTACTTATGATAAAAAGTTCAAAACTTTTTCCAAAACGTTTGCTAGTATTTACCGTAACCTATAAGAAATATATTACAACCTGTTTGGGGTTCAAACTCTGGGGCCATTGGAACCGAGTGCTTATAACATTTTTAAAGACAAATTTTAAGATCGCTTAATTGACCCTTCCCATGACTCAAATACTGACTTTAAATAGGCTTAATTGACTTTAAATCAATAAATGAAAATTACCTTAGTTTAATTATTTTAGTCTATTCACCTTTGATATAAACAAAACCCAGTTAGATGCTCATAAGCTAGCTAATAGCTACCTCAGCTTCACTCCCACAACTGACCTTCTAAACACAATCAATTCTATAATCCTAACTCTAAATAGAGATAATTAAGGAAGTCTTTTATTTCTATAAGAGCTTTTGTTGAATTGGCTACCGCCTACTGTAGTGTGATTTAATTATGTCATTACAAACTGACTATACCTGGTTGACAACACATGCATAAAACAATTAATTAGAAAAATAAGGTAGCTTACTATGTAGGAACGCCAATTTTAAATTTTAAATAGTGTAAAACAGAGGAATTACCTCAGAATCGAACCGAGAACGTCATGTTTAGCAATGGCGCTTGTGACTACTCGACCAACGAGGCCAGATATAACAGAATTAATATTTTTCTAAGCTTTTATTTAACTTCACGCAATGATAATGATATATGCCATGTCGACGGTGCGTTCGGGTTCCACGCCTGGCTTAAAGATATGTCAGCAAAGCAGAGGAACTCTGCCAAGTCCACCGCCTGTCGAAGTTGCAGGTTGTTCAAAAGAAATCCCGCGGACCCGCAACATAAAGTGAAAAAGAACGAACATGTATAGGTTTTGATCAGTAAAATTGTGAAAGCCTGATACTCCCCTCTGCTCCGCCCATAGCGGGGGAAGTTATTTTATGATTCCCCATCCTAATAATAAGAAAAAAAATGCTAATGTGTAAATTACTAGGTTTACACGGCAACTACACATAAAATATAGCAAAACCTACATTTTGAGCCATAAACTCCGCCATGGGGTTGGTAACCTAATGAAACAGTTTGATAGCCACGAACGTAACATAACATTGCCATAGAACGATAAATGGTAAAATACTAAGGCTAGAATTGTTCCTGCCGGGATTGAGGGTTAAATAGGGCAAAATAGATACCGCCGCCCCGGAACGTAAAGGGCAATAGAAGGAACATGGGTGGCTGACTAAAACTCCCTCAAAGTTATTTGATGATTTCCCATCCGCAAAAATAAAAGGCTAGAATTGTATGATTTGTTTTTGTTTTAACTAAAACGTAATTTTAAAGAACATCTTGAACAGGCAGAGATTAAAGATAATACACCATCTACTACGTTTCATACATAATCCCTTTGTTTTACTTCGTTCGTGCCCATGCATCTGATCACATACTTGATTCACATTTATATCATTATAGTACTGAAAACATTTCACAAGAATCTGCAACTAGAATGGAATTCAAACCACCTCTTTGTCTAACAATGAAAACAGGACCGTATTCCTAATAAAATTACAACTCTATTTACACAACCCGTTTGAATCGAGAACTGCGAACCTACCTAATTTCTAAAATCAACACCAATGCAAGACAGACCGTCAAAATTACATAATTAGTTCTTCGCATAACGTTAGTCCTAATTAGGAAAGTCATGGTAGACCTCTGTCCCACTTTCATATTCCTTAGTTGTAGGTTGTGTTAATTGGTCAGACTTGTTCAGAATTGTAATTAGTAGATATGGTTTGTAGATAGATAGAATACTCTTTATTATGTACACCGTACAGAATACAAGAATACAATTGATAATTAGGGTGACACAATGGGCGGGCTTATCGCTAAAAGCGATCTTTTCATGACAACCTTTGGATGGATTTAAAGGAGAGACAGTACTGTAGGTAATCTGTGGTTTAATTTTACAAAACGAATAGCTACATTTATAAAAACAAATACTTATAAATAAATACATATAAAATAATAATCAGGAAGAGCAAAAAAATATTCAATATTGATGAAGTGCTTTTTGATCATAATTCTAAAAGTGGACAGAGTTTGAGCGCTCCATGCAGACACGGGCAGGGCAATCCATAACCGTACAGCTTGAACTGCAAAGGATTTATGGTGTCGTTGTAGGTATGTATAGTTAAGCAACTCGAGATCATAATATAACCACACTTCCCGATTTTAAATGACAACACACTTGAATCGTGTTCCCAGAGGAGTTAGACAAAGTCTTTTTAGTACACCCACAGCGCGCTAGTTGTGTAATGGGAAAGAGACTTTTGCAAACAGTCAAGCTAAGGTCAAGTTTCACAGTTATTCTTAGTAGCAGCCATGGATTGGTGATTGATGGCAATACGCTCGCCCCCTATGACATGTGACTTAAATATTACTGGTATTGACATTTGAATTAAATAGACATTACAGAAAATATACTTTGAGCTTTTTTTAAGCAGAGAGGCCTGCCAGAGTCACTGCTTGCCGAAGTTGCCGGATCGTAAGGGGCAATAGAAGGAACATGGGTGGGTTTTTAGTCAGTACAAGTCTGATACTCCCTCCCGCTCCACCCATAGCAGGGGAAGTCATTTGATGATAAAATCCCATCCGCAAAAAAATTACTATCTATGATATAAAATACTATTAAGAATACTAAAGACGTACAACATACGCATAACATCATACAATCTTTAATGAGTTTAACAGACTATGCCAAAGACTAATTAAAACTGTTACGAAGAGCTAAATATAGCAGAACCGTTCAGAACGCATAGAGGGCCATGTTGCTAACCTGAAATCGTCCTCTGCTAAAAATACCGAGTATAAACGAAATCTTCACGAAGCAATTACGCATTTTATACATCAAGTTAAGTAACTCTAAGCAAAAACTGTTACTGGGAAACACCTTTTTAGAGGTAAATAAATAAGTAAACGTATGCTCATGTTTTACGTGGCAAAACAAAGGTTTCTTGATTGAGTCACAGATTTAGCTTTTTTTGGGATGGTAAATCATCAAATAACTTCCCCCGCTCTAGGCGTGAGTGTCAGACTTGTACAGAGTAAACCCATGTTACCCATGTTCCTTCTACTGCCTTTTATGTTCCGGGGCCGCGGTACCTCTTTCGAACAACCCGCAAAGTCACAGATTTAGCTTCACTTCCACAAACTGTCTGTTACCATTCGTAGCAACCCTAGCTCCTTAGGGCTGCGTAACTCAAAAAAAAAAAACTTGAGAGGTGTCAAGGGACACCCAGATGGAACGAAGTTATTATTTATAAATAAATAATATAAAATAAAAAAAGCCTTATATTTCTCACCATGCATTAAATTGTGGTACAATGGCAATAATAATACTTAATCTTTATCATTTATCATGTACAAAAAAACCTGTATACACTCAACAAAACTAATCGTCGCGACACCACACTGTTCCATGCGAAATAGAAAGACGCAAAAAAAATAACTAGCTTGCTTTCTATTATAGAGAGACAGACAGAGAAACAAGTGCACGCCGCACGGTTTACAACTATAGAAAAAAGTGTCGTTACAATTTTTGGTCTTAATTTTTTCCGTCTAGCCCCCTTTTGCAATGCGTGATAAGGGGGCGTTCGTTCCAAAATTAACTCTTACAGGATCACTGGTTTTCCGTCTGTGTGACTGTCTGTCAAGACCCTTTATATGTGAAACGCGTGAAGGTATGGAACTAAAATCAAAACTCAAGTCTGTAGTCTCCTGGAGCTGTAAAAGAAATCAATCCTTTAAGTCTACGCATGTAAAAGATATGGCCGTTTATGTCGCAAGTTTGCACAGAACTTTCGGTGCGCAAGACCGACTCGCACTTGGCGTGGTGTCTTTTTTTTTAATATAGATGATTCTTGAGCATTTTAGCTAAATCGTTTGCTACAAACAAAATCAGTATCATCCATAGGTATGAATAAATTCCTATGATAATTTGTTTTTTTTTTCTTTTTAAAATCAGCATCATTTATTTTTACACCACGTACTTCTACTTCACAAAATTTGTGTTACATTTTCCACATATTTGAGAGCAGACATGACACCTCTTTATACAACAAAATCAGAATGACTGATTTGACCTATCTGCTCTTTGATCCACACGTCATAATATTCATCAATTATCCCATCAACTTTTTCACCTAAGTCAGGATGAAAAACAGACACAACGATGGTTTACTCAGAAACCAACGTGGATACAATCCGACTTATAACGTAAACAAATATGTTTTATAGGTCACTCAGGTGAATAAACCCTGCGGAGGAGATAGGACAAAGGTCGATGTACTCTTAATCATCCTTTAAGAAGTTGTAACTAAAGACGCTTTTGGCTTGTCGGATGATCTTTATGTAATTATCTCTGAAAATAGCTGGTTAAATATATACAAGTCATTCCTTTTGATTTTGTGTGTGTCGTATAATATGCCCTTCTTATTTCCAATCGGGAAGATGGCCGACAAGTTTCTGCCGTAAGTCGGATTGCGTTCCGTTAAGCTGTTAATTCCGTCTGTCATTGGTAGACCTTTAAAAGTCCTTACAGTAAGTCAGTGGCCAAAAGTCTGACAACCAGTCCTATATATGGGGTTTGCAAACCCAGTACTAATTGCATTGTGAAGGTCGGATACGCAGTCGCCCCATGTGAAATACCACTGCATCCGGTAAGTCTGGAAGCCGATTCAGCATAGTTGAAAAAAGGCTCAGCAGATGATGAACCAGGTTTTCAATGGAAGATGGCATTGGGGATTAAAATGTTTTCTTTTTGTCTTAGAACTTTTCACCCGTTTTCTAATTTACTCAGTATATTCTGCTGAAAAACGATAAACCTTTAATTCGTAGCAAAATAATAAACAACTAATCAAAGTCACTTATGCTATTAATCTATACGAGTTTTGACATGGGTTTTCAGAGTAAATCGAATTAACATTACAAATCCCTACATCATCATCTGCCTAGACTTTTCCCAAATATGTTGGTGTCGGCTTCCAGTCTTACTGGATACACCTGAATAACAGTTTTTTTACATGTAGCGACTGCCCATCTGACCTTCATAACACAGCTACTGGGTAATACGATACCACTAGGTAAGACTGGTCACTGTCGGGTTTCCCCTCTGACGACGGGTGCGGGTAACAACTGTCAAAGATTTACAAATGGCAGCCGGGACTAACGGCTTAACGTACTTTCCGCGGTACTGAAGAAACTCGGACCAACCTAGGCAAGTGCGGCTTAACCTATAGATCGAAAGGTGCAGGTGTCATTATTTAGCTATGACCTCCTCAAGAGGAGCTCGTGGCTAAATAATAGAAGCCGCTCGGGTCGATCTTTAGGTTAAGTCGTTACATCTGTAACGACTGTGTGTGAGTATCCCGAAAGTCTGACAATCAGTCTTACCAAGGGGTATCGTATTACCCAGTACTAGCTGGGTTATGGAGGTCAGATAGGCAGTCGCTCCATGTATAATACTGGTATTTAGCTGCATCCGGTAAGACTGGAAGCCGACCCCAACGTAGTTGGGAAAAGGCTGGGCTGATGATGATGACCTCCTGAAATCCGAAAAATAAATGTTCAAAAAAGTCTACATCATTTATAATAGCATTGTTTACAATATTAGGCAGTTTTAGTTTGCAATGTTCATTGTCTATTGTAAATATTTCAGCTGTCAAAATGAACAGCAGTTAGACAATACAATCTTGTTCTGATTGTGTACATTAAAAATTAGAGGAATGTGTCAGTGGCGCTCTAGTGTTTGTTTTTTATGTTTCTATGGATAGTCAAAATGTGATACGTTTTATTATTTATTTCGAACGGTTCAGCTGTTAATTGCTCATTAATTTTAATGAATGGAGAGGGAGTGAAGGGTTGAGAAAAAAAGGGTCAAGTGCGTGTCAGCACGCTTAGTGAAGGGTTCCGTGGTTGGGATGAATAATTCATTAATTTATCCCACGAACACACTTAATGTTTCAGTTGAAAAACATAACTTCCCTATATAAGTCTTTAAACTGACATGGTTTCTAATATCATTCATCCCAACATTTGTATCGATATGACAAGGTTACTAATATTATTCATCCCAACATTTATATCGATACTAGCGGCCCGGTACGTGCTTCGCTATGTATTTACAAAAAAATGTGATGCAGCGCCATCTGCCGGACAAAATTGTGAATCTAAACCATTCCCAGATCCCCTTGAACACACACAAAAAATTTCATCAAAATCGGTCCAGTCGTTTGAGAGAAGTTCAGTGACATACACACTCACAGAAGAATTATATATATAAAGATGACATGGTTACTAATATCATTCATCCTAACATTTATATCGATATGACATGGTTACTAATATTATTCATCCCAACATTTTTTTCATGTATATCGAGTTTGCAAACTCGATATAAATAACAAACATGGTAAATACCCCGTTTCAAGTATTAATTATAATTACCTTCCCTTTTGGCATTATTTGTTTTATATCGATTAATGTTAAGGTGTTCTCTTAATAATGCTGAATAAACGCAATTTTCATTCTTTTCTTTATTCTTTATTTCTACATAGTTTTAACTTATATTATCGAGTGCCTTACTATGTTATTTAAACACCGTAAACTTATCGTAGATTTTCCTGTTTTCTATGTGTAGGTAATTCAATATTTTCTTCTTTATTTTTTTACATTTTTGGCTCATTAGTTTACGGAGATAAGAACGACAAGGATGATCAATTGAGTTCATGATGACGATCATTATTTTCCTGCCCTTGTCCCATTCTATTTGGGGGATAATGACGATAGGAATTAAAAAGGAGCGAATGATAGAGTAACGGTAGACAGAAACATAAAGAAAAACCAGCCAAGTGCGAGTCGGACTCACGCACCTTTGGTTCAATACAAACTTGCAAAGTAAACGGCCATATCTTTTGACTGCGTAGACAGAGAAGGTTAATTTTCACAGGTCCACGGGACCACCGACTTGAGTATATGGTTTTAATTTCAACTCGATACTTCTACGCATTCCTAAGATCTAATAAAATCTTTTGGTGGACAGACAGACGAACAACAAAGTGATTCTATCAGGGTTTTGCATTTTTTCCTTTTGAGATACGGAACCCTAAAAAACGTGCTCTTCCTTTAAGTTATATTGGAAAAAGATGTAACTATTTATTCCGAATTTAGATTCCACTAAACAACGCACGCATCCTTACTAATATTATAAAAGCTAAACTGAGTTTGTTTGTTTGTTACGTCTTGACGCCTAAATGGCTAAACCGATTCTGATGAATTTTGGCACAGATACACTTGAGACCCTGGAGGTACATGGGTAATTTTTTTAAAGTGAGAAATTAGGAAGAAAGTGGCAAGAAACGGGAAAACTTAGCGTTGCTATTACAAATCAATAAGCCGCAAGGGGAACTGTGTTACCCCGAATTTAACGCGAGCGAAGCCGCGGGCAAAAACTAGTTCATTATAAATTTAGATTTCACTAAACAACACAGTTATATTTAATACAAGAGCAATGTAACATTTTGATTTGGATGCCCTAATAAAAAGTAACGCGTTTCGTTTCGTGTCGCAACCGCGTGTCAAGGTTGGACACAAATAGCCCTAGTGTCAGCCCTAGACAACGGGCACATTACAGGGAAATGGCAGAAGGGCCAAAATCAATAATAAGCGGCTGGTAGTTAGTTGGACTTTAGAAGTAGACCCGGGATTTTATGGATATGAACTTTTGATTCT
This sequence comes from Ochropleura leucogaster, assembly GCA_958449745.1. Classification (NCBI taxonomy): domain Eukaryota; kingdom Metazoa; phylum Arthropoda; class Insecta; order Lepidoptera; family Noctuidae; genus Ochropleura; species Ochropleura leucogaster. The sequence continues at coordinate 8,591,151 of OY288225.1, forward strand.
AAACTCAAAGCATTTATTTCAATTAGACCATTACATGCACTTTTGAATGTCATACAAAAAGAAAAAGATGCTGCTACAGTCCCAGTCACAAGACATAATAACTTATGAAAGTACTGTAGTTCCCCATTCCAAAGCGTAGAACTCTATGGAGAAGAATGGGCAAGAAACTCCATGGACACTCTTTTAAATCATAATATTTTACAAAATGTTATACCGGTTTCAGATATGGTTACGGATATGAAATCATTTGTTATTTCATTATTCATTAGTTTCGGATAGTTTCGATTAAAGATATTAGAATTTCAAAATTAATAAAAGTAAAATACAAATCTTAAACAAGGCAAATTGTTTGTGTGACAAGTGACGGCTCGACCTGGCAAAATAAACAAAAATCAGCTGTTTGGCCTCCGCCTTTAACCGAAACTTTCTATCGGTTTCTGTTATGCATACTGATTATTTCGGATATCTGATAGTTTTGTTTGCCGTTAGTTCGAAAGAAACCGCGGCCTCGTAACATAAAGGGTAAGAGAAAAAACATAGGTGAGTTTTAGCCAGTAAAACTCTGACCCAAAAAAGAAAACTTTGTCCGGAACATTATTTCTGAGGATATAATCTTTCTTTGTACTTTCTCACCTGTTACATCGATATATGTGTTGCCGTCTGTCTGTATTGATCTACTTATGTAAACTTGATAAATATTTTAGTTGAGGACTCCGAACCTAGAAGTTTTTCCATCAAACATTCAGCTAGGTGAAAACATATTGACGATACTAGAAGGCTTGGCTTGGTACCTACACATTTCTGTGGCAACGCCCTTTAAAACTTATCCTGAAAAGATCGCTTTTAACGATAAAGTCTTATCGTTATACGCGATCTTTTCAAGATAAGTTTTGGATGGGTTTAATAGTATATATACGTGTTTATACGTCGGGTTTTGCTTCTTCATGTCGGGTTTATAAGAAAAAAATGTTTTACTAGCATAGTGCACACTTTATCTATGACTATCATTCGAAACATATCTCATAGCAAAGTGCATGCGTAAAAACCACCCGCAAAAGACACATCCATGAACTACTATAATTGAGACCTACGGCGACGCAGATAAAATTTAACAAGTACCCATTCCCTCTCGTTTCGGACCATGGACTGAACCAGGGCCGCGAGAAATCGCCGCCGCCAATCGCCTCTACGTGGGCACGGCGGTGCTCCGCCCAAATTGGGCCACCGCCACTGTGTCCTCCGGGCGATCGTCATAATGGTGACACCCGGGCGTTTCCTCCCGCCCGATTATGTGCAGGAACCTCCCGAAACATTCGTGTCCGGTGAGGACCTGCGTCAGGCGGTAGGTGAGGACGCCATCGGGCCTCTCCAGCCACCCCTCAAAGAGGTAGAATACCATTACCTAGAAGATACTGACTCACTTGAACTTTGAAAAGATCCTGATTATAAAGGTTAGGAAACTCTCTGTTTCCTAATCTTTAGCCGGTAGTGAATTCCACACACTGGCAATTTCACATTGAGGTATACAGAAACTATTGAAATCCACGTCCACGACGTAACCATAAAATAAACTATGAATAGGAAACCATTTGTTTGCGGTTGAAAATCATCAAATAATTTCGCCTGCTCTAAGCGGAGCGGGGGTGTGTCAGACTAAAACCCACCCATGTTCCTTCTTTTGCTGTTTATGATCCGAGATTCGAGTTCCGAATTCGCAACCCCGGCAGGCGGTGGCTTTGCTGACATCTGTATGAGACACGCGTGGAACACGAACGCGCCGTCGACACGGCCTAATAAGAAGTCATCATGAATTGTTCTAGATTCCGATGCAGCTTATAATATCTTGTGTTAAATTTGGATGACACAATAACCTGACAATCGGCCGCAGCGATGTAATGTCTATCTCTTGGAACCGCATTTGTGATTGTAATCGCTATGATATTTATTGCAGAATCGTTTAGATATTGTGTCAATTTACTATTTAAAATGGCACAATCATTCGCGGCATTTAAATCTCAGCTTTAAAACAATGACTTTGAATTCATTGGCAACCTTAAGAATATGAACTATAGTTTATTTTAGAATAGTAACAAAAAGCCTGCACCACACAGTAAAGAGTTCCATAGTCGTGCTGAAAAAGGCATAAGTTAAGTCCGTGTTGGACGCAAATGTTTAACATTATCATCTGCCTAACGATTTTTTTTAAGTATCCCTTCACTAGAAATTTCTCCTGTTTCGTGTCTGCGTTTACAAAGATTTAAAGTGACATGCATAAACAGCCAGACCTAGCTGTAAGAACTAGCTGTAGGTAATACAAATATTTGTTCCGTGCGGCGATCGAGCCCGCGACAGCAGTGGATCGCTCAGCCACTGCGCCAATATTCACTTAGACAGCTAGATAGTTAGAGTGCTGTATCTTCAGACCACCCAGACTTAGAGGAATTAGAATAATTTACATGGAAGAACTGCTTAACTGATCTCCGCAACCTAGTTACAGCGGAACTCGGTATACCTTAGTAAGACTGGTTGTCAGTATTTCGAGCTTCTATTCACCCGCAACGATTGTCAAAGATCTACAAATGATCTACCAGTGTGCCTTATGCTGCTTACTCATCTATGCTAGACTACCAAGGCGTCGATATTGCAATTAAATATACAAAGTTATTACAGTTCACCAAATCAAATGGATTACTATGAAACTCGTAACTAAACGGCAAACATCCTGTTAATGCTGTGCAGAATCCAAATCTTTGAACGTAATGTTCATGTAACGATTAAACGTGTTTCTTCCGGTACTAAACGTGTTCTATAAAGTCCAAGTACTGAAGAGTTATTAGTATGATATACATATAGTTAAACGTACCCACCTTCATGTATACCTAATTTAAATTTCGAAAGAGAGATTATGATAAGACAATAGGGTAGTTGACACCACCAATCAATTGATATACTTTTTATGAACTGTCAAAACGCGCTCCCCCCATAGATTTTATATGAGACTCGCAACCGATGACGTCACTAAGTTGTCAAGTCAATGATGCAACTATTTATAGATTTAAAAGCAACTAAAAATCGAATTTTAAAGTTATTTTGAAATGAATGGAGTTCTCAGGTCTAGAATAAGGTGTTCTTTCAGAAAAAATGTGTTTTTTAAATTATTGGTTAATGGTGTCAACTACCCAATTGCAACATCAGAAGTGGTTATAATAGCGTCGGGTAAGACATCTTCCGGCCATCGTAAACGCGCCTCTGCGGACGGGGAGCAATGGGTAGTTCACCGTCCGTCCGTCTATTGACGACAGGCCTTGTTGACGCCATGACTCAAAGAGATGTCGACAAAGTAGAGACGCCTTGCTAGGGTTGCGGGTTGATCGAAAGAGAAACCGCGGCCTCAGAACACAAGAAGAAACATGAATGGGTTTTATCCCGCTCTGGTAATGAAGAAACGGTTGGGATTGTCAGATTTGAAGTGACTAAAACACATATAAAAGTTCCTTCTTTTGCTTTTTGTTACCCGGGGCCGCGGTATCTCGATCATACCAACCCGAAGCCCCGGCACACTATATAGCTTGGAAAAACGTACAATATCTCACTAGTACGATGTAAATTTTCTTTCGTGTATATCATACTAGCTGGTGCCCGCGACTTCGCTCGCATTATGATCGAAAAAAGTATCCTATGTGTTATTCCAGACTATAATCTACCTCTGTACGAAATTTTTATCTGCGTGAAAGAGGATCAAACATTCGTCCATACTCACAAACTTTCGCATTTATAATATTAGTAGAATATCTGTAAGTATTTAAATTTCAATGCTTAAACAGGCAACGATGTTCTAAAAATTAACCTATTGTTAACATCAAAATTCTGTAAACTTAGCTCGCAAAAAAGAAATTGACTTTGACGATTTTGAGAGATAATATTATTGTAGGTACTTTACGCGGACGAAAGCGGCAATATTTAGCACAAGTTTTTTTCTAGCAATGAACTTCATTCAAATGATTATGAAGACGTAGAAATCCGTTTATTAAACCATCCAATACACTACAAACAATATAAAAATAATATTACCTTGCAGTCCAGTCGTAAAATTCTCAATTCTAATAACAATATGATTCTATGACGTCAGATCTAATCATTGAATGTAAATTCTGTATAATCAGCATCAATTGGACGTCGAAACATCATAGTAACGAGATTTTATAGTCTTTTCATTGCACATACGTTTTATGTTCGTCATAGTACGCTTGGCGTTACTCACGTGGGAGATTGTTTGTAGATAGTAGATGTAATAAGGTACAGAAAATAGCATTGTTGTGGGATATGCTATGCTATAATGAACTTAATTGGTACAGCGGTCATAAGCTTTAAGGTTGAATATTTAGTCGTAATGTTGATTTCCAGGCCATGTTATTTGTTTTTTCTTTGTCAGCAATCATTTCTTAGAAGCGGCTAGCTGACATTATAGCATTCAGTTGTCTGGATTTGGACCTTAAACGAAGCTAATGAAATATGTATCACTAGCTGCGACCCTCGGTTTCACTCGCGTGGTGATAGAATATAGGTAGAGTATTAACTGTATAAATTATAGCTTATGTTATTCTGATGTTTAAGCTATATTATTGTATAGTTTCATTAAAATCCATTCAGTAGTTTTTGCGAGAAAGAGTAACAGACCTCCATACATCCATACAAACTTTCACGTTTATAATATTACTAGCTTTTGCCCGCGGCTTCGCTCGTTTAGTCTAGTTTTTCCGTTTCTTCCCTCATTTTCCAATAAAAAAATTGCCTATGTCCGTCTCCAGGGTCCCAACAATCTCTGAAAAGGCGTGAAGACGTTACAAACAACCTCACTTTCCCTTTTATAACATTAGTAAAGATTGTGACTTTGTAACCATTTTACGAATGGTAACGTAATTAATATTATTATCCAATTATAATTCTGCTTAAGCGGCCATTTAGAGTCCCTGAATAACCATTTCTCACCGAGTTTAACAAAAGATCTTAAACTCGTTAAATTAAACTACAACAGAAACCGTTAGGCTTAACTAAACTAGTATTTTGTCAGGGCTATAATGGTTACCACTGGCTGTGTTTCAGACATTAAAGTCGACAATACAATTACTTTACCCGGGAAGTTGTTCTGCCTTGGGGGTGAACGAACCTTGTAAAGTATCAAGGTTGGCTTTTCAAACTCGATAATTCTATTTTGTTACATGCTGATCAACTTCCCAGTGTCGTAGTGTAATGTTATATAGTACTAGCTGTGCCCAGCGGTTTCACCCGCTGCTCACTTAGGGGTATGAAAAATAGATGTTGGCCGATTCTCAGACCTACTTACCCGATATGTTCATAAAATTTCCTTTAATTCGGTCCAGCCGTTTCGGAGGAGTATGGGAAAGAAAACTGTGACACGAGAATTTTATATATTAGATATTAGTTTCGTGAAAACATGTCGATGCAAAAATTCAAGTCAATCCAGACAAATAATCTAGTTCTCCCGTACAAACTTTACCACTCTGTTTCACCCCCTTTAGGGGTTGCGTTTTGCAATATCTCGTCTCATTGAGCACTTACGTCCTAAAAGAATCCCTATGTCAAATTTGAGACTCCTAACACTTGTAGTTTCTGAGATTTGTAATAGCAAAGCTAAGCTTTCCCTTGGCTTCCCTCTTTCTCCCTCTTTCTCCCTCTTTCTCCCTCTTTCTCCCTCATTTCCCACTTTTAAAAAAAAAACGCTAATGTCCTCTCCAGGCTCCCAAATATCTCTGTACCAAAATTCATCAAAATCCTCCATTAAGGCGTGAAGACGTAACAAACAAACTGGCTTTTTTTAAAGTGAGTAATGAGGGAGAAAGAGGGAACGAAAGGGAAAACAATAAGGGCAAAAACTACAGGTAGCAGGTACCTGTAAATCAGGAAAGGGGAACTGTGTTACCCCGAATTTAACGCGAGCGAAGCCGCGGGCAAAAGCTAGTATATTATATGTCTTTAACTTGTCCGTTCTATCAGCCATCTTTTCCTGCCACCTTGCATAGGTCCTCGGCTTCCTGATCTTTATGACTACTGCCAAAAGGTTACACTTAAAAGCCCCCACATTTCTTGCTTCTCACCTCAAAATAACCTCGCTGATAGTTTGATCTAAATCTTCATCAGTTTTTCAGCGGTTCATGTAAACACACATTATTTCGTACGTTCAATCTCCGGGTTCCCATCGATCGTAAACAAATCAGAAAACGGGCACCTTTACTATAATTTTCACAAATCAACTCAATTTTACTCTGAAAACATCATCTGGGTCGTAAAGAACACACGAATCTAGTGTGGTTAAGTGTGTGGGTGTATTGCCTTTTTTTTGCACATAGGAAATCATCAAACAACTTCTCCCGCTCTGGTCGGAGCGGTAGGGAGTGTGAAACTTGTATTACCTACAACTCATATGCTCCTTCTTTTGCCTTTTATGTTTCGGGGCCGCGGTATCTCTTTCAAACAACCCGCAACCCCGGCAGGCAGTGGCCCTGGCAGGCCCCTCCACTTACATACATACGCACGCTTCAATGTGCCTTTCACGTGAACACCGTCATCGCAAGTCATAAGGGTGCAAGTTTTTGCAACACTCGAAGGTCATACAATCGCTGACGCGCTTATAAAGTCTTATATAAGCGCGATTCTCGAAGCGCCATTCATTCGTGTCGCTCATATTGAAGAGCAAAAAGCATATCTAAGTAATACAGAATAAACTAATCTAGAGTTCAGTGTAAAACAGGAAATGTATGAAAAATCAAATAAACATTTATAACATAAATATCTGGATAGCTGCTCTGGCACCTTGGGTAGTTTCATCACAGTTTTATGTACTAATAAATTACTCCCCAGTGTTTATGTTACTATTGGATACAATTATGCACGCGTCGAACGAAGTTTTTTTTTGTATTGGCACTGCTGTCCAAATACTTTTCTATCATTGCTGCTTTTAGTGAAGATTTAGTGGTCGGTCTAGTCTGAGGCGATGTAATCGTATGTTCTGGTTCTTAGATACGTAGGCTAGCTTAAGTGCAAGCTACTAGATTCTTTTGAATTCACGTGTTTGTAGTATTTGCAAATTTGCTATGGGTAGCAATTACCATCCTTTTTTATTATATTATAAAAGCGAAAGTTTTGAGAATGTATGTGTGTGGCTCTTTCACGAAAATAATACTGAATGGATTTTGATGAAACTTCACAATAACATGGATTACACGCGAGTGTAACCGCGGGGCGTAGCTAGTAGCTCTATATAACGACCATTATTGACTTTGATCAGATTGCCACACTGGAGTTGGTAAATTATTATTAAATATTTGAGTCTGTATTTGTGCCCGCTCATGGCAATTAAATGGTCACAAATCTGGACTTACCAGCTGCTGAGAACTTCCTGATTTAAGAATCCAAATAGAGAACTATACCCTATCATTAAACACACACACTAACCCTTACATTCACACATCTACACGACAGCGCATTTTTAATTTTTTTAATTTATACTTTGTTTTAGCTTATTTTCTTTTAGTTTTTAATATTTTTTATATAACTCCTTCATCTTAATATTTTTCTAAAATGGTATGTCTTCAGTAACTCTAAGAGTAACTAGTGGAAGAGCGGAACTTCCTAACACAAGTGTATTTTCACTTAAATGGAAATTTCCAAAAACACATGTAAAATATTTTTATGTTATTGAAATAAACCTTTTTTTTTTACATTTTGAAACATTTTAGAGAATAGAACCTAGCACATCATACTCCGCTACCACTAACCCAACGCAATGTATTCCGAACAAAACATAATTTAAGTCTTCTTCAAACACTCATACATAAAACCATCCAATTACATCCAGGTCAAGTTCTAGTTAGCAGTTCCATAGGATCTTCAACCTTGCACTGAATGGGAGCACAAAAAGAGTTCATTGCGTAAAGAGTTCGGAATCAAATAAACTTTTTATTTATAACATATTGAAGGTATGTCGGTATTTCTGATACTTATAAATAGATCATGTGTTTCTATGGGTTTTGGGTTTGGTTTGGTTTTGAGTTTGACGGGCCTGTTGGTCCAGTGGTTAGTGGCCCTGACTGCTGAGCCGGAGGTCGTGGGTTCGATTCCCACCCAGGACAAACTTTGTGTGATGAGCATGATTGTTTGTTCTGTGTCTGGGTGTGATTTATCTATAATATGTATGTATTTATAAATAATATAAGTATGTATATCAGTTGTCTGGTTACCATAACACAAGCTCTGCTTAGCTTGGGATCAGATAGCCGTGTGTGAGTTGTCCCAAGATATTTATTTTATTATTTATATTTATGGGTGGGTTAGCCACTTTATCTTGTTCAAAGAGTTGAAAGATTCTTTTCAGGTGAGGCTACAGCTTCCTACGTCTTTGTACTGGTAATAAATTGGTGGTTATCAACTCGACCTAGCACAATCTACCGTTTTTCTGCTGCAACTTTTAGTAGCTATAGAATATGAGTACTCGCTAAGAATTTGCTTTTTTAATGAAACATACAAAAAATATTTTCAGAATTTTAGTTATTTTAGTGTTACACTCAACTAATTCATCATCATTTTCCTGCCTTTGTCCCATCCTATTTGGGGTCGGCGCAACCCGTTTTCTCCTTCCATTCTCCCCTGTAAGACGTCACGGCATCATTTACTCCTTTCTCCTATAAATCATTCCTTACACAATCCATCCATCTATTCTTGGTCTTTTTCTCCCTCTCCACTCTTCAACATTCAGATCCATCTGAATGTTACACTCAACTACATAATTACCGTTAAAAAAATAACAATCTATATATTTCTCTCTAATATAAAGAATCAACATTTCGTATGTATATTTCAAATTAAACAAACATTCAAAGTTAAGTGAAAATAATGCACTAAAACAAAGACTATAGAACACACAAACCCTTTTTCTAACTTAGAACTATAACGAAAAACACCTTAGGTACACTACAATACCAGTCCTGAAAAGGGTACTGAATTAAATATCCAACATTGCTTTCAAGCGAAAGGTCAACGCCCTGTCACTATGATCTAGGTTCTACTGCATATAGTTAAGCACACTACGGAATTTCCCATTACGAAGCTAGCATTTCAAGTGACGACACAGATATATTATGAACTAGCGGCCCGTCCCGGCTTCGCACGGGGGGACTTAAGATTTTTTACATAGTTTTACGTTTTATTTATATTTATTCTCAGTTTTTTTTTTATTTAGGAAGTATTTACCTTTTGAAAACATTTTTCCGGACTTCATTTACTTATTTCATTTATTTAATTAATTATTTTCTTCTTAAATAGGAACCTACCTATTTTGTTGTTGTTTGTTTTGGTTGAGGTAAAAGTTTGTTTTTAAATTGTTATTTTACATTTATTGAAAAATATTTACATCGTTTCATTTTTTTTTGTTTTTCTTTATTGTTTTAAGGTTTTTTTTTTTTTTTGTTGTTTTAAGGTTTTTTTTTGTTAAAGTTTTTTGTTTTTTTTGTTGTTTTAAGGTTTTTTTTGTTAAAGATTTTTGTTTTTTTTTTTGTTAAAGTTCTTTGTTTTATGTGTTTGATCAAATTATCGTAATATTTACATTTTACTTTAAGGCTTCACTGTAAACTATGTTTGCAGTGGTATTTGTAGGTGCTAACAAAACATATTGATTTTTAGGAGATCCTACTCGAGAAAGGGCTACATATAACTGCCCATGAGAAAAGCACTCTTTTCTTAGGTCGACGCCAAAAATCGAAAAAGTTTGCCCCTGTGATTTATTTATCGTAAGGGCAAACGATGTCTTCACAGGAAACTGTAACCTTTTAAAGGATATAGGTAAATCCGTCGGAATCATCGGGATTCGCGGTATGTGAGCGAGCTGTCCGGCCGCGGGCCCAGTGATGATTGTTGCTACAATCACATTGTCTCGTAATTCCCTTATCAAAAGTCTTGTGCCATTGCACATATTGGGAGGGCTTAAATTTCTCAAAAGCATGATAGGAGTACCTCCTTTTAATTTTAGTTCGTGGGGTGGCAAGCCGGCAGGGTTGAGGGAATTTAAAAATTCTTGTGGGTAGTGTACTACATCTTCGATGTTGCACATAGTGTCAATAGATTTGTAACATTTGAAATCACCTGGTACTTTTTCCATAATCATTCTGTTTATATCATTTACGGAATCGTTTCTTGGCGACACTATCGCCCTCGAACAGAGCCAATTGAAATTTCGTTCTGTGAGATTTTCAATGTCGGGATAGATTGTGTCTATAAGAACATCTAGACTGTTAACAGTTTGAGCCAATTCATTGTCCAACGATACTTGGGAGCTATTTGCAACTGGCGATGGTAGTTTTCCATCTCCAAGTTGAAGTATTTTTTGTGAGAAATTTCCATTGTTGTCGTTACTTAAATGTGCTCTCATATTTGTGCGCAAATTTAGAGTTTTAATTGATTGCCACAAAGGTGATGATTTGAGGCACGCTTTAATAACGTCGGCGCGTGTACCTTTAGTTATAACCGGTAGTGTTTGGCGAAAGTCTCCAGCCAACACAAAGGTTACGCCTCCCATCACATTGCCTGAGTTCCTGAGGTCTTTTAATGTGCGGTTCACAGCTTCCACGTGAGCTCTATGGCTCATGGTACACTCATCCCAAATAATCAGTGAAGTGTCCTGTAAGAGATTCCCAAGTGGACCATTTTTGAGGATTGAGCATACCGATTGTTGTTCTAATGACACAGACAACGGTAATTTAAAGGTCGAGTGAGCAGTCTTCCCACCATTTAATAGAGTTGCAGCAATGCTAGAAGACGCGACCGCCAGTGCTTTTCTTCCAGATTGTCGTACTTTGGCTAATATTAAATTGGCAAGAAATGTGTTACCTGTTCCGCCAGGCGCGTCCAAAAAAAATAGTCTACCTTTGTTGTTGATCACACTTTCAATTATAGCATCGAACGCAATTTTTTGATCTGCCACCAACTTGGGTACATTTGAGTTGACATATACTGATAACTCGTTAACATCGTATGTAGACCTCGGTATGGCATTAACTACATTTTGTAGGGGGCGATTCGGAGAGGGTAACCCAAAGTCTACCAAATTTTTATCGTTCAGTTCTAAAAGTTTATTTTCGATCTGTATCAAACCTTCATTATAAACATTAAAATCTTGTTGACCTCTTTCTTGGGCTATGTGTCTGATATCTTGACACAAATCGTTTTTAAAAGTGTTCCATAATTTGAGAGGTTCCGAGGGGAAACAAAATAATAGAATCACCACAAACCCGCACCGCTGCGTTGCCCGGCTGGCTAGTCACTTCACGCCGCGCGCCGCCCCGGGCCTTTTTTTATGTATTTTTGAAATAGCAGGTAAGTACTTACCTAATAGGTATCTTTTGGATGAATTAATAGTCATAAGGTAACCGATTGAACAATTCAAAAGTTATCTAGAGCAAACTTTTATAAGGATTGAACCATTCATTAAAACGATTGTTATGGGTAAACTATACAAGGTAGACATATGCTCTCGCAGACTTTTTTAAAAAGAATGTTAAGATGAACAATTCATCCATAGAGCATTTTTGTATAACTTTAACTATATGCCCAGCGCACGCCACGGAAGGCCTCAGAAACGACACTTTTCCTCCGTTTTTAAAACATTTTTGGTTACTGCTCCACAACTATAGGACCTAGCGTGATATTATATAGCCTATGTTACTTCTGAATAATGCAGCTTTCTAATGGTGAAAAAATTATTGGAATCGGTCCAGTAGTTTTTGAGTTTATTCATTACAAACATACAAAAATACAAAAATACAAATCTTTCCTCTTTATAATATTAGTATAGATGTACGCTTTGTAATGATAAAAGACTGCGGGAAGTATAAGTGAGAGCTTTTAGTGATAAAACAAAAGAGGTTTGTGTTCGAATGTAATTTTGTTTTGGCCTGTAGTTGAAGGTTTATTCTTGATATGGTTTATTTGCTAGGCCAACATGGCCGTATTTCGCACGAGATTGAGGGCTTTTTTTTTTTTTTTTCGGGTGGGAAATCATCCAATGACTTCCCCCGCTCTGGGCGGAGCGGGGGGGGCAGTCAGACTTGTACTGACTAAAACCCACCCATGTTCCTTCTGTTGCCCTTTACGTTCCGAGGCCGCGGTATCTCGAGATTGAGGGCTTGGCCCAACATTTCAAAATCAATATTTTTATTTCACATAGGCCTACATGGGCATTTATAAAACGTCGAGAAAAGGAGGACGGTTCTGGTTGGTCGTTTCCTTTGGAGACGAACCGGCAAGAAACTCCATGGTCTCTTTTAAAATTATATGGATGTACAATGTATTGTAATGCAGTAGGAAACATGACGGGCTGACAAAGCAAAAAAAAATGCTTTTTTTTTAAATATGGGAGAAAAACCAGTGGTGCTCAAAGGTTCCGTATTACAAACTATTTTGAACTTCCCTTTTTTATTAAGAATGCTGTCTTCTACCGGCGGCTTCAACCGCGACATCAGATATGATTCCACAAGACCATGATAACTTTCCTGCCCCTGGCACATTATACGTTTTCTTCATCCATTCATTGACAGGGGACTGTCAGACGTCACGGCATCATTTACTCCTTTCTCCTTCATATCATTCCTTACACAATCCATCGATGTTGTCCTAGGCCCTCCTCTCCCTCTCTATCCATCAACCCAAATAATTCCACGACAAAGTACAATCGACATAACAAAAATATATTACCTGTGCGACAAATTTTATTAAAATTCGTTTAACCTGTAAGACTTGTAAAGGTAACAGACTAGGCATAGTTAATTGATTCCGTAATAACACATACCTACTACAGGTCCACTAAATGGCTGCTAAGCGACAGTGGCGGGAAACATATCCAGCGGCCATTTTACGTGACGGAACCTATATATGAAAATAAGATGAATGTCATCGTCCAATGTCCTACATAATTTTACACCAGATCAGTATAAAAATATATTAACGACGTTTAAGCACATGCTTTGCAGTGCTCGTAAAATATATGGCTAATAAAATCGCAAGCGCAACCGACGCTTTCCACCAACTTTACTGTCCAATAAAAAACAATCATAATGCTTTCTGCGTAACATTGTTACTAATATACATACTTACATGCATGTTTCAACTGATTTAAAATGAAAATACCTTATTTTTACGCATGGAAAATCATGTAATAACTTCCACAATTGCACCGCAAAAGGAAATGACCGCTCCCCAACCTTGGACTGAACCAGAGCAGGACGCGATAAATCGCCGCGCCGATCACCTCTACGAGAACACGCTTACGATGGACGTGCTCCGACCAAGATGGGCAGACCACCACTGTAAGCTTCACCGTGTCCTCCGGGCGATGGTCACAATGTTGACATCAGGAAGATTTCCACCACTCGATTATGTGCAGGAACCTCTCGAAAATTCCATGTTCGGTGAGGAATGAAAATACCTTCGAGGTCAATTTGTATACGAGAAAACCATAACCGTCAGAATAATACTTAGGAGCTTTTTCAAATGGTACGTTTCAGGGGAATACTTCCGATCGCCTTATAGACGAAGCCGGGCCCAAAAGGTTATTCCATATATACTTATACTAATCTACCTAGCTGTGCCTGGCATGTGTTGCAGTGCACCTTTTACAGACCTACCTACATCGAAGAGTTGGGGTTGTACTTATCAAACTCACAATTTTTCGAATTTAAATTTTATTAGTTATTCGGCACATAGACAAATCCAACAAATCCTACCTAACCTCAAAGAAATGTCAGCAAAGTAGAGGGGCCTGCCAGGTTTGCGGGTTGTTCGATAGAGACACCGCGACTCGGGAACATAACGGGCACAAGATGGGACATGAGTGGGCTTTACTCAATAAAAGTCTGACATTAACCCTGGCTCCATCCATAGCGGGGGAAGTTATTTCGTGACTTCCCAAACGCAAAAAAAAATTTGCTTACCTAACATATTCGAAAAAAGGCATATAACACGACGATACGATATAGATATCATATACAGACATAGCCCGAACAACTATTAAACACTAATGAATAATATCGATAAATAATATCGATAACAACTTTATTTGCTTTGTATTTACGACGAAAAATACCAATGTTGTTGAAACAAATATTATGTGTGCCAGTATTTTTAATATGCCCAATAGAACGATTAGAATTTTCCTTGATTTTGTGCCAGATTGGAGCGGATTTAGAATATTTATCATTCGTACATAAATTCTATCATTAATCGAAACGGAAAATATTATTTTGAGTTTTGTTTTAGAGTTTATTTATGTAGATTATTAATAAGAGTTTATTTTTTATTCTGGATGGCGTTTTGCTGGCTGTTAAAGCTGAACTGACGAAAGATAAAACCTTCTAGGATAAAGCATTCTATGATAAAACCCTCTAGAATAAAGCCTTCTGTAACAAAACCTTCTAGGATAAAACCCTCTAGAATAAAGCCTTCTATGATAAAACCTTCTAGGATAAAGCGCTCTAGAATAAAGCCGTCTATGAAAGAACTTTCTAGGATAACACCTAGGCATTTAAAAACTAGTCCTCAAAAAGCGCTTGCTAAAGCGTAATTTTACTCCTCATACATCATCATTATCATTCCCAACTAAATTGGGGTCGGCTTCAAGTCTAACCGGTTGCAGCTGAATACCAGTTTTTTACATGGAGCAACTGCCTTTCAGACCTCCTTAACTCACTCACTGGGTATTACAAATTGTCAAAGCTTAGCTCTACTACCTGCTTTCCGAGGCACGGAGGAAACTCGGGATATAATGACCTCTGTAGATTAACTTGTGCGGCTATTATTATTTTTTTTTTGTTTTGGCAGAGGTAGGAAATCCCCGCGAACACCTCGACTATCTTACAAGTTGTGAGACAGTCGTAGTAGTGCCGGACTCGAACCGGCTAAAACCACACTCCTGCCCCACCAGTGTCCCTCTAACAATTGGAGTCCGCTATTATTATTTAACAACTCCTCTACTACAATAACCATCTACATGTAGGTAACTAGGAATGATAATTAAGTGTTGAAAGTAGGTTGACTGCTCTTGATCTTGCAGCTGCAAATACGACTGCTGACCATGGGGTCCTTCAGGCAAAAAAATGTATGGGGTTCTTCCATTAGATTTTTATTGATTTAGTTAAACTTCATGTACAATAGTGGTACATAGGCGGACTTAATGCCATAAGGCATTCTCTACCAGTCAACCTTTGGGTAAAATACGACAACACAACATTGTGATAGGGTACAATACATAAAATATCTAAAACAATTTTTGCGAAAACATATTTTTATACGGATACTAATACACATATACATATCAAATATACTAATATATACATTTAGATTTTCACAGTAACATAGCAGCTTGGAGTTCTCAAGTTGACGAGCAGATACCCCTGTTCCTAGGAAAGCACGTTAAGCAGTTGATCCTGCACCTCTATCTCCGGTCATGTCGGTTTACCGTTCCATCAGGCCCGGTCTCCACCAAAGCGGAGAGCAGCGGAGCGGAGAGGAGATGTGCAAGAGTCAACCAATCATAGGAAATATGAGAGACGCGATGAAGATTTAAGGCAATGTGATTGGTCGGTTTCCGCCCATCTCCTCTCCCCGCTTTGGTGGAGTCTGGGCCTCAGACTATGAGAGTGAAGGAACAGAGAGTACACCTGTGCCTACACATATTTGTGCACTATAATATCTCCCGCGGTGATGTCTAATTTCTGCTGAGATTGGCCGCCGTGGCCTAAAAGGTCAGGAGGACTATATATCTAGGAATCAAACGACACATAACTCGTCATCATTAACTGGTAAACCATAAACCTACAACTGCAATATTTATGGCGATCCATCCTCACTAGTGGTTATTTGGTCCACTTTTCCACACATTTATTACAAATAAAAAACATCCAATAAAACGGTGCTTCATGGGAAAGGAATTCTTTAAAAAAACATTAGGTACTGTCCAAAATCATGTCAGTTTATGTATTGACCCGATTTCACAAAATAAACAGACAGAATTTATTAACGTCAATTTCAAAAGTAATTAAAAGCTTCGTATTTAAATAAACGTAAATAAATTTTGCTTTTAGGCGAGGAAATGGCGGTTGAAATATGTAAACATTTCTTGGTTTTCTATAAATTATGACGGATGTAGGACGATCATTCCCAGCTAAAACACTAGGAAGTGGCGAAGGGCAGGGCGTTTTTGTGGGACTGTCTCTTGTAATGTGACGTCAAAAAATCAAAATCAAAAGTCATTTATTCAAAAAGTGCTTATAATCAGCACTTTTTGAATAAATGACTTTTGATTTTGATTTTTTTTATTCATATTATTATAAAAGGTTAGATCCCCGCACCAAACAAGTATTTGTATATAGCCTACATATAGTTGTTCCGGGTCTGTGCTGTTTGTGTGTGTGTGTTTAAATGTTTGCAAACGCACCCACTATACTGAAGAAATTCCAAATGTGGGGCAACGTTTAAAAAAGACAAAAATACTACAAGCCGAACCCAGCAGATTAGTTTTATTCGTAGCTTTTATGTTATAGCTATAGTTTATTAATTATGAACGAATCCCTATGCAAAATTTCAAATCATTCCAAAAAAAAATACCATACAAACTTTGCCACCCTGTTTCACCCCCTAGGGCCTGTATTTAGCAAAATCCCTTAGTGAGCACCTACGACTTAAAAGGGATTACATTCCTTATGCAAAGTTTGAGACTCCTGACATTTGTACGTTAGGTCAGTCTCCAGGGTCCCAACTATCTCTGTACCAAAATTCATCAAAATCGGTTTGGCCATTTGGGCGTGAAGCCTTAACAAAGATATAAACAAACAAACTCACTTTCGCTTTTAAATATTACTAAGGATAGGTACATAGGTACTTCTGTATGAAACCCATTTATCATATAATTTATGTTACCATTTTCTAATCTATGTACCTATTAGAAATCTATAAACTGAGCATATGGGATTTCCTCATACAATACACTACAGTGATCTGAGTACAATGTATTAAATATGGCTTTTAAAGCCACATTTGGCAAACATACTAGTAATTACAGTAAGATGATTTATGAAGATATTTTATTGCTTCAATGGGAATATGTTCTTCCTGGAGTAAGTGTATTACCTATTAAGATACTTCGGTGTATCTAAATGTTGTCAACAATGTCGTCAGAGTGTATTTGTATAAGAAACTGATACAATTTTAATTTTTTGTACTATGAACCATTCGTTTTATTTTCAACTAGCTTTTGCCCGCGACTTCGTACGCGTGGATTAATAGTTCCCGTTTCCGAGGGATTTCCGGGATGAAAGCTATCCTATGTCCTTTCTCGGGTCCCAGACTATATCTGTACCAAATTTCATTAAAATCGGTTCAGTGGTTTAGGCGTGAAGAAGAGACAGACAGACAGACAGACAGACAGAGTTACTTTCGCATTTATAACATTAGTTTAGATTACTTTTATACTGATGTCCATATAATATATATGCTGTCTTGAAACGTCCGTTTTTTCTCGGGGGACAGTGATCCCAACAGCGTCACGCTGATTGGTAACTTGCTTATCACAGTCAAACGGTAAACGTTTTTCTTCTTTTTTAATCTTGAATAGGTATATCTCGATACCAAATTTAATTCAAAGCCGTTCAGCGTGAAGGAGTAACAAACATACACGCACATACAAACCACGCGCGCTTCAAAGATATGTCAGCAAGCAGAGGGGCTTGCCAGGGCCACCGCATGCCAAGGTTGCAGGTTGCTAGAAAGAGATACCGCGGCTTCAGCACATAAATGACAAGAGAAGGAACATGGGTGTTTTTAGTCAGCAATCCCTTATCCTCCCAGAGCAGGAAAAGTCATCAATCCTACTAATATTATAAATGCGAATGTTTGTGAGGATGGATGGAGGTATGGATGCTTGTTACTCTTTCACGTCAAAACAGCTAAACAAATATTTATGAAATTTGGCACTGAGTTAGATTATAGGCAGCTAGAAAGATTTTTCATCCATTCTAAGCCAAGGTCACTCCAACTGATACGTAACACAAACTTCAGGTACAGTCTCCCTCAGTTCAGAGTTAATATTGCGTGTTAAATTTTTCCGTGATTCTGAATCATTTCAGTGGCCATAAATCTTTGCAGATAATTACTTTACATGACTTTTACGAGCGAATCTAAACACTACCTGTGTACTTCTAGCGTTCAGTGTTTTTGATGTTTAAAATACTTTTGGTACAGATTTCCGGAGCGATTTTTTTGTGTTATTTTTTGCGGTGAATGAGTGAAGTTGTAGTTGTTTTGTTGGTGATTAAAGACGTTAAAGTTATTATGGTTTTTTTTTTTATATTTGTAAAACAGTCTCCGTACGATAATAATATACTGCTTTGCATCTTACTAATATTATAAATGCGAATGTTTGTGAGGACGGATGCATGGATGTATGAATGTCTGTTACTCTTTCACGTCAAAACGGCTGAACGGATCTTGATGAAATTGAAGAAATGATGAGATTACATTTTCGTAACTTTAGAAAATAAAATTAAAGTCCAAAAAAATGTGCAAATCAACAATAGTTTTGTAAACTTTTTGTGAAAGAAATGGTAGTTTTTTTTTTAATCAATAAATTAGAGTACTAGAATGTTTGTTATATAAGTATGTACATAGAATATCGCTAGTCCGTGACCGGACACATTGTATAAATACAGGTCTACGAAACTCCACTCTGCACAATTCCAGCTATTTCGTGCAGCCCTAGAATAGATGCACGCCAGTGACCCGACGCAGGCGCATACCCGCTATATTTACAACTGGTCCACTGTTCTCTATAACAACGTCACCATCTGTCTCGTTTCACGCCTTGAAGTTCTTTAACGTGCCCTATTTACACTGAGGAATCCTATAACCCTCTTAAGGCGCTGTACATACAAAGCACTGTGTAAAACGTCTAGATTTTCGTCGCAAAGTTCTGTAAATTTCATAAGCCAAAAACAATACAGTGTATAGTCAAATACATAAAGAAAAGACTTAAACAAAAACAGTTTACAAAAGTGGTCTAGTACTACGAAAAAAAAGTGTTCTAAAAGACCACTTTAAAAACTTTTTTCGTCTCGAAATTCTCAATTTTTCAGCGAGAATCATCATATTTTTATATTCTTATCAAAGGAAATTTTATATAGGTATACTAAAAACGTATCTAAAACTTTTAAAACACGGAACTGTAATTTTTGAAATATTCAATTAAAACTGCAAAACCATTTACATTTTGCCGGACATTGATATTCAAATAAAATCAAACTAATCACTACTGTCGTATACTTGTGTCAGTTCTCGCCCAGTCTGCAGCTAGTCTCACCTCCGCGAATACCTAAAGATTAGGTTCTTATCGCGCCTTAATTCCTGAAGGATTACTGAACACTGAACAGTGTGCCTAATTCTACAACCATATTTCGCCAATTTTGTTTAAGTCCCATAAAATAAACGAGCCTATTGATTCTGACTTTCAGGAGTTGCATTTCATTGAGATGACGATTCCATCAAGGTTTTACCTTAGAACAGCTCACTATAAAAACCAACCAAACTCGGGCACCGAGGGTTTCGTACAAACTTGCAACATAAACGGCCATATTTTATGACTGCGAAGACTTACAGGGTTGATTTTTGGGGGAAATTCTCTAATCACTTCCTCCGCTCTGGGTGGAGCGGGGGGAGTGTCAGTCTTTATTTGGCCCCTTTATGTTCCGGGGCCGCAGTATCTCTTACGAACAACCCACAACAATAACAAACCATATTATGTGGAAGTTTATTAAACAACACTGCTCCTTCATATTAAATACTAGTTTTTGCCCGCGGCTTTGCTCGCGTTAAATTCGGGGTAACACAGTTCCCCTTTCCTAATTTGCAGGTACCTGCTACTGTAGTATTTGCCCTAGTGCCTTATTTATTGTAATAGCAGAGCTAAGTTTTCCCTTTTCTTCCCTCTTTCTCTACAGGTTTCCAACTATCTCTGTACCAAAATTCATCAAAATCGGTTTAGCCATAAAGGCGTGAAGACGTAACAAACAAACTCATTTCGCTTTTATCTATACTATACTAATATTATAAAGCTGAAGCTGTTTGAGAACGCTGTTTAAGGGGCTCCGCAAATGAAGACATGTTGTTTAAGACACTGCACACCCTCATAGGAAACTGTAGTTTCTAATCAAATATCATTGTTAGTTTTTTTTTGGGGTGGTTAATCATGAAATAACTTCCCGCGCTCTGGGCGGAAGGGGGGCGGGGTTTGACTGTCAGACTTTTACTGACTAAAACCCACCAATGTTCCTTCGGCTGCGGCGGTATCTCTTTCGAACAACCCGCAAATCATTGGTAGCTTATATCCGACATAAGACATAAAAGTGTCCACGTTTGCGTTGCACCTAAAGGAACATGGCGCCTTATCAGGCTTTATTCAATCTAACCCCGGAACATAAAGGTAAAAGAAAAAAAGTCTGACATTCCCTTGAGCTCCGCCCAGAGCGGGAGAAGTCATTTGATGATCTATACTAATATTATAAAGCTGAAGAGTTTGTTTGTTTGTTTGAACGCGCTAATCTCAGGGACTACTGGTTGGAATTGGAAAATTCTTTTAGTGTTGGATAGTCCATTTCTTGAGGAAGGCTATAGGCTATATAACATCACGCTACGACCAACAGGTGTTGAACAGCGTGGGTGAAACCGCGAGGAACAGCTAGTAATAGATATTAGTAAGGATTTATTTTTCCATAATTGATTCTGGGCGGTCTGAGCGAGTACTAGCTTATTTCGATTTCTGGTGAGGTAACAGAGGTTTCTTTTCTTTTTTGAAAAGTTAGATGTCAGATCACAGTAAGCTTGCTTTTACAAGCTATTTATGCCATTGACCTATAGTTGACTCTATTTAAGAAATCAACTGAACCATGTTCAGATAACTGTACCCTTGACAGGTTGAGAAGGAAACGACATAGGTGTCAAAATGGCTGTGTGTTGACGTTCCTATTTCGGTATCGTATAACGGGCTAATGTATGGTTCTAAAATATTAAACTCTTTATTTACATATCTAAGGTCCATTCCTATTTAGATCACTTGATAAGTAACTCAATTCTAGTGCTTGCAGGTGCGATTATTGATTAGAAAGTGGGTTCGGTAACCAGGCCGAGCAAGTTGTAATTGTCTTTTTCCAGCATGGATTTCTCACGGTCTCTCGGTTGATGACAAATGGCTTGCCCCTACTTCATGCAACTTCTAGAGAACTGGTGAAATATGAGAATTAACAGTATTACTTTCAACTCTGCCTAACCATAACAGGCGCTATGTTATGTCATGTATATGAACACAGCTCACCGTCTGTCCGTCCATTGACGACAGGCCGTGTCGATGGCGCGTTAGTGTTTCACGCGCGCCTCAAAGAGATGTCAGCAAAGCAAAGTCTCCACCGCCTGCCGGGGTTGCGGGTTGGTCGAAAGAGATACCGCGGCCCCGGAACGTAAAGGGCATGGGAAGGACCATAAGTGTTTTTTCCCACCCCAAAAATGTGTATGAACATTATAAGAATGACATGAATGACAACTAATCAAATGCATGCAAACGATCGATTTTAACTGCATTAAGTTCACTTCATATTTAAAAATGCAGGAACTGGAGTTGGAATCAATTAAATACTCGTTATGCCAACAAAAAACGTTTCAAATAGACCACAGAGTAAAGTAAATATATATGGAGCGGAGGGAGTGTCAGTCTTTATTTGGCCCCTTTATGTTCCGGGGCCGCAGGGTCTCTTTCGAACAACCCGTAACCCACAACAACAACAAACCATATTATTTGGAAGTTTATTAAACAACACTGCTCCTTCATATAAAATACTAGCTTTTGCCCACGGCTTTGCTCGCGTTAAATTCGGGGTAACACAGTTCCCCTTTCCTGATTTGCAGGTACCTGCTACCTGTAGTTTTTGCCCTTGCGCCTTATTTATTGTAATAGCAATGCTAAGTTTTCCCTTTTCTTCCCTAAAAAAATAGTCTATGTCCGTCTCCTGGGTCCCAACTATCGCTGTACCAAAATTCATCAAAATCGGTTTAGCCATTAAGGCGTGAAGTGAACAAACAAACGAACTCACTTTCACTTTTATAATATTAATAAGGATTACCTACCCATCCGCTAAAAAGAGCCTCTGACTTGGTTTTTAACCTCACTAAATTACACCATTCCTATCGCTAATCCCTCTGCCCTACATTTTAAGCCACTTTACATATATTTCACAATGTACTTGAGAGTAGCGCAAACAACAAAGGGCTTCTTATCTCATACACATGGAAACTCAATTATCTTAAGTAACCATTACTTGCCATGTGGTTCCTAAGTATCTATACTGAGGAACCATACTTGTTTCCCTTTATGGTTGGTATATTAAGCTCTGCCTTGTTATAACGACTTCGATGGTTTTTATGAAAGTTTGTTTGTTTGTTGTCTTCACGCTTTAATAACTAAACCGATTTTAAAGAATTTTGTTATAGAGATAGTTGGGAACCGGGAGTCATACATAGGCTATTTTTTATGAAAAAAAAGTGGGATATGAGGGAGAACGAGGGAAGAAAAGGGAAAACTTAGCGTTGCTATTACAAATCAATAAGGCGCAAGGGCAAAACCTGCAGGTAACAGGTACTGTGTTATACCGAATTTAACGCGAGCGAAGCCGCGGGCAAAAGCCAGTAGATTTTATAAATTAGAAATAAAATAAAAGTTGAGTTGTCAGTTGTCAAGCTTATGCCGTGGTTGTCATTTCCTCCCATGCTCTAGGTTCCTAGTTCCTAGCCTCCCAAAGCCATTCATGAACACTACCGATAAAAGTAATTGTTCATCTTCAAAAAAAAAATCGTTTCCCACCTTTTTTTGTACAGAGAAACTTAGTTTAACGCACAGAATACTAGGGTGACGGTTTCATTAAGGGATCATACACCCTGTCTATTTAGACAATAAGTATATATTCTTATTATTTCTTTACACTATAAATAAATAAATATCTTGGGACAACTCACACACGGCTATCTGATCCCAAGCTAAGCAGAGCTTGTGTTATGGTAACCAGACAACTGATACTTATATAATTTATAAATACATACATATTACAGATAAATCACACCCAGACACAGAACAAACAATCGTGCTCATCACACAAAGTTCTGAGTCCTGGGTGGGAATCGAACCCACGACCTCCGGCTTAGCAGTCAGGGCCACTAACCACTAGACCAACAGGCCCGTCAGCAACTATGCTGTGTATTTACACTTCATAAAGCAAAGAAATAATTAATCCTTACTTAATGATATGAAAGCGAACGTTAGTTTGTTCGTTTATTACGTCTTCACGCCTAAATGGCTAAACCGATTTTGATGAATTTTGATACAGAGATTTTTGGGACCCTGGAGACGGATATAGGCTTTTTTTTTTCAAAATGTGATATAAACGGGAGAAAGAGGGAAGAAAAGGGGAGAGAAAGATATTTTTTTTCGATCATCACGCGGTTTAAAGTTAGCGTTAGCCCAAAGTAACTATGCCACGCGGACAAAGTCGCGGGCGGAAGCTAGTCTATAATAATCCTGTGAACCGTGCCAAATACATTAAAAGGTTGGTGACCGTCTTTTGAAAAAAAAAGACGCAAAAATTTTAATTTATTATTTTCAGTCCACTCTGTTCTTTAGGGCACAAGTAATATATAAAAACCTAATGACATCTTCATGTAACATTTTAATGTCTTCGTCAATTATTTTTCAGATAGTTAAATAAATAATTACACGTAAGTGGGTTTTTATGTGATTACCTTGGCGTTTGTCATTTTTATTATTCCGACTAAAAATATTGGCGCCTGATTCTAGAAAAATAGATTGAACACATTACAAGATAAACGAAGATATCCAGGGTTGCGGAATGTTTCAAAGAGATACTCCGGCCCTGGAACACAAAGAGCAAAAGAAGGACCACGATTAGGTTTTAGTCAATAAAAATCTGACACTAACCACGAAACTAAATAACACGTTCTTCAAATTCGCAAAAGTAAACGAATTGGACGTTCCATCCTTACTAATTATCCTTACTAATATTATAAAAGCGAAAGTGAGTTTGTTTATTTGTTACGCCTTCACGCCTTAATGGCTAAACCGATTTTGATCAATTTTGGTACATAGATAGTTGAGACCCTGGAGACGGACATAGGCTATTGTTTTTTTAATAAAGTTTAACATTTAAAGGAGAAAGAGGGAAGAAAAGGGAAGACTTAGCATTGCTATTACAATAAATAAGGCGCAAGGGCAAAAACTACAGGTAGCAGGTACCTGTAAATCAGGAAAGGGGAACTATGTTACCCCGTATTTAACGCGAACGAAGCCGCGGGTTTCATTTAAATAATTAAACACTATGCTAATACAATACACTTATTACACAATCTCTATTACTGGATTACATAAGCTTAACATAAACAGTACGTAAGTTTTCACTCCATTTTAAATAAACAATTTTAACACATAGTACTAAACTAACACATAACAATTATCGTTTTCACAATACATGAAGAACGTTCGGATTTGTTTATCTGATAATTCACTGTTCACCTACACCCAAGTATTTGTTATGTCTGTCATCTCGATCGTAAATGCGTTTTCAAGGGAGATAATGAAGACCTTAATCTTCGGAAGATGGTGCGTCACACAAGAGACTGTGGAGAATCAAACATCCCATCCCTCCACACTTCATTTAAATCACCAAATAAAATAAATTTCGTAACCAACGAACCTTATTTGCCGGCTTATTGGACGATTCGCACGAATTTAACTCGCACAAAACGTGCGAATCGACTCCTTTAAAACATATTATTTTTTCTGTAGTCGATTCGCACGAATTTCATTTATTGGCGTGCGAATCGACACCCACACAAATATGTAGTAAGCTATTCGCACACATTGTTTTTTTATGAAATGCAGTTAAGATAAAGTACACTCGAGCACAGAAGTAGTAAGGTCAAATATGTTTTACTCGTAATAGATAGAAAATAAAATCACAATCTATAATCAACATTATCAGTATTAAAATTAAAACTAAGTACTAAACATCTTCTAAGCTCATGGTTTGAGGATTAAAAATGAGCAAATATCGATTACAGAATAATAAATAAATGTCACTAACAAACTACTACTCCACTAACCGCGTAATAAAAATACCAAAAAATTACATTTTTTTTTACATTACATAAACATTTACTTTTTTAATAAGGTAGATATAATTAACAACTTTTTCTTATATTTATTATTGACGAACATTTGGTACAACAAAAACATGTTTTAATGTTTTTCAGAAGTGTACCTAAAATACACAGTTCTCATAATTATAACAATAAAACTTTTAATCATAAAACTAGAACTAGGACTATAATCACAATTTGAATCACTGTTACTTAAACTTCGATTATTTTTTGTTTTTATTTCAGTGATGGCTGAATACGACTGTACTTTAATTTTTTTAAACCTTAAAATGAAATGTGTGCGAATAGTCTACTACATATTTGTGAGGGTGTCGATTCGCACGCCAATAAATGAAATTCGTGCGAATCGACTACAGAAAAAATAATATGTTTTAAAGAAGTCGATTCGCACGTTTTGTGCGAGTTAAATTCGTGCGAATCGTCCAATAAGCCTATTTGCCAATCAGGAAATCTTTTACGTCCGGTTCCAATAAACAAAAACGACTCGTATTGGAACGGGCCGTTAACCGACTTCGGCCATGGTTGGCCGCTGTAGATATAAAGTGACCATTAGGGGTATCTTCGATCCATCCTAGACACGCTACCAGTGTAACTCCTTTTTGTGTAGCGGGTTGTTCGAAAGAAATACTGTGGCCCCAGAACATAAAGGGCAAAAGATAGAACATGGGTGGGTTTTAGTCAAGTCTGACGCTCCCCCCGCTACCCAGAGCGAAGGAAGTTATTTGTTCATATCCCATCCGTCAAAAAAGAGCTATGCATACTGGTTAAACACAATGCAAAATTCATTAACGCAAAGAGAAGAAGGAGAAGTCAGAATTCAGAATACGTCCGTTTTCTATACGAGTGTGTGACTAATCCCTCTTAACAAAAATAGCTCCCACTTTTAATTTTAAATCTCGTTGACAACGTACGTTAAAACGTTACTTTTTATTATTTGTTTTTGTGGTTATTTTAGCTGCCACGACGCCTGAGACATGAATAAACATTTTTTTCTGCGGGCACTTTACGACAGGCATCATTTTCAACACTGAAAATGTTTGCGCCTTTGACCGCATAAATTTTCCATGATATTTTCCGCTGCCCTTTGAAATTATTCGATGAAATAAAGTTGGTTTAATAAACGTTATTAGTATCGTAAATCTTTGAAGGAATCTCGATGTAGTACCAGCCGTTTTCAAGATTAGGCAGGACAAACAAACAATCTAAAAGCGTTCGGTTGAAGAATTTTCCTGAATGTAAACAAGATATTTCTTTAAGGTCACATAAAGAAACTGTTGGTTAATTTGATAGGTTATATTTAAATTCTGGAAAATGTTTCTGTTTTACGTTGGGTACACTTACAAAATAAAGAAGATTATTTAGTAACTAACGTTTATCCGCGATCCCATGCGTTTGAGAACTCCATCATGCCCTTTCATAAAAAAACCGAGAGTTCCGTACAAATTATAAACGGCCAGATCTTTTGGCTGTTTAGACTTTTTCACAGCACCAATGTACCAGAAGTTTTAATATTTGGTTTTAATTTCAACTCGATACTTTCACGCGTTCCTGAGATAAAGAGGCTTGACAGACAGACAGATGTACAACAAAGTGATTAGGGTTACGTTTTTTTTTCCTTTCAATGAATGGAACACTGTATATAACACAAAAAAAGTAAAGAATCATTGTAACCAGTTCAATATGTAGATTTACTATGATTATTGCTTAAATTCCTGAAATTGGAACCCGACTCCTTTATTAGTCTAGATGTCGCATGTAAGACTACTCAGCATGTAGTGCTAGGTTCGATGCCTAAGTCGGGCAAATTGTGATTGAATTTTTTCATCAGTAATTTGAGCTTTCGAAGCCGTGGAGCCCGGTTAGGTTACACACAGCCACTGCGCCAACCGCGTCGCGAAACGTTAAAAAGTTAGTAAACATATTACTAAGTATTTATAAAAGCGCTACTAAGCGCTTTTATAAATACTTAGTAAGTAGGTACATAGTAACAGGCTAGTGCCTGTAATCCTTACTAATATTATAAAAGCGAAAGTGAGTTTGTTTGTTTGTTACCTCTTCACGCTTTAATGGCTAAACCGATTACGATGAATTTTGGTACAGGGATAGTTGGGAACCAGGAGACGGACATAGGCTAATATTTTTTTGAAAAAAGTGGGATGTGAGGGATAAAGAGGGAAGAAAAGGGAAAATTTAGCGTTGCTATTACAAATCAATAATCTGTGTTACCCCGAATTTAACGCGAGCGAAGCCGCGGGCAAAAGCTAGTGGGAATATAAGTGTTCCTGTTGCTTTATTATTTAAGGTCCTTCAGTTATGTAAACATATGTCAACAAAGATTTTTTTAAACAAACAAACAACACACAAAACAAACCATTCAAGTTAGTTTACGTTAAATTAAAAACAATTAATTACATTTATGATCGTTTACCAAGCGGTGACGTATGACAGCTCATTGTTATTGGAGATATTATTACGATAAACGTGCGGAACCCGCTTGGCAGACTCCCAATACGTGACTGGCACAAAACTTTACTGCTGGTTGTGTTGGATCAAGTTTCTTAATGGTTGCAATCATTCGCTGCTTAAATTCGAAAGAGCCCCATGTCGAAACATAAATTTTGGTCAAAAGAGCCTATTAAAATATTAGTTAGCCAAACAAATTGCCTGAATGCAAAAAGGACACCAATCTAATTGGACCATTTATAATTCGAGAAAAGAGAGTTGATACGATTTTTGCAATAATCATAATATTTGATTATTTTGTTTTGTGGCCCTTTTGAATTTAAGCAGCGATTATTGTTGACGAATAGTTTAACAAAATTAATAGTGTAACTTTTCGTTCGTTCCAGTGTATCGCTTTACTCCTTTCAGGCAGACCTTTTAATTGTACCGATAAAAAAACACTTCTCTTGCTCAAAATATCCGTTCATTGTAGCATACCAGGGAGGGGAAAAAATTGCATTTCATCCTATAGGGGAAAAGTTCTTTTTTAAATTGTTACCAACGAGCCAACAAAAACGAAAAAACATTTATTTAGAAGACGAATTATCATGAATGAACACTGGTCATACTAGACTAGTCTAACTAGTATACCATTTTTAAATAACCTTTCGAATACCAACCTCCCTAACAACAACTCTTGAGGGACATCATCGAGTAAATAAACTTTTAACTCGCAACATCAAAGTCTGTTAAAACCTAATTGGTTAAAACGTTAAAGAGATTAATGGGTTTAAATAAATACATTTATGAAGATGAAAGAAGACTTAATGGTCTATTAAATGATGGTCACATTAAATGAATCGTCTTCAGATGTAACGTCTGTATTTACTAAATTATAAAATACCTAGAATTCGCTAGATTTTTTTTTGCGGATTGAAAATCGGGCGGAGCGGGGGGGGGGAGAGTTGTACTGACTAAAATCCATGTTCCTTTTATTGCCCTTTATGTTCCGGAGCTGCGTGCGGTATCTCTTTCGAACAACCCGCAGTCCCAGGCAGGCCTCTCTGCTTTGCCAACATCTCTTTGAGGAGGGTGTGGATAGGGATCGATAGGGATGATCCTAATTATAAGCCCACATTTCGTTAGTATATGTTTAAGTCCGAAGTAGTAGGTAGGTCGCGAGCTTATTGCCAACCTGACACAAATCCAGTCCGCGTGACTGCTATTGCGATATTCCTGTAGCCCTACTATAACCTCTTAAAGCAATTCTTATTCCGCTGAGGGAAAGAGACAGAGCTATACAGGGTGTCTAGTACCATCTCTTTCACTCAGTGGAATAAGAATTGCTATAAGATGTCATAGTAGCCCTTCTGATGGAAAAACACAATGACAGTTTTCTACAACTCGAATCGAACATTGGGCATAGTTTAGAAAATAAGTACTGCAAGAGGTTTTATACCTTACCCAAACCCGATGCTGGCTGGTTGGCCATGGCTTTCCAATACTCAGGTCGTTTAAATAATTACGAAGAAGACTAGAGAATGGCGTAATTCTTGTGTGAGATGGATCTGTGATATAATATTTAAAATATAATCTTGGAAGTATTTTATGTGCTTTCATTGCATTTACTTTTGCATTTACGTTTCAATACACAGTATTGTTTAAATACAGTATTTCAACTAGGAAGAAATCGTTTGAATACGCACAGACATTTATATTCAAAGCGTTTTACACGAATTCTAAGCATATTTCAGGTAACATGTTACTCGGAGTGTAAATCGAACTTGTCGTGTCTAGATTATGGGTTAGATACGTTTATTCTTGCTGTTTGTGTGGTTATATTATGTTATGTATGTTTAGGTTAGTTTAATTTACAACTCTCATACGGTTTTTAGAAGTGGAAATTATTTTTTCCTTACTTTTGTGTTCTTAGTCTTTTAGTTTTCCTCTTGAGGAATGTTTTCCTTTTGATACGTAACCCTTAAAAGATTATTTCGTTGCCCTTCTGTCAGTCCAAGAACGAATGACGCTACCAAGAAGAACTTGTAAAATTAAATCTTTTTTGGAGCCCGCCCCTGTATATATTACTGTGGCGGGTTTGTCCAAAAATAAAACTTTAACATCCGCACTTGTGCGTCACAAAACGGTCCTAACTTGATTTACTGACTATCTTTACCCTGTGACACAGGCAACTGTAGCCATTGAGCCAGATCGTTACAATTTGGCTCCGTTTCAACTGCCCAATGACTTACCATGATCCGTTTCAACGAACCACGATTTTCGGAGATAGGTGATGAGTACTTAGGTTTTCTTTTAAACGTGATAATTTAGCTACTTTCAGGGTGATTTGTCATCGATGAATCGGAACAAAGTTGCTTTTTTGCTCGTCTATTTGGCACTGCTCATTTATCTTGTTGTGTGGTTTTTTTTATGGTGAAATGGTGTTTCATCTGGGATTGCGGGTGGCCCCGGAACATAAAGGGAAGGAACCATGGGTGGCTTTTAGTCAGTACAAGTCTGACATTCCGCCCTGCTTCGCCCATAATGGGGGAGCTATTTGCTGATCTCTCATTCGCAAAATAAAAGTGGAGTTTCATTAAAGGCTAAATCTACATGAACTTATTTTCGAGTGAGACCAACAGCAGAATGGTTACCTACATGTACCGCGCTGCGTGTTGGGGGTCGATCCCCGCACGGAACAAATATTTGTATGACCTACAGGTAGTTGTTTCGGGTCTGGCTGTTTGTGTATGTGAGTTTAAATGTTTGTAAACGCACCCACGATACAGGAGAAACTCTTAGAGTGGGGCATTGTTCTAAAAGAAACATTATTGTGAATTTTGCATCACCGAAAAATAAACGAGAGCGTTTTAGCGAGCATTCAATGGAGCAATTTGGCGAGAAGAAAAAAAACAGTAATTTTTTTGCCGGTTATGGTTAAGTATGACATCTTTGTGAAGAATCCTTACTAATATTATAAAAGCGAAAATGAATTTTATTTGTTTGTTTGTTACCTCTTCACGCTTTAATGGCTGAACCGATTTTGATGAATTTTGGTACAAAGATAGTTGGGAACCAGGAGACGGACATAGGCTAATTTTTATTTTAAAAAAATAGGATAGGATAGTAAGGATATGAGGGAGAACGAGGGAAGAAAAGGGAAAACTTAGCGTTGCTATTACAAATCGATCAGGCGCAAGAGCAAAAACTGCAGGTCTGCTTGGTGTGTTATACAGAATTTAACCCGAGCGAAGCCGCGTGCGAAAGCTAGTATTGAATATTTAACAAGCTTAGACTAGAGAGTTCACTAGAAAGTTCAAGACAATGTTCGTAGCGATGTACTTAACTCTGTTGTTCAGTTCGGCAAATCCAAAATCGGCGAATGCTCGATGTTATGTTACAAGTCAATGATCAAGTCTATCAGCACATTTAGACGGCTTATGTTTAACTTACCACCAGATATAGTAACAAATAGCAGACAAAAATAGTAGATTATCATCAAAATGAAACCCGCATTTTAATGTAAAATTATAACCGAAGTTTTAACACTTTGCTATCCTATTTAAGCAAAATGACTCCAAATAAATCGTGGTTAACCCAAAAATAGTAAATGATCACCAAAATTAAACCAGAATTTTAAAGTAAAATTATAACCAAATTTTTTATTTCTGGGTGGTTTAAAAAAAACCTCATTCATTTAACTATAGTACGGCCAACGAGAAGCGATACGAAAGGTCATTAACCTAAAGAACAACTGTGGCGTTGACAATCTAATATTTAGCTCTTTCCATCTTGTGCCTTTGTCGTAATGTCTCGTTCTCCCGGCAAAAACATGACAACGTTAAGACGGGTTCGCCAACATTCGGGCGGCCATTTTAGATGGGGTTTTAGCATGGGTTTTGTTTACATTTGGTATCGCTTCTCGTTGGCCATGCTATACATTTGGTGGTCAAATACAATTTAAAGTGCAGTCGTGACTAAAATAGCTGGTACTATTGTCATTTTAGACATTATTTTTTCTGGTGTTAAGTAGTTATTTTTGGTTCCATAACTAAGGGTATTAAGGGTATCAAAGCATTTTATGGTGGTCATTATATTTAATCCCCTTTTAGACCATACAGCTGAAATCCCCAATTTCGTATATAAACACATAGACAGACAGACAATAACGTTAGTCATACTCCTAACTATATTTACAAAACGTTTAATCTTAAAGACTAATAGCAAAATGTTATAGATTTAATAGGATTCAGGACCTACAAGTTCCCATAACGTGATCAAATTATAGTTTAAACTACCGCTTCTCTGCGATTTTCATTTGCATACTAAATTGAACTTTGGAGAGTTCTCTATACGATTGGCTTTTGAATAGAATCAGGTATGTGCTTACTCATATCTTCCAGTATTTTATGTGTTACCCTTTGAAAGACTTGGATTTGTGTTGTTTGTCTGTCAGTTAGTATCGTGTGTATTATTATTAATAACTATAGAATAAAAACAAATAGGATCTGATGCCTGAGATGTATACGGCAATTTTAAAATAAAAAAATACTGGTTTCGCTGTAAATATTTTTTATCTATAGGATAGTTGTATTTTCTTTTAAAAAATCGACGTATTTACTTTGCGTTTACATTATCATCTGCCTAGCCTTTTCCCAACTACGTTTGGGTCGGCTTCCAGTCTAACCGGATGCAGCTAAATATCAGTATTTTACATGGAGCGACTGCCTATCTGACCTCCACAACCCAGTTAATACGATACCCCTTGGTAAGACTGATTGTCAGACTTTTGGAACACTGACTACCTGTAACGACTGTGAAAGATCTACAAATGGCAGCCGGGACCAACGGCTTATCGCGCTTTCCGAGGCGCGGAGTAAACTCGGTATGTAACGGGTGGTCACCCATCCACAGACCAACCTAGGCAAGCGCGGCTTAACCTAAAGATCGACCCGAGCGGCTACTATTATTGAGCCACGAGCTCCTTCAACAACATCCATTACAACTAAATAGGCTAAAATAAAAACTTTTTTTTCAGTTTTTTTTTCATCAAAAAGTTTTTAGTCTTAAGATTATTTCAAGTAAATAGTCCATCCTTTATGATATCAAAAGGAGGTCAGAGATATTTCTCAAAAGAGCTTTTGTAAATAACAATATTATTCACTAGTTGTCCCAGAGGGCTGCACTTTACAAGGTTCTTATAGCGAAGAGGTTTATTCAAAAGATACAATTTTAATAAGATGGCTTATTATGTTCTTGAATGTAAAGTCAGCAAATGAATTAAGTATGCAGGTAGATTTAAGTATTAAACTTACTTTTAGTTATGAGAAACCAAACTTACTATGTGTTGTTATCATTTTCTGTTTAGGTATATTTTTTGACGTGACAACGTCTTATAAATTGGTTTGCCGGGTGACACTTCAAGAAACTGCGTTACGCTCCGCTCACGTTATGCGCTCACAATGAGAGCGAGTGAGAGGCACGCGTCCCTTCCACTCGGGCATGGTTAGCCCGCCTAAGAGCGAGAGAGACAGACATAAAAAGTGAAAGGCACGCGTCCCTTCCACTCGAGCACAGTTAGCCCGCCTAAAAACGAGAGAGACAGAAAAAGAGCGATATCGAGATGAGCGATCCTAGGAAGAAGGATGAAATAATAGTAACAATTTAAACCAATTTTTTTAAATTGTTACTATTATTTCATCCTTCTTCCTACTATACGAATGAATATTCACATTAAAATTATTTTACCACTCAAAGTCGTTGTCACGTAAAACTTTCGCCCGTATACCGACTTTACAGGCAACCAATTTTTTTTTCGATTTGAATTCTGACATGAAGTGTTGGAAATGAGAGTGTTAGTTTGAAAGCTATATAAAAGACTGAGTATGATACGCTCAAGAAAATAGGAGAAAGCAGTGAATGATGCCTTGACGTCTGACAGGGGAGAATGAAAGAAGAAAAAGTGTTGCGCCGACCCCAAATAGAATGGAACAAGTGTAGGAAAATTATGATATAATTTTTTTTTTTTACTTGGATATACAAACAGATAGATGGCTTACTTAAGGGACACATTAAAATATAAAAGTACTTTACTCTCAGCGATAGCGTAGATATAAAAATCTAAATTTAAAATGCTATTCAAAATTATTGTAAACCGTTGTTGACACGAAACGGCCACCCATGACCATCTAACGTATTCACGACGACCAATCAACCTTTTTAAAACCAGTATTAGCGGGTTCCTCATTGTACAGGAAATCTAAACAAAACGAGGCCACGTTATACTGGAAAAGTATAGCTTGAGATATTGCAGTGTGTTCATGATATAAATGCAGAGTTTGCCTATTTCTTAAAAAAACACCACAAAAAGATAAAACTTTTAACAGAAAAAAAATTGCCAGCAAAAATATTTTTCTTAGTCTGCAAACCCTAATATTTTGCTAACTGTACTTGTAAGCAAGCTTAAATGATCTACATATTACACAGAAAGTGCAGCTTATTGCAATTTCTACGGAATATGAAATTCCTTGTAGAGCGTGGAAAGTTCTGGAATAAAATATTTGATGGCGCAGTGAATGAGCTATTCAGTTCTACATTACGTACTTGCCGCTGATTTGATTCCTATTTGGAGCACAGTATTTTGAACAAGTTTGATCCGACTTACCAAAGCATATGTTAAATATCGAAGTGGCTAAATAATAGCAGCCGCTCGGGTCGATCTTTAGGTTAAGCCGCGCTTGCCTAGGTTGGTCTGTGGATGGGTGACCACCCGATACATACCGAGTTTCCTCCGTGCCTCGGAAAGCACGTTAAGCCGTTGGTCCCGGCTGTCATTTGCAGATCTTTGACAGTCGTTACAAGTAGTCAGTGTGGCGAAAGTCTGACAACCAGTCTTACCAAGGGGTATCGTATTACCCAGTATTAACTGGGTTGTGTAGGTCAGATAGGCAGTCGCTCCATGTAAAATACTGATATTCAGCTGCATCCGGTTAGATTGGAAGCCGACCCCAACATAGTTGGGAAAAGGCTAGGCAGATGATGATGTTATATATCGAAGTCAATGGGTTGTGGTGGAAGTCACATATTTAGTCGGTCCATTCAAAACAGAGGTCAGCTTGTGAGTATGGAAGCCAAACCCACCATTTAATTTTACCAGAAGAATTTAATGTGAACCATTGTTTTACTGTAACTGAAATAAATACCTGCAACGTATAGTACGGCCAACGAGAAGCGATACCAAATGTAAACAAAACCCATGGTAAAACCCCATCTAAAATGGCCGCCCGAATGTTGGCGAACCCGTCTTAACGTTGTCATGTTTTTGCCGGGAGAACGAGACATTACGACAAAGGCACAAGATGGAAAGAGCTAAATATTAGATTGTCAACACCACAGTTGTTCTTTAGGCTAATGACCTTTCGTATCGTTGGCCGTACTGTAGTTACTTGCCAATGAAAGCCTTAATATTCAGGAGTAGCACATCAGTATTACCGGTATTGTTGGAAAGAGATAACGCGGCCCCGGAACACTAAGGAAAAAGAAGGAACATGGGTTGGTTTTTAACATTACAAGTCTAACAATCCCCCCGCTACGCCCAGAACGGGGGAAGTTGATGATTTCCCTTCCGCAAAAGCAGAGTCGTCTAAGTAAAGGATTTTCATTGATTCAGCCAACTTAAAATTACTAAAAGCCGACCTACATCCATCCTTCTACGTCCATATCCATCAACATATCAAACTAAAAGCCTCAAATACTAAACCCAGAAACATTCAGAAGCAAGTTGAATGACCTAAGAGCAGGATAATGCAGTGCAATGATCGAGTGATGGATACAAATATCCGATTGCTCGCGAATTCTGATCGTGAATAATCGATTTTAGGTATCGATTCGATACCTACGTTTTATTTAGGAGATGACATAAATACTGGCAGATGCATTACAGAATGTATGTAGGTTGCATGTGCATGGAATCGTGTGTTTATTTTGTTTCGTAATGTTTAATTGACAGTTTAATGCATTCGCTGATGTGTTTCTTGAAGTGAATGCATTTATGGCCAAAATTATCTGTAGGATCATTTTTTTTAAGAACTACAGGCAAAATAATTGAATTTGTTGATAATTGAGCTTTGAACTAGACTATTTAGTGCAAATCACATATTTTTATTTCAATGTGTAGGAAGCTATGTACGACATTTGAAATTAAATCCTTACTAATATTATAAAAGCGAAAGTGAGTTTGTTTGTTTGTTTGCTTGTTACCTCTTCACGCTTTACGGCTAAACCGATTTTGATGAATTTTGGTACAGAGATAGTTAAAATATTAGCCTATGTCCGTTTCCTGGTTCCCAAGAAACGGACATAGGCTAATATTTTTTGGAAAAAAGTGGGATGTGAGGGAGAAAGAGGGAAGAAAAGGGAAAACTTAGCGTTGCTATTACAAATCAAGGCGCAAGGGGAAATGTGTAGCCCCAAATTTAACGCGGGCGAAAACTAGTCAAATATAAAGGTACAGCACATTTTAGTTATCTTAATTATGAAGATACACCCCACTATCATATTTCACCAAAATTCGAGGATAGCGATAAATAAAAACCTGAACACTAAATAATATCCATGCTTCCATGCTTACTGTTATAAATGTGAAAGTAACTCTATTTATTTGTTTGTATGTATGTTTTCCTGAAATTGAAATTTGGCATGGAGGTAAATTTCAACATAGAAAAGGACATGGGCCATATATTATCACGCTTGTAACTTAGGGGGCTGAGCAATATTTGACAACACAGTTGGCGCAATGGCTGAGGGATCTACTGCTGCGCTGAGTGTCGCGGGTTCGATTCCCGGAACAAATATTTGTATAACCTGCAGATAGTTGTTGAAGGTCTGGCCGTTTGTGTATGTGAGTTTATATGTTTGTAAACGCACCCAAGATACAGGAGAAATTCCTAGTGTGGGGCAACGTTTAAAAAAATAAATATGTCCACAATCCTCAACTGTTTGACAACTCACATACATTAGAATAGAACGGCAATACGACAAGGCAAATCGTAAATATAACGCACACAAAGTCAGGACTTCAGGAGTGCCAACCTGTATATTGAATAAATACATCTTAATTCTATTTCCTGACCTTTCCTAGTTAATATTGTTCTCTCAGAGTGAAGCGGAGGGTTTTATCGCGCCGTTCCGTTTCAATGAACGGCTGCCAATTTAATAAGAAGCTTTTCAATTGAATTATTTTTGTTTTTCTTTTTGTAATTATCTGACATTGAAATTAAGTGGACCAACAAGGTCTTTAATGCAATAGCAGTTTATTTAGTGCCCGTTTTATAAAAGACGTATAGATGCTGTAAGCCAAGTTTTTTTTTTTTTAACAAAATGTTAACAACTACATGATACTGATTTTGCGGGTAGGTGAGAAATAAATTGTCTGAATTATTACCTCCAATTTCAGATTTCTTTCAACAGATTTCTGAAACAAATTCGATGTTCGTTTCCGCAATCTAATGGGGAACGATAAATATATCATTGACTACTTTTATGACCCATTGAAAATGTAGTTATTCAAGATTTCAGTTTAAATAGAGAGATATTTTTGTAAATTGCTTGTAACGATGATTGCCAACGACGTACATTTTGACAAGAAAGAAAGAAAATAAAGCATTTATTTGTATGAAACACACGTAAAATATGTTGTTACTGAATAAATATGAAGTACTGCTGCAGTAAGCTTTCGCCTGCGACTTCGTCCGCGTGGCATAGTTACTTTGGGCTAACGCTAACTTTGACCCGCGTGATGATCGAAAAAAAATATCTTTCTCTCCCCTTTTCTTCACTCTTTCTGCCCCTTATCTATCTTGTTTTTAATATTATTATTTTAAAAACGTTACTCCACACTAGGAATTTCGCCTGTTTCGAGGTGCGTTTACAAACATTTAAACTCACATACACAAACAGCCAGAACCGGAACAACTATATCTGTAGGCCATACAAATATTTGTTCCATGCGGGGATCGAACCTACAACACGCAGCGCAGCAGTCGATCGCTCAGCCGCTGCGTCAATCGTGTCGTCAAATTAAAAAAATATTTCAAAGTCATTTCAAAGGAATACAATAAATAAAACTTAAGATCCAGATTGGTCAATTCCAACACAGTGTGATATTTAACTATTCTGCATGCATGGTATCGTTTCCCGGACGTTCATCGCCGCCTACGCATGTTTTCTCACGGATCATGAATGATTTAAATGATTCCATTAACTGATGCGAAATAACAGACAATATACAAAAATGTACAGAAGACTAAGACGTGATACTGAGGCAAACTTCTTTCTTCTTTCCCCTAAAGGGTTAGGTAGAGGTAAACTAATAGAACACCCTTTTGGTAGATAGGAAATCATCCAATAAGTTTAACCACTCTGGACGGAACAGGGGGGGACTGGCAGACTTGCACTGACTAAAACCCTATCCTCTATCAGGTGGTATCCCGCGCCCAATCTAAGCAACCGCGTCATAACCTGAAGATCGACCAAAACCATTGTTATTAGAAAACCTAGTTAAATAAACCTTGATTCTGACTTGAACTAAATCTTAATTAAAATCGATTACTTATATCCTTAAGCTTGTTGCGTGTTTTCAAACAGACATGTGCACTTTTACGAAAACAACCAAACGTAAAAAAATAAACACCCCTTAGTTTGTTTAATAAATTTTAGCCTGCAGACTGAAACAACCACTACTCATCACAACAGAAAAATAAAATCTATAAAATAAATTATTGCGACAACATGGTTGGCGCAGTGGCTGAGCGATCTGGGGGCCTACTCTCTTTCTCCGAAACGTAACTTCGTTAACGAACGAAAGTCAAAAGTAGTTACGTTTGTAACCCTACTCTATATCATTTTGCGCGAATTAGAGTAGGTTTAGAAAATTTTAATGTCAAATAAACTTCGGACGTCCGAAAATTTCGAAATGAATGAAATGAAATGAAACTAACTAACTACTTTTGACTTTCGTTCGTTAACGAAGTTACGTTTCGGAGAAAGAGAGTAGGCCCCCTGGTGCGCAGTTGTGTCGCGGGTTCGATTCCCGCACGAAATAAATATGTGTATGACCTACAGGTAGTTGTTTCGAGTATGGCTGTTTTGTATGTGAGTTTAAATGTTTGTAAACGCACCCACGATACAAGATAAATTCCTAGTATATATACATATATTTACAATCATCGAAATTCACGTGACTATCGAAACAGAATTTGGCCAACTGACTATCATTTTTAAAGCGCTTCGTATTTTTAACCGACTTCAAAAAAGAAGAAAGTTCTATGTTTTACCTTATCGTTTTAAGTGTATGCTCACCGAATATTCCGCCAATTGTGGACTGATTTTCATAATTATTTATTTGTTCGAAAGGGTATACTTCCGAAATGGTGCCGTACCACATTTATTTATATTGCTTTCATAGTTTACGAGTTATCGTCTATAAAACATTTTTTCTTTTATGTCCATATGGATGATCTGCTTATATATTTTTAGTAACAATGGAAAATTGATACTCGATAAAAAATTGTGTGAGATATCATCATACCATAACTAAAGAAAATAAAAATAATAGCAAAAAAATTACAGACTTCCTAAAAACTAGGAACTAGTAGGACTTTACTTTCGAAAGTCGGTAGCAAATACTCAATGACGAGTCAAACAAGAGTCACCGGATTGATGCTGCCGATGCTCTGCGTTCTCTACCCATAGTTTCAGAGATTTTGACCACAGGTACTCACACTAGATTTAGAATAAACCTTCCATTGGACTAAAAGTAAATTCAGGCACAACGCAAACATCTACCCACCATTATAAATTGAGCGTAATCCATAAACAATAACAACGGGAACGAGGTTCAAGTCAAAACAGTGACTTATGATGTAATGAGCCAAATACATCTGAATTTAGGTCATTACGAAATTATTTACCGGATATTTTGTCATGGAACGCATAACAATGCAAATGGAATCAATTTTGGATACGGGGTATAAATGCATGGCCACGAACTACAAGTGCCGGTCACAAGCGCGTTGACAAAAGAAGTTTATAAGAGCAAACGCGCCAGTACCCAAAGGCTTTCTCGCGGGGTCATACGATGGCGCAATCCGTTCTCGTTGTGCGAATGAATGCTTATACTACTATAGTAGCTAGGACGTCATACAAGTCTTTTACAGACCCGTCGTTGCCTCATCGGTGCGGATAGAATATGACAATCTAGGTTTCCAGATTAATTCGGTGTTGGTGGTGGCGATGCGCAAGACAGTATCATTTCATTAGAAACCTTCTCAATTCACGTAATTCCATTTTGACTATTGTTACGATCGCATATAATATTTTATTCACATTCATATCTTTATTGCATTCCATAAGGTCTGAAGATCTTAAAATAGGCTTAAAGCTAAGGTAAAATTACCGACCCTTTAATCGGTATAAAATCTAACAATAACAGAAAAAATGTATTTCGCGGGCTATAGCTGCCATAGTGACTCGCGCGTGTTGCTTGATACAAGTCGTATGGCATGAGGTCGTGACCGTAGCGTAAGGTTTTAATTAGGTTTACGCTTTGAACGGATGTGCATATTGTTAGGTGCTGATGGAAATCAGTGCATACTGGTGCACTTGTGACGTAAAACCGTCCGAGTGGCATTTAAACAGAGAAGGAACCTTGGTAGGTGGTCGAATATTCAAGTTATAACTTTCTGGGACTGCCTCATTGGCTGAAAAGTCGGTGCTTAGTTTCCTTTGGTCAGTCCAGCAGAAACTAGTCTTAATCGTCATGCCAGCGTCTTTTGGGCCTTCCTTGGTAACGAGACCGTTATCAGGCAACCACTGTCTGACAATTCTGGCCCACCTGCCATCCAAGAAATATGACCCGCCCATTTCCATTTTAACTTCGCAGACTTATCGTCAACATCAGCGATACCAGTCTTGAAGCGTATTATAGTATTGTGCATTCACTTCATTCGCTTCTTTCTTAGGATAAAATATACAGTAGCTAGAAGCATAAAATCTAACTCAATTATAGGTAAATACAAAGAAGTTCATAAGTGTTTAATCTCTGCACCAACATTGAATTAGAACATTTAACATTTTAGGAAAACAAATGAAATACAAAACATCATAGAACTCAAAGTTTAATGTAACATAATATATATTCTTCAGCACTAACAGCTAAATAACTAAAACATTTTGGAATGATTTACAGTCAATTATAGGGACTATTCTAATCATATTAATAGGCTTGAAACACATGACCGTTTTTCCAACACTGACTGACGAGATAATAATAGAATAGTTTCATAAT
This sequence comes from Ochropleura leucogaster, assembly GCA_958449745.1. NCBI lineage: Eukaryota > Metazoa > Arthropoda > Insecta > Lepidoptera > Noctuidae > Ochropleura > Ochropleura leucogaster. The sequence goes on from OY288225.1 coordinate 8,632,264, forward strand.
ATATGTAGTTACATAATTGTGTAATATTAATACTTATGACCCATAATACTGGTTCCAATTTGTATCTCTAGAACAATAAAAACCACTTTTTTGTATCAATCCTAAGGCTCCATACAGGTCTGCAACTCATACCCAATCTACAAGATGAATATTCAAGACTTAGGGCTTCATTGCCACCCGAAATGAGCGAGAATGAGCAACGAAAGTTGTGTGTGAACCTAACCAATAGTACAAATTCTTTTTCACAGTTTGAGCTAAGTTAACTTTGTGATTGGTTAAATTTTATGCATATCTCTCGCTGTACATTCTCGCATATCTCAGCAGCGATCTAGATCTAGATAAATACAATCAATAGAAGAACACGACTTCAAAGATCTACAAACAATTTAAAGCCTAATATTCAAGTTCCTCCTCTGCCTGATAGACATACAAAATGTTGAGGTCTTCCAAATGAAACGAACGATTCATATGCCTTTGATTTTTCCTTTACAACTTATATGATCCTAGATATATATGACAGTGTTGTGTCTCTTTTAGTCTACTAGTTTACCAGCCTGTCACCCCACTGCTGGGCAAAGGCCCCATGACCTCCAAATCATTCGATCTACGGCTAATCTAAACCACAGGTCTTCCCGCAATCTTCAACGAGACTTGCAAATGATGTTACATCGCTTAAAACGCTAAATCTTTCATGAACGTCGCTTGCTTTACTTACTGTTCTTAGTTTTAATACAAAGAGTATTGTGTGAACAATAACAATCATAAATTTATGTTCGTCTAAAAAGCTTTAGATAACTTCCAAATAGACTTAAAACTTTTTGAATCATCTTGGAAACAATAATTTTGTGGGTTGATTTTTTGTGAAGGCAATGATCCACAGGTAGCTTTGCATTGCCATAACAAACAATGAGGGTTCTGTTTTTTTATCTTTTGAGGTATGAAACCCTTAAAATTATTGTGTATTCTTAATTTTGCCTTTCAATGAAATAGAATCACTCTTTTTTACTCCTATACTTAATTAGAGATCAACTTCCAATGTTAAAAATATATTCGATACAGAAAACCCGATTATAGGAAAACTTAATCCTAAAACACCTTCTGATCAGCCAATACCAGCATCTGCCAAATCAATATTTATAATATGTCTTCTTACTAAACTAAACATATTAGTAAATACCATATATACGAACAAGAAATATACATCAAAGCATGAACTGAAATAGCTCTTATTTTCTCCCAAATAAGAATAAAAAATCCCTTACTCAGAAAAATAACAATTCAGCCTTAAATATTGTTCTTGATAGTTTTTTGAGTTTCAATTGTCAGCTTAATTAAACAGATTCAATCTTGATCTGCATTTAGACATTCAATAATTAGCTAACAGTACAGTAAGAGTTCCTTGCATCAACAGAAAAAAAATATTTTTATTGTTTGCTACCATAGGCAACTCTATTGCTTTTGAACAACATCATTGTACTTCTTTTTCGTTCACCATGAGTTATGGTGGTCATAGAGGTTATGGTCCATGACCTCTATGAGTAAGGAAAGATATCTTCAAAATCTCATTTTTCTGAGTAAGCAACTGTATTAAAAACTAAGTCTCGCTATAGACTGTATTGTACACCAGTTCTTGGATTTTCATCCTTAACATCAGCTTCTTAGCTGGCCCTAACTTCTTTACGTGAGGAAGCAAGCTGTTGAAGAAGCCTATATCTTCATCCTTTGCTGGCGTACTGCATTCAGCAATGCTACTTTTCTGTGCATCATCATCATCATCGTAAAAGTCAGTCTCCATAATGACTGGCTTGGTATCAAATTCGTCAAAATCATCCTCTTTGATACTGGGCTCAGCTGGTTGTTCTATATTGTAGTAGCTGCTGCCCTGTTCTGCATCATATTCTTGACTATCAGGATACTGGTCGTCTGGTATCTCATTACCTTCGTAGTCATTGAACTGGTTTGTAAGGAACTGTAGTTTAGGAAGGTACTCCCAGTCGGATCCCATTGGTTTTCTCACTTCCTTTCTCGCTTGATCTCGTAGGTACTTCCATTTAAGTCTGGCTTCGTCACCTAAAATTGATAAATTTGACATTAGTTTTATCCATTGTGTCTTAAATATGATATGTAGATATGATAATTATGATCTAGAATTTTAATGGACCCTCTGTGAAACTTTCAGTTTTATAAAAATAGAAACAATTTGTATATAGGAACGCGAAATAATTATGTTGACGGGAAGTTTGATCCGAAATTTCTTCTCTCCAGCTAAACACAAAAAAGTTCAAAAAGAGCTGATTATTAGCCTAGTTTGAATAAATGACCTTTGATTTTGATTTTGTCGATGAAAAACAAATAATTAAAATACGTTTATGATCGTCGTCATCGTATTCTTTATTATTTTTACACGACTGCGCAAAACTAAGAGTGTTTTGTATTTCTTTATAACTTAATATTTAAGCTGCTAATATCCCATTCTGATTGCGGAAAAGGAAAAATGGATACAGTTCCCAAATTAATTGCTTGGCAATTATACTCATGAATTTGATTCAAATAGTTAAACTTAGGCGATATCGAAAGTAGTGCCTCGTTCAGCGAGCTTACCATTTTGAGCCCAGCTGTTGAAAGGGTTCGTATTGAAATTAGTTATGAAACAATTTTGAGTTGGATAAGCTTCAGTTTGAAAGGACTTTTATTTATATTGATTCTGTTATTGTTTGTTATATTTCTGCGTAACTGAACTAAACTGCTTAATTTCCAACACATTTCGAAATATGTTTTAAATGTGCTGTTGCTATTGCTGCCCCAAACAAAAACAATGGCTTTCTATTGAGTATGCTCTTTATGAACATATTTGTCTCAATTACAAATAGTTTCGTTCATTAAAATTGTGACGATAGCAATTTCGATACAAAAAAATACTATAACGACAGCTGGTATCTGTATTTATCTTCAGTATCCCTTACCGTGTAACTAATTGAAACAAACTTTGTTTTTTTATTATAGCCTACATCTTAAAATTCCTGAACTAAAAGAATACTTACGCGTACAATCCAACTCCTGCGCAATCTCCTTCCAGCTCTCATCAAGCTTATACCAATTGTGATGTCCTTTCAATGATCTGTTCCAAATGATCTCCCTTACTTGCACAAGATCAATCAGCTTATTCATGTCCACATCAATAGTCCTCCTTTTATTCATTAAGAGCTTCTTCCTCATGGTATATCCTAACTTTGGCCGTTTGATGGACTCATCCAAAGAATTAAAGACCTCATCAGTAGTATCATGGTCTCCTTCCTCGTCTTCTCCCATAAATTGATGATGGATGAACTTGAGCTTCTGGAAGTGAGGCCATTCGGATTCTGTTGGGGTCTTCTTCATTTCCTTTCGGCATTGATCTTTGAGATTCTTCCATTTCTTACGGCAGTTTAAACCTGGAATTTTGAGATGGATTGTCAGTGTTTTGAAAGTATTTTATTCGTATTCTATCTGGCTAATTGTTAATATGTTTTATTTTCGTGTGTTTAGGGCCTTGCCTATCGTCGGAGATTTTATGCCGCCCAATAGGCCTCTATTTTTTTGGCGGATAGGAAATCATCAAATAACTCCCCCCGCTCTGGGTGGAGCGGGAAAAGTTCTGGGGGGGAGTGTCAGACTTGTACTGACTTCAAAACCACCGGCTGTCGTACTAGGTTCATCGCCGACTCGACGCCGATGCGAACCCCTCCAACGTCAGTTGGGATCCCAACGGAGGCATATTGCCGCGGCCATGAAAGACCATGGCCTTGAATTTATGCAATGCCACCTCGAGATCCAGTAGCCAGATCAAATAAAATATTTTTAATACACACATACAGGCCACACACATAGGCCTATATGGGCACTTATAAAACGTCGAGAAAAGATGCACGGTTCGGGTTGGTCGTTTTCTATGGAGAAGAACCGGCAAGAAATCCTCTTTACGACTATCGCAACCCCGCGTGTCATTAGTTCGGTCACTACCTGGTGCGACCCGCTCCGTGCCAGACAAGCGTGATCGGCGTGCTGCACCCAGTCGTAACCGATATCCCACAGGAGCGGCCCCGACCGATCCCTGTGGAACACCACACGACATCTCTCGCCGGTTCCACTCTCCGGCCCATGGACCTCTGACCTGGCTTTTTATATTTCATTAAACTATGACTACATTACATGAATACCCCATGTTATTTCGTATTAAATAGAGATTTGTACAGCAAGCAGGTGCAACAGTACAAATCTTTTCTGCCATGTCTATAAAGGTAGGTAGGTACTAAATCCAAATTCTTTTCGGTATTCATAATTTTGGAAACAGCTAAGTAGGGAACCAATAAATTAATTCAACTAGGTGACTGGTATCGTGCCGATACCGCAGTGACCTTGCACTTGAAAGTACATTCTTTTCTAGATCAAAGTCGCCATAGTTATTATTCGTACCAGACTGGCCCCAAAAAAGTTGTTATTATAAGAAAATGACATCACTGTTCGCAACAACCCAAGCATACTGAAATTAAAGTAAGTACTAATCAAAATACTAAAATTAATAGCAATACCAGACTCCTAATTAAAACAAGACTAATGACCGTCGTCGCTTCAAATAATGTATTCCCGCCATAACCATCTATCGCGGCCATCTGCAAAATGCGCAGTGTGGCTGAACCAAAACAAACGAACATTACACATCAATAGTGCGCGAACCAGCCCGCTCGGTCGGCCATTAACCTTCAGCGAGTGAAACGCAAAACGCTACTCAATACTCACTTGTCGTTCCAACTTCAGTGGCCACCTCGTTCCAATACCGCTCTAATTTGAATCGATTCCTATGACCCCTATAGCTCTTGTCCCATAAGCATTCGCGAGCTTGAACAGCTGCTATCAACTTGTCCATGTTCTTGGTTCTTGCACCTTTGACTTTCGACTTCATGTTGGAGCGGTTGCACAGGCGGGAGCGGCAGCGAGGACGGGCGCTGCGAGCGAGGCGCGGCGCGGAACTGCCGCCGGCCGCCCGCGCCCTTCCCGTGCGCCCGTGGCCGCGTCGGTAGTGTCCGCTATGCTCCGTCGCCCGCTCCGATGTATCGCTGTCTTCTTCGCTCGACGCCTCGCTCCCCTCTCGATGCGATACGCCTTGCCAGTTTTAATCCGCTATTTCGTGTCACACATTCTCTCCTCTCCAACACTTCACTATCCATTGCTGTATAACTACCTCTCCCACACAAAACTCTCGTTGTTTAACAGTAATGTATGTTGTACAATGCGATTTTTTGGAGTATTATAAGGGCATGAAGATATCGTGGTCGTTACCGGTTAGTAACAATGGTCGGAGTAGGAGCGATTCAACGCGTTGGCGTATATCGTGTTCTGTTTTCGCTCGATAAAGTAACGTAGACTGAAGCTAAAAGCGAACAAATCGCTGATTATCGAACCGAGCGGAGATATTTTTGGCGATTTCCGATTGAAATATCGCTTGAGTTTATGTGTACATGTTGATTGTTGTTGATGAATTGTTATGGGTTTCACGGAGTTTTGCCTTGTTTGTACGATCTGATGCATATGTTAAAGTTCAACAAAATATGAATATAGAAGTATGACTTTGAACTTTGTACCCACACTGTGGGGTAGCTCCCAGTGTTCTCACACATCATGTTGAGTCACTGTGCATTTAAATACAGTTTTTGTTGTAGGTGTATGTAAGTAACTAATGTTGCTACATTGTATTTATTACTACGGATCTGTCCCAAGATATTACAATTAAGCCCAGCGAGATTGGCACACATTTCTGACCTTGAAGGTCGGTTATATTTTCCAAAAAGTTTTTATTACAGAATTTATACCTAGTTATGGTATGATAATATCTCAGGCAAATATGCTTATCGAGCATTCATTATTACTACAGATATTGGCAGATCATCCACACATCGGAAAAATAATATGTGTTATGGAAGATATTCGAGATTTTAAAAATTGTTTCAAGATCCCCAGAGAAACCGCGTAGCAATACAAAAAAGTAAAATTGAAAGCTTCCCTTTTTTATTTCGGTTCAAAATAGACATTATATTAACAAAAAAAAGGCAATCCATTTTTAGTTTATGTAACGATTCGTCAGAGATATCGGGCAGCAGACAAGTGAACACGTCTAGACAACGTGATAACCATATTACACTCACGCATGCGCGCTTGGGGCTCGTCAGAAAAGGTGCCGAAAAACAGAACAAGGACAATAGTTTTCCCTCCTTTGTCTAGATTCAGGCTCAGCGTACAACAGAAATAATTTTACATCGTCCTGCGTCCGTCCGTGTCAAAAATTTGGCCTAAACCCCAAATCAAACACAGATTTGGGGATTAGGCCAAATTTTTGGAACTGAATTTGAAAACAATCACCCCAAACCGATAGAGCTGAAATTAAATGACAATGCATGGTGATGTCAACCGTCAGAGGTCTAACTGACGTCATATTAAATTCAATAGTATAGAAGTAAAGTAACTGGGCTCGCGCCATATTGAAACTTCATCTGTCAAGTTGATGGGAAATTGACAATACAGGGTGCAATTGACGTCATAAGCATTATTTAAACTAAGGCTCACTCACGATACTAAGTGCATTAGGGCTACTAAAAGGACTAAACATCGCCAAAAATATTAATACATTTTATAATTTGCGATTGCATCCGAATATGCATAAAAAATTCATAAGAATCGTTCGAGCCGTTACGAAGGAGTATAGGAACGAACATTGTGTTAAGAGAATTTTATACAGGGTGTTTGGAAGATCGATGCAAAGCCGTGAAGCAGACCTAGTATAGACTATTTAGAACCATTTGAACCTAACTTGTCTTCGGCGAAGTGTGACTATTTTTTTTAAATCAAATTTTAATGATTTTTGATGATAATCCTAAAATTTTGCAGTTATTTGCAAATAATTAGTCAGTTTGAAAGATAAATCATTTATTTTTTTAATTTATTTTATTAAAGTAATGTCTGAACAATCAAACGAAACATGATTAAGGCATCTGTGTCATGAGAATTTTTTTTTTTAGACAGTTGAAGTTAATACTTCTGTTTTTAGATTAAGAAAACAGATTTTTGACAGTTTAAAAAAAAATCACGGATCGTGCTTTTTCTGTTCAAACATTTTTAAAGACATGCCTAGTTATTAGACTTTCTTTTGAGGTATCAATTACGCAGATAGCTTACAAATTATTGAAATTAGGATCTACAAACTAAAGTGAGGGAGAAAATTAAAATGTATCGGTGAAATAATTAAAACAAAATTTTAATACAAATCATTTATTTTTCATGTTCAAAATGTCCGCCGCGGTTCCTAACACAAGCACGGGCCCGTCTTCTCACTTCCGTTGTTGTAATTTTCAACTTCATCTCTAGTTTCATTGTTTCAAATGCTGAATTTATTCTCGCAATCAGTTCTTCTTTAGTATTTATCTCTACGTTTGTATAAACTAGTTCCTTGGCCCGACCCCACACGAAAAAGTCAAGCGGCGTTAGATCGGGTGACCGGGCGGGCCAAGGGATTGGTCCGTCTCTGCCGATCCAGCTGTCAGGGAAGCAATTGTTTAAGTGCTCGCGTACATTCAATGTCCAATGCGCTGGACAACCGTCTTCTTGGAAAATAATTTCTCGGTCTCCTGTGAATATTAGGACCCCGGATTCCTCTACAAGCTCTGGAAAATCATTTTGTAAGAATTCCAAATAACTATTGCCATTCAAATTATCCGGTAAGAAATGGGGCCCAACCAGTGTTCTGCCGATCACTCCGGCCCACACGTTGACCGAGAATTTCCTTTGAAATGACTTCTGCTTTTTCCAATGTGGATTGTTGTGTTTTTCAGCCCATTGATGAAGATTGTGGAAATTAGTTATGCCTTCCCTAGAAAATTTACTTTCGTCTGTCCACAAGATTGACTTCAGAAACCATGCATTTTCAATGTCAGAGTTAAGAAGAAAACGACAAAACTGTATCCTTCTCTGAGGATCTCGCTCTTCAAGACCTTGAACGCCCGTGCCATGATACGCATACCTGTTATTTTGGTGCATTGTATTCCACACTTTCCAATGGGAGATGTTTAAATTTCGAGCTACTTTTCTAGTGCTGGTATGTGGATCAGCTTGAAATGCCGCTAAGATATCTTGTTCGATGTCAGTACCATGTCTACCTGGATTGACTCCAGGTTCCACACGGTGTATCCCATCTGCAGCAAGCCGACGAAATGTGTTGTAAAACACTCTTACGTTCGGTACTCTCCGATTAGGATAGCGTTCTTGGTACATCCGTCGTGCTAAAGATCCATTGCCGTCTGCTCTGCCATACATAAAAATGATGTCAGCATATTCCTCGTTCGAGAAAGTAGCCATAGTCAGTTCTCACAAAAACGGCTGGTAACGCACTAAAAGTTCAACTTAAAATAAAAGTTCAAGAGTCACGTGCAGGAGCGCAAAGGGCTACAACTGAACACGATGAATTGTCACGAAAAAGGAGATAACGTCTAGTCACAAGCGCAGTTGTTACTCGACTGAGTAAACTGGCGTCCCTTCAAAAAAACAGGTAGTTACTGACCCTATCTAAAGAAACACGACCCTATTGTCTTACCAATAAAGTCGTTTTTGCTGTGAAATGTGTTCACGTAACTAGGGGTGCGCGGGCGCTACCTGAAATTGTCAAAGTTATCGCCATCTTATCGCTCGCGTCACGCGTCGGCAGTGTTAGAGAGTCTCCCCTAAATTTTATTTCGAATGTCCAAAATTAAAGTTATCTTCTTATTTTTTTTTAACATAAAATCTATTTTTTAATAAGTATAATAATAAATGTTATTATTTTAAAGCACTAGTCTCGTTTTATCACCCTATTTAAAATGTTTAATTTTCTCCCTCACTTTAGTTTGTAGATCCTAATTTCAATAATTTGTAAGCTATCTGCGTAATTGATACCTCAAAAGAAAGTCTAATAACTAGGCATGTCTTTAAAAATGTTTGAACAGAAAAAGCACGATCCGTGATTTTTTTTTAAACTGTCAAAAATCTGTTTTCTTAATCTAAAAACAGAAGTATTAACTTCAACTGTCTAAAAAAAAAAATTCTCATGACACAGATGCCTTAATCATGTTTCGTTTGATTGTTCAGACATTACTTTAATAAAATAAATTAAAAAAATAAATGATTTATCTTTCAAACTGACTAATTATTTGCAAATAACTGCAAAATTTTAGGATTATCATCAAAAATCATTAAAATTTGATTTAAAAAAAATAGTCACACTTCGCCGAAGACAAGTTAGGTTCAAATGGTTCTAAATAGTCTATACTAGGTCTCAAGGGCGTCGCCAAGGGCGGGCAAGGAGGGGCAGCTGCCCCCCCCTAGAGATTCTAAAAAACTTGCCAAATATAATGCAACCAAAGTTCATGAGTTAATTTGCTTGAAGTTCGAGCCTTGAACAATCATTCCCGTATGTCGAAACTCGAATGAATGCACCAATTCCACTCCTAATATTTTCATTCATTCAACTACGCTCTGCTCTACTCTATCGTTGAAGCGGGAGTGGGGAAGAAACATGTAACCGCGCGGCGCTCGCGCCCCCCGCACAGCCGCCTTTGTTTTAGCGGCTGTCTGTCATTTATTCGTGCGTTAGGCCCAGACTCCACCAAAGCGGAGAGCAGGGGAGCGGAGAGGAGATGGGTGGAAACCGACCAATCACATTGCTTTAAATCTAAATCGCGTCTCTCATCTTTCCTATGATTGGTTGACTCTTGCACATCTCCTCTCCGCTCCGCTGCTCTCCGCTTTGGTGGAGACCGGGCCTTAGCGTTGCCACTGCCCGCTTTTACGTTTGTTTTGTGCGCTATTATCTCATCTAAATAGTTGCGATGTCAGTCGAAAATCTCACAGAAACTTGTGAAACTATCGCTCAGTTTTATAATTTACCAAACATAAAAATTGAAGTCGAGTTTTGGCAGCAATTCTGGCATAATAAACCAAACTCAACAGATCAAACCGTTGTTGATATCCTAAAAGAAGCAAAAACCTTCTTTCCCGACACGGAAAAAGCGTTGAAAGTTTTGATGGCTCTTCTATGCACGACGACGTGTACGGTAGAGCGATCGTTTAGCAGCCTCAGGAGACTAAAAACCTGGCTAAGAAGCACTATGAGTGAAAATCGCCTCAATGGTTTGGCCATGATGAACATGTGCACCGTAAACTTATACATGGAAACTTACAAGATTTTAATAATAAAGTGGTCGAGAAGTTTACAATGAATCCCCGAAAATTATGTTTTAATTAACCTAATATAAACAAACAACGACCACTATAATATAAAAAAATGGTAATTTAAAAAAAATACTACACTTATTCAAATTCCAACTCCTTTTTATTCTGTTTTTCTAATAAATGTTATTATAACTTATTTACAAGTTTTTTATTGCATAGTCAAGAGCTCGTGCTCGTGTAGCTTTACACAAAGCGCCATTTACATGATGCAAGTTTGTTGCCTGTTGCATACAATAAAATTGAAGCAATAAATTACTTGCATTGTCTAAACAGAACGTACGATTTTGATCTATTGCGCAAGTTTTGCTTGACAAAACTTTCTTAGTGTAAACAGCACATACAATAATTTCTTAGGCGATTCTTGCATTCAATTGGTTTTCACTTCATTTGCCAACATGAGTGCAGTAAGTGAAGGTATGTTAATCGTTGCTGCTCTTCTGAGACAAGAAATATTAAGAATCGTCGTAAAAAGAGGTGTTGGATCAGAAAATCGATAGCAAGAAGAGGAGTTCTCGGAGCGTCTAACAACCTTTGTGTAGAATTACAAATAGAAAAGGTAGTAGGGGAGACCTTTTGCGTAGCAGTAAGCTGTCTGCCTATTAAAAACAGAGCGGCCAAATGCGAGTCGGACTCACGCACAAACTGACGTCATAAACGGTCATATCTTTTCTCTACGTAGACTTAGAGGGTTGATTAAATATTTGGGTTGTTATTTATTATGAGGTACGGAACCCTAAAAAGTATTTTTAAGTAGTGTATCTCTCTTTTCCTCAACAGATTTAGTGTAGGCCTCCTTTAAATTCCGCCATTTATATCGGTCTTGCACCACTTGGATGGGAAATCATCAAATATTCGCTCCGGTCTGGGCGGAGCGGGTGTGTCAATCTTTTAAGAAAAACCTTTTTGCTTTGCTGACATCTCCTTGAGATGCCATCGCATCGTGCCATTGCCGACCCTCTTGCCCTCTACGGTGGCCAGGTGCGCGAAACTTCGATTTTATATTTCAAAATGTATCATTTCCACTGCTAATTTAAGTTCAATATCAAATGATTTCTTCACGTAATAAAAAGACCCGTTAATCATGCCCAATAATGTGCAGTTTATAATATGTCCGAAAACCACTTTGTTTCTGATTTTTAGCGTCGACCTACCCTGCCATCAAAATGGCGATGATCGTAATTTACGCATTTGGATTTTATAAGAATTAATTAAGAAACTTGCTCAATAATTGAAGAACTTCTAATGACTATCTTAATGACTGCACACCCATATTATTTTTTAACCAGAAAATAAAATATTTATAAAAGGTTTTCATTACCTTCCAACACTTGAATGAAAAATTTGACATCGCAAATACGTGCAATACTTGAAGCAACTCGCCAATGAATTGTACAAGCACATACAACTCTCTGTTTAGACAAGTCAAAACTTGAAAGCAATAATCGCCATAACATAGGTAATTGTATTGGTCTAAACAGAAGACATTTGCAACTATTTCTTGTCAAGACTTGCATTCAATAATTGCGTTCAATTTTTTTACTTGTATCCACGTGTAAACAGTTGCGTACAATTCTTGTAGGGCAATTATTGCACTTCATTTATTGCATTCAATAATGGCACTTGAATGTTCAAGAAAATTGCATCGTCTAAATGAGGCTTTATAGACTCTGTACTGTCACAGAATATATATTTATATAGTACTGAGATACTGTTGTTATTACAATCGCTGTAGATGTAAGGCTCGTAGTACACACGGCGACAGATCAACCTATACAAAACCAGTTTATGCGGATCTCTCATTGTACTTGAAATTTATGGTGTACGATCCGTTGTTGAGAGAGCAGCATAAACTGGTTTTGTATAGGTTGATCTGTCGCCGTGTGTACAAGTGAAAAGCTTCATGTGCTGTCGACTTTAGCTACAATTCATACCTACTTTTCTCATTCATAGAGAATGAGAAAAGTATGAATTGTAGTAGGTAAAGTCAACTTGCCCCCCCCTGTGCCATCGGCTGGCGACGCCCTTGCTAGGTCTGCTTCACGGCTTTGCATCGATCTTCCAAACACCCTGTATATTAGATTTTTATGAAACTATATTCAAAAAATGACCTATTTATTTTATTTATGTTTATACCGCGTGCTTGTGTAAAGGTCTCACAATTCAACATAAAAAAGCAAGCATTCTTATATATTCTAAAACTCACCCTTCTTGTAAAGCTGCTGTATCGAGGGATGAAAGTGGAAGCGCTGACAACGTTCAGGTCTAGCACCATCGTTTCACTCCTAACTTAACTTATCACTGAAGTAAACATTACAATAGCGTTCTTATTTTGTTGGTTTTTGATTACATTTTACACTACACTGTTTTTTTGTGATTTTCGGTCAAGACAATTTATCTCGGGAACGCATAGAAGTATCGAGTTGAAATGAGGTCCCTTAGTGCTGTGAAAAAACCCTCTAAGTCTACGCAGTCAAAAGATATGGTCGTTTACGTCGTAAATTTGTACGGAACCCTGGGTGCGCGAATCTGACTCGCTCTTGTTTATTCTTATTAAGTCGGGAGGGTCCAAAAACTACCAAAACTAGTCTTACGTAATATGTAAATGACCCCTTAGTACCATCATTTTATGTGTGGTGCTTGTTTGAATGATTTTATTTTGTTTGACCAAACATCGTCAAAGCAACAAAGTTGGGAAACAATAGCCCAACATTATTGCTCGCAACTTCATATTGGTGTTTTGGTAGACAATGTTGCTACGCTTTTGTTTTTCAACGAATACAATTCTCGCAATAACAGAACACAAAGTTCTGCTACCCTAACTTATTCCACTTAGGGAAAGAGACAGAGCTATACAGGGTGTCTAGCACCATCTCTTTCCCTCAGTGGAATAAGTTCTGCTTGGTAGGTCTACTGTTAAATTGATGCGCAACTTTGTACCTGTATTAGAGTTTTGTGAAAAGTTGGATACACTGTTATTTGTATTGTATTTTATAACGGTATTTTGTTAGCATGGTTGCTGAAATACCGTTTTTAGATATTTTATTTATTTATACTATGCACACCAACCGCACGGTTATTACAAACATACAAAATTCAAAAGATCAATTTAACATGCGAAAAGAATTTTACGAAATTTGATTACCTATATGTTAATATTGTCTATAAAAACTTGACAACAATTCATTCAACGATAATATGATCCACATTTAATTGCTTATTATATTTTTTGCTGACTGTAGCAAACTGACATTGACGCAACTTTCGAATGGACGAAACTGTCCAATCAGCGAAAATGACGCATTAACAAAACTGTCGTAATAAATAAACTGACGAGTTAGGGAAACTGACAAGCGGACTCTGATTTATGAAATATAAATTACTTTAGTAAATACTGAAAAACTTGCAAGGTAATTGAATAAATCAACTTCAAAAATTTGACCAAGAGCGAGGTGGACTCGTGCACAAAAGACTCCGTAACTCCATATCCTTACTAAATAATTATTATAAAAGCGAAAGTGAGTTTGTTACGTTTTTACGCCTAAATGGCTAAACCGATTTTAATTAATTTTTGTACAGAGATAGTTGGGACCCTGGAGATGGACACAGCCTGTATTTAAAAAAAATGAGATATGAGGGAGAAAGAAGGAGAAAAGGGAAAACTTAGAATTACTATAACAATAAATAAGGCGCTAGGGCAAAAACTACAAGTAGCCTAGCAGTTACCTGTAAATCAGGAAAAGCGGGAGCTTTTGCCCGCGTTTGCTCGCGTTAAATTCGGTGTAACACAGTTCCCCTTTCCACATTTACAGGTACCTGCTACCTGTAGTTTTTGCCCGTGCGCCTTATTTATTGTAATAGCAATGCTCTGTTTTCCCTTTTCTTCCCTCTTTCTTCCTCATATCTCAATCTTTTTTTTAAAAAAAAGCCTAAAGCCTATCTCCGTCTCCAGGGCCCCAACTCTCTCTGTACCAAAATTCATTAAAATCGGTTTAGCCATTTAGGCGTGAAGACGTAACAAACAAACAAACTCACTTTCGCTTTTATAATATTAGTAAGGATTTATCACTAAAATTGCATGAGGAAGAATTTAAATAAAATGACAAATGGCTGACATGCAAATATACAGGTTGTAATATATATTTAAACGGCTCGTAAAATATAGTAGCTATAAGAGTGCCATCATAGCCTTAGTGGGTGGCCAATAAAAATAGCTAGCGATCTTGTGATGATTTGTATTTTATGAGGTTACTAGCTTTTGCCCACGGCTTCGCTTGTGCTTAATTCGGGGTAACACAGTTCCTCTTTCCTGATTTGCAGGTACCTTCTACTTGTAGTTTTTGCCCTAGCGCCTTATTTATTGTCCTAGCAATGCTAAGGTTTCCCTTTTCTTCCCTCTTTCTCCCTCATATCTCATTGTTTTTTTTTTTAAAGTTAGCCATGTAGGCGTGAAGACGTAACAAACAAACTCACTTTTGCTTATAAAATATTAGTAAGGATCTATGTTTTCCTTGTAGAACATAGTCTAACGTTTTTTTCGGTGGACGATTCGTTGCAGACATCTCTAAATAAGAGTGATAATATTTTTATTACATTGTTTGGTGTTACGGAACTCCGACCGTTAGTCCGACTCGCACTTGGCTGGAATTTAATATTGTCATTAATGTCCTAAAATGTATTTATTTAATGACCTACAAACAATTTAATTTTAACATCAGCAATGAATACTAGGTAATCATCCTAACCAACTTTTTTTTATTATTTACACAATCCACAACACTTCAAACTCAACTATCTCTTGCACTATAAGTGCCACAATAGTGCCATGGCACTAAGATAACACTAGTTAGTGACAGACAGTGATACAGTGGAGCTCATTCGTTACTGACACCTTGGACGTTGGAATAGAAAGCTGGCAGTAGGGTGACAAGGAAGTAGGCCAATCACAGAATTAAATCTTAACTTAATTAAGAAACAGCTAAGATTCTTACTGGTAAATAAAGCATATCACAGAATTTCTGATAGATAAAAATCTAATGGCAGAATGATTACATGATAAATAATAGATACTTTATTCCTGACCTTGATAAACTGTATTTTTTGCCATAATATGTATTTATTGGTTGTTTCCTTGAGTCTTTGTTTGTACAGCATTACTCTATTTTGTTTTTTTTTTCAGGCATTTCAATTTTTGACATATACTCAGACAATTTTTAATTACCTACTGTTATTTTTTAACTTTTGTCATTAAAATTAAGAACATAGGATATAAATGATCACACTTATAAATTAGGGGTTGGGCAATATGGGCTTCCATATGTCTTTGACAACTGTCTCGAAATGATTATAACGACTTTGAGGCAAGGCAGACG
This sequence comes from Ochropleura leucogaster, assembly GCA_958449745.1. NCBI lineage: Eukaryota > Metazoa > Arthropoda > Insecta > Lepidoptera > Noctuidae > Ochropleura > Ochropleura leucogaster. The sequence continues at coordinate 8,647,923 of OY288225.1, forward strand.
ATAAAGAGTAATAATACAGGGAACATTAGGTAACAAATTGAAATTTTGCATCATCTTTTGTTCGATAAGTGACGTCATTCTAAATGCAATATGGCGGACTCCCAAAGATTGCGGACTTGTTATTTTTATGCATTCCCATGATATGGTTATTAAATGATAGAATTAGTTGCAAAGAATACAAGAATGCGTGTTTTTTGGTTAAATTTTTTATTCATGATTTGATTATGAGAAAAGTATTTAAGATTTAGAATGTGCTGAATGCAACATATAGCATGGTCACACTATCTACCCTTTATTGCATTATAGGACTACTTTGTCTTCCTCGCTCTTGCTTGCATAACGATAACGTAACTGTTGCTGCAAAGGTACGAAATCAGTGCATAATAATGATAATCATTTTATTATCAAACAAAGAAAGCCCATAATTATAATATGCAAAATGTTCTTAAAAAATAATAAATTAATACAAATATAAAAGTATCCTAAAATTAAGTAGTTATTTGTTGTGTTATAATTTTGTTATTTGTTAACCTTATCTTGTCGTATTTAACCCAAAGGTTGACTGGTAGAGAATTCCTTGTGGTATTAATTCCATCGATGTACCACTATTGTACATGAAGTTTTAAAAAAAAAAATTATACAATGACCTTTTTAAATTATTGCACACGAAATGACGGTCGTGTTTCGCTGCAAGGTCGGTATCGTTCCACGGAATCTTCGATACGCGCTACCCTTCAACAAAAACTCTTCTTTGAGGAAAGTCTCCAATTGAGGAGAGCCTTCTTCATCAATTGCAGACTTTCCTTAAATATGTGTTTCCACAGAGGCCACTACAAACCACTTAAAAATTGTGCTATGGTACAAATCCAACTGCTCGACTCTCAAAGTCCAGTTTGTCTTTACACGTACTTCGTCACGACCTCCTCAGATGCCGTATGTTGATACCCTGCTGGCATTTCCAGTGGCGGTACTTTGATACAAGCTTAAAAGTTGAGCTTTCCCTTATTAAATAATACTCTTCATAATGTTAGGACTTCTGAAGTCTGATATCTTTACGGGATTGCCCTATTGTTGACCAGGCACGCCACTGGGCATTTGTGGAGTTATTAAAAGCCTACAGCTGTCCACTGTTGACCATCATAATCATCCACACAAGAAAAGACAGGCCAGAGCTCGATTTCAGCCTCTGCTGGGTCAATAGCCAGCAGAGGGTGAAGTCGAGCTGTGGCCACTCTTTGCTTGTGCCAAGCTCCTGTGCTAGCCAGGTACAGATCCAGTTGAAAACCAGCTTCGGACACTAGTTGCCCGGCAGTTTGCTGAAATGGGCCTATTTGGCGCAGCCGTGAGACAATAATTATGTCCGTTTACAGGGTCTCAACTATCTCTGTATTATATGTATAATATTACCTAAATTCATCAAAATCGGTTCAGCCATTTAGGCGTTAAGACGTAACAATCAAACAAACTCACTTTCAGTTTTATAATATTCGTAAGGATTCTAAGGCACTTCAGCCATTCAACAGTTCATTTTATCATTAAACCTCGACAATTTGATGAAGCTACAATGTTACTTCTTTAGAAGAAGAATGCAAATTATTTGAGCTCATTTGTAGACGAGTTAGGGATGTTCATTCATTCATTTTATTACGGTATACGATACGATAGTTTGTAGAGGAATCTAAAATTAAGCAATTATTGGCATCGCAGTTAAAATCTTGAAGTTGTTGATACGCCATAACTGCCAAGAGTTGCGCAATGTTACACCTGCATTAATCTGCGCAATATGATTGACACAGCCTTTTTAGTCAAACGAACAATTATTTTCGTAACATACTTAACATCACGCCTGTACCGAAGGTAAGCAGAAGTGTACCAAATAGTACACCCACATTTTGCTAGTTATGTTTTAAGTCCAATGTATATGGGGGTTGTTTTTTTTTGACTTTCAAAAGTGCCTGTAATGGTCTAATTGAAATAAATGATTTTGGTGAGCTTATTGACATCAACCGGGCCCAAATCTAGACTTGTGGCTGCTATTAGGATTTTTTGATGGAAAACACAACAAAAATTTGCCAATATCCGTGAATCAAACCCATGAGGTGACTAGGCCAGGGAATTATATTGTCTGGTTTTGCTGCGGCAAGACTTGTGTAAAAATACCTAAGTAGTCTATAATTTTCAATACGTTATGTTCGTATTGAAAATTATCTCTAAAAAAAGTATTTCGAAAAATGAGCCCATAATCAGAGGAGAAATCGCGTACCTACAACATACAAAAAATACAGTCGAATTGAGAATCTTCTTCTTTTTTTGAATTCGGATAAAATGAAAAATGGCTGATAATATAGATTTAAAAGACTCGTAAAATATAGTAGCCAGTAGGTTTATGAGTGCCATCATAATGGATAGCTTGTGATGATTTGTATTTCTTGAGGTTATGTGCATCTATGTTTTAAAAAATACAGTCGAATTGAGAACCTCCATCTTTTTTAAAGTCGGTTAATAAACAATATTGCGCAATCTAAATGTTCCTTGCGCAATGGACATCTTCCAAATCTAACATCGCTAAAGAGTTATACATTTAAATATTAGATTATATCTATTCTGGAAGTAATGTAGGTGTAAAAACACATAAAATTTAATTTTAGAATGTACTTTATTTGTTAACCTTCTTTTATTTATATTTATTTTTTAGTATGTATGTTTTTTATATTAATATAGTTATGTATAATAAGGAGCTCGTGGCTAAATAATAGCAGCCGCTCGGGTCGATCTTTAGGTTAAGCCACGCTTGCCTAGGTTGGTCTGTGGATGGGTGACCACCCGTTACATACCGAGTTTCCTCCGGGCCTCGGAAAGCAAGTTAAGCTGTTGGTCTCGGATGTCATTTGTAGATCTTTGACAGCCGTTACAGGTAGTCAGTGTTCCGAAAGTCTGACAACCAGTCTTACCAAGGGGTATATTATTACCCAGTACTAACTGGCTTGTGGAGGTCAGATAGGCAGTCACTCCATGAGAAATACTGATATTCAGCTGCATCCGGTTAGACTGGAAGCCGACCCCAACATGGCTGGGAAAAGGCTAGGCAGATGATGATTGTTATGTATAATTAAAATAGTGCTTATTTAATATTTTACACACTGTGTCTACGTGTTATAAAAATCTGTCCTATCGCAGGTCTGCTGGAAGAGATTTCTAAATAAAATAAGCAGTAAGTTTGTGCTCTTTTGTCTGTATATATTTTTTCCATCATGTGTTTTGTGTGTACATGAATAAATAAATAAAATCCCGCAGATATCTATCTTCTGCAGCCAGATATCCTTGGCATAGTGCTGGCTGGGTCTAGCTGCAGAAGCCAAGCTGGTTAGTGCGCGGGTGCCGAGAAAAAAACCACTATTTCAAAAAATCTACCCATCACGCTCTCTTGGTCACCGATACATACGTCATTTTCAGAGAAACTAAATGTATGACTAAGCTTCATACCTGAAGTTATTGCAAATGGAAATACAAGATGTTACATGACACATTCATAAATTGCAAATCATGGTGTTTCTCTCAGTATTAACGATAGTCACCTTCTTCATGCATGACTTGCAGAATAATAGTTTTTTTATGATTAGTCGTTGCGGCCAATAGCCTCATTGGCCAAGAGCCTCGACGACCATCGCACATGGACCGTCGAAACTCTCCTTTGGCGGTTGGATGGTGGTGGATGGTGGCTGGTTGCTGAATCTTCGATACAGCTCGCATTGTGAGGAGATTCCTATCTCTGGAGTACTAACCACCGGTAGCTTGTGGTCATAGATATGGATAGATGATAGTATGATTATAATGTGCCCACTACACCACATTGTGAACATGCTATGAACGAACCAGATACGGAAATAAGAATAATAATACATTTAAGTCCCATGTATTAGGGGGCGAGCCTAATTACCGTCAAATGGGTACAAATCCAGATTCCGTGAATGCTACAGAAAATACTTTGCTAGACCTGGGAAGCGAACCTGTAATAGGAAATAAAAAAAAAAACACATTTTGATCTCTACCATATTTTTATTTAATCAGCGGATTTTAATCATCAATTTTCAGGTTGAAATGGGCGTAAATGGTCTTACAATTAAGTCTTAAAAGATCTCAATATCTTCAATATCGTTTCCACAATGTCGTAAATAAAAAAATAAAATAACCTGCAAAATTACAACAAAACATTTCAGCTGTACTGTCTTGGGGTAATATGAACTCGAACTACTATACCAATAAGAAACGAGTTTCTCAAAAAAATACTGATTTGTTATTCAAAATGAGAAAAGACACATCAAAGAAACTTATTTTATGACTTATATTTGGCTGTGCGCACACCTGAAATTATCTTTAAACAAAATAACAAAAATAATAATGGCGTGCACACTCACTTATAACAGACAACATTAGCCAAATATGCAGTCAAAAAACATTGGTAAAATTCAACAAATATATACATCTGGGGGTTTAAAATGACGGCTTCACAGCAGAACCAACAATAGGTCAATAATATGTATAATATACGTTACCATTCGTAAAATGGTCACAAACTGACAACATTATATAACAATATTATCTGCGTTGGTGACCATTCTAGATTTTTGACATAATTCTTATAATTATTCTGCTAAAGCAGCGTGCTGCTAAAGCAGTGTTAGGTAGAGCGAAACCTAGTAATACACACATTGGGGCACATTTTTTGTAATAGGAGACAAGCCCATTTTCTAGAGCCTGTAGCTGCCACTAAGAAATTCCATCTGGGGAAACCCCACTTTTCCCGACCTTGAATTCGAACCCAGGACCTTATGCTTAGTAGTCGTACTTGCGTCCACCAGACCAACAAGGTAGGCAACTGAGCTTAAACAAAACATAAACAACAGATTCCTCCGTCAACTTTTAGTGTATACTGTTAAATTCCCTTCGTAGCCTAGAATCATTTATTCTACGATCACTTATTATGTTGTCTATAGTTGATATCACTTCCCTTCGAAATATCCGCATTTCTGACTCCGTCAGCGCTTCAACATCAGGTAGCATTGATAACAGGAACATCTTCCTTGGATTACATTCTATATCATCAGAGTAACTGCTATTTCTACCACAACTTCTCTTTCCATGTCCGTTTTCTATTCTTCTGTCTTCCTGATTCATAATATTTGGTATCGTATTAGTAGTGTATGTAGTAACTTTGTTGATTTCTGGAATTTTGTTCATTTCAATATCATGTTCCAGTTGTTCAGGTTCCAAGCTACTTGAGCTTAGACTGTCTTCAGAAATATCTTGTTTTTCAATTGAGTCTACATCAACGGAAATCATTCGTCTCTCATCTAGTATTTTATCTTTATCTTTTATTTCTGTTTGGGGCCGTATGCTGAGAAAAGGGTGCAAGAAGCGTAGTTCCTCAGTCAAGTAGTACGGTCTCATCGGGGGCTTGCTGCTGGCTTGTTGCTTGAGAGATCGCATGAAGGATATCCTAATTTTTCTCCATCTGTCTCGGCATTCTGGTACTGTAACAAAGAAAGAAAACGTTAGTTTTTGTTGGCGGATACAGCAAGTCTTTAATCTGCGTTAAGGTCATCAAATGCTAGTAAAATCATTATATCATCATCGATGTTGCTATCATTTCCCTTCTCCTGTCATTCATCATCATTCTCCTGGCCTAATCTCAAATTATCTGAGGTCGGCGCAGCATATCTTCTTCTCCCATTCTTCTCTATAACTCGTCATCTTATAAGTTTAGCCGTAACATCTTTCATACAGTCCGTCCATCATTTCTTGAGCCTTCCTACTTATTTGTTGAAATTAATGGTTACAAGAATAAAATTTCCTTTTTTTACTTTTTTTTTGCAAAATAATGCTCTAAATTTTAGATAGGTAACGATTTTAAATAAAGTAGAATTAGGATGACCATTTTCAGCTGTTACAGCTTCGTCTTTCATCATCACCATCTGTTCATCTAAACTCATCCCCTTGCGAACTATTACGTAATCTGGCGTCATGTCTTCAACCTCATCCATCATCACTACGTCACCAGGTTTCATGCCTTCGTAGATATGTTAATTTTCGTCATTGATGAAAAGATGTTAAATATTGAAGAAGTTAGCATTATTTCATAATATTTCACATATTTTTGACAAATAGTTATCTTAGATAATGTTGTTGAATATTGACGTCATCTATTGCGACATTATTTTTGACAAGTTTATACATGTTCAAGTTTTTTGTTTGAGAAAAATCATCGACTTGATTAACTTCTTGTTTTTAAACAGATCCGAAATATGCTTTGTTTTGTTTTTTTTTTATGAATTTATCAATAATTACTATAATCGTTTTAATATATTTTTACTATTATTCAATATGCACCTATATCTTTATCTAAGGATGTTTGTATATCTTTGCATTATCGTTAACTAGTTTTATCCTGTCTTTTATAGTAGTGGTGTTGTGGTAGTAAATACCCACCTAGCTAAATACTTTTTTGGTACAGTCAGCAAAACAAATAAGAAAACAGGCTTGTCAAATACAGTTGAATAATTCATAAAAAGAAAACCATGAATATTTAATATAAATTAACAGTTTATTAAACACCTTATATTTGATATGAACTCGTCTGTCGGTTACTTAGAAAAATCAACTACCCATATCTGCCGAACCTAGTTACTTATTTCTCTTGCTAACTGTATTTTATAAGGAAAAATAATGTGTTTGCTAAATTGTTACCGCAAAAGCGGTTTATTGTATTGTGGTCTGAATACAATGCTTTTACCTTACTTTCCGATTTTAACTTATAAGTAGCTCCCCCATTTTTACATGGGACTTAATCATAACTGAAATGTGCTGTGTAACCCCTCGGAGTACAGGCGTGATAATATAGGCCGCTTGTAACCGCATTTGCCTAAGTTACAACCATTTATGAGTTCAGAAGTCTTCAATCATCAGAATTAGAGGAGAGGTATCAGCTATGCTCGAAAGTTCATATTTTCCTTCTAATATTATAAAAGCAAAAGTTTGTGAGGATGAATGTAAGTATGTTTGTTGCTCTTTCAGGCAAAAACTACTGAATGGATTTCGATGAAACTTCACAATAATATAGCTTACTTATCAGAATAACACATAAGCTACAAATCATAAAGATATATTGTTTATTCTACCACCACGCTAGTGGAACCGCGGGGCGCATCTAAAGGACAATTTTGTACTGAAGTCCCAAAGACTGGTGCATCCTCTCACAAAAGAATATTAGAACTGAGAACTCATCACTGAAATAATGGCTAGAGTAACTAGTTACTCAACAATATACTTAAAATTTGAATAAAAAGTCTTATTTTACGAAACTGAATACAACGTTGAGAGTTATCTAACTTAAGTTTGTTTGTAAAACTCAAATATATTTACGTGACAACTTTTCTCTCGCATACAATAAACTTTGAAATGCTGTTTTTCATAGGTTTATATAAATTTTTCATGTAAGTATTTAGTTTGGCATACAAAAGTAGGTAAATAATATGATTTTGCTATTACTAACTATAGACCGGAAAATATTAAAGCCAAATCATTGAAATATCGAAAGAATATAGATTTATTTACTTCTGCTTGAATCATTTTAAAATACGCGCCAAAAACATATAACCTGATGACCTAGTTTCTGTAATGACCGCAGTAACTACCGCAACCAATACAAATCGATAACGAACAGTTTAAAAAAAAATAAAAACAAACCTGATGTGTTGGCTCTTTTAGCAATCGTTGACCAAGCTCGTCTATTGTGCATTTTATTCGCATACTCCGGCAAAGTCTTGTCATACAAACACGGATACTTTTCCACTTCCTTCACAAATTCCACTATATCCCGCCTACTTTCACTTTTAGGAAACCAATCGTGTTTTCCTTCCATTATTGCAAAATTAATATACTCTTTAATTCGTAACTTAGACATCCGTACGTCTCGGCGCGTTGTACGCAACTGCGAAGCAACATTTGGATCGAAACTTAAAATGGCGGTTAATATTGCGTTGTTGATTTTTGTGCGGCCAATCGACCAATGGGGAGCTAGTATTCTGACGCACACAAACACAGCAATAGGCCGATGACATATCTGTTGTTTGTGTGTAATGCAGCCAAATATTGCGTGACTTTTTAAGTTATTGCGTAATATTTTTGCAGACAAATGGAAAGGTGACTGGGGAGATTGTATATTTTTATCAATACTATTTTGGGAAAAACTGCTGACTGAGCGTACTCGTATAGTGAAGTATATATTTATTGCGTCACTGATAAAAAGTGTTGCGCGATTCTGACGCAACATTGTCGTCGTTACATTAATCACGTAGAATTCTAGAACGGACTACTTTAATCAAAGTGCTGGAGGTAAATTTTAACCTTTATTCTGATTTATTTATGCTTCTTCAGTACTTAAGTAGGATATTGGGAGTATCAGGTACTTTTTGCAAAAAGTCAAACTATCGGTTTTTTAAATAAAGGATAATAAAATTATGTTGACATAGGTATATTATATATTATCATGATTCCATATTCCATGAGGAGCTCGTAGCTAATTAATAGCACCAGCTTCTGTCGATTTTTATGTAAAGCGGCGCTTACCTAGGTTGGTTTTTGGATGGGTTTCCACACGTTATGAACCAGATTTCCTCCGTGCATCGGATAGCACGTTAAGCTGGTGTAACGTAAATCTTTGGCAGTCGTCGACAACCAGTCTTACAATGAGGTATCGTATTACACAGTACTAACTTGATTGTGGAGGTCAGATAGGCAGTCACTCCATGCAAAATGCTGGTATTTAGCTGCATTCGGTTAGGTTAGATTGGAAGCCGACCCCAACAAAGTTGGAAAAACGCTAAACAGATGATGATGAAACATCTTTAAAACCTAAATATTAAAGCCCCAAATAACACAACCAAATAAAATATGATATTAATAATAAGCGCCTAGGTAGATGTATCTATCCGGCAACTTCTTCTCTTAAATGTAATACGTAACTTACCCCTATTTTGTTACTTTATAATTTTGTTTTCGATATAATTTTGTTATCACATTTTTCGTTACCATTTATTTTGTCTTTTTGTAGCCCTAATAAAATTGTAATTTTATTGTTTTTATAGTTTCAACTCGCGCCTTTTCGTGAATATCACACGGTCCCTTGACAGTTTCGTGAATGTTCTGTTTACAGCTTGTTTTTGACTGCTTCGTTGGTCTCGTAGTCGCAAGCGCGATAGCTGAGCGTATGTGAACCGGGGTTCGATGCCCAGCTCGGTCTAAGTGAAGATGAAAACCAACGTCAGTCACTAGCTGCTCAGCAGTTTGCTGAACTGCGCCGGTTTGGCAGCCTTGAGACACATTATATGATCTTATTTTGTTAATTATTTATTTAATTGATCCCTTAATAGCATCACTTTGTTGTTTGTCTGTCCGTCTGTTAAGATCCCATTATCTCGGGAACGCGTGGAAATATCAAGTTGAAATTAACCACATGAAAAAATCAACCCTCTAAGTCAAAGCAGTCAAGAGGTTTAGCGGTTTGTCTCCAAATTTTTACGAAACCCTCAGTGAGCGAGTCCGATTCGTACTTGACCGGTTTTTATTTGTTGTTTGTTACTTATGTCCTGTTCATCAAGGGTTACAGACATAATATTAAATTATGTATGGAAGTTCGTCAGTTTTTCCAAAGTCCGTAGAAAAAAAAACACACAAATCACGAATATTTTTCGTAAGATTCAATTCGTGTTTCTTACTAACTTAATAAGTGATAGCATTTACATTTAGGTACTTACCTACATAATCAAAAAACTCGGTTTTACCCCTGAATGAAAATTGGAACAGACAGGATAAGTTCGTTACTGTTCTTAATGATGCAATAAAAACAACATATGTGTATATTAACAGATGTGTGTCACTACGTGGAACATACTGGTATTCAGCTGTATCCACTTAGACTGAAAGCCGACCCTAATATGGTTTCAAAAAGGCAGAGTAGAAGAATGTTTGAACTAAGAGAGCTTCATCAGATTTCTGTTAAAGTAGATAGCATAACATGTCTATAATGGTACCTACTACAGCCGGGACATAGGCTTTTGGGCTGCTAGGCCTATGTGACGCAGCCTTGAGCCATACAATAATTATGTTCATTGGGTTCTGTACCTGTACCTCCAAAGGAAAAAAACGGAACCCTTATAAGATCACTAGCTTTCGCCCGCGGCTTCGCTCGCGTTAAATTCGGTATAACATACCAAGCAGACCTGAAGTTTTTGCTCTTGCGCCTGATCGATTTGTAATAGCAATGCTAAGTTTTCCCTTTTCTTCCCTCGTTCTCCCACATATCCCACTTTTTTTAAATAAAAATAGCCTATGTCCGTCTCCTGTTTCCCAACTATCTCTGTACCAAAATTCATCAAAATCGGTTCAGCCATTAAAGCGTGAAGAGGTAACAAACAAACAAACTCACTTTCGCAATTTTAATAATATTAAATACTAGCTTTCGCCCGCGGCTTCGCCCGCGTTAAATTTGGGGTAACACAGTTCCCCTTGCGCCTTATTGATTTGTAATAGCAACGCTAAGTTTTACCTTCTCTTCCCTCTTTCTCCCTCACATCCCACTTTTTTCAAAAAAATATTAGCCTATGTCCGTCTCCTGGTTCCCAACTATCTCTGTACCAAAATTCATCCAAATCGCTTTAGCCATTAAAGCGTGAAGAGGTAACAAACAAACAAACAAATAAACAAACAAACTCACTTTCGCTTTTATAATATTAGTAAGGATTAGTAAGGATTTTGTTTTTCGTTCGTCTGGCAGTCTGTATGTTAAGATCCTTTATCTCGGGATCGCGAGAAGGTATCGAGTTGAAATTAAAACCATATGCTTAAGTCTATGGAGTTCTGAAAGAAAGAACCAACTCTTAAAGACTATCTACGTAGTCAAATGTTTGTACGGAAAACTCGGTGCGCGAGTTCGACTCGCACTCATAATATTGTTTTTTTTTTATCTTTGTGTTATGTGTTGTGTATGCACTTGTGCTAAATAAACTTGTTTTCTTTCTGGAAGAGGCATTAACCTGCAATCCACCCGAATCTTTTGCGGGTCGATGGATTTCATTCTCATCCGGCCCTTGATCAAAATAAGCCGAGATTGTTTATGGGCGATTGGGCGCACTTTGTCGAAGCTTACACTTTTTATTATATTCTACTTTTTCGTATGTCATATAAATAATAATTTTCAAAATTTGTAAAATTATCTTTTGCTGTAAATAATTAATAAGTAATTCAATTTATTTATTTTAAACTAATCTAATTTATTTTGTCTAATCTAATGTGTCTTTAATATGGATCGAGTTATCCGAAATAAATGAATTTTAATTTTAATTTAATTAAATATCAACAGTTATATTGAGTTCAAAATATCATTAGTAGTACCAATTTTATTTTGCACTGGATATTGTTTTGCCATTTTGGCGCCCCTTGCTGTCTAACGCGTAGAACAATCACTACCCTGCCGGTTGCGGGTTGTTCGAAAGAGATACCGCGGACCCGGATCATAAAGGGCAAAAGATGGAATACTTCGCCCAGAGCCGGAGAAGTTATTTGATGATTTCACATGCAAAATTTAGGACACACCTTGTCACCCAAGCTATCAAAACTATGTCTTAAACGAATTAATATTCATCTAGGTACAATCTTTATATATATACCTAATTCTTCTGTGAGTGTGTATGTCACTGAACTGCTCTCAAACGACTGGACCGATTTTGATGAAATTTTTTGTGTTCAAATTCAAAATTTTGTCAGGCAGATGGCGCTGTATCACATTTTTTTGTAAATACGCAGCGAAGCACGTACCGGGCCGCTAGTAATTATTTAAAGTTTTAGGCTGCTTCTAAGATTTTTTAGCGAGAAAAGCCTTATAACACTGAACCCAGAAAGAAGTTCTTAGGCTGAATATAACTCTGCCCAACTCTTCTGTGAATACAGGCGTGAACGTGTAGTAAGTATTCTTGCGTATTTCTTACGATTATTATCAGATAACAGTTTATCTACCAATCTTCGCACCGTATCGTAATCTTGAAAAATACTGCTAATTCTTACTATACCAGCCCTACACGAGCCAAGTTGAAGTACGAAAACCACCCTTATAACTACGAAATAAGGGCGCTATACAAATTAAACTGTTGCCATTTAGATGGACACTATGGAAAGTCAACCTACGTGTAGATACCTTTACGACTATCGGCGTCAGCGTTTTTTACTGCGCATGATCTGACTCGAGTGGCTGTTTTACGAGTTGGGTTCAGTATACCCCCCATCTCGAAGTAGTCAGCATGCAGTAATCTTGTTAAGTAATAAGGTAAAGCGCTTTAGTAGCTTACTCCTAGTCTGTTGGATTAGCCTTAAGGGCGCTGTAGAGCGCTGTACAGCGGTGTTTTGCTGTTGTGTACAAAGTAACTAAGCTGGTCAAGTGATAGTTGTGTCTGTGGTGGAATGTAAGTGTTAGTTTAAGTATTAAAAAAAACTGAGACTTAAAAAGTTTCAGAATATTTTTTTTCCAACTGTATATTGGAAGCCATATTATTACTAAATAGCTCATGTCCTCAAACCATTATAACGATTATAACACGTGTTATTTTAATGTTTTACTTTCTATGTATGTCTCTGTGTACAGAGGAGCTCGTGGCTAAATAATAGCAGCCGCTCAGTTCGATCTTTAGTTTAAGCCGCGCTTGCCTAAGTTGGTCTGTGGACGGGTGACCACCCCTTACTTACCGAGTTTCTTCCGTGCCTCGTAAAGCACGTTTAGCTGTTGGTCCCGGCTGTCTTTTGTAGATCTTTGACAGTCGTTAGAAATAGTCAGTGTCCCGAAAATCTGACAACCAGTCTTACCAAGAGGTATTGTATTACCCAGTACTAACTGGGTTATGGAGGTCAGATAGCAATCGCTCCATGTAAAATACTGGTATTCAGCAGCATCCGGTAAGATTGGAAGCCGACCCCAACATAGTTGCTGGGAAAAGGCTAGGCAGATGATGACTCTCTGTGAATGTCTTAAACCTCTGCTTAACTCTTCGGGGATATCAGCCGAGATGATAAGAGTTGTAGAAAAATGTGGTAGTAGATGTGTTAGTGAGATCAACCGGGGAAGTACCTACTACCATTAACTAATGAAGCTAACGCAAATAGTATAATTAGGAAATACCTAGGTAGGTAATTAATAACGTAGAAGTTGAAGTGTTTTGTAGTTTATATTATGTTCTTGTATGTCATCAGCATCATTATTATCTGTCCAGTGTCTTCCCAAATATGTTGATGGGCTTTTAGCTTGTGTATGTATGTATATACTAGCTGTGCCCGGCGGTTTCACTCGCCCCGTAGTCTAGAAGCGTGATGAGAGCCGATTTTCAAAATTCTTTTTATATTTTAAAGGTATTCTCCAGAGGTTGTCCCAAATCAATTTTATTTATAATAGGTAGTTAATGATTTATGTTCAACTAGCTTTCGCCCGCGGCTTCGCCCGCGTTAAATTTGGGGCTCCTTGCGCCTTATTGATTTGTAATAGCAACACTAAGTTTTCCCTTTTCTTCCCTCTTTCTCCTTCACATCCCACTTTTTAAAATAAAAATTAAGTTCATTAAATTAATTAAAGCCTATGTCCGTCTCCTGGTTCCCAACTATCTATGTGCCAAAATTCATCACAATCGGTTTAGCCAATAAAGCGTGAAGAGGTAACAAACAAACAAACTCACTTTCGCTTTTATAATATTAGTAAGGATAATACATATTTTCTTGTATTTTCTGTGGATGATCTACCAATAACTTCTAGTAGCAATGAAAATGTGATACTTAAATGTAGAGGCGGTACTTCACTCAAATCCAACCTTTCCCTTTGCTGTCCTCCAGCGGCGTCCTAAACCGAGGCTCGTACCCCACAAGGGGTGCCCTTAGCGTGTAGTCGCTTAGTTAAGTTTGTTGCCCCTGGCTGGCAGCCTTACTCTAGGCACCCACAGGATTGACCGGTTAAGACGACGACATGTAATTTAAAAAAATATATATAGTGGTGGTACTTTCACACAAGCCTAAGCTTGGCTTAATAGCAAGCAAACCTACTACTCTTCATGATGTTAGGGTTTCAGAACAGTCTGCTCGCCTAATGGGGTTGCCTTATTGTTGCCCATTAGGCAGGCCACTGCATAGCTGTGGTGTTTGTTTGGCTATGAATACGAAATCTCTACCCCACACTACCCCCCTCATAGTAGTTTGATCATGATGTTTGTTATTATTATGACTTAGTGTGCTGTTAGTGTGACTTTAAATGTTTCTAAGCGCACCCACGATACAGGAGAATTACCCAGTGTGGGGCAATGTTCAAAAATATACGGAAAATTTCCGTTACTAAATAAGTTTGTGAAAATAAAAGCGCCTATCCAATTGCTTATAGCAAACTATAGCGTGAACGAAACTAGTTTTGTGAAATAGTCTAATCATCATTTTAGTTTTACTTGAAAGCTTATAGCTGTGCCCAGAGATTTCAGGTTGCCCTTTATGTTACGGGCCGCGGTATCTCTTTCAAACAGAGTTTATCATTCTCAAAATTCAGTCAAAAACATTTATAGGTAGTCGCGAACATATATTGTTTAATTTTAAACATAACAACAATTGTTGCATATCTACTTCGCAACAATTGAAATCATGGCGCAATGGTTTTTTCAACATAACATTACGCCTGTAATCCCAGATACATCAAGATAAATCTATAAGCGTAAGTATCATCAAAATTGGTACACGCGTTTGGTCTCTACAGTGCCACAAAGATACAGACATTCACGAATGTATAGACGGAATAATACATTACCACACATTACCCTCCATGATACCCATATCTTTGGTTGGTACAAAAAATAAATTGTTATCTTTAGGAGTCCGCCATATTGAATTTAGAATGACGTTTATGTATTTTTCACATACAAGCATGGATACAAAAATTAAATTACGACGACACTGAACGTTTGCTCAAAATAACCTCCTAGTCGCTCACTCAAACAGATACACACACACACACACGAACACAGACACAGAAAAATACACATATGTTCATCATAATACATATACCTACCCACACAATCTCAAACACACACACTAACACCCCCATACTTACTTGTTCCCTCTATTTTCTATTTTATTATTGATTTGTTTTGTGACACCTAAATCGCACTACCGCGCCTACCACCTCTCGTGGTTATAAGTGTACCTTTCTGCGTTTATCTCTGTCAGAACACTGGTACTCATAACACAAGTTAGATCTTACTTTGAGTACCGGAGTTCAAAATACGCTAGTTTTAATTATATTGGTAACAACTTGTATTACAATATTACTAGTGTTATTGTTCACCTTATGCACAATAAATTATTATTTTATTTTTTTTTATTTTTTTTTTATCCTTACTAATATTATAAAAGCGATAGTGGGTTTGTTTGTTTGTTAAGTCTTCACGCCTAAATGGCCAAACCGATTTTGATGAATTTTGGTACAGAGATAGTTAGGACCCTGGAGACGGACATAGACAAAAAAGGTGGAGAAAGAGGAAATAAAAGGGGAGAGAAAGATTTTATTTTTTGATCAATTCGCGAGTCTTAAATTAGCGTTAGTCCAATGTCTGCTGCGGCTGCTAGTTATTAATAAAACTAAAATTTTCTGTCACATTGCACCTACTATGTTTTTGTTTCTGCATCGCCCTAAAGTTGACTGGTAGAAATTGCCCGCCTTTGTGCAATGGTTCTTTTACTTGTGCATGAAGTTTTAATAAATAAATAAATTACGTCAACTAGTGCAATTAAAAAATTGCAGCATGCAAACAATATTTAACTTAATCAGTCGGGGATAGTGTAAAATTAAAATTATGTCGGTAGGGTTCCGTTAACCTGCCGGGGTTGTGGGTTGTTCGAAAGATACACCGCAGCCCCGTTACATAAAGGACAATAGAAGGAACATGGGTTTCAGTCAGTAAAACCATTATGTTGATCAACACTTTTATTTACTTTGTTTGTTATTGACGATTGTCTGGCAGTTTGAGTACTATTATAAGCGACCTATACAAATATCCTTTTTTGGTATTGTTTGTCGTGTCGTTGAGCTCCTTGAGTTATGAGTCGAGCTGCACGATAACTGACATGCTTGCAGTGAACTGGACAGATCCACTAAATCTGTGTGGTGCTATCTTAAAAAGAATAATGACCTCTGAGTTTGTTTCGGCTGTTTCTTCTCAGAGTAGTCGGGCACGAAACACCGGCGTCATCTCGTTTTTTTAAAAAAAAGGGGAAAAGTGTTTGTGAAAACCTACTTGCAAAATAATTATCATTTAAAAATCTGACATTCCCCGGAAAGTAATTTGATGAATTTCCAATCGAAAATAAAGGCTCTGTTTACATTCCGTAGAGGAAGCCCAACGTTGCGTTGCTTATGTATATGAAGCCATGCAGCGCCGACCTTGTGCCGTGATAACCTGCCCAGTCTTAGAACACGCAACGTCACGTTACTGTGACGTGTCGTATCGGGAACGTATCGTAATGTAAAAAAAAAAACTTAAAAAAAGTTGTCTTGTGATTGCAGTTGAACTTGCAAATATAAAAACAAAAATTTAAGTTAATATGTGTTTCGTAAACTAACTTTATTACTCACACATAATGTATTTTTTTTTAAAACATTATCCCACGAGGTTTTTCTCCTGTATCGTGGATGCGTTTACAAACATTTAAACTCACATACACAAACAGTCAGACCCGAAAAAACTACCTGTAGGCTATACAAATATTTGTTCCGTGCGGGGATCAAATACGCGACTCGCAGGCCGCAGCGCACTAGTCGATCGCTCAGCCACTGCGCCAACCGTGTCGTCACACAGAATTGATAGCTGATATTACAACCATAAAAATTTTATGATTTTAAACAATTTTTGTTAATTTAATTGCTTTTCCCTTCAATAAATATTCTTAAAAACTATAAAGTTAATCTTTATAGTTTTTAAGAATATTTAATAGCCGTACATAGACTTTCGTGGTATAATGAACGCGTTACCACTTGCGAACCCAAAAAAATGTTGTCTGAAGTTATAAGGCAAACTATTTCAACTGTGAGAACTGTGAGAGAGAAATAGGGAATTCAGAATGTTTTGTAAATGTTACGCCCGTAGTAACGCACAGGTAAAGAGATAAATCTTATGAATGAAGAAATCTGAAATTTATTGACAAACGTGCAAACATATTTTTGATATTTGTATCTGTTTGACAAGCAAATTAAGCTTTCCCATCTTATCCTCTCTGCTGTAAACTTTCTAAACAAAAATTTCTATTGTCCCAGGTGTTACTCCTCGCATGGCTGACGAGCGCGAGCGGCAAGATGTCGGGCATGACGGGAGCGAGCATGCTGCGTACGCGCAGGAAAGATGTCAACGTCAAACCCAACCGAAAGTGAGTGCCAGTGACACATATACGTAACCAAACACCTCCTATTATTTATTTATTTATTAACAGGAGTACCGCCAGCTATTTACACAGTAAAATATTTTTTAAAACAGAAAAAGTGGTATAAATAGTAGAATCACTAACAAGCAAGATTAAATAAAAATATAAGAAGAAAATTATTAATGGGATACAATAAGTATACTATAACGATATTATTTTAGTTATTTCTTGAGGAAATCGTGGTTTGATAATAACAACCGAATTTCTAAGCAGTACTTTCCTTGAAGAAGAACTGTTTAAAAAGTGAAGTTGTGTTGTGCGGTCCAGAAGACCTTTGAACTACGACTTTTCTCCGTGCTTCGGAAGGTACATTCACCCTTTAATCCCGGGCTCCCGGCTGTCATTTGTCTCTGACAGTCATTACAAGTAGTGAGTAGCCCGAAAGCCTGCCCACCAGTCTTACCTAGAGGTATCCGTATTACCTATTACTAACTGAGCTATAGAGGTCAGATAGACAGTCGATCCATAATAATATAATGGCATTCAGCTGCATACAAATAGACTGGACACCGACCCCAGCATAGTTGGAAAACGGCTAGGCAGAGGATGATAATAATATTACTTCAGTGTGGGTTTGAATGACATAAGATTAGAATAGTACCTACAGTCACCGTCACGATGTGTTTACCCCCTTGAAAGTAAATTTTAATGCAAATGGGGTAAGCAATCGATACAGCCCACTGTACTAATGAGGTAGCCCAAACCATCACTATAGGTAGTCAGGATGTGGGTACTAGAAAAGATTTGAACCATTACATGGGTCCTCAGCCTACCAAGGTCAATAAAAAAATTGAATAAGTGTTTACTCTGAAAAGGGTGAAATCCAAACAAAGTTCGCTTAAAACAATCTTCAGTGTAATGAGCGAGAAAATACTATTCAAATTTCATAACATGTTCATAATGTTCATCTCTTAATACGGCAAGGCAAACTAGGCGAATCAATCGATTCAAATCTTACATTATTTGGCGTGGTATTAACACATTTCCATTATTTGTACAAGTCCCCTGTCAAAAACTTCAATACAACTACAAAAGCACACCTTATCATCATCATTGACAATCCACGCATGACTCCATAGTAGTAGCTTCTAACTTTCCACCATCTTGAATCATGACGTCACCCGTTTATAGTGCACATCTGGAAGAGACTAAGACCTAAACATTCCAGTGCCTAACATTCATAAACTTAAGACAGACAAAAGGTGTATGGGGCGTATCCAGGGATGGGAGGAGTCAGGAGGTTCGGAGGTACTTTCTGGCTTCAGTTGGCAGAGGAGCGCGTCTTGTGGAGACTCAAGAGGTCCATGACAAGGGCCAAAGAGTTACAGGAAGAGGAAGACGGGTAAAATGGTGTCCCTTTTTTGTGCACTGTAAATGGCGTATGAGAGGAATGTCTCTGTTGGCACTCTTGAGGCTGGTGCGCACTCCATTTTCTGTATTGTCGTCTCAGTTTTGTTTATTCTACTACTGGATGTAGTTTTTTAAAAAACGAGCTTGATAGGCTGCTCAAAATGTCGGTGCTCTTCACGAACGACGTTTTATATACTTCAGAGGAAGCCCATGTCTATCTTGACCAAAATAAAGGTCATTAGACAAATCATACTCAAAAGACCGATATTATAATAAAACTTTATTATTTTTCCTTTTATTTGGCTCAAATCATCAAATTGCAGTGGTCTTTCAAACGGACAGATGATTAAATTCATCTTTTGAAGTACTTACCTAAATTACATAATCCATATAATGGTGTCGATTCTGTTGTGTGACAACAACTGAACTAAAACTAGATACTCTAAAAATCACAAAAAAATTGTTTATTCCTCTCAAACGACACGTATCCTCTTCTGAAATTGATTGAACTATAATATAATAAAGTATATAATATAATATACTTAGTTAAATGAATTCCACAGTTTGAGAGCATAAATGAAAGTTTAGTTACTCAATTTAGAGAAAATGGGAATATTCAATATTCTGAAATTCTCGTTTTTCACCAAAAATAGTGGTTGTCAAGCTATATCGGACTATCTTTCACGTGACTAAAATGTTGTGTTATAATAAAATTAGATGTGATTAGTAATGTCATTTTAATATTAGTCTAGCTTCATCCAGTGGTTCATCAGAATCGGCACCAATACCATTTTTTCAAAGTCAATCCATGCTTCTTGACCGTGTTCCGTAAAATATGGATATAAAGGAACAGACTTCAAAATTTTAAGACTAGGATTTTTTGTCATTTTGTACAGCACCACATTATTTCTTTCGCTTGGCATTATCGTCGCATCATCTGCTTTCATTATTTACTCACATTATTAAATTATCTGAGGTGGTTACAATCAAGACAGAACCAGCCCTTAATTTAATTGCATCAATTTTAACATGCACCTAATGTCTACTATTGTTAAAATTGTCGCATTTGTGAGCATGGATCTCTTTTTCTCTCGATGTACTTACTCCAAGTTTCTGATTTTTGAACATAAATATCATGCAGCAACTTCACGTGTCATTTCCATAGTCATTCGACACACAGACATTTCAGACAAGTCATTTCACGAAAATCTTTTACAACGCATAAACGGTTTTTTTAGAACTCAAAAAAGATGGGTTGAAAACTAGATAGGAAAAAATTACTTTGGAATCCAATGTCTTCTAGAAAATCTTGGTCAACGATCTCAATAAGAGGCTGCCCAAAAACCTTGTCTTTAAATTGAAGATATCATAATATTTGCCGCAGGTTGGACCGGAAATCTTCCCGGGGCATGTTATACGAGAACGAAGAGCTGAGATTGCGCACTATCAACATCAATGCCGAAGTTGAAAGAGGTAACTTTAACCAAATTATAAATATTTTAGTCACTCGAAAGCGTATCTGTGAGGCGGGGTCGCGGTAGGCAGGAAGACGGTGGTGGAACAAACTGGACAGGTTCTTTCATAACTTTATAGGTTCAGAACTGGAAGTAGAACGAGAGAAATGGAATTAAAGGAAGGCTTTTGCCCAGGAATGGGACAGAGAAGACCAGCAAAAAACGACATCGACATTCATCATACCAATTGGTACAAACGACTTCTTTTTTGTTATATCCGCGAAATCCGAGGCGTCTGTAATTTTGTTTGGTTTTAGACTTTCCATTCCTTAAATCATAGTTCCATTATGCCTATCCCTGAGGAACAGGTAGATACAGAAGATGAATGTGCTCGTCTTTCTACATTGTTCTCACTTATATGTCTTACATGAATGACAAAGACCTCGTACTGATTTAAAAGTGTCCGTGGAATTTTTTGCCAGTTCTTGCTCACAGAGATCTACTCTTTAGACTGGGCAACAGCAGTACTTTCACAAGATATTATGCCTTGTGACTGGCATGACTTTGGTTTGTCTTTGGCATTCTAAAACGCTTTTAATGGTCCAATTGATATAAATGCACTTTGTTTGAGTTTTGTAACACCTGAAAATACACACAAAGATGAATTTATTCATGCAGAGATTTTTCCAAAAAACTTAATAACTCTTTTTTTTAAACACACCTTTTTATTAATTAGAGATTACTACTTTACAAGGAAAAAAGTATATAAGAAACCTCAATATAATTTTTTAAAACCCATCGATAGTTACCCCATCAAAGTTTTCGAAAATATTTCTTTTTCAGCCCCTTGTTTAGTTTACTGTTTTATTTTTGTTCAATTTAATTAACTATTCTGATTTAATCTGAAGAAATTTAATTTAACATTTTAATTTTAATCATAATTAATTTAATTTAGTAATGTGTCTGTGGTACAATATTGTACTAGTATAAGGTTCCTATGCATCTATGCCACCCGAAATAAAGTTTATTCATTCATTTGACTTAAGAATCATATATGCCAGCAATCCCGTTCAGTTTCCGAATCAGTTTCATCATCATCATCATTTTCCTGCCCTTGTCCCATTTTATTTGGGGTCGGCGCAACACGTTTTCTTCTTCCGAATCAGTTTATACAACATTATTTTTTAGTATATGCGAAACCTGAATATAGCTTGTTCAGAATAAGTAACTGAATCGATTCCAATCATTTTTACACCATGTTATATTTTTACCCAAAAAAAAATAAAAACGTTTATAATATTATGGACACCATGCGACACTAAGTACCTATTCGCAAGCGCCGTGCGCCGTTGGTGACAGTGTATTTGTACGGATATCCAGGTAACATAACAAGCTTATAGCTTGAAATTTTGTACATAGATTCTTTATATAAAAATACTGGAGAGATGTTTCGGCTTCCGCATAAACAAATAAATGAACGAATGTTGTATATATTATATTGCATAATAAAAAAAACGTATCCAAATTTCCACAGGTCAATCGGACATAAAGAAGTTGAAGCGTGAGAACGACCAGCTAAAGCGTGAGATTTCAGCTCTTCGGTACGAGTATGACAGGCTGGACAGCATGCTACGAGACAGACGGTCCTCGCCTGAACACTCGGACGTACGTTGCATTTTTAATTCATTATACTGTGCTAATGGCCTCACATGAAGCCAATCAAGCAATTTGTACATCAAGCAAAAATATTGTTGAGACGACTTTGTGTTCCGTTCCCTAAAACAAAAAACGGAACCCTTATAGAATCACTTTGTTGATTGTCTGTCTGTCAAAACCCTTTATGTCGGCAAGGCGTGGAGGTATCATGTTGAAATTAAAACAATATACTCAAATCTGTGGTTCCTTGAAGCTGAAAATCAACCCTGCAAGTCTCCGCAGTTAACAAAAGTAATTTATTACAATTAGGCTGATAATCAGCACTTTTTGAACGACACATTACAAAGACAGTCCCACAAAAACGCCCCGCCCTTCGCCAGTTTTCGCCTTTCTAGTGTTTAAGCTGGGAAGAAGAAGTGGCGCAACAAACTCCCCAGCAAAAGATATGGCGGTTCATTTCGCCGTTTGTATGGATTCCGGTGCTTCAGTCCGAGACCTTCTTAAAACCAATTTTTACTCAAGGTTTTTATTCTTACTATTAACCTTTTTTTTTAATTTTCCTCCTTTTACTTTAAAAGTAGATTACTCATCAGCTATTGGTCTGTCTAAGAAAAATTAATTACAGATTTTTAGTCAAATAAAGCCCTAACACTCGTATCCACTCCTCCCAGAGCTGAAGAAGTCATTTGATGATTTCCCATAAACAAAAAGGGTATAAGCTATTTACATACCAAAATTTATGCAAATTGGTCCAAAAGTTTGAGCGTGAAGGAGTACCAAACATACAAACTTTTTTCCCTTTATATTATCAGTGTTATAATTACTAAGAAGCCAATCGTGTGCTGCGATCCGTCATCGCAATGTCAGTGATGTAGATGATATCTCATATGAAAACCAGAAAAGTTTGTTTCGATATGAGAATTCTAACTACTAATTCTGTAAATGATAGTGTCTCTCAGATAGACTAAATAAAGATAGTTAGGTGGATTTATGTGAAATTGTGTTTAATCTGAAGCCGATTGAACACACGACGCGCCAGGAAAATCTAATTTACTGACATTTCTTCAGTTAAAGTAAAACATATTTATTAACATGATATTGGTATATTTATTTACGTCAACAGAACTATATCAAACAAACAAAATATCAATTAATAATATGCAAAGGGCTCGGATTAAACACATCTACAAAAGGATTCCAGCCACAATAAGATTCACAAACTTCAATACAAAGATGATCTCTCTCTAAAATTTGCGCTGCCGTTCTTAGAAGGGCCATAAGCATCGTCAGACCCTCTCCCGTCATATCTGCTTCTATAAACAAACTGTACAAATTAACACATTTCTCAATAAACTGTGCAATATTGACTGTGTTGATATCATCATCATTTGCTTCTCTCTCATATTCGCAAATATGAACGTTCTCTAAACTAGCGCAGTGGCTCAGAATCTCAAAAATTATCTCATACTCAACGTCTTCGGAAGTTAACATGAAGTTCTTCAGCTTCGCTAGATGTATCGCCTTTGATAAAGACTCCGTGAAGCCACGGATCATGCCGTGTTTTTCCACGTAAATGTCTAGAGTAACTAATTTAGGGCAAGCAGTAAACAGATTAGTAAAGAAATCCTTTCTAAGCGGCACGTTATTTATCCTTAAAAACGTTAAGTGCCTTGTAGTTTTACATTCCTTCGATAAGCTAATTGGGCGTCGAAATCTTCTTACAATGCCGTCATGTCTACAGAAATCAGTTATGGTAACTTTGTCTGGTAAATCATTCAACTTCTTCTCAAAATTTTCACAACAATCGATACAGTACCAAGTGCTTGGAGCCTTCACGATCTGCATTTTCCTCTGGTTATGCATACAAACATAAGTAGGAAAGAAGTCTTGTAACTCTAAAAGTAATTTACTGAAAAAATCATCATCAAACGTTGTAGTAGCTTTATTCCATGCCTTAAAAACAATATTGCCATCAAGCATAAAGTTTTGTGGCAAAGATGTGCTTACTTCGACATTCAAATCATTGCAACATGTTGTAAACATACTTGCAAACGTTGGTGATACGTAAATTGAAATTTTCTCCAAATACATAATAAATATATACTCTATTTGATTGAAATCTAACTTGGAAACTCCATCTAATTGTGTGGACAACTTGTGGGTAACAGCACAATCTCTAAATATGTAAGTTAACTTGTTAAAATTTGTTTCAATTTCGTATGGGTCACTATTATCAGGGTGACTTAAATCGAAGAAATCTTTATAATTGTCAGATATTGTTAATTTCAAGTCTTTTATTAGAGGCACGCCTTTAAGAAACTTTAGTGGGGATCTTGACACTACAAATTCAAAGATCACAAAGTGTATGGCTTCAAACTGCCTCTCCTTAAATATTTCTCTACATTTGATGTGTGCACTTTCATTTTTATAACTGTTGGGGCATTTGAAGAAATTGATGCCGATGCTTTTAACACTTTTCGGACACACTTCTCCTATATCTGGTAAGTAGATGTTGGTGAAAGTCACATCCAATGATTTCAGGTTAACAAATCTACTCATGTGGGGTTTAAGGTTCTGTACTGTTAGGTCTTGTACTCCGCTCAAGTTAAGGACTCGTATATGTTCTCCGAGGTTCTTGAATAACTTTTCCTCTAAAGTCTTAACAGTTGCCAAGGTACTTCTTGAGAGAATAACTTTCTGTAAGTGGCACCATCCTGATGCAAAGTATTCCCTGATTTGTTCAGAGCTGTTGTAGACGTTGATTTTAGTCTTAGTGTCTAAATAATTAAATATGATCACGCCTACTTCAACAGGTAGGTCTAGGAAATTCATTCTGTTGGTTTTATATTAAACATTACTTTCCAAAAATTTGCCCAAAAAAAACTTTGCCTAAAAATGGGTTTTGACAATGACGTTGTTGCTTTTTTCAAGTGATTATTCGAATTTAATGTCATTTAGCCTCTTTTTTTCAGAAATGTTCAAAAAGTTCGTCTATTCCTTTCAGCAACGCTTTTAGTCCAAGAGTATAGAATACTTAGAGCAAAGATTAATAATTGTTTCTTTTCATTTGCACTTGACTGACATTGTCAAGATTAGTAAATACTTTACGAAAGTAAATATCTAAATAAATAAATATCTTGGAACAGCCTACACACGGCTATCTGATCCCAAGCTAAGCAGAGCTTGTGTTATGGTAACCAGACAACTGATATACATACTTATATAATTTATAAATACATACATATTAAAGATAAATCACACCCAGACACAGAACAAACAATCATGCTCATTACACAAAGTTTGTCCTGGGTGGGAATCGATCCCACGACCTCCGGCTCAGCAGTCAGGACCACTAACCACTAGACCAACAGGTCCGTCAAGTGTGTTTAAATCGACCTTAAAATTAAAAATGGCGGCGTTCGTTCCGTCTATGGCCACTCAGCAAAATAACAATGCGGCACTGTTCATGTTCTATCTATGAGGACATACTATTTTGGTTGTTTGTGTGTCAGGCTCTCGGATCGGGCTCTGAAACAACTTTACCGATTTCAACCATTTTTGCTCGATAGAAAGTTAAATTAAGTATCAGAAATTATAGGCTACATATCATCACGCTACGACACTTAGGACCTGATCGGCGGGTGAGACCGCTAGAGACAACAAGTTATTAATATTAACGCTAAATGTGGAGTAAATAAAGCACATTATCGCTTGGCAGGACAGCGTGTCTGTATGCAGTGCATGCCCGGACTGTGCCAGCGTGGACGAGCAGTCAGTGAGAGCAGTCGCCTTCCACGATCTGAGCGTCGTGCCTGAAGAGGGGGAGCCAGACAAGGTATGTATCATCATCTTCTTCTATTTTTCTTCTGTTGGGGCAGACCACGCTTTATGATCGCGTTACGCTTCGCCACTCATCACAGCCACACACTCATGTTAGGGACCGCCCAGAGCACATTTCATTTGGTCGGTCCATCGTATCGCATTATCTGTCTCCATGAACCGTAAACCTTTTTAAGAGAACCTGGTCTGGCGTCTAAAATGGCTACTAAAGCGGCTATTTGAGACCCCTAGATAGCCTGTTCAGTCGTATTGGATTGGCGTCCCATAGGAATATGAGAGTAAGGGAAAAAAAGTGCGCCTGATTCTGTTCCTACTTGTAAATTAATAAATCTCCTGGTCAATGGCTAATCTTCTAAGATATTGAGTTGTGATAGACTCCTACTTACGGTAACCCCTTCCTTGTGCTAACATGAATAGTATAATAAACACTTAAAACAAATTTTCTTTACGGGCGGGAAATAACAGAACTAAAATAAATGTTCCAAATTTCACGTGTGCAATGTTCCAGCAACACTTTGAACTGTAAACTTAGTGTCAAAGTCAAAGTCAAATTCTTTAGTATAGTAATTTAGATCTGACAGCACGGTTGGCGCAGTGGCTGAGCGATCGATTGCTGCACTGCGTGTCGCTGGTTCGATTCCCGCACGGAACAAACATAAATATGACCTGCGGATAAAGTGAGTTTAAATGTTTGTAAACGCACCCACGATACAGGAGAAATTCCTAGTGTGGGGCAACTTTTCTTTAAAAAAAAAAAACTTAACAAAGGGTAGGTTCTTAGAACTTAGTTGCCTGTTTAGGCATTGCAATTTGATAGTTAGTAATACATAATATATAAAAAAAACATATTGTAGATTTAATGTTAGGCTAATCAGACACCTCTCCAAAATGGTTTACAAAGGTAGGAAAAATGTTAACGTAAGTAAATATATTATATCGAGATCAATAAAATTCATCTATAAAAATATTAAAGGCTAGCTGCCCTGCGCGGTTTCACCCGCGTCTTTGGTTACTGCCCCGCTTCCATGGGTAGATGGGTGATGTTACTCAGGGATAATGTAGCTTTATAATGGCAAAATAAAATAAATAAATAAATATCTTGGGACAACTCACACACGGCTATCTGATCCCAAGCTAAGCAGAGCTTGTGTTATGGTAACCAGACAACTGACATACATACGTATATAATTTATAATACATACATATTATAGATAAATCACACCCAGACACAGAACAAACAATCATGCTCATCACACAAAGTTTGTCCTGGGTGGGAATCGAACCCACGACCTCCGGCTCAGCAGTCAGGGCCACTAACCACTGGACCAACAGCCCCGTCAAATATTTTTAAAATCGGTCCAGTAGTTTTTGAGTTTATTTGTTACATACAAATCTTTCTTCCTTATAATATTACTGTAGAATACCTATTAAGTCATATTGAAAAATGTCGAAAACGTTTGTTTATTGTAACATTGACCTACTTCCAGCTATTGTATTTTCTTGTTCTAAAAGTAGTACGGACAAGAGAAATTATTTACACATTATTGTCTGAAATTGAAGGCTCGTTTAAAAATGTGTTGTAATTTAAATGCAGTAAGGCTCTGCGCTCGACGATGTATTCTTAGAGAGTAGCACCGTAGGAGGTAAACAATTTTAGGGCTAATCTATGCAACGTGTACAAAAGGAGAAATAACATATAAGGGTCTCAAATACTATACTTTTATAGAAAATAACATTTTAGTTTTTTTTTGCACGATGGCCTCGTATTTTTTTTTCGGTTTGGATATCATCAAATAACTTCCCCCACTCTGGGCAAAGCGGGGTGGAGATTCAGACTTTTACTGGGACTTTTACATTGACTGGGACTGTAGCTAAATTTTTATTGTTGTCAATGTTTCGACAGTTCAAAAGTACCTGTAACTGGCCTACTTGAAATAAATGATTTTGATTTGATTTACTGACTAAAACCCACCCATGTTTCGACAACCTGCAACCCCGGCCGACACCCTGATGGGCCTCTATGCTTTTCTGACATCTCATTGAGGCGCGCGTGGAACACTAACGCGCCGTCGTCACGACCTGTCGTCACTCGACGGACGGACGGTGAGCTACCCATTGCTCACCGTCCACAGACCCACATCTACGGTGGTCGTCACGCGGCGCAATGCCCTCGAATCAACTGGTTTTGTATACCATAAAGACCTATCGAGCTATTTCCAAACAAATTCTTTCTACAAAAACCACACCACAAAAATAGAACCTCATTTAACCTACCTTTTCGTACGTCAAAAGCTCAAGAGAGCCATCAAGATGTTTGACGTATTAATCAGTTTCCGCGAGTCATAACCGTTTGCCGAGAATAGCTGACGGTACGAAAATAGATGGCTGACAAACAGCTAGTTGCTTGGAAGTATGCAAGATCCTTACGGGGCTAATTAGTCATGGTTTTGCACAATAAATATTGGAGTTATGAGGGAAATATGGTGTAAATCACGTATTTCCTCATTGGCTTTTGGGGAAAACTTGTAAAGTTAGGAAATATTATTGGTGAAATGTGTTTGTTCTATTTTAGGTACAGTCAGCATCAAAAGTAAATGACCACATTGCATTATATCACCCATAAATCGCTCAACAAGATAGAGCGCCAGTATTGAATGAACATCATTAGAGTTCGAAGTTAACTGAACACTACTCGTCAAGGTCACTAAACACCATTATGACAAAAATTGCCGATCGTTATAATATCCGACAACATCTTAACATTCAGTTTTACATAAGTCACTGAACAATATAAAATACTTGTTTTGTTTTTCTAGTGTAATCACGGAAACGTCCAAAAATAACATCTAAAGAACGAAAGTTACTGAACATTATTTTGTTTCTGATACGTAACGTGTAAACTATGGAATTCAATCCCGACTCGAGATCGTAAAGTCGAGATCCCTCGGGATTAGAGAAGTCAATCCCGCGGGATCCCGAAAATTTTAGGATCTCGTCTAGTTAAAAAAAAAAACACATGACTAAATACGATGAAAACTGTTTGTTTGTGATAGTGATAATACAAAATATTATTTGAAAGAAAACAAAAGCCTTTTTTTATATTAATAACTAAATAATAAACAGTTTTACTAACATGAACATAATAAAAAAAAGTATGTATTTAGGTGGGTAGGCTCAAGGAGATTAAAAAGTAGTTACGGGTGATTTTGAAAGTAACTTCTTAAAAAAAAAATGTGTATCAAGTGTACTATCTGCTAATCCGACTAAATTACTTGCCATATGTGCCTTGTGTCCTTGTTTATCCGAGTGCTGTTTGCCCTGTTTGCCATAGGTGCCTTAAGTGTCCTTACTATCCAAGTGCCATGTTTGCCCTGTTTGCCATAGGTGCCTTAACCCCTTGTATGCCGGGAACGTAGATCTACGCGAGACACAATGCGTAATTAATTGTGTCTGTAATTCCGGCATACAAGCGGTTAAGTGTCCTTATTTATCAGAGTGCCATGTTTGCCCTGTTTGCCATAAGTGCCTTAAGTGTCCTTATTTATCCGAGTGCCATGTTTGCCCTGTTTGCCATAGGTGCCTTAAGTGTCCTTACTATCCAATTGCCATGTTTGCCCTGTTTGCCATAGGTGCCTTAAGTGTCCTTACTATCCAAGGGCCATGTTTGCCCTGTTTGCCATAGGTGCCTTAAGTGTCCTTATTTATCCGAGTGCCATGTTTGCCCTGTTTGCCATAAGTGCCTTAAGTGTCCTTATTTATCCGAGTGCCATGTTTGCCCTGTTTGCCATAGGTGCCTTATGTGTCCTTACTATCCAAGTGCCATGTTTGCCCTGTTTGCCATAGGTGCCTTAAGTGTATTATTTATCCGAGTGCCATGTTTGCCCTGTTTGCCATAAGTGCCTTAAGTGTCCTTATTTATCCGAATGCTATGTTTGCCCTGTTTGCCATAAGTGCCTTAAGTGTCCTTATTTATCCGAGTGCCATGTTTGCCCTGTTTGCCATAGGTGCCTTAAGTGTCCTTACTATCCAAGTGCCATGTTTGCCCTGTTTGCCATAGGTGTCCATAGGGCCCATTTTGCACAGTGTGCAATGTTTGCCCTGTTTGCCACAGGTGCCTTAAGTGTCCTTATTTATCCGAATGCTATATGTGTCTTATGTGCCCTTGTTTGCCCAGTTTGCCATAGGTGCCCATTTTGTACAGTGTGCCATGTTTGCCACAGGTGCCTTTTGAGTCCTTATTTATCCGAGTGCCATGTTTGCCCTGTTTGCCATATGTGCTTTATGTGTCCTTGTTTACCCAAATGCAATAATATATGCCCTGTTTGCCATAGGTGCCTTAAGTGTCCTTATTTATCCGAGTGCCATTTTTGCCCTGTTTGCCACAGGTGCCTATTTGCAGAGTGTGCCATGTTTGCCATAGGTGCCTTGTGTCCTTGTTTATCTGAGTGCTGTTTGCCCTGTTTGCCATAGATGCCTTACGTGTGCTTTTTTATCCGAGCGCCATGTTTGCTCTGTTTGCCATAGGTGCCTTAAGTGTCCTATTTATCCGAGTGCCATGTTTGCCCTGTTTGCCATAAGTGCCTTAAGTGTCCTTATTTATCCGAGTGCCATGTTTGCCCTGTTTGCCATAGGTGCCTTAAGTGTCCTTACTATCCAAGTGCCATGTTTGCCCTGTTTGCCATAGGTGTCCATAGGGCCCATTTTGCACAGTGTGCAATGTTTGCCCTGTTTGCCACAGGTGCCTTAAGTGTCCTTATTTATCCGAATGCTATGTTTGCCCTGTTTGCCATTAGTGCCTTTTGTGACCCTGTGCCTTTTGTGTCCCTATTTATCGGAGTGCCATGTTTGCCCTGTTTGCCATAAGTGCCTTTTGTGTCCAACTTGCGGCATACATGGCCACATCTTTTGACTGCGTGAGACTACAGATTTGAGTATATGGTTTAAATTTCAACTCGATAACAACAAAGTGATGCAATAAGGGTTCCGATTTTCCCTTTGAGGTACTGAACCCTAAAGAACAGGTTGATGGTGTATGTATACTACACCCTTACATATGTCTTCATGATATGACCTTCTTGCTATACAATAATTAACGAAAAATGTGATTCGTACACATTGTCTTTGCTCAGGACAAACATAGACATAGACAAACAAAGACATTTATTTTAACTCAAAATAAATGTCTATATTTACAATAAGAAAATAAGTAATTAGGTACACCAAAATGTTTATTTCATTTTATAAGTCTTTCAACAAAAAAAGACATTCCCGCAGTTCTTCCAAAAAATATTTTTACTTTATAGATAGGAAATGAGTCAAGGCCGGGCAAGAAAATCATGTGTAAGAAAATATTGTACAAACGTAATGTTGCTTTATAAATAAACGCAGTAGCGTTTTGACCGGCGCGTGCGCCGCTTGGCGTTCCGTGATTTTTCGAGTGACAGTTTTGTGATGAAGGTACCTTTACTGCTTACGTATTTACCTTAATTAATTTTATGTTTTTAAGTCGTTCTTGTGGAAATTCGTGAAATATCTTTGGGACTTTTTGTGTTTTTGTTAAGTTGGACTTTGGTCAATACTAATGTGTTTATTTATACCTGTTCATTCAACTGTTCTTTTGTTTTCGGGGTTTTCAAAGTCATTTTCTTTTTGCCATGAAATTGTTATTCTATTTCTTTTCAACTTTGATTTTTTGGTGAACTTTGGTGGTAGAAAATCGTGGACTTTTTTTTCCATTTGCATAAAATATTAATTTTTTGCTTGTCTGACATTTACTGTCTGAATAACAACCCTAGTTTGAAGATCAACGTTTTTTGTTAGGGAATCATCAAATGACTTCTCCAGCTTCTGGTGGAGCGGAAGGGAGTGTCAGACTTGTACTGACTAAAACCCGACAATGTTCCTTCTTTTGTCCTATGATTTCCGGGGCCGCGATATCTCTTTCGAACAACCCGCAACCCCGATAGGCAATGGCCCTATCTAACAGAACCCTCTGAAGGTCCAAAGTCTACATTCAATGAATCTATCAATCAACAGATTGAGTTCTTGTTTATAGAATGATGAATCATTAGGTACTTTCATTTTCATGAATTGAATTGTTTCCAATTCAAACACGTAGAGTACTTATATCAAGATTATGATGTTGGTATAAGTATAAGCATCTCTTAAATCAATTCGGCTTCAGAATCAATGCGTTGTTTAACATTACGCTGATGTCGATTTTCAACTGTATTGGATTTAGTCTTACCGGATGTGGCAGATTATCTACTTGATCTTTTCCCAATTTACTAGCAATCGATTCTATATATGAATATATTCTACTCTACTAGTGACCCTCATCTTAATATTCATTCTCTTTCTGGCTGCATACCAGTATTTTACATGGAGCGAGTGCCAATCTGACCTCCACAGCCTATACTATTTTCGCTTTTAGATAAAAATATGTGTTTACTAGCTTCCGCCCGCGACTTCGTCCGCGTGGCTTAGTTACTTTGGGCTAACGTTAACTTTAAACCGCGTGATGATCGAAAAAAAAATATTTTCCTCTCTCCCCTTTCTTCCCTCTTACTCACTTTTTTTTCTAAAATATGCCTTTGTCCGTCTCCAGGGTCCCTCTCTGTACCAAAATTCATCAAAATCGGTTTGGCAATTTAGGCGTGAAAACGTAAGAAACAAACTCACTTTCGCTTTTATAATAATTATAGTAAGGATTGCTTCTTACAGCTGTCAAATATCCATACATGACGCGCGGGAATAACAGCTGATAGTTCTTTCTGAGATAGGGAGAAAACTTGGTAATGAATGATGACCTATCAAAGGACCTAAATAAGCTCGGCTTAACTTGGCAATCAACCATCATATTATTATTATTTCCCTGTCCTTGTCCCATTCTATTTGGGGTCGGCGCAACACGTTTTCTTCTTCTATTCTCCCCTATCAGACGTCACGGCATTATTTACTCATTTCTCTTTCATATCATTCCTTACACAATCCATCCATCTTTTCTTTAGCCTTCCTCTCGTTCTCCGTCCATTAACATTCAGATATGCCACGAGTTCCTCCTGTAGATATGATCTTCTATTCTTCACAAAGTTTTTTTTTAAATTCTAATGGACTTTGCTCTGCCAGATATACCTATAGGTTCTTTAATTATAAGCCAGTTCTAGAGTAGCTTTTAACGCGTTCTAAGAACGTCCATGCAACAGATGTGACTGTTTATCAATATTTTACACAGACCGGCTTTATCGTCTAACCTTCATAAATGCACTTGTACAAACTGGACCACGGAGGAACAGTTAAGTAGTTTGTAAAATAAATAAATTAATACTTTCAGAAGAAATATTCCAAGGTTATGACACCTTTAACACACCTCCGTCTAGACACCGACTTTTGAGGCTTCCGGCGACTGGGACCGCAATTAACTAGGACCGCGGTCCCAGTCGCCGGATCCGTAAAAAATAAATATTTTTCTTCCAGCGACTGGGACCACTCATAGATAACTTAAAAAAATCTTTTATTCAAGCCAAAATTAGTACAGTCAAACGAAAAAAATAATAATTTTTATATAAATATCATTGACTCGTTCTAGACATGATTTTATCTTATGCGCTTGGTAATCTATTACTACAGTTTTGAAAGAACATATAAAGTAAGAGTGGGATTATGTAAGGAAAAATTATTCTTAGTGGGTTATAATTAAAGTTGAAAATCCAAGTGTGCTTACTAATTTAGCGACTGTCTCAACACATTTTAATTGGGTCCACCCTTTATAGCAGAACTTTTTATGTCATAATTTTATTTTGCATAACAACGGTTGGCATAAACTTCACTTCGCAGAAAATAGTTTAGCAGACACTCATTTATCATACATTCTAAACTCATAATTTTTTAAGTCAGAAACATCTCTAGGCATAAACTTCATATCCATAATATTTAAAAAGTAGAAACATCATATCGCAGAAAGTTCACAGGCAGAATCGTCTTTTGGCATATTATATTTTATATCGATGATCATTAAACGGCAGAATTGTCATATCGTAGAAAGTTTATAGTTAGGGTCATCTTTGTCAGTATAAGTTGTCATTTATTTTGATTAATTATTTCTTTAAAATAATGTCATTTATTTTAGTTAACAATAACTAAAATAAATGACATTATTTTTTGAATTATTTTATTATATATATTAATTGAATTTGAGATAATGTCATTGAATTCAATAAGTAATTAGGTGTCCTAATCTAAATAGTTCAGTTCCGGGTAACCTACTTAAAACAATCTCTTTTTTCTATTAACGCAAGTCATTTCTGGCACTCGCCGGCCGCTGCCGCGGCACCGCTCGCTTCGCTCGCTCGGCTCGTGCGTAGGAGGTCACAGTTTTAACCTAACCTAACCTAGCCTACTGCCGTCTGCATAGTATGCGAAGTGAAATTATACCAAATAATATATTATGCGAAATTTCAACTCTGCGAATCGTAATTATACTAAACGTAATTCTGCCATCTTAAAAGTATGCCATTGTTAATTCGAAGTTTTAAACATTATGCCAAACGATAATTATACCAAATAAATTTTATGCCTTTAAAATGTTCGTTTAAAGAAAATTATGCTAAGTGTGTTATGCCAAATAAATTTCGGAGCATCAAGTTTCTGCCAGATAGAGGGAACCCATTTTAATTATGTCAAAACGGGCTAGCTTAATAGATTAAGCTAGCCCGTTTTGACATAATTTACACATGCAGGTAAATACACCCAAAGCATTGTATAATACTATCTCTCTCTAACTTTATATTTTAACACAGTTAAGGCTGATTTTGTGATAATTACTTACTTGACTGATTTTGTGTGAAGCCTTATCGGCCATTTTAAACTAATTGTGATTGACATAGACAGTACCACGTTAACTATTTTTATTGTGTTTTTTTATTATATTTACGGTACCAGTTAAAGACTGATTTTGTAATAAACAATTACTTTCTGATTGTTAATTATTTAAAAATTGTTGATTGTTCTGCACGATTTATGTGTTTTTTTTTTTGTTGATTGTTGTTAACACGATCTAAGTGTATGTTTTAATAACGAAAATTTTTAATAACAGAACTGTAGTCAGTGGTTGTTTTCCTTATATCAATTAATGATGTTTTTTAAATCAAAAAGGATTTTTCTTCAATTGTTACATCTAAAAACTTTTATTTGACTGTACATTTTTTTTTATTTCAGTTATTATACAAGTGGTCCCAGTCGCCGGAAGAAAATTATTTATTTTATACAGATCCGGCGACTGGGACCGCGGTCCTAGTTAATTGCGGTCCCAGTCGCCGGAAGCCTCGACTTTTCACATTGTTTTATTTGGCCAACCAATTACTATTATACTGTTGTTCTCAACTCCAAAGCGGTAAATTAAAAGAGGTGATTTTAATGGCATCAGATAGCTTAAATAAATATGCATCTGATTAACTATGCAATATTATTTTGTCTGTACTGTCCCTTTGCTTGGCCTACCCCAAATCCTTCCATGATCTCTGTCAATTTAGGATAAAAAAAAAAACTATTATCTTTGTAAAATATTATAGAGTATACTGTGTCGTCGGTCCAGTGGTCACAAGTGCGAGTACTAAAATAAAGACCTTAGTTCGATTACCGAGTCAGTCAATGTATTATTGTGTCTTTCCAACAGGAGTTTCTCAGTCAACCATAGAATCTGAATTTATTTACCCGGTTGATGGCATTAGGCTCGCGTCCTGTTACATGATAAATTATGTTTGTTTTGCAAGTAGGTTTTTACAAAAAACTTCTTACACGTCTTTTTTTTAACTACTTAGTAGCTGGCGCCCGCGGCTTCACTCGCCTGATATCGAAAAAAAAAGTATTCAATGTGTTATTCTGGACCTTAATCTACATCTGTGCCAAATTTCATCAAGACCCGTTCAGCCGTTTTGACGTGAAAGAGTAACAAACATCCATACATCCATCCATTTACCCTCACAAACATTCGCATTTATAATATTAATAGGATAAGTGTTTCGTAGCCGACTACTCGGAGAAGAAACAGCCGAAACAAACTCAGAGATCAGTCTCTTTTAAGTCCCACACAAAAAACTTGGTCAACTTATATGAGGACTATGCAGATTAGTGTCTGAAATTGTCTTTCTAAGAAAGCACCACACTGATTAAGTGGACTTTACAGTCAGTGCAAGCATTTGTCACGACGAACAATACCAAAAAAAGGACATTTGTGTAGTTTATGGAACTGATCTAAATGTGGGGTTCCTATTTCTTATACCTCTGCCTCACCCTTCGAGAATTACAGGCGTGAATATTCTAAAACAGTCAGTTCAATATTTCCTGATTAATATTTAATGCTACACTACAACTACGAGAATAGCCTCCTTGAACAGTAACGTCTGCTCGCCCAGACTCCAGACAATCGCATTTATAGATCCATATCTTTTGAGTAACGTTCCAAACATTCATATATTATTTATTCACGAACCGTACTAAATATTGATAGTCTTTTATGGAGAACGATTTGCATGAATGTTATAAGTAGTATACAACTTAATGTTCTTCCTATAAATCCGATATACATAAATAAATAAATAAATAATATCTTGGGACAACTCACACACGGCTATCTGATCCCAAGCTAAGCAGAGCTTGTGTTATGGTAACCAGACAACTGATATACATACTTATATAATTTATAAATACATACATATTATAGATAAATCACACCCAGACACAGAACAAACAATCATGCACTTCACACAAAGTTTGTCCTGGGTGGGAATCGAACCCACGACCTCCGTCAGGGCCACTAACCACTAGACCAACAGGCCCGTCAAAATCAATATGGATACCTACAAGATTTGTTTGTCTGTGTTTGTGCAAACAGGTATATCATCACTTTTTAAATGGGGGTGGGGAGAAAGTAGTGAGTGTTGTTGGTGCCTTAGGACGGTCCAGGGCGGCGGCGTAAACGTAACGTCAATTTTTTAATATTCAAAATATCTACATAAAATATTTTCATAAATTGTTATATTGTTCGCATTTGTAAAAACAAATGTAAGTAAACTAAATAAAATCAAAGAATTAATTCATATCTTGGATGATAGATACTGATTGAGCTAAAATGCTAAAGTATTCTCGACTCGAAAACCAACACGTTTATATGAAACTAGCTGTTCCCCACGGTTTCACCCGTGCTGCTCAGCACCTGTTGGTCGTAGCGTGATGTTATATAGCCTATAGCCTTCCTCAAGAAATGGACTATCCAACACTAAAAAAAGAATTTTCCAATTCCAACCAATAGTCCCTGAGATTAGCGCGTTCAAACAAACAAACAAGCTCTTCAGCTTTATAATATTAAGTATAGATCATCAAATGACTTCTCCCGCACTAGGCGGAGCTCAAGGGAATGTCAGACTTTTTTTCTTTTACCTTTATGTTCCGGGGTTAGACTGAATAAAGCCTGATAAGGCGCCATGTTCCTTTAGGTGCCACGCAAACGTGGACACTTTTATGTCTTATGTCGGATATAAGCTACCAATTATTTGCGGGTTGTTCGAAAAGATACCGCCGCAGCGGAACGCAAAGGGCAATAGAAGGAACATTGGTGGGTTTTAGTCAGTAAAAGTCTGACAGTCAAACCCCGCCCCCCTTCCGCCCAGAGCGGGGGAAGTTATTTGATTATTAACCACCCCAATAATAAAGCTACCAAACATATTAGATTAGAAACTACAGTTTCCTATGAGGGTGTGCAGTGTCCATAAAAAAGTGCCTTCATTTGCGGAGCCCCCTAAACAGCGTTCTGAAACTTGGAGAAATTAATGCAAATTTACAATCGCGAAACGTCAAGACGTAAATTCAGAGATTTAACGAGCATGCGACAGATTGGGTGGGTGACACGAATCGGGTCATGACTGAATATTTCTGACCGACGACACATGGGTGTGACCATAAACCTTGATGACCAGTCTCAGGGCTGTCTTATAAATATAACGGTGGGTACTAGCTTTTGTCTTTTAAATTTGGGGTAACACAGTTCCCTTTCCTGATTTACAGGTACCTGTAGTTTTTGCCATTGCGCCTTATTTATTGTAATAGCATAGCTAAGTTTTCCCTTTTCTTCCCTCTTTCTCCTTCATATCTCAATCTTTTTTTAAAACGTGCCTATGTTCGTCTCCAGGGTCCAACTATCTCTGTACCAAAATTCATCAAAATCGGTTTAGACATTAAAGCGTGAAGACGTAACAAACAAATAAACAAACTCACTTTTGCTTTGATAATATTAGTAAGGATAATATAAGAAAGGATTATTGTTTGTTATGACGGTAAAACGTTGTGGAAATAGCTTCTGCGTTCTTTTTAGTGGGCGTGGTACAGAATGTGAAAAACATTTAAAAATAACTTTACTTTCGTAAATCGGTGACTTTGTTTGTTTAATTGAATTTATGCCTAGTCACTGGGACTGTAGCTTCATTTTATTGTTGTTAATGTTTCGACATATATCTATACATATATTTAACCACAAGGATTTGTTAAGATATCAGGGTATATAACTCGTTAAACTAACCAAATAAAGTTAATACAATCTATAGGGACCACGGCGCAAACTTCCTCTATCAAATAACAATTTAATACATTGGTGTACCTAAATATATGAAAAAATATCAATAAAAGGTGGTGATGGAACACATGACCTCCTCTTTTTTCAAAATTCGGTTAAAGTCCAGCAGGAATAAACTTTCCTCTAACTCTTCGAAACCTCCGTAATTACCCTAAGCTCGATAAATGTTAAAGTGGGACCGACACATGTTTCTACACGTAATTAACTTTAGTAAGTCGTCTTGCCAAAATTCTGGGATCAGAAGTCATTGCTCCTGTTATCTGTATAAACAACTCAACAGAGCTAGCTATGTATGTATTATAACTATACTATGAGTGTATTTACTATGAGTATTTTTGCCATAGTTCAAGGCGCGGTGCCTTGCAAAAACACTCATAGTAAAAATAGTATACACTCAGCAAAATAGTAGATGGAAGCTGATTGCTATGCCAGATCTAGTGCTTGAAACTTATCTTGATTGATATGAAAGAGAAAGAAGTAAATTATGCCGTTACAGATAAGATGGAAGAAGAAAACTGTATTGCGCCGACCCCAAATATAGGGAAAAATGGCAGGAGGATAATAATGACTTAGGCTTATATTTTATAACCTACTAGCATTTGCCCGCGGCTTCGCTCGCGTTAAATTCGGGGTAACACAGTTCCCCTTGCACCTTATTGATTTGTAATAGCAACGCTAAGTTTACCCTTTTCTTCCCTCTTTCTCCCTCACACGCCATTTTTTTTTAAAAAAGGCTCATGTCCGTCTCCTGGTTCCCAACTATCTCTGTACCAAAATTCATTAAAATCGGTTGAGCCAATAAAGCGTGAAGAGGTAACAAACAAACAAACAAACCCACTTTCGCTTTTATAATATTTTATAACCTATTGTATTGTATACGGGCTAGTGTCCGCAACCAGCCAAGGGTACGTATTTTACGTACGGTTTTTTTTTAATAATTTAACTCAAGACTCGGAAAGTCATTTCATTAGTTAAAACCAGCTGTAAGTAATGCTGGACTCTTGAGCCAGATCTATTACGGTTTATGGGCTTACCTACATCATATTTTATTCAGATAAACTAAACAACAAAGTATTTTCGAACCACTACCGCTATAAAAAAGATGTTTGAAGCATAAAGTGTTATCGAGGTCTCGAGGTCTCTCGTCTGACCAACCTCGCCACATTCTGTTTGTTTTGGCGAAAGTTCGATAATGATAAACTGTTTTTCTTTGCTCTACTGTTAATTAAAAGATTTCATTGGTGGTCTTCCAAAATCTCGATGTTTTGAAAATGTTTTTTTAGTTTTACCGCCGGCGAGTCAGACACTTGTTTTCTAAATCAATATTTGAACGAAATAATTGTTAACGGAAACCTGAAGGACAGCCTTTTAATAATACTAAAACGGTTGGGTAATTTTAAAACTTTAAATATCTACTCAATTCATAAAACGGCAATTTGAAAAAAAAAAGGAAGCTGCAGTTTCGAATGATTTTTGTTTTAATTTTCAGAGCGGCGCCGAATCACCATGCACATGCGATGAATGCCAACAGGAGGTTCCGCGGAAGATGCCAAACGTTCTGAGAGCGGCACAAATGACGCAAAACACGAACAATAAGCAGCCAAATATAGCGGACAATGGGCACGAGCGAGTGGTCGACGTCCTGGTTCACGACGCGCCGCCTGAGGTACCCAGGTTCTTCCAATCCGTTACCTCTCCCCCCTACCACGTCGCAGCCCCCCCGCCACCAGGTTTCGTCATTGCCCCCTACCAACCTCCCCGCTTCCACACCGGCGGGAACGTCGAAGACCTCCTCGGAGAAGTCCAGGCCTCACCCACCATTCAGACCACGTTCATACAACAGAACCACGTGTTCATGTGCAATACTAAACGGATCACACAGAAATGCTGCTGTCAGAAAAAGGAACCAGTATTAGGGATACCTGTACCAGTTACAAGTGTACAGGTCTCAGGCATACCAATCATTGAGGAAGATGAGCCTCCAAAGAAATACGTCACTGAGAAAAATATCGAATTAACGTATGACTATCCCAGAGGTACGCCTATTCCGAGCAGCCCCAGTCCCAAATCTGGGGACGATGTACAAACTACGACTACAGAGGTCGCTAGTACGGTAGTCTTCGTTGAAAGAAGAATACCAGTCAAGCCAAAGAAATTCGATTTTTTCTCCCGATCACGGTCAGCACCCGTCGGAGAACACGAGGAGCCGATATATGCAACAGTAAACAAACTACCAAAGAGATTACGGAGAATGGAGCTCGCTAATCTAGAGAAAGAAGTAGAATACAAAACTGGTGAGCCTGATTCTTCGACAAGAACAGAATTAACTCTAAAAACCGACTCAGAATCTCAAGCAGCACCACCTGATGACGACACAAGTCGATCTGACAGAGAAAAATCAACAGCTCCTCAAAGACCGGACTCGCCGAAAATTAAAAAGCGTAAAAGGTTTTCTCTGACCTTCAAAAAGAGGGAAAGAAAAAGAAGGGATAAGAAAAAAGATAACATGAAGAATGGAGCTACAAAGAACGGAGGGCCTGTGGAGAGTGACAATGAGAGGCTGATCGAAGGAGAGGTGCCAGATATAGCAAAGCACAAACATTGTACCAGGCACAAGCCGAGGAATACGTTGTCGTCCTCAAGCTCAGGCCCGCGGTACAAGCGGGACAGCTATCAGGTAAACTGTAGTTTAAGAACGAGTATTTAGTAAATAAGAAAGTTTTCTAACCAGATTTAGATTTTATGAGCTGCTGCATCTTAAAGACAAACCTGGTGGGCTTAATGAAAATGACGATCAAGTTATTGATAAAGAAAAGTCATTAACTCTACATAATTTTGGTTTTAGTAAAAAACA
This sequence comes from Ochropleura leucogaster, assembly GCA_958449745.1. Classification (NCBI taxonomy): domain Eukaryota; kingdom Metazoa; phylum Arthropoda; class Insecta; order Lepidoptera; family Noctuidae; genus Ochropleura; species Ochropleura leucogaster. Next base: position 8,689,243 of record OY288225.1, read on the forward strand.
ATGAATTCTCCAAAACTTTCCACGTATTTTTTTTCTATTTATACAGTACGTAAGGACAGTTTAATTCATTTGCTGATGAAATTTTGAACTCAGTTTTGAAAGAAACGGTGCGTTTTCAACATCTATTATTAATGCCTTGTGTTTTTGCAAAAAACATATATTTCATTTTATTAAACATATTCAAAGGAACGGTTCTTCGAAAGGAAGTTCAAAAGCACTAAAGATTCAGTAAGAACAATTTCATCAGCAAATGTCACCCAAATTCCCAATTCCTCATACTCTTCCTACTAACACTATTTTTGTCTTCAGGAGATGACAACATCCCACTCCGAACACGAGAGGACCAACAGCGTGTGTTCTTCTGTCAACTCCTTGGCTTCTGCGTGCACGCACAAATCTGGAAGAAAACTGTCTGTGCCCATTAATGATGGATCTATACCCTGGTGTGGGTGCTGGGGAGCTGGATGCGTCTGAATAGAGAAGTTGGGGGAGTGACGGGCGATAATAGGTTCTCTTTTTATAAATGGACTTTATATCTTCGGAATCATTTCGATTTAATATTCAATAATCTAAGGAGGTTATGCATGATGGATATTAAATACCATTTTGTGAAGGAATATTTGAAATTATTACTAAAAGTTTAGGTCAGTGAGTTGAATTTCATATGTTGTGAAACCTCATGTCAGCTTTTCACAGCAATTCACACAAGACTTGACTTGCAAGATTGTTTATAACAAACAAAATACTGTGTTCTCCCTTAAATATAATTCATCAAAATACTTATAGTTTAAATTAGGAAATATTATTATGTATATCGGTCGATGACATAATTCTGCACGTGTATGTACATAATGTAAAGTAAACTGTGATTCACTAAGTGTTGTATGACGTAAGAGCATGCCTGTTGAATGAATAAACTTTTACACAAAATATTCTTACATTGTTTTATTGATCCGCAAGGAAGTCGACGACAGTACATCCGATGCGAGGCCCCTCATATGGTATCCATAAGTAGTTTCTTGGGTGGTCAAATCACTGACAAGTGACAAGATTTTATCAACGCACTCTACTAAAAAAAGAAATATCAATTCTTGGGTGGTCCATTGAAATCCATGTCAGATGAAACAGGACAGCGAATCACCCTGCTACCAAGGTTTTCAGTTTCAATTCCCGAGCAGAAAAAAGTTTATAATAATTATCTAAGTACATATATTTTCTAACAAGATTGCCAACGATGATGACACTGGCAATTTTCCAGGTATTGCTGTTTGTGAAAACCATATTTGAAAAAAATAGTTGTTAGGTTGTAAAGTTGGTATGTTCCCGTTGAGTTACACCTTTGTGTGGGCCTTATCATCAGTTTTTGCTGTCTTTACACGTAAGTCGCTAGCTGCAACAATCGGAAGCAATCAAAAGCGCCTTTTTTGAAGTTATACTTCTTTTGGCGCGATGGAGAAAAATGATGAGAGTGAATTTAGCCAGCGACATCGTGAAGTTAGTTCTAGGAAATGGATGGGTTACCACACGGAGCCAGGTTAAGCAACCCTCACCAAGGTTTGGAAATGGATGAGTTACCACAGAGGGCCAGGTTAAGCAACCCTTGGCTAGGTTTGGAAATGGATGGGTTACCACAGGGGCCAGGTTAAGCAACATTTGCCAAGGTTTGGAAATGGATGGGTTGCCATACGGGGCCAGGTTAAGCAACCCTTGCCAAGGTTTGGAAATTGATGGGTTACCACACGGGGCCAGGATAAGCAACCCTTGCCAAGGTTTAGAAATGGATGGGCTACCACAGGGGGCCAGGTTAAGCAACCCTTGCCAAGGTTTGGAAATAGATGGGCTACCACAGGGGGCCAGGTTAAGCAACCCTTGCCAAAGTTTGGAAACGTATGGGTTACCACAGGGGCCAGGTTAACGCATTGACTGCTGAACTATTAGCGAAATTTATGAAAATTGAATAAAATTTCGCTATAGTTCAGCAGTCAATGCGTTAAGCAACATTTGCCAAGGTTTGGAAATGGATGGGTTACCACAGGGGGCCAGGTTAAGCAACCCTTGCCAAGGTTTGGAAATTGATGGGTTACCACACGGGGCCAGTAATAGTTTTATTCAGTTTCTTGTGCTGCGTGCACAATTTTTTTTTACCATACACAATTATACGTCATACACTAAATATCTGCATAATTAAAATCTTTAAATTTAAGAACATTCCAGTGCGCGAACGCACACGAATCAATCCAGTATTTAACAACAAAAAAAATATCTCGCTTATGTATTTGTTTCCAATTAAGCTAAAATTTTACAAACGATTAGTTAGGATGCAAACCAATCAAGCTATCTATACAAAACCAATTTATTCAGTCTCATTGCACGGGAAATCTATGCAGAGCGAGGCCTTGTTATACCGGAGATGTATAGCTTGAAATCTCGTTGCCCCACACTAGTAATTTCTCCTGTATCGTGGGTGCGTTTACAAACACATACACACAACAGCTAGTCCCGAAACAACTACCTGTAAGGTCATACAAATATTTGTTCCGTGCGAGGATCGAACCCGCGACACGCAGCGCAGCAGTCGATCGCTCAACCACTGCGCCAACCGTGCCGTAATTACATCATGGCCTATTGCTTTTACAGGGAACAGGTAAACGACAAAAAATAAAACACAACATTCATTACATAGATGATTATTTATTATAAAATATGACACATTCCTTTTTGAGTCGTGTTGTAGATACAGTAATTGAGACGCATAGCAAAATGATGCGCCCTGAGGCCCGCTGTCGACTGCACAGACTGATAATAATATCACAACATTGATCACACTACTATTATAATATTTGTAAGGCAGGCGAAGCAGGGATGTTCTGAATAGTGTTTTTTGTGATAAACATCTTTGTATAAGGATTTAGTGTGTTCCCTTGTGGATACACGCTTCTTTTTGGTAAGAAGGGGCGGTAATTCACAGTGCTAGATTGGTAGATTCTATAACCTCTTTTCCATTATTGATTGTTTTAGTTCAAGCAAACAGAATATGATATTTTTTTTAAACAATATAAACTTGCCGCTAAATGCATGGATAAATAATTTAATGGTTATGTTGAACCAGTTAACAAGTTTGCCTCAATACATCATCAAAACCTCTTCTTGATAAATGTTATGATTTCAATGCAGTTAAGATTCATGAATACTGTTCTTGTATTAAAAAAAATATTAAAAAAAAATAAAAAAAAATACTACAGTAAATGTCAAATTTTAAGGCGGCTCAGAAATTGGCTGCGTGTGTCGGTCTGTGCATTATATAATTTATGGTACTGTGTATTTGTTGTTGTATATATTTTTTCTAAAGACTATTATGCGTAATATGCACCCCCCTGATACCTACAATTGTGTTTTAATAATAATAATAAATCAATTTATTTCAAGCATCAAAGATATCTTACAAATTGATATGAATGTACCGAGGGGCCATAAAGTTTGAACCGATATACCTGCGCAGACCGTAACTCGCAGCTAACTTAAGAACCGCCATTAAATTTGACTTTTAATTTTCAAAGTTATTAATTAAATGCATTTGAATACTGTTTTTTTTAAATCCCAAGCTTCTAACCGCACCTTACGTTTAATTAAACTCCTCACTAAACCTACAATGGCAAGAGCAAAAATATCAAAACTTCGCTCATTATAGTTACAATCTCCACCTTAGGTCATAATCCTTTTATCCTACTCAAGCAATCCCCACAACACTCAATATCTAGCCAAATAGACCAAATACGCAGGCGACGACGGGCCCCAAGGCTAAGCGTACATTGATTTCTACTGTAGAACATTCAAGAACCTACAGGAAAGAATTTTGAACGTAAAAGCGTTTACTAGCATTACAAAAACTTTAGGAATCTCCAAAACACCGCACGTTTAAATAAAATGGCACATTCACGAAATCCATTAGGAAACATGTGCTCAAAATAAAATAAAAAAATCAATGTTTTACAACTTAAAAAAAACATTCAACATAATATTGCATGGAGTAACAAATATATGGCTTTAAAACTCTTTGATAAAAAAATATCTCAATAAATAAATTAAGCAAAAAATAATAAAAATGAATGAATGTACAATATTTACATCGAATATTTATATAGAAATTGCATTTTTCGAAAACATTAGGGGAAATTGTACGATTTTAAAATTAAAATTAAAAAATATAGGGTGTAACACCGCCAGTGAGATCTACAAGAAAAGCGAAAAATTCTAGAAAAATAAAATATTTAAACACAGGTAGGCTCTATGTCTTTTTCGATTCATAGTAAAATATAAAAAATTCCCTCACATCATTCCCCTAATGGACATGATTGCTATCTCGCTCGCACACGGGCGTCCGGACGAACATCGCGCATGTGCGAGCGAGACAGAGATATAATGACATTATATCGTTAAAAACTTACATACATTCTTAACTATGCTTAATGAAGACACCTAATATATTAAATATACTTATTAAATAGTTACATATAATTTACTCGCAATGCTTAATACAAATCCGAAAATGTTTTTGCAAATTAACATAATGGAATTGAGTAAAATCTACCTTATGACATACGTGACAGAGTTCATAGTAGAAGACGTATTTTTATAAAGACTTAAAATAAGGTAGAAAAGTCTGCGCTGTTGATTGGCATTTAAAATAACAGAAATGTAACTTTAAGTAATCTCAATTCGTGATATTATGATCACAAAAATAAATATGACTGAGATTAAGTTAATTTCTTTAGTTGAAACTTTAAATGCCAATAACAGTACTTGGACGATTACTATTACATTCACCCTATTAATAAAAAAATACATTACGAATACAACAATGTACTTAAAACACTGAAAATATATTTAAGCAATTCACGTTACAATAGCAAATACATTTAAAAAATTAAGTTTTCGAAATGGAATAGAGAAAATATTTTTTTAAATTAAAATGTGCAATATTCACTTTTATATCTAGTGGCATAAGAATTGCAACAACTAATACTCATTGCGTTATGAGAAAATAATTTTAATTTACATTCGAAGAACGAGTTTTACTCGTTGAGTTCCGTATCATTTAAATGCACTCATAAATACACAGAAGATTTATTACACAACGTGTCTATGGTGTACACTTGTGTTTCAATAAGGGCGTTAGGGTTTTTGCATACATATGTTTATGAAAATTATAGTTAAAAAACTCAAGGAACCAACTTTTTTTTTATAGTTGAGTTAAGAAAATAGATCAGGAACCGAGCTCGTGAGATACATAAAGTTACTTTTGTTTTATAGAAAACAAACAGTTTATTAAACAAATTAAGTCCATCGGTTTCTTAGATAAAATCAACTACATTTAGATGTAGTTGATTTTATCTAAGAAACCGATGGACTCAACGTCAACAAAACAGATCAGTTATCGGGCTCGTTAGCGAGCCCGATAACTGATCTGTTTTGTTGACGGTCATTCTGAAAGCAATTTAATTTACACTAGTCTAGAGTTGATATTTGTTTATGTGGAATTTATACCAATGGGGGCTATCGCGCATGAATTCGCCACTAGAGGCGCTAGTGTAGAGTGAGGTCTTAAGAAATGTCAGATGTCAGAGATCGCATTTTTTAAAACATATTTTAATTAATATTCACGATTGTGAAATAATACAAGATTGAGCCCTTCCGAATTAATGATAACTTGTAGATTTTAAATAACAAGTTTAAGATCTAAATACTCTGAGGAAGAAGGATTTATAAACGTTTCGTATTAGCTCATTTTAGGGACTATATTGTAAATATATTGACATACGTAATAAAAAAAAAGTTTTTGCTACTAAATAGAATTAACGACAAGACCTTACTCTCTAGTGGCGCCATCTAGTAAGCTTAAAAACGATAGCCTTTATTGGAAATCCGAATTTGAATGCGGAATAAATTTAATAAAAAAAAAACCATAGATACATTTTCCATAGATAGATATTTTTTTAAACGCCAGTTGTATGCATAAATCGAAACCTCTTATAATTAAAAGCCTTTGAGGGTACTTTATAACAAAATCTAAAAACTTCAATAATTTACTCATTTTTTCGATACGGAACTCTAAAAAGAGTGATTTTCGCACTACTACTACTTCATCACCATCAACATCATCATCATCATTCGTCATCAGTCACCGCGAATTAAAAATAAAAAAGTTTATTTAAAAGACTTTCATAAGATAAGTATAGAAACATGGAAGATATAAAGAAAGTCTACATAGTTTCAAAGTGTTAAACAATAATGAGATACACATATCGCTACGTCAGTCTATCTACCACTTAATATACAAAATAGGCCATTCGCTATACATCGTGGTTGAATATATTTTGTTTCAAACACCAATGCTTGTAATATTCTTTATTATCCCGCGTCTCCAAAACGGGTCGTCAGTAGAGCATGATGAGTAGATTCAGACAGACAAGATTAGCGCTGCGTGTCACGGGTTAGATTTCCGCACGGAACAAATATTTGTATTGCCTACAGGTAGTTATTTTGGGTCTGGCTGTTTGTGTATGTGAGTTTAAATGTTTGTAAACGCAGCCACGATACAGGAGAAATTACCAAGGTGTGTTAAAAAAAAGTGGTATAAAGAACAATGGCCAAAATGTTACGCATCCAAACATACCTATGACATTTTAACCAATCAAATTCGATTTTAATTACAGATCGAGTTTGAATAATCTACACTAATATAAGTTTATGAGGTTGTGGAAGGTAATCTCTGGATCTACTAAACCGATTTTGAAAATTAGCCACGTTTTTTGTGATTGTTAAATTATATATAACATCACGCTATGTCACCTAAAAGTTGAGCCGCGGGTGAAACCACTAGACACAGCTAGTTATAAATATTCAAAAAAAAGAATAACAAAGGAACCACAAAACATTGGTGTTTAAAACAAGGATCATACCATCCGCTAATCAATTATAATTTTAAGTAATATGTTTTAAAATTAAGTGCGCATTTTGGATTCATTTTTAAAGGAACTAGATTGGTATCAGTCTCGACAAATAAGAGAAGAAGCTGCCTTGTGTGTGTGATATTAATTTTAGTGTTTATAGTTTTTGTATTTTACGAAGACTGTGGGGTCTATAAGTGTCGAAGTTAGTTTGTTTGTTATTACTTCTTAGCTGATGAACGGCTTTCCATCAAAGGCAGATAGATAAAGCATGGCCAAGGTTGTGTATAGGACAGCTTTTTTGGATACGCCATTAATTATATATCAAACACGGGTAAAAACAAGTTTTTATAAACCAATCTTGTCACTGAAATCGCTGACCGTTGAAATAAGTTATCAAGTGTAGTTTGGCTAATATCTCAAGACTTTGTGCCCTAGAGTAAACCAGCAGCCAAGTTATAAGGCTTCCATGATGGAGCAGGACTAACTAGACCAGCCTAATGTGCATGCAGTTGTTGCTGCAATGCATCAACACATCCGTCCGCTGCTACAGTGGTGACCCCGACGTGATATGGACACGCAACCTTCTGAATAATATGTGTGGTGGCGCGTCGCTCGCAATCTCGATCGAGCAGCGGACGGATGTGTTGATGCATAGCAGCTACACAGTCAACTAAATGAGATGGTCGATTTAAATAAATCGCGATTGATAAATGAACTAGTTTTAAGTCCAATAGTCAATAATTTAACAGTACTGTAGTTATTGATATTTTTTTATTCAAAGGTTGTAATAGAATAAAGTTGTCAATCAATCTGATAAGTTAATCACTTTTTTTCATCAAATAACTTCCCCCGCTCGGGGCGGGGCGGTGGGGAGTATCAGACTTGTACTGAAAACCCACCCATGTTCTTTCCTTGCCCTTTATGTTCCGGGACCGCGGTATCTCTTTTAAAAATCCCGCAACCCAGATCAGTTAATGTCTTGTCAAAGAAATTGCGACCTTTTGTAGTTGTATATTCGGTCTATTATTATTAATGTCTTATTGATGGGAATCTTCTTTCGCTGTAAGAGAATGTTGGCTAAAATGCACCAGCCGGGTCGACTGCGTATGTAGTGATTGGCTGACCAAAATAGCGACAGCCGATCAAATAAATAGCTGCTGGGATCAAATTCGTCAACAGATGACAAACATCGATTTATTAAATATGGTAGGTCAATTTAAAAAAGAATACGAAATTATGATGTCTTCGTAAAATATATCAACTATAATTTATTTTGTGATTACTACCGTTTTCCAATAATATTTTTTTGTTTAATATAATGACTACGATACGTTTTATGATTATGGCAAGATTATTTTGTAATAAATTGTTTGGCAAACAAATTATTAAGCGTTACAAATTTCATTTTAAAAATAATTTGGATATAATTATTAAAAATCTAAATGTGTCTCTTGGTTTATGTTATTTATTTTTTGTTATCTAACTGCGATATTACAAATACATAATAAAAAAATAAACATTATTCTTTCCATACTGGGATGCGTTTTCTTAATAAATGAATACCTCCAACAACTTTAAAACAAAAAAAAAATACCAAGAGACACAAGACACCACCAAAAACTTGCCATATAATAAAAAATATTTAAAAACAAGCGCCTGCAAGCATTTCTTTATACCAATCCTTACACGAACCATTAAACCCATGGTTAAGTAATCACTATTATTAACCATAATCATTTATATCCAATAGTTATTAACACTTAATATTTCTGAACGGAATGTGCTCATTACATGGTGTTGCCATTAATTGATTACAAATATAAACGTTTAAATATCATACCAGTATTACTTAAGTTTAGAAAAACACTTTGTTTAAATACATTTTGTGCATTTTCCACTTACTTACTATTACAAATGCGGTACAATTTCGAATAATAACATCTATTTAAAATACTGATTCACTAGTCCATCGTATTAAAAATTAAAACATTCGAATTTTAAAAGTAAATGTTTGAAAAACTGCAAGCAACGTTTCAACGCGATCAATAAGCGTTATTGATATGAAAACCGCATGGAAAAATAACGTTTATCGTACTAATTTTAGTGGATACCAACAGACATCTTTTTATATAGTAAAAACCTACTTAAGAACAACAATAGCTTGCCAATAAATAGAGACATAATTACGATCAGATCACAGTATATACAACTGTGGTCTTTTCCCAATGTTGCCTATAATTTGGTCGAGATTCATGTCATATGCCTGCAAGTCGAATACATGCCTCTGATCTCGTCTGTATCAAGCCGATGACATCAAGTCGCGCCCTCGCCACATTACACAGAGTAGCCAAACTTACGCGCTAAGTATCGTATAGTAAGCGGAGTCCGCGTTGTGCCGCTAGCGACGGTTCAAGTAGCGACCGCGCGCGGCGACGTTAAACGTCGTCCATCACAAATGCAACATGCATTGTGGGTTCCTGCAAATAATAAAGAGACGTTCAACTTTGAATCCCCCTAACGATATCCAATAAAGGCGTTTATTTTACTTATTTTTTCATTAACACAGTTGAAAACTTTTAATTTGATATTGCACTATTAAAATTGTTGTTGTTGTAGGGAGAGAGGGGTAGTTATGGGGGGAGTATGAGCAATAGGGTGTATAGTGTCACATACTGTGTCTACGTGTTTATCTATCTCTGTCCTATCGCAGGTCTGCTGGAAGAGATTTCTTTTTGAAATAAGCACTAACTTCGTGCTCTATTGTTTGTTTGTACTTTTTTTCATAATATGTGTTTTTTTTTGTGTGTACAAAAGGAAAGTGCCATAGAAAGGAAGGATCCTCCAACCAGACGGGTGTTGTGCCTGGAGAGCTACTGACCGATGCTTGGTGTCGGGTCTTAACTTGCAGATAACTTAAAGGTGTAATCGCCAAGGTAGCCGGGGCTACCGGTTACTATGACAGATACCCCTACCGCTTTCATAAAAATCTGCGGTTTGGAATGGGCAACTACAGTACTTTACCATTTATGTCTGTCATTGTATCTAGCACTGTAACTTTATTTTAATAACTGGTCCACCTAAAACAAATGGTTTTGGTTCGATTTCATTTAACTTCTACTAAGTTTAGAGCGGGAAAAAAAAGGTAAAGAACCTTTGAATGGTAAGAAACTTTGAATTTGTCAGGCTTCCCTGACATTTCCTTCATTAGAATTTTATGGTAATTCTTCATTTAGGCCATAGATGGCGCTGTGGTAAATTTTTTGTACCATATTACTATAAACATTATTTTAGTACCGTTACACCAAACCCTTACTAATATTATAAAAGCGAAAGTGAGTTTGTTTAACCGATGGCTAAACCGATTTTGATAAATTTTGGTACAGAGATAGTTCGGACCCTGGAGACGGAAATAGGCTTTTTTTTAAATTAGTGAAAAATAAGGGAGAAAGAGGGGAGAAAAGGGAAAACTTAGCATTGCTATAACAATAAATAAGGCGCTAAAGCAAAAACTACAGGTGGCAGGTACCTGCAAATCAGGAAAGGGGAACTGTCTTATATTTAACGCGGACGAACGCTAGTTCTTTATAAATAATAGAAGACACTCACACACTGTTCTCACACCATGACAAAAGCCTCTTGCCCCCGGAACAGAAAAGGGTGCTGGTCGATCATGGTCTGCACGATATCCTCGAGGTATGGCCGGGTCATCTCGAACCGGCCCATGTCCGAGAACTGCACCGGCAGGAGCGTCGGCCACCAGCATATGGCGAGGTTCTTGCTGTCCATTGAGTTCAGTTTGGAGTTGTCAGCCACTCTGTAAAGGAAATTGGAACTTAGCAAGAAGACACAAGACTGTATATAATGGTTGGATGTCTTAAGATTCCGTCGTAAATAAGCTTTCAAATTCTGAGGATATAGCTCTCTGAAATATCATAGAACTAGCTTGAGTTTTGTGTTGCAAGCAGCCTAAAGAAATAATATTAAACATGCTGTAAAAGTCATTTCACATAGGCAGGATTATATTTGTGAATTTAATGAGCTATGTGAAATCATCAAATTACTTCTTCCGCGCTGGACGAAGGGAGTGTCAAGACTTTTACTGACTAAAATTCATCCATATTACGTCTTTGCTTTTGGTGTTCCGGGGTTGCGGTATCTCTTTCGAATAATACGCAACCCGCATGAGCTGTATTGCTATTTGATTTGTTATTGTATGTAGTTATTCTTTACCAGCTGCGCCCCGCGGTTTTACTCGAGTGGTGATTGAATATTATACTATATATCTGTATGAATTGTATCAAATGTGTTGTAATATTATATATTAAAGAGTAACAAACATACTTACATACATCCTCACAAACTTTCGCTTTTATAATTTTAATAGGATGATCTCATTAAATGGTTGGTCTGATCTGTCTGGATGTGGAATGCGAAGCACAGAAAATTGTAGAGTAGCATGAAAAAATCCTAGATCGTGCAGATTGCAGTAGTAGTGAGCTACCTGGCGAAGTGGTCCAGCAGATAGTCAAGCGTGGCTCGCGCGAGCGGCGTGAGCGCCGAGCTCAGCAGCGAGCGCAGCGCCAGCAGGCGCCAGCTGCGGTCCTTCAGCTCCACGCCGCCCGCGATGCAGCCGCGCATCGCTGGAATACACCCTGCATTTACTCATTAATACTTCTACCACAGACACGTACAGGAACAACATGAACAATGCAAAGCAGACAAATAAGGTAATACGTAATCCCAAGAAAATATTCTTGTTTTTGGGTGGGTGGTGGACTTTTAAGGCATAACATTTAAAAAAAAAACATGCACAGATAACTACGAACACGTCTAAATGAGACATAATTGCCCCAAACACAGAAACAGATCCTGGTACCTCATGAACGCAACTGGTATTTAATTGCGGGATCAATTGGTACAATGGCATTCAAAAAGATATAGTACTATAGTATGAGTGCTTTGAGTGTAAGCCCAACCACCTAGGTCTTAAAACATTGCACATTCAATTAAAATTAGACACATGATTTAATAAAAACCATACATTCAAGCTTTTGAAGTACAAAATACTTACTCGCAATATCCTCAAGCTGGGCCATGCTGGCTTCGTCGAGCAGTGGCGGCAATCTCTTGGAGAAGAAGTCTTTAAGCGCAGTCGCTACAGCATTTACTGGGATGTCAAGCGAATCTAAGTCCACTTTAGGATCTGGGAACAAGATGGCGTATGTTTTTGTGTTTGATTCATGGTAAACATTTGTTTAGCAACAAAGTTGAATCAACGTGTTGCGGAATTGCTGTCAACAAGTTGCTGGCAACCGACGTGCATGTGGACAACCCGTATTGATTTAAATATAGTTGCTAGCATCATTCTCACCGCTTACCAACAATGTTGATCAACTGTTCCTAAACAAATGTTTACCATGAATACGAGGCTTTTGCCTCTGTACAAGGAGAAATGAATACCGACGAACAAATGATTACCAGGTCAGTGTTGGATATTTTAATTATAAAATTAGTGATACCAACATTAAATACAAATTGATTAGCATACTGTGGCAACACAGCTCTTACAGCACACAGATTATGAAAGGTAGCAGCTTAATACCAATATTACATGGATCGTTCCATCCAGGATGACTGGAAGCCGACCACAACAGTAACAGTAGTTAGGAAAAGGCTAGGCAAATGATTTCAAACACATACATAGTATTCATAAACAAACAAACTCAATGAATTTTAAATTCAGTATATAAAAACATTGCAAGTTAAATAAAAGCTAGTAATAAAAGACTGACCTTCATAAAACTTGGTGAACAGCATATCAACGTGTGCCCTGTTGCCGGGGACTCTGTAAAGTCCCTCAGACGCCAGTCCTTCTCGCTCTATGAACTCTACGCATTTCTCTACGAACAGAGGTATGCCGTGGTTGCCCTGTAATAAGACAAAAAAAACTAGGTTGATAAATGAATAAAATAAATAAATAGCGTTAGGTCTCATCATATTTGACGGTTGCCGCAGTGGCTGAGTGATCGACTGCTACGCTGAGTGTCGTCGGTTCGATCCCCGCACGGAACATTGTAAGATCTACAGGTAGTTGTTTCGGGTCCGGCTGTTTGTGTATGTGAGTTTCAATGTTTGTAAACGCACCATGATACAGGACAATTTCCTATTGTGCGCCAAAGTTTTATAAAATAAAAATTGGTTGAAGGTAATGGTATATGAAGGAGGCGATGCCATTTTCAGTTTTAAAGCCAGATTCATTAATCCTATCAAGTGAAGATCAGAGCATGAGGGATCATTTGGTGTCTAGCTAGCCCGTTAAATATTATTAAGCGTGTGAACCAACGGACGGAATGATGTCCGTATTTACAGTAATAAAAGTAATATAGTATTACATCTTACTAACTGGGTTGTAAATGTTTGGGTTGTTGTCTTGAATTTTGTTTACATTTAGTTTAATTTATCTGTTAGGTCCATAGTCTTTAATTTTATATTTTTGTAAACTACAACAACGTTTTGTGTGCATGCAGAGTTTACCTATAAGTGATTGTTACACTTTGTCCGGTTATTTTGCTTGTTAAGTTTGTTTATTCAGTGTATGCAATTGTTGGTGAACCAAATAAATAAATAAATAAAGTAAAGGTCAAATAGACAGTCTAAGACTGGAAGACGACGCCAATAAAGTTGGGAAAAGGCTAGACAGATGATGACATCGACCTTACGAATATATTGGTCAGCGGACGACCCGGTGGGAGTGGGCGCCGACCGTCTCGTCGCTCACCAGTTCCACTTGCACGCTCACCAGGTGACCAGTGAGCTGCCGCACAATCACTTATGTTCCTAGATAACTCGACGTTTATAGCAACCAGCGACTTGCACTTCATAAACAGTTTATATTATACCTGTGGACCCCAGTTTTGTGCCGACTGCGTGTTGTTTACTTGAGCCGCGTTCTTCTTCGAATCTTTGCTCTTTGAGAATTCCTGGAAAAGACCATGTATTTTAAAATATATTTTTTAAAACAATGGCTAAAAGAAATCACCAAAACTATCGGTTTTCAATATCTCGAGAAGATTACTGCAAATTTAGCTCGAGGTGAGACTATTTGTTACCTTTAATAAAAACAAAAACTTAAAAAAAGAACTAAAGCACAATTGGTAGTATCTAGAAGTAAAATTAAGAATTAATATAAAATTAACAAATTGATAAATCTTTAAAACATTTTCTATACTTTCCAAGAAATTCACCAATAACAAAGCTGGTTGTTTTAGCTATAGTGTTATATTGCCTACAATTTCTTGGTACAGCGGCGTAATGACTAAAGTTTGTTTTTGAGCCAGGAATGTAGAGTAAAAAGTTTGAAAAGTTTTGGGTAAAGAGGGATGTATACCTTATGCCTACGATCATGCTTGCTGAATGGGTGATGACGTCGCCGCGTGTCTGCCGCGCTGGACGACGAGTTGTCCTGCGCTGATGATGGGTACTCTCCGGATAGCATCTAGACGACAAGATAATATTACAGTTTAACCTAAATTAATGACTAAATAAAAGCACCTGTTACTAAGTAAAAATCTCAAGTGAGCACCCTGAAACTCATTTCGAACAGTGCAAAAATACCAAGTTGTACTTGTGCATCATGTATTAATATAAATATAATATAAATATCTTGAGACAACTCACACACGGCTATCTGATCCCAAGCTAAGCAGAGCTTGTGTTATGGTAACCAGACAACTGATATACATTTACTAATATACTTAAATAATTTATAAATACATACATATTATAGATAAATCACACCCAGACACAGAACAAACAATCATGCTCATCACACAAAGTTTGTCCTGGGTGCGAATTGAACCTACGACCTTCGGCTCAGCAGTCAGGGCCACTAACCACTAGACCAACAGGCCCGTCACCGTCCGGCCCGGCCCATATTCGATTAGGTATCTCTTAGTATTAGTGAAAACGGACACAGAGGTCGTCTTTTGCAGACCGCTGGGCAAATATTCATCGACATATTTTGTCGATAATTATTTCCGCATAAGGTTCAAATAGATGGCAGATAGGTTTAGGCGTTAGTTTATTTACCTTATGGGGAGGTTCATGATGGGGTGGTGGGGGCAGAGGCCTGGGCCTCCTCGTCTCACCGTCCGAACTGCCTTCGCTGGACTCACTAGCAGCTAAACAGACAAACAATAAAAAACTGTTATTATTATGATAAAAACAAGTAACATATATGTATAAAAAAATGCTTTCTTTTTTTTCACGTGTATGTATAATCTCAACCTGAATGATGTATCCAAGATTTTGTAAAAAAATATAAAAGAGTGTCCATGGAGTTTCTTGCCCATTCTTCTCCATAAGAGATCTACGCTTTGGAATGGGCAACTACAGTACTTTCACAAGGTATTATGTCTTGTGACTGGGACTGTAGCAGCATCTTTTTTGTTTTCATGACATTCAAAAGTGACTGTAATGGTCTCATTGAAAAAAAATGCTTTAAGTTTGAGTTTCTTGTAGTATTTAACACATACAGGTATTTGGTATCGACACAAAAATCACACCTTTCAAACTCAAAAATCATGATCAAAATCGGTTCACCCGTGTAGGAGCTCCGATGCAACAGACAGACCCAAAATACAAAAATAAAATACAAAAAAGTTTATTTTCTCTCTCACATAGAAATACACAAGGAATAATTTACATAATTGAAGGTGTACATCGATGGATCTATATGAGAGACTGGTTTCTGTTCTAGGAGACCTGTATCACAGATTACCAGCCTCTCCAGACTCCGAAAGTGGGTAACAGGTAGTAGGTGTACATCATTCCGGTTAAGGTGAAGATTTCTTGAGAACGGCCAAAAATCAGGTTTTTTAACGCAGTGTATCTCTTAAACCATACATAATTTTAATCACTGAAAAAAATTTGATATTTTTAAGGCTTTTTTGCATACATTGATGGAATTCAAATTATAATTAAATATACTAAAATGTGTAAAAAAAATATTCAAACACACCTCTAAATTCTCTTTTAAAGCAGTTTATCTCGTCAATATTAATCGTAATTATAATCAAAAGTATACAATAAAATTTCCAATGCCAAACTGCGTTCAATGATGGATTGTTTTTGATTGAATAGTTAATATTTAATTTTATACAAATTTATTTGTATTTTTACGACAAACGTATGCAGTAAAGTCCAACGTCAAAATGTATGAACAAGGTCAACGACATAATACTGCGCCTTAAGAGAATTAAAATTAGGTAAAACTGGGTGAAGTGTGTCTGTTGTGAGGATTAAGTATATGAGGGAGTGAGAATCGGGTCTGTAAATGTGTATATGAGGAGAAGACACAAATACAACTTTATTTTTAGTTTATGCGAAAGCCGAAACACCTGTCCAGTATTTTTATATAAAGAATCTATGCACAAAATTTTAAAACTGTATCATGAAAATCCACAAAGTTATAAGGTTGTTATGTTACCTGGATATCCGTACAAATACACTGTCACCAACGGCGCACAGTGTCCCTGCGCCGCGACTGTGACTCGCGCGCATTTTTTTTGCCGAGGTCCGGCTGGGTGTGCGGTATGCTTGCTAATAGGTACTTAGTGTCACATGGTGTCCATATTATAAACTTTTTTAAATATTTTTGGGAAAAAATATTACATGGTGTAAAAATTATTGGAACCGATTCAGTTACTTATTCTGAACAAACTATATTCAGGTTTCGCATATACTAAAAATAATGTTGTTTACGCTTCAAACTTATTACAACCCTCTTTAATGGTCGGGGGTTGAAAAAAGAAATGGTATTTACCTTTATCCTCCTGCGTCCTGGCTCTGTATCCGGTGGGTAGTTCGGGCGGTCCCACAAACATGCCCAGTTTAGGCACGCGGGGACTTTGGACGGCTACCAGGTTGCCTAGGGACCTGTTGAGATGTTCATAACCTTATTATTATTATTGACTAGCATAGGAACAGGAATCTAGGAGCCATCTACCTGGGCAGACATGGCCGACTTGAGAATTGACGGCACGATTGGCGTGGTGGCTGAGCGATCGACTGCTGCGCTATGTGTTGCCGGTTCAATCCCCGCAAGAAAGATAGTAGTTTTGGGTCTGGCTTAGATACTTTTTTGGTTTAAAAAAACGTTGCCCCACACTAGGAATTTCTTCTGTATCGTAGGTGTGTTTACAAACATTTAAACTCACATACAGCCAAACCCGGAGCAACTATCAGTAGGCATTACAAATTTTTGTTCCGTGCATGAATAAATTTGCGACACACAGCGCAGTAATCGATGCTTAGAAATTTATTTCTTATATATGTCAATGGCAGTTCTCTCGAGGGCTTTAATCACGATTCTCGTTGTTTTTTTTTTTTTCAAAGGATGTATTTAAGGTGATTACGTTAAGAATACATACCGTTTCTTATAATGTCTGGGCGCATGGTGCGCGTTGTGCCGCCGGCGCGAGTGCTGTCGGCCGGCGCCCGCGCTGCCGCCGCCGGAGCCCGAGCTGGAGCCCGAGCTGTCTGTCTCCGAAAACGCTAGGGGCAGGTCTACATTTATTATCACGAGGAAATACTATATATAATTTTTATTTTTTGTATGTATGTATATAAGTATCATTATATTTTTTTTATTATTATAAATATTATTAATTTTTCAGGTTCAATCTTTCTGCACCCTGCACCTACTATGTTTTATCTCTGCATCACCCTAAGGTAGACTGGTAGAAAATGCCCAGGCATTAAGTCTGCCTTTGTACAATGTTTTTATATATGTGCATAAAGTTTAATAAATAAAAAAATAATAAATACGAACAAATAATTTTGTTCAAAGTACAGTTCTACACAAAATAAAATACTTGTGACATTTTGACCTTGAGCGACACCGCTAGTGTAATTTTCGACTTAATCAATGTAGTTTACTAAAGAACGATTTCTAAATTGAAGCTGTCGTATGGAATTACTGAAAAACAAGACATAGCCATATTTGTTGACGACAAACGACCAACAAAGTGACATATAAGGGTTCAGATATTCCCTTTTGAGGTACAGCTCCCTAAAAATCATAAAATGCACTTCCACTCACAAACATAAATTTGATACTCACATGGCTGATGAATTGGTGTCTTCTCATGCCTCCGATGTCTTCTTAATCGCATCATAGATGGAGCCTCCATATATTCATTAGTTTCTTTGATCTATAACAAAAATACCAGGATTAAACACGAGGTTCAAAATTAAAATATTTTTTCATTTTAAATAGACCTGCATGGGCACTTATAAAACGCCGAGAAAAGGAAGAAAGAATAAAAATATTTGAATTTGAGAATCATAAGAATCATCTCATCATCTGCCTAGCCTTTTCCCAACTATGTTGGGGTCGGCTTCCAGTCTAACCGGATCAGTATTTTACATGGAGCGACTGCCTATTTGACCTCCACAACCCAGTTAATACTGGGTATTACGATACCCCTTGGTAAAACTGGTTGTCAGACTTTCGGAACAGTGACTAACTGTAACGACTGTCAAAGATCTACAAACGACAGCCGGGACCAACGGCTTCACGTGCTTTCCGAGGCACGGAGGAAACTCGGTATGTAACGGGTGGTCACCCATTCACAGACCAACCTAAGCAAGCGCGGCTTAACCTAAAGATCGACCCGAGCGGCTACTATTTATTTAGCCACGAGTTCCTCAGAAGAGAGAATCATAAGAATGATGGATAGATATATTACCTGTGCATACTGTGCGTCCAGCTCAGTCTCGGAGCTAACTCCTGACGGGTGGTGGTGATGTCCACCTTGCTGACCGCTCGAGTGCGTCCAGTTAGTACGTTGGGTCTATAAAAAAAAATACACTGTAATCTTAAACCATTAAATTGTAAATGATGTTTATTTTGCAAATATTATTTTGGTTAGGCGGAAACAGGGTAGTCCGAAAAAAATCTTTTCTTGTCTTCCTTAAGCAAACTAACATGATGTACTGTTATATAAATGCAGAGATATCTCACCTTTCTATCGGATCTAGAGTGTGCAGGAGGCCCAATAGTGATGTGCTGCAGCGCATCGCTGACCATGGTATAGTTGTTCATGTCCAGTTTCCCCGGTTGCTGTGCGAAAACGGACATCTATCACTCATTAGTATCGTCGGTATTAGTAAAGGAAAGTTAGGAAGAACATAGATTTAGTATTAATATAATTATATTGTTTATGATGAAAGAAAGAGTTCAAGCATGTGTAGTTAGATAGATTATATATATTAAAGAATGACATAGTTTAACAAAAAGCAGTACAAACTTGCGACATGAACGGCCATATCTTTTTAATGCTTTTTAATTTGACGGGCCTGTTGGTCCAGTGGTTTGTGGCCCTGACTGCTGAGCCGGAGGTCGTGGGTTCGATTCCCACCCAGGACAAACTTTGTGTGATGAGCATGATTGTTTGTTCTGTGTCTAGGTGGGATTTATCTATAATATGTATGTATTTATAAATTATATAAGTATGTATATCAGTTGTCTGGTTACCATAACACAAGCTCTGCTTAGCTTGGGATCGGATAGCCGTGTGTGAGTTGTCCCAAGATATTTATTTATTTATATTTAATGCGTAGATTTAGAGGGTTGCCTTTTTGACAGACAGACGAACAACAGAGTGATCCTATAAGGGTTCCGTTTATTCCATTTTGCGTACGGTACTCTAAAAGTTAAAACCAGGTTTTCTAATATTCTTATCATCTTTTGATACCCAGATCATGGGAATGCATAGAAATTTACTAGTTAGTCTGCCAACTTTGGGAGCCCGCCATATTTAATGCAGAATGATTTACAAACTAAACATGTATGCAAAATGTTAGTTCAATTGAAAACCCGGAAATGGCTCAAATTTATTAACGTCTAACGTTTTTGACATACTTACAGGCAAAGCTAAAAAAACAGCCAAGTGCGAGACGGACTCACGCACTGAAGGTGCCGTACCAATTTGCGACATAAAAAGCCATATGTTTTGATTGCGTAGACTTGAGAATATGGTCTTTTTTTTCAAATTAATTTATGTTTAATTTCAACTCGATACCTTCACGCGTTCCCAAGATAAACGGTCTTGACAGATAGTCAGACGGACAAAGAGATAATACAAGGGTTCAGTTTTTTCCTTTCGAGGTACGGAACCCGAAAAAACTGTATTAAAAAGGTCTCAATCGTTACAGTTACTGAAACGGCTGAGTGACAATATCGTGATTCAGTAGCCTGTTCAGTGTGGGTAACAAAACGAGCCATACATTTGAGAGGATCTACATTTAGCAAATATTATACGTCAAAGAAGAAGAGCAAGAAGTAGACAGTTACCTTTAACGTCTGCGAGTGTCGGACCCGTTGGGGAGGCTGGTGTGGCCTGGTACGGCCCGTTGTGAAGGCCCGATGGCCGTAGCTTGCTGGCTGCCATAGACCTCCGCCATCTATATAAAGATTCGAGGATATTCACAATGATTATTTCTTTATATGAACCTTGGATACGTCATTTTTCGACCACACGTTTGGCGCAGTGACTGAGCGATAGACTGCTGCGCTGCGTGTCGCGGGTTCGATACCCGCACAGAACAAATATATGTATGACCTACAGGTAGTTGTTTCGGGTCTGGTTGTTTGTGTATGTGTGTTTCAATGTTTGTAAAAGCACCCAAGATACAGTAGTAAATCCTAGTGTGGGGGTGGTCCGAAAGAGACACCGCGACCCTGAACCCAAAGAGCAAAAGAAAATACATGGATGGACGATTTTTCAGTAAGAGCCTGACACTCCCCGCCTCCTGTCAGTTTAGAGAAGGTAAGTTATTTGTAAAAATGGGTATTCAATTATTAGGTACTATAAATTTATAATGTAAAACATAATCCGATTTCCAACTTTTATGTAGTTTATATATTTAATGAGATATTTAATTTTAACTTTAGTTTGGGTTGTTTATTTGTTTTAGAATGTAAATTAGTTTATAGTTTAACCCCCGAATACTGAAACGTCACTCAAAATGTGAGGGCAACAACATTTGAGCAGCTCTTAAACTTTAGATTTTGTATGGTCAAACGTCACTTCTGAGTCTCTGTTAAATTTAAGTGGGACTTAAATTTTGAGTGACGTTTCAGTATTCGGGGGTAAATGTCATAGTCTAGATATGGACTTGGAAAATATGTCTGTAAAAAATAAATAAATCAAAACCTTGTAGATTTATAGAAATGTTACTTTACGAAAAGTAACTTTGATGTAAATACACCTTCAAAATGTTAAACACTATAGATATCGACCATGCATAATTAAAAAACTAGATACATCTTAGCAGAAAGATAACGAAAAATATTGTTAAATAATATTCTATTTACAAACGAAAACTTCACAATACCTAAAGATAAAAACTACCTAATTAAAAAATAAACAAAAAGTGTTTAGTTAAACAATATTGCATTAGAAATATCTACCTAAAAACATAAAATTTCATGCAAAATTAAAATCATTCCTAAAATGTAAGTAACATTATAAATAAAGTAGGTAGTTAGTTTTAATAAAATTTGCCAGTTTTATAGGAGTGTTGTTAGGTCATTCCATTGTGGGAAAGAGACAAAGCTATATATGTACGCAAACTGGGCGCGTGCTTAGGTCGAGCTCTCCCGGGCCTCCCCCGCGGGTCTCACCTGGCGGTGACACCACCGAGGTGGCGTTAAGCAAGTGGTACCATGTAATGTTTAAAAAGTACCGTGGCGCTCCTACCGGAAATCTAATAGCAACCACACACAGGCAAGTTGTGTGCGCGCACTTGCTACTGGGCCCTAGCCTATAATGGCCTCCAATGACGGTGCCTGTATTTACGGACACTGAACCGCGGGAAAAGGACGCTGTCCATAACCCGCCAGGGTGCTGGATAGGCCTACACGGAAGCAAACGCCTGACTGATTGAAAAATTTGAATGTTTTATTTAATTAATTTAATATTTGAATTCTTGTTGTTATAGGGTAGTTTCCAGGGTCAAAGTAATTACATTATATTTAGTCCGTCTTTTAAATTATTTAAAAATAAGGGACCCGTATTTTTTTTCGGAAATTAGAAAATTAAAAATTACAAAGATATAGCTCAATAAAGCCACGTGTGACGTCACTCGTTGCAGGAAAATGCAGCAAAGCGTGTTCTTTTTCAGTAATCTAAAAGTCGGACTAATATTTTTTTGGAAACTAGCCTATTATTTATTATTGTACTTTTACTAACACGTCTAGGCTCAGAACACTGTTACTAACAAATATATGTAAGTCATTCTGGAATAAAAATTGATTTGATATACAGGATGTCTAGCGACATCTTTTTCTCATACTGAGTTATAACAATCCTGCTTTAAAACGTCATGGTAAACACACAGGGCTCATAATTAAACACTAAGCAAATTCAATTAAAATCAACTACCAAAACAAAAATATTTTCCAAAAAAAAACTGACAATCTACATCTACACACAAAAATATACCGTCCGTCATAGTAAACAAAATTGATAATCGTTCGTCATGCAATCACCTGACTCATGGGTGCTGAGGGAATCCTCCGAACAGTTGAGGTCCGCTGCGTTATAACAGTTGTATGTTTATTTATATTCAGAGGGAGTAGTTTCTGATGTTGGTTATAATATGTTAACGTACTTGGGCGATAAGGGCTGGTTTTCCAAACAGCAAAGATAAGTATGACTGTATAAGATGGACTATCCGTGTCAGCTCAACAACATAATTTAAATGTTAAGCTAATTCCAAAATGGTAAATGCTAGGCTAATAATTGACTGTTGGAGACATCATTCACTTCATTGGAAAAACCAGCTCTTTCGCTATACATACAAGGTACACTAAATTTAAAGGAATGTTGAATTTGGAATACTAGAATGTTTTGGAATCAAAGACGCTGCTCACTTGAGACAGAATGTGCCCTTATGTAATTGCTAACGGTAAAGCAACGGCGAAACAAGATATTGATAGCTACATGCTTTTACAATAAAACTAGCTGTGCCCAGCGGTTTCACCGGCTGCTAAACGGAAAAGAGTGCTACCCTTATCACTTGAGAGAAAAATAATATGAAAAATAGATAACGACCGATGCTCAGACCCATCTATACACATAAAAACAATTTCGGAGGAGTATTGCAACTAAAACTGTGACACGAGAATTTTATTAATAAGATTACGTGAAGTTAGTTTCATTTGTAAAAATAATTTTTAGTGCTTTTCAAAAGTTAAAGAACTATTTTTCTCAAGGTTTCAGTAACCGGAGTGTGGTGTGTGGAGGTAAGCAAGGTAGTTGCTCCATGAAATATTGGGAAAGGTTTGATGATGAGGGCATAAGACACCGGGATTGCAGGTTAGTCTAAAGAGATACCGCAGCCTCTGAACATAAAGGGCAAAAGAAGGAACATGGGTGGGTTTTAGTCAGTACAAGTCTTACACCCTTCCCCGCTTCGCTCAGAACGGGGGAAGTTATTTGATGATTTACCATCCGCAAAAAAGGCTATAAGACTGACTTTCCTTTGTTCTTGTCATCGCGGTTGCTTTACTTTTAATTTTGTTTATTTACTACATATGTTTAAGAGGGTTACTTAAAAGATAAGTAAGTATTCTAACTTACGTGATAGATCTGCGTGCATCCTGTGGTCTGGGGGAGCGGGTTCAGGTGGGGTACTTGGTGGCGGGTATACACTAAAACCTAAAAAAAACAATCTTGGTTTTAATATCCTTCTACGAATACGGAACTCTAAAAAGCAATATTTTAGAAGATTCTTGTGGTACCTTTTAGAAATCCTCTATTCTTGGAGTTGTTGAGTGTATCACTGTACTCGGAATCGATGTCTGCGCGTGAGTCGGGCCCGATGAGCAAGTCTAGCGAGTTGGTCAGCTTATGTTCTCTCCTAGTGAAAATAAATAAGCATATTTATGTAAAACTTCAATGAGTACTTATTTCATAACAGTGGATAAAAAAAAGATGGTGAAAGGAAGTTATTTCGATAGATCGGTTAAATACAGACCTATTTCAGGTTTTGGACCAAAGAGTTTATTTTAAGCAACATAATGCTTTAGCTTGAAAATGACTTATTTAACATTCTGCTGTGCTACGGACAGCATAGCTGTCGGCTGTCATATAAGGATATTTGGCAGGCGTGACGGGTTATGAAACCCGAAAATCTGACAACTATAGTCTAATATTAGGCATTAACCTCATCCTTCTCTGTCGCACAGAGCCGTCACATGCAAGATCGAGAAAAAGAACGTGCTACCGAGTACATCGTCAACGCTGCCGCGTGCGATAGCATTCCCGCATGCTGACAAACATGGCACAACCCCGAATCTAACTATATCTAACTAGGCCGTGTAATGCAATCGCTCCAAGTACTAAATAGATATTAAAAAAACGCTAGACTGATGATACAAAATAATCAGCATATGATGTTTTTAGCTGGTGAAACACAAACCTATCTGTGAAAGCGAGTGATTTATAATCCAAATTGCGAACCCAGTATGAATGGATGTTACCTATCCATCTATAATTGGGTAGTTGACACCATTACCCAATAATTAAAAAACACATTTTTTTCTGAAAGAACACCTTATTCTAGACCTGAGAACTCCAACCATTCATTTCAAAATAACTTTAAGATTCGATTTTTAGTTGCTTTTAAATCAATAAATAGTTGCATCATTGACTTGACAAAATAGTGACGTCATCGTTGCGAGTCTCATACAAAATCAATGGGGGAAGCGCGTTTTGACAGTTCATAAAAAGTATATCAATTGATTGGTGGTGTCAACTACCCTATTGTAGGCATAGGTTGTTCGTTCCCAATAGTAACACTCACATGTGGTTGAGATGGTAGGAGTGGTTCCTGGGCGGCGGCGCGGGGCGCGCGGCGGCCACGTCGGGCAGGTTGTGCGGCTGCTCCATGCGGAACGCAATAGTAACACTCACATGTGGTTGAGATGGTAGGAGTGGTTCCTGGGCGGCGGCGCGGGGCGCGCGGCGGCCACGTCGGGCAGGTTGTGCGGCTGCTCCATGCGGAACGCAATAGTAACACTCACATGTGGTTGAGATGGTAGGAGTGGTTCCTGGGCGGCGGCGCGGGGCGCGCGGCGGCCACGTCGGGCAGGTTGTGCGGCTGCTCCATGCGGAACGCAATAGTAACACTCACATGTGGTTGAGATGGTAGGAGTGGTTCCTGGGCGGCGGCGCGGGGCGCGCGGCGGCCACGTCGGGCAGGTTGTGCGGCTGCTCCATGCGGAACGCAATAGTAACACTCACATGTGGTTGAGATGGTAGGAGTGGTTCCTGGGCGGCGGCGCGGGGCGCGCGGCGGCCACGTCGGGCAGGTTGTGCGGCTGCTCCATGCGGAACGCAATAGTAACACTCACATGTGGTTGAGATGGTAGGAGTGGTTCCTGGGCGGCGGCGCGGGGCGCGCGGCGGCCACGTCGGGCAGGTTGTGCGGCTGCTCCATGCGGAACGCAATAGTAACACTCACATGTGGTTGAGATGGTAGGAGTGGTTCCTGGGCGGCGGCGCGGGGCGCGCGGCGGCCACGTCGGGCAGGTTGTGCGGCTGCTCCATGCGGAACGCGCGCTCTATCTCGCCCTTGCGCTCCCACACCTCCTTGAAGAATGGCGTGTAGAACGCCGCTGTACGAGACAACTATACAGTTACTACTATATTTCCGGTGTTTATTTGTAGTGAATAGGCAAGTAAACTCGCTCAATAAAACGCAGCATGGAAATCACACCACCTAATAGCACAGTCGCGTCGCATGTGTTGTTACACGCTGTCAACCGTCTCCGCGACGGATGGACGATGAACTACCCATTGCTCAACATCTAAGGACCCGCATCTACGGTGGCCGGGAGTCGCACTCGACGCACAGGGTCAGTTTGAGATACAAGAACTTTCTGTCGGAGGATATTGCCTTAATAACATCCAGAACCTTTTTTTGCTTCAGCCAACATGTACCCGGTTATTCTTTATTAGAAGAGTCAGAGAGTTACTTACATTTATTCTCAGCACTAGACGTATAGGTAGTGAAGTGAGCCCCGAGTCTGTCTGCCGTAGCGTTTCCCTCCGTGATGAGTGCGTGTCCCAGGTCGGTACCGAAGAATGTACTCGCTGCAGACCCTCCGCCGTCCGTCACCGCTACCATTTGTATAGGCAGGTTGGGGATGTTCATTGAAAACGCGCTAGAAAAGTAGATAAGTATTGTAGTAAGGAGATTTTTGATGGACGAAAAGCTTTGAACAAATAGTGGTCAAAGTTTGGCAAATGAAACAAAAAACAAACAGGAGAAATTCCTAGTGTGAGGCACCGTTAAAAACCGGCCAAATGCTAGTCGGAGTCGAGTACCGAGGGTTCCGTACACTTGCAGCATTCGCAGCCATATCTTTTGACTGTTTAAACTTGGAAGTTGATTTCATCACATATGTAAGGGACCACAGACTTGAGTATATGGTTATAATTTCAACTCGATAATTCCCCATGTTCCCGCGAAAAAAGGGTCTTGACAGACAGACAGATAGACAAGACAGTTATCCTATAAAAATTACTTACTTCAAGGTAGCCAAGCTAGCCTTCCTCTTCGCAGAGTATATGAGTATGAAGCCGTGGATCAGCTCTTCTCTAAACTGACTGGCTCCATGGAAGCTTGATATTATCACCTGCAAGATATTTTACTGTTAAAACGTGTTTACAAGCAGCCGGACCTGCTTCGCACGGTGCATTCGAAATGTCATAACATCATGACTTTTTGGGGTCAATTTTCAATAAAAAAATATATCTAAATTATGGTGGAAACCTTTTCAAAATCTATAGTGTATCATAGTGTAAGTAAACAAATCAAAATTGACTTTGTTTTACACTATTAATAAGCCATCTTTTACTTTGTTCCTCTATCGTGAACACATTGTCTTAGCCCATAGGTTTCTTTAAGCTTTTTAAAGACAACATCATAAGTCTATATTGTACCCACAGATGGGACACAGGACTCTATTATGTAAGAAAGTGTGGGCCGCAAACAACAGCGCAGCCAGTGGGGTTGGAATATATCTTTGTATTTTTTTGTTCTAGGACGTACCGGGTTACTTCTCGATATTTTTCTTGACCATTTTGAGAGTGTGATGATGTAATTAATCACACAGAGCCTGTCTGGGTTCGAACCCATAAACTACCAACTCGTCAGTCGAAGCCGTTACCCAAAGACTTCCCCAGCTCTGCTGCTTTTGTAGGACTCATCAATCAATTATCATTTTCCTGCACTTTTCCCATTCTATTTACGGTCTGCGCAACACGTTTTGTTCTTCCAGTTCCTCCTGTCAGACGTCAAAGCATCATTCACTCCTTTTTAATTCATTTCATTCCTTATCCAATCCATCCATCTTTTCTTTGGCTTTTTGTCGCCCTCTCCATTCATATCCATCATTTTTTTATTCACATGAGCTTCGTCCCTCCTCATTACATGTCCATACCAAGATAAAGGACTATAGGTTAAAAATACTCACCTCGACTTTCCTCTTGGAGTCTCCTAAGAATGTTTCAATGACTATCGACCGGTCTCCCGTCAGGAAACACGCTCGATGCAGTAATAGCGGGCTCAGCACTCGTTCAGGCGAGTACGGATCGTCACAGAACATGCATACCATTATCCTAAAAAGAAAGTTTGTATTGTTTTAATCATTTATTTTTATTTGTCATATATTTATACTCTGGCTCGTGGGTGGGGGTTAACAGTGGTACAGGTCGTTTGAAAGTTAAGCTCCACTTCGAGCGGGGGTGGGACTGATTTTTACTGACTAAAACCCCCCCATGTTTCTTCTTTTGCCCTTTATGTTCAGGGGCCGCGGTATCTCTTTGGAACAACCGGCAACGTCGGACCAGATAGGCTGATATTTGACTAACTACAGGTAAAACTAAGCCGTCATTTAGTGAAAGATTTCGTCGTCGTCATTTAGGCTTATCAAGCGCCATCCCCTTCCAATACAACCCCCTTGAAATTACATCTGGTTAGATGAAATCTAACCAACCTATAATCATCCAGGTAGCCAATCCATAGTTTGAAAAAGGCTAGGCAGATGTTGACGCATAATTAACATTAAATTAATTAAATAACGAAAATATTGTTAGCGTGGTTCGACTCGTATCTTCGGAGACGATCTCCGCCATGAAGAAAACTACCCTGATTGGTGTGATCTGACTGCTTGTGTTCCTCAGGGTGGTATTCCCTCTCCTCTCCTCCATCTTTAGTATCAGTAGTTTAAAACCTTTATTACGAATCACCAGAATTACGAAGGTACCTACGATATCAACATCGAATTGCTACAATAGACGTCATTTTGATGCTGCATTGAAACAGGCGAGCATACTTGAACGACCACTCACCTGATATCAGAATCGAAACACACAATAACATCTCTATAGAGATGCGCGTAGCTCGCTTTCTCTCTATTAGCTCTCACTAACTCTTGCACAGCATCCGATGTCAGCGCTTCAGTTCCCAGCTCATTCACTGAAGCTTCCATGTAGGAACAGTGTAGACTGCAAAGAGAGGAAATAATTTATTTGTTTTAGCTTTTTATGTGTAAGTTAGTTGCTTCTAGAACTTGCTTGTTGATGAATGCGGGTTTTCTTCCTTTTGAGTTCAGCTGTCGATTAGGTAAACATAAAGATGAATATTTAATGTTGTTTATAAGAGAAGAAAATATGTCTAGGATTTGAATGTTATCTTATTGTTAGGTATAATACCTGAATTTTGTAGCTATACTATTTATGGTGTAGCATGGTGCGGGTGATTAGTTAAATAATCAATAAAAGCGGTTTACAATGCTGACTGATTATAGACTTCACCCTGAATGTTATAATCGTGAAAGAATACTCATCAGAGCGATACATCCCATCACTACATATTTATCTGATGCTACAGCCCATAACATTAAATTATGACACATTTAAACCGACAATCATCATCATCATCATCATCATTTTCCGACCCTTGTCCCATTCTATTTGGGATGGGCGCAACACTTGAACACAAACCGACAATCAAAATTGGTATTTAAAAGAATGAACATGTTTGTCTTTGAAATTCTTTTATCTCGCATAAATATGTGAGAGATAGAGTTTTTGAAGAGAGAGTCGATAGAGACAATGTTCTACATATCCCCGATTTTTTTTCCCTATACCATTAATTTAGATTTAATAAAAATAATAAATACTTACTTGTCAGCAAGATTCTGCCCTTCCTCCTGCAGCCTCGTCAGCTCCTTTTTATCCATTCCCTCGTCTTGAACGAACATTACCACTAATGGCAAGCCCTGAAAGAATATTAGAATTAGAACTTGTACACAAAACTGCGAATTGGTGCAGGCGAAATCAAAGGCATAAGCAAGAGAAGGTCGCGAAAAGTAAAACAATATTAAACTTACTTGAAACGGCAATTTGTCTTCTTGCTCTAAGCTTGATAGAAGCGTCTTTTCAGCACATCCTCTGATATACTCGAAGGATTCTTGATCTTGATATACGCAAAAATAACCTGAAATAAAACACAAATTTTGAATGAAGGTAAAATATAACTCAGAGGGCCCGTTTGGTAGATGATAGCTTAGATGACTTGATTCACAGTTAAGTAGTGTGTATGCTACTGATTATGCAATTTTCTCAGATTCTAAGGTACAATCATGCAGTTCTTTGAGCCATTTAGGAATTAAGTTTTTTGATAAAATTTAGGGTCTGACAAAAACAACACGCGATTTTTATACATATATATATATATTTGTCTCGTTTCACCAAATCAAATCATTTAATCTTTGCAAACATCATGAGAAAACCAGCTAAAACATCGTGAGGAAACCAGCTATGAGATAGTTCTCGACGGCATGTCTAGACACAAGACAGAGGCCAATTGGGCGGCATATAAACTCTGACAACAGTATAAAGAAGAAATTCTATTATGATTTTTATTCAATGACTTGTTCATACAATATTTTGTCTAGGCTACTCACCATTAGGCGCGAAGTCGTCTATACAAGTGGTCTCCGCGCTGAAGTCGTCAGTGCGCACGCGCTGCTCGACGCGCCAGCTGTGTCCCGCCACCTGCACACGCCGCTCCGAGTCGCAGCCCGCTAGGAGCCGCTTGCCGAACTCACCCGCTATGCCCTCCACCTTATGAACGAACGAAGTATACAGGTTTCATTTGGTGTAAGTTCTTCACATATCCAGACTATAAATGCAACACCTTGCTGATGCAGCAATATAAAACAATCTTGTGGTGAAGCGAACAGACACTTTAAAGCGAGTAGGCAAGCACGCTTGCTCGTTTGAACGCAGCATTACTATGACGTTTGTGAACTTTGACAGCAGTAAACGTTGGTCCTTCCAAATTAGTTCTCTGTGGTTTATAATGCCAAATGGGTGAATAACACATTCAGGTTAGCGAACGGCGATAATATAACTGAGAAGACGGTAATGACGCTTATTCGTTTTACCACATAACATAAGAGCCCCTTGTTTTGTTTATGGCAATTATCTTGAAACATAGTGTACTTTATGATCGAAGTACTAGCCTGAAACTTCAACAACCCAAATCCTTGAAGTACTTACACCAAGTATGATGACGTTGATCTGATTGGAGTCGGTAGTGAGTGCCCAGGGCGCGGCCGGAGGGCCCGCGTGGCACTGAGATTCGCCTGTCGATGTCAATGACCTGTGGTAACAAAAATAATTACTATAGTGGTAGTCTTAATAAGGATGTTTAAGGTAATGGCTTTTTAAGGTTTTCTTTCACATCACAATAACTCACAATAACATTTACTATTGTCCAATATTTGAGGAAAATTGTAAACCAGACTGGAGAACACAAACTAGAGACAGCCATAGCTGGAGGAAGCTGGTGGACGTCTACGCCAATGAGGCGACTTCCATAAATAAAAAAGCATAGCATAATAATTTCATTTAAAACATTAATAGTAGGTTAACTGGTAGAGAATGCCTTATGGCATTATTGTACATGAAGTTTAAATAAATAAATAAATAGTAAATTACAATCTATTTTATTTTAATTCTTATTTTAATTTGGAAAAATTATGGATTTATGTGTTTAGGAATGTAAATCTTTAGTCTAATATGAAGTGTTTTATCAAGCATAGAAAAATAATTGTGGTAGAGTAAAGGCTATTTTTATTTATATCTTCATTCACATAACGCGAGTCCTATACAGGGTGTAAATTCACTTCACGAAACCCACTATTATGTACATCTATCTAAATGTCTGTAATGGAAATGACTATTATTATTGGTATGTTATTTTCAATGATTCATAAGAAATTATGTTATACAAATAGACAATATTATATTTGCACACCTCAGTAGGTTATAATACAGTGTACTTTGAAGCTTTTGTAACATACATTGAACCTATTATTATGCAAATAAATTGATTTGTAAAACAGGCACAAGGCTCAAAACATGTATATGTGACACAGTAACCCACTTGTAAAATAGGTATTACACTCTTATGCTCCGTTCAGTCAACTCAACAAGTTTAGTCAAGTCAACTTGCTACTGTACTCACCCGACTCTAGTATTGAGTATGACGGGCAGCGTGGCATCCAAGCAGTTGGCGCCGGCCGGACAGTGCTCGCGCATGGGACAGTGCACGAAACCGAGATGTTGGAACAGCATCAGCTTCCTGTCTTGCTCCATGCGGTCTAGCATCTTGTATCTAAGGGGAAATACAACATATTTTAGTGTTTTTTGAGGGTTCCGTAAACAAATGGCAAAAATAGAACCCTTGGAGATTCGTCCTGTCTGTCTATATGATATAGTATTTGCGGGGCATTAGCTGATTTTAGGCTATGATTAGCCCAAAGGCAAATCAGTATCGTCTTTCAGGCCTTTAGTAACAATGTGGCCCAGATTAATGAAAATGGGTTACTCTTTGTAAATTATATTTACTTTCAATGCATATCCCCATATTTTTTTAAAAGGAAATTATGGCTTTGAATTTTCTGTATAGTTAGGATTAATTCATTTTGGAGATTCGAATAGAGATATTTAATAAGCCTATATTATTTAGTGTCGATAATTTTAACCAATTCCTCATTGTACAAACAACAGCATAATCGATCCGGAACACCGTTTAAGAGTTAGTTTTAACCTAGCTCCGCAAGGACAGTTACTAAACAAAGAGGTAAGAAAAACTCTGAAACAAAAATTACACCATTGTTGTATCTTGCATGTAAACTTACCTAAAATCATCTTGCAGTACGTCAGTGATCTCTTTGATGTCCTCCTGTGTGATCGTCCCTGTCGGAGATATGCTCTTGAAGTGGTAGAACAGATCTGCATGTTCCAGTAATAGTTCCTGTAAACAAAATCATCTCTAATTTATAAAATTCTCATGACGCGGTGTTTGTTGCTAAACTCCTCCGAGACGGCTGGATCGATTTGTATGAAATTTTGTGTGCCTATCGGGCCAACATGTATTTTTCATATCCCTAATTGGTAAGGGTGTCTGAACAGCTGGTGAAACCGCTGGGCAAAGCTAGTGTTACTATAATAAGCAATTATAAAGCTAGTGTAATATAACCACGAAAACGGGATTTTTACTACTTTTTACAGTGGCTATGGGATCGGTTACTGCGCTGAGTATTGCGGGTACGATTCCCACACGGATCCAATATTTGTATGACATACAGATAGTTGTTCCGGGTCTGGCTATTTGTGAAAGTGAGTTAAAAAAATTGTGCGGCATTTTTTTTTAATAATTGTCCCCTTTTTGCAATGACTTGTGACAAATAACTCTATGATATTAGTAGTAGTGTTCTAAAAATGTTACCTGAAAGTTATCCTTAGCCCGTCGCTGTATGTGCCTCTGGTGCTGGTCGTAGACCCGCTGCTGCTGGTCGTCTGCCAGCGCCTCGTAGCACTCGCGGCCCATGAGCAGCACGCGCACCTCGGACAGCTGCTTGCCGGGCGTCACGTAGCCGGTCTCCTCCAGCAGGCGCTTGAACTGCTGGCACCATCTGCAGTCACACGATACAGCAACTACTAGCAGTCATAGCCGAGTGGTGTGACCGTTGGACTAGTTGGTAGAAGATATAGGTCCCGAGTCCGAACCCAAGGCCCTCTGGGGCCTAAGCAGTTATGCGTTAAATTCGTCAGTTTAAGATTCTATCGTATTTTCAGTTTCTTATCTGCAATTAAAGACAAGGTATTTAGTGTAAAATTCCTATAGCACAAAAAAAAACTCACTCGTAATTCCTATGTTCCTCCTGAGCTTCATGTAAGAATGTTTTGAAGACGCCCGCTGCCTCGTTAGATTCCAGAATTTCGTAAGGAATTTTCTGCGACTGTCCCAGCGTCTACAAACAAAAAAAAAGGTAAAAAAAAATGTTAAATTTATCTATTAATTGTTTTTTTAAACGTCGAGAAAAGTTGCATGGTTTGAGTTGATCGTATACTATAGAGAAGAACTAGCAGAAGAAAATTGAATTTCACGAGCGACTCTGGCACTTTCACGTTGAAAGAAATTACAAAGATAAGATTGAGATACGATCTACAAGTTTCTGCCGTTCATGAGCTTCTAAGGAAGCCGCATGCGCAGAAAGAACTATAGCCAGACTTCTTTTTCTTCAATATAGTTCTTGATTTAGTAATTTGCTTTTTTAATAAGGACACGTTTGATGTAGTTTTAAAATTTTCCATTGGTCAGTTCTATGCTTTTATAACAAATTGCCAAAGTCAGTTGACTTTGGCAATTTGTTATAAAAGCGTATACTGTTTATTAGTAACGACTTGCTAGTTTTTGCAAATCTAAATTTAAATTAAATACTCTAGTAATACCTGGTATCTGGCCCTCTCTCCGACCCTGAGCGTGGTGTCTATAGCAAGGGGACTGTCTAGATCTGAGCCTGACTCGGAGCCTGAGTCCTGGTGCCGACCCTCGCTGAAGTAGACTGAGAAGTCACGATGGGTGCGTAGCTGACGGACTACCATGGGCCAGTCGCTGGAACAGATAAAGATTGTGGTTTAAAATCTGATTGTTCAATGTAGATATAATTTAGTATCATAGAACTCTTCTAAAAACAATGAAAAAGTAGGTAGTTTTTTGTATTGAAATCATATATGGTATGTAATAGAGCCAAGAACAGCAGCAGCAACAAATTCTCAAGTGATTTAAACGACATTTTTCAATACACTTACGGAGAAATTAAATAACAGAACAAAATGTGCTTTTGTCATAAATCACTACGTAAATATGATTTAATTTGTTTGTTACCCTTTGTTTTTTCAGAGTAAAGGAAACAAACGTATGACACCGCTAAACAAGTTATACTAAAAATATAAATTCAAATTATATTCAACTAGGGATTCGCCTAGCGGTTTCACCCGCTGCTCACCTCCTAAGGGTTATAGCGTGAAATATTATACATATAAACCTTCCTCTTGAATCACTCTACCTATTAAAAAAACCGCATCAACATCCGTTGTGTAGTTTTAAAGATTTAAGCATACAAACAACATAGCAACAGACAGACAGCGACTTTGTTTTATACTATGTAGTGATTTAGAACCCAAAAATATGTCAATTTGTTGTTAAAAGCAAATTATTTTATATAAAAAGTAAATCCTCACTTCTCCTGCAAGTCCTCAGTCGGTAATTGCATCCTGGACAGAACTTGCGGCAGCTTGGCTAACTGCTTGCGAAGCTTCTTGGCTGCTCTCTCTTCCTTCAGTCTTCGGATGTGACGACGGTATACCACCTGCAGAAAAATATTGTAGAATACTGAACCGAGAAGTTTGTGAAAACGAAACTTACGCATCTAGTTAGGTGGCACCTAGTATTACTGAAAAGGAAGTTCAGCATTTTTGACGGCACGGTTAGCGCGGTGGCTGACCAACCGACTACTGCCCTACGTGTCGCGGGTTTGATTCCCGCACGGAACAAATATACAATGACGAACAGATAGTTGTTCCGAGTCTGGCTGTTTGTGTATGTGAGTTTAAATGTTTGTAAACGCACCCACGATACAGGAGAAATTGTTAGGGTGGAACAACAAATAAAAAAAAAACTATTTCAATCCTACCTAGGGTTGGTGAAAACCGGCTTCGAGAATTCAGTTAGCGCCAACCGCGTTTAATATTTAATACAATAACTCCATGGTTACACTTTTAAAATCTTTTGGTTTTACAATAAAATCTAAATAAAACAAGTTAACAAATGGCACTTACTTGTGTTCCGTCGTTTCCAAATTGCTGCACAAACTTGATCCATTCCGGGTAATGACACAATCTCTTGCTAGCTGCCGACCACATCTCCCTGCGAAAAACCATCAAAGATTAGAAATACTCTGTTTTTTTTTCTTTAATAAATGATAACTACAAATACAAGCATTTGTGAAAAATAAAACAAGTAAATTAGGTTTTTATCTATCACCATTCAAGATGTATAAAAACTATGGAAGATAAAAACGTGTTGCGCCGACCCCAAATAGAATGGGACAAGGGCAGGAAAATGATTATGTAATATTATAGATCCTGGTTCTCCTATTTACAAAGAAACAAAAAGCATGTACTTAAGGAATTAAGTATATGCTTTTTATTCCTTTAATTTAATTAAATACATGTTTTTTAATCTATACTTATGTCTGTGTGACTCACTTGTGGTCCTGGACGTGCATCCTGATCAGCTGGGTGAAGGCTTCAGTAACGAAGTCTAGCGTCTCTCTTCTTATCCGTAAAGCCTCTGCGTAATTAGCCACCTAAGAAACAAATGAATGTTATTAAGGCAAACATTAACTATAAGCAATTCCTTCTGGCCGTTTTCGGCCGCAACGGCCAATCTCAATGGAGAATGGCTATCTGCGCGGGAGATATTGTAATGCATAAGTGTGCGCAGATAATAAGTTGTTGGGAATCGAACCCCAACCGATGCGCAGTCTGCACGCGCACGCGGTGTGCACAGCGCGTGGACAGCCGAGCGGGCGGCACGGCCCGTCACCACACACCAGCACTCGCTTCTTTGGACTCTCAAACCGATATCCCTACTAATGTTATAAAACCGAAAGTGAGTTTATTTGTTACATCTACACGCCTTAATGGATAAACCGATTTTGATGAATTTTGGGAGCTAGTTGAATCCTGGAGACGGACATAGGATAATATTTTAGAGAATAGCACACTGTTCGAGGGCGAAAAGCACGCCTGTGTATATCAAAAAGTGCAAAGAAAACTCACCTTAATCCTAGCCTTAGTCTTGTCAATCATCTGCGCCAATAAGAAGAACGCGTGGTCCACATTCACGTTATCATGACTGGAAGTCTCCACTATTGGGATGCTGCCCTTGAACTCTTTACGCTGGACCAGCCTCTCCGCCTCCCTGACTCCTTGTTCAGAAGCTTCATCGTTCTTCGAAGTCACCAGGACTACTGGTTTCTTCAGCTTTAAGATGTTCTGGAGTATCGCGGCTAGGACTTCGTTCTGAAATGGAGTTTACAGTTTAATATTATCATCTGACTAGACTTATTCGAACTATTGTAACGACGGTTAAGTTAAGTTATGGACGGTTAAGTGGATGGAGTTTAATGCTTGTATTTCCCAGGGTTTTCAAGAAGTTGTTTAAGCAATACTGGCATTAACAGTTTGATAATATTGTTATTTCGTCAATAATTGTCATGAAGTTTTTTCATCACAAGCAAATTAAATAAAATAATGCAAAAGAAATCAACAATTTGATGTGACTGATTGAAATCACTAACTATATGTAACATGGAGAAAAGACATCTGCTTTTTTCAAGAAGTTAAATTTTGCAGGCGTAATTTAATTGCTATGTTGCTAACATTTTTTAAAGGCTTATTTAATGTGACTTGAAAAACCCACTCACCCAGAAACTCAATCACAGTCAATTAAATGGGTAGTCTACGTGAGTTCAAAAATATCTTTATACAGGTATACTCACTAATAGAAACACAATAAACACAACACTTCTGCTGGCTGTCAAGTAAATGTTTACCTACGAGTCGGTTTGTCAGTATTATCCTTACTTAATTTTATAAAAGCGAAAGTGAGTTTGTTTGTTTTGTTTTTGTTACCTCTTCACGCTTTAATGGCTAAACCGATTTCGATGAATTTTGGTACAGAGATAGTTGGGAACGAGGAGACGGACATAGGCTAATATTTGAAAAAAGTGGGATGTGAGGGAGAAAAAGAGAAAAGGGAAAATTTAGCGTTGCTATTACAAATCTATAAGGAACAAGGGGACCTGTGTTACCCCGAATTTAACGCGAGCGAAGCTGCGGGCAATAGCTAGTCATAAATAAAACCCACCTGCTTCTCCCAAGTACGTCCAGGCACAAGACTGACGTCATAGACACACAGGAAACCGTCCACAGACAACTTTCCATCGGGCATCAGTCTCTGATCATACTCCTTCTCTATGCCCAGCTGGTTCTTACAAACATACATCAATTTTTCTGCTGACTGAAGTTTTGTGGCCACACATCTTTTGCAATAAGCTTCGGTTTTGCCGACTGTGAAAAAAAGGATATTTGATGTAATTTTAACAGCAGAGGTGTAAATACAACACATTTAAATAGTTACGAGCTCTGCGCAGCGAGAGGAGCTAGTGGCTAAATAATAGCAGCCGCTCGGGTCGATCTTTAGGTAGTGGTATTGGTGACCACCCGTTACATACAGAGTTTCCTCCGTGCCTCAGAAAGCACATTAAGCCGTTGGTAGCGGCTATCATTTTTAGATCTTTGACAGTCGTTACAGGAAGTCAGTGTTCCGAAAGTCTGACAACTAGTCTTACCAAGGGGTATCGTTTTACCCAGTACTGGGTTGTGGAGGTCAGATAGGCAGTCGCTCCACGTAAAGTATTGATATTCAGGTGCATTCGGTTAGACTGGAAGCCGACCCCAACATAGTTGGGAAAAGGCTAGGCAGATGATGAACTCCGCCCAGCACCTCAGTGTCCTAGCGTGATGTTATATATGCATAGTCTATCAATTTGGGCCAAGAAATTGTCTCCCAGTTGCAAAATTGAAATGGTCAATAAATTGAAAATCCAGTTTATTGAGCAATTATAGTTAGTTTCAAAGATTTCGTGATGAGTGAGTCAGCAGCGGGTGAAACCGCTGGACACAGCTAGTAGCTTTTTTTTCTTTTTAATAAACGTTGCCCCACACTAGGAATTTCCCCTGCATCGTGGGCGCGTTTACAAACATTGAAACTCTCATACACAAACAGCCAGACCCGGAACAACTATCTGTAGGCAATACAAATATTTGTTCCGTGCGGGGATCGAATCCGCAACACGCAGCGCAGTATTCGATCGCTCAGCCACTGCGCCAACCGTGTCGTCAATAGATCTATTGTGATGATGGTGTTGCGGGTTCGATCCCCGCACGGAACAAATATTTTGTATGGTCTACAGATATAATTATAGATGTGTAAGTTTTAAGTATTAGCGAGGAATTCTATTGCACCAACCGGACACAAACCGGACTTTTCTTTTTATTATTTTTTCAAGAATTTTACATCAATACGTAAGCGTTAAATATTTAAATTCTCATAAATTAACTGGTTTATTCTAGTGTAAACAATCAAGTATTCTTATATATATACTTCCGTGTCTTAATAAGCTTATAGCAGTTTCTCACGCTGTGTTTCAAATTAATTTTTCAACACATTGGAATTGTATGTTTGTGTAGGTAAAAATACCCAATTCACACGTGAAAAGTTACGATGCTACTAAATTGTATAACATCCAAATCGACGGTTTCTACGTACATAAGGTTAAGTCAAAAACCGAGGTTTACAGGAGAGCGTAATTTGTGTTCAACACGCCCTAGAAATAATTCTATGAGCAATCATAAATATTTTCTTTCTACAATATTTTAACAGTTTTAAGAGCTTTATAATGCTATTTACACGTAAGTATTTTATTTTTTTAACGTTATTGGAGAAACTGATAGATAACCGTTTCTACGACACTTATTCGTTGTATTTATAATACTTGTTCTCTTATATGATTTCTAAAACAAGGTAAAAAAAAAAAACCTATTGCAGCATGTGCGCATAGATAATCTAAAGCCAATGTAATATATAAAGTTCTCGTGTCACAGTTTTCGTTCCCATACTCCTCCGAAACGGCTGGACCGATTTAAACGAAATTTTGTGTACATATCGGGTAGGTCTGAGAATCGGCCAACATCTATTTATCAGACCCCTAAATGAGCAGCGGGTGAAACCGCTGGGCACAGCTAGTGATACAATAAAAAATGGCATTTTCGACATGTCTTTATTTACGTTGGTACCGTCCAAAGGAGCGCACGCTTTTTTTTATAGGGTCAGTAGCAGATCAACTGTCTGTCGAGTTGTTTATCTGCTATTGGACTATCCTGTGGAGACCTTAAATGAATTTAAGGCCCCCGGCCAGGGCTAAAAGCTACTCTTATGTCGATGACTGAGCGCACGCTGGGTTCCGTACCATTATTTAGATTAAATGGCAAAAAAATAACATATTTTTTGTATTGAAGCCACTTTCATTTGTTTTTTCTATTTTATACCGGCAACAGAAATACATCATTTGTGACATCTTCAACTGTCTATCATGTTTTATGAGATACAGCCTGGTGACAGACTGGCTGAGCGATCGATTGCTGTGCTGCGTGTCGCGGGTTCGACTCCCGCACGGAAAAAATATTTGCATGACCTACCGTTAATTGTTTCGGGTCTGGCTGTTTGTGTATGTGAGTTTAAATGTTTGGTAAGACTGGTTGTCAAACTTTCGGGCAACTTATTAGCCGTCGAAGATTTATAAATTGATAGCTAGGACCAACAGCTTAGTGTGTTTGCCGAGACACGGAGGTACCTCGGTATGTAATGGTTGGTCATCTAATCAACAACAACTTAGGCAAGCGCTGCTTAACCTAACGATCGACCCGAGCGGCTGTTTTTATTTTATTATTCAGCCATGACCCCACGAGCTCCTTCTCCCTTCAACTAAAACACAGAACTAACCTTTAAACGGCTGGAAGCAGGCATCATCCACAAACTCAGTCTGCTCTACAATCTCGAACCTGTACTCCTGGTCATCATTCTCCTTCTGCACGCTACCCCAGTACAGGAAATGGTCGTTGTTCACCACGCGGCCGCTGAAGTCCGACTGAAAGAATCAATATGGTAGGGTTAACATTATATAGAAAATCAACCCTCTAAGTCTAAGCAATCAAAAGGTTATTTAAAGACACTAAGAATAGAAGACTTTTTGGGGGTGGGGGTGGCAAATCATCAAATAACTTCCCCCGCGATGAGTGGACCGGGGGTACTGTCAGACTTGTACTGACTAAAACCCACCCATGTTCCTTCCATTGCCCTTTATGTTTCGGGGCCGCGGTATCTCTTTCGAACAACCCGCAACCCCGGCAGGCGTTGGCCAGAATAGAAGACTTGACGCCACATTTTCATACCGATCGGAATAATCATAAGATCTCCAGAAACCGGAATTATTTGCGTTAATCAAATCATACTAAAAAACAAGACACAGATAGCTAGATCGTTATCTTAGCTGCGTCCTTGAAACATAACGAATAATAAAATAGAGAATCTCATTACAAACGAATATCGTAGTGAATAACGGAGGAGGTATAAGTGTAGAGGTTTTATTTATTTAGGTCTACGTAAACATTACTTGTTTTTAGTGCGGTAGTGATCGCGGAGCGGTTTTGGACCCGTTGGCTTTACCACAAATGAATGGACGGAGGTGTGCTTATTTCCTTACTAATATTATAAAAGCGAAGTGAGTTTGTTTATTTGTTTGTTAGTTTGTTACCTCTTTACGCTTTAATGGCCTAACCGATTTTGATGAATTTTGGTACAGAGATAGTTGGGAACCAGGAGACGGACATAGGCTAATATTTTTTTGAAAAAAGTGGGATGTGAGGGAGAAAGAGGGAAGAAAAGGGAAAACTTAGCGATGCTATTACAAATCAATAAGGCGCAAGGGGAACTGTGTTACACCCAATTTAACCCGAGCGAAGCCGCGGGCTGAAGCTAGTTATCTATAAAAACGGCAAAAAAGACATGTTTTTCTTAAGGGAACCTTAAATATTTATTTAATTCTGTTCTTTAGTATTTGTTGTTATAAGGGAACAGAAATACATCATCTGTGAACACTTCAGCTCTCTAACTAAAACGATTCATGAGATACAGCCTGGTTACCACCATCTATCCAGCATACCATACATACATAAGTAAACTCACAACTATTTCATATGAAAAGGGGTAGGCAGAACCACATCTCTACCGGCTACGATAATTACGTAATCCTTTCGTCTACACAAATGTCCTTTTTTTGGTATTGTTCGTCGTGTCATTGAGCTCCTTGAGTTATGAGTCGAGCTACACGATAACTGACAAATGCTTGCACTGACTGGACAGGTCCACTCAATCTGTGTGGTGCTTTCTTAAAAAGACCATTTCAGACACTAATCTGCTTAGTCCTCATGTAAGTTGACCAAGATTTTTGACTGGACTTTAAGAGACTAACCTCTGAGTTTGTTTCGGCTGTTTCTTCTCAGAGTATTCGGGTACGAAACACCGGCGTCATCTAGTTTTTAAAAACGTGTTGGTGAAAACCTACTAAGCACCTGACTTTTCTGAAGAACCAATAAGGTTAGTATCCCTGTGATTAAAATGACTCATGCTTGCAGATGTTATATCATCATCAACTATAACTTCTGTCTGTCTTTTACTGACTACAACCTTTCCATGTTCCTTCTTTTGCCCTTCATGTTCCGTAGCCGCGGTTTCTCGCTTGAACAACCCGACGATACGGTTGGCGCAGTGGCTGAGCGATCGACTGCTGCGCTGCGTGTCGCGGGTTCGATCCCCGCACGGAACAAATATTTGTATGGCCTACAGATAGTTGTTCCGGGTCCGGTTGTTTGTCTATGTGAGTTTAAATGTTTGTAAACGCACCCACGATACAGGAGTAAATCCTAGTGTGGGACAACGTTTTTTTTTTAAAAAGAAAAGAGAGAAAGAACCCACAAACCCGGGTTAACATGACACCACCCAGTATTTATAGAAGCATATGATTGATGCCAAAGAAGAGCTCGTAATTTACTTAATGTGTCGTAAACATGTTCAACAATGAACGTCTTCCGTCTGTTCCGAACATGTTGACATCCTTGTCTTAAGGTGAAAGCACCGGGGTAGTGCGCGAAATACATATTATATTTTCTATATTTATTTTAAAAAAACGTTGCTCTACACTAGGAATTTCTCCTGAATCGTGGGTGCGTTTACAAACATTTATACACACATACACAAACAGCCAGACCCGGAACAAGTATCTGTAGGCCATACAAATATTTGTCCCGTGCGGGGATCGAATCCGCGACACGCAGCGCAGCATTCGATCGCTCAACCACTGCGCCAACCGTGTTGTCAATATCTTAAAATTATCATTTAACCTTCCTCTTAAATCACTCTATCTATTGCTGAAAAAATCCGTAGATTTGTTTAAAAGATTTAACCGAACAGATAGTGGAAGCGAATCATTTTATACTATGTAAAGATACATGTCAAATTGCGAACCTCCATTTTTTTAGATTTAGTCGGTTAAAAACTGAATTATGAAAAAAAATGAATTTCACCGGTATCCCCCTTATCTCCTAATGGCTTTCGATTGCCACAGTTTAACATCAATTTGTGAATTATTCAATGTGACTAAGTTGTTGACATAGCAGAGAAAGCTACATTACCGGTGTTGAGATAGAATGTATTCAGTAGCGTAGGATGATGCATATTTGACAACGTCTACGGCGACCCGTCGAGTTCATCGCTACGAACCTTTGTTCAGTATTGGGACAATATAGTCGAGCTATCTATGCAAATATTATAATGAAGAAAGATTTTTTTAAAACGTTACCCACTCTAGGTATTTCTCCTGTATCGTGGGTGCGTTTACAATCATTTAATCTTACACACACCAAACAAACAGCCAGACCCGGAACAACTATCTGTAGGCCATACAAATATTTGTTCCGTGAAGGAAT
Source organism: Ochropleura leucogaster (assembly GCA_958449745.1). NCBI lineage: Eukaryota > Metazoa > Arthropoda > Insecta > Lepidoptera > Noctuidae > Ochropleura > Ochropleura leucogaster. The sequence continues at coordinate 8,732,303 of OY288225.1, forward strand.
CGAACCCGCGATAAGCAGCGCAGCAGGCGATCGCTTAGCCACTGCGCCAACCGTGTCATTTTATTTGTTTGCCCCGAATGGGCTCTGAAACAACTGGACCCCCCCATTTCACCTCAATACCTGCACGCATTCCCAAGACAAAGGGTCTTGACAGACAGACAGATAGATAGACAGACGGACATAAAAGTGATCCAATAAGAGTTCTGTTGTTTCCTTTTGAGATACGGAACTCTAAAAAGTTCTTTGCACAATTGCTAGTTAAAAAACGGAATAAGTCAACCAACACGAATCTGCCGAGACGGTGCCTATTCCCTCAATTAAGCAATTATTTTTATCCTTATCCAACATGTGTTAATGTCACAGACATCAAAAACAATGTTTTATTGTGATGAATATTACTTTGGTATGTGCCCAGAATTAATTTATGACAGTGCCCTTAGTTAAACATGCCTGAGTAAATTTAAATGGACAATGGACACAAATTACACATCCAGTTTCGAACAGATCCCTTTCGTGTTTGCTGGTGGTTCAAAAGAGATACCACGGTCCCGGAACACAAAGGGCAAAAGATGGAACATGGATAGGTTTTAGTCAGTAAAAGTCTTTCGCCCCGGCCAGAGCGGGGGAAGTTTTTGATACTTATAATTATGCTCATAAATAGTTTGGAAAACAATTGTTAGATCTATTGTCTTGTATGGATCACACTTGGTGGCTTGACTTGACAGCACGTGGCTGAGATGATAAATGGTAATGGGTGTTACGCGAATGGAGAAACGAGTACATGAGAGGCAGTCTGAAAGTAGTGCTGGTTACTGAAAAGTAATCGGTTGGCTAGGTATTCATTTTATTTAACACTTCAAGCACAAAGTACAGAGGCGCAATTTAATGCCATATTAAAGTATTTTCTACCTTTTGGCGCAAATCTTTGCGTGACACAGAGACAAACATTGGTAGGTGTAAAACGGAAAATTCATTATTAATTTACACTACATGGTTATAGAAAATACTATAAATTTAAAACAGAATACTATAAATATTTATCGAACCTAAACAGATGCACTAAAACAAAAAGGCAAACAATGGGGAAAACATTAACGACCTGACGATACTGCAGACTATTTACGCGGATATACTCGCGAACTTTAAGTTTAAGAAATGATGCGAATGAGATGTTTAAGAAATGATGTATTTTATTCAACACATCATTCTGAAGCACCCATAATAAACGATTACAACTTATTAGTGGTAATCTTTCGAGCATCGATGTCGCTCCCACCCTGTATACACTTGAATTTACCACCTGTGCTGTATCAGGCTTACTCGAATATGAGTGTAGATCCCCTTTACACACTGTTTATGTGTCAGCTATTTTTAAAAGGCTCGTTTTTTTATAATTTTCCGTATGACTGAGTTCGTGTCATCGTGCATTGGAGTGTCCAGTTTCAGTGCGTAGGGGTCGGAGTAAACCCACGCAAGGGCTACATATTTTTGAAAGGACATAATGTTTGTTTAGTTTTCACCTTTACAATATTAGTGTGATTGTACTGAGTTTTTTTTTAGTATAATCTTCAAAGCAAGGACATTGAGATTTACTACGAGTTGTGTATTATATTGTATAACTGGTGTCGGTAACTCTACGTCTAAAGTGCATATTTTACTTCCGGATCCGTTATCTACGACTAGCGAAAATAGAGAACACTCAGTGCCCTAAGTTCCTTAACCCAACTACCAGCTTTGCGGAGATCACCACTCCACTTTTTGTTTGGAGATGTGAAAATTGGAAATCCTCAATGAATATTCACCGCCCTGAGGAGGGAAGAGGGGTGTCTGACTCGTACTGACAACCGGTGTTCCCTCGCACACTTGCACTTGGCTGCCACTAAGATATGCGAGTTCTATGATAGGCGAGCGTGGAACCCTACGCCTCAGCTCTACCTAGCCTGAGACCGAGCCACCATTTTGACCGAAAATACGCGCGGTCAAAAACGTCTTCCTCAGCGGTCATCAGTTCCACGGCCAATGTCGCCGGCCCATTGGCATTTAAGCTTGCTTACTGCATGGCGTGCATAAAGTATTTACTCATAAAAGTTTGTATGTTTACCTGACTCAACACGCAGATGTGATCGACGTTATAATCATCGGCATGTGTGCGAACAAATCTGTTGCACAAGCAAGACTTGCCCACACCGAGCTGCCCTTTCTCCTTTTCAGTGCCTGGGGAAGAATAAAGAATTACTTGTAGACTTTGCATTTTCATATGGATGGTGCGTTTATTTATTAAATAAAAAAAATGTAAAAAAACAAGAGAGTACGCTTGTATTATTCTTGTACGAATGATAATGATGATAAAAGCTCGACAAATACTTCAAACATGTTTCATAAAAAATAATACTTTATTTCTTTCATTGAAAAGTAATCTTCACCTTAAATATTTGGTATGGTCTCAGGTCCAATAGACCAGTGAACGATTTTATCAGAAGGTGAACGTCAATCAGTGATAGTCAGTAAGCTATTACACATGTATCCCTATATGTGCTATTCTAGGTCTCTAGCAGAGTCAACCTCGTCGACAAGATTGAGAAGAAATTGCAGTTTGCGAGGTCTTCAATTCAAGCTGCTTCACTCTTTATTCATTTATGTCTTTCACTTGACATTTTTTGGTCAAGAGCAATGTTTTTTTGCATGGTCGAAAGCAGGCGTCCGGGGGGTCTTAGTCCACTTAGATGGACGGAAGAAATTCCCTCATCGCTGGACTCCAAAAGCCACGACGCGCTTCACAATGCCCAGAATGGACACAGATCGTCAAGCAGAAGATTGCTTCACATCGGGGGAAATAAGACCCAGTGCGAGTTGGCAATACTGTAGCTCTAGGCAACTTTCATGCATGCTCAGGGGATCTAAAATTGGTCGCTTAAGCAGAATCATAATAGTGGATAATATGAATTAAGTTACCCTTCTTAAAATGGTCAATTCACATTCTGCGTCTGTGACCATTTTAAGAATTTTAGGTAATTCATATTGTTATCCTATATATATATGATTCTGCTAAACCGGCCGTTTTAGACCCCCATGGCCCCAGGATGATCGCAAAATGAAATGAAATGAGCAGATGAAGCACTGACTAAGTGAAGCGTCTCAAAATCAGCGTGTTAGTTGCGTGTTGCGTGCCATAACAATAGACTTCTTAGATCTCTAGATTCAGAAAAGTATGTTCGTAAACTGATGTGGCGAATGGGTCCATGTCCATCCAGCCATTACTTGCATATGGGAATATAATGATTTTACAGGTAACACAGACTGACGAAGACAAGTGTCACTTTTTAAACATAATTTACGATTGACCTCATTAAGTGCCAGTTCTTGCGTAAGCTATGACATTTAACTTATTTACCGCGAATTATTAATGTCAATAAATTATTACCCATACCTCAATTAACCTACAAAAACACCAACGACAATTATTTCATTTACAACGAAAATGAGACTCGAGAAAGAAATAAATAATACCGGCCTATTTCTGTCCCATTGCTGGGCAAAGCCTCCTCTCAAACAAAGAAGGTTTAAGCATTGATTATAGCGAAGAAAAATACTGAGAAATGAGAATTTCGTTATATTTTCAATTTTCTCCATTTGAAGGCTACAAAGGTACAGATTCCAAGAAAGAATTGGTTTAACGGATACCATCTTGATTTAGTTGTTTCTAAGAGAGAGGTTTAAGAAATTCGAAAAACTTCGTAACAGAGTGTGCGTTCGATTACTATTTGGGAAACGTTCACATCTATTAAGAGATTTGATTTAAGGTAGGGCCTTTCTCTACTGATGCGGCCACGATCACGACCGGCCGGAGAAGCTCTGACCAAAAACAGAATCCTACCAGTTTTGTTCAAGATAACGAGTGATCATGTCGTGGAGGGACAGCATTTTGTGCGAGATCCCTAAACAAATGACTTTGAACTAAGACAAGGAAAATTATGCCATAAATTAACCACAGAGCACTAAATCGCTGCCAGATATAAAATAACCTATTTATATACTTTATTCCAGACTACAATACTTTCTTAATGTTTCAAAAATGTATCATCTGTGACTTCTTCTTCTGCAGTGACGCAAGCATTATCCTTTACACTGTAGGATTTATTTATGCTTGGGTACATTTTTATTTCATGTAGTTGGTGTTTGTTATCCGAAATGTGACAATAAATTAATTATTCCTCAAAACTTTGTAATAATTAAAATTGTATAAAATCTGGATAATCTGGTTCTTCAAACCTGACGGACAGATGTGTTGCTGGGGAGTTTGTTCCGCCACTTCTTCCAGCTGAAACACTAGGAAGTGGCGAAGGGCGGGCGTTTTGGGGGACTGTCTTTTGTAATTTGACGTTCAAAAAGTGTTGATTATCAGCCTAATTTGTTTATTTTTTATACTTTTGATTTTTTTCAACTTAAACAAGATGCATTTACCCCAGCTATTAATGTTATGGAGCAGTGACTGGTGGCCTCGAACCCAGGTTGACACTTTATTCAATCTTTTTCTCCTACTACTCTCCTTCAAATGCCACGTTGTGATCGCAAAAGCAACTGCTGACCATGAGGTCAAAATGTTAAAAGATTCTTCTATTAAGTATTTCGCAGTAGTAGTCACGGGAATTGGATGCCATTGGTTGTGGACGACGAGCAGGAGAGAAGAGGAACTCCATACTCACATTGTGTCTGAGATGGGTCTTTTTTTTTTATTTATTTATTAGCTGGTTTAACACAAGTACACAGATTATACAAATCATAAACTCATTTGATTTTTACCGTGCATCATAATCATCGACCAAAAAATAACACAGAAATCATATTTTAGATCAAGAAATCACACCCAGGTGGGTACATAAAATATAACATTCGGACGCTGACATCAATCGGTTCGAGCTGGCCGCTTATCTTAAGCCCGCGGTAGACATTGAGCCAAGGTATTGGGCCAATCTATTGGGCCAGGATAATGAATTCTTAATGTCGCTGTATACATATGGTGTCAATCATGACGAAGCGCGCAAAGATCCTTTACACAACACAACTACAACAATTACAAATCCCACAATCGGTTTGCTCGCCAATACGGCGTCAACTGAACATCGCTGCCAGCATACCGCCAAGTAGCCCTCTACACTCTGGGCCAATAGCCTGGCCCAACACCTTGGCCCAATGTGAACTGCGGGGTTAAGAACAGTAGTTACGGATTACACCTATTCTGTTAATATAACAACAGACATCAACCACAAAATTGTTTCAACTTTCTCTGTTGAAAACAAACAATCTGACACCTACGCATGATAACAGGAAGTCGTATAGATAACAAGGCAACAATAGACGAACTATTGACAATCACTTCCTCTAATACTTTGAATTGGGGCCTGTTTTGTTCAATCTGATTGTGTACAGACGCCTGCATATATCAAGCTACTACAATCTGTCAGATTTCTATAATATAACTTAATGTAGACGTTTATATACATACATAACATAACATAAAGACTACTAGATAAAGGCCTTATCAGGCCGTGTCGATGGCGCGTTTGTGTTCCACGCGCGCCTCAAAGAGATGACAGCAAAGCAGAGGGGCCTGCCAGGGCCTCCGCCTGCCCGGGTTGCGGGTTGCTCGAAAGAGATACCGCGGCCCCGGAACGTAAAGGGCACATGGGTGGGTTTTAGTCAGTACAAGTCTCACACTCCCCCCCGCTCCGCCCAGAGCGGGAGAAGATACTTAATGATTTCCCACCCCAAAAAAAAAGCCTGGTGTTAGATTTTCGTTTGTCTTGAACTTAATGTAGTCGTTTATATATAATATATACATAACATTACGACTGCAAGATAGAGATAAGGTACACCACGTTCACATTTCCCTAGTTACGTTTAAGCCCCAAGTAATTGTGGCCTTTACCATCAAACGGGCACAAATAGAGAAATATCCGTAACGGAAAATCCCAATAATTTGCCCTACCTAAGAATTGAACCTCATGGTCAGCAGTCGCTTGCGAGTACAATTACTATAGTCTCTAACGGTCCCACTGTTGGGACACAAGTCTCATGATCATGATGTTCTGCTTTACCATTTTGACAGCATCATCATCTGCCTAGCCTTTTCCCAACTATGTTGGGGTCGGCTTCCAGTCTAACCGGATGCAGCTGAATATCAGTATTTTACATGGAGCGACTGCCTATCTGACCTCCACAACCCAGTTAATACTGGGTAATACTATACCCCTTGGTAAGACTGGTTGTCAGACTTTCGGAACACTGACTACCTGTAACGACTGTCAAAGATCTACAAATCGGTATATAACGGGTGGTCACCCATCCACAGACCAACCTAGGCCAGCGCGGCTTAACCTAAAGATCGACCTGAGCGGCTACTATTATTTAGCCACGAGCTCCTCTACTACTATTTTGACAGCGTTGGTCAAATAGTGCCTGGAATCGCACACACGACTTATGCCCCGTTCCAATAAACAAAAACGACTCGTTTGCTTACGGATAGTTTTTAAACACGTAAGTGGGCCATAAGCCTCTGCTTTTAAATAAGTTTAACAATATGTTTACTGTGTTCTTAGACAATCCCATCCATGGGCAATGGGCTTTCTAATAAGAAAGTCAGTGAAGAAAAACAGCGAGGGGAAACCTGGACCTATCTTTACTAATATTATAAAGCTGAAGAGTTTGTTTGTTTGAACGCGCTAATCTCAGGAAGTACTGGTTCGAATTGAAAAAATATTAGTGTTGGATAGTCCATTTCTTGAGGAAGGTTATAGGCTATATAACATCACGCTACGACCAACAGGTGCTGAGCAGCGGGGGTGAAACCGTGAGGAACAGCTAGTAAATAATATAACTCTGAAAAGGCCAACTTGTCTCGAGCAAGTGTCAACCAATGCTTGTGCCTTCTCTTTTGAGGAGAGGCCTTTGCCCAGCGGTGAATAATGTTGGTGAAAACCGGCTCTAGCGAAAAGTTTAAGTAACGCTTAGTGTTGAAGAAAACCGGCTCGCTTTGTAGTCCGTCTGTCTGTCAAGACCCTTTATCTCAAGAATGCGTGAAGGTAAAACTCAAGTATGTGGTCCCCTTGTACTTGTGGCAAAATCATATAATCTAAGTCTAAGCATTCAAAAGATATGACCGTTTTTGTCGCAAGTTTGTACCGAAGGTGCACGAGTTCAACTCGTACTTGACCGCTTATGTAGTAGTGGTTCGAACACCGAACAACGTTTATTTAGGAATCATTTCAGTGTTGCCAGCTTAGTTTCAAGAGTCTTCTGTGTTTTATATACTAAACCAGGCAGTCGCTTCATGCAAAATACAACCGAGTTAGTTAAGTAAAGTTAGGAATAGGTTAGGCAGATGATGTATCAGTGTTTGGACTCCCTTTTTACATTACACTTTTGATAATAATCTGTGAAATACTACTAGCAAATATAGCAATATAACAACTGTCTGTGATAGTAACATGTTTTCGCCTTATCATTAGTGCCAAATTAGGCCGAATTCGAAAGTATTTAGGGCACATAAAAGGTGAGATTAGTAAGTAGTGAAAATTGCGCAAACTACAACTACTGTACACTCATCAGATAAGAAACTTTTCCTTCTAAATAATACTAGCTTCCATCCGCGACTTCGTCGGCGTGACATAGTTACTTTGGGCTGACGCTTATTTTAACCTGCGTAATGATCGAAAAAAAAATATATTTGCTCCGTGCGGGAATCGAACCCGCGTCACGCAGCGCAGCAGTCAATCGCTCAGCCACTGTGCCAACCGTGCCGTCATATTATAAAAGCGAAAGTTCGTTTGTTTATTTGTTATTACGTCTTCAAGCCTAGATGACCAAACCGATTTTGATGACTTTTGGTACAGAGTTAGTTGGGACCCTGGAGACAGACATAGGCTAAATAAAAGTGAGAAAAGGGGGTAAAAGAGGGAAGAGAAGAAGAGAGAAAAAAATATTTTATGATCGTCACACGGTTTAAGTTAGCGTTAGCCCAAAGTAACGATGCCACGCGGACGAAGTCGCGGGCGGAAGCTAGTATTATAACATATTTAGATCATCACTTTAAGTTCATTGCAGGGTATAAAAAACCACCCTATGCTCCAAGACATACAGGTGATATGCTAAGTGCACAAGTTCATCTGCACCTGTAACACATGATAACATAATATCTAGCTGTTATACAAATACCTAACAAAAGATAAGATATATTCTCACTTATGTAATAACATCTGAAGGTGATGTCATGTTTATATTATGATAATCATCAGACAACATTATAAGTGCATTTATCTCACACATTGTCATGATAAAGGTAATAAGCTGTTTTTAATATAAACATAGTTGATAATATACTTCCTGTATCATCTCCCTAGCCTTTTACAAACTATATTGGGGTTGGCTTCCAGTCTAACCAGATGCAGCTGAATACCAGTGTTTATATAGAGTGGCTGCTTCTGATCTCCATAACTCAGTTTGTACATCTTCATCATCATTTTCCTGCCCTTGCCCTATTCTATTTTTTTTTTTCAAACACCCCTATTTTTTAATTGCCCCACTCTAGGAATATCTCCTGTATTTTGTGTGTGTTTACATACATTTAAACTCACATACACTAACAGCCATATTCAAAACAACTATTTGTAGACCATACAAATATTTGTTCTGTGTAAGAATTGAACCCATGACATGCAGTGCAGCAGTCAATCGCTTAGCCACTGTGCCCTACGTGCCATCATTTTGTTGGGACAACAAGTTTCTTCTTCCATTCTACCCTGTCAGCCATCACGGCATCATTTACTTCTTTCTCCTTCATATCATTCCTTACCCAATCCATCCATCTTCTCGTTGGCCTTCCTCTCCCTCCCCATCCATCAACATTCAGACCCATAACTCTTTTAGGTATATCTTATTATTGTTATTTAAAGCAGAAGAAAGAGATTGCAGATTCTAATGATTCAATAGTAATTATTGGTGGAGGAATTTTATACTGGAATTCCATAAGCTTGCCTTTTTTTGAAAATTGTGAAGATACCTTTAATGAGGAAACCAGAAACAAAAATTTAAAAATGTGAGGACATCCACCAGGCATGTGTTAGGCCCAAATGCTGGACTATGGCCCTTTCGTCCATGTGGGATCATCATAGACTGATTTTACTTATTCTTTACTCATTATTGCTGAAATTCTGGTGTAATATGTATGCCTTTATATATATAAATGCCTTTATATTCATAGTTGGTGTGTACATAAGGTTTGGTTAATTAATCATGAGCCACAATGATATTTTGTTTTTAGCAATAAAGTTGCAACCTCACAAAATTGGAATGTAGATTTTCTAGTTTTGTGCCATTTCCGAAGAATCTATTTAATATTAATGAAAAATTAGACAATAATTCAATACTTTTGGAACATTATCACAGTAATTGTTGAAAGATATGATAAAATTGTTCTGTCTGTCTGTTTCTTTGTAAGTAGTTTAGAAACTTGTGGTTTATAAAGTAAAATGTGTATAGTTTGTTTAGTATAAACTTTACACCAAACATGCCATACACATTTTATCCCCTTTTTACCAAATTCCTTGTATATACTAGTCCCTTCTGCCTATTCCCAGATAATTCAATAATCCATTTAGAACATATTAAGTGTAATAGATTTGGTAGAAACATACAATTGAGAAATTACTGTTTGTAAATGTTTTGAGTAATCCAGGGACTGAGCAATTCTTTCAATGTTCTATATCATCACCATTTTCCTGCCCTTGTCCCATTCTATTCCTTCTTCTATTCTCCTGTCAGACTTATGTAGTACAGTAACCACATTATATAACTTCTTAGCACTGTAGTGCTGTTAAATAAAATATTTACGTACTCTAAGCTCAAATAACTACAGAACCTCACTTGCTATGATCCTTACCTACTCCTATTGCCTTATCCACACTCACAAATCTGTTGTACATGCATGGCAGTTGCTTGTACTAAAACCTGATCTAACTAAAGAACCTCACCAATAAGGTTGTGTATATCCTTCTAGAATCGAAGGACATATAATAGATAATAGCAGTAGACAACTACAAACTTATGATGATGTAACTTTTGTAATTAGCTATTCTTTAACTATGCAAAAAGAACATTGTAATTAATTAGATTAACATGAAACTAATATACTAATAAACTATTTGAGTGAACAAACCAATGTTTGTTCACTCAAATAACTGATTGTCAGTTTTTTTATAACATGAGAATGGATCCACCAACTTGCAATGGGTACTCATGGTAGATTACAGCTCACTCTTCTCAAAAAGAGGACTTTATCTAATGGAGGATTTATTATGTATGTATGTAGGCTTAGGGTAATAAAATATTCATTGATTTATTCTTCCAGAACAGCCTGAGTTATCACAGCCCTTCAATTATACAATCAAAATAATAACAGGTTAATAATTGAATAGAAAAAGCACATTTTATGCAGGCTATTTTGCATGGCATGTGTAAGTACTGAAGGTCATGATCATCCTAGTTTATACAACCTGTACTGTGCACTATAGAATGATGATATTTTGTTACGTTAATATTCTGGGCAAACCAGGCTGAATATCCTTGAAGGCTTGTACCTATGCAGTCTTCAAAGAAAGACAAAAGTTTAAAATAGATTAAATAAAGAAGAAGACAATGGGAAAGTGCCAATATTTAGAAAAATATTATCCTTACCAGAAAGACCGACGACAGAAACTGTGACCAGCTTCCCGCCGGTATTATCCGATTTCTTAGCCATTTTAATTGTTTATCACTCAATGGGTTCACAATATGTTAAAATATTATAATTACTTGATACACACATCACAACACTAAGCAGACTGTTTGCTTATCAACACTAAACTAAATAATATGTACATCTAATGTTTAAAAATCACTGAAATTAAAAATTAAATTAATTTTGTCTAAATTATTGACTACAACACTGATAAATCTTACGTTTATTAGAAATTAATCTCAATAAATATAGATATTTGCGTATATATACTAGATATGAGTGGGCTTAGAACATTGGACAACAGTAAATAGTTTGTCAATTAGTGAGAAAGGACGGGAAACGATATCGAAGGCTCGCCAGATGTGCCAAGTCGGATCACACGCCCTCTTCCACCCTTGTCTCCAAAATCCCTTAATAACACTTCATTATACATTTTGAACGCAAAATAACGCTAATAAAATAAAATACACTGTCTCATTAAGCTTAAAAAGCGATAATTTATCATCCCTTCTATTCCCGTGCACTTTGACACATCATTTTTTATTGGCGAGCACGTCCGATAAAATGATGATAAGTTAACAAATTATGAATTCATTTATTGCATACTTAATTAACTTTAGGTGAACAATGAATTCTACATTTTCCAACTATATTTTGAGATTTTTTTCGTAAAAAACGCAGTAATTCTTGACACAACTCGCTTTGCTTTGTACTACAGTACTGCCAACATGAAAAAATATTTAATCACCATAGAATATAGATTAGCCTTGACATAGACTTTTTACTTTATTTTCATAGTGCAACACATTAAATGCTGTCGAACAAAGAAATCTTACTGGATGTGGATACCCAAAAATGTGATCCTATTTTATCGAATGTTATCCGACGATTTTAATTAATTTTACAGCAACAAGCTCAGGCCATGTCGATAGTGTCTCACTCCGATTTTTTTAAGTACTACACATAATAGGGCAAAACCCCAGCTATCCCAGCAGCGAAGGACAGAAAATGCAACACCCGCATCCGCACCCGCATCTCATAAGAAACACAATGATGTGAACTTCTTGGTTACTCAATACATCTATATATTTATCTATGATATTTACTGACAACTGTCCTCACTTCTTTTCTTTGTCAATTTATCGATGTCTTAATTACGTACTATTTTAAGTTAAATAAAGCTAATATCTTCAGTTTATCAGTGTTTATAATGCATCAATTTATTTAACTTAAATTTATACAAAACATGTCTGAAGAAAAACTAAAACAAACGGCCTTGCTGTCTTCACATACATCGCGATACTTACGGCTCGAACGTTTCGACGTTGAGCCTACTGCTGCGGCTTCGGATTTAAAATGGATTCATTGGCGGTATTCTTTCGAAAATTTTATATCTGAAGAAATGCCGTTGGCTACTGAAAAGTACAAATATATGATTCTTGTCAACCATATTTCGCCCACTATATTCACTTTCATAAGAGACTGCAATGAGTATAGTACCGCCATTCAAGTGCTGAACGATACTTATGAGAAACGGCGAAACATTACTTTGGGCCGTCACCTTTCGAGCGTCTTAACATAGACTTCAAAGGACCTCTTCCGTCGAATACTTCCAATCGATATATTCTAACTATAATTGACGAATATAGTCTCCCTTTGCTTTCGCCTGTAAAGATATGTCATCAGAAACTGTGGAAAAATGTCTTCGAGAACTTTTCTCTTTATTTGGGACTCCAGCCTACATACATTCCAATAGAGGATCGTCCTTCTTATCTGAAGAATTAAAGAAGTTTCTGACATCTCTTGGCATAGCCTGCAGCCGCACGACTCCTTATAATCCCCGTGGAAATGGCCTTGTCGAGCGACTTAACGGAACATTGTGGCGAACTATTCAACTGCACCTTCGCTCTACCGAACGGGAGATCACCGAATGGGAGAGGGCACTACCTGTGGCTCTGCACTGCATACGATCTCTATTGTCCACCGGAATAAATGAAACGCCACACGAGAGAATGTTCAACCATCCCCGACGCTCTGGAAATGGCCAATCAATGCCAACCTGGTTACTGTCGCCGGGACCTGTTTATATGAAAAAAAACGTGAGGAACTCAAAATATGATCCAGCCGTTGAAGAAGTCGAGCTTCTACAGAGCAACCCTGATTATTCTTATATCAGATTACCAGATGGACGCGAGACAACCGTCTCTAACAGACGTTTAGCACCACGTCCAGTGGCTGAAGAAAGTTCGTCTGATGATGAATATCTAACTCCAGACACTGAAAGAGCTCAGTCTAGTGATGACGATCCATCTCCTGGTTTGATTGTTGAGGATACTCAACCTATTCAGGTCCGCCGCTCTGGCCGAGAACGAAAGCCCCCCTCATACCTTCAGAGCTACGACACCACTTAGATGGGAGGGTGAATGATGTGAACTTCTTGGTTACTCAATACATCTATATATTTATCTATGATATTTACTGACAACTGTCCTCACTTCTTTTCTTTGTCAATTTATCGATGTCTTAATTACGTACTATTTTAAGTTAAATAAAGCTAATATCTTCAGTTTATCAGTGTTTATAATGCATCACACAATGAAGTAAAACATTGCCAGCAGCGTAATCCTTACTAATTTTATAAAAGCGATTGTGAGTTTGTTTGTTTGTTCCGTCTTCACGCCTAAATGACTAAACCGATTTTGATGAATTTTGGTACAGAGATAGATGGGACCCTGGAAACGAACAGAAGCTATTTAAAAAAAATAAGAAATGATTGAGTAAGATGGAAGAAAAGGGAAATCTTAGCATTGCTATTACAATAAATTAGGCGCAATGGAAATAACTACAGGTAGCAGGTACCAGTAAATCAGGATAAGGGAACAGTATTAACTCGAATTTAACGCTGGCCAAGCCACGGGGAAAAACTAGTAAAAATATAATGTACGATGGACTCCTGTAGCCCTGCTGGATCCAAGTGATTATTTTATGCACTGAACTCGGATCTGTCCACGCGCCAGCACGCGCCGCGGAGTACATGTCCTAATAAAAATCGATTTGCCCACAATCACGCGGTCGCCCTGAACATTTATTGCGTGAACAATAAATAAACAAATGAGTTACAAAATGAACTGCGACAATAACGTATTTAAGTGACGTACGGAATAAGTAGGTACCCGCAATGAAAGTTCGGCAAGGTATAGCATAAATCACACGCACATTACAAGAAAGACACGCAGCACCGTCCTATTAGTATAAGTGTTTTACTCTTTGAGCCCCGCTGTCTTTAATCTATGTGCCAATAATGAATGCTTCCAAAAAATATAGGTGTGATTTAATACATATAAGAGCGCAAAATATTATTTATGAAGAAAGTTTGCAAAACTATTTATCTGGATGTAACCTGTCTGACAAATGAAGAGCAGCGCTAGAGAATTTAATACGGGCCCCATGTTTGCTTTATCCGGCACTGCACCCAGTTCCAAAGTGATAGGTTTCCTATTGTCCTATAATACTTATTTATAAAGAAAAGCTTGAACGTAAATATGGCTGATCGCACTCAAATCTCTTAGAATATTTTTGAATGAATTCATACATAAAAAAGAAGACGAACTTGAACACTGATCACCGTGGTCAGTGTTCAAGTTCCTAGGGAAAGAATAGAGGATACTAATTTAATTAAACAAGGAAAGCAAAATAGAAGTCTTTAAGGCCCGTTCACGACCTTGCCGCGGTGAGCGGCGGCGAAAGCGGTGGCGGCGAGCGGTGAGAACAAACGGATGAAAATGTATGAAGCACGCCACGAGTCGCCGCTCATAGCGAAAACGCGCGCGGTTTTGTCCGAGCGAATCGCCGTAGCGGCGCGCGGTGCGGGGCGCGGCGGGATCAAAAGTACAAGCGAATGAGTGCGACGAGTGCGAGGCTACGAAACAGAGCGGTGCGGACAGCGGTGTAGGTGGGACGGACTCGGCGGCAAACTTATGAACAAAATATTTTAGGCAATTTTGTGGCGGTAATGGATACCGAGGCGTTTATAACAGAAATTTGAAATCGACCCCCTATATGGATGTCAGACATCCCCAACACACAACAACATATTTTCTGTAATCTTCGTAGGTCACGAAATTTGCCATTTAAATATCGTTCTTTATTAAGTTCGTGCACTCCTTTTCTCATATTAAGAATATCTTGTTTTAAAAATATACTGTTCTCTAAACAAAGAAGGGATAATTTTGAAAACGCCATTATTTTGAGCACGTTCTTCTGACTACCTAAATCCGTCCACCTCGGCCGCTGCCGCTCGCCGCTTCTGAGAGTACGTGGCGTGTAAATCGCACCGCTTGCCGCCGCCGCGCCGCCCGTCGCGCCGCTCGCCGCTAAGACCGAAGTCGTGAATGGGCTCTTACATATTATACCCAGTAGCTTCATAATAATGTTCAGCTTCAAAATAATGAATTTTTATTGTGTGTTCTTTTCGGGTACAAAGCCATCCCCTTGCACCCTGCTGCCGTCATCAATATTCCTAATTTATTGTTAAGTCAGAAATATATCGCTTTCTGATGAGTCTGAGTGAAAAAATAGAAGTTTGAAATATGAAAACGAATGATAAATAAAACTAAGTACGTTATGTGTGAGTAACGTGACCATACGTCTCGCTTTTGGTGGGATAGTCCCGCTTTCAAGCTGTTTGTGTCGCTGTCCCTGGCGAGGGCAAAAACGTACCGCTTTATCTCGTCTCAAATTCGAATTCATTTAAAAAAATAGTCGTTGCATGCCTTCTCCAGTGTTATTCACTCTATGAAGCTGGCAGTGTACAGTCTCTCTAACGAGGAACGCACGTGTTCACAGATAAAAATTGCTTTTTAGGTTGCCATATGCAGATGTTTAAGCCTCGGTGTATTTTGTTATTGTAACACTGACTTTGACAGTACAATTACGAAAACACAAGCGCATAAATGTCTCCCCGCGATATTTTCGTAAGAAATGACTTCTACAAATGATGGAAAAGACGTGAAAAGTAATCAAACAAGTGGCCCAAAAGGCAAATCATATTACATTGAACTTTATAAGGTAAGTTTTATTCTTATTATCACCAAGATTACCGTATTTAACGTGACGCCGTTGTGCTGGTAAAGTTCACTGTGGCCGCCATATTTGTCTTCTCCAAACTCTTGTTTTCGTATATTTCGGTGATCTGTTCGTATTTTAGACAAAATATGCAATTTATTTTATGTGCGATTTGTGGGAAACCATAAGTAGCTCGTGAAAAGTGGATGGAATGGTTGAGTTCCATCGATGCAGCAAGTGTATGCAAAGTGAAAAATCATGGAAGTTTTAATAAATTGTGTTTCAATAATAGTGTAATTTAATGTCCGTTTGTGAGGTGAATAATCCCCATTCGCTCCTAAAGTTATCGTAATCTTATTATTTGACGATATAGTGGTAATTGAGAAAAATTCTCATGTACTTAGAAATCATCAGTAGGTAATGATGACGGACAGCCATATCATAACATCGGGGAGTCACGTAGCTCCTTATTATTTATTTTAGTCAAAAAATATTAAAGATCTATTTACGCGTTGATTCTATTGCACGTGTGAAGTAATTCGGATATAAAACCTATCAGCTGTTTCATTAGAACGCGAGTCAGGACTCGCGTTTTAGAATCAAATAAAACTATATTAGTGTTACACATTTAGGCTGGTTCAGATTTCGTTCTGTGGATTGTTATTTTGTGAAGTCAGCACACAGGCTTTGTATTATATTCTAGATCATTATTTATGTAAATTCATGCTACACTGTATGAAATATCTGAAAAGGTATTGTGATGTTAAAAATCTAGCGGTGATGGGATATTTATGACATCGGAAAAGTCTTGAGTTATGCTTATTTTTATTACCAACATTGATTTATATCCCCATTAACAGCCACATTATTGTTCTATCCTAAAACTATAACCATCAATAAGTACCTCCTACCTACTCTTTTTTGAAATCTCACAGTGTTATAGAAAAACAACCCATACTGTCTAAAATATACAGTTTAAATTGTTTGTTTTCGAAATATTGTAAAAACAAATAATGTATATCTGTGTGCCAAATTCCTTATCACTTGAATGATAACATAACTATTGTTACTTAATTTTATTATAAGCACATGTCTAGGGTGACTCATAGTTATTATTCTATAATAAAAATAGTGAGCATAGCAAGGATCGCTGAGGTTTAACCAACATAAGCTTTAATGTTAGATTAGAACTTCTATAACAGAACAAATACTGCCGCGTTAACTAAAAATGCAGTAAGGAGATTATTTGTAGTTTTGAGTAAATGGCGCAAGTTTAATAAAACTAGTAGTTTAAAATAGTTTTATTAAGCTTATAGAGAATTTGGTTAAAATAAAAGTTAATTTTTTTTGCGCCATTTACTCAAAACTACAAACTTCCTTACTGCACTTGTAGTTGGTGCGGCAGAATAGTTTTCATAGGTTTTTTAAATAAATGGTTTTGTTTTTAAAACATAATATAATTTTAAATAAAAAATAATGTTTTTATGTCAATGCAGTCAATAAAACTCATTTTGTGTTTGACCTATGGTCTAAAATTGCCAGTTCAGCAAAATCATAATAGAATTTATATAAAAATTTTGTTTAAATTCTTAAAATGGTCACAAATGCAGTGAATATTCTGAATTGCCACATTGTGATCATTTTATTTTATATTATGATTAAGTGGCCATTTTATAAACCTATTATTTAGCCATATCATTCTCCTCTCTTTACACATTGCAGCATTTTTTGAAAATTGTTGACCAGAGTGCCAATATGAATACCAAATCTAAAATACAACCATCTATTGTTAGTTGTTGTTAGGGAATATATTTTTCTTGGCATTCCTTTTGGAATTGTTCCATAGTAAAAGTTGTTCATACA